>OY754329.1:61439083-63839083 GCA_963573305.1 Pyrrhosoma nymphula
GGGGACTCACTATAATGGAGTAACTACTGTCATGTGCGTAATTGAATAGCAGGAAAACCTTTTGTGAGGGCAAAATTTATCAGATTTGTAGACTTGAGCATGGCCTCTAGCTGCGAGTGTGAGCAGAAGCGGTAGTAGGAGTAGAGTGGAGGGATTTGAAGCCAAGGGAGGGGGTTGTTGAGGGACTGATCATCAGGTAATCTGAAGGTCGGTTGATCGAATGTCGGGTAATTGGTGCTCTACTGTATATCTGGGTTACCATGGCCTTTTACTTTTAGAAGAAAATTTGACTTAGATATCTCAAAGATTAATCCCTTGAATTCAGTGGTTAGAAGTGCATTATCATCTACTTAATTTTCTCTTTGCAGCATGTTTTGCATGGTATTCCTCTTAAGTTATTTTGTACTCTGCAGTTAAAAATGTTTGTTTGGTGCATGTTTTTCATATCCTTTATTCTCACCATTTCAAGTGATTTTGTTTTTTCTTGGAAAATTTTAATCAGTTAATCTTGGAATGCTTTCAATTTTGATGTCAAAAGTGATTATCTATCATTAATTGAATCATAAGTTATATCTTGGGGTTGTTTTATGTGAAAATAAATTCTTAATAAATACTCATGGGGCTCTACTTTTTCTGGCTAGAAGCAAAAGATTGGATGAAACCCCAGCTGTACAGATGGTACAGTATGAAGCTGTTCACCGTGCCACTCGTACTCTGCGATCTCTCTCATCAAACAGGGCATCTCCTTCACCATCACTTGCCTCAAGCATGACACTTCCACTTTCTAGTTCTCCAAGGTAAGGGACTTAGAGCAGTTTTCTGTAAAGGAATTATATTTAGTTCTTTGATTCTCATATTTGTTGTAAGTATCATGTAAGCTAAATTTAATGGGCTGGTTTAAGTTCTTGTCCGGCCCCAATTGGGTAGCTCTGAAATATATATGTAGATGATAAAGACGGGGTAAATCTATAAGGTGCATTTACAAAAATTATTTCATCCAGATTTTCTAAAATATTAGCTTAAAAATTGAATATTGGTTAGAAATTGTAATCTGGTTGTTTGAATTTTGATAATAGTATATAAAAAACATGGGAAAGCAGTAAATGATGATTGGAACTTACCCTACAATTGCAGAAGATGCTGAAGTTAATACATGCCTGTTCTTTCCTGAAATGCTGCTACCCAAATAATGTTTATGAATCTGGGTGGAAGTTAACCCCTTAAGTGACGAGAGTGACTAAAGTCACAAATGGAAATCGCTCCTCAGGTGGGGAGTGGGACAATAGTCACATGCTGTGCACCTATGCGTTTCTTGGTGGGGATGGTGACTATAGAAAGCCGCCACCATTCTTTCTGTTTCTACAGTGTACTTTCTAGCTACACATTTCTTGGTACCCCCTCCATTCCACACTGACCCAGTCCACTTTAGTTGTTGATCTGTCTGACCAGATGTACTATGTAGGTTGTAGCAATACAAAAATTTTTTCATATGAGAGCACAATACACTGTACCAACTAATTGTAAGCCAAGCTTTGGCTACATAAAGTTCTACAAAATGCAATACAATATTTATTTTAATAATTCACAAGTTAAATGTATCAAAGTTCTCATATTCATGACCTGAAAGGCATTTTTCTACATTTCATTTTCACAAATTCACTGATACCATCTTTGCAATTGGGCAATGGCCTAGCCACGTTGAAACACCGGTTCCCGTCAGAACACCGAAGTTAAGTGACGTTGGGCCCGTACGGGGGTTGGTTAGGCGACCCTCCTCCGTGGATGGAGAGGCGATACTCCCTCCAGACCACCAGGAGGCCGGAGGGAGATATACCCAGACCGGGAAGGTTAGAGGGAGGACACCCTCTATACCAGTACTGGGGAGGTTGGAGGCCACTCCTCCAAACCTCTACTGTGGTGCTTTTGTCTCCTGTCTGCAAGTGGCAGACAGGCATGGGGTTGGCATAATGGACCAAGAAAGGTCGAAGTGCCCGGGCTCGTGTCGAAGGCCCCCCGACAAAAAATCAATCAAATCCTCGCAATTAATACTTCTCAGAATCTCTGCTTTAACCGCTTTCCTGATGCACCTGAGAAAACTCAGGCACTGGCACCTTAAAATTTCTGATGCGCCCATGTTTACTCAGGCAAGTCTGAAACGTCCATCTCTTTCTCCTCATGCCTGAATATTCTCGGCTGCTGCTAATCGTTGATTTTTCTGCTATTAGAGGAACAGATTAGGGTCTGTATCTTACTCCAGCCAAGTGGTGTGTGGGAGTCAAGATTGAAATAACAACACCAAATGCTGGTGTAAGGTGTTTATTTAGCGTTAACTCAAATACAGGAGATGCCACCACACTGATTCGATCGCTCGGCATGACTTGGACTCAACGACTGACTTCGGCCCGCAGGTGTGGTGTATTTATATGAGATTTGTTACATTGTAGTCAGCAAAGACTATATACAATGGTAGTCAGCGTAGCCCCACGTGGGGAGAAGATTTGAGACAGTGAGCCGGGCTGTCTGGTGCGGTGCTGAGGAAGTGGCTGGTGAGAGCTCACCGAGGCCAAGCGCCGGGCTGTCCGGCACCGCGCTGAGGCAATGGTGAGAGTTCGCCAAACCACCCCCCTACTGAGATCGGTGATCAGGTGCCAGCCTGGAAGAAATCAGGAAACCGCATACGACGTCCAGATCTGGTGGTGGCATCAGACGGACGCGTGACGGGCAGGCGTGGTGGCCGTTGGCGTGGCTGATGCAATCGGGACGTCCTCGGAAACCACGTAGGCAGGTTTCATGCGGTCTATGCTGAGTTTGTCTCTATGGACACCGTGCCGGACTGTCACCGTCTTCTGGTCTCAATGAACCACAGGGAAGGGCCCCATGTATGGCGGTTGTAGCGCCCCTCGGATGGTGCTGTCTTGGACCATAACCTGAGGACAAGTGTTAATATCTGTAAATACAAAGAATGAAGGATTAGAGTGGCGGGAGGCGGGCTGCGGATGCAGGTTCAGCATGATTTGTCGGAAGCGTGTCACGAAGTCGGAGGTGGTGGGCGGCTCATTTGCATTGATCAGGAACTCGCCCGGGAATCGTAGAGCTTCGCGGTAGACCAATTCTGCGCTGGATGCCTGGATATCGTCCTTCCAGGCAGAACCCATACAAAGCAGGACCCCCGAAGATACCAAGAAGATACCAAAGGACAGGCGTAGGTAGTCAGTCCGTCCAGGGGGTGTCCGCGTGGCACATGAGCACAACCTTCAGCTGCCGATTAGGGTGCTCCACCATCCCATTGGAGCTGGGATGGTACGCCATAGTGAGGCATTGGCGAAATCCAACCAACTGACCAAGCTCCCGGAATAGGTATCCCTCGAATTGACAACCACGGTCAGTGGTGATCCGCAATCTCCTAAAGCGAGCGATCCAGCCTGAGAAGAGTGCTGTCACGACCGTTTCAGCTGTAATGTCCGCGATTGGAACGGCTTCCAGCCATCTCGTATATCAGTCGATGGCAGTAAGATAGTACCAAAAGCCATTGGAGAGTGGGATAGGGCTGATGAGATCAATGTGGATGTGCACGAATCAGGCTTCTGGCAAAGTGAAGTCAGCGAAGTGTGCACGGGCGTGACAGCTGATTTTGGTGTGCTGGCAGGGAACACAGGTGCGGGCCCAGACTCGGCAGTCGGTGCGCATCCGCGGCCAGACGAAACGCTTGGAGATTAGATTAGATTAGATTAGTTGTTGGTGGAGTTCCTCTAAGGAGGACCTAGGGCACTTAGACCTAATGGTCCATTGTGCTAACCACCATGTCTGTGGTCACCCATAGAGTCCAGTCGCCCTGCTAAAGGATAACATGTCCTCCACGGGGATACCACTGTCTTCCAAAATGTAGTTCCAAAAATGGTGAGCCCAGATGCCTTACTCTAGTCCTCATCAGCGCGGGACACTTGCAGAGTACGTGTGATGTTGTTTCGTCCTCTTCCTCGCACCATCTGCATTTCGCCGAGTCTGTAATTCTCAGGAGATGAAGGTGCCTCATAACCATATAGTGTCCAGTAAGCAGTCCCACTATCATACGGAGTTGTCTTCTATCTAGTGAGAGAAGCTTTCTTGATAGTCCTGGTTTGGGTCCTTTTATTAGGAGCTTGGCTTGCCTAAGCCCCTGTACATTTTTCCAGATCTCTGAGTGTTGAGCTAGGTTCCACTCTTTGATCTTCGCGATCCCTAAAGAGGGTGCAATAGGGATGAAAGGCTCTGGTCCAACTGGGATCGCATTCGAGCCTTCCTTAGCCAGTTCATCTGCTATCTCGTTTCCGGTTATACCTGTGTGTCCAGGGACCCAGAAAAGTTCAACTTTGCTCTGCCTGCTGAGGGAGTCCAGTGCTTCCCGACATTCCAGCAGTAGTCTTGATTTGCACCATGGGGAAGTGAGAGCTTTTAAACTATTGCTTTTGAAATTTTGCTTGACTATCGGTGCATATGCGAATTTGTCTGCCTTTGCGGCAGATATCTTTAGCGATATGGGCACAGGTCAACAAAGTGTAGACCTCTGCCTGAAAGACTGTAGCATGCTCCCCCAGAGAAATTGAGAGCCTTTTGTCAGGTCGGCGGCAGTATATTCCTGCTCCTGCTCTTCCTTCTTTCCTGGAGCCATCTGTAAACCAGACATATGCTCCATTGTCTTTACCTCCTTCCTTGTCCCACCATTCCCTTGTTGGAAAGTGGGTTTTGAAGAGAGGCGGTGTTTTATAGAATGCGACTGTCATGTCGTCTGTACCCATTTTGCAAATGGGGTTCGACTCCCTGAGCTCCGTCCATAGTTGTCTGTGACCAGAGAAACTTCCCCTGTCACTCCATTGTCCCTGTCTCTTGAAACGATAGACTGCCATCCTAGCTTGAGTTTCGACCTCCACATAAAGTGGTGCGAGGCTCAGTAGGGTTTCAAGGGCCAGGGTGGGAGTCGTTCTCATAGCTCCCGTGATTCCCATACAGGCCATTCTTTGTAAGTGGTTGAGCTTGCACCTTGCGGTAAGCTGCCTTGTCTTCTTCCACCAGACGATTGAACAGTGTAGAAAGGCGGGCTTCACCACTGCAGAATAAATCCATTTTATCGATTTTGGCTGAAGTCCCCAGGTTTTACCGAGGGCCCTTCTGCAGATCCATAGGGAGGCGCATGCTTTCTTGATTTTAACCTCAAGATGCTCTCCCCAGTTGAGTTTGGTGTCCAAAATGACTCCGAGGTACTTGATCGATCGGGATGGCTGTAGGATCCTGCCTTGCAGTAAAGGAGGGTCGAAACCATCTCTCTTCCTCTTATTGGTAAACAATATGAGCTTAGTTTTATCAGGGTTCACCGTCAATCCTGTTTCGTTGCACCAGACCATCGTTCTGTCTAGGGCTTTTTGCATAAGTCCGGAGACAGTATCCAGGTATTTGCCGACGATAAGGATTGCCACATCATCCGCGTATCCCTGGGTATAGGCTCCCGTTTTGTTAAGTCTTGTGATTAGTTCATCAATGACCAGATTCCATAGGAGTGGAGATAGCACCCCTCCCTGTGGACACCCTCTGGTCGTGGTCACTTCCATTGTGCTGTCCCTTAGGACAACTTTGATGGTTCTTTCTTCCAGCATGTGTCTTATCCAGTTCACAATGTGTGGGTGGACCCCATGCCTCCTAGCTGCACAGCAGATTTGGTCAAAGGATGTATTGTTGAAGGCCCCCTCTATATCCAGGAACGCCCCCAGCCCATACATCCCATGTTCCAGTACTCCTTCTATCCTAGAAACTAAGTTATGGAGCGCTGTCTCAACTGACTTTCCTTTTTGATAGGCATGTTGAAACGGGTGTAAGGGATGGTCCTTCAGCGGTCCCTCTCTTATGTACCTGTCCACCATTTTCTCCAGTGCTTTGAGCATGAAGGACATAAGACTAATTCCTCTAAAGGAACTAGCCTTGGTATAGTCTGTCTTTCCTGGTTTAGGGATAAAGACGACTTTTGTGGTCCTCCAGGTTTTAGGAACATATCCATATGCCAGGCAGGAGCGAAAAATTCTTACAATTGGTAACAGTATTAGTTCCTGTCCCTCTTGCTGAAGTGCCGGGAAGATGCCATCTTCTCCAGCAGACTTGTATGGGCTGAAACTTGAGATCGCCCATCTGGTGGCATGATATGTTACGATGCTGGAGGCCAATCTCCATTCCGTCCGAGCCGGACGGATGGGAGGCCCCCTATGATGCATCCCCTCCCCCTCCAGAAAGCCTGGAAAGTGTGTCTCCAGCATAAGCTTTAATGCTTCCTTGTCAGATGTCGTGAAGTCACCTGAGGGAAGCAAAAGAGCACCCACTCCTGCTTCTGGGTCTTTTGAAATAATTTTGTGGAATCTTGAAAGTTGCGGAATAGCCTCCATGTTGCCACAGAAGGTCCTCCAAGATTCTCTTTTAGACCGTTTGATTGTCGCCTTGTACCTGCGTTGGGAAGCTTTAAAATTGTCCCAGTCCTCAGGCATTGTAGTCCTCTTTGCTTTGTTAAAGAGTCTTCTAGTCTCCTTACGAAGGTGCTCCAGCTTATTGTCCCACCAGGGGAACTTGGCTCCCTCTTTCCTGGTTTTTAAGGGACAGCTTTCTTTGTAGGCAGAGATTATGCTGTCCTGAAGGTAATCTACAGCAGTGTTAATCTCGTCTACCTTCCTGAATTTGCAATGGGGAGTCTGCAATACCAGTCCCCCAAGTAGTTCTCTGTACTTTCTCCAGTCAGTAGACCTGGGATTCCTGTACGTTGTTGGCTTATTATTAACCTTGAGTAGTGTGAAAAGTATATGTCGGTGGTCAGACAAGGTGACTTCTCCCGTTACCCTCCATTCTTTAATGCAATCCACCATCGGGTTGGTGCAAAGCGTTAGATCTAGCACTTCTTCCCTCATGCTGTTAGAAAACGTGGGTCGAGCACCCCTATTGAGTATGTGCATATCTGTCGACATTAAATACTCCATCATGGCCTCCCCTCTGTTGTTTGTGTCTCTGCTTCCCCACACAGTATGGTGTGAGTTAGCATCACATCCAACGAGGAGGTCCCAATTATTGGCTCTACAGCGGCTTACCAGTCTCTCCAGATCGGCCGAAGGTGGTGGGTCTGGGGCATCATATGGTAGGTAGGAGGAGCAGATGAAAATCCTCCTCTCGCTATCACCGTCTCCAAGGCTGAGCACAGCAGCTGCCTGGTCCCTGGTGGTAAATTCTGGTAAATGCATGACATTTAACCCATTAACATAGATACAAGCTCTAGGCCTATCGACTGTGGTACAAAAGAATAATTTACCCCTGGTCGTATTTAAGCCTCTGACTCGACCCTGGAAAGCCCAGGGTTCCTGAATCAGTGCAAATTTGACCTTACCTTCTGAGAGGATCCTTTGCAGGACCCCCGAGGCTGCCTTACTGTGTTGCAGGTTCGCCTGGAGACAGCGAATACCTGCCATTACGTTTCCTTCTTCCCCTCCTCGACCCCCTCAGACCCTGGGGTCGGTGGAGGCTTGTCCGGTTCCCCTGGGTTGCCGAGGAACGTCACCTCTGCCCTTTGCATGCCAACGTAGGGCCTGAAGGTTGTGCCCGACATAAACTCGACTGATGCTTCATCAATCCCCAGGACGAATCTCGTCCCGCGATCCACCATGCACCGCTCGTAATGACGCCACAGGACGGTCTGTAGTCCCGGGTTTGCCCTTTTAAGTCTCTCCTGAAGGGTTTTGGTGTCGGGTCTGCTCGGACCTGGGACCCACACCATAGTCCTTCTCCTCTTAATCAGGCTGTTGGCGTCGACAGCCTTGACCTTAATATCCTCAAAAGGTCCAATGAGGTGCACTGCTCCTTCGAGCCAGGAAGCGGAGTAATCATTGGCGCAGGCGAATTCCACTGTGCCGTTAGCGAACCTGTTGGCCTCAAATAATGGGACCTCCTGGTCTGCAGGTGCTGTGTCCCAAAGCTCCTCGAGCTTCGACACAGCCAGCTGGTGCCAGCTCTCCTTCATCATCACCTCAGGATAGTTGATTGGCACTATCGCGATTCTCTTCAGGTTTTTAGTGACCTGCGCGTATGTGGGCACCATTCTGGCCCTTTTGGCATCCTAGGAGGGAGTTGGTGTGCTCCCAGGCGTCCTATTTCTCTTTTGAGAGGAGCTGCTCGTGGCCGTAGCAGTATCCTCACCCCGCCCATGGGTTCCGCTAGTGGGTTCACCACCAGCAGTTCCTGCCAGGGCAGGGGGGTGTGCACGGCCCCTTGCAGCTCTCTCAGTGCGTACCCTCCTCCTCCTCTCCCTTCTCCTGACTGTGCCACTAGGTATTGGATCTGTCAACAGTCCCTTTAATTTCCCTGAGATGCTCCCCAGGGTTGTGTTGGAGGCTCCAGAGTCCGATTCCAGCTCAGGTCCTTCCTTTATTGTGGACTCGGATGAGTCCGATGAGGTGTTGCCATCCTTGGAAGATACCTGAGGATGGCCGGTCGGTGTGTGGACCCCCAAGGGGACCACCAAGGTTGGGGCAGATGAGTGGCGACCGCTGGCAGCCCCTTCAGGGCTCACCAGCAGCGCCTCCTCCATCGTAAGTGACATTGGACTGCAAGAGTCCTTAGTTGGAGACCGTTTTGCGGCCTCCGCAGTTTTGGTTTTGGTTTTATCCATATAAATCCCTCGAGTGGCTAGGGAAATTCAGGGTCCACCCATGCAGAGCCCCGCATACATGGGCAAGGCTAAATAAAACCGGAGGTCGCCCTGTATCCGGAGTCTCACCTGTTAATGACTTCTTACCCTCCGCCCCGCGGATGCGGTCACCATTGGCACAGGGACGCACCGTGGTGATGGGAGCAGTTTATCGACCGCCAGGTCTAGATCCATCATGTTCTGCGAAAACCAGGGGCACCTCGTGGAGGATGTGGCTCTTCACCACGCATGACGGTCTTGGTGTGCTATCACCTCCGCGCACCCTGGGATCACACATCCCTTACCCCCAAACGCTTGGAGACCAGCTTGACACTTGCGTTGGTGCCAGGGTGGCTGAGCCCGTGCAAGGTGGCGAAGAGTTGGCGGCGGAAGGGAGGCGTGACGTTGTGATGTGTTACAGTAGAGTGTGACGTCCGTGCCAGGTGGGGGAACTATCTCCAGCTGCAGCATAGAGCCGTTGTGGAGAAGGGTTTGAAGTTTGGTGTCGTCGTGCTGGGATGCAGCTAGTTTCTGTAGGTCTAACGGCATGGTAACAGCGTTAGTGCGAGAGTGTGCATCTGCAACCACATTGTCCTTACCTCTCACATGCTGTATATCAGTGGAATACTGAGCAATTAAATCCAACCACTTGCGGCGAGGTGGTGAGTTGTCATCCCGGTGGTGAAATGCATAGACCAGTGGCTTATGATCACTGAAAATGGTGAAAGCACGCTCTTTGAGCATGAAAGCAAAGTATTTGACAGATTTGTAGATGGCGTAAAGTTCTCGATCGTAAGGTGCCCAAAGCTTTTGCTGATCCGTTAGTTTCTTTGAAAAGAAAGCAAGTGGTTGCCAATTTCCGTTGACGCAATGTTGTTCTACCCCTCCTGTTTGGTGATCCGAGGTGTCCGTGAACAGAGAGGGTTGCATTGAAGGGTGGGGGTGAGCCAACAGCGTAGCTCGGGTGAGCGCAGATTTGCAGGCTTCGAATGCTGCATGGCGCTCCGGCATCATGTCTACTGGTCGAGAACCGGTGAGTTGGGGTCCGGAAATGGCGGCGTCCAAAGGGGCTTGGAGGGATGCGGCATCCGCGAGGAAGCGACAATAAAAGTTAAACTTGCCTTACAATCGGAGAAGTTGCCTCGCCGTTGTATGAGTGGGAAAATCCTGAATAGCCACAAACTTCTACTCAAGTGGATGTATGCCATCGGCCGAGAAAAGAAACTTTTGAATGTCCTAAGATGCATTTGCCGACGTTCATCACAATTCCATGCTTTTCAAGACGGCCAAACAGTTGTCATAGATATTGAATATGTTGTGACGGAGAGTCTGAGAAAACTAGAATGTCGTCTATGTGGCAGACGACAACATCCAGTCCCTGAAGCACTTGGTCCATTAATCTCTGATAAGTCTGGCTCGCATTTCGGAGACCATAGGGCATAAAGATGTATTCAAAGAGACCAAAAGGTGTAGTAATGGCAGTCTTCGGAATATCTTCGGTAGCCATCGGGATTTGAGCAAACGCCTGTACCAAGTCAATCACAGAGAATATGGTGCTGCTGGTGAGATTTGCTGTGAAGTATGAAACATTTCTGACAGGGTAGCAATCGGGCACTGTACGAGCGTTGAGCTTTATGTAGTCACCACAGGCACGTCTGGTAGACGATTTCTTAGGCACCATGTGCAGTGGCAAGCACCAAGAGCTCTCTGAGTGATGAACGATGCCAGTGCGCACGAGGTTCTCAAATTCATCCTTGGCAGCGTGCAGTTTATCAGGTGTCATGCGGCGTGGGCGGCTGGTAACTGGGGGTCCGGGCGTAGTTCTGATGTGGTGGACAGTGGAATGCTTTACTTCCCGTGGTTGGCCGACAGGTCGGCTGATGTCAGAAAATTCTATCAGCAGGTCATGGTAGGGTGAAGCTGCAGTCGTATACAAGGTTTTGACTTCTGCGCAGGGTATGCACCTGACGGTGCCGGGGACTGAGAGCTGTTTGATTGGCAGCAAAAAGTTCATAGTCAGTCTTTGGACGGCGTTCGCGTAAATACGAACGTGGCCACACACAGAGGTCAGAACCAGTGTCCACCAACAGCTGATATTTGGTGCATTGATCGGTGACGAAAAGACGACAGGTATTTGTCTCATATAAAATACCATGTGAGCTTTTCCATTTTTTAAGTTCATACATGTCTATTTTTTTGTATAGAATATCAGTGGAAAGGTGACACGGAGAGCCTGGAGAGGTTATTTTTTTCATTAGCTAAATATTCCTACTAGTCCTAGAAGTTAGATACATAAATGTGAATGTGTTTTAATGCAGAATGTTTTTCTTAAGTGTAATTTTTTATGAACTTCCCCAATCACTAGTTGGCAGCTTGCTGTAAATATTGGATGAAACTTCTGAATGTCTTCAAATCAATTTCTGTGGTATTCTAGTCTTAATTAATTGTCACTATTCTTTCCAAGATGTTGTTTCTTGTGAACTATTGAGGGTCTTTTTTCATTGCATTACTTGTCTCAGAATCACAATGGCGGAATTTTTAATGTATTATCATGGATATTTTTTACCATTATTTTGCTGGACATCCATGTCACTTCTCTGTGATCTATCAATGGTTTTCATTGTACATACTTAGATTTTTTACCATGTTTGATATAATTGTTATTTATCTGAAGTACTTATTATTGCAGGCAGACAATGGAACGTGGTTTATTGCATCATCCAAACCCACCTCCCTACAATAGCAGCACTGTGGGACGCTCTTAGAAGGCCCAGGAAGGACAACTGTAGACAGATTTCTAGTTACCATCACTAATTATTTATTCTGAAAAAGAAAATCAGTATAAAATTTTACCGAAGTAGATATGGAAGACATTGTTACTATTCTGTAGTCAAAAGTGATGTTTGTGGCTATTTGATGCTTTGAGAATGTTTTATTATCAGTTAATGTGATTTCATTGGTCAGTTTTGATCATAACTATGTTTATCCATATCATGGTGTTTTATAGAAGAGGATTTATACTCTTAACTTTTACTGAAAATGAACTGTTGTTATCCTGAGCATTAACTGGCCAGCATCAGTTGATTTTATGGGAGCCTCCCTTATGTTTGGTAATCTTGAAATGCTATCTTGAGTAACATTTTCAAATTACACAAGAGATTTTGAATTGCTGGTTTAGTTACATCTTTCATCTGGGAAATTTAATTGCCCTTAAGTCCTTACTAACTTATCTCCATTATTTATTTATTTTATGATAGACTTATTACCGTTCTTTCAGCCATTATTTTCTAAACCATAATAGCATTACAGCCTTAATTCCCTACTTATAAATACTCATTAGCACACGCTCTTTGGTTCTATGTTTCCATGGTGCTGGCAGTCAGCATAAAACTACGCAATCTGTTCATTTATCTAACATTTTTCTATTCCATATCAAACCATTCGAAATTTGAACCTCATGGAACATGTCGAACTTTATGTATTCCAATGACGTTATGAGAATACTTGACATTTGTTATATCAGAAGCATCTCATCTCAATGGCTTGTTTTACCAGCTGATTGGTAGATTTATGGGTAGTCCCTACAGGCAACTTCCAGTTTTCAGTGTCTTTTCACTCCCCTACACATTTCTTGCACCCCATTATGTCTATTTATAAGTTTTCAAACCCCCATCTGCCTATCCTTAAGGTGTCCAAACTTCTTTTTATTTTATTTTTTATTTATTTCAACTCCCACAAAAACAGCTCGCAATGACCTCTTACATCGGGAGATGTAACATTAACAATAGACGAACACAAACACCCATGTCCTGGATGGAGAAAAATCCACCCAGGAGGGACTCGAACCCGCGACCTTCAGATTGGAAGGCGAGGATGTTACCCCGTCGCCACCGGGGCCGACAAATCCTCTTCCATTCCCTTCTGCACTTGCCAATATCTTCATATTGCCACTTCATATCCTCTTCCATTCCTTTCTGCACTTGCCAAACCTTATTCCCTTTCTTATACTCTCTTCAGTATGCCCTCACCCCTCTGCATGTCCACCATTCACATCCATGGTGTTCCTCTAGTTCATCCTTTTCTGCTCACCTTTGTCATCCCAGTTTCTCAGTTTGGTGTAGACACTTGGCTCTGTGCATTTTAAAAGTAATTATTTGTTCAGGTATTCAGAATTGTGAAATTCAGTTATTTTGTAAGTGCTATCTTCATATTTTTCATTTTGAATCAATAGTAATCTAAAATATTAGGCTGCTAAAATAACTGTGAAACTGCTGTGTGTTAACTGATTGAAACTTTCCATTTGAGGTGTTGAAGATGAGTGTGGATCAGAGCTAGAGATGGGAAAATTACCGTAATTTTCCAGTATTTTTTAGTTTTAAGTATTTAACAGCAAATGTATGGTTAAATGAGAAAGCCAATAGCAATAGGAAGGGAATAAAGATGTTTAAACCATACCTTATACAACATTAATCTATTGGAAAATTTTCAAATTGTAAAAACAACTATGGCAGCAACATGCAATCTGGCTTTCTTTTGTCAAAGTATTATTAAATAAGTAAAGGTGAATTATCTAGAAAATTACGGTAATTTACAAGGGACGTGGTGAATTACGGAAAATACCACGGATTTTTACGAAAATTACCGAGGTAATTTTCAGAGTGGCCCATCTCTAATCAGAGCACATCAGCAATGATGAAGAATGGAATGATGTGCGTAGGTGAAACATGGAAATTTGTTCAGTAACCTGCAGCTAGGTATCATCCTGTGCTGCCCAAAAGTCACGTCTGAATATTTTGCCAATAGAGAATGCATATGTTCTAGCCGCATTCATAAAAAGGTACATTAGTGCTTTATCTCACAGTAGTTAAAAACTTTATGCTATGGATTTGGCACCTTGCACAATGTTGAAGGCAAATAAACCAAGAATCTTCAATGGATGCAGAAAATCAACTCGATAACAATCTGGTATGTAAGTATCAACATTTTTTTCTTCTCAAGTCCACTTCAGTGCATATCAACTCTCCTCCTCATTTGTTTTGATGTGATCTGACCAGAGCGCAGTGTCTGAATCTGTTTCCCTTAATGCTTATGCGAACCCTATCAGTCCAGATTTTTTCATTTAACTACATATGAGAATATTTTTTCAAATTTGAAAGGAAAAGGGTCAGTACATGGACAAGAAAAAATAAAAGCCATAGATACTGCTCTAAAAGTCAACAGCTATTCCTCCTGTACTGTTTTTAAATCTTAATTTGTCTTTTGAACTGTTGTTACTGGGAAATTTGTCAAAGAATTATACTCCAAAGTAGCTTAGTAAATATGTAAGAGCTTAAGCATTTTATTAATTTTATTATATTGTGAGTAAACAAGATAAGGCTATCTTTAATCTCTTTTTGTTATACAAAGTCATACTGATCACTGAATATCAATTGTTAATTTAATCATTGTTTTATATGTTTGTAATTTATCATGCTGTGTGGAGCTGTTTCATTTTAAAACAAATTCATGTTTTATGTGAAAAAAGTTTTTCTCTGAGAAATCGTTCATGTCAATTTGAATTTGGTACATTATGCACTTACCTTAAAGCTTAGTTTTGGTATCAACTTAATATATGATTAAGTTGATACCCATTTGAGAGTTGATGATTGTTTGTGATAAAAAAATATATTTCAAGTATTCATACAGTATGCCAAACGAAGTTCTATTTGTGTTATTTCTCATAATATTAGAAAATATAATTTTTTAAAGTTATTGGCTACAGCAGATATGATATCTTGGGACTAGCAGCATAGGGCTGCCAACTGTTACTCTGGATACATATTATGGCATTTGGACTTTAGAGGACATCTGTGTCTAATATAATATGAATCATCATTTTACTCCTTATTTTTCTTATATATATATATATATATATATATATATATATATATATATATATATATATATATATATATATATGTATAATATGCCAAGAGGGTGGCCGATAAAAATATAGGGACAGAAAAAAAGGACATTTACAAATTTAAACTTCCGATATTTTGGTGGGATCGTGACCACCTTTCTCAGGGTAGACAGTAGGAATGAAGAAATGGAGAGATTGAGGTATGGGAGGGGAAAGAGGGGGAGACGAAGGTATAAGGGGGGAAGGAGGGGAAAGAGGGGGAGAGGAAGGTGTAAGAAGGAAAGGAGGGGCAAGAGGAAGAGTGGGGAGAGGGCGAGCGGGGAGAGGGCGAGCGGAGGGGAGAGAGGAATAAAGGGGAGAAAAAGGAAGAGGAGAGTGGAGGAAGCAGGGAGAGAGAAGATGAGGGGGAGGGAGAAACTAATGTGATTTATTGAGTCCAGGGGGCGAGAAAGCCTGGTGGATCAAAATACAAGAAGATTCAAGATCTTTGAGCTGAAGGGGAGAGGAAGAAGGGTGAAGGGAAGCAAGTAGACCAACTTTAAAAGTGTTATTGAAAGTGGAGTTGTGGGAGGAGACGTGAATGGTGACAGGGAGAGAAACAGAGAGGGAGGGGCAATCGTTACAGGACGAGCGGTGCCCATTCATTCTAATGTTGAGAGGAGTGGTGGATAAGGCAATATAAAAAGAAGGGCAGTGCTGGCAGAGGAGGATGTAGACAATGTTAGATGTGGTGCAAGAGGGTGAGAGGACAGAAGGGAGGGGAAAAGCGAGGAACTTGTCCGGCAAGGGCTGGGTGATGAGGATGGAGCAAGTTTTGCATCGCGGGCGGTTGCACGGGGTGGGAAGGGATTTGGTGGGTTTGAGTGATTTGGACAAGGGTTTGGTGACTTTAAAAATGGCGGATAGATTGGGGGTGCGTCTGAAGCTGAGAGAGCGACATTGAGGGAATATTTTAGAAGTGGTTAAGTTGTCTGGAAGGATAGGGTAGAGGTTTTTAATAATGCGTCTAAGAGAGTCAACACCAGGGAAGTAGGTGGTACAGAGGGAGATATTGTGTTTAGAAATGCTATTGGTTTGAGGCAGTTTGGGGGAGTGTGGTTTTTTGAGGATTTTATTATTGAGAAGTTGCTCTGGGTAGCCTCTGCAAAGAAGAGATTGATGGAGGTTAGTGAGGAATTTATCAAGGGAGTCAGGGTTGTTGCAGATTCGGTGGCCGCGAATAGAAAGGGAGTAGGGGAGGGACTGTTTAGTGTGGGAGGGATGGCAGCTATCGTAATGGAGATATTGTTGTTGGTTCGTGGGCTTGATATGAACGGAAGTGCTAACTTTGCGGTCCGAGAGGGAGACGTTTACGTTAAGAAAGATGACGTTAGAGGCAGAGATGTTAGAAGTAAAGGAAAGGGGAGAGGAGGCGTTGAGGGAGGAAATAAAAGAGTTAAGAGAATTAATACCATGTGGCCATAGAAGGAAGATGTCGTCAATGTAGCGAAGCCAGAGAAGAGGTTTTAGTGAGCATGAAGATAGAAAAGATTGTTCAAAAAGTCCAAGGAAAAGGTTGGCGTAGGAAGGACTGAAGCGACTACCCATGGCGCATCCTTTAATTTGGAGAAAGAATTTATTATTGAAGGAGAAAGCGTTGTGGGTAAGGATGAAATTAGAAAGATTTCACAAGAAGTTTTTTTGAAATTTTTCTGAGTTTTTTGAATTTTTTGATGAAGGAGGGATTCTGGGTAACCACGCTTAAGGAGGGATTGATGAAGGTTGGTGAGGAATTTGTCGAGGAAATCTGGGTTGCTACAAATACGATGGCCACGGATAGATAGGGAGTAGGGGAGGGAGCGTTTGGTATGGGAGGGGTGGCAGCTGCTATAATGAAGGTATTGCTGCTTATTAGTAGGTTTGATGTGAACTGAGGTGTGGATTTTGAGCCTGATAAGGAAACATTAACATCCAAGAAGGTTATTTGGGAGTTGGAAATCGTGGAGGTAAAGGAGACAGAGGCAGAGGTATTGAGGGCGGAAATGAAGGTATTTAGGGAATCAGTACCATGAGGCCAGATGAGAAAAATGTCATCTATGTAGCGGAGCCACAAAAGGGGTTTTAATGGATATTTGGATAAAAAAGATTGTTCTAGATGGCCAAGGTAGAGGTTAGCATAGGAGGGACTAAACCTACTCCCCATAGCACAACCTTTGGTTTGTAAAAAGAATTATTTATTAAAAGAGAAAGAATTGTGGGTGAGGATGATATTTGTGAGCTCTACAAGAAAATCAGTGCTAGGGATATGCGGGTTGAGACGTTTGGAGAGGAAAAACCTGAGTGAAGACAGACCTTCAGCATGAGGGATGCTAGTATAGAGGGAGGTGACATCTATTGTAGCCATAGTAATTTGGGTGTCCGGAGGGAGGGAGGTTGACTCCCTCCCTCCGGACCCCTCACTTCATCCATTACTCTATACAATTCAGAAGATGGCAGTCGTGCTGCCGAAATATCAAAAAAACGTGTGAGTTATCTATTTTTTGTGTGCCTATATCTTTTTTATCTTGTCATGCCTGTGACACCTCAGTTGATTTTTATTTTCACCATGAGTGATTTTTCATCGATTGACTATATATATTTATATATTGTGATGGTTCCCGGCCCTTGCCCGCGAGCTGTGGCTAATCAAAAGCTGGGACACTCGTCCACATATGAAATTTAGTTTGAAAATAATAGGTCTCGCGAAAAAAAACGGGGTCGGTGGGCTGGGTGATTGGGTATTATCATATGAGAGGAAAAAAAAGGAAGGTCATGGGGGGGATTCGGAATTGCTTGGCTCCCGGATAGCACTCACCTGAAACTAGAATGCACTGGTCCCGGCCTTCTTATTTCATCGACTGATGTGCAGTATCCGTGACTGCGTAGACCTGAAGAGGAACTCCAAAGAATTGCACTTTCCGGCACTTCAGAAGGTTTGTTTCCTCGTAGATCGGCAAATCCTTGTACGGGTTGACCGATATCTATACCGGACCAATGTACCATACCTGCTCCGGGCCCTGGAGCACGAAGAACGTCTCCTCTTCGGCCCACTGCTCACCACTCTGGCGAACAATCCTCATCGAGGAAAAAAAATGAAGAGAGCTTCTGCGACACTCAAACGGCCTTTATATCCTTCTCGGCGCCGGTGTCAGGTGATGGGGGGGGGGAAAGGGGCGTAAGGCACACCATATTCCGGGGCATGGTCAAATGAATCCCTCCAAACCACTCATAGCCGATGCACTTAACTGTGCGGCGATGTGCTACACTCAAGAGCCAGGGATATATATGTATGTACAAGTTTGTGGAAAAATCACACACGTGATAATTTAGATAAACTTTGCCACAAGTAGGGCGGAATTAAACATAGACACAACAAAAGGAACTCAACTCACACAATAATTTCTGAAATTTTAGAAATTATTGTGTGAGTGTTCCTTTTTTTGTGTCAATGTTTAATTCCGCCCTACTTGTGACAAAGTTTATATATATATATATATATTTATTTTTTTTTTCACTCACTCACACACCGCCTTTTAGGCGAATAAATATATAATAATTTGAACAGAAGGTGAAAGAAAGAGATAGGAAACATGTAACTAAAATTGGACGAAGACACTGGTGATGTGGAAGATGGTAAAGCCGAGAAATCAGAGGGTAAAAATGTGCCGTGGCTGGGACTCGAACCCGGAACCTTCTCTGTTATAAGCCCCAGCCGAAATCATGTTAAAACTAAGTGTCCTGGTAGCTCAATTGGTAGAGCACTCGGCACGAAATTGGGAGGTTCCGCGTATATATATATATATATATATATATATATATAATATTTATTCAAATATATGTCCTTTTTGGTTCATAGATTTTGCAATAGTAATATATATATATATTAATTTTGGCTTTAAAACTTCTTGATTAATTACATTATATTTTTACATCAAACCTAAAGGCCTTAATCCTAAGACAATCACCTCAGCCACACCTAAGGAAGGATTTGAAATATGGCATCATTAGGGTTGCCTGACAAACCCCTTTCCATTCCGGCTATCATAGCCTGTTTAACTATGGTTTCCTTCGAATTATACCGATGATAAGTAGGTATCAAATTTTTAGAGCTTAGATTTTGGACATCAAATCAATATGTGCCCCACACAATACATGATGTATTAAAAATGAAGTGGTGGGAAAATGAGTGTGGTTGGCAGCCCTAAACTAGTATGTATGCAGATTGTATCAGAGGTTCAGTAGCACATCTTACTGATTAGATGTGAAATTCACTTTGCTTATCTATTAGCTTCAATGAAAGAGCTTGGTGATAACTGAAATTACACTTCCTTTTTCTTCCACACTCGATGGTGGTGAAAAACTTTGACTGCTGCAATTAAAGAATTAATTATGAGATATAAGATGGGAACTTAAATGGCAAATAGAGTCCAGTGGCACCTATAATAATAAATTTATTTTTCCAGCGATTTGTATTACAAATATTGGACATGTCAAGAAAGTAAATATGTTACATATGTACCTACACTGGCAATGGCAGATGAAGAAATATATCAATGGAGTTAAATATATTTTCTGGAAAGTATGCACGGAGTATACATTTGAAAAAGGACATTTAAAAAAATATACTTGACTTCCTGAGGAAGCTTGTTATATAATAATAAGTCCATACATTGCAAGGCATAACCAGAATTTCTTGTTCTGACATACACTTGATGGAAATCTTTGGAACTCCTTGTGTTATAACTATGATTACTGTTGTTAGTAGTATAATTAGAAATATTCTGAGGGAAGAGGGATACAATAAGTTTTTAAAAGAGAAGGGGACTTGAAGGGCTGAGGGATGTAGGTATTACACATCAGCCATAGAACCTTCTTTTGAATTTAAAATATAACATATAAATTTGTTTATTTCAGGCTTGACTTCGTGGAAGTGATAGATATCAATTTTGAATAAAAAACTTTGTACTTTTCCACGCTCTATTACAAAACTGCGACCGGTTTCAACTTAATAAGGCATCTTTTGGCACATTCTGAAGCTCAGGGTATTCTATATGTGCCCTGAGAAAGTTTAAAAAATGTTGAGGTTGGTTTGAAATGGGGGAGAGAGGAGTAGGGAGGTTAGGGCAAGGCAGAGTGAGGACAAAACGGAGGAAGAGCATTTTTTATGCACATAGCAAGGCTGAGGCCAAAAACTATTGGGACCCTGGCAAAGACTTGAAGTACACCGACCCCTTACTTACAGAATGTGGAGAAGGGGTGTTGGAAAATTGCGAGAGGAAAGGAAAGAAAGTGAATCTGGGGAAGGCAGTGGGATGAGTAGAAGGTCACCAAGTTACATATGCACTGTTTTCTATTTTTTAATGGGGAAGAGTGGTTGGATAATAAATTGAGTGATGAGCATGTTATCATAGGTGAGAATAAAAAACTATTGCAAAAATTTTACCAATAATTGAACAAGTATGGAGATTGACCTATATGAATTAATTTGCTGTCTACTGCCTTTCCCTTTATGAAGAGGATCGATCCTCTTTAAATGCCGATCTTTTTAAAATCCAAATGCCGATTGGTACGTATTTAAAATAAGTATATAGTTACATACTTTCCATAGAATGCGCTATATAATGTAGACTTGCAGCAGACTCTGTGCACACTTGCAGCTGACTTGCTCTGCACACTTGCTGCAAGTGCATAAAGTGGAAACCAGCAAGTTTGATGCAGACATGCTGCAAACTCAGACTTGCTTAGAAAAAAATTAAGTTTGGGTATGTGCACAAAATTGTTGTATTTTAAGTTAGATTTACTCTATGCATGGTACTCTTTCGTAAAAGTAAGCAACATTTATATCAGTGTGAGCAAGCATTTAGTCTCATTGTACTGCACAGATGTCACTTAGGTGGCCATTTTAAGTGGGTTTAGTTCTGGACATGCATTTTCTGTTCCAATGTCTCCCTTTCTGTCCAGAGGATGCCATTACTATATCAGGGACATGTCATCCCACCATGATTTCCCAGGATAACTATCCCAAAAACATCAGGAAGGGGGAACTGTATCCATCATGAGGCCAAGGTATGTTGTAGAAGGCTCCAAGATGTAGGCATATAAGGGCTTTTATTCGGGTGTGGGGGTCATCAGTGAGGCACCTGAAACCAAGTTATCCATCTCACTGGGAAAGTATGTAATGGTATATTAGGTCGAGGTGTATGCCATCATAGCCTCACTACACACCAACAAAGAGGACCTTAGGCCCTATAATGATATATGCATGGACAGTTAAGCAGCATTGAAAGCTCTCAACTCTCCATGGTGATAATCAAGGAATTGGAATGTTGGAAAAAACTCAGCACTTGAGTGCTATACAGAACAAAGTTGATCACTTCCAGGTACATGGACATAAAGGCACTACCGGAAATGTAATGGCTGATGAGCTAGAAAAAAGGGAAGCTCAGAGTAATCTGTAAAACTATCCCTTTGGCTCAGAGCCAACATTACCTATTGTACTGAAATCTGAGATCAAGGGTTGGGCTACAACCTAACGCCAATTGAGATCTGACAATTAGCACAAGTCCTGAGGTAAGGTTGAAGGTTAATTGACAAACCAAATTCTGGTTAGGTAAGAATTCTATCATTATAGATACCTATTATAGTGAAGAGAGAATAATGTATGGCTGTTTTCTGGCCCCTACTGAGTGAAGCAGCACCTCCACAATATGTGAATTGAAGCTATACTGAGTTGCAGATGATGCAAAGAGGAAGATGAAACCACATCCCATCAGCTGTGTTAATGTATTGTAATTGCTAGGATTTGGAATCGTTACCTGGGAACTGTACCTTTCTGGAATACAAGGATTTCAGAGATTTTTTATTGGGGATATCCTTCCTTTTGGTACTGCTAGGGCTCCATGGGTTAACTGATTAAGATGGCTGGCACAATGAACCAACAGGTCTTAGTGCCCTGAATAGCCTTAATAGTTCCCTTGGGAACTCCATCAACACCTTTCAGTGTATTTAAGGTGATACGGCAGATAGAGAAATCTAGATTGAGCCTGACAGGGTTAGAAAAAACTGCTTAAATAAGCCCTGTGAGGAGAAAATTTCAATTACAAATGTGTAAAAGTCTTGAGCAGTCTTGCTTTGGTAATTTGGGGAGGCGACCAACAATTGAGGTAATTCATTCTTATTAGGATATTTTAAACAATTGTAAAGGTAAAAAAGATAATTTTGGTAATGGTGAAGAGAAAGCTAGTGCCAGTTTGCCTACTCTTAGAGAAAGGTAACATGGAAACCACAGGTTAAAGCCCCATATGAAGGATGAAGTATTTCACTTGAAGTGCTCCCCATATATATAGTATCGAGATTACTCTGAAAAATCACCGGCACTCCCAGGGTTTGAACCCAAGTACTTCAGGAAGGGAAGTCTCAAGCTAATAGGTACTCGAGACATCACACCAACGGCACCAAATTCCATACATATATGTCCGCACCGACAATTGTTGGTATCGGAGGCTACCAAAGGTCGTTGGTTACATCTACGGCAAAGGATATTCTAGGCACGCCACTTACCGATGCCTGTCGGTGCAAGTGACGAGTCCTAGAGGAAATGCACTGATTGCTATCCTGCACGTGAGCTTTGAAGTTTCACCAATGATTTTTCACAGTGCTGAAGAAATCAGTCCATGAGAAAGTGGAAACAGATGCAATCATAATAATTCACCACATTAATGCCACCTGTTACAGTGATTAATCTAAAATTCATGCCTTACTGGACCGCTGTTAACATAAGCCTTCTATTATAAATCACACGATTTTGTTTGAATCTGCAACAGACATCGACCTGTTTAAGCATTATCAATTGTAGGTTACACAATGATAGATTGCACCTCTCATAATATGACAGAATAGGTCGAAAATTCCTCAGGTTTTTAATCATCAGAATGGTTTTATGCTATTTGTTTTATTTTATTAACACCAAACTACTTCAAATCTCTTCGCCCACTATTCATAACAGCACCACACATTTTACAATGAAAAATCCATTTAGCTATGGAAGTGAGCCCCTAGCGTGATAATGGAATTGCACTTCTATATCTGTATTTTAGAATATTTATGGATTTTATTTATGAATTTAAATGTACTTGTGTTTGAAATTTTGAGCATACAACGCTCGTATCACCTTGTACACTTGTTCGAATGTTTTAAACGACCGCCGTTATCAATGCACGACTGTCTTTTTTTCCTTTCAAAAACAAGAAAATGACGAACGAATTGCGGAAATGAATTGATTGTTTTCGGCGTTTTCGGGTTGAAAGTGAGGCGATCGTCAGTGAAAATACCATTTGCTTGCCAGTAATTGTCCAAATACTGACGGTATAGTGGTGGTACTCTTCATCAATAATGAATGCTCCGCCAACATTTGAATCATTCCTTTTGTATGAGGGTGAAAAAAAGTATGTATCTATGACGTTTGTGACTACTTGCATTTTTGAAGCTGGCTTACACATCGTTGATCTTTTTAAGGATTATCAAAGAACAGGACACCAAAGTTCCCAATGCAGCCATTTTTACCATAAATAAAGAGGATCACACTTTGGGGAATATGATTCGAAAGTAAGTATATTATCCCGTAATTTGCTTATGTATGGAGAGAGCAATAATGCTAATGACTCGATGTTAACGTTATAGTCAACTCTTGAAAGATCCCAGTGTTCTGTTCGCTGGATATAAATTGCCACATCCTTTGGAGCACAAAGTTATCATAAGAATACAAACCACATCTGATTATACACCTCAAGATGCTTTGATGAATGCTATAACGGATTTGATCGCAGAGTTATCACTGTTTGAAGAACGGTTCAAGGTAAACTTCATCTTCTTGAGTCTATTGAGGTTGTTACATTTTGATTTTACATTACTAATCACCGAATATTTTTTTTCAGGAAGCAATAAAGGAAAAGAAAGAAGGTTTAGATTAATGCGAGAATGGCGTCCTGATTTTATCTGAATTTTCTTTCGAATTGATGTAAAACATTTCTTCGCTATACTCCCAATTGATCGCAAAACGTATTATACTGTTGGGGAATTATTTTAAATTAAATTATTTTTATACCATTGAAACAATTGTCTTAATACTCACGTTCAGATTAATCATGCAGCTGTAAATTGAGTGGGACAGGAATTGTACAAGGTAATTAATAAGATATATTTAAATTTTGTTTGCTAGCTACAGTTAAATTGAGGGTAAAGGTGAACTTTTGCCACACCAGCAAAGGCACGATAAAGGAAGTGGTGAACAGGTGTATAGATTACTGCATAGATATGACCTATCATGTGCTATCAATATCACATAGTCCACGCATTTGCCTTAATCTACTTTTTGTGCCAATGTCGTGTTATTCCTAGGCAGTTGGATGGAAAGGAATAATATTTTAATGTCGAAATCGGAAGGTGAAGAAATCACAATGTATTGTCATTTTAATCCATGATTGGCAGATGACAGTAGACGGGTGGCATTGAATTGTTGGAGTTTGAAGTTCCTGATTTCAAGAAGCTATGGTAAAATTCCTCAACATTTGCACCTGCAATTTAGCCTAACTTATTGAATTTTATTATTCCATTCTTTATTCAGATAAAATAGTCTATAGCACTTAACATTACAACTTTTCTACTTGCTCTAGACAGTGTGTTCTCTGTCGTATAGCCTAGAAATATTCCTTGCACTTAAGGGAGGCACCAAAATATCATTCTGTAACTCTCCCATGATTCATTGCAGTGCTCTTTAATATTTCTTTTTCCAATTAGGCTGCTACACTAACAGTCTACATGTCATTCTGTGGCTGATTCCATTATAACCTAATAGATTATCAATAATAACATTTTTTATTCTCTACACAGAGAACTTATTTCCATCAGTAATGCCTGTGGGAAGAAGAAGTCACTTTGTTTAGCCATTTTCCATAAAGTTGTCTATTGCCCTATTTTCTTCCTCTTAAATCGTGTATTTTCATTTTCTTTAGTCAATAATGAATATGAAATGAAGTTCATTGCCTTGTTCATTGCCCAATTTCTATAGTAGAAGTGGCTATGTAAATACTGGATAATGATGAAAGTGGGAGGGTACCAACAGGAGCTGATAGAAAAATTCTGGTTCCCTGAAGATATGTTAGTGGGAAATGGGCTTGGTAGTAGGAAGAGACAAGATTTAGTATAGGTGGTGTTCACTATAGACAGGAGTATTGAATTATACGGTGTGGAAACCTGGAATATGAGGTAAAAGGATGGAATATGCCTCAACCATTAGAGGTGTGGGTTTAGATGAGGATGTATAGGGTTGATGGATGGAGATGGAGTGTTATGAATGGTGCGTGAGGAGGTGAAAGCTGCTGGAGAAAATTAGGTGGTGGCAGAGTGGCTGGAGCTGGTGAGAAGATACAAGGGAATGATGAATGTAGGGGAACTGTAAAGGTGCAAGGTGGGGAGGGGAGGGTGTTGGTAAAAGGTGAAGAAAAAGATTAGGCTTTCTGGATGAGATAATGGGAGATAGGAATTATGCAAAACAAAAGAAGCAGGTGGCAGTGTTTATGTGTCAATTAAATCATAATAAGTAGACTTAGATTTCCATGGGAGTATCTTAGTCTCATGACTTTTTAATTTGGATTGGGTGTATTATGTATTAATTCTGCCCAATTTCATTCACTGAAATGCAGAAACTTGGTGAGTGCTGATGTATTACATAATAAAATGTTTAGTCCATGATAAAATTTTTTAAACAACTTAGTTTCAATCCACAATTTATTAGATACGACCCGGGTATCAGCAACTTGGTGCCATCTTCAGTTGCTGTAACCAGGGGCGTATCTAATAAATTGTGTGGATTGAATTGTAAGTTGTTTTTTATCTTGGATGTTACCAACTTCTACAAAGTTGAGCAAGAAATGATTACATATAATGTTTAGCTTGGGCTGGTGTTTGAGAGACCAAAAGTTTGTGTACTTTCTGAAGATGACCTAAAACTCAAATTTTACAGCACTTTCATCCTGAGAGACAAATCATTTGCATGTCCTATCTTTTCTGTAATCTTATTATAAATTTGTTAGGAATGCCCCCAAGATCTCATTTTTGGTAAATTTAGGGTTTCCCTTTTGTTTTTATCTGCCATGAGTGATGATTTAAACATTAAATGACTTTAAAGGTATCTATATAGGTCCCATGACAGTGAGGGAGTGTCAAATGTCTGTGTGGTCATTTAGTATACTTGTGTTGGAACCTCCCAAAGCAATGCATTTAATTTTGATTGTCATATTCGCTTCTTGCTCACATAATGCTTGGAGATCCATAATCAAGGGTGAGTGCTATTGAAACTGGGAGTATTTTCCAGAGCCTGTTGTAAGGAATGAGGTGACACATGCTGGACATGAGATAGCCCAAGGAATGGATGGATAGGTGACTCTCAATGAGGCTGAAATGGGAAGAGATGTTGAAAGGGAATATATGTAAAGGTAACTTATTTCCAGTTTTTTTGTCAGCCAACAATGAAAATATCACTTTGAATCCCACAATGATCCGGTGTTGTAACAGAGATACATATTAGGTACCCAAACATCCCTTCAATCTAAATTCTAAGCCACATACAGGGCGTAGTACAGTTCCGTTGTTTCTTATCTATGCTGCCTGACATTAAAGCTGAAGCGTTTGAGATATTGACCTATAAGGTGAAGAAAAAGGCCGAAATTGCTCGAGGGGTGTTTAGAAAAAGATAGGTTATACCCTGTACACAAGCAAGCTTAAGAATGAGCTGTACGAGAGATGCTTAACCAGATAAGCGGAAAGGCAGCGTTAATCACGTACTACTGAGCTCACCTGTTTCTGGCATTGCAATGTGAATCGTTTCTATAAAATCATTTTAAACACGTTGGATTTTACTTGAGAAGGACTTACTAGGAGACCCGTTTCACACATTCCTGAAGTAAGTTCGACTCATATGAATGCAATTTGAATATCCGAACAATGTAAGCATCCCAGCGCGAAGGGTTGCTTAAATTGAACCGGTTGAACCCATGCGATCTACTGACTGTCAATGCCTTTTCTCGTATGCACGAATGCAGAGTACAGGCAGGCGCGTATCAAAACTTGATGGTTCATGGTTAATTTTCAGTTAGAGAGGATTCTTCGCTAGTGTGAGGCTATAATATGAGTAGCACCTAATTTTTACTTCAATGCACATTTTCACAACATTAGGTCGGTATATCTTTAATTACATTTAGTTAAAATTGCGTACTTTCCTATAGACTTCAGTGCTTCACTCTTGGTATATTGAAAACCACACTTCACAATGTGTTGAGAATGATTTTCAATTGATGCTACCAGATAAGAGCGGTAAATGCAAAGTATGGTGATAATAAGCAACTATAATAAATGCACTATTATTTATTACGATCATTACGATTACGATTAATATTTCCCCGATCTCCCAAGGCGAAAAGCAGCCGCCAACCAATGAGTTAAATGAAGACAAAACGCTCGAACAAAGGTGGACGTTGGTTGGTCCAAATCGTCCAAATATTAAATTAGTCAAACTTCCTTTGTGGGGGTTGCCGTCAAACTATCTTATTGTAAATAGTTTCCAGAAAGATACCTCAGAAATATAAATAAGACTGTAAAAGCTACATTAAGCTTTAGCAATGCTATAGTTTGTCAAATCAATTCCCGATTTCAATATTTGATTCCTTCTGTCACGTGATAGGATGACCAATGAGCTTCCATGACGCCAGCATTATCGAATTCCTGGGTGCTGGCCTTCGAGAAGTTAAAGTAGCCATTACAGTTTTTCGAGAAGATTAATTATTATGGAAGAGTAAGGTGATATAGAATTGAGAAAGTTGTTGGAAGCTGAAGTTTTTGTGATAGAAACTGACCTGAGAAAGTCCTCGTTTGGGTAAACATATTTTGATCCAGAACTTAGAAGAGACCATCGGAGCACCATCAAGCACTACAATGAGAGTGGGCCTGTTTTGAGAAAAATCTGTCCTCGAGGATCACCATAGGAAAAGTAGGTCCATAATACAGTCTGAAAGATTGCTGTGAACACATATATGGTCTGAACGCGATACTTGAAGCATCATTGGGGACCGGTCGGATGTGCGAATGGCGTGTTTAATTTAGTCATACGTGAGTAGTTATTGTATTGATGTTAAATGTGGAGAATATGGCTCTTACCTATTGAATGAAGGCGTACTTTATTCAGGTTGATGTTTGTTATATTTCGCGTGACATATTGTGATACAGCTTTTTTGTAAGGGTTGCTACCTTGATGGAATGCTGTTCTGGGAAGACGACGTAGTACCAGATATTGGTGTGGTGAAGGCTATTTTAAGGATCCCTACTCTTTGCAAAAGCCACAGGGGAATCGTTCTAGTTATTTTAACCATAGAATTGATTTGCCCATGTTAGTTCCCAATATTGCTTTATATCTTATCAACTTCCCTGTGCCTAAGTTGCTCATTTTATACTCGGCCATTTTCTTCGAATGTGATGGAATCATTAGGATCGATTCTGTGGATGAAATTATTACTTGAGCTGCTGGAAAATATTTCAGTTCAGTTTTGAGCGTTAGATGTCGAATAATTTTCAGTTCCTACAGTTAAAAGTACATATAATTTATTGTGACCTTGGGTAGGTAGCAGGTTCAGCTCAATTGTTAATTTTTTTCACCTATGGAAACAGGAAGGTAATACTTTCGAAGAACACGGTCTGTGGATTCCTCGTTTTCATCTGCGTTCCCCAGCAAAATTTACACCTCTCACTTATTTTGCTATGATACATATGCGCATTGATACCTACCTTTTATTATTTTCATTAACCCTTTTCCTTTCCAATTACATTCGCTTAAACCTGTGAAGTGCATTTATTTTATCAACGCCATCTTGCGAAATGTCACGTTTTCCTCCTAATTCCCCGACATAGAGCAGCAGTCGGCCTGTTACTCGTCTTCGCTTCACACTCCTCTCCAATGACTTTTCCCGCCTTCCATTTTAAATATCGCCGCTTTTCCACGCCTTTCACACAAACTCTTCCCATACCATTTCACACTGTTCTACGCACATTTATCACTACCTCAGTTCCCTTTCCATTTCCCTTACACGCCTTATTCGCAAGAACGGTTTTGTTTCTGACTAGCAAATTCCGTCATCTATACGACTTTTAAGACCTCTGAAGATAACTTTCCCTGGAACGTCCATTCATGCCGCACTGAAGACATAGAAAGGGAGAGTTGAAGTTAAGGACAAAGGGAAGGTGGCTTAGGAGGGTAAATTCGAGAAACACCCACGAAAAAATCCAACCACCGACCCACTCAGGTATAGTTTTTTTTTTTTTTTTAAATGTAACAGACTACATTCACAACACTACAACTACACCCCACAACAATCACCAACCCACTCGAGAATTTCTTTCTTTAATATAATACGCTACAACGTTTAGGACACTACAACTACATCACCAACAATCACAAGCCCACTTGGAGGATTTATTTCTTTAAAATAATACGCTACAACGTTTAGGACACTACAAGTACACCACCCTCCAGCCACCAAACTACTCGGGGATTGTATTTCTTATAAAAATCACCTACTACATTTACAACAGTACAACTACACTGCCCTTCAAACAACAATTCACTCGGGGGATTTTTTTTCTTAAAAAAATACGCTACAATATTCACCACACTACAACACCACCCTCAAATCACCAATCCGCTCGTTTATTTTCTCGAAAAAAATACGCGACAACTTTCACCGCACTACAACTTCACCACCCTCCAATCACCAATACGCTCAGGGAATTTTTTTTTCTAAAAAAATACACTACAACATTCACCATGGTACAACTACACCACCCTCCAATCACCAATCTGCTCTGGTTTTTTTTTCTAAAAAATACACTACAGCGTTCACTGCACTACAACTACACCATCCTCTATTCACCTACCCACTCGGGGGATTTATTTCATGTAAAATAATACGCTACAACTTTGATGACACTACATTTACACCCTCCTACAATCAACAATCCACACGGGATTTTTTACTGAAGAAAAACCATATTACATTCAGCACACTACATTTACAACCCCCTCTTATCACCAACCCACTCGGGGGATTTCCTTTTTATATACCGCCAATTCTATTAACCACCTTACGCCCATTTCCTCACTTTTCCACCTTTTTCACCACTGAAAAATGCCATTTTCCATCTTCAGAATTTCTAAAAACTGGAATTTGCCTTCACTCAACAACGAAAAATGTCTTTTTCACGTTTGAAAATGGCCATTTCGAGCCCGCATACCGTCCCACCCTAGCACCCCTGTTTCATTCCATAGGCCCGCAACCTTGTTGGGGGGTTGGAGTTAGGGCATATTTTTCACGTGAAATTAGTTCGTATCCCTCCACCGGAACTTCAGAAAACCTCACGAAATGGCGTCAAAATCTCGGGAAAAATTATCTTTTTTCTGCATTGTCAAATGTTATTTTCTCAAAAACGACGTATCCCACGGGTATGTTTCCTACATTTACATAATGTGCATTCATTACACTTTCATTTTGCTTTTCTCTCTTTTCCCTGACATCCCTGGGTTTCTCTAAAATCGTTTCCTCCGAAACTGTGTTCTTTGAAATTTTTATGCACAGAAATTTTACCCGTGCGATATCGTGATTGTTTCGTAAGTCCAGAGTAGCAATGTCTCAGAAAAAGTTGGATTGTGCTGAATTTAGGCATATAAGAAGCGTGTACATGTCAATAATGCATATTTTTTAGAACAATTCCATTCAAAGTATTTTATAATGTAGAATAACGAGCGTCTTCTTCTATTTTGTTTGAACATGCAAATCATTTATATATTTTAAAAATGTATGTCGTAATGATGCGGTGGCGTATTTGTGTCCATAATTTTTCCACCATGATGCAACCTAAATTGAGACCAACATTAAAAATGATTAATTTTGTGACAGTTGAATGATATGGTTTGTCAGGCCGCGTTAGTGGGTTTGTTTTTTGTTATTGTGGAGTTGGCTGTTGCTTGATATCCGTCTGGTGACATATATCCACCATATTTATGCAATTTTTGTTTATTGTCGTCTATTTCTCGACCACTATTTGTCTCTCTATCTTTATGCCAGGTGATGGTAATTATAAACTTACTATTTTATTTATTGGCACCCATTATATTACCTAATTGAAGGTGGTCAGATCAATCTGCACCTTGTTGGAATTTCTGGTCATTGCTTGTCTTATTGACGCAAGAGTTGCGTTAAAGGCCATTCCAATGGTATGTTCTACTTACCTGAGGGTTTCATATTTCATATTAAGCATAGATGTGTCATTTGTTTTGTTCATTTCGGTATTTGCTTTAGGCTTTTTTCATAATATGTAACTAGGTGAAGATTCTCGTAAAAACTCATAATATTCGTCGGTATTTAACTTATGCATGACACTTCAGCAAGTGATTGGTGTTTTGTATATCCAGTTAGATCAGTGGTTTGTTCTCTGTTTGTGCAGACTTGAGTGAGATGGACAAATTATGTTTAATTTATTCCTTTTTTTTCTATGAGCCATAACAGTAAGCTACTTCGACTAAGTGCGTGTTTAATTTATTGATGGTAGTCCATTACTGTATAATGTCGTAGAGCTCCTTGGGTTGTTGCGTTTATTTTTATTGCCAGAGGACTACCGCATTGAAGTGGTGGTACAGCTGCATTTGAATTAGCTTGTAAATTTATTAATTATTATTACTCCCTAAGCTAAATACCCCTTAGGTGCGAGAATGAAGTATGATCAGTTAACTCAGAAAACTGCCCCAACCATGATTCTTTTCTCAGATTGATAGCAGCTCAAACTTTTGTTTATCTGTTGTAATTCTGTTTCTCAAGTATGAAGAACTTTGCATTTATTCCTAGATGGTGCTATGCATTACCAAATGAAGAACTTTGCATTTATTCCTAGATGGTGCTATGCATTACCATATGCCACACTTACAATTCTGCATTATGTTTGTGTTGCTCCAACTTTGGTTGAATTGCAGTTCCTCATTCACGTGGTTCAGTTGTATTGTGTTTTCTGTAAATTCAAGAGCCAGGGCTGTGATCCAGTGATGCGATACTAATGGGATGCTCTGCTCTAGTGATTATATGGAGCTAAACTAGTTGTTTTTATAGTGCTTCCTTTTTGATGATACACAAGCTACTCAGGTCAGGATTTATGATTGGCTAAACACCAGGCAACAGGAGTTATAGATTTATTTTCATCAACTTCCATGCGTCTCTGTATCCAAACCTGTCAGTTACCACCACACTTAGTTAATGGTAATGTTAGCTTGTTGACAAAAAGCTGGCTTTTAGCATGAAACAATGAACATCTATTTGCTCTTGAGGTTTTTTCCTGGCTGTTTGATAGAAAACATCTAGCATTCCACATTAAGTCAAAGTAATTTCACTTGGACTTCCACATGTTTTACAAAATATGATGATGTGAAGTTTTTCAAAAGCGATCTGGTTGCCATAGTAAAAATTGGTGTGATGTGTAACTTTTCATACATACAGCATTGGAATTTTGCGCAGTAACTACTTCACAGCTGTCTTGTGTTTTTTAGCAATATAATTGTGCTGTAATTGGTCCCAGTATATTTTAGAGGTTAGATAATTGTCGGGAGATATTTGATAAATTTCCTCATTTGTTCTGAGGAGTGCTAAACATGGATTCATATTCCTTCTGAGCCACACTTGAATCATAAGATGGAAAGCACAGTGATGGACCTTTTACTGTCATTTATGCATTGCAATGTTTTTAGTGTTGTTAGTTAGAATTGATAGGTATTAGAAATTTGATATTCTTAATCACATTCTTCAAAAAACAGTAAGCATTTTAATTTCTATTGCTAACTCTTTTAATGCAAGTGGGCTAATATATTAGCCTATGGTGCCTGTGCACCAAACACAATTAACCAACAATCATGCTTGGGGGAAAATTTTTTCACTCAATGATACTCTTTTGCCACTCCATAGTTTTTTTACAGCATGAAGACAAGCAAGAAGTATTTAATTTAAGGTAACACATACATTTCTGCCTCAATTGAGTCCTTTCTTAATCGAAAAGAAACCAAAGAAACATTTTCTGCAGTAGTACTCCCAATACATTCACAAGAGATAGAGAGGTTATAAGATTCTTATCAATGAGGGTCAAGCATTTCTCTGTATGACGACAAATCAGTATTTTGACTTAAATATCTAGTATCTGTCATGGATGTGTTTATGTAACAATGTTTTATTACTCTTATCTTGGGCAAACTAAGCAACTTGCGTCATTCCTGGGAACTGAGGTGAGTACTACACCGTGATCATCAAGAGATGAAAACACCTTGTTTTGAGTGATGCTGCACTGAAGGAGCTGGGGCATCGGAATTGCATAGCTGGAATTTTTAATTGCTGAAGAGGCATGCCGTTTTATTCAGTTATTTCCCCATGAAATACGTTTTGTAAATACTTGCCCTAGAATTTTGACTGAGAAATAGCAGTGTTGACATAAACCACCAAATCTGTTACGCACATCAAAAAGATAAGCATCACAAATATTATTTCAGGTGGTAGGATGGTATCCATAACACTTAATTGATTTTACTTGGTCTTCAATGGATTAATGCTAACACCTCTCATAGGGTAGTGTCAGAGAGCAACTGACTGCTGAATAATTTATTTTTCTGTAGCACTTGTCCAAAAAACTATGCTTTGGGGAGTTAAGTCATTTAGTCATAGACTTCATTTAGTGTTCACAATTTACAGATATTTTTCACTCTTTCATTGGTTACTTGCTAACCTTTCTAGGCTCACTTTTTGTATTAAGGTGATGAGATGGGCAATCACATTTTATCAAGGTTCACTTGGTTGTATTCCTTCATTAGAGGAAGAAAAGCAACTTCTACTAATACCGCTGAATTTTATTAAAACTCAGTTAGCTAATGTCAGTCATCAGACTTGATGATGACGCCCTAAGCGTCGAAACAAGTGTTGTGTAATATTTTACATTAAAATTTAAGTGGAGAGTACAACTACTGCAGATTTATTTCAGTTTAAAGCAGGAGTTTTAATAAAATTCAGTGGTATTAGTAAAAGTTGCCTTTTCGTCCTCATCTAATGAGCTGGGTTATTTAGCCTTCGGGGTTAGCTTGGGGCATTATATCACTCATTGTCAATGTAAATGTTTGTTCATACAGTAAAAGGGTGTATGTGTAGAGGTATGGAAGAGGTCCTCGTAGTGTCTGGATTTTTTGAACAAAATGTTGGTATCTCAGTTACAATATTTAATGGCATCCAACTTTAATGGACATGCCCTGCATTAGCGAAAAGAAAACCATTCAGTTTACATAAGTTTCTCTTACTCTTGAAGTCTGGAGAAGCAACACCCATAAGAGGGTGAGTAGCTCTATCCACATTTTTTTCAATCCTCATCGCTTTTACAAAATAAGGGGATTCAGTGAGAAGTGGCCAGTAAATACTCCTAAGAACTTAGTTGCATCCAACCTTGAGTTACTCTCAGTACTTAAAACTCCTAATTGTGTAAGTAATATCAGTGCATGTTCTGTGCTGACAGAGTCCTCTCTGGATTTCTTTCATCACAATGGCTTTTCTTGCAGCAACAAAATGCAACTTGACAGTAGGATTAAGGGATCTAACTTAGGCATTCTTGGGAATTTTACTGTTACTTAAACTTTGTCACATGCAGGTGTGTTATACCAAAATACTGTCTGATTATAAGATCCCCATTTGAGGCCAAGTATGCTGAGGAGGGTCATATTCAAGCATCTTAAGGTGGATACTACTCAGAAATTGTGGCTATTGGCCCGAAATAGCAGGGAAAATGGAGAATAATGTGCTAGTACAACTCATCAGTAAATAAAATCATTGCATAAGAATTTGCAAAATATTTTACTATAATCTCATTCATATCTCTTTATTGCACTGTGATTGTCATGTAACAGCTCTGTGAAGGACTTTGGTAACCCCTCCTAAATATTGTTCTCATGAGTGCAACTGAGATGCACATTGTAGAAGACTAATGGCTAATCTCGTTCGTTCAACTCGTTCAAAGAATTTTGGAAATATTTTTAATTTCAACTTTTCTTCATTCATGTCTCATTGTATGATTTGTATCGCAAGATTTCAATATAATTTCCTACAAATATAAGATGACATGATTATGTTGCTGCTATAGATAGTAACCACTGATACCCGCGAAAAAGATATTTCAGCAGATATACCTCAAGTAAAATTGGCACCAATTCCAACAACGAATATTCAGAATCCAGTGAAATGGCTTAGTGCCTCTGATAGCTTATTTCCAGAGAATGGAGGCTAAATGTCACCTTGAAAATGACCATGCGGGGTGGGTATCCTTGGGCAAAAACTAGATCTTATTAGCTGGAAAATACAAAATATATATTGTGCATATCAGAATACTGGTTGCATTACAAGCAAGCAACATGCATTCTTTTTGTCCCGTGTATTCAGAGATTGAGATATCGCACGCATGTGGAGATTTGTAGTGTTAAAAGGTGCGTGTCCTGAGAAGGGTTTTCGGCAACTTTTGTGCTAAGATTTAAACCGTTAAAAAAATTAGAAGTGTGTTGGTGGTTGTAAGAAAATTCCAGTTGCCGCATTTGAGTCGTGTCATAGCTGAATAAGGGGTGTAAGTGTGGCTGCAAGTGTGCGTGTTTGTTTGCATTGGTGCATAGACCATGAGGGATAGATGACAGCCTAAGAGAAGATCATTTTTAAGCACAAAGTAAATAAATTGTGTGTCTAGATTAAAAAGAAGTATTTGCGTTGATATAAGTTTTATTTACTAGTGCAGCAGTCACTTTGGGGTAAATTGGCTAATAGTCATTGGTGGGTCTCAATTCTTGTAATTCTACTTCTGCCCCAAGTATTGTGAAAAAATCTGTCTGCATAAGATCCCAAACAACTAGTTCTTTGACATTAATCCCATATTGTGTATCAAAACAAATTGTCTTCATGCTGACATGCATTAAAGCAGTAATCTTTCAGAGTCAAGTTTCCATGTCCAAGTTTGCTCCCAATGATCAGAATAACTTGCTGAGGCATAATAACTTTGCTGGTGGACAAAATGTTAGAGTTAATGATTGTTGCTCTCTGAAAATGTTAGCATGATAAAATTGGACCGTAGCTAACATTTTGAATACTCACCTGTGATTGTAATGTACTCAAAGACAGCTTAGGAATTAAAGTTTTTTCAGTCAGTTTCACTTGCTTAAGCTTAGGTAGACGTAGAATGATGTGAGTTAGTAAAAATATTTTTTTGGGCACTATTTAATCTTAGTGGTATGAATTGCTTGCAACCTCATGAACCTCTTTTACAAAGGACATGTGTGCTCCATTTTACGAAGCACGCGTGCTCCGCACCTTACTCAGTGTAATGTTTTATCTATTATTTGTTTCCCTAAATCCCATAGCATGTTTGTGCTAGACGGACATCAAAGCAATTGGTATTAATACTGGAATTGATCTCGTTCCAACGTCATAATGGCAACAACACATGTGGAACTTAGAATTTAGAACATTTAATTCTCTCAAAGGTCAATAATTTATGATATTCATGTGTACATAATTACATAGCTGATATATATATATATATATATTTTTTTTTTCAAATAAATTAAAATCTATGGCCACCAGGTATTGTCTTGCTTCCCAACAAGGGGGTTACATCTTCCCACTGGACAATCCTCCACCAGAGGCCTCCAGAAATCTTCGTTGAAATCCAGAATTTCTTATAAAAGGAAATTTATGCTGGAGGTTACATCAACGAGACTGGTTGAGCTAGTTCACTAAAGTATTCATCAACCTCTGTCCAACAAGCGATTAACTCAACATGCATAGCTACTGAGACATCTGATCCCATTTATTTTAGTTCTAATGATCGCCACCAGGTGTCAGCCACATTACTTATAACTCCCAATAGTCTCAAAAAGTCTGACTAAACAAAAGCAATTATACTGTACATATTTTACATGTCGAGAAGTCCTATTTTACTGGAGTAATTTGTTTTCCAGGTATGCTTTTTCATGCCAGGATCTATGCTGATGGCTTGGGTAATATCCCTCCACTCTGCTAGTATGTAAAACTGTTAGGATATGTAATTTGGTTAGGATGCCAGTCTGATTGTTTTCTGGTACAGTAAGTCCTCGACATATGAACAAGTTGCGTTCCAAGAACTTGTTTGTAAGTTGAAAAATATTAGCCAGACTTAAAAAATTGTAGTTACTGTATAGTTCTGGCCCATGATCTCAAGTTCCAAGGGTAGTACGTTTCACTGGATACTGAAATCGGATCCTAATTTATTCCAAAAAATTGATCAAAATATGAAATATTCACTTTTAAGTGACATATGATACTTTTGATGAAATGTGATGCTGACTCAAGAAAAAATATCACTTCACTCTGACCCTCTAATTATGAGCTACGAGGTGAGGGTGGGGGGAGAGAGATACCCAGGGTGGCGGAGGAGAGAGAGAGGGGCAGGCCAAGGATGCATAGCCGTTCACTGGACTGCGTCTTATAGGTGTACACTATTCTTATGCTTTACGCACATGTTGTAACCCTGGAGTTAAAATTAATTGCACAATACAGCGACAATAAAGAAGCTACTTAACCTGAAGAGCAAAAATAATTTTAGGAAAAACAAACTGGCTTGCACGTGGTAATGTACAATGCTTGGAAGTGAACTGTGCTGAAAATATTTCAAGATAAAAAAGCTTGTCTTCCTTTGATACCATGTAAGTATCAACAAAATACCTGGTCAACACCTAAAATGTGGCATATTAAGAATGTACTCAATGAATTTCAAATTTCTGTGAGGGACAAAGTATTGTTGGGAGGGTGGGATATCTCCGCCGACTGTTACATTCTCTTCCACTTCTCCTCAGCTTAGCAAGTCAACCTGTGATAGCATGTGCCAGCAGAAATTATACACTTTAAAAAGTTCATATACCTTGTAGGACAATTTGTAGCATTTTAGTCTTGATTAGAGCATTCTACCTTTAATCACAGTCAGCAAGTCAATGTAATATGTGCTTCTCTATGGGGCATCAGTAGTTAGTTTCTTTGTCACGCTTTCTATAAAGTAACTTTTTGAACACGTGTCCCCGGAGGATAATATTGTTAAAATTCTTTGCGGTAAAGAGGAGTATTACCAATCCGCAAGTTGCTGCATGCCGCACTGCCAGCTGCAACGACCAATAACTTATCCGGTGGCGCCAAATTTGAAATTCCTTCACATGTTTGAATTTTTCGATTGGATATGTACAGGGTGTGATCAAATGTAGTAGGAATGTGCAATTTCTGTAGCGCGAACCGAGCTGTGGAAGGGGGTCGAACATCTGGGTGTGGAAGTAGGGAGCCTTCCGAAGAGACCGATATTTTTTCCAGTCGCCTGCGGTCAAGCAGAGAGTAAGAAGGTTAATTTCCGTGAACCTCTGTTAAGAAGTGTCGTCGTGATCCGCGTCCTCTGCAGGGGTTTCATGCCAAGCACAGGGTTGCCGCGTTGCCTCACCACACCCCCCCCTTACAGTCCAGATCTGGCACTGCGGGACTACTACTTCATTCCTCAGCTCAAGTGGGACCTCAAGGGAAACCGATACAGCTCCATAGATGACGTCCAAGGGGCTGTGATATCATCTCTGAAGGGATATCCCGGTAAGCGAGTTCCAGAAGGCGTACTCGCAGTGGGAATCACGTTATATGCATTGTGTCAAAGCACAAGGGTGCTATTTCAAGGACTGCTAAGGATTTGTACCGATTAGTTCAGTAAAAAAATTAAATTAATTCAGTCCTACTAATTTTTGATCCTACCCTGTATGTTTGTTTCTTTGAAAGTTCGTAAGTCGGATGCTCGTAAGCTTAGGATTTACTGTAGTTACTGTGGTGTGATATGAATGCATAGCTCTACCAATTGGAAGACTCAAGTAGTTACTACTTGAACATGCATACTAATTAAATTCAGATTGAATTGCATTTAACTTATCTGATCTCAACAGAAAATTGAATTTTCCTTTATCATGGTTTTTTTGTGTGCATATTAATATAGGTGAAACACCATTGTGAATAACTCCATATTCTCAGAATAGCTAATACCGTATTTCTCCGAATTTAAGCCGCACTTTTCCCCCCGATTTTGAGGCCCCAAAATCGGGGTGCTGCTTATATTCGAGGTGGGGCTTAAATTCGAGAACTTTCTTAAAAAATCGTAAAAATGACCGATTTGAGTAAACCAGCCATTCAGATTACTGCGGACGCCAGCTAAACTCGCCTAAGCCATGGGGAAAGTAAGAAATAACGCTGAAAAATGTCAAATTGGTGCATAATTTATTCATATATTAAAGCATAATATATACGTAACATTGTGTCACAGTCACATAGGTAATGTAAAAACTGATATAAAATTCTAATGCCTAATATTGTAGGTAGTACGGGATGCACTAATAAGGGTGCGGCTTAAATTCGCATATTAACTTTTTCTCCTGTTTGAAACCCCTAAAACAGGGTGCGGCTTATATTCGGAGAAATACGGTACATTTATGAACACTCCATTACATGGCATTTATTGAGAGGAAAATACACTGACCAAACCTCACTCATGAACATGGTACAAGCACACCACTCCCTCTCTACCACCAGGTGGCTCCCAACATAGTTCTAGATTGGGAAAGTACAGACAACGCAACCCAAACTGACATATCCAGTACATGGGGAAGATAGAGAGTAAACATGTTTTTACAAAAAAAATATTTCCAAGCATCAAAGCGAGTTTGAGCCATGTGATGCCATCAATTGTGATGTTTTGTACACCTAATGCTACAAAGTTTTAATGCCACATACCTTCCCCATTTACCTCTGTTGGCATCAGTGGAGGACATATGTCCAAATTGAGATGCTATCTAGTGGTGGATAAGTCTACAACACAGGTTCAGCTCTAGCGCAGTAGAATTCTTTGTTGCTTCCTTCGCCAATTTTTTTAGTAATTGTTGATGGAATGTGAAGAATTGTAATTTGTGAAGTGCTGGGTACTTGCTGGCCATTTAATTATCTAGGATTTCATCTTAGAATTGTCCATGATCAGTGCAAACTAGCCAAATATGCTGATGTTAGATGTAGTCTTCTGCCTGATGGACTCGTGTTTTGTGGACTGGAGTAATTATAAGCTTAGAATGATCTCTTTCATTACTTTCTACGCTATCGATTCATTGAGTGAGATTTATGTTAATTTTTTTGTCTACTCACATTGTTATCTCGATTGCTTCAACTCTTGTGGTCTTGAGCAGGACACTCAGTTATGTTTCTTTCACATTGACCTAGATCCACATCAGCGGCATGCTTCCATCATGAAACTCTCCATTGAAGTTTGACATTTTGTTACATTGATAAGTGCATGAAATTGCAGGTAAACATCGCTTGGGAGCTGTATTATTAACCCTTCAATGACCAGCGACATACTCACTACATTGGGGACGAACTTCACATGCCATCAAGCGACGTAGTGACTAGGTCACTTCGATTCCATTTAAATCTCCAACCTACGAGGTTGGATTCATTTAAATCTCCTCCAGGCTTGAAGGGTTAATAATGAAAACATTTAAGAAGTCTTGAGTAACTATTTTTGGGATATGTAATGCTCTAAATAGGCAGTCTCCAAGTTCTGCAAGCATCGGCTTGAGTAAATCCATATTTAGGTAAGTTGCTACATTACCCAAAAAGACAAAGTGGGAATTGTAGACTGATGAAAGGCCGCCTAAGTTCAAGGAGAACATGTGAATGAATTGGAGGAAGGTTGGAAAAGGCTGGTCAATGTGTGAGGATGAAGACAAAAAAACTATCTTTCGAAAAGTAGAATTATATATTGAATGGCATCCCTTCACATCACTAGGTCATCAGGAAGAACACACTAAGGGCTCTTCTTTTTTGAACATTGCTGCATGTATATTTCAACATAAATACTACCGAGCAAATCCTCAGAGAAAGCATACTTTTAGTGAAAAAGTATGCCCCAACTATTCTACGAAACACTCATTGTTATTAAAAATTGTCTATACAGAAGATTTCTTGTTGTTATTTTGTTTCCCGTAAATTATCTTCGGACTTGATAACAATAGAAAGATGGTACCTTGACTGAGAGGGTGCACATGATTTAAAAAGAAAGTGAAGATCCATATACTTTTCTCATAAATAGTTGTATGGTTAATGCTTAAATGTACATTGTAAATTGGAATGTTTCGATAAGTACCAAAATAAACTAAAAACTTTCGAGAATTGTTTCATTCATCAAGAAAGGCAGTAACATACAGCTTACCTATAAAAAAAGTATTCCTATGTATTTTTAATAGAATTTTTTAAAGGATAAAAGGCACTGGACCCGTTTTTTATTTGCTGGTGGAAAACAAAACAAAAAAGCAATGAAAAATGTAATTCATAAATAAAATGTTAGTATCATTGTGTTACCTTAACATGAAAAAATGAGTGTCAACGATTTATAAGGTTCTCTGCAACAACTGATGCTGCTTATAGGCTTGCGGCAGAACAAATGTGATGAACCAAGGACGATGCGGCAAGCAAACCAAACCAGGAAACTGGACACTCGGGGCTTGGAGTGCCAAGTGTAGCCGGCTGCTATATATTGAACCACTAAGGACCTGGGCAAAGTTTGTAATGCCATCAATCGAGGGTTCTTGGTTAAAACGTGTCAGTAAAAAAAATTCATTTAAAAAACTATACTTGCTGTTGCTTCATAATGCACCGGGCAACCCTCTACACCTGGATGATTTAAATGACAGCCTAGGTTGTTTTTCTGCCCCAAATATAATGGTGCTTCTACAACCCATGGATCAGGGCCTCATTACACCCTTCAAAGCACATTACTCTAGCGGGACATTTGCTTATACTGTTGAAGCTAGAGATAGGGTTGGTGGCATGATGCTTAAGAGTTATGGAAAGGCTACAATGTGAGTCACGCAATAAAGCGTATTGCAGCATCGTGGAAACAAGTAACAGGCTTAAACATGAATGGCATTTGGATAAAAATTCCCTTGATGTCATCAATTTCCAGAGTTGACAAATGCTGTGGATGCAGACTTGAAATAAGCTTGCACATGTCCTCGACCTTGAAGTGGAGGTGGAAGATGTAGAGGAGCTTTTAGAGTTGTGTTAAAGAGTTGGCAAACTAGGATCTGATCTAGTTGGGGGCACATAGGGCAGGAGAAGATAATGGGAGCCCCAGAGAGGATGTGTGTGCAACACAAATCCTTCACAACCAAAGATTTGTCAGAGGTCTTTGAACATATAAACATGGCAATAGAAAAACTTGAGAAAACATATTCTGACATATGACAGGATCGTGAAGGTGCAGGGAATTTAAATATGTAATGTCTTGCTACAATGTGATGGCTCAGTAAAAGTAGGCTAAGTCTAATTTTTCATTTCTTTACTAAAAACTGTGTAGCATAGCTAGTCACATTTTTATTCCAAAAAAGAACCTAGTCCTAAGTTCAAATATCTCTTCATGGCAGCAGTTCTTGAGAGAGAGTACAGCAGATTCACGGGAGGAATATATGAAATTTAAACCTGTTTTCCTCAAAATTCTCTTCGTTGGACTTGGTCCACTCATACACAGAGCTCTCCATGAATCATGAAAACAAGTATACTCCCTCAGTACCTTCAACCTCCTCAGCAGCTGATGCCGAAGTTTATATTACCGTGCAGCATTTGATATCCCAGTGAGAGAATGATAATATGTCTGCGTGCGTGAAAGCTTAAGTAAGTGATGTAGACATTAATATGGATATGATATTGACTTACAGGCATTTTTGTGTGTGATTTGCACCGAATCCTATACCATCCAATAGCGAGAATGAACTGACAATGAAGCCACTATAGCCATCAGTTAACTTAAAAGATAGAAGATATTTTGATTAAAGTTAAGTTAATTACACGTTATAGGGCTCCTGCGATCACAACTTGATCAATGAATATTAGTAAAGTAGCTTTAAGATGTTGATTTTGCTAATCCATGCAATTGTTGTATTAGTACTTAAGTGATTCTGCATTTTGATAAGAAATACTCAAGGTGCAATGTTCAGGTGATATAGGTTAACAAATTAAGGAAAGAAAATTCTTGTGGAAAGTTGAATTTCATAAGTGAACGGGATGAAATAAGGTGGAAAATTATTCCCTGTATTTCGCCAAATTGACTAGTAACTCCGTTATAGCATAGAATTAGCCATGGTGTAATTTTTGACTTGTTTAAAATTCGATGGACGCAGTGTGTGTCGGAATGCATCTATTACATACCTAACTCAGGAACTGCCTGTACATTGGCGCGTTTTGAAATTCACTGCCTGTGCTTCTGAAGCATTCCGTAATCAACTGGAAGTACTGAGCTGTGACCAATGATGTCAGTCAATTGATGAGAGTTTCATACTGTGAATTCTACTACTGCTCTCTGGCTGCAGTAGCAGCTGTAAAGCCATTGCTGTGACAAATATGACAAACAAATTGTGGATAAAATCATTTCTAAAAGTTAAATAAATATCTGAAGAGTTTCGAGCAACTGCTTCGCACATTTCAATGTTTATATCATCAAGCGTAAAAGTCACTATGCACTTCATTAGCTTATAATAGTTAATAAAACGCATTTATTTGTGAAGTGTGTAAGCTGGTGCAGAACTAGCTAATGAATACTACAGTACAGGGGAATATTTCACTAGAATAAAAGCGTTAATGAAATGATGGAGGAGTGAAGGAAACCACAAGTGGTACAAGTAGAAAAGTAATTATATTCACAATTAAAAGTGACTTGTGAAATAACAAAAAATGAATTTAGTGCCATGGTCAATGTGGTTTATTTAATTATACATCCTCACAGTACTGCTTCAGGTTCCGTTTTAATGGCAGTACTGGCAGTGAATTTGGGAACGTGCCCCCATATTAGCCTTAACACCATTTCCCCTTGGAATAAAGTCATTAAAAGCTTTGATTCTTGGACTTACTAAGCAACTATTGCCACGTGTAATCTTTCATGTGTAGTCTATTGACTACTAGGTTCTAATTGACTTATAATTTTTTACGACTTACTCCCATGTGCCGGAGACTAAAAACCGTGTGGGCATGAAAGAGAATTGAAGGAAAATTAAGAGAGGAGTGACACTAGTCATGTGAAAGGAAAAATTTTTACTGTAAATTATTGTCTTTAATGTACCATCAACAATTACTGCTATGGGCAATCACAAAGTTCAACTAATGTTGACCCTGGATATTCAAACATCCATCAGCAATGATTGCTGAGAGAAAGACACAGATAGCTGAGAGGAAGACACAGTTAGCTACATTTCATTGCCAAGGAAAATTTTTTGCCGAGCCGAACTTCAAGCATTGTTGATTGTATGTCGGGGGGCCTTCGACAGGAGCCCGGGCACTTAAACCTTTCCTGGTCCATTGTGCCAACCCCATGCCTGTCTGACACTTGCAGACAGGACAAGAGCACCACGGTAGAGTTATGGAGGAGTGACCTCCCCAGTACAGGTATAGAGGGTGTCCTCCCTCTAACCTTCCCGGTCTGGGTATATCTCCCTCTGGCCTCCCGGTTCTCTGGAGGGAGTATTGCCTCTCCATCCACGCCTGGTCGAGGAGGGTCACCCATCCAACCCCCGTCCGGGCCCAACGTTGCTTAACTTTGGTGTTCTGACGGGAACCGGTGTTTCAACGTGGCTGGGCCCTTGCCCATAACTTCAAGCATTTATATATCACCTATTTTATGATTTACTGACAAAAATACTTGTATATGCATGAAGGCTTTGCTTGAAAATATCAAGAAGTGATATTCACGAGTTTTTTTATTTTAAAGTTAATAATTCATTCATGCATTCAAATTAGTAAATGGGCTCTCTGGTGAGTTGGGAATAGGCTTGGATCATGTCCAGAAGCACTTTTTGCTTCTGGACATGATCCAAGATCCTCGTATGTGTCTAGAAACACATTGTGGGTGGATCAAGAGTTCACTTGTGTTTTGCTTGCCATCTCTTAAGGACAGATCATGCTGTAATTAATCTGTATTAAACTCCAATTCTTTCACATTTCTTTAGCTTATATACGGTTTTTTTTTTTTTTTTAATTGCGTTTTGGTATTTCGAAGAGGCATTATTTTAGTCTTAAAAAGTATCTGGCCACTGGGGTAAGTTGGAAAAAATTGAAGGGCAATCCATCTTCAAACGAAAAATTTGGTGGTAAATTGCCAATAAAATATTTGACTTCCCCTTTCCTCCAGACTGCACTCAGCATACTAAAGTCTGAGTCAGACAGTAGTGAGAGTTGACATGTACTTAAAGAATGAGGGGTTAATTGGGTATTGGGGTGGGGTACAAATTGTGGTGGATATTTAAAGAGGAAAAAAACTTACAATTTAAGCTTGAAGTTAGCTGTCAACCTAGTATCAAAGCTTAACACATTCAGTGCGGAGCACATCTATTGACGTGGTCCCGTCTATGCCGAACCGCAGGACCACGTCAATAGACGTGGTCCTTTAACTTAAGGCTATTTAAAAAATGGGTTCCGTTTCTAGTGTCTCCCTTAAATTCGCGACCTGCATTGAATGTGTTAATCATTATTTGGTTAATGCTTAAAATGTAAGTATTGCTGTTTACTTCTCTGTAGTTGTGGTCTACCTTCACAATGTTTTAGTACCTACCCAGGATTGAGTCTCAACCTTGTGATAGCTCCCCCAAGCATCTTAAGTTCTCCCAGGCGACCTTCTCCTCTTGTGCTGTATTTTAAAGTTTACTGGTTGAAGTATCCAGCTTCGCACGGGAAGCTGTTCATTATTTGTGCCCATTTTACATAAAGGAACCTGCTAATAGTTCTATCTGAGACTGGAATGCTCAAAATGTATACACCAGTTAAATTTTAAGTGTTTGAGTGATGTAATAAATCTCTTGTTATTAATACTTTTGATTGCTATAGACGTAATGGTGTGCCCTTAAATTGTTTTTGAGAATGACAATGGATATACTCAGAAGTCCATGGATTATCATCAATTTAACGGCAGCTGGACATAAGGATATGGCTGCAGTAATTCTATTAGACGTACTTATGGTCACGCAGTGCCTAAATAATCCGCTAGATGGCAAAGAAAGTCCAAAATTGGAGAGAGACTTCTTAAACCTAGATTGAAGAGAGTCATCTTATAAAAATTCTGTTAGTGCTAACAAATCTTGTTTTTCTGGGACTGCCTCCAATTTAAAGCCTAGCACTCAAATTGTTAAAAATGTAATACCCTTTATTCCTAAGCCTGATGTTGTGAAGGGGCTTGGAAACTTTGATGCCCCCATGTGGAACAGAAAGGCTTGAAAACTACGCCCAGTGGCAGCTTCCATGTCAAAAACTCCATCTGTGTTTGATGTTGATAAACATAAACTTATCACCAAATTTGGGCCATGGGAATGGGTAAATGCCGTTACATCTCCACTGCGCTCAAATGAAACAAACTATCAAAGAACTGATTTTTTTGTTGAAAACTTCAGAAATCACAGACCTTGAGCTTTCCAAATGTAATTTGGTGTTTGTTAACTTTTTTGCATTGCATGAACTTCATCACATGAGTAGGTAGTGATGAAGATAGTACAACTAACAGAGGAATGCCATAAATACACAAGCAAAACGTTTTTAAGAGTATGAAAAAGCGTAATGTCTGTTCTGTAAAAGAAGCTTCATCGGTGACACTTTACCTTCACTTCAATGAAAGCCTGTGTCAGGTGTTATTGGAACAACAGTGGAATAATTTTCCATGTTGACCACTAAAGAGCTTATTTTAATTATTAATTAGTCTAAGACTTTTCTTGATCATCTCTACTCTATAGTTGGTTTGGAATTAGCTGAAAACATGGGACTCGCAAATAGGGATGTAAGGTGACTGAAGAAACGTTAAGAACAGGCAAAGGTCATTTTTATAAATGATTTGTGCTGAATACTTTTGGGAACTTCATAGTTGCAGTTTCTTGCCATGAAAATGCTTCATTGGTGATTCATTGTTATAGTAAAGGTAATGAAATAAGTGATTTCATTGAACCATTATTAGAAATGGTTTCATTAGAAGCAGAAAATGCAACGTCAAAGTTTACGATGGGTGTTACCTGGTGTGTATTTTTTTAGAATTTCAGTGTTGAGTGTTATCAATTAGAACACGTGGCTGTGCAATGCAACAATTATTATTGTGGAAGAATGCCCCAGAATACCTATTAAAAATTCATGACATACCATTAATGATGTCCGCATCTCACTCACTAAAAAAATGACTGCTAAGGCAGTGGTATTAGGATTATGATATTAACTACACTTATTAATTCATTTATGTGCCACTGAGAATAACAGTGGTGTAAGTAATTTTTACTGTTTTTGTTAGGTTTGCCGAAGCATTCCTCCGCCTGTATTCTGTGTTGTGCATGATTGGTGAGAGTGTGTTTTAGCATCTCTCCAGCAGAAAGCAGTATGTTGAGTTCAAATTTTTATTTATTTTTGTGTCATTTTCCAAAAAGTGGCATTGTTTACTGACACCATTCTCCATAAACTTAACGGCCCATAAGTAAAAACATATTCACCGTCAGTTTTGACCAAGCTGCCTTTCACTGTTGCCACAGTAAAAGTTGTCGAGTATTGGGAAGTCAGGGAATGACTCAGAATGTGAGAATTGATTTTCAACATGGGCTGTTGTCAACATCTGAAAATATTCAGTATGTCATTGTGAAATGCATCATGTGTAGATAGATACTCTCACTTAATGTATGTTGGCCCCCAATCCTAGATCATTTTATATAAGTTCTTTGAAGTACCCCCTTCCATGTTGTGAACAGTAGCCTCCAATCCAGCAATGTCATCCCATTTTTAATTTTTGCTTTTTCTATCATTGAAAGCCAAGTCTGAGAACTATCGTTAGTTTATGGAATATGAAATAAGTTTCATTTGTATTTAAATAACTAAGCTGTGGGAAACCTGAAATTACATTTCCAATGGCAACTGTGGGGTAAAGATACATTTGAACATCAGTTTCCTTCCTCTTTATAAGTTATTCTCCCAAGTACTGTGCATCAGTCTTTCCAAGAAGGTTCAAATGGTCACCCTATGGTATATTTCCAGATTAGGTTTCTCCATTCCTGGGTAAATAGGGGAGGGTGCAATTCAGCTGTTTCAGGAAGACTCGTAGTACTTATCAGTGGAATTATGAACAGTTTCAATATGCATCCAAGTTTTAGATGAAGGAAGGCATTTTTTACTGCTCTACAGCCCTCAGTCCACATGGTCATTCGATAAGGACCAACTGCTTGCCAGGATTTGATACATAGTGTTTTCTGATAAGGAAGCAAAGTCATTGTTCATAACTTGCTGTACCCTAGCTTATTGGTATGTTGGAGAAGAAACTCCCCCAGAAAAAAATAGTGTGACTATGCCACAGCTGTTAAAAAATAATTACTGCCAGTTTTTGTGTTGTTCATAATTTTTACTGTTTATGAATTGTTGGTGGCCATATTTTATATCTTAATCAGAAGCAAGAGATGCAAGCTCCTCACCCTTTTATTATTAAGGGAGGTATTATTAGTGTCCTGAAGGACTGCAGTGTTATGAATGTGACCACATTATTGGATAGAGAGCTGTGTAGTTATTTGGCACATCCTCTAGGGGGCAACCACATTACTAGACTTATGACTTTGGCATCCTGCAATTGTGTTCCACTGATAGATTAAAAAATTAATTAGAAAGTCAGAATGGATTAGTGCAAGTTGAAGTCACCTATTGATGTTGACCGAGTCTCAATTACCACTATATTGGCATATTGTTAGTGATTTTGCAAGGAAATTATTCTGGATGTTTCCTTGAATTTGATTGTGATTTTTTAAAGCATTTTTCATGAATCTGTTGTTCTGAAATTAGTGCTGTCTGAGAAGAGAGGAAAGATTCAATGAAGTAAAGCCTGAGACTGTCTCCTTTAGTGCAGTCTGTTTTTAAAATAATTAATTAGACAGTTTCCTCTAATTACTTGGTTCTTATTGAGCCTTCCCGATGCTGAATCAAATATAATGTGGGTGCTATCTCAAAATCATAATTAGGGAATTAAATTAATTTATTAGAGATGAGGTCATACTTGAGTTGGTTATTTGCTGTATTATGATCACTTGACTTGGAAGAACCTAAAGGCATCAAGTAAAGCAAGTTAGCCCGAAAAATGTTTAGTGCAATATATATTCATATCTTTGTTTTTTTCTGAACTTCATTTGCAACATCTTGTGCTATCTGAATTGACTTGCAGGTTGTACATCTTTAGAGAAAGTGTAGTGAAGGATAATCCAAGATGAGTGTCATAATCAGGCTGCAGAATCTCCCCTGGTCAGCCAATGCCCTGGACATCAGACAGTACTTCAGGGGGCTTTCCATTCCAGAGGGTGGTGTCCACATTGTTGGTGGAGAACAAGGAGATGCATTTATTGCTTTCAGGTAGGTTTTATTAGGCAGGCTCTTAGAGAAGTATCCTTGAGAGACCTCTTGGAAACCAAATTGTCATATGGTGTAATTTTTACTTGTAGAAAGAAAGAAAAATAAAAAATTATTTATGCATATTTGTTTTTTTGGTGAACATGTAGCTTATTGGACTTAATGAGATTTCATCGGCACACTCCTAAAATGACAAGACTAAGTGATTATTCTCTTGTTATGTAATTATGCAGTTAGTGCCTTATAATAATGGATTCATTAAATTTTTGGAACAGAAATGCAGGTTTCATGGTGTTAAGTTGGTAGTTGACTGAAGGTTATCTTGTATTGTAGTAAATGTGATGCTAATTATGTTAAGTAGCAAATGTAATAAATAAGTCGTCACTCACAGCTTTCATTGACATACTCTAGCCACTTAACACTTTCGGTGGGAGTTATGGAATACTATGATTAAGGTAGAATAAGATTATTAATGATAATTTTAGTCACGTGTTGGGTATGAATTGTTTATTATTTATATGTTAACTTAAGAGGCTGTACTTATACTAATTTAATGAAATTTAAATATGTAATGTAGAACTCAAGGATTGAAGCAAATGAAATATCCTATTTGTTGATGGAAAATTAAGTTATTCAGTGTCAAGCTCATGAAAGTACTTAGAAAATTTTCGGGAACTCCTAATTTAACTCATCTGAAGCAATAGCATTATCATATAATAAGTGAAGATACACATGGAAGGAAGTCTTGGTTTACTTATATGCTATACACCATTGGTGATATTTACCATGAAAAAATGATTTGACTTGACTGGGATTCGAACAAAGATCTCCCAATTGCCAGTCGGGTGTTAGACAGTTAAACAATCAAGCTATCTTAATTCAAGGTGTATTTCAGTGGGGGTTTATTCGAACAAGCTGTTCTTGTCCCCAGTCTACATTGTAGCATCACAGGAGACATTGTGCACGATATGCCACTGTTGTGGAGAATAAACTTCTTAATAAATAAATTGAATTAAATAAAATAAATTTTTCCAGAAAAATTGTCTGAGTTCGACTTTCCGAAGTAACAATGTTGGTCTTATTCTCCGTGACTGTGGTGCATCATGCACAACAATGTCTCCTGTCCTACAATGAAGACTGGGGACAAGAACAGCTTGTTTGTATAAAACCCCGCTGAAATTCCCCTTGAATTGAGATAGCTTGGTGGTGTAACTGGCTGGCACACCTGACTGGTGATTGGGTTTGAATCCCAGTCATGTCAAATGATTTTTTCATCGTGAATTTCACCCTCAATGGTGTATATCTTTGCACTCGTGTACGTGACTGCATACCACAATTTGTGCAATCGAAATGATTGGAAAAATTACTTATATGCTGATTAACTTCTACTCTGGCATGGCTCAAGTTCTTTTATCAATGAGGGCATCTGGAGCTGTGGATATGCAAGTACTTTTTCTCAGGAGTGCTTTCATTTTGATTTCTTGGGCACAGAATATCATATATCCTCGAGTATAAGTCAGTCTTATTTTTGGGACTAAAATATTGACTAAAGTCTGTGACTCTAGTGCATATAAGTCAAAGTGAAAAAATTGTTGGATCTCATTTCTGATTTTTAAAAGTGAATCATTAAGAGGCACATGGATGAATATTTATGCCAAGGGAGACAAACATTGAAAAAAAGAAACACAAACAAAAAGTATAAATGTATCGATAATGTTAACTGTTACAAAATCGACTGTCGATGGCAACAGTGCCCTTTGATGTGATTGTCAGCATTCATGGTGAAGCAGTTATGCCATCATTGTCATCTTGATTGAAGGCATCATCATCTCCCACACCATTCGCCATGGCTATTGCTGTCTGCATAACAGTTGGTAGCATTGGAGGAAAAATGATAGGTCAGTGAGGAGAGATGCTTCTGGTGTAAAATATTGCCAATTAATGATGTCTTAACTCCTGAGAGTGATTTTGTGTGAGATCAGATATCCCAATGTCTGCCAAAGAGGATAAAGGAAGCGAAGTTAGATGTGAAGGAGAGAATATTAGTGATTCCTACAATTTTTTTGCATCACATTTCGATAAGTGCTTTATTTTACTTCAAAACTAAAGTTCATCATTGGCGGAGATAGCTATGGAAATGAAAATATTTGCAGAAAGAGAAGGATATTTATAAATATTCAGTACTCAGCCAGAAAGTTGTAAAACCAGATCAATGAAACTAGTGGCAAGTCAACTGATTTAGTTGGCTGTTAGTGTTTGTGGTGTATTGGAAAGCATAGATGAAAAGTGATTCCTGATTTAGTGACGAGAAGTCCACTTGTTTTCATTTCATCTCATTGTTGAGTTTATTTTTCTCATAGTTATTTTCACTGACAACATGTAAAAAAAATGTGCATCGTATCGATCAGTGTATTTAACATGTTCAACCCGATGGACACGAATGCGTGTCCGATGTGCGTTGCCAAGATACCGAAGGACGTGCATTCGCGTCTGTTACTGACTGATTACTGACCTTTACAACTTTGCCATGAAAGCTAAGGATGCGAATTCGCATCTTTAATAAATAAGCGAGTTTTGTTATTATAAAATTTTTTAAACTAATTTTAAATAAAATATAAGTGACTGGACAAATTAATATGGCAGAAAGCGCTTTCTGTTTTTCGTGATTGCACACTAGAAATATTCCGGGTTGAATGTGTTAAGGAGATTCATGGCCTCAGCATCACTCATAGCCAATGGGGAAATCCTAGTGTTTCAGGTTGGTGATGTGATAATAATACAATACAATTGGCCTTATGTAATGAATTAGTATTGGGAAGAGGAAGTATTAAGTGTATTTGTCTGTGGTAGGTCCTAATACATATTTTATAACATAAATCAAATGCATTTCTGGGTGAATATTCTTTTTGGCTTATCAGTAATAGAGATGCGTATGGTCTTATACAACCGATAGGTAGATATGTTGACCCCAAAAAAATTAACTTATTTAGTGACTCTAGTGTAAGTCTAAGGGGAAGGTAGATTTTAAAATTTATTGACTTTTACTCGAGTATATACGGTATCTTTTTTTCATAAATGTTAGAAATCACATCAATACATAGCCTCTGGATTGGATTTATCTGTGCTATCAGCTGAAAACTGCTAAATGTTGAGTCCTGCCATGATTGAAGTACCTGATGCCCTCAGTCATGTAAGGTTGTTTTTTACGCCATGGTGGAGGTGGTGGATGGCATTCTTTCTCCAAATTGAATGAATTAACTTCTGGACATAAACTAAAAGATTCACAGTTAACAAACTCAAAACTCTGCTAAAATTTATTGTATTATAAAATTAGTGGAAGGTCAATTCCATAATTTATTGAATCCCATTGTCTTTTTTTATCAATCAATTTCTAATTCCGAATCTGAAATCCTATTTTCATCAAATTATGAATCTCAGTTCTTTCTCATTGTCACATCATGTATAAAACAAATATTATTTTTACATTTTCTTGTTAGTTTATAAACCCTTAAGTATTACTAAGTGAACTCTGGCTATTCATTAATTATGGCATATGAATTGGAGCTCTCCTACACTGTCAGGATCTAATCTGTTTCTTTTTATCAACCTTCCAGCAGTACTGAGGCTCTAAAAATACCATAACTAGAACAGTGCATAGGTATTTGTTCACAAGGAGTGATGTTATCTTTCCATGTATCCTCTTGGGTTAATTTGCTGGCTTTCACTGCTTTATGGGCCGAAATAGAATTATTTTGTTACGCGGTTCCACAACGTGTTAGTCCCTTTGCCACTGAATATTCTATCTTCCTAAAACGAACAGAATAGTAAATATACAATGGAAATAATTTCAAATAAACTACTTGTAAATAAACTAACTTATATTATACTTAAAAATAACTACTTATTGTTCCGTATGTTCTTACTTTTTGGCCTGAATTAATAAATATGAAACAGTATTAGTGCTCCCTGGTCGTTATTCGCCGTTGAAGAGTCAGCCGATTGTGCCAGCTCATTCGTGTGGAAATCTCAATAACTTCAAAGTTGCATTCATTACTATAGTGCCGCGAGAAAGCTGATGCAAATGGCAAAAAAACAGAAGAAAATTGTCCTTTTCATCGCAAAAAAACTAGAATTGATTAAAAGAAATGAAAAAGGAGAGACTCAGCTTAAACTGGCAAAGGAATATGGATTTACGAACAATTTGCGGTATAATTAAGAATTAAAGTAAGCTGATGAAGTTCGCTGCAACCTCGGACAGTGGTTTGGGACCCTCAAAGCGTAAGATTATGAAACGATCAACCTTTAAAAATTTAGACTCAGCCATATGCTTCTTTGGTTCAATCAAAAACGGACAATTCATGGTATACCCGTCTCAGGGCCCATGTGCGCACAGCAGGCGAAACTTTTTCATGAGTCTCTAGGGATATAAAGAGATTTTAAAGCTTCTTCTGGGTGGTTGACGAGATTCAAGCCACGACATAAAATTCGTGAAATTGCTATTCAGGGAGAGCGATTGAGTGGGAATGTTTCAGCCGCTGATGCTTTATTCGCTTGGAGTTCACAAAATACGTAAAGGAAGAAGAGTTGGCACCCGCACAGAAGCTCTGGCGAGTGTTGAAACTTAGCAGGATTACATGCGACAATTTGATTTCGAATATTGCGACATAAAAAAAGAACTGCATTAAAAGAAAACATAAAGAAATCAAGTAAACAGCAAAAAATAACTTGTTGTTTCCGAGATTCACAATAAAAGAATGTGCTCTATTCTGATATTCACTTCGATAATGATTTTTACATTGACTTCAAATACGCAAGACATGCTATTGTTTTTACTATCGATATGGTCAAGTTAAGCGCCCATTATCTTTTGTTTCAAGCATTAGAAACTATTTATTAGATAGAAAATATTTATAGATGAATATTGAAGATTTCATGATATTCGAAATAATCGAACTGGAAAATTAACATTTCGATATTCACTTGTTTTCTTGGCGTAACACCTGCTGTCAATTGTAATGCAAAATATTTTTAATCCTACTAATGCCGAATCTATATATTATATCACGATGTATCAGAGGCTCACAATTATAACTATGTTTTGTATTATATAATCACTTCGATGTCATACATTTACTGAAAATAAGCAAGATGTCAGCTTTTATTATCTACGTGTTCAAGCTAAGTACCCATTATGTTGTGTTTCAAGCATTAGAAGCTATAAATTTATAAATGTTGACGATATTATTATATTACGAAATTATAGAAATATTTAGTATTTCATTATTTGTCTTGCATGAAATAGTTTCCATCCTACGAAGTGAAATGTCAATATCACGACCACATTTTCCATGTTTTTCGGTTATCCGTGTTTTTCGATTATCCGTGCCTCGTCGTGCATCCATTAGCACGGATAATCGAGAGTTGACTGTAGTGACAAACATTGGCATTTCTTAGTGAAAAAGTAATATCTGATTTTACTGTTGCATGCCCAAGCATGATCACCTTCGATCCTCACAATTTTCAGCATTAAGAAAGATCATGATACAAATAGACATTTTGCAAAATATTATCTTAAACTCTATCTAGATGTGAAAGATTTGAATATCTGAATAAAGCACTCATTGCATATGGCACCCGCACAACCAGGATTTGAATATTACTGGGGATGAATCAATTTAATCTCTAAACCATAGATTTGATAGGATTTGATCGAGTCCTGAACACATCACTAGTTAAAATATTTAAATGCTGATTGTTTTGAATGTTTAAGATATGCTTTTAGTTAACACTGGAACACTGGCTGGATCTAGCCAGACCAAGTGATCGTTTCTCTTTCTGCCATTTCCACACCGTTTGAGGTATGGGAATGGTGTCCCCCGACTTTTCAACAACTAGTGACTAGAAAACAAGAAAAATCCAGATTTACCTTGAACCACCAACAGGTCTGGCGAGACCCAGTAGAGAAAATTCTGCTTTTACTATGGCATTCTGATTGGAATGTTAAATATTTACTCCTGGACTAATTTTAATACAGTACCTCGACTCATAACACAATTTAAAAGAAAATTGTCATCAATTTTGGTAGTAGGGGTCCTGCCAAAACTGTTGCCGTGTCACCTTAGCAATTGGTTAGAGATGCGTGTTTTATAAGTGTTGAAATGTATCTCAAATGGGATTTCAAGCTGTCTAAACAGTCCAACAAAGTCGAAGAGTCAGTATCTTGCCGTGTAGGGTGATTACCTAACTCATAACGTCTCGATTTCAGCGTTCCAGAGCGTCAAATCGCAGCAGAATGCCCCTCGCGATTACGTATCGGTTGTTTGCACATCGATAGCGCTCCGTAATGTCCGCCCGTGATGTGTCTGCACTTTAAGCGATCACAAAACTTCGCTAAGAAAGACCTCTTTGAGTAATCATCTGCCCGCCGCTTTTCTCGTTTCTATACTATTAGAATGCGTTGCTGTTTCTCAATTGTTTATCCTGTATCATATATATTGTAAGTCAGAATGTTAAAAACCACCATTTACTTAAAATATTGTGTAAGTGCCTTCTTCCTCAGCCGAGTTCCTTTCTTGTCTTCTGCTTTCGAAGTGCAGTCCCGTGACTATTTTCTCTACTTCAGATTGGATGGAAAGATTCGACCAAGGGATGGGCCGAGTGGAATGAATTTGCATTATCACTTTCTCATACTTTCGGTAGCGCCCTGATAAAGCTGACGTTGAGAACTTCGCCGGAAGATACGTAATCGCAAGGGGCAAAGTTTTCGGGTGTTTCAGAACGCGGCGTTATGAAGCACAGGATTTTATGTAATCACCCTACTAGGGTGTAATGTTTTGAAGTGTAATGATTGGACCGTGATGTTAGATGAACTGAACATCTTTTTAGCTTTTCTTTATGTTGGGGGTGCAATGGGAGCGAATAAATTGGAATTGTGTTCTCTGTGGTCAGAGAAGTGGGGCATTATCAATCCACATGCATTATACAAACTGGCTAATGAGTGCACCATGTCATGTAGAGATTTTCTCTTGAAGCTAGCAGAACTGGCTGAGATGTATGCCTCAGCTTGCCAATGCCCAAGCTGAACTCCCATGTAAGCCCTAGAGCAATGGAAAAGCGGTTTAGATGTCAGATCAAGGCAGGATGCTCTGGAAACACAACGTACACCTCTTGTCGTGCATGCAAAAAGTATGTTTGCTTGAATTGTTGCAGTGATAATCTATGCTTGGTGGCAAAGTAAGGAAAAGTTAAGTTTTCCACCTATAGCCCTTAAATGACGAATTCCTGTAATTTATTTTCATATGTTACCTGCCAATTGGTGTCTAAAATCACTTTTCCATTGAAATTGATTTATTTAAACTTGTTTTCCTTCTGATTTTGAAAAAAAATAATTATGCTTGCTTATTAAGTTATTCTTATTCACCTCACTCTCTCCAGAAGACATCGCCGCACTCGAAATTTCTCGTATTTGAAGATGATTGAAAGCACGCCGAAAACATTTTTCATATCGACACTCGAGTCTACTCACATAGTGGAAATAAAAATATTTTGCAAATTGAACTGAAAATTTAGGAAAACAAGTAAATAAAGCCAATGGTAAATTTTTAATTATTTTTGGTAGTGTATTAAACAACAGGCGTGACCTAAATTTCTTTTGAACCTGAAACGGTAAAGTACAATGTTATAAAAACATAGAAACCATTAGCAGCTGGGTCCAGTGAAATACTGGAAAATAGGAGGTGGCCAGAACCAGTGATGGTTCGAGAGGTAGCCAGATTTTTGGCAGTTCTAGCGATATAGCAGCTGTTAACATAAGCTCAATTTCATAATTCTAACAACTTTGTTTGAAAATAGGTGTTTTTGACTTTTGAAGGTAATTTTATAATCCTTTTTCTCACTTTTGGCTTAGTATTTTATTAACAAATTTACTTCAGATCCTTTCTGGCACCATATGGGTAAATCAAAAAGTCTCATTTGTCTTCTTTTTTGGTATGCCATGTTGTTTCATTTGTGTGATTTTATAATGGATATTTAAATGCATTCTCTTTTTGTAATAATAGATATAGCTATTATCCAAAGAGTAATATTAAAATTTTTCCTTAAGTTTAAGTTTTTAGTATAATATTATGGCTCCTGCTTTTATTATGTTAATCCATTACACAATGTATTTCGTGAAAATATCAACAAGATATCAAAGTGACACTCCCAAGTTCCAGTGTCAGGCATGCATACATTTGTGTTCAGTATGCATGTATTTGTTCATGATTAGCAATAACCCTATTGTCCATGATTTTTATTGAACATGTCATTATAAAAGTGGATTACTGAATAAAAGCAATGTATCAGCCATATTCAGAAATAAAGCACTTGAGAAAACATTCATTGATGAAGAATTCCAATTGGTGTAACTTCAAATGCCATTGCAAGCTTGGCATGTGACCTACCCAAGGGATGAACAGAAGAGATTGGGAGGGATGTGTCCACAGTTGGCTTTTTTTCATCCTGAGAATTGTTGCAAATGGAGGACACTCCGTGGTTCAATGTGTCCGCTAATGATTGATTGTAGGGGGGGACCTTCGACAGGAGCCCTGGCACTTAGACCTTCTTGGTCCATTGTGCCAACCCCATGCCTGTCTGCCACATGCAGACAGGTGACAAGAGCGCCACGGTGAAGGTATGCATGGTCACCCATCCAACACTCACCCGGGCCCAACATTGCTTAACTTCGGTGATCTTATGGGAACCAGTGTGTCAATGTGGCTGGGCCCTTGCCCGTGTGTCAGCTATGCCTTCAAGTAAAAATAAAAAAATATGATCCTGATAAAGTTGATCCGTAAGGGATTCATTGTGAAAAAGTTGCTTACATTTTTTTGCTTACGTTACGTCTTCGTTTACTCTGTGGGAAGAAATTTCCCCCCGCCTCTAATTTTTAAAATTAAAATTGATGCTATCCATCCATCATTTAAATGCATAGAAATTAGTAACATTTTAGCCTTTAAAAAAATTAAAATCTACTTAATTTTAGAAATATGTAGGTAAATTTTCTTTAAAGATATACACCAAAGACAGTGAAATTTGCCATGAAAAAAAATCATTTGGCTTGACCGGGATTGGAAATTTCTTTAAAGAACTTACTGGTCTGAAAATGCTTTTGTAAATTCTATTGAATAAAATAATTCAGCTGCAATTCACATCAATATTATGAAATTTTCTGCTTCAGTGTGTTTTCTAGGGTTGAAAAATGTCTAATTCAAATAAGTAAGGGTTTGTAGGGTTTTTAGGCATTAGTTTTGAGATTACATATTGCCTTAATCGTTATAGTCCCATCAGGGAATAGAGCTGTCAGGTAAATAACAGCTTTTATGGCTTTCTTTTCCCAACTAAGCAATGACTTCCATGGTTAGAAAGCTTGGGATGCAAGAGCTTTCATTCAATATACTTACATGTTTTTCATTTATGATTGAGGTGCTCTGCCCCACTGGAATCATGATTTGCTTATCATGAGGTTTCCTGGGCACTGAACCTCTAGAATACTCGACATCTGTGTCTATAGCAGAGCTGTTACCTGTTAGTCACCATTGTGGTTTTAGACAGGACCATCATTCACCTGACTAATACCTTCAGCCATCATTATCTGGGAGAAGTAAATACACAGTCATGTAATTAGAAATCTCCTTGCCTTACTCTTTATTTATGTTTGGGCATCACTTTTACCTGGGAAGTTTATACTTGCATTTAATTTATTGAAAAATAAGCATTCCATCCTACTGCTGACTGAATTGTTAATCATCTGAACTTGGATCAAGTTTACTCTATTAAGGAAAAAGTACTTATGCTGTTAGATATATCGTACTCCTTATTGATATTTGGGCTCTGGGTTAAAATAAAATTAATTTCAATTTAATAAAAAATCTTCTTGTTTTAAATAGGCAGTAGGAGCCTAAGCTTAAACAAGAATGATTCTGCAGAGTAGTAAATAGCTGTCAAAAGGTAATGCACACTTACGTGCTCGAGTGGATGTCAGAAGTCAGTGGGTGATTTGTAATATTATTGAAGGCAACTGCTAGCAAGACAAATTATTAACTTGCTCATTTATGGAGCTCTTGGAGTCATTATAGCCTTTTTATGCATTGTATAATGCCTCAATCAAAAGTATCACAGAAAACACTTGTAATTTTAAATTGTACGTTGCTGGAGTATGTATGTATATTCAAACAAAGTATATGGGGGGTATTAAATTCTTGTAACCTATCCATTGATGTCAATGGAATAGTATCATGACAGCTCATCAAATACATTCTGATAGTGAAGGAAGGGGGATTTAAGGGAACTGCTCTGTTAAATTTATTTTTTTATCTTAAAGAAATCACCAAGCTCATGCTGAAGGTTTTGAAAGGTTGTTAGGTTATGCAGATTGCATAAAGTTATTTTGCATTGTAGCGTGTTACTTTGTAAGCGAGGGTCATAATGCTTTCATAGTATTTCTCGATAATTCTTAACAAACACCCTACCTTACACTTACTCTAGTTATTATGGGCTTCATACTTGGGCATCCAATGGATGTTAATTTACTCATGTGATATGTTCACAAGAGAGCATGCATAGTGCAAGGAACCAGAACACTTACAATATTCTGCCCATCTCAGACACTCTTCAAGGGAAGCTGGCACTAAACAGCCTTTGCTGTTAGCTTCTGAAAATCATTGTTTATTGAACACGTTAGGAAACATCTTAGGAAATACTTTAAAAAAGTTTAGAAAACCATAAATCAATTTCTTGGCTACACAATCATTGATATTCATTCTCTTTTACTGCAATAAGTTACCTCAATGTCTCGTCTTGCCTTTCAACAGTTAATGGCAAATCACACTTTAGATACTTACCATAAATTCAGTGTTTTCATTATAAAATCTTTAACAATATATGGAAAAGAGAAATCATTAAGTGTCACTTAGGTCTCACATATTTTCATTTTTGCCCGGAAAGATTATTCTTAGAAATAAATGATGAAATATTTCATAGGTATATATTTCTTAATTAAAAATTTAAATCTCTGCTAAACAATCATGATATTGGTCAATATGGGAATACATATGAGGATGTCATGTATTTGCCTGTGTATATGAATTAAAAATCATAAGAGCATGATGGATTGACATGAAGAAGTGTGGTATGGGAAGCAGCCTCAGCGTTTGTGTACCTGTGGCTACAATTTTTGAGAGATCTACTATTAAGCTTCATATTCTGCTGACAACACATTTGAAGCTTCCTCCTGAACACCCAAATGGGGACTGGAATGTGCTGGAATATCCTGCCAGCCTCAGCAATTGAATCTGGGTACTTGGCATGAGAAGCCAGTTCATATCTGCCTTACCAGTATAATTCTAGTCACCATAGAAAGAGCACATCTGTTATGCCACTTGATGATATTTTTGCTCCTTTTGAGTGAAAGGTAACAAGTCTTCAAAGAACTCACTCAACACTGCTAGAGAGTACACTCTTTATTCTGTTGGATACAGCCCTCAAGAATGGAAATACTGTTGGCTAGCTCACTTAAATATTTAACTGGTTTATTGGTTTGTGAGTTTTTGCTCTTCCATCCTTGGTAGCCAGGAAGAGTTTAACAAGAAACCATTGTTCCAGCCATACTGAATTATTCTTGGGGGCTTTACCAATAATCTTAACACAAAGATGAGTACATTCTTTTGCCAGAAACTCAAACAGTAATTATGATGTAACAAACTTACTTTTTTCTTATTTTATCACAAAACAGGGAAGTGAAGGGTATAAGTGCTTTTCCTTGATGTGAACTTATCTCATTATTAACATTAGGCTCATTCTGCTCTTTCATTACTCTTGATCCAGTTTTATCCTATCCTTGATTAAATACGTAAAGCCAGTTGATTGAAATATTGGTATGTTGGTGGAACCTCCATATGGAGAATAAATTTCAATATTTTGCTATGTCTATCAAATTTGGATAGTTGATCAGAATTTTGGTAGGTGAACTGCATTATATCTTCCCAGTTTCATGTCATATACACTTCACCTTTTATTTAAAATGCATTCCATTTCTGAACTTACTGTTTACTGGCATGAATGTTTTTCATATAAAAAATCAGGGAAATCAAGGACGTATTTCAAGGGTACAAGCCCCAGGGCAAAAGAATGCTTTTACTTGGTGATTAAATATGAGATTGATTCCTCTTAAAAGTACTTGAAGCCACAGAAATTTCTGGTTAATTTGCATGCTGCAGGAGTGCTTGGGCTACAGGATTTTGCTCTTGCCACTGGAATTTCCAGCACTAACAATATTCTTCCTATCCTTGCTGTTTTTTCAAACCCAATTAAAACCACTTTCATTTGACACAGCAACAAATTCTTGTAATGCAAGATGTTGGTTCTGAAGAAAATAAGTAAATGTACACATGAAGATTGAATCTGATACTAAATTTTGTTGTCATTTGAAGTTCCATACACTCCATGGGACTTCATTACTGACGTTTTTGTTTGAAGCAGTCAGCTATGTACAGTCCTGTTCATTAAAAACTTACCAACTCGGGAGGCCTGTTCATAAAAAACTTACCACCTCAGAGCCGAAAAATTTCTAAGTCCCGATTTGATGACAACGCAGCTGAACCACACCCCCCTGAGCGGGGTGCAATAACCTCTCCAAGCGGAACAAGAACCCTTCCTCCCCACAGTTTGACGAGTAGAAAGGCCGACGGAAGGAAAATTTTGACCTGCGAGATAAGGATATTTTGTGAGGGGAGGGGTGGAGTTTCTTTTCTTGTGATGTGTAAGAAGGAAAGAGAGATCTGCAAAGTTCAGGTGCGCCGAGATCCCTCACACACGACAGATTCAAGCAGCCATGGAAAACAAAAGCCTATCTTAGGTCTCAAGGGTCTCAATCCCTGGAGTTCCTTTCGTTTCTTATGAGTATTTTAATTTATACATGTATTCATTAATGTAAAGTTATATGAAATGTCTTATGCATTTTCATTATCTGGAAGTCCTTGTGATAATCCATATTATACTTGAAATGTGCAAAATGTTCTAATGTGAGCCATTTGGTTCGTTTCGGACTTTGGCACAATTTGTTTAATTTTATAATCACACCTAGTTACTCTTTCTGAAAGTAAGTTATAAAAGTAAACATTGAAAAGCATTTTAGGAAGTGCTTTTACACGTATTTCTTTGATCTCATAAGGTGCGTAGATAAACCTGGAGTAGGTGGAATTACAACACACAATGAGCCTCAAAAATATGCGAAATTCATTACGAAAAAAACAGTCGCCTGGATGGGATTTGAAACTGGATCACTCTATTACGCTCTGAAGTAACCGATAATGTCAGGCTCTAATATTGCGCACAAATTTCCTCGCAAAGTATTCTAGGAAAACATATTATAGGGGCGATATATTTATGCACAAACAACTTTCATTTTAAAATGATAAACTTTGAATTTCACGATCTTTTAGGTAATATTTTCGTGATAATTCTAGGATCAAGAGAGGGACGTGCAGATTGAAAAATTCACCTTTCGTACTCATCCCATGCTTTTGGTGAATTCGGTCGTTTTGCTGCTATCAATGCAGAGCTTCACATACGAGTGTATATTATGCGTTCACTAATGGCATCATATTGTATATGTATGAATAGACATATCTTAGGTCAATGACCATATCAGGTTCAAGTTAGCCCCCCTCTTGCTTCACCGTCATTGCTGCGTTTTTAATTCGTCATAGGTCAGAATTTTCTCATGTGAGATCTTCAGGAAAAATATTCATGATAGCACTTCCTACAGTGTGTTTTGTGGCTTTTTTCCTAACTTAATTACGGTAGCAGGAAATATTTTATGACAGTAAAGAAAATTGAACTAATGTCCTGTAAAAAGCTCGTAATTAATCATGACGTTTTGGAAGTAACAGAGATTTTGATACCGTAAGGAATTCCAGACCAAGAAAATGTAAATGATATATTAGGGGTCAACATATCAATAGTTAATAACGCTAATTAATACGAGCAGGAAACTGATAAAAAAACAAAATGAGCTGTGGGGGAGTAAACCTAAGATGTGGGCATTGCGTTTCCGCGCTTTCTAGCAGCTGAGAACGAGAGATCATCTATTCCCATGTATGGGCCACTTCTACACATCCACATAATGTGCAGAAACAGCTCGACCGACCACAACACTGCTTCTTCACTCCCAGTCAAATAAGAAGCCGCTGCCCCCTTCCATTGTCACTGTTTGGCAGAGTATGCCCTTTCCTCGAGCAAGGGTGATGGAAGGTTTGGAAAGATGGATGGTGATGGAAGGTTCTTTTGGTTCGGAATGTTAATTGCTCTCCTGGGAAAGATTGGAAGGGCCAAAATGGTGTTGCCTCTATGCCAAGATCCTCACTAATAGAGTTAACTCACTAACTGACAAGATTGAAAGAGGTATTTAAGAGACTGGAAATAGGAAAATATTGGCATCGGGTTATTTTTATGACAGCAAAGAAATGTATTCTAACTTCCACCATAAAACAATAATAGAACTGGCTGAAGTTTAAGATTGAGTGGATCGAAAGTGTTTTCCTAAGCATTCCAATATTGGAATGAAATAGCATCGAGCTACTTCCATCAGAAGATATTTGAAGTGAATACCATTCCTTGTTCATCGATAAACAACATTTAAAATCAAAGAAGTGCAGTCGTATATTTAAAAGTATGTCGAAAGAACTTGATATGATATTGGATACTCTGGAAAGCTCACATTTAAAAATGAAACCATTAATTAGTTACGGTTTGTGCATGAATACATTGCCCCTGAAAAATTCTTTTCCCGAGTACTTAGCGATGATAGGTGTGTGCTAAAATTCGAGCTTGAAATTACGTGTTACTACAGTGTGAAATAGAGTGATCCACTTTAGAATCTCATCCAGACGAGCATTTTTTCATTGTGAATATCGCTCATTATTTTAGCTAATTGTGTATAGTAATTCCACGTACACCAGATGTATCTATGCACCTAGTTAGATCGAAGAAAAACTTGTAAGGTAGTAAGTTCTTTGCTGCTGTTACTCTCTGAAATATAGTGCAATCCATATTGTTTTGTGTCTTTAAAAATGATAAGAGTCTGTCAAAATAAAATATACGTGAAAGTTTAAAGCCGTCAATGATATATATTTTCCTGAAGTCATTTTATCTAGTGTGATTTAAGACCCAATGGGGGCTACAGCCCCCCTTGCCACCGCCCCTGATTACGGTAAATTATCTTCGTTCTTCTAATTCGACCATGGTGTGCACCCTGTTAAGTATTGGATGATAGGTCTCATTGTTCGACTTTTCGAAGGGTGCAGGAATTTTACATTCTATTAGCGAATTTTTTCGTGTAATAATTCGAGGCTCAGAAAAAGGGTCATGAAAGTTATTTTTTGCTCGTATTACTCCATTTGTCCATACCTAGTGGTAGCAAAATTACGTAGATTACAATCTTAACTAAACGCCGGTATATATTACACTGATTTATCTTTGTTTGTCTGATTTGACAATGGGAAGAACTCTGTTGTTAAGTCAGGACTTAGAAATTTTTCGGCTCCGAGTTGGTAAGTTTGTTATGAACAGGGCTCCGAGGTGGTAAGTTTTTAATGAACAGGACTGTACGTATTGTCAGATCTCAGACAATTGTTTTCAGAAACAGTTGTGGTTTATATTAAGACCTGCTACACATTTAGTTATGTATTCTTATTCAGTTCATATATACCTTAGTCCCAATTATTTCACTATAAGAATGAATGGATATGTGAATCTAAATTGTGTGTGCCTCATGGAATCTGCTTGTAGCTGTTGTGTTAGCATAAAGATTACCTTTCATTTTTAAGGGATTTGTTCTCGAGAAGTAAAATTATCTTCAGGTTTACATTATTCAGTATTCTTCTGATTTTACTGGCATCGCATCTTTTTGGTTAATTACGTGATATTGACCATTTCCTGGAAGTCATCAATCATACATCGTAGACCTCACATTTTGGTTTCATAAGCAGAAGTACTCAATATTACTATACTGGAGTCCTATGTGTTTACATTGGCATCACTGCTTTCAAGTTCGGCAATTGTTTGAAGTGGGTAAATAGTATTACAAAATTTTTCTGTGATTATAGAGTTGTTAGTATTTAAATATGCTACAATAATATTTGGTAGGTACTTCGGTGTTTTTAACCTTGCAGTCCATCAATTTAAGGTGTGGTTGCAATTTTCTATTCCTTTGCCATAATTTTTTCTCATTATAATGCACTCCCTGAAAAACCTGACCAAGTATTCATCTGACTGATTCATATGTAGGTTTTCATGTAAGAGAATTTCAAACTCCAGTGAATAACTTGGCTACAAGGCTGCCACACTACACTTTATTTACATGAAAAGATAATGTGCTTGTTTGACCAAAGGCTAGCTGAAAATTAAAAAAAAGTACAATTTGCCTCCCTTGACAGTAATTGAAGTAAGCATTTAGCTGGATGGAATGAAGTATGTTGGGTATGATTTTTTTGGGAAGCACTGCAGTGTCATGTTCTGGACATTGTAAAAAAAAGGCATTGTACTGAAATGAATTTTTCAAGTGGAATTTCATTCTGATAATCTGAGACCATGTTCCTTATGTGGTGCTGTTTAATTTCAGCAAATCCAACTATGTTAACTTGAGTGTCAAATGTTTTTTGGTTTACCAACTTCTTAGTGACCTATTGTCAAAGAATAATTAACAACATATCTATCCATCACATCTGAAGTCTTCCCAAATTATTTAAATGTTCGTAATGTTAGCATAATTACGGAAAATCACTGAATACATAGTTGCAAAATGGATAATGCCACTTTAGTGGCTAGAGGCACTTTATAGCATAATAGTAATTGCTGGACTGCTTCGGCAGAAATCTCTCTTAGGTGGTGTCACTTGGGCAAATTGTAGGGTTAATCCTTGCCAAGTAATGATCAATTAAAGGAACAATTAAGCAATGTTCAGCCAAGGTGGTGAACTCCATGCTTGAGTGCTGAATATCGAAGTACTGAAAGTAGGCAAGGGACGTGAGCCAGGTGATTTCAATAATAAGCTTGAAGCCATGTTTTTTGTTGGCAGAGAAAATTTCATCGATCGCACATCTCAGATTGCAATGCTACATGGTACTAGTTTAAGATTTTTAAAAATTTTAGCCCAGTAGTAGCAAAACTTCTTGAACACAATCCATAGGAACTGTAAGTACAGTGAGACCTTCATACTATTGTTAAAGATTGCAATGCTACATGGTACTAGTTTAAGATTTTTAAAAATTTTAGCCCAGTAGTAGCAAAACTTCTTGAACACAATCCATAGGAACTGTAAGTACAGTGAGACCTTCATACTATTGTTAAATCCTATTCTTTGTCAAACTAACATTTTACATGCATTACCTCTAAATTGCATTATTACTGTTAGCTCTTAGAGGTTGTCCTTAAGATTGTGTAAATCCTGCTGGCTCTCAGAGAAACAACTGCATCATCAGTACTAAACAGAACACCTGTATGTCCAACCATCACTTTTACATTTTTTCTTAATAATGTTTGACAGATTATTTACCTTCATATTTTATTATTAATCCTTGTCACCATTTTCTTTCAAATGACACTTGAGGCCCCATTCACTTCAAAACTTGCCTTTCTTATGATAGTCATCACCTTCATATCATTCAGTAGTTACTCATTTACTGTACACCGAACATTTCGATTTCTTCAGTTTAACCTGTGGCAAGCTCTCACTGCTGCATTAGACACGTATCCTCATCCATGCATATTTCAAGTGCTTTTTGAAGTGCAAACAAGATCCATTCATCAACAATGGGACGTAAACCCAAGCTACACATCCCAGATTCTTCCAGGTTTAGAGCTTATGTGAAGTTTACAGTCCCTGCTTATAAACCAGTTCTTGACCAACTAAGCTATGCACCTTTTAGTGATGACCTTCTGGAGTATTTGCATGTCAATGGAGTTTGACTTAATAATATAATTTGAAAGAGATTTCATGGCGAGGGAAGCTGTTTTTTGTGTTTATGAAGAAGGGATAGGATAATCAGATTCTCTCAAGCTTTATTCCACGAATAGACATCAGTGCTCGTTTGATATTTATTTGTCTGAATTGATTGTAATTTACCTCCAACTTTGGGCCTTAGGATTAAATTGTTTTAATGTGGAAAAGAATCCCTGTTATAACATAAACAAGGGAATCTAGAATGGATAAGTAAACTATTGCTAACGGTGATCAATTAAAAATGACAGCAGGTCATGGAGCCACTTTTTTGTCTGGAAGCTGGGCAACATTTGGAGAATTGGTGTGAAAGTCATGAAAAATCTATGTGAATCTGTTTTTCTAGTCATTAAGTGCATTTGAGTGGTACCAGTTGCCCGGGGTTAAACAGTGAAGTGATCCTAGCCCAACAGCTTGTGGCTGCTTGCAGAAATATTTCCATCTGTCCTGCAACTCTCTCCAACCCTAAGTCCCAAACTGGTTAAAGAGTGTGGGGTGGCTCATCTGATCATCTTAAAAAATTTAGTATTATGCTCTGTGAGATTGTTCTGCAGCTGCATGCTCGGGGTGTAAGGTAAGTTGAAGTCACTCCTTGTATTTATATTGTTATAGTTAGTGATATGTCATGCAGCAGGCCTCGTTCATTGCTGGCAAAAGTGATGATAAATTATGAGGGGAAACTATGAAATTGCAATTCTGAGATAAGAAGTGTTCATTAGCTGTTTTGCTGGAGTATTTGCTTATTTGTAGACTTCTCCTTTGAAACAAAGATAGGACAAATCCCCAGTTGCCACAAGATTTTTGTGGTGTGCTTCAATTTTCCGGTTGTTTATAGGGGACAAAGAATATCTTAAAGCTAAGATTAACAAATTAAGAACTGTTCGGGGCATTTAGGAAGAATCACTGTTTGAAGAGAAGTTTTGGGGGTTTAGGGTTTCAATTTGAATGAATGATATTACCAAGAAGATGGACATTTTGACGGATGGGTGGAACAATAATTAGGAAATTTACTTCCTTAAAGACTAGTGTGAATTTTTGGTCCAGTACCTGATATTCAGTGAAACCTTTTTGTAGGATAATGGCTCAGTACTTCAGTGATTAGCTTTTGCTTGTTGAGATGATCTTTTAAATTTTATTCTTCTGATGTAAATATAAAGAAAGTAACATTTTTTGTGGGTGTTAAATTTATACACATCAGTTTGTGGAGCAAGATTCAGAATGGTGAAATTCTGTGATTTGCTCTTCCCCAAAACATTTTTTAATTATGTGAAGACCTCATTTAAAATATGTTGATTCAAGTCTTTATAACTAGTAGCTCTGAGGTATCATTTGTACTACGCATATAGTAATGAAAGCTGTAGCATTCTGCCCAAAAACCACAATCAACTGGAAGAATATCTAAATAGACATTTCTTTTGATGGTTTCATTACATTAACATTATAAGTTCATTTAATTTTATTTTTATACTTAAATTAAAAATTGATGGACATCTTATTTATTTTTTCTAGTATAATTTCAACATTCTAAAAATATTTTATCTACACGCTCTGGTCATTTTGAGATATTGAATTCCTTTTTTATTACTTTTTTTTACAACTGAAGGAAGTAAAACTCTTGATTTTGGACGATATGTTTGATAGTAGGATAGTCATTTAATCACCAATTCCATCTTTAGAAATACCAGAATGTGCAATTGCTTGCTGATTTTAGAGAAAAAAAGAGGCAAGATTATTTGATTGCAATAGAAATGAAAAATCAGTAAGCATTTGCAAGGAAAAATTATCCTATTTTATTTGCATATTTAGAAAATGAATGAAATAGTTGCTGCAAAGAACAATAGGCACCTTTATCATCAGGAAACTGATTTAATGAATGCACCTTGAATATATTGGTGGAAGAATTCTTTTATTTACCAAGTTAATATTAAAAACTTCAAGAAAGTAATACTTACCTGATACTACCAAGCTCATATAAATTTAGGTACTCCCCTGTTCCGTGGGTTTCACCAATCAAAGTAATCATACCTGGCAACTCAGTTTTTTTAAGTCAACTACATATTGCCATCATTGAAGAGCCCAATGAGACTTCTAACATGGTACTCCAGTCTGTCATGCATGAATCAGCTCTTCCAAGGTTTAAGGTGGGTGAGAAACTCCTTGCTGCCATTTACCTGCTACGTATGATATATGCTGAGGAGACAGTGTGGTCCTGGCAGACAGACTTCAATGGAAGTGCTCTTAACTCAACCTAAAAATAAGTATGCCATAGGAAGAAAGCTTACAGATTTGAATATGCTGTTTCATCTTGGAGAGCCAGTATACTTGTGCTAATCAAACAGTCAAGTCCAAGTTATACCTTTTTGATACATTCATATTCAGGTACATGTTGAACATTTATTAAGAATTATTTGTGCTCAGATGGTATTATGACGCACAATCTAGGATTCAGCCTGCCTATATGCTCTATGAATTACTGAATTTTATTTTATAATTGGACACTTTTACATACTGACCCTGACTGGATGAGAATGGGTTGAAACTTGAAGAAATTGACTTGTTACAGTTTACCCAAGCACTTATCTCAACTAACCACAGGTCATCCCAAGGGACTTATAAAGTCCTTGTTATTTTTGAAAGTCATAATCTTGCCCATGCATTTTGCTTAATGCATCTTACGTAATGTTTATGCCTCGGAGGAGTTTAAACAAAATATTTACTGTCCTTCCTATGTTGCCTTTCTTGTTGCCCTGATATGCTTCTTAATTCTGGTAAATATGTAGTTGAGTTTTATCAGATAGCTCTATTCTGAACAGGTCATTTGAAGTTTCAAGTCATCACTGAAAGGGTATACATAGTTGCACATTTGAGAAAATCATTACTATACTAAAGATGGGGAATGGATTTATCCGTAACTATGTTTTTATTGCATATGGCTGTATCCATAGATTTCATGTTAATGCTGGGGTAAAGAGTATCTTAGTCCTGTCTAAGTGTGGTGTGGAATGTAATTAAAACTTGGTATTCATAGCTTGAGTCGAGGGAGATCTCAGGGACTTATGCAGTCTGAGACACCTACTGTGCGAGGATGGATTGTGTAATATCATTAGACAGGTTGGGTGACATGTTCAGACATTTAATAGCGACAACTGTTGACAAATTGTTTATTACTCGTACATGATCGTACAACCAACATTCCAAGATTCCCTTGGTAACACTCGATTCTCTGAACCCTTGCAAAACCATCGATAACATCTCGATTAATCAAACGACCATGTCTCGATTAATCGAACGAGATTTACAACAACACAACAGATTGCTTGGCAATATCGCTATTCGTCATGTAGCAGGGTATATCTCAGAATTATTAACTGGTTTTCAGCGTCCTGTGAAGAGTTCTACATTTTCTACAAACCTTTTCCCCTCATTTCATTCTTCTAGGGACTTCACTCTGTTGTTTGTTAGTTTAAATCGGACCAGACATGCTAAAGTGGCCTGTACGTTATGCGCAATGTTAATTAAATAAAAATCAATATTGATCATTTTGGTAATATTTAACCTTTTTTGTCTTAGTATCCATAATTCTGACATTCTAGAGCACACAAGGGACCCACTTAAGTCTCAGTTGTACCATTTGCTTTGAAGTTAGTAGAGATAAACAATTTTCACAGCAATTTTTATAATACTAACCATTGGTTATCAGCAAATCGTTAAGAATAAATTTTTCTTTCTTACAGTAAAATTGCAAAGTAATAGATAGAAAATAAACAGAATACCAAGCGCTCATACATGGGCTATCATTTTTTTTGTACTAGAAACTTTTTTGCCAAAAAAATATAGTAAAAGTACAGCTCAGTTGGCAGATTTGTAATGGACATCAATTAACATAAAAATAAATAGGTTTCAGGTGCATTTTACTATATGTTATTGTTTCCTGGTTTAGAAGATATAGCATCTCGACTCATTTCACAGACTGTAATAATACTACCCCTTAAACTAACCGTAACGAGGAGATCATGATAAGTCAACACTTTCGACAATCACTACTGTACACAACAAAAGCTGAAGAGAAAATTGCTACACAAGGAGCTTAAACTCGTCATTAAACCATAATTCCATAGGTTCAGCTCTCTCCGGACTTCGCTGACTTAGGTCGGTGAGTGTTAAAACGACATTATGAATACAGGTTTAATGAAATCGCCAGTTGAACTTCCTTAAACCTGCCTTGGATGGAGTCTAAAATAACAATGGATATGGCCATTAGATAAGGTTTTTGTTTATAGAATACAAATGAAAACTTGATACTTCGAAGTGATGCAAATTATTTTACCGGCCTGGAATGTTAACATTCGATATATTTGAAACTACCTTTTATTTGACTAACTGCTATTTGTCTTAGAAATGGGGCAGCAAATTATTGTGCTAGTACCTGACCCAGTTTTGGTGTGTGAATGAGGGTGTAATGTATGGCGAAGCATTAACACCTGTCTCCCAATTGTATCATTTTGTGTAATTTGTGTGCAAACTATGGGTATCAAATGAGGTTCTAACCTTTTGCTTTCAGAGAATTTATTGGCAATATTGTAAATGTTATGGTGCATGATTCATGCTCTTTATTTTATTTAGGTATTTGGAAAAGGATGTCTTTGAACATAAATGAGAACTTCATTAATCTTAGTGCATGGATAATTGTTGAAAAAAGTATTGCTCATAATTTTTACTCTCAAGAAAAATTAAGAATGTATTGTGGTGGTTGTTGGAAATTCAAGTTAGAAACTTTTAGAAATGATGAGTAAATGATTCAGAATAATATATATTTCGTCTAGTTAGGTGCTTAGATATACCATGGGCAGTGATGGGGAAGAGAACTATGAGTCACTGAAAAATAACTTGCTGAATTTGACTAGCCACCTATGTTTATGTGCATTAGAGATATCTTTTCCAGCAAGTGCATTTTAGTTAAATCGTTAATACTCATTGTGTTGAACTGGGATATGATTAGAGCCATTCATAATCCTTTAGAAAAGCTCCTTCAATGTTGTTGATCATGCTGGCTATTCGTGCTATTTACTGCTCTGTAAATTGGCATCAGAGTGTTTGAGAGCAACATTTTTCAGTTGTTCACTAAGCTTCTGCAGTTAAGTATTTTTATATTAATGGGGACTTGAAGAATATGGTACATAATTCCTCATTCTATGCAAATTTCCAAGCCTTCAAAATAGCCCATTATCTGGAGATGATGTTGGAATGGGGGAAATCCTGAACTTAGTGGTACATTTCGTAATATCACTTTTACTACTAGGTTTTGGACTGAATCTGAATATCATAAGGATTCTTCAAATATTTTGTTAAACATTTGGATGCTTGATACGATAAATTTCATTTTCTACCCCTTTCCAGCTTTCCATTGTTTTATTTTAATTGCCTACTTCTGTCTTTGAAGTGCCTTTTCAAGCATTAATAATGTCATTTCTACTTTTATTATGTGTTTGACTCTAGAGGCTTATCATTTCATATGCTTTAGCCCTGATTAGTGAGAGAATCTACTTCTGCCATTGACTGTGTCCTCATCGTACACCACTAGTTTTTCTAAATATTGAGTCACCTCTCCAGTTTGTCTCCCATTTTATTTGAGTTTCACTCATGGGTGGGCACACATGGGCAACAGAAGCAAATGTGAGACAACATTTCACGCATGGGCAACAGAAGCAAATGTGAGAAATGTGGCTGTTTTCTTCTTATTCCTTAGTGCACTTCATTTAGCTTTGGAATATGTTGCATGTTTCTCAAAACTTAAACTGAAATTTTATTGACGTATAGTCCCATCTCATACTGGTTATAGCAATTCCAAATGCTGAGGGGCATTGTTAAATTAACACTGAAGGGATTCATAATACAATCATAATCTCCACAGTGGTACGTTATATCCATGGGTTTCATAATGCATACAATATAAATCAAGTATTTGAAGTGGATTCACTACCCATTAGTAGTCTTTATGTGCAGTAGATTTTGCTATAGAGAAACTTCTATTAAGGTATTGAAATTTTAAGGCTCATCCTTGTAGCCAAAATATGTTTTCACCAATAGTTTAAACTTCTGAGTCCAGGAACTTATTCCTTAAAGAAGAACATGTGAATGGCAATACAGGTGTAGTGACCAAGCAATGCATTTATAAATAGATCACACGATCATATCTTGGTGCAAATTAATTCACGAGGATTGTAAGGATGGAGAAAAATGCTTTCTTTGGTGCACTACTTGAATGTTATTTATGATAATGTTGGTTGATAGGTGGTAAAAGAACTTTATTCAAATTGTCAGCGACAGCTACTGGATCAATACTGGAAACTACTCTGGAACGAAAATGGGAATGGGAGAGAGTTAGATGATCGACTCATTGTCCTAAGAAACTTATTTGTTATCCTTTACTATTTTCTCCTGTCATGAAACCATGCCATCCATGTCTTCCCCCAAAATTCCCAAAAGCCATGCCCCTGACATGATAATTTTTACACTTTTAGCATAAGTGGCATATTTTATGTTCTCCAATTTGAATGCCTAGATAAGGCCAAGTTGTGTAGGTATGAAGCAAAAGGTTCCCAAACCTTTTGATGTTAATGCCCTCACTCGTATATTCTGGTTTTAAACCTAGGACCATGCATCCTATGTAACTCCTCAAGCATCATTGTTATGCAATGTATTTCACTTTGAATATAATGATAAAAGAAGAATTTTTGTTAGCATTGTGAAACTATTCTTGCTATTTTTATAGTTAAATACTCTTAAGATACTGAAGATTTAGGGTTGATTAGGAGGGTGAGCTGCCCTATTCATTGGAAATGCCCCAATATTTAATTCTAAAGTTTTACATGAGTGCTGGGTCATTTTTAAAAGATGTTGGCAGATGAATATTTCATTTGTACTTGCCTGTGCTTCCGCTATACTACTGCCACCTGAATTTATTATATTTGAACTGCACTATCGAGAGTTTAATTACAAAATCTTAATGCATTTGTTGGTGGAAGGAATCCATTAATCAGGATTTCAGCAGACCTGAAAAACCTAGAATACGTGGAAAAGTCACGGAAATCGAAAATGATTCTGAAAAAGTCATGGCAAATCAGAAATTAGCCTGAAAATGTGATTTCATAAGAAATAATGTTTGTTTTCAATAAGGCTGGGGTACTATTTTAGGCACTCTGTTGGTGTGTAACTTGGGAATATTAGTACATTGCCTGAATGAGGCATCGGAGCTATTAAGTATTTGGTGGATTAGCAATTAATTGTGCCTTTAAAATTAACTTTCATATCCTATTCATCGCATTCATGCTGAGGAAGATTGAATGTTATTTCTCCTCAGATTTTATATGTTTTTCGTGACCCTCATTGTGGCCGAGACCTAAGAATAATATGCCATCAGAAAGGAAGCTGATTTTCCCTCAAGAGCGATTTGGTGCTTTGTTTTTTGGGAAACTTTATTCCCTCGTAGAACATGTTAATGTGTAGTTCTCCTATTCTTATGCCGAATCTAAAATACACACTAAAGGTCGGATATTTTCAACTGGAAAAATTAAAATTTTGGCCTGGAAAAGTCCTAGAATTTCATAATTTCTGGTCTGTAGCTACCAGTGGCGTAGCCAGGATTTTCTCCGGGAAAGATAACATTTTTTTTTTAATTTGACCATTTTAACCCTTTCGCTACGAACGACGTGATTGAACATCGTGCCGCTAAGCTAGCCCTAAGCAAGCCTAAAAGGTGTGTGTTATAAAGGACTTCTTCTTGGGATGCCATCAGTACCCTTTCTCGGTTCACGGGAGAGGATTACCTCGACCCGTACTCGCAGTGCGCACCCCACTCACAGCAGGGGTCTGCAGTCAGTTGCTTGCTGGTGTAGTGGAACAACAAACTTAAAAGTTTTTGTGTAATTGGCAAATTGATCATTTTAAGTGCATTCCTCATGTTTAGCTCAAGAACTACAAATTTTAAACGGAGTTCTACTGTTACTTTTAACGTAGTTTGTGTGTAAAGGAATCTTTACCATTGATACGATTTTTGTTGCTAGAGAGCTTAATATTAACAATAGAATTTCATTTAAAAACTGTAAAGTTATTGTAAAACAAGAATAATTCATTTCCAATTAAATAAATATCGAGGCTGTAGCAACAATGTTTTTAGCAAAACCATCGCATAAAAAATAGTTGGCTGCGACCGCATGCCATAATGGGCACCGCAAGCGGAAAAGGGCGGAGATTATCTCAGCCCGGTGGCCGAGAAAAAGGTTCAACACCCCTCTGGCCCCTGACCCAAGTTAGGGAAATAGGTACCGGTGAAGATCCTAGCGTAGTGAAAGCTCCGTACTGGCAAAGCAAAGAAATTTTCCCCGTCCCCGTCGTGAAAGGGTTAAAACGCCAAAAGTAATTACATAGTTGCAATGCTATTCGAACCTATCGAAATCTTATTTCACCACCAGCCTACGAGAGTTGTGGCTAAATCTTGTCAAAATTTCTTTCTCAAATTTATTTTTAGCTTCCAGAACCCTCTTTTTATGCGCACTCATAATACAAAGACCGATAAGCCGATTTTCGGACTTGTTGACTGTAAGCAATTTTCACCCTGCGTACGGTGTTGAAGGATCTTTCGATAGTGCACATTGTGTGAGGCTGTGCTAGTGAGATAAGTGGCACCCGTTTTATGAATGGGTAGAACAATTGGGTTTCTTTAACTATTGCAGCTAGTTCTATCTCCTTCAGTTTGGCATTTGGCACACATTTTTTTCCTTTCCATTGGTTTTACTGTAGTACAGCATCACCGGGGAAATCATTCAAATTGTAGTAACTCCAAAACGTTTTTTTAAATCCTCGTACATCATATCAAGGGTACATACATTAGGGTGCAACGTAAGCAATGAAAATGCAGGCAAGTTCTCCTCAGAAAAACGCTGTTCCGGAGACATTATTATGGATCTATGTACGGAATAATTAGTCATCTTCTCCGAAACTTGCTAGGAGTCTGGACTGGTGGATGCGTGCGATTTTTCTGCTGATTTATGACTCACAGCCTATTGAAATCTGTTCCAAGATGCTCTGCGATTGTTTCAGCCTCTGCTATAACACTTAAACTTTCAACAACCTTATTTCCATGGTGTTTTCTCATGAGGTCTGTGATTTTTTATGTGATTTGTACATTGAAGAAAGTCCACACTTTTTGACTGAAGAGCATTTCCCACCGGTTGCAGGAGTGCCGAATATTTTGCTATGAGACAAACACTAACAATGAATTCTGATTTTGTAATAATAATAATAGAAAGTTTTATTGGTCAAAAGTATTCCGAAAATACACAGACCTCGTCAGAAAAAAGTTAAAGTGTACATAAATATACAACAAAAAGTACACAATTACAGTTTATCAGCTGCATGTTAAAATACAATATCACTAGTATTATGCGTTAAGAACTTACAGAATACAAAGCATGTAAGGCTAGCCATGAGTAAATCACACTCTTGAAGTTAGTCAAGCTAGTCATTCTGGCTGAAATTGGTTGATGATTAAAGAGCCTGATACCTAAATTAGGCAGAGAATACTGGGTTTTAGTTAATCTGCATTGGTTAAGGGATAAAAAATTATTATTTCTTGTGCTGTAGTGGTGAGTTGCACATCTTGTAGGGAAGAGGTCAAGATTTTCTTTCACATATATCAAAACTCTGTACACACACATACTATGAACAGTTAAAAATTTCAATTTTATAAACAATGGGCAACAGTGTTCCCGAAAGGGGATTTAATGAGTATTCTAATGGCCTTTTTTTGCAACAAAATTACAGATTTTATGTCAGGGCCATTCCCCCATCATTCCAAGCCATAGTCCAAGTGGCTGTTAAAAAAAGCAAAATATATACATCTCATGAAATCAGAAGGGACTCTCAAGCTTAGCTTTCTTAAAATAAAGAGAGCTTTGGAAAGCTTTTTCTTTACCTCGGTAATATGTTAGCTCCAGCTGAGTTTAGTATCTAGGTAAAACCCAAGTAACTTTGTTGGCTTCAGATTACCTGAGGCAGACTTCAGGCTACAGATAAACTTTTGAGTTTTTTCCCCTGTTAAGGACAAAGCCATTAGCTCTAAACCAATCATTAGCCAATGCTAAATGATTTTCTGCACTTTCAGCAGCAGTGGTAGTGCTTTACAAACATCCATTAAGGTTGTATCATCAGCATAGAGTGTGGAATTGGTTGGAATGCTGTATGGAAGATCATTAATCATTATTAAAAATAAGATGGGTCCCAGAACAGACTCCTGGGGAACACCGTATTGAATAGGGAGGGAAGAGGACTGCACTCCCTCCATTTCAACACATTGTTGACGCTGAGAAAGATATGATCGGAATAGAGACAACTCAACTCCTGAGATCCCATAGTATTTCAATTTTTCCAGTAGTATTGAGTGAGAAACACAATTGAAAGCCTTGGTAAGATCACAAAGGGTTAAAGCAACAGATAGTCAGTCTTCGTAAGAGTTGTGGATGATATTGGTGATATATTGAAGAACTTGTGTGGTAGTTTTACCTTTATGGAAACCATATTGAAATGAACTAAAAAAGCTATTTTCCAAATAGTAGTATAGCTGAGATTTAATAATTAACTCAAAGATTTTCCCAATGATTGGTATGACTGAAATAGGGCGATATGAGTTAGGGTCATCTTTAGGGCATTTCTTGTGTACTGGAGTCACCCTTGAATATTTAAGATGATGTGGAAAAACACCAGATTGAAGACAAGTATTGATTATAATACTGAGAGGCTCAATAGATTCATTTAGGCTCTTGAGGTTTTTTGAGAGGCCATAAATGTCTACTGTTTTGCGTTTTAAAGAGATTTTACTACCTTAAAGATCTCATATGGTGTAGCCCATTTCCACTTAAAGTGGCTTTTGTTTGTTGATTATTTGTTTAACAGAAATGTAGCTTTTGCCTGGTCAGAAGAAGTAGTTGAAGCTATGTTCTCAACTGTCTCAATAAAAAAAAATTGTTGAGGTCACCTGGAAAGATTGAAAGATCAGGGGAAGTTTTTGTTATGCCTGCCTCTTTTTTTAAATGGCAGTCCATGCTGCCTTAGTTTATTGTCGGAGTTGGAGATGTATTCACCGTTAGCTACTCCTTTGGCTTGGATTACTTGCAGAAAGTATTCTTTCTGTACTTTGGTTAGAAGTTCTTTGTTTAATTTGTTATTGTTGGATCTGTATGACTTTTGGACAGAAACAAGTTTCTCCTTTACTTAGAGAATGTCAGCAGTGAAATAGGTCATCTTAGGAGTTCTTGCACCAGCACTTAAGAACTTATTTGGGAAACACATCTCAAAGAGACCCATAAATTCTGAAAAAAAAGAGTGAAATTTTCCTCCCCGTTATGTTTTAAAAGCGATAACCAGGTGATATTAGAAAGAAGACATTTACAATGCAATACACCATCAGGTGTGATGGGTCTGACTAATGCACATCGAGTGCCTTTCTTTGAGTTGCTGTCAGGTGAAGCAGCGCAATGCATTAGAAAAGCAGCTTTTCTCGTCGCATTGTTACCCTGGTGATAGTTTTTCAAGCGCCATGACAATTTGGTCATATTGTTACTTGAATGTGGCGATACTTTCATATTTTTTTTGACCAACGGGCTTCGAAGAGCATTGGTATATTCGGTATGCGTTTTCGACTAAGGGCCGATTCTTGGAAGAATCTTAAGGTATTTCTTTTAGTGTGGAGATCGTATTTCCTATCACTGCTATTTCGTTAAAGTATTTTACAAATAAGTTCAGTTTGTGACTAGCTCAGTGAAAGTGTAACGTTCTCGTATACTTTTCTCGAAGAATTTTCTGGACGCCACCATCTTTTCCTGACACGGCACATCCATCGTATCCTTGTCCCACGCACTTTTATGGATCAAGGCCTACCTTTGTACAAAGTTATTAATTGCATATGCTACAGATTTTGCATATATGTCAGTTAACTCTAGAAAACCTAGAAATTCCTCACAAACCACCATCTTTCTTCGTCAAAAAATATCGTACTTCCCGCCACGATTCAAACATGCTTTCTTGCCGCGCAATAATATTATAACCTATTGATATTATTGAGCAATCATTTTTCGTTTGACTAAATGAGCCGGGGAGCAATCACCCCACCGTGGCTACGTCTATGTTAGTTCCCCTGATTTATGGCCTTAAGTTAATTTTATTAATGAGTTGAACTGCTGTGGCTGAAATTCGATGTCTTCTGAAGCTGGAAATAATTACTTATAGATGCAGAGGAGTTAAATACTGAAGATGATCGGTCAACAGATGGTTCTCTAGAAGAGGATGAAGGCAATAATGAACAGACGGGTTTCTGTAATTGTGTTGCGAGCAAAACGCTTAAATTTAGTATTTATTGTTCCACAACGACGGTGCAGAGTAAAATTATATTAACTATTCACAAATTGTGCCTAGTCATTCATAGTTACCTCATTTAACCCAAACTTCGACTTATTGAAATTCATTTGGCTGCGATATTTACATTGAATGAGAATCTTAAAAGCAACTGCAAGGAGGAGATGCCAATTCGAAGCCTATGTCAATAATCCCATGATTTTTGCTACATTTGGACATATATTTCGTAATTGAGTCAGGAATACCATAACTCGTTGTTAAGGTAATCTTCCGGTTAATGTAGGTCAAAATGGAAAGGAAAAATCTAGATTTTTAAGTGTGCGGGTACATACCAGTCATATTCCTTATTCATCTCAGCATACGCCCTACCAGTCTTCATAGCGCCCTTAAAACCTTTTATTCCCATTTCCCGCTTACACAACATCCTCCCATCTATCACGGGCTTAAACGACCCTTTGGTTTGTCTTCCTTTTCATTTATCACACCATCTGCATCATCATGTACACCCACCTCTCGAAAGACTGCAGCCTATTATCGTCTTATTTTCGTATAATCCAGTTTATGCCTAACACAATACTACACTCTACATTTAACTCTTCGCCAGCCTTTTATTTACATCATAACCATAGTCCCCGTCATCTCTATTGCTGTACGCCAACGCCAAATAATAAAAACTGCGAGATACTGACATAAGGCACATCGTTAACGTACAAGTCACCTGTTCTATTCCCCCTCCTTTTCCCTTTTCCTTCCATTTTCATCGCTGGTGTCTTCAAGCATGAATACATTCAGCGAGGAAAGTTGTCTTCAGAGAAACCCTGACCCAGACAGCACAGCCGCTGGTATACAAATGGTAAATCTCTTGTACAGTTACGAATTGTATAATTTTTGGAAAAAAATTTGTAATACAAATGTATTCCAGCATCTTTCGAACAAATCATTGGTAGTACTATTGTAATACGGCATCAAAATACCAGGAATATACAATTTGTAAACCCTTTGTATTACAATTGTAAGGCCGAAAATAATACAAGGCTTCGTGCGCATTAGGTGTTTATGTACTTCTTTTGTCCAGCATAATGCGTATGATACGTATGTATTACCTTTGTTATGTGTAATCCAAGAATACTAGGTATAATCTTTGCTGTGGACGCTTTATCACGAGCTACTATCGCCAAATCATGGTAAAATCAAGATATTTTGCCATTAATTGCCATTCAACTTCTAAACATTCATCGCATGCTAGCCTGTGGATCATCCTTCGACCGAAAATTTGGCATAAATGGGAAGCTTGCAAACAATTCGGGGATCGAGTAAACACTACATTGATAGCTTAGATATATCACGCAGGTAATACGAAAGAGATTCTGTTTTGTAAAACTATTGTAATTTGGCTCTGTATTACCACCATATTTCAGTTTGTAAAACGATTGTAATTAGGCTCTGTAATACAAAGTTATTACCGGAAATTTTACGATTGTAATACAATTGTATAACTTTCGTCTTCATTCAAATGTAAACAAACGTAGGTTTTATGGAAATAATCTAGTTTGTTCTCATTAATATTGACTTTGTAGTCATCCTATGTGGCAACATAGGTTTCAAGTAATTAAAGCCTTGTAACGGTTATCGTATAATTGGATGGTATTTCCTCGAAATATAACGGCATTGACATTTAAAAATTAGTTCTCGAAGTCACTTTGACGCACGGAAATGGCCACATATATAAGACTTTCTGGGACTGCAACTTTCAATTGCGAGTAAACATCGATAGGAGTTATATATGTCGAGACATGCGAAGTTAGTTAGGTAGGCACTAGGTAGAAGTAATGCACATCGCATATTGTCAGTGAAATTCTGATAGTGCGGAAATATTAATTTAACTATATGATATTTTTATTTTGGTATCCAGGAAAGAAAATTATTTCGATGGTTACAATTTTGCCTCCATAAATAAAAATTTCATTGCCAAAGACAGGAATTTTCTAGATTGATGATCAACGTTTTGAAGTAGGGCCAAATTTTAACATAGACCAGTTCCATTCCAGTTACAGAGCAAGAAATTTTCACGTGGGTAGTTACGAAAGAAATTCGTCATTTTGTAAAACTATTGTAATTTGGCTTTGTAATACCATCGTTATACAATTTGTAAAACAATTGTAATTTAGCTCTGTAATACTCCTAGTAATACAATTGTATTAGCGGACATTTGACACAGTATTACGATTGTAATACAATTGAAATACGAATACCCCATTTTTGTAATACGATTGTAAAATGACTGTAATACAGTAATATTTCCAAGTTTGTGCTGTCTGGGGAGGCTAGTGACGTCAAACAAGGTAAGGCTGCCGATACCATGTCTGACGTCACACGTGCCGGCTAGTTCTGGCCCGACTAACAAGTTTGTAAGATGGTATTGAAGGGATAGCTCACGCGCCCTCATGTTTACTCTCGAAGGCTCGTGTCCTAACACCCCATGCCACACGCCTCTGTGGCGACTTGTAGGGTAGTACGTATATGAACGCTTCTTTCGCTAGCGCAATTCTCCTCCAAATGCCTTTGCTACTATTCCCATTATTTAAGTAATTAAATTTCTCTACTTGCTCCAGTTTGTTCCCTCATACTTTCATGGTCAGCCTCGCTTTTTTGTGCTAGAAAATCTCATTACTTTTGTTTTTTCACGGAGACTTCTTGAAGCTCAGTGATCTCCAATATTTCAAAGCACGTAATTTATGGGCTGCTGTAGTTGAACTTTGTCTCCGCCTTGAACCTAAAGCCTTGTTGACATTACGGAGTACTGCGAAAATAGTAAAATATATCGTCCAATCTTTGAATTTTATTTAACTGCTTAAGCGTTAACTCCAACTGATAGAAACATTCGGAAGACATTCCCGAAGACGCATTGAGGAGCTCTCTAAGGCATGCTCGAGAAGAAAGGAACCATTGAAAACATCGACGTGTGACGCTGCTTTGTGAAGAAAAGGGTTGTCATCGGGTACGCGGCGAGTGAAGAATATAACCAAGAATTTGAAATAAAAGCCTCGGTGAACCATGATCTTCCGCTCTGGATGATACCATTCCCCTTTAAAATTAAACGACTCATTTGCAGGGGGGCCTAATTAACCGATAATTCCCAGGTGATGATTCGGTCGCCCCACTTGATTCGACCACTCGTGTAAAATGGGGAAACTTACCAATAGCTTAGAAGGTATACGCGCAGATGTAAAATTTTTCTCCTGTTACTCGAGACCGCACCAAAACCATTGTACTAGTAGTACCATGACCAAAACAATTGTTGAGTACTGAAACAGTTTAATCAGGCAGCAACAGGCATCCACTATCACGCTAGGTTTTTTCCAAATGTTCTTTCGCGATTCAGCAAATGACAGCTGGCGACCCGTCAATCCCCGACACGTACCCTAGTAGCGGTCCGCACAGCACAGCATGGATGGCAACTGTCATTTCTTACGAACATATGTCTCCCACTATTCTCAATCACAATGCGATTCACCATGACTACGTTTTCCCTGGGGAAGGGGAGTGAAGCTTCAAAAATGTTGACGCACAATGGAGGCTAATTGTGCCAAATAATCTCGTGAAACCTAGCGGCGACGAATTAAACTTTGAACATCTCTAGTAAAGTTTATTCTCCACGTGAAAAATATCGTTTGGCGAATATTCAGTTGAAAGATAAAATTGAGCTCACAATGCCTGTACCATATAATATAGATACTGGATGGGAATCCGCCATCTTGTCCCGTGTAAATTCCCCGTAAGCTGTGTTGGCGGGTTATTCCACACCCTTGAGGTTCCATTTTCTAACTAAATGTAGTGTTAGTGTAGTTAAAGTGAGGGTAATCGAATGTAAATAAGCGGGTGGAGATAGGCGAAAACGTGTCCACGAGGCACAATTTAGCATTTTGTGAAGGAAATTGCGGTCCTCACGACGAAAGTTTTACGTGTGTGAGACAGGAAACATGGCCAACCTAAGTAGGCATTGTTTTGTGCCTGGATGCAAGTCGGAGTATACAGGTACACAGAAAGATAATGCCACACGGGGCGTGAAGAACAAGTATTTGTTCAAGGCTGCTGTAAGTACTTGTTTATTAGTATACATGCGTATTGTATTATAATCTAATGTATGCAATACCAATTCTGGCTTATTTCCGTGATAGAGTGGGTCAATATGATATTATGTGGTTTGTGAAATTTACGTGTACTGATGTGTCCCGCTCGTAAGTGAAAGGAGGTGGTATGGCCCTGCGATGCTCGAGTTGAGTGAGAATATTAAGGGTACTGCGTATTAAAACTTTAATATCATGTATTTTGCTTATTGTCTCTTGGTTAAATTAAGTAATGTATGGTGGCTATCGCTGCTTATGCTTAGGCTCGTGTAGCGGGAACAGCATGGTTCGACAAGGCCATGTTGCGAAAGGTGATAGAGGATATTGTGAGTGTCATTAATTCTGCGTATATTTACCTCTACAATGACTTTGTATTTATTCGGGAACAAACTTAAAGATCACTCATTTAAAGGTATCGTCGAAGTGTAAGTTTATTTCATGAAACGAACGCGTAACACTAATGAGCTCAATACGGAAGGCTGAATAAAAGATATTTCGTAAATAGGTGTACTCTGTCATGAAAAGTGCTATGTTTCTATATGAAAGAGTAGGTATACAACTCATTTTCGCAGACACCTGTTGACGTTTTCGTCTGTATTACCCTTTGTGACCTTTTGACGTGAATGGTTTCACAATCGTGACCATATATCTTTTAATTTGTTAATCGCGTGAACGTATGTTCATATCGTAATTCTTCCGTGTGGAACGTGTAAGTAGCGCATTTTGGTAAACACGGGCATACTCCTTGGACACAAGTTACAATAGTTTCACCAATTCCCGTTTGTTTACAGCGCTGCCATCGCCCCAGTCGCAGTAGCCTAGCCTGCGGAATTTTCGACTACAGATCCGGGCCATTGATTCCCATCCAGTATCTATATTCATGGCCTGTACAACTAAGAAAGGCGCTTCCTACGACGTTTCAGCAGTTAGAGAATTCTGGATCGATAGTTGCGGGGGAGATCGATTCGCTTTATGCTTACGTGAGAGAAAATGTCACGTGCACGTGTTTACATTTGGTTGCGACTTTGATTGGTGCGCTCCCTGCTGCATTAGAAAGTAAACATTGGAAAAGAAAGGCAGGGGGAAGTTGGTGGATAAATTAAGTAGTAACACGAAATGAATTATTATTAAGTTTGATCAGCGGTAGAAATGCTGAAGTTGATAATAGACATATCTTTCGTACAACTGACACATCTTAGGCAATTGGCGTCGATAGCTCACGGTCCTAAACTGGCGTGTGTGCGCCTCATTTGACCAGTGGATATATGCATGTTTTTGTTTATCTTATCAAATAAATATTCTCGTGACATCACGAGCGTATTCTATAGATCCATGAAAATAATGGGTGCTCAAATTGTGTTTCAAAGCCACCGAAGTTTCAATTGAAAAGGCTATGCTTAGAGTGAATATGCACAATGTAATGGGTAATGCTGTTTTTGTTTTAATATGTATTCTGGTAGAATTTTAATCGTTATATTATTTGCCGATGTCTAAAATATCATTTAGGAAGTAAAAGTTGATAATGCGCGGAATGGCCATTTGAAGGTATAATGGTACGAAGGTTGACAATTTCAAGTTTATTGTCGACTGATCAGTATGTTTAAAGTTATGTCGCAGGTAACTACTTCCCTACTGGGACAAAAAGCGATTTTATGGAATGCTATTTGCATAATTTTTTAATGGAGCTAAAGTGGCTGTTGATCCAAACGGTATTTGGGGTCAAATAAGGGAAGGCAAGTGGCTTATAACATTCGCGAGTTCAAGAGCCGTCGCCGTTCGCGAGTCCAAGAGCCGTCGCCAAGGATGGGAAAAATAATAAACAAGACTACAGAGGAAAAGGTATAAGAGAAATCAGCGGTTGAGAAATAATGAGACTGAAAAGTATCAAGATTGAAGATACCTAGTTAAAAAGTGTAAAATAATAAGTTACAGAGAAAAATCGAGTGTTATAGGCTGGGTCAATGTGCTTTATGCTCATATTAATTTTTTTTGTTGTAAGATGTCCTTAGGTACTTTGGCTGTGACAAATTGGTCGTTTGAATTTTTTATGTAGGTCAAGTTGGATAATTAGCCATTGGCGGGCCCAAGGGGGGCAATTGAACCACCCCCACCCAAAACCATTTTGCACATATCTTTGTTATGAATTTCTGGGATGAGACCCACGAACACCCCTTTTCCTGGGGGGTATTCCATACCCCAAGAGCCCCCCCCCCCCCCCCCCCGAACCTCCAATGCACAGTAAGTCCCTCATGAAAACCTGGTGTACTCATTAATTTGAGCAAATAAAAATCCAGTCGCAACCCTGTCAATGTGTACAATTATTCATGTCGTAAATCTTCATAGTAAAATGCCAGCATCACACACGTGATAATTTAGATGAACTTTGCCACAAGTAGGGCAGAATAAAACATAGACACAAGAAAGGAACACTCACAATACGTTCTGATATTTCGGTTACCATAGTAACCTTTCTCGCAGATAGAAGGATACATACTGATGGAAAGGCAGGGGACAAGATGTAGTGTGAGGTGGGAGGAGGAGAGAGGGGTAGGAAAGGGGAGAAGAGGGGAGGGGCAGGAGGGGGTCAGAGGAAGAGAGAGGGGTGAGGAGGGGGAGAAGAGGCGGGAGGGGGTCAGAGGAGGAGAAAGGGATGTGGAAGGGAGAAAAGGGGAGGGGCGGGAGGGGATTGAAAGAGAAGGGGCGGGAGGGGTCAGTGAGCCCGATTTAATCCGGGGGGATTGTAAGCTGAATAAAGCCAGATGCAAGCCATTTCTAGGCTCCTCAATTGAAGGGGAGAGGTAGAGGGAGGGAGGGAAGCCAATACGCCTGCTCGGAAGCATTTGTCAAAACTGAGGTTGTGGGAGGAAGCATGGATCGGGACGGGGAAGGAGGCATTGGGCGAGGACGGTTTGCAACTAGCACGGTGGCCGGGCGTTAGTAGTGAGTCCAATGTAATAGGAATTGCAAAGGTTGCACAGCAGGATGTAAACAATGTTGTGGGAAGTGCACGACAGAGAGGGGACGGAAGGAAGTGGGTGGGAGTGGGTTCCACATCCCTTTCTCCTCGTCTGACCCCCTCCCGCCTCTTCCCCTCTTCTCCTCCTCCTCACCCCTCTCTCTTCTTCTGACCCCCTCCCGCCCCTCCCCTCTTCTCCACCTCTCTCCTCCTTCTCCTCCCACCTCACCCTACCTCTTGTCTCCTGCCTTTCCATCAGTATGTATCCTTCTATCTGTGAGTAAGGTTACTATGGTAACCAAAATATCAGAACGCATTGTGTGTGTTCCTTTTGTGTGTCTATGTTTTATTCTGCCCTACTTCTAGCAAAGTTTATTTATATATATATTATTTTTTTTCACTTGGAAACTGCCGTCATTCCCTCTTCACACCATTGGCTGCCCCAAGGGGGGCAGTAGGAGCAATTACCCCCCCCCCCCTCCCCCCCCCCCCCCCTCCCCCCCCCCCCCCCGAAAAACCATTTTGTACATAGTTTGTTATGAATTTCCGGGATGAGACCCACAAACCCTCTTTTTCCTGGGGGGTATTCCATACTCCAAAAACCCGAACCTCTGCTCTGGAGGCACCCCTGCTTCACACTACCATTGTATTATCACATTTTATGTGTTTCCTATCTTCTTTCTTTCACCCTTTGTTTAAAACCGTCAGTTTGAGGTCTTGGGTGTCTAAATCCTCAAGAGTGAATATTTTACATTCATATTTTTTATGGCATTGTAAACAAAGGAAATATGAGAGGTCCATGAGAGAAAAAGGTGCCAATTTTATGTTAATATCTATTTGAATGATGGATTATTTTCTAGCTGGTTGGGAACTATTAAAAATGCCATCTGCTAAAACTCTTTCCTTATTAATTTTCATTCCATTGTGATGGGAATAGTTTTTATATATTACATATGAAAGAAAAATAATTTTTAAGCAAATGGTAGACTTTTGTGGTGTGAATTAGCTGGTTGCATGATATGTGAAGATGAAAGATGTAAAAAGAGACTAAAGCTATCCAAATTAAGTGAAAAAAGAATAATTGATTCTTTCTTGGACTTGCCTTGTGTTTATTGATTGAAATTCTATATTTGAAGGGATAAGTCTGAGAGCTTGGAGTTATTTTTCTTTCAACTTCATTTGCATTGAGCCTAAGTATTTTTCAATGCATTGGTCTCCACATATTATTGAAAAGACAGTTATGTACGTAGAGATATTAACAATCATCAACCTATGATAATAATAATAATGATGGTTTCTATTTACCCTAAGACTAAGGTACATTTGTCGGATGATATAAGATACGTCAATCATAAACAGAAGTTACATTAACAATACATTAAATCAGTCAATTTCAGTGAAAACATATATCACAAATAGTTTACATCCAATACACAAAAACACATTGAAAATAATTCATGATTGGCTGATGACATAACAATTTTGGTCAAGAGGAAGGAAGATCTTGCAAGAATCCTGAACTGCAAGGAAAATCTGGAGAATTAATGAATCAAATGCAGGTATACCTGAAAGCTTCTTTAGTTGTGAAGTACGTTATTGTTTGACAGTTATGCTTGGATGATAAGTTCTTCATAGTAAAAATCAGAAGCAATAGAAATGCAGAGTTATTGAAGAATGATGAAGAATAAACAGACTGAGAGAATCTCCAATAAAGTTCTATGAAGACATGGGGAGAATGGTACTTGATGAGAAATTTGATAATTAGGATGCTTCAAGGATTCATTAAACATTTAATGTTATTCTTTTTTTTCTACAAAATTTGCCATTGAATATGAGCAAAAGTTATCACAGTTTTCTTGGCCACTGTAGCCTAGTGGGTTAATGATCATTATTGCCTCTTACGTAACCTTACAACATCCTGGCTGACCTATTGCTCTGATATTAATCAGTTATAGTTACTACTGTAGAATGGCCATAATGAAAGTGAATTTGCTAATTTACACGCTTAATTTTCTATAATGGCATGCATTTTAACTTATGCGTGTGAGCTTTCCACAGTTTGGTGAAATGCATCATGCTTTCATCTTAAAGTAACCCATGGAAATTACCAAGTTAATGAGTCTAGTGTGGAAATAAATCATTTCTAGAAAGTCCGAGTCACTTAACCATGTTGCTTTTAGGTTATTAAAACATTGCCATCGAGGGAGTTATCAGAAAATAGTTGGGAGTTCTTCAAGATAACTATAAATACGATGATTATGAGAAGAACAAAATTTTTCTATGGAAGGCTGGAAATACATATTAAATTGGAGGAATTAATTTATACATTTTTGCAATTATCCTTCTTGACTCAATTTAGCAGATGTTAGGGAAATATTTTGTCCTGGAAAAAATTAGGGAATTTTTGTATTTTTCTGAATAACCCTGGAAAATGCATGGCAGCCAATTTCCATTAAGGCAGAGAGAGGGGTTTAACCTGCGCCTTTGCTTGCATTATGCTTGGCTCAGCGTAGCCTTGCACTCCCTGTTCATTTAATACTCTGTTCATAGCTGTGTGCCCGCTCTGAACTTGTGCTTCGTCACCCCACCCCACTCTCCCTTTGCGCAGTCCAGGGGGCCGATTGCATAACAAGGAAAATTCCACATGGAAAAATTCCCTTGTAAAATGGCCGCTACGAATGGAATCTGAATTTATGCCGAAATCTGTCAGTGGAAACAGAATTTCACGCAGAAATCTTGATTCTGTTCGAAGAGCTGTACTAATGGAATTCTTGGTGTGGTCAAATTTATGAGAAATCTAAACGTCTGAGCATGTGTAGTGGCATTTCCTGAATTATACGAAAACCATTTGGGCGGCAACCTAAATGAATAATTGGGTACTGTTATGTATGTAATTGATAATCCTCTCCCAATAATCTCCACTCTCCTCATTTTAATGTTTGCAGAAATGTTTTTGAAGGAGTGGAAATGCATTTTGCGGATTCTGCGTATGGAAATCACGGCCCTAGGTAGTTGACAGGGCCATTGTACTGGGGCAATCCAACCTAATTAAAATTTGTGAATTGTCCAACAAATACAATTTCGTTCTACATAATTGAATGCTTTCGGGCGTTATATCCGTAACTATTACAAATCAATTAATTCACAGTTTCCAAAATGTTCAAGTAAAGTAGGGTGAAGCCTTTGGGGAGAAGAGGAATGGTAGCAAGGCCTCAAGAGAAAAAGAATAAGAAAGAGGTACATACTGCAAAAGGTTCAAGAGCTGCAAACCAAAATAACGTAATTTCTTGAAAAGCCGAGAAATTTGTTTCTGAAGTTGAATCGGAAAGGCACTCATTGAAAAATGTCACACCAGTTTCTTTTATTTGCATGTTCTTTATCAAACTAGTCTGAATCTACTTTATTGTGTTCAAATTGCACCTGACTCAGAATTTTATTGCCAGTTAACCATTTTTGTTTATTTGTTGGTTGAAATAAAGCCCGTAATACTCTACATTCCTTGTATACTCTTACGTATTTAACTCAAAAGTAGGGACAGAAATTTCTCGTTTTTTCATGTTGGCATAATTATGCCAATTTTATTAGAAATCATCAAAAATATGTTATAAACAAAGTAACCCTGGAAAATGCAAACAAATTTGCCTGGAAAACCTGGAAAACTCGGGGAAAAAAGAAATTGAGATTCACTGGACACCCTGTACTTAAAACTTGCAACGTTGCATTTTGTGTTTGATGACCAACTAAAAACAGCATTCAGCCATTGACAGAATTTTCTGGTGTATGCTGGTAGTGAAGTCTGTTCAGGTTCTCCACCCGGTCAAACTCAGCATTTTTGCAGAGAGTTTGATGTACGAGTCATACATTGTTATTAGGGCTGAATGACTGAAGATGATGGATGACTTGTAAATCAAAATACATATCATCATAAATGCAAAGTTTGACCCAGTGGAGAACCCGACCAGACTTCAGAGACAGAATTTTCCTCATGGTTGAAAAGTTTGTCAGGCATTATCACATCTGATGATGGATATAGTAATACTCTCAGACATCTGATTTACCCCAGAGCAATATTGATTTACTGCCACTATTAATACATTTATGGTTCTTTAAGATACCTACTTTTAGTGATTTTAATAGTGTTGAATCACCTATTGTGTCACCTCCAAAAGTGGAGTACACCTAGTCAGTTCTGCAGGGTTATAAAAAGAAACTTGTTGAAGGTGTTAGCAGCAACTGTAGAGAATGAGCACTGAGAATCAGCCTTAGGGGCAATTATTAGAAGAAATTTTGCATGCATCTCATGAAAGTCGATGCACATTTAAATATTTAATTCAAAAGGATACTCTTTAAGTGCATGATTTAGTATGTCCATGTTTTGATTATCTTGTGTTTTTTATGAGTTGTACAATATTTAACCTTTTAGACCATTATGAATTTGTCAATACTTTCCACTCTGAGTGGTAGTGGTGTAACACCTTTGCCTGCTAATCAAATGTCATTTATTCTAGTCTCATGAAGATGGGTTATTCACTACATACATTGGGCTCTGATACACAAGTTTGTCACATTTAATTCAGTGAATTTATTGTGCCCCACCAATTTTGGTTTACCTATGTAACATTGAAAGTTCTCTACATGTTAATTTTAAAATTTGGTGCTTTCATTTTTTAGATCAGTTTCGTTTATAGTTGAATTACACCATAGGTGTTTGAAGATAAATTCTCTACAATAAAAGTTTTATTTTTAGTATTGGAGTATATAGCATGTAATATTAGTTTCTAGGTTATCATATGCTGTACGAGTGGTAAGGTAGGTACCTCAAAACTAGGAGAAAAATCACACTAAAAGTCACTCAAATCATTGCGTAACATAAGACTATATATGCTAAATACAAGACTAAAACTTAGTGATTCCTGGTGAGCAGGTTACCTCAAAGAGTCAACTGCTGCATTAGACAGCATGAGCAAGTCACGATAGTTGAAAAAACTGGACATCTTCTGTTGCTCAAGAGTACATATATAGATATAATTTTTGATACTATTGTGACCTTAACCTTATTGCTAATTCTAACTGACATAGATTAAGGAGATATACCTAGTAGATGTAAACATGAAATCTGCATTTCTTCTGGTATAATATAGTATGAATGAATTTCATTGCTCTTTCACTATAATAGAGACCACTGATAGAGTCTTACTTTTCATCTGACGAAAACTTTTCCTCATTCCCAAGGGAGGAGATCATTATAAATAACCCAGTTAGAGAGATCATTCCAGTTAAAAAGTACCATTTGTTAGGTATGAGTAATGTCAATGAAGCCAAACACCTGTCATCCCCTTTCCCATTGTATATTTTTAAATCTGAAAATGTCTCTACCATATTCAGCCTATATAATCTATAAATGTCAGCCAAATAATCTATTGGCTTGTTTAATTTTTGCTATTTTTAATAATGTTTTATGGTAAAAGGCAAAGATTTCTGGAAATTTAAATGTCTCATTGGAGCACAAATTTTTCACCTTTTGCATGGTGCACCAAGTGGACACTTTCTATACGTTTCAACGTTTCTCATTGCAGTACTGATGAAGATGCCCGACAGGCCATGATGATGGATGGCGGTAAAATCAAAGAAATTAAGATCCGACTCCTCCTGAGCTCGAGAGCACAGATGCAGAAGGTCATCGAGGTGGCAAGGCAACAGACAGTCGGGATGCAGAGCTTTATGGGCTTGTCCCCACTGACCACTGCTGCCTCTGCCCACCCTATGCCAGCACCGCATATGGTCACTCATCCCTTGGCCTCTGCCGCAATGCATGGCCAGACTCTTGGACCACCCATGGGACAGCCAATGGGTCAAGCAATGGGCCAGCCCATGGGTCAGCCCATGGGTCAGCACATGGGCCAGCCCATGGGTCATCCAATGGGGCAACCTATGGGACAGCAAATGGGTCAGCCTATGGGTCAGCCTATGGGCCAGCCCATGGGCCAGCCCATGGGCCAGCCCATGGGTCAGCCCATGGGTCAGCCAATGCCTCCTGTCATGATGGGTCATCCTGGTATGGGGCCCATGGGGCCCACAGCTGCTCCAGCACCTGGTGGCATGCCTGGCATGGGCCCACTTGGTGGAATGCTCCCACGATCTGCACCCACTCCAGATGTGAGGATGCAGCGCAGTGAAACCATGGGTGGAGAGGGTCCAGGTCGTGAGGTTGGAGGTGGAGATCGTGACCGCAATGATCGCAGTGACCGTGGAAGGGACCGAAGCGAGCGCTCTCACTCCCGTGATGGTGATCGCCGTGACCGCAGGGATCGTCACCGTCGACGCCGCGACAGGAGCAAGAGCCGTAGCCGAAGCCGGGACAGGGGAGGCAGGCGGCGTGGGCGGAGCAGGTCTCGGGATCGCAGTCGGAGCAGGGACAAGGACAGGAGCTCTAGATCAGAAAGGAATCGGGATAGCACCTCAGAAGATGCAGAAAAGAGGAATTCTAGTGGAAGCAGCAAGGATCAAAATGGGGACATAGTTGTTGTGGCCCACTATCCTGCCCCAGGTCGACAACTAGGTGGTCGCCCAGGCCCTCTATCTCAGAGACCTGCAGCACTCATGTCCCAACCCACAGGGAGCACCATTCAGTCTCCATCTCACCCATCCTCTCCCCAGCAGAAGGCAGGACCACAGCAGCAGAGGCCTCAACCACAGCCAATGGGATCCAACCCATTGATGTCGATGCGCCAGGGAATGGCAAATGGTTCAGAGGAGAAACCCCCAACAGGAGAAGCTCAGCCTGATTGGCCAATGGAAGCTCAGCAGCAAGGGGGTGTGTCCAGGGGTATGCCTCCAAGCATCGGTAACCAACTCAATGCTGCAATACCGCGAAGTGCAGACCATCCTGGTGGAGTGGCCCCAGATATGCCTGTTGATGGTGGAATTGCAATGGGCAGTCACCCGTTGATGCCAGATTCAGCATCTGGTAACTACCCTGTGAATGCTGGCCCCAGGTTTCCCCGCAATGAGAGGTTTCCCCCTGGAAGTGGAATGGCTGGGGGACCGGAGGGACCCCCGCGCATGCGGCCTAGTGGTTGGGGAGGCCCACGTAATGAAGGCTTCAATCAAGGGAGGCCAATGGGACACTTTGGAGGGGAAGATGAGAAAAATGAATTTGAGGGCCGCCCAGAGATGTTTGATGGCCATCAGGGCAGTGGGAGACCTTTCCGAGGAGGTGGTGGACGAGATGGGCAGCATATGGAAGGGGGAGGAGGAAGTGGGAACAGGGGTGGTCATTTCATGGGAAGGGGAAATCCTTTTTTTGAGGGAAGATCTCCCATGGACAGAAGACAGTTTATGGGTGGGAGAGATGGACACATGCCAGGAAATTTTGAGGGAAGTGAATTCCATCGTGGGAACCATCCTCCATTTGAGAGGCCCTTCAGTAGGTTTGGTGGTGAGAATGTCCCCGAAGAGAGGTTCAGTGACCACAAGCCTCCCCAGAGGGGGAGAATGAGTGGTGGAGGTTATTGTGTTGAAGTGAGGAACATGCCTCTTGAAGCAGGCTACAGGGAAGTGCGTGAATTCTTTAAAGGTCTCCATATTTCAAGTTCAGGACTCAAAGTGATCAATGATAATCATGGCAACAGGGTTGGGATATGTTATGTTAAGTTTGTGAAAGCACCCGACAGAGAGTTAGCCCTTACCTTGAATGGTAAACTCATGCAGGGGTCTGCAGTGGAGGTACTCACATTAGATGATGAGATATTTGAAAAAGCTATCGATTCCTATCGTCCTAGCAGAAATCCAGTGTACAATAGTGGTAGTAACCAAATTGCTAGAGGGGGAGAGTGCTTAGCTCTGGTAGGCCTTCCGCATTATGCTAAAGAGCAAGATGTCATGAAAATTTTAAAAGATTATCCTTTAGTAGATATAGTGCTGGAGAAGTCAAAAGATGGCAAAGGACGTGCATATGTTCAGTTTAGTACTCCGGAAGATGCTGAGAAAGCACTTAGTAATAAGTTCACAATGGACCAAAAACCCCTAAGTGTTATCCGTTCAAGTACTGACAAACTCAACGAGGTTAAGAAAGCACTTGATCTCATCAAGTCTAAGGGTGAGGCAACACCCCCTGACCAAGCAGTAAATGATGAAAGCAAAGCGAGTGAAAATGACCCTGATGCTGACTCTAAAACCCTCCCCACTGAGTGCATCATCCTGAGAGGGCTCCCAGACAGTGCAAGTGACCGGGAGATCCTAGACTTTTTCTCTGACACAGGCTTGGTGCCATTTAGGATACACATAATGCTTGACACATTCGGCAATCCTTCTGGTGATGCATTCTGTGAATTGGGCAGTGAGGAGGAAATTTCAAGGGCTCTGACTAAGTCCAACTCACCAATGGGTAAAAATAATATAATTGTGCAGGCTGTACCCGTTGCAGAGATGAATGAGGCACTTGGAGTGACCAGCAAGCCAGGCCAAGATCAGATTTCAATGGAAATTCAGGACCGCCTTCACAATGGCGGCACTTCAGACCCTCATGGTCCACCACATGGTCATGGGGGTCAGAGGGGGCCTATGAGCCGAGTGACTCAAGGGCTCCTTGGGCACAATCCTGCTTCTCTCAGTCCTGGGCACCCGCAAGGTGGGGGTTCAGCTCCAGGCTCCAGGCCACCCCTCCTAGGTCGACACCCTATGCCGGGACCTCCTCTCATGGGTATTCGTGGTGTACCCCACCATGATGGTATGCCACCATCAGGGATAATAGGTGGACCAGGTCCTGATCTCCCAGCCGTGGAAGGATTTGGAAAGCCTGGGTGTGTCATTGCCATGGAAAATGTTCCCTATAAGGCAGGAGTTGAAGAAATTTTGGACTTCTTCCGAGGTTTTGAAGTTTCTCGAGAGAATGTGATAAGACGCTACAGTGATCAGGGTATGCCCACAGGTGATGCTCGTGTGGCATTTGTGAGTCCATCAGAGGCACAGCGAGCCCTCAGAGAACTTCGATATGGCAAGATTCGTGATCGATCAGTTTACCTCACGTTGTTGTAAATGTTTCATATCGTAAATTTTCTTGCATAATGGGCTCATAGACATTCCCGTACAAATATCTCATTGTGTATGTGTGTGTGTAATTAGTTTAGATCGCAGTGAACGTTCCTTAATCAGCTATTTTGTTTCATCAGTGGGTTACAACAATTTTTGAGCTATTTTTGTCTTGTGTTTTTTATATAAATTGAATATTGTAAATATGATTCGCTGAGCAATAATCCACAATTTGGTGGATTTTCTTGAACCCAAAAAACTGTAAATATGCCCTTTAAACAGAGTAGATGTTTGACAAGTTGAAATAATAAAATTTTCAAGAATTGTTTGGCCTTGTTATAAAACTTTTGTTTCCTTTGTCTTTTCCACTTCCTTTCAATGATAAATTTTTGCCCATGGATTCTCTCAGCATTTGGATAGTGCTTGATTTAAAGTACCATTTTCTACTGCCTTAGCATAATTTCATTTGATACTTACTAAATTTTAAACATTTATGTTACATTTGAATGGGTACCTACCTATGTTCCTATTTTAAAAGATGACCAAAAGCATCATCAAACCAATATGGGTTAAGGTCTTATAGCATTTTTCATTTAAAAAATTAAAACTCGAAGTGTGTAATGAGATCTTGCTGAAATGATACATAATGGTATTACCTACTCAAAACCAACATCCCTAAATATCTCTAATATAATTACTTCTTATTACTGCAGATAAGTTGAAGGAGCTGAATATGCAATCTTTTTTGTCAACCAAATTTGACTTTGCCATTGTTAATGAGGATGGCCTATGACTTATTCTATTTAACTTAGAGAAATAAATATTTTTTTTGCCTCATGGTCACAGCCAAATGTTTTAGGGTTTAAAATATGTACATTTCCTTTTTAAAAATAGTTTTTAACCTGCATGTCATAATGTTTAATGCATTATACTGCTTAATAGTTCATGTTGCGCTACAAAAGTTATAGTCAAATAAAGTATGTGTACTCCTATAATAGAAAGATAGGGATTGACTCATTAAATTTTTGTCTTCATGTGATCGTTTATGCGAACTGAGATGAGTAAAACTAACAATGCGATTTGGGTTAGAATTATATTATCTACCAATTCTGTGGCACTTTTTGCTAAGGTAAGACATAGTAAAGATGAGTTTAGATGTATGACCTGAGATAATCTTTCACAGCCACAGACTCCTACAAGGCTTACAACTCACAATTGTTAGTACTTTTCCATTTGAATTTTATTGACACCAATGTTTACTTGCCATTTTAAGGAATCAATGAATATACAAGAAGAAATCAGCTTAATTTTTCTGCCATAGGGCTTGGGAGTGCTGTGGGTTGATGAAGGGAATCTTCAGAGAGGGATAGATGAATTTATGGCAGTGGTTGTGAAAGTTGCTGAAATGAATAGTGGGGGGGAAAATGGTAATAAGGCCTTATCACCTTTTTCCTGGGAGAAGGGGTGGGGGTTGACTTATGAAGCGTAGCTGTTGGAGGGGAGGAGTAATCGGAAAGGGAGGGGGAGTGATGATGGTTCAGGTCGAAGTTATGCTTCGGATAGTAGAACAAAACAATGGTGCTAACTGTGAACATTTAATGAGTCGTACAATTGAAAAGCACAACTTACATTGGAATCCTGTTTGCATGTAAAAATTTCAAACTATTCTAAAAAGTCCAGTTTAGAACCTTTATCCATGGTATTACTAATACCATGGATACTAAAATTAAAGGCATGGTATGTATTAGTAATACCATGCCTTTATCATTAGTGTATAAATCCTTGGCCACTCACCGTTTCCCAAAATATCAAATCAATATTTTAAAAAATGTTTTTTCGATGTGCCCTACCCCCAAAGCCTTGTGGCCCATAGGCAACTGCCTACTTTGCCTTATTGATTATCCAGCTCTGTGGAGAACCAAGTTAATGTATTGATCTTAATATTATTTCACCTTAAAAAGTTGACTATTTTATTCTCTACCAGCTGGTTGGTGTATATTTGGACAGTCCTCATCCAGCATCCCCATTTCTGAAGCATAGTCTTGTTTTCCCTCCCAAAGATGTCTCGCCATTAGATCCCTCTTCAATTCCTCATATCTTCTACCTCTTCTTATTTTGTATATAATTCCTATCCTCTTCCATGCTCCCTCAGTGTTCTCCCCTCTTTTACCCTCTTCAACATGCCCTCTTCTCCCAAAACTTTTCCATCCATACCCTCTGCCTTATTCAAACTTCTACCACCAACTTCCTCTCCTCTCCAGCCATATCCAATACCTCCTCATTTGTCTCCCTCCCCACCCAGCTCACCCTCTCCATCCTTCCCCATACCCACATCTCAAACACCTCAAGTCTACATACAGCCTGCCTTCGAAATGACCAAGTTTCTGACCCATACAGCACCACGCTCCATATTATTTTTTTCACCGTCTTTTTCTTTCCGTCTCTTCTTAGACCCCCCTCATCAATTCTCTTCTCTTTTAAAATGCTTCTTTAGCCAGGGCAATTCTGCATCTATGTTCCTACCACTACACCCATTCTCCTCCAAAATAATACCCAGATATGTAAACTGCTAGACTTACTCTATCTTCTGCCCTCCCACCCTTATATTCATTCCCGCCTTCTTACTTCTAGAAAGTCTCATCACTTTCATTTTCTTGTGGTTGATCTTCATCCCATATTTTTCGCACTGCACTTCTAACGCATTCACCATTGACTGTAACCCCTTGGCAGACTGACATACCAATGCTTTATCATCTGTAAACTCACTGATTTCATCATCTCCCCTCCTACCTTTATACCTACCTCCATCTCCACTCATGCCTTCCTCCTTTTTTTCTGAATACATGTTAAAAAGCAACAGCGATAGTGGACACCCCTGCCACACTCCTCGCCCTATCATGGCCCATTCCGATTCTCCATTGGCTACCCTAACCTGCACCATCAGGTTCATATACAGATTCCGAATTAGGTAGACATCTGTCCCTCCAATTGACCCCTAATTTCTTCAACACTTATTAATTTTGTTCAGTCCCCCTATCAAACAACTCAAAATCTATAAACCAAGCAAAAATATCCTGCCCATACTCTAGGTTTCTTTCAACAAGTGTCCTCGTCACTTGTATAGCATCTCGTGTTCTTGACCCTCTCCTGTACCCAAAATGGTCATCACCCAGGAATTCATTAGCCTTCTATTAATAATTTCCAGAACTTCTTTGGCTTCATAGGATATTAAGCTTATTGTCCCATTGTCTTCACAAGTTTTTGTATTGCTCTTCTTCGGTATCGGATTTTTATTGTCCTCACAAAGGCCTCCAGCAAAACTCCATCCTCATAAATACTTTTCAAACACCACTAATTAATGCTTCAACGATACTGTTCTCTTTGGAAGTTTATTTAATTAAAATTTTACCCTGTTTATGATGTAAATTGGGTGTGTGATGATGTTGCAATTAATTATCCTAAATATAAAAATAAAATAAAACTTATCATCCGTACCACCCTTTTTTATACCCTGGCATTGGTGTTTAGGATCCCTATGTGACTTAAGCTCTAGTCGAGTCCCCCGCGCTACTTTTCCCACAAAGATTTTGGGCAAAAAAGGGGGGGACTTTATTCGGAGATGTATGGTAGGTAAATAGGGTGTGAATCGCAGCCATTTTTCGGTGATGGTGAGAGTATTTTTAAGAATGATTACATTGCAAAATGTGTCTTTATGGTTTATTGGGAAATATTGTTTGCTGTCCTCGATTGAAACAGATAAGTCCACAATTCAGTGATTGGGCACATTTTCATTGCAAACTTGATGGAATCGTGGAGAGAGCTTAAGAAGCGCAAGAAGAAATACTTCACATAGCACCTACTTCACATGATTTTGTTCTTCAGCTCAGCATACTTCCTACCTCCATTCAGTTTACAAGGTCTAATTATTTTATTTCTTACTTACCCAAGATCCTCTAAAATGATATCGGCTTTGGGAGAATAATTAATAGAGCATGAAACTCCTTCCTCTTGATCATTTTTGTGATAAATATTCTTCTGATACTTGATGCCTTGGGTTACTTTACTTCATGTGAATATTTTTAAAATTTATTACCACTTTTTGTGTGGGTAGGTTACTGCCTATTTTGGTTGGTCCACTGTTAGCGATTAGTTATTTTTATTAGTTACTTTATTTTATAGTTTAGTTAGTTGATTTATTTGAGCAATTTGTGTACCATGTTCATATGTGGAATTTCAATTTTCTTAAGAGTTCTCAGTTGAGCATTGATGCTAAGCTGTGAATATTTACCAGATCAGTAAGATCAAGTGCAACATGAGGTAGGTAATTATATTGAATTGTATAGAGAATAATCTAAATACATTGGAAAGAGAATTGAATTACCAAATGAGGCATGTACTAATGTGGGAGAATTAATGACGGGGATCTTGTGTAAGAATGTTAATAAATAGACTGGTGAAAAGTCTAATTTGGAGTGTAGCATTTTGTTGTTAAGAAATGCGGACTCTGAGGAAAGAGGATGGGAATGAGCTGCTGAAATTTGAGATGTGGGAGTGAAGCAGAATAGAGAGGTGCGATGTATGGAAAGGAAGACAAATGAGGAAGTGTTCAGCGTGGTGGGTGAAGAGAGGAAACTGCTAGAGGAGATTAGAAGGAGGAAAGATAAGGTGATTTGTGCATGTACTGAGCAGCGAAGGGATGCTGAAAGAGAGGAGGATGATGTATATAAAGTGTTAATATAGAGTAGAGGCATGGTGACAGAAGTCTCATTTCTAATCGATTACTGCTATTCTTGAAAGAAAGACTGCTATTGGAGGGAGGTTACATTGCTACGGTGACAACATTTGCAGTCTTCACGGATTATCAGGTAGGCCTTAGTAGTCTGTTTTATCTCTTCTTCTTCATCTGCATATATTTTAACTTTTCATAACGCCCAGCTTAATATTCTACCGGAAAGTGTTTGTTTCACTGTGGATTATACTCTTATAATAATAGTATACGTTTCCCAAACAAAGAGCCAATAGTGAACTCGGAATGCAATGCTGTTGGAGCATCTGATTTGGCACTGGCTTGATTTCACTGGGTAGAGTTAAATCACATTACTCAGTGTGATGTTTACATCTACTTTGTATCCTGCGAGTTGTTACAAAATAGTGTAGTAGATGCCAGGGCACTATCTCTTTTGCATATTTTTTAAAAATGAGTGTTCAAAGTGCACTTATTTTTATTTCATCTAAATTTATGGATGCTTTGCTGTGTTTCTGTGATGGTGTCGATTTGTGCAAAGGCAAAGTGACTGCATTGATTTCTTAGTTTTAAAGTGTATCTATATTATTTTACCTGAGTGGTCAAGCCTACTTATAATTGACCTGAGTCAACGACTTCATCTTCATGTAGGAGTTACGTTTTCAGCAATTCATGCTAATGCACCAATAGTCGTAGTTACACTAACTTTAGGGTATAGTGTAATGTATGTTGGTGACTACTCACCTCCTGGTAGTGGCTTGCAGGGTATTTTGTAGATGTAGATTAGTCTTTCACACACTTATGACATTCTTAAGTCTTTTTGTTTTTATATTATTCATCTTCGCCCGAATTCGTACATTAGAATTCTGCTGTAATGCCAGCTACATTAGTTGCATCCCATCTGAACTAAATAAAGCTTTGTCCTGAGGCTTTCCCGGCGTGAAATGTTGAGAAGATCTATTCGGGCAGTCCACCGGGTGGATTCACTCACCCAGTGGACTGCCCGTATTGAGCTTCTCAAAGCTTTGTCCATTTATCAAAACAAAATAAGCATATCAATGGAAGAACTACTTTTCTCTTAGAGTGCGGACTTAATGTCCACTAGTTCTTCCTGTGGGTGGGATAATTGAAGACCATTGCATACCAGCTTGATTCAGTGATTAATCTACCCCTGCGAAGGATGCACCCTAGACACACACGTGAGAGTCATCTGCACAGAAATGGTTATGGGAGTGAGTGAAGCCTAGGGGATGCTGTTAGTTACGTTATCTCCCAACCACTTTTTGGTGGTTTCACCAAATTGATTTTCAATGCTAATGAATGAAAAACTAATTATTTCAGCACAAGGAAATTGTCATGATCTGTAGTCCCAGGTCTTTCAGGGATGCCTCGCAACAAATCAGTGATGAAGTTTTATACTATTAACCATAATTGAATTATGTCGAAACAATCCCAAATTTTGCAAGCCTCGATTAAAAATAATGGCATTATTTCAACATAATGAGAAATTACAGTAGGTATATACATATATCAAGCAACTGTTTCTATTATTTGTGTTCAAAAGCTCCTTTTTGTAGAAATATCAGTTGATATTCATTACATATATTTCAATAATCTCTATCAACTTTCTTTCATAGTTATAATCATGGATTACAATTCAGTAATTTAAAATTTCCAGGACCACACTCAACTGCATTACCAGATTTTTACAATGGCCGACCCCATACAATTTACAATTATATTAGACAGATTTTACGCATAAAATTTCTGTTTTTTTTAATCTTGTGCCATACTTTTTTTCTTTTAAGAAAATGATGACAAAACTGCTGAGCTGAAGTTTTTTTTTAACTCTAGTAAGAGACATAAATCTTTATGATTTCCTGGGAGAATCATTGTTACAGCTTCTTCTATGGCCTTGCTTGATTCCAAATGATGGCAAAAATGAACGTAGTTATCGTGATGATTTGAAAAATTATTACAGGACTAAAAGGAAATGAGGCTTTAATGTATCCTGCTTAATCACTAAAAAGAGTCCCTTGAGCTTATCTCTTAAATATAAAACTAGGTCTGCGGTTTAGGATTTCAGTTCACAAGAAAACAAAAATAATTATTTCACAAGTGGAAAAACATCAATATAATTAACATTAATTTGTACATACTTACAAATGCATACCAAAACAATGTTATAAATACACAATATGAATGACTTACGGTGCTGAGTTGTATATTTATGGATAATTGGCAGTAGGTGGTGACTTAAAGTACCCTTTAATTAACATCAAGAGAACAAATATTTAAGTCAAAATTATTTTTCTGAACTTCTTCCTTCAGCAGTGCTACATCCTCAGACTGCAAAAATTCATGCTCCAAAAATGTAAGATGATTTATTTTAGGGCAGTTTTCAAGAACTTGCTGGATTCCATTATAAGAGAGAGGACATCCCACGTAAAGATACAGTGCATTAAGATCTTTCAAAGGATTGATAAAAAATATTCGACTCATGATCTTATCTAATAAGTTAAGATAAGAAAAATTTTGGAGGCTAAGAGTTTTCAGCTGGAATGCATAGGATAAACACAGTAAAAGGATTATTTCTGGGTTCCAATCTTGACCATTTAGTTGCAAACCCTGAAGGCATGAAAAGGGAGGAAATTTACCATCAAAACTCTGACCAAAATTCCAGGAATGGACTTTCACTGATGCTGGCTCAGGACCCATGTTCTTTACACACAAACCCTGGATAAAGGGACAGTTCCTTCCTATAGAAATAATATCTTTTGAACTCATTGTGTTACTAGTATTGAGCTCAAGGTTGGTAATATGTCCACCTTTTACTTTTAACAAATTAAGCAAATTTTCTTCAAACTTGAACTGACACAATTCCAACCCAGAGACAGAGATATTACTTCTTGATAATGCTTGAAGAACCACACCACCTTCGTCATTTCCACCTCTACCATCATTGATTTGTGACATATTCCCTGTCGGCATACTGAGGCTCAGATACTGCAACTTGGGACACAAACGAGCAGCAGCTTCTATATGGACAGGACTTGGATGAACGTCACTCAGCCCCTGGAGATTCAAAGAACGTATGTCTTCCATACCCTGGGCAATGACAGAACCTGTGTCTCCATAGCTGATAAATTGAAGATTTGAAAGAGCTCGCAACAGTTTTCTTATCCCATTGTCAGTCATCATCCTTCCCACATAGTGACTGCGGAGCATTTTGTTCATAGTGAGTTTCTTCAGTTTTCTGCAATGACTCAAATGTGCAAGCCCCTCATCCGAAACAAAAAACTTGAGCTTGAGTGCATTAAATGTACAAGCTTTGGCTCTTTTATCTTGTTCTAGGCGAGATACTATGTTGATTTCCTCTAGTAATGGACAACACCTTCCAATTACCTCCAAAATTTCATCTGTGCATATTAGATGCAGGTCTAGTGAAGTAATGAATGGCAGTTGTGACAGATGATCTATCCAAAATGGATCATCAATAGGAAATTTGCACTTAGTTGTAGCAATGTCAACAGAGAATTTCCTCATATTTCTGTGCAAGTGAATTGCTAACCGTATTCTATTATCTTGACGAAGGGAATGTTTCTCTTCACTTCTATGATCACACAGATCGTCCAGCACTGTGCTTGACAAGTTAAATGACAGGTATCTTTTCAAAGAGTCCACCTGAAACTTACAAATGTCCTCGTCAAAATTCCCATACCAACTTTCGATATTTATGCATGCTGTCTCCACTAGAACCTCGGTTAGTTTCAAAGCAATTGAGTATAATGTTCGTGGTAACTTGTACAATGGCATATTTCAAATCTTCAGGATGCCCTGAAATATATATTTACACACAACATGTACACATCTATGCATTTTGTGCTCTTTATTTTATAATTTAACGGTGAAATTACAATCTCTGTAAAACAACAAACGGCATAACATAACAATCGATAATGCTGCCGTTAACCAATCGAAATATAACAGAGATAATAAATATAGAAAAATACATGCAACATAAAGAAACATTCATGCATATTTTGCCAAAAGAGAAGCTAGTTGAAATCACACTGAAACCGAAAATTAAACGGCACCTACTTTTGTCGTCAATGCCACCAAGTCTGCCAAAGAGTTTAGGTTATGTTATTATCCAATGAAGGTTTATGGCTACAATCATTAATCCGTGCATACTGTAAAGTACGATGTTAGTGCTATGTAATAATTCAAACTCTATCAATTTGAATATCATACTATACCTAAAAACTACGTTAACACCCAAATGCAGTGAATACTCTAAAAGTACACATTACATTTTATCAGTAAAAATTAAGCATTGCTAGTGATAACTAAATACATTGCAATTAGGAGTGTGCTAGGAAAGAAGATTTATCGTCATCTAATAGTTACACGAATGTAGCAGCTGTACAACAACATTAAAAAACTGGGTGCAAAACATTGATCAACACACAAAGATACATATCGCATTTCACAGAGTTACGCAGGTTACGCACATGTCACTTCATTTGTTGTCAGTCAAATAACCGCGATCTTTAACGTTAAAGCGATGCTTTCTATAATTTTAAAAAGTAAGTACCAGTCGGTAACTTTGCATCTGTTTTGAGAATTATCATCGAAACAAGATACTATTAAGATGTTTATTTCATAAGTTCACTCTAGAGTTTTAACCTGTAACACTTCTGTGCCCTCTTTATGGCACTTTTATCACGCACGGTATTCGACTATCATATTCATAACCATCATAAGCTTTGCAAGTAATCATAACTTCATCCGCACCAATAATACTCGAGAATCAGTCTCTTTGGTGTTGAATATTTATACTCACTTGGAAGAATAAGTAGGTATGTACTACAATTTTTATTTAAGTTGAATAATTTTCATTTGGGTTCGGTGAACTTAATAATTCTTTTACTATGCATATACAGCACATTCGGCAGTGTTTTTAAAGCTTTATTCACATTTATTGGTCAAATACTTAGTAGTCTTCATACATTTATATCGCAGTTTTGTTATTTTTATTTCATTGTCATGCATTTCATTTATTCAATGTTGGTGAAATTGTAGAAGATTGAAAATCAGTATTACTGCAGTCAGACTATCAATAAGTTATACTGACAATTGAATTTCGAAGTCAAATTTGACTGTCGACATTTCTGTCTATGTCAGCATATTGCATGTACGTGTAAACCCATCAGATCAAATTTTAAAATGTTTTTGATGTAAATTTAATTAGGCTTAATTTTTTGCTAATTATAATTAATGGTAGATGGGTAAATTATGCAGAATTTAGCCATATTCCTTTTAATTTTTAAATTATGGAAGGGATCAATATAAATGAATAATTACTGATCGTAACGAAGACCTCAAATTTGTGTACACACATGAAATTGCAGGTTAAATATTAACATAACTTCAGCTGAAGAACTAGTTGCAACATGGGCAAAAAAGTACCTATATAAATCATCTTTTTTATTAAAGCAATTATAGCTTAGATAATTAGCATGCATAAATGGTATATACACTTGTGATATACACTGTACATTCCGGTTAATTGGGACACTTCGGGACCGGCGCACTTTGCCCCGATTAAGCGGCTGTCCCAATTAAGCGAAGTACCCTGTAAATATCGATAAACAAATGTTTAAATGAAATAAAAAGACTGAATAAGGTTTATAATGCAAATAAGTTTCTTAAACTATTTATTGGTTTAATATTAAATCAGCAAGAATAATTTCATTAGAAACATTTTGCTGGAATTCTGTAAGTCTTGTTGAAAATACATATTTTTCTCAGTCTCAGGCAACGCTGGATCAATGCCAAGTCCTATTAAAGAACAATGAACGGTTAATTAGATAAGAATACGTGATCTCTAAATATTTTATTTTATTAGAAACATGCAAGTACTTATTGTTTAACTCATAGCTCCTTGTCTGAGGACTTTGTCTAATGTATCCTGATGCATTCTCTTCACCCTCGTTGCATGGAAAAAGTTGGCACAGACATCCAATGATGATAATGAGCTTCCTTCGTTGCGCTCTTGCATGAAGTAGTGTCGTAACCTGTCAATGAACTTCAAGGGATCCTGAGAAGTCACTCGGCTACGCTCTGATACATCTCCATCGCCATCACTATCCTCACCTTCAGCCTCACCTTGCTACCTGGATAGTATGGTTTCTACAATATCATCTTCACTGTTTTCCTTTGTGCCATAGCAGTCCATATTGCAGTTGATAGTATCGAATTCTTCATAGTTCCTTACTTGATGCAGTTCCGAGATGAATTCACTTTCTTTCATCAGGTGCTTCTGGAGTTTCTGCATTGCAATGTTTAAAACCACAATGAAAAAAACAATTTTGAATCATTTTACAGGTGACTTCTCGCCAGCTTTCAGCCAGAAACATTATCGTCTGCAGAATGTTCACCTTTGAACTCACTTCCTTGGCAGAGGATAATGATGTCAGAAGGTTATCTTCTCTAGATTCTAGAATATAATCTACTAATTTCCCACGGTGACTTTCCCATTGAACAATTAGGATGTGCCGTACAATTATCAAGAATAAGAAGAACCTTTCTTGATTTTCTCACTAATTCCTTATCCCAATTGGTCAACCATTGCATAAAGAGGCCCGCAGTCATCCATGCATTGTTATTGGCGTGGTACTCCACCAGTAAACTGTTTATTCTTAATTCTTTAAAGCATCGAGGCTTAGCACTTTTCCAATTAACCAGAAGTATTATTTTGTCAGTTCCCGAAACATTTGCACAGCACAAAACAGTGATGCGATCCATGGTTTTTTTGGAGCCCGTTAGTTCTACATAACTGTAGCATAGAGAACCATTTAGTCTAGCACGGTAATACAATCCTGTTTCTTCTGGGTTGTAAATGTCATTCCCACAAAACTTCTGGAGTAACGAGGGAAGTTTGTTCGATTTATACTCCTCTGTACTCATAATATCAGCACTATTTTTTTCTCCATGAGCTCTCTTGAATTTAATTTCGTTTCTGGTCTTCAATTGAGACAGCCAACCATCAGTTGCCTTAAAATCATCACGACCAAGTTTGAAAGCTAGTTCCTCCGACTTCTTTTTTAACATTGGACCACTGACGCAAACCCCTCGTTCACTAACAATGGAAAAACATTGATTTAAAGCATCCTCGACATCAAGATCCTTACCTTGAGTTTGCGTTTCAGGGGAGGGGATCAATATCCATTTCGACTCCATTCTTCTCTCAGTTTATCCTGATGCTGTATTAACTGAATATAAATGAATACTGTACTGTACAAATACTGAAAATAAACAAGATTTTCCCAATTCCTTCACATTTGTTCACATTCACAAGCAGACAACTAACCAGCCCCTGTCTGTTGAGAGTCTGATTCGATTAAAAATTTTTAAATATAAACATATGTGGGTATGTAGGAGCCGCAGTTTGCCAACCCCTGCAGTATGATAATAGAAAAAGTATAATTTAAATTATAGCTGACGTCAAAGTTGCATGCACATTGACTCAACGTCAACTGATAACATTGTGTTTGGAAGTTGATGCAACGTTGTGGCAACGTGCACATTGTCATGTAACATTGTGCAATGGAAATGGTGCAATAAGAAAGGATACAACGTGCACAATGTTACATTTCCATGTAACATTATGCACGTTGTTGCAACGTTGTGACAACATCCTCTGCTACTAGGGTTACGCAAGAGCACCCAGTTCCTTTGGTATGCTCAGAAGCAAGACATTTACGTGGAGGAATGTTATGCTTCATGAATGGAGTACTCTAATCTGGTATTCACATGCAATGAGAAATTGTACTATTAAGGGTCAATAATATATTGATATGAAAAAAATTAACATTGAATCATACATAAACTCCTTTAGTGGTATGATAGCAGGCTATATAAGTATGTGTGAAAAGTTGTATAAGATAATTGCAAAATATAATTGACGTGAGACACTATCGTTGTCAGATACATGTAAGTTTTTAAGAAAAACTTCCCATGTATATTTGTATGCTCTTTGCAGTGCAGCATTTGTACTCCAAGTACCAACCAAGAAAGAAAAAAAAATCATTTTCCAATCTTATATGAAGTGCATGTCATACAAATTTGCAATTATTTATGTATGTGCACTTACATATTGCAATTGTTGTTATTAACTTGGTCACGGATTATGTCAGCTGCACCCATTGGTCTCACATCCATGTATTAACAAATAGAAGATAGTAATGCTTAAGAATGCAAACTGCCTTCTGTATTAATTTGATTCGAAGAATGCAATGAAATTCTCTGAGAATGAGCTATCGCTAAAAAATCATTTTTCAATCTGCTATGGAGTGTTCGTAATTTCTGCAGTTTGTACATGTATTGCCAGCCTCGGTGGTGGTAGGGTAACGTACCGTAACGCCTGCTAACCCAAAGGTCTCGGGTTTGAGTCCCACCTGGGTGGGTTTTCTCCACTCATGGGCATATAGTTGTTAATGTGTGGCATATGAGTTAAATGTAAGAAAGAACTGCATGGTCCTAATTTTTCTCAATAATAAAAAAGTTATAGGCATATGTATGTACATATATGAAAGCAGTGATTGACTTATATCACAGATTATGGCAGCATTATTTCACGTTGGTCTCACATTCACATTGATAAAAATTTTATATGAAGCACATAATGGTAATAAAAATAGTAGTACATAGCTTTATTGTTCTGTTGGTCGTTGTTGACATAGAACATATTCAGAAACATTAATATATAATAACCTTTCACAATAGATTTACAATATTGTCTGAAAAAACTCATCAGTACTATAATAACATTTATTAAGCAGTCATTCTTTGAGTTTTAATTTAAAAGAAGACACAGAGGACATACATTTAAAGTTTGTACATAACTTATTGTAAAAAAGTGATGCCAAGTGAATAGGGCCATTCTTACACACAGCACGTGGTTGTACTCGCAGGTGAACATACATTTAAAGTTTGTACATAACTTATTGTACAAAAGTGATGCCAAGTAAATAGGGCCATTCTTACACACAGCACGTGGTTGTACTCGCAGGTGAACATTCTCCCTTCCACGAGTCAAGTGACTATGAACCATCGAGTTAGGAACGAACACAGATGGATTATTTTTTACAAATAAACATGAGTGAAAAATATATATGCTGGGTAAATTCATGATATTCAGTTGCCTAAACAAAGGGCTCCTGATGGGTACACTCATCATGGCCTTTTATAGACCTCTTTTGCATAGAAAATGCCTTCCTTGCTGCACTCGAGTTACCCCATAAGTCAACTCCATAGGTCATGTAAGCGTGAACTTTAGCATAGTATACTAGTTTCAAAATTTCCACGGTAGTAGTAGGGACAAGCTTCCTGATCATAAATGTCTCAGTGGCCATTTTTTAAATTATATCATTAATGTGAGGATACCAATCAAGGTTTTCAGTCAAAGATATTCCCAAGAATTTTACGGAGCTAGACTTCTTTATAGGTTTACTTGTATCCACTCTAAGAAGAGGGGTCAATATTGGTGGATTAATTTTATTGTGAAACTTTAGAAAATTGGTTTTGTTCTCATTCATTTTCAAATTATTCAACCTACACCAATTAAACATTTTGATTAAAGTTTGATGAGCAGAATTACAAGCATTGCAAAATTGTCACCCATACTTACAAGGAGACCGCGTAACTGATGTTCGGGATCCAAACGAGGCAATTATTTTCTGAAACTATAGAGAGAATGCGGGAAAAGTGTCAAGGCTTTCTTCCACATAGGCCCGGGTTCGAGAGAAAAACGTTATTAAAGAATCTTCCTCCGTATAAATCCTTTGCTAGTGCACGCCTCACGAAACAGACGTCGTAGCACAATGGGTTGAGGTGCTGAGCCGGTCATCCTCATATGGTGGTTGGGGTTCGATCCCGGGTGGCGGCACTATTTTTCTTTCAAACATTTTACGGAATTACTGTGAATTGCCCACTCCCATACATTTTTGGCAGTAGCAACAATTTTTTTAAATTTTTAGTCTATTTGCTGGATTTTCAATGAATCCCCTTGGGTGACTTTCGAAGCTAATTTCAGGATTCTTGTTTGGCCGAAAAGAGACTACATATGCTGGCAGACCTAATATGTTTAGATTTTGGAAATACAAAGATACTTCCATGAATAGGATGGGCTTTGATTGGTTGTGGGTCTTTCTCAAGGCCGTAAACAATGAACGGATTATTACTTTTTAATTAGCAACGATGTACTCACTTAAAATTCCCCAGGAGCCACGCTCGAGAAATGACATTTTTCATCAGATTGTATGCAATGCAATCCAGCCTTGACATGAATGAAAAGTTAAATTCCTTCAATTGAAATAAACATGAGGTGGGAAAATAAATAGTGTTAACATTACGTTAAATTTTTTTGTGCTGGAATATCTTCCTCTCCCCCAAGATACAGGCTTCGCTTCAATATAATATGTTGCTCCACAAAAAGGTCATAGAAAATATTTTTTGCATAACTTCGGTAAGAGTCACCATCTCTTTTTTACCTATATCATGTTCACTATTGAACAAGAAATAGAGTTACAGAAGTCATTCCTCAAACGCGGCTCCTATGAAATTTTAAGTGAGTACATCGTTGCTAATTAGAAAGTAATAATCCGTTCATTGTTTACGGCCTTGAGAAAGACCCACGACCAATCAAAAAGCCCATCCTATTCACGGAAGTATCTTTGTATTTTCAAAATCTAAACATATTAGGTCTGCCAGAATGTGTAGTCTCTTTTCGGCCAAACAAGAATCCCAAAATCAGCTTCAAAAGTCACCCAAGGGGATTGACTGAAAATCCAGCAAATAGGCTAAAAATTTAAAAAATTTGTTGCTACTGCCGTAAATGCAAGGAAGTGGGCAATTTACAGCAATTCCGTAAAATATTCGAAAGAAAAAAAAGTGCCGCCACCTGGGATCAACCACCATATGAGGATGACCGGTTCAGCGCCTCAACCCATAGGGCTATGACGTTTGTTGAGAGAGGCGTGCACTTGCAAAGGATTTATACGGAGGAAGATTCTATAATAACGTTTTTCTCTCGAACCCGGGCCTATGTGGAAGAAAGCCTTGACACTTGTGGAAGAAAGCCTTGATCCTGAACATCAGTTACGCGATGTCTCGTTAGTGTAGATGTGTCATTGGCATACAAAATCACTTCACAATTGGGTAGGTGGGTGGGAAGGTCATTAATGATTATGACGAACAGAAGTGGGCATGGGCGTAGCTAGGGGGGGTCCCAGGGGGGGCCTGCCCCCCCCCAGAAAAATTTGACAAATCGAAATTGTGGCGGCCACGCTTCACACAGCGCTGGCAACCGTGCGCCTGCTGACGAGCCACAGCACGGTGGCGCGATCCTTTTGGTCCCGTTCACACATTTCCGGGGAAAAAACACCCCCTCTTGCAGTGGGGGGACCCCCCAGAGGGTGGGAGGTCCCGTGGCCCCCCCCAGACAAATTCCCTGGCTACGCCCATGGAAGTGGGCCCAATATAGAACCCTGTGGGACTCCGAAATTGGTTTCAGCCAAGTTGGACTTAAATGTGTTAGTGCCCGATTTATGTTTAATGTTAATTTGAACCATTTGCTTACGGTCTGATAGGTATGACTAAACCCAAGACAAGGCAACACCATTAATTCCAAGACTATGCAATTTAGAATAAAGTAGATCATGATCAACTGAGTCAAAAGCTTTCGACAAATAAAAATAAAATTCCAATTAATTCTTTCTGATTGGAAAGTCCCCAAATAATTTTATTTACAAGCTGAAAGGCTGCAGTTGCAGTCGACTTTCCCATGATGAATCCATGTTGAGAATGGTGTAGAAGGTCAAAATGACATAAATAGTTAATGATTCGGTTATAAAAAAGTTATTCAAAAATGTTGGAAAACACAGAGAAGATAGAAATGGGTCTATAGTTTTCTGATTCACTGTATGACCCTCTTTTATGAGTAGGTACACTGGTACATACAATCAGAGAAGTTTTTACCGCAGCAGGAAAATGACCCTTAGAAATTGACGTATTGAAAATATCACAAAGGGGCTGGGAGATTATCTTAGTTGCAAGTTTTATGATTGGCATTGTTACTCCATCACATCCACATGGTGATGGTACACAATTTTTCCTGTATTAAGTAGATTTGTAGACTGCAATGAAATTCTCCAGGAATGAGCCTCAGCTATCTCCATGAAAACCACTAGGTGTTTTTAACAGATACTTTCCATGATGCTGAAAATTAAGTACCAAACAACAATAGACTTAGAAAAATAAGAGAGTTTGATAAACTATTTCCATTTTTTCAAATTTATGACTATCTTTTAACACTAGAAGGGCAGGATGGGTCATTTTGACCCATAACACGTATTCAAAATCAAATTTAACTACTTATTTGTGATTAGATTCTTTTTAAATTTTGTGACTTTGTGCATTTTGGCTTATATTTTACTAATATGGAAAGAAAATTTCGTACTTGTTGTTACTAAATTTTTAAATTGATGTTATCCTAGAGGGACAGCTATGGGTCATTTTGACCCATTACTTCTTTCTGTATCAGAATCAAGTTTTCTCACCATTTTCTTCTCCTATAGTTCACTGATATTTATTTACATCAACTAAAATATATCAGGGCACAATGTGATCAGTACTTAAAGCCATTATATTTCATTTGAATGACATTCGTCGATAGCAGAGCTCTCCTGGTTGCGGCTTACTAAAATTACGAATATTTTTTACTTTCAAATCGTCTTAGAATTTGACTTGTAATTGAAATCGCCAGAGGAATAGGATTTAAAATGTCACTTTCATTTTGCCGTTGTATACATTATTATCATATTTATAATTAAAATATGTAGTGTAAAATATAACAGCTCGATGATAGGAATGTTATCAGCATTGCTTCCATTCCCAGAAGGAGAGGTTTCAGTGGCCAGTGGTGTGACAATGGAAAAGGATAGTCCTGACCATCACTCGCAAAATTGTTTTCACCTCTCGATAGAGATACGCACATTCGCCCAGACCTTTTTTGACGCCAAAGTGTTGGGACACTACTTCTGAACGACGTCTAGAGGGTGCACCGTTCTCAAGTTGTAAAATCATTTCCGAATCCCCTATTCTTTAGCTTTAGGGAAATCACTCCTTGGGATGCAAAAGAGAGAAGGAAAGAGTTTTGGCTCTTTTGAGAGCAGAAAAGCCTATTGCTTTTGCCCTCCTAGAATTAGTGGGTACATTTTCTGACGCCAAAAACTCACCAAACCTTCTTTCTTTCTGTCATCGGCTCCTTTTATCGCAGGTGGCCGTGTACTAGATCCCTACAGTAGTTGCTGGTGGCGAGCGTCGCTTACGTACTCGTAGGACCGGGGGGTTTTTACCGGAATGGAATGTGGCTACCAGGCGGATAGCAGGAGTGACAAATAGCAAATAAAAAATAGCAAGATGGAAGTGACGAATAGTAAAATAAGTAGAAAGAAGTATAATCAAAGATTGGTTGAAGAAGTGGTGGAGATGCTAATGGGAACGAAACCTCATCTTCCTGGGAAACACATGCTACTATCCAAAGGGTCAGAAAAGAAAAGAATGTTAAATTTTGAAAAATTGCACAAAGAAAACTGCAATGTATGTCCTCAATGCAATAGAAGTGTTTGCGGAAACTGTGCTGAAAAAATACCTATATGTGAAAGTTGTGCAAAAAAGTGATCTTATATCTTTCAAATATATGCACATGTAGATGTCTGTGCATGGATGTGATTTTTATGTATATTTTTTATTTGAAAAAGGTTTAGTAAGACGAATATTTATCAAATAAAAAGATATTTATCTAAGTATGCATAATATTCAGCCAAGTGTCTTTATTTTCAAACTTTTATGCTTGAGAATAGCCTGAGATGAGCACTGCTGAAGAGGATCAACTGAAATAATTTTATTATAAACAATTAATTACTAAAAATAATTTTTTATGCTAATAATGAGTAGATAAGGCTTTCATAATGTCATTTGTGGAAAAAATAAAGCACCGGAAGAAAAAAGTAGCTATTTGATGCTGAAAAACTTAATGGGTCAAATAACCCCTGACCGTCCTTCTAGGTAGAGCGAAAATCCCATCCTTCTAGTGTTAAATAAATAAGGCAAAGTGTCAAATTGGAAGCTGATAAAGTCCATGATATCTTATTTACATGAATCACAGGTCTTAATTTTCCAGGCACGATGCACATAGGTTTTCAAGCTATACACTTCTTCATTTCAAGTCAATATATCACTACAGTTTCCAATGAAAAAACCTGGATATTTCAGAATTGTTCAGACATAACTGACGTTTCTCTGAACAGTGACTGAACAGAACCTAAAGTAACTTATGTCTCGCATATGAAGTACACTTCTTGGAAAGGCTCACTTCCACTGATTGTCCATTTCAAAGTCTTGATTTTCTCGGACTAGTTTCCTTAATTTTTCCACTTTAATTTGATTTTCCAACTGTTCATTCTTTAGCTGTGCTTGTTTTATGGACATAGTAACCTGATGAAGTTCTGCTTCCCTCTTTTCCTTTTCTTTGAACTCTCTTAACAACAGATCCTTCTGCAGGGATAGTAATTCTTCTTTTGCAACAACCCAAGATCGTAAATTACGACATTTGAATAAATGCTTATGAGATGATTTACTGCAGTCAGGCTGTCTTCTTTTCCTTGGATGATCAACACCTGTGATTGGAATATGAAATAGTATCAATAATAATAAAATAAACTCATGGATATTCAGATATTAATTATGTCGTGACTTGATATGGTGAAATATGTTCATACCTATCTGATTGTCATACACTCTGGGAGTTGGAGATCTTTCAGGCAGAATGGACTGCATAGGGTTTGAGTCAGATCTGCCATCTGGGTAGAAAACATTGCTTAATAAAAAATATCCAGCTGTCAGAAACACATTCATTTTCAATCACCCCATGCCAGTTGCTTACCAAGGGCAGCTGGTGCTCTGCTTCTAGAGGGAATGGCTGACTCATGGCCATCATCCATTATTACAGTAGGACCTATCACTACCCCAGCAAAAGAGCATGAATAGAGTATCAGAAGAGGAGAGTACTGACAGGTAGCAACACCAATTAAAACATGAATATGGAGCATGCTCTTAAATGGCAGTGAAGCATGGATGATATGTATCAGCATTAACAGAGCAGAGAAGATTGAAATCAATGGAAATGTAGTTTTTGTTAGGAATTATGAAGATCAAATGGATAGAGTACATTGAGCAAATTATTAGGCATGCTAAAAGGAAATCATACGAAGGAATAAAGTGGTAAACATTTTGGAGAACAGAGTAGAGAGCTGCAGCAAGCAAATTGTTGACTTAATGACTTTATTGATGGCATCCAAAGCTTGATATTCTTGTTGCGAGCTTGCTTTCTTTTCATCAAACCATTTTCAACTCCAAGGTAGAAACTGAGGTTAAATATGGACATATTTTCAGCCTATGATATTTTTATATAAGATTTGAGGCTTTCCTAGCAACTGCTTAGGTGTAGAGCTCTTGGGTTTCCAACTGTGTGATAGTGTTGAGTTACACTGATGTTTCAAAGGCTTAGTCTACCATGGCCCTCATGGTGAATCCTTGATATTTTGATTTTGATCTTCTGGAGTATACTCTTAATTTATTAATATTATATAATAGATAAAACATTATAGTGCACTCATAGAGAAGTTGCATTCTCAACAATCAACCAGAAGGTCCAAATTTTTTATTCAGACATGAAAAGAGGCTAAAGCAGCAGAATATTTCTCTTTAATTATTACATGGTAAAATTAAAGTACATTAAAATATCTCCCAAACATCAAAGAAGGCCAGGTTAAAGATACAAGTGAAGACACTAACTAAAATATGTATTTAGAACAATCCATTGACTTGGGTATACATAGTTTCTTGAGTAAAACTGGACATGGTATTCCGGATATTGTTAGGAGGTTTGCATTAGTGAAAGAGGTATCTACTAGTAGGAAAAAAATGAAGACAGTGCCTTATTAGAATGCCATGACTAGAATAGTGAAGTCTCATATATTAGGTTGATGTGTAACTTTGCAATGGTTTTGACTGAGACAAAATTTTTAATTTGAGATGAATGGAAAACAGAAATTAGACATTAATATATTCTCCTCCACTGTATACAACTCTCTCTCATTGCTAAGATAGGTAGTTTCTTAATTTCATATCTGAAGAAATCTGCTGGTTTGGAATTGAAAAAGTGTTGTTGAAGAAAGTGAAATTTGAAGCCAAAAAGCAATTAAAACTATGGCACTACCAAATAATATATTATACCTAGCATTAAAAGGCACTGAAAGCTGGATATTTAAAATATGAATGAGAGTAGACTGGAGACAGTAGGAAACAGACTGGAGGTAATATGTGATTAGAAAGGAAAGAAGTTTGCCGGAGAAGTCAAGGGGCATTAAATATTAGAATGTTATTTTAAATTATTTTTATTAAATGTTAATGTTACATTAAAATATTAATATTTTAATTGAAGAAAAATATGCAGTACACTTTGTAGGTCCCAAAAAACAATTTATTAAAATACAGTACAACCGGTTTCGCCAGCTATGGCATCCTCGGGTACACGTGTCAAAATGTTCTTCAATAATGCAGTGGTTCCACCAAGCAATGCCATACAACATTGATTACATTTAATATTTTAACACATGTTGACATTTTATTTAATAAAGTATATTTGAGTAACTCTTAACAGCATTTGTTGATTTATTTTTTGGTTAATTTTTAAACTAATAAATTTATTATACTTGGAAAAGTAACATGGAACCAGAGATGTTAGAAGTTCATTCTGACTATCAAGTGAAAGGGATTCCTCCACATGAATAATTTAAGGTTGGCAACAATATAAGGTAAAGTCAGAAAAGTGAAATATAAATCAGCTACTTGGGATATAGTGCATACATCAGCCGACAATATTGGTACAAAATTTTTAGATAACCTAATTTCTGATCAGTGAAACAGGGATAAACTTTTTGTTCACCTGGAAATTATGCAACACCCTACACATGTTTCTCTAATCAAGTGAAGCGTTGGAAAACTTCTCACTCTTTGAGCCCTATGGGCAGTAGCGTATGCAGGATTGACTTCTGGGGGGGGTTCATTAATATTTATGTGCATCATCATAAAATGATATTTAGATTATTATTCACGAAAAATTCTTTTTTCGTGAAGACAATTCAACTATATTTTTCAGCCCAATAAGCAAAATTCTAAATGCTAGTTCAAGTAAACGAACAAAAACGAATTCAGGTAAACATGTTTTTGGGGGGGGATTTAAACCCTAAAACCTCCCCCGTCCATACGCCAGTGCCTATGGGATCCACTGCCTATGGGATTCCTCAAATCTGGTCATGATAGTCAGTAGCAGAGGAAGAGTGGTCATTGGTATGCCAAAGAAAAGTGGAGTTTGGTAATGATTTTCTGAAAGTGTCCATTCATGTTAAGAATACTCTGAATCTATGAAGCTTTGCATGAGGCATGGAGTTATTGAGAATTTCATGAATTTGGCTGTTGAATATTGCATCAATTTGTTTTTGTGACCAAATCTTCGGTACCATTCAATCAGTAGTCACTCTTTCAACCTTTAGTGTTTCTCAGAATGAAACTGACCAAAACATTTTTGGCAGGTTTTTTATAGCACATTCAATGCCTACCGGCAACAATTATCGACCACCAGGTGTAATCTGATGGATGTGGATGACAATCGTCATCAGAGTTCATATTATTTTTAGGCCATTAAAAGGTTTCAATCACGTGTGAAAATTAAAAATATTGTTGCATCATTGAAAGTACTAAATATCTCTCTCACCAGATATGGAAATATTAGCTGGTATGCTGTGGCCTGCAGTCTCTCCTGGGCATGGATAAGCACTGAATTAAAATAGCAACACCACCCCTCTAACTCTTTCTGGAGAAGAGATGCTGTGTCACAGGTGAAGTAGTTATGTACCGCCAAGCAAATAAAAAAATGCAGAAGTGACAAGAGCCCTAATGCATTGTCTTATTGTAATTATATAATGATGGAAATCAACAGGATAAATCAGCACTGGTTGGAACAAATGGGCCTTTAAAAGGAGAAATGACCTTGCAATCATGGTGCGTAATGAAAGAAATAATCGCAAAGAATGAAACCTGCAGGCTTTGTTTCATGTGAGTATATTAATCTCTCTGACCCAGGAGCAAATGAGACAAATTAAAAAAATATTACATGCTGAATTATTAAATCATTAAAAATCAAGGGAAAGAGTGTATTGTGTTCAAGCATTTTTATGGTCTCTCTACAAATGGTATGACAGATAACACATAGTATAGGCTATAATTATATGGGATGCTGGGCACACTATAAACCTACAAAAAGGTAACCCATTTGAAAATATTTTCTTCTGTGGAATTCTGCAATAGTAAAATACTGAAAATTAGGTGGTGCAGTACTCCATTTGGTTGAGTTTTTGATTGAGTTTGGTTTGAGACCAATTGACAAGAGATTTGGGAGGTTTAAATCAATACATTGCCTCTTGACTCCTCCACCTGAAATCGAAGCAAAGCAGTTCAGTGAATATCATAATTTTTTGGCAGCTTTGGTGGCACTTGGGAAATGACTATCTCTTTCTCAAAATGTGTGAATATTTTGTATCATAGGGCTTAGTATTAGAATAATTCTGCCCAACTCAATATTTTGAGCATCTTTTAGATCCACTCATATGTTTATTCACTGCTAAACATGAACTGTTAAGTGCCAGGCTGTATAGGATTTCTCTGCTAAATAAACCAGCTAGTTTTCTTAATCAACACAAAGCCAAAATGAGGGAAAATTTTAGAAATACCCTCTGGAGTATAAGAAAAAACTCTGGACTTCTACTACACAGTTTATGTCACTACCATGCTTACCAATATGGACCCAAGCCAATGTACATGTTCCTGAACATATGGAACCTGTCTTGGTAAAAGTATATATTTGCTATGGCAATTGGCTTTATGATGGGATTAGACTGTTTTTGCAATTACTCTGGCTTCCTATGTTAAAGAGCTTACGTTTGCAATTCCAGTTATCAAGGAGAACTCATGATATATTCCACACAAAATGGAATATCCTCTTTAGTTTTTTAGTTAATAGGTTTTTCTGTAGGATTCAAACTCTATTTTTTTAAGTTCTTAGATGCTCCCTTGGTAATGATTTCTGGTTTCTATTTCTAATATCTTGTAACTAGGATACCACTTCAAACTAATTTTTAGTAGTAGGTAGTATTATTGTTTAACGTGCTTTGACGGCTAAGGTCATTTTGCACTTACTGTCTGCCATGTGCAGACAGGGGCAACAGCCCTTGGATGAATTGGAGGATCACGCCTCGAAATTTGAGGCGGGCCCAACAATGCTTAACTTTGGTGACTGATCGGGAACCGGTGTTTCCATCATGGAAGGCTGTTGCCCATTTCAAACTAAGTTTCATTTGGTTGAGAGATCTAATGCCATGGTGGATAATGCATTCCATGTTCTATTCTTTATAACCATATATTTATCACTTAACCATGAAGGGCACCTGTGGGACCCAATGGTCAAATTATCCCAACAATACTATTATAATGCTTTGTAAAAGAGCATTTTATTATTTTTAGCATCCAATGCCACACTATGAGGTATAATATAGGCTATATTACCTTCTATTACATCATTATCATCTTCATCCTCTTCCGTTTGAGATGTATTTTCTTCCTGAAAATAAAATAAAAGTACAGAAAAGGATTTTTGTTATCACCTTCTTTTTCACTAAACTTCATGTAAAAAATCTTGAATTGTAGACTTGCGCATTATAGCCACAATCAAAGACGATGGCCCGATTAACTTAATATATTGCAGGGTTTCAGAGGGGTAACACTTCACACTTACCTTTTACTGACTAAGGATCAATTTTATGCATCTTACCTGGTGGATTTGTGTCTCCAGTGCGTCTGAAATTGAGCATTTTCTATTAAAAAAGATAAATATGGAATGATATCCCCCTCATTGAATGCTAAGTTCTACCCAAAATTTACCCATGGACTCCGTAAATTGCATGGCTGGAAATTCCTCTGCTGACAGCTCCATCATCCTTCTTATCTTAGCATATAAGGGATTTGATTTTTCTTTAGAAGGCGAAGGCGCTACCTCTCCTATCTCTTGAGGGCTCATTAGCTTAGATGCCGCCTCTTTTCTTGCTTCCTTCTTTAGGGTTTCGTATTTCTGTTTCAGTTGCTCTGGCGTTCTTCTCTCAATTGCCGTGAAGTTGAATTCATCGGCGATTTGAAGCCAAGCGTTTTTCTGAAGGAAAATTAAAGCAAACATTTTCCCCTCTTTATCATTTCAAACAGGGGCAAAAGAAAAAATTATCTCACTCACCTTTTCTTGCCACATAACGGAATCTGTACGTCTATTTTCAATTATATTCCGGTATTTATCAACAATATTCACTAAAGTAAACGTGCATTCTTGCGTAAAATTACTGGAACGCACCCTTCTATTCATTTTAAACGATTTGCTTATCAAATGAGTGTGCCTAATATAGTCTACATATATAAAGACAAGTCGAATTTTCGCGCTATGGGCGATGTCTAAGAAGAAAATGAAGATCAAAGTAATCATTCGATGTCAATTTTCGTCATTATCCAACTGTATTGGCGACTTCCTTCATTCAACGAAGTATAAGAGCCAGATGAAAAATTTAATTACGGACTTCACTGCGCAACAGACGGTTAACCTTAACTGGCATGCGTATACAGTTAGCTGCCACCTATAACAGTAGGTCGTGATTCCGTCCACAGTAAAACATTACATACCTATGTAAGAGAATATATTTTTTTCCTGAACTCCTAGCCTCTATATACAAACGATATTTTGAGTTCACTAAAGTAATTCCATTCCCGTAATGCGAGTCAACACATCGGCGGAATTGAGTGATGGTTAGCTACAACTCTTCGTTGGTCACTTCCGTAGCTAACAGATGGCAGCACTAGCAAAAATGTTCCCCAAGTTTTCTCCGTTTGTGGTGGTTACGTTAGCCGTCCCGGGATTTTCAAACGTAGTGACCATTCACTTGCCGAGAATTTGTTAGCAAATCAAACGTTCGCTGTCAATGTACGACTGAAACTCGTGTGAATTTGCTATGTGCTTCCCCACCACTATTCTACTCTCTCCATGAGCATCAGCCGTCATTAGTCATTTGTGTGGCGTTGTCAGCGAACGTTTTTTCTGCTTCGCGCTTTATTTGGATTTTACTACAAAATCCGAACATTTCCCGTGTGTAATTTCTTAAATCACACTGATAAAAATTATAGCAGACGAATGAAAATTTGTGATGCAGTTGGAAGGAGTAACACTTGTCAATTACTTGGCCCTCTATGTAAGACCATTATTGACAATGATCATTGTTGTATTTATTGCTTTGTGGTTTGTTATACATTGTAACTACAAGAATGAAATGTTCTCTAGAAACATTTTTCCAACTATCTTCAAATGTTTAGGGGCCTTGGTAAGGAAAACAATCATCAGAAAAAAATGAAGCCAGTTTCAGACCTACATACAGTGGCTGAATTATTAGGGAAATTTACCATTTTACCAAAATTATTCGTTGCCCAAACAATTGAAATGAAAAGCATGCGGAAAGCGGTATATAAGTATCAATTAGTGCAATTAGTTCATATATCTTGTGCTGTAAAAATGATTTAACGGACTCAGAAGCGTAAAGATTAAAAGTATAATCAATTGAATAAATTAAAATAAATATAAATCAGTGTGAAAAAATTCTATTTTTCTCTTCTTAAATCATCCGACGGAACAGGAGCTGCATTTAAGGGGTTCACCCAAGTAGGACGAGGCTCCCAAGTTGAGATTAGGATTCCTTGGAAAAATCTCCAGCCAAACTGGCAACCCAAGGGTGGCCGGTTTTAATCCCGTCAGCGTCATGAATTTCGTGTTTGTCTTAGGTTATGGGGGTACCGCGCAGGTGCGGCATAGCCATCGCGGTTGAAGCTCCTAAAAATAGGGCTGCCAATCGTACCCATTTCCCGAGACACCCCCATATTTTTTACACATTGGCTGTTCGGGAGGAGCTGATAAAATGTCCAGAATTTCGGCTCTAAAAATTTGTTATCTTATTCTTATCATTGGTTGAATCGGCAAGGAGGGGTAGCCAGTATATACTGCGGTAGCACTACCATAACGTCAGCCTACAAGCCAAAAACCTTGGGTTTAAGTCCGCTCCGGGAATAAATTTTGTGTTGGCCTTGGCCAGGGCCCGTCCTAGGACATGTTGGTGCCTCTGGACGCACAAAGATTTGGTTGGAAAGTAAAGAAAGGGAATGACAAACAAATATTTTTCTTTTATGATTATGAATAATAATTTTGTTTATGGCGCAGTTAATCAGTTTCACCAAATTGCAAATAATACGTATTTATTATTATTGAAATGTTCACTGTTCTCTCTCTGGAAAATTTGAAAATCTGACGGTAATTTTAGTAGGTAGGTATCTACTTAAAAACCGAAAAAAAATTGAGCTCCTTTTTTGTCTAAGCAAATATATCGGCATTTCGGGCCCCCCGTGAGGTCGGGGGCCCTGGGCTGGGGCCCCGTGGACCCTTAAGGACCCTATCATAATTATGATAAAGACGGTATTGGCCTTGGCCATGCCTTGGTTTAACTGTCTTACAATTAGATGATGCAGCAATCCTCAACAGTTGGAGGTCCTAAAAACCCAGTTGTATTAACACTTGGAAAGTCATACAACAAAGAGTAAAAAAAATAACTTAAGGCAATGTAAAGACCTATCATGGTTGGTATTTTAGGGAAAGAAGTCCTCAAAAGTCATCAATTTTTGACGCAAATTTTCCCATTTCCATAGAAAGGCAGCTGTAAGCCCAAGTCCGTGCTCCTTTTGCCAATGAGTTCGTGTTGGCTTAAGCGCTGGCCTCCCATAAAATAAATCAAAAATAATCTGGCTAAAATGACCTCATTTGTCGGTATTCTCCCCGTATAATTACCGTGATCTTTCCGATTCAAAACTGTAACCGAAGTCGACTGTCAGAAACAGTTCGGCCGACAGGTTATAGAGAGAGCTGCGGCGCCACCCGTCAGCGCCCCTAACAGGATACACGCGAACTCCTTGGCGGAACACTGCCAGCCGCACATCTCGCCCACCCAGCCTCCTGCCTCCTCGTCCAAACAAAAGTTTTCAAGGCTCCACCACGGAGCTTACGGTCAGCGATCGCGAGCGATCGAGGGAACCGGCGAATAGTCGAAATTATCGTGCTGTCTCTCTCATTCTTACCCGTGGATAATCCGCTGTCACCTATTCCTTCGCGACACGACCGCCCAACGAAAAAAATAATAGACAACACTCTCGCGGGAATAAAATTTTCAAGCTTTCGTCTTGTTTTTCTTCCGAGATCGTCGGGGAACACGTGCGCCCAGGGGACCGACTATTCGGCCCGTATTTTTTTCCTCCCCAAAGGCTGGAGAGAAGGAGGCGGAGTGAGTGAGGAGCGCCAAGTGTTGGTGGACATGGCAGCGGCGGCCAAGTGGCTGGCCCTGCGTCTCCTCCTGCTGCCGCTCTTGCTGGCGGTCCTCGGTGCGCCCTCCGGGACCAGCGGCGAGGTCCGGGGATGTCCGACGCGTTGCATCTGCTTCCGGACGACCGTGAGGTGTATGTTCCTGAGGCTGGAAAGGGTACCACCGGTGCCGCTGGGGACCACCATCCTGTAAGTCCTCTGTTTACTCCTACCGCTAACACTACCATCACGCATGAATTTTTGACCAAAAATACAGATTTTTTGCTGTTATTTTTTCCCATCTAAGGATAAAGGCATTGAAATTCTCTGAGCTATTGCCAATGTCATGCATATCTTTTCCGCATGCATCAGCGTTTCAGATCAGGAGGAAAGGTATTATGATAGCAGTATAAACTAGGCTGGAAGCGAAGTACTTGATGTGCTCCCTCATTGTGCAGCCCGCTTCTGTTTGTAGCTACCACTAAAACCTACGCCTCGCATGAATTTTAACCAAACAATGGAAATATTTCAATATTCCACCTACATTTGGGTATGCAAAAATTTGCCTCCCTCATCATCGATGAATATCCTGTCTAATCCGCTCAAATTGACACCTCATATAAGGGGAAGGCATTAGGTTTGGAGAGGAAGTTAGGGTAGGAAGGAGGGACCGGTTCCCTATTAGCCTACTCTTGATTAAAGACGAGGATATCTCGATTCATCGTCCCACACGATTGATGGAGGAAGCACTATACATTTAGTACTCCATACACGTATAAGTCGATTCCTATTTTTTACCTACCACTCTAGAATTTTTTATATAATTTTCACCCGTCTTTGGCAAATTCTCCACCATCATTATGAAAACCAGTCACGTCTGGTTCGAACGAATCGGTGGCTAAGACCAGTGGTAAAGTCATTATAGCAGAGGAAGATGTGGTTCATGTTTTGTATTTGAAGTACTCTTCTATTAACTCGTATATGGATGGGATTATCAATGAAAAATTTTCGCCTCCACTGTGACTCAAACCTTGCGCTTATAGTAAATTGACTCTCCACCGTCCTGTGTATTCGAAGTGGTTGTAATCACTCTGGGAGGTACTCCACCGTCGAGATTTTATTCGCGCTCAATGGCGTGGGTTAGAACGTTTAAGTCTAGTTATGGGCAGGGATTTTGTTTTCTAAAGCAAAGGTTACCAGAATTCTAATTTAACTTTCTTAAAAATAATCATGTATCGAAGCTCGAATAGTTAACCGGTAAGCTGAGCCGACCGTGCAGGAAGTCCTAATAATTTATTTAAGAAAGGGAAACCCGGCGTTATAATTATAGAATTTTTGTTGAATAGTTAAGTTCAAATTTGGAGAAACATACGAAAAAAATCACTTGCCTATTGCATCGGCTAGTGATTTTTTTTCTAAACCAAGAATTGCTTGGAAGGAAAACAATGTCGTGTCGAATATTGTTTTAAAACTATTTCCTTTCCTCATGTACCTTAAACATGCCGTGCCCTAAATTGAAATATTAACTGGAGTGTATTACGAGGGGGTTAAATGTTAGTCAAAAGGCCGGAGTGTAGCTTTGTAAAATGTGCCATCTTCATACAGTGCTATTAACCTAATCTAACGCCTCAAGTCTCCACGGGATTAGAGATGAATGTATACACGTATCTTGCTATATTCTCATCACAGTTTCTAGAGAGGGGCTAATGTATCATTGAGATAAGACCATCCGTCGGAAAAAGTCGTTTCAATCTTTTGTTGCTCTAAAGAATCCGATGTATGTGCCACAAACAGTTTTCTTTGGGTGGAAGAAGTAGTAATTCGAAGTCCAGAAAATGAGGGACGTATACATTTTTAGGAAGTGTTATTATTTTTTAGTTTTATGCAAGATTTTTTGATACGGTCGAGACGAATAGCGAAAAATTCAGCCAGAATCTAAAAAGCAAAGAAAATATTATGAAATAACCTCTCATCATGCATCGCAACGTGATGAGACGTGATCAAAGTTATTTTTTCAATTTCTACGTCCACGCTCGCGGAAAAATTATGCGGCAAAGATTTATAATGCATTATAATAGTATACTTTTTAGGAGATCATTTATCAATATGCATCATAAAATAAAAGAAGCGGAAGAGATTTGCAAGGACAGGACAGTGTGGAAGATATATTGAAACGAAGTCAGTTTCCTTGACCTAACTCCAATAATAATTGAGCTTTTTTAACTGTTCCAACCCCGAAATGGCGCGGCGTGATGGGTAATTATGTATAAAGTAGTTTATATTTGCACATCCCTCTCATTTTGTTACGATTAAATCTTGGGTTATCCGTCAGTATATGATCTGGTCCGCTTTCCCATGTTGCTTTCCCGTTGCTTTCTCAACAAGCTGCTTCCCAATCGAACCACGTGCTATCAACTGTAGAATTTACTTACTCGAATTCCAGATTGTGGTGAACCAGGCGCCGCGGACGCCCTTCAAGCTTAAACGATGGACCGAATGTAATATTATGCTACGAGATACATTGCACTACTCAACACTAATTATTTTTCAAGTATTACAGCCGCGAGTAGGTAGCTGTGTATTATGCATTAAATTAATATGGAAATTTTTACTGTTGCGGGCAAATAACCCCGGGCCAAAATCACAAAAACCTCAGTCTTCTGCTCAATGGTAGAACACAGTGTAAGTAAAAATCTCACTTGAGAGTTGGATATCCATTACTTTACCGCATTCAGTTTTCCTGTATATCCTCACCAAATGGTATCCAACAGATTCCATGCTGCTTTATTTTTGTATTTGATACTTTTGTTTGTTATTTGTCCTCATCCAACACCAGTCGAAGGACTCAGGGGATTGATTTATGGGTCCATACATATGGTGTACCTTCGTTTGTACCTAAGAGTAAACTTTCGCTTATTTTTTCCTCCGTTCGTGTATGTACCATCCTTGATGGACTAACCGCATGAGGCTGTCATGTTTTGTATGGAAACTGTGCGAATTGTCTAAGATGATTCGCAAAATATGGAGCCGAAAATGACAAAATGGTAGGATTAGAAAATCCATCCTTCAAACGTTGACGATATTCGTATTGTTTCCCGAAGTTCAATGAGGAATGATTAAAGCGTTTGCCATTACTTTTCCTTTATAAATTAATTAAATAAGGAAGATATTTTGACTCAAAATGCTGCTAATTATGATATTGGCGATTGAGTTACCGCTTTTAATTATTTTATTTTTGTAAAGAGGTTTTCGGAGATCGATAAAAAATATTTTATTGTTCGGATTTGGCGGTGAATATTATAATTTATCTTCAGGCATTCACTCTCATTGCTAATTGCATTTTTATTGGGTTCCTTCCGCGTTGGTAGACGATAGTTTTGCCGGCATTCCTGTCGACATCTTCAGGCTCATAGTGACTTCGGACTGACAGATGCCTACTAGAATGCTTGATGAACTGTCTACCTAGATGAACCAACTGGAATTGGAAATTCTCTGTCCCTGCTCTTTTCCTCGCGATTATATTTCTAGTCGCATCTCTATTATAAGTGTAAAATGTAATTGACATGTATAGTTCGTGTGCAATGCGCTCACCACCACTGACTGATGAATGCGTTTAAACCCTGATCTCCTCCTGATCATATTTATGACTTCCAATTGGTAAATATTATAACGGTAAGAAACCAAAGCCTTTCGATGTGGAAAAATTAACCATTTGACGGGCTTTCCTCGACCAGTATTTTAGAGTTTAAAAGTTATGATGCGGGAAATTACTCTTGTATGCCGTTGCTACTGACGTTAGCTAGGTAAGGAAATACACTTCTTCGGAAATTCTGAATGAAATACTCTCAGTATAAAGCAAAATTGATAATTATTGTTAGTATTTAGTAATGAAAATCCGATATGTTAACATAGCCCCTTAGGAGAGAATTTCAGGCGTAACTTTTTGGACATATTAATATCCGTAATTATTGGAGGAAACAGAGTACCTAGTAAATTTTACACTATTTTAATATACACCGACTATAGAGTCGACACGTAGCGTGATTCAGCCCTATGCCTCCCGTACTAGGTTGACTTTATGAAAAAATAAATCAAGGATTGCATTCTCAAGTTGACTTTAGCCATTCGTTTCGTGAACATTTGATAATGGACACTTGGGCGAATTGAGTTCTGGCCTCTAATCACTTGGGCCCAGGTTCGAAATCCAGCCGTGGGATGATTTCTCAGCGAATTCCCAATCCCTACTGGTTGCTGTCCGGGGGACATTTTCTATATACCGTCCTTCGGATGGGCGTGAAACAGTGGACCCCATGGCGCCTTTCTTAATGAGAGGGTTTAATGCTGAAGTCCCGAATCTCTCCACCCACCCTCATCTCCCTAAATAATCCTTTCCTTAGCAGCCTAATACCTTTTCTTTTCTCAGTTGTTGTTCCCAGTGGCGCGAATCACCTCGGTTGCCAGTCCCCTCCATGAATAATCAGCCAACCAATATTTGATTATCAATTGCATCCCTCGGCCCTGGGCGTCAGGAGGTCGTAATTAATATTTCGTCTCGATGAATTATTATTTGGACTCGTTCCACCCCGTCGTCGCGTCGTCTCCATTTGGGTGACGAATCCACACTCATAAATGATCCGGGCGACAAATTATGCGAGAGAGGGGGAGGGAGTGATGGTGGGGGGCGGGGAGGAGGGGGGGACATCGTTGGTGTCCCTCCTCACGCCCACCCGTGCAGCCGGCAAGTCTCCTCTCCACGCCTACCTACCCGCTCCTTCTCCCACGGCGATGCTGCTTGGAAACAACGGGTCCGGCTCGCGTTTCACGTCTGGTGATGAGACTGGCTACTTCCCGAGTTCCTTTGAATCGCCGATTTTTTGTGAACATCATCATTTGGGAAGTTTCTAAGGCAAAAGGAGGATACATAGGGTTAGGCCATGAAAGAATGAGGGTTGGACGCTCCAGTTAAGGACATGTATGAAAGGAGTGTGCTTCGTTGGTTTGGCCATGTCGAGAGAATGGACGAGAATCGAATAACGAAAAATATATATGATTGTCTTGTGAGTGATGTGAGAGGACGAGGTAGACCGAGAAAGTCATGGGTTAATGTGGTGAAAGAGGCTCTTAAGAGGCAGAGTATTAGTATTCTTAAGAAGAGGAGGACGCATATGAAGCGATGTATGAGGGCAACTGAAGAAAAAGAGGCGTGCGAGGATAGGGAGTATGGAGAGATGATTAAAGTAGAGTCAACTTTATGGGCCTGCCATCTAGAATTAAACGTTTTTGACTGTGCCTAACCCGAAAGGGAACGGCGTCATGGGTATGTATGTGTGTATGGCTCATTTGGTATTCTACTTGTTAATCGGTATTCACGAATGGGCGAAATTCACTAAAAATATAAATGAGATCAATTAAAATAAAATAAAGTATAAATGCCTTTTTTCAGAAGTAAGCACACGGATATATTTGTGGAAGAGTTAAATATTGGTTAGATGGGTTGGGAAAGTTGGATGAATGGTAGAGGTATCAAATTTTTTAAGCTTCATTCTGCATTTCATCTTGTTATTTTTAAGAAGGAGAGGTAGCATTTGATGAGGGTATTTAAAGCAGTCTTTCGGAAGGAGGGGGACCATAATTGGGAGATGAGTGGGTTGTTAGAATGCTTGAGGGATAAGGAGTAATTGAGGAAGCAGGATGTAATCGTGTCAGGTAACGTTTGAATTTTTAGTTTCAGGATACAGGAGTTAGGGATGAACCAGGGACACACAACATAACAAGATTCCAACACAAGCTTTTGATGTGGGAAGCCAGTACTCTGGCCACCGCTCCAACCCATCCCCCTCTATTCACTCGCATACTCTTTCGCTTACCTATAGCATTTGCTTCTCTACCACCCTCCTTAGAATGCCATTCCCTCTCAATACGTCTTCCGTTCACCTGTGATGCCTTCTCCGAATCTCGTCCGCTTTCGTACTTTGACGTGGTGGCAGGGCCTGCGCTCTCTGATGACTCTTACAATTAGTCTAAGAGTCTTAGGCCCCAAGAACTAGCGAAAGCAATGGTAGCTGCCCCCGCCAGGGAAACCTATGCCAGAAAGATCGAAGGTTGGGGCAGACGAATGGTAGTTCGTGCAGCATCTGTACCTCATTAGACGGCTGCGTAAAGGCGTATAAAACCAGTGGGGTGGCCTTCAAATTGAGTGTGTCATGTGAAGAACGATGTTGAAGATAACAAAGAAAAAACACCCCTACTACTTTTTCCATGATCATAGACAGCTCGATTTTGTGCCTCAGTCGACTGTTTGTCCTCTAAACTGCGACCAGTATATATCCGTGCTGGTTTTGTAGACTGTGACCGAGGTTAGTGGTTACTGATCTAAGTTCAGTGACGAATTCCAAAGAGGCAAAGGAGGTAAATAACCTTCTAGATTCCGCGAACCTCAAAGAAATTACTGTTGAACTCCTCTTATTTGTATTGTGTATGTTTTATGCTGAATTATTGCTTTATCAGTTTCATATTTATGTTTATTATTTAAAATTGTGGTTTATAAAAATGTTACCTTGCAATAATGTCTTCACACTCAATTACCCCCTCCCGCATGGATGAGGCTGAGTTCTCCCACATCTTAGTTTGAACCTGTTATGTACCTAAACGTCGAAGCATGTAGTAAGTTAAGTAATTCACTGGAGAATGATAAAATATATTTTCGACTTTTTTACTTGCAGTCTTACTTTTTTCTTTTAGTTTTTCGTGATATGTTGTATGATCTGGTGCTTTCCCGGCGCAGCTCATGAATTAATTCTTCTCGGGTTTCAAATCGGGTTAAAATCTCCATTGTGGCCGACGTTTCGATGCTCGACTCGTGCATCGTCATCAGGGCTGATGACGATGCGCGAGTAGAGCATCGAGACGTCGGCCACAATGGAGATTTTAACCCGGTTGGAAACCCGAGAAGAATTCATTCATTTCGTGATATGGTTTATTTGACACGAATTTTCATTCACCTACCCCTTATTTCGACACTATGATAGTCATTTTCCGTGTAACTATTTATCAAGTTAGGTAGTTACCTGTAAGGTGATTGCTCAACTCTAGAAACCATGGCTAATCAACCAAAATTAACTGCGAGGTATTAGTGTCAGTGAGCGCTTCGTTTAAGATAGAACGATTCCGCAAAAATATGCATGGATCTGTTATAGTTTTTTCGACGCCTTTTGTTCAAAATCTCTCGGATTTGATCGAATTATTCGATCGATCGTGAGAAAATAATACACTTCATCGCTATTTACACTTAGACATGAATACTATGCTTATCTGTTTACACTAATTAATTTTTTGGAAAATTGAAACTATCGTGAGTAGTTTTTTGTTTTGAAGTTTTGTGATGGAGTTCACCCTAAAATGCATGAAAATCGAGCTAATTGGAAATTCATCCCGTGCTGTAAACGATAGACTTCATGTGAAGATTGGTTTGCTGCAGCTCTCCACTTCACTCTCCTATCAGATAACCGTTTAATTCCTTCATCACCCTTCATTTTCACGTCCCTCATAAATTACATTGTGTATTTCATCCTTGGTCTTCTTCCGTTTGTCTTTCCTTTCATAAATCCTTCAATCACTGTTTTCAATGGGCTATTGTGTCTTAAAATGAGCCCAAAATGTTTGTCCCTTCTTCTTCTCTTCAGAGTTTTCATTACACTTCTTTTCTCTCCTGCTCTTCATAGGACTTCTTCATTGGTATTTCTCTCCGTCTGATTGATCTACATCATTCTTCGCAAACACCGTAATTCCATGGCATCCAATATTCTTTCATTTGCTCCTGTTATTGTTTAGGATTGGTGCTATATATCGGCATGCTACATACGTATTTTCTAATAAAGTGCTTCCTACTTCTAGACTTGTATCGCTAGCTGTTACTAGACTTATCTTCGGATAGAATGCTTTCTTTGCTTTGGCTATTCTGCTCTCCCTCCGTTTAGTAAATTAATTAGAATTTCCCCCGCTCGGCGTGCGCGATTGCCCTCGTATTTTTCCATTATACGGCGAATGTCATCGCATGGTCGTCCTAAATGCGGTTTTGGTCGCGGGACTCGAATTTCATTGAAGTGTATGCACTCACTTCATGCACACGAAAGGGATACTCGACCACGGGACTTTTCCAAGAAATTGTTCTCCGGTGGTATTTGCGGTTATATCCTCCGCTGCTCTTTGTGAATCCTTTGGAAAAACTAGCATAACTTATAAATAAGTGACTCACTCATCATCTCAAAGTATCATCCTTTCTCGCAAATAAAACTGTTTCCGGCTCAACTTTGTGGGATTTCATGATGTCGCATGGAGGAAAAATACCAATAAAACGTTTTGTAATGTTCATAGAAATTCTGTGGAATTTACAAAGTTCTTTTTTTGTTTTCGTTCTCCATTTGATTCAATTTCTCTTTCCATTTAAGTGCGTACTTCTGTAATGTGAAGTTTTGTGATACTTCTCGGACATTTGTTGCGATCGAAATAGACGCTGACTTATGCTTTTTAGTAATGAAATTAGAGTGAATATTCTATGGTACCGAAGTTCAGTTCCGAAGTTGTTGAGCCAATGCGTGTCTTCATTTTGCAGATACTTCTTTCAATTTTGATTACTTCCGTTGAAAGCAATGGTAGTTATTTTTGGCATATGTTTTTGTCTAACAATCTAGGTCCTGGATAGCGCCAAAATGTTCTGTGAGTAATACATTTGATAAATTTGATTGTGTCAGGGTTGACTTCGTGAAAGTGAAAGCTATCTATTTAAAAAAATACAAATCTTTGTACTTTTCCACACTTTAAAGTGTGGAAAAATACAAAGTTTTTAAAACTAAAAATGGATGTTCTGTAACTCTTAACATGGAAAATCTTGTTTTGCAGGCATACTTTTTTTCTATCCCTGATTTACATGGAAAACTGCCCATTTCACTGAAATACCTTGCAGAGATAGTATATTATCCACAAATTATCCTCAAAGCTGTCGCAAGTGTCCTGGTCAAAGTGTGCACTTATGTTGTTATCTAAGTTCATGTGGTCAACCCTGGCGCTGTGGTACATCTTTTGTGGCTCACAACTGCGTCTTCTCGTTTTTGTGGCCTCTTGGTTTCTTCCTGCTTTTATTTTATTTTAATTACTATGCTTCTTGGAGTTTATTTTTTAAATATCCCAAAACCAATTGCGACACGCACTTATCGAAAAGTACCCGTCGTGTACTGAATTCGACCTTTCCCTGCTATTGAGCGGTAAGTGCGAATCGAATGGAGCACACGCAGATCCACGCCGCAGTTTCAGCCTTTCTTTTGTGGGGCTCTTTTAGAGCATTTTTATCGCTTTCCGCGAAAGGTAACCTGACCGGAGATTAACGTGTATGAGTAGGATGGAGACATATATCCCAGACGGGGAATAAAAACGATCATTCATCGCCCACGTCGACTCTACTTGAATTATTAATTGATTGTAATAACTAATTGGGCTGCTGTGAAAGTTTTATTGCATTTTCAGTTTAGAAAATTGTTGATGCAATAGCCAGATCTCCAAAAATGATCGTGAATTCGGAACATTTTCTTCGAATATTTGGACATCCGATCATACCGAGACGCTTTGCAAATATAGGAGAACTGCTTACGTTGGCGACGAGGGCTGAAATACGAGATAGTATTAGATTAGGGATAAAGGTGCACCGACTACTAATTTTATATTGCACTGTCTAACCAAAGCATCTATGCCCGTAGTACTATTCGAACCCGTGTCCTTGCCACTTGACTTGCCATGCCGGCGCGTTGCTAGCCTGCCTACCGCGACCGGCTGCAGGTAGATAGGTACGATATATGTATAACCGATAAAAAAATCATTGTTAAGATACGATATTAGCTTTGATTTAACGGAAGTCTGATTGAAACGCCCAAAAGGAGGGGGTATGAAGAAACAAATTCACTGAATCTCAGGTATGCAAAACTACCATGAACTCTCGGAGACTTGAATAAATGTCAGGCTTCATTATCCTATTGAGAAAGCGGCAAATACCTTTTACCTATTATCTACCGTCCACTAACTATTGTTCTTCATTGATGATGACCTCAACTGAAATTTTATTACATAAACTTATGACCTTCTTTTAGACACTGCAGAACCTACGGAAATAGTTTTAAATTTTATAGATGGCTTTATCGTGTTGAAAGGGTAAGTGCTCGCCTCTCCCCGTCTCATTTTTTGATCACCATCTTTCCAGTGGCGAAGAAACAGGAAACGGGCACTAAGCGCTGCTCTTCCCAGTGTACATGGCACTTCTGGGGATCAGAGAGGCATGCTTGCCGAGTCACTTATTCCTCTGTCTACGCATGCACCGGGAGCATTGCACCCTCTCCCGAATCCTTCACTCAAGATGTCTATTCAAAGGAAAGTTGAGAAAGCTCGTGTAAATTAACTGAAGAACTTTCAGTGACGTCTCAATATGTCAGAAATGATCATAATTAGCAAAAACGAGGAATCTAGTCGCTAATGGGACCATGGTAAAGAATGCATACATTCAAATTGGGAATAATACGAATGAAACATTCTAGATAGCCTTGTCTCTCGTGAATGCTATGAAAATTTCTTCATGCTCATCAATTCTAAGGTGGTGGTTCTCTTTCTGCTGTAATTTTTTCCTAATATTTATATCTACTCGAGAGAAAGAAACTCCAAATGTCTTTTAGTGGGACTTCGAATTTGCTTTTGACATTGTTGGTACCATTGAGTTTACGGAAAAGGTGAGTTATTCTCACCAGCCTAAAATGACAGTTCGTGATGGTTTAGTAATTCAATAGTACATAATTAACTTTGTGGTATTCCATTATAATGTTTTTCGATGAATATATGTTACTAAAGTGGTATTAGTAACAGATATTCATCGACAAAAAATAGGTTTAGTAATTGTTGATACAAGGAGTTTTTAACTCCATTTTTCTGATTACTTTCCTTCGATTCTATTTTCAACTTTTCTCGGTTCCTTAGATTAGTGAGTTTTTCGTGATGGAACCGACGATGTTGAACTTTTTTTTTAAATTACGGAGAAGAATGTTTCTGCAAGCACTCAAAGCTGTTCTAGGTGGATTCCCGCGATCTTCATCGTTAGTCTAGCGCCTCCCTCCTGGTGAGCGTCTATAATTCCTCGTATCCCTTCTCTCTTTCAATCCATGATTCAGAACGACGCCAATTGCGTTGCTAAAAGCCGGCATGGAGAGCGTTAACCGGGGGATTAGAGCGCAGCGCTCGCATCTCCGCTGCACTTCACCGCGCCCCGACATTTGACCCCAGGCATTAAGGATCGCGTGTCGCCTGCAGAGCTGCCCGTCGTCGCTTTTGACATCATACTCAACTGGCACTACTCATTCGCACGCTTGAGTATGAGTTTCCATCGTGAAAACACAATCAGTCAAAAGAAATGTGTAGAAAAAATGGATATCACAAACGGTAGATAACCCGATATTCCTTTATTATTATTATTTGGAAATATCAGTTACAAGTTGACTATGTGTTCAGGTGGTAACTTACATAAAAAATAAAAAGGTTTCAGAATAAAACATCTCCCCGTTAAAATAGGCAAATACTTTTACATACACCAAAACAGTTTACCATCATTTCAGTCTTTTCTTAAAGCATCTTACATTATTAAGGAATGGATTTAAAATATTTTCGGGCAGACCATTCCATGCATCCACCCCTCTGTTCAAAAAGGACACTTCCTCCAGTTAGTTCTCTGCTTGGGGGCTCGATTTTGTACGCGTGGTCCTTCCTAGAGAAGTAAAGCCTGGTCTACACGTAACGTTTTGACGTCAGTCTTGCATGATCTGGAAAGACTGACCAACAAGACTGACACAAATCGTGCGGCTACACTGCTCAAACTTTCGCTCAGACTTTCACCCAGTCTTTCGCTCAGTTGTTCCGAAATCATCAAGGAGGAAGAAGTGTTAGTGACGACAATTTTTGGGCACTATGTGCCCAAAAACTGAAGAAAAAAATTAAGTCTGCACGTCGTTCACGGTGATTACGGGAGTGGTAACTGAAGAGAGGAACATTCTGCCATGTTAATCTTCTCCGAGAACTACAGGAGGAATCAGATGATTGGCGTAATTACTTACGTATGGACATAGACACGCACCGTAAATTGTTAACGCTTGTAACCCCTGAAATATAAAAGCAAGACACAGCTATGAGAGCGGCTATCAGCACCCACGACAAACTAACCACTACATTAAGGTTACAAGCGACTGGCAGGAGCTACAAAGACCATGAATATACAACAATAATTTCGAAACAAGCTCTTAGTTTCATGATAACAGAAACCTCTGAAGCTATATACAACGTTCTGAAAAAGGTATATTTAAAGGTAAGTGAATAAAACGTACGCATATTTTAAGTTTTGAAATAAAAACTAAATTTTATTAAAGTAAATGTCAACTTCGCAAAAAATGATGATGTAAAACCTTTGATGAACATAAGCAATCGTTACTTTCATTTAAAAAAAGAAGTTTCAAGTATTTGCTCCTACAAACTGAAATATATTTTTTAATTTCACGATCAGTTAATAAATTCATTCAGTGGACTATAAAATTTTAAATAAATATTAACTGTTTGAAAAAGTAAACGTAATAAAGAAAACAGAAAACTTTTTATAGGGATTGCCTAACTTTTGGGATAATTCCCGAAATCAGCATAGTACGCCGAAATTCCTGGTAAAATTGAGGAATTCTTGATATTTGTATTAGTACTACTTGAAATTGTCACAGGCTGAACTTGATAGGTAACTAGGTTGTAGAACCCATCGTGCTATTGGGAGGATTTGTCTGATGATTACAAGGAAAACTCTGTTGCATTCTAAACTGCCCTTCGGAAAAACCAGCACAGTTCACAACTTTAAAGTCTTTCGTAATTGCTTCCAGTTCAGCTTCAAAGATAACATCGTTAATAAGCTTTCGTGCAAAGATACTTTGGCTCCCTTTTAGACCGCGTAATTTATGAGCTACATATTTCCAGTAAGTATCAAATTCATCATCGGAATGAATGCTTTCAATTTCTCTCCAGCTAGTTGAAGTACTTCAGTAATTGGATCATTGCTGGATCGTTTCCTCTTCCTTGTGATCGAAGATCGGCCGCTGGACGATAATGTGTTACAGCTTGACACATTTTTGCTGGCAGTTTCCGTTCTTCCATCTCCTGGTGCTGGAGAAGCTGAGAATACAGCCACAGTATTTCCTCTTCAACTACTGATTCATATTCATCTTCCCCCTAAACACAATAAAGAGCATGTTGCTTATTAAGAGGTTTTTATCGAATTCATGGTTCATTATCGAAACTATGTCGAAGTCGAAGTGGCTTGCTCTCAAACACTATGCCTTTCATGCATTTCAACATATGATTTAATACATCTTTTAACTTCTGTGATGTGCTGCGTAATTTTAGGTACTATTGGTAGCTTTTGATAATATTAGAATTTCTCAAGTGATAAAAAAAACAGGGATGCACTGATAGGCTCGGAATCTCCCCTAACTCGTTGAAGTCTAAGCGCGGGGCTGTGTCCAGATTGCCCGCACTTAAATAATTCACCCCTGGCGAGTACGGGGGAGTGTGGGGGGAGAGGGAGTCCGCCCTGACCATCCTCACGCTCCTTCAATGGTTGAGCCCGTTCCGCCACAATTCTTCCCTCACTTCCATTTCGAATTTCATTCTGTCACTCAATCCCGGATGACGAAGGTCGTGTACGTCAAGGGGTAACCGAGACCCGCATCATGACGGGAGCAAAACGAATCGATCCGTGTGCTCCGGTGCAGAAACTTCGATCGGGGGAGATCAATGAATGGAAGGCAGTGTGAGTCCTCTGTTGAAACGTTGCACTGATCCTGGATGACGTTAGCCGTCTCCAGGGGCTCTTTCGACCGGCAATAGTGGAACAAAGGGTATGTTAGGTCCAGGGTGCTCAGAGCGAGCCTCTGCTTTTTCTTTCCCTTCAAGCAGCTCTCTTGAGCTTGGCCGTCGCAATATTGCAATTTTGTCGATTTCTCCGCCAATAGCTGAAGTATCCAAGTACTCTAATTGCAACCATATGCTGTTACCACTCATTTTCTCCTTTATTTGCCACAAACATCGAGTCTGTGTTTGACGAGTACCGGCTTACTATTCCTAGGACTGAACTTTTGGCAGTAAAGGATATTTTCTGTGGAATCAACATCTAGTCTTCTTCTTTTTATCCGTAATGGCAGTAATGACCTCAGCTGTTGATATCCTCCCCAATTTACTGCTATCAGCTGTACTCAATCATGCCAGTGGCCACGATCTTGGTGGTAAGCCTTGCTTGGTACTCAATGAACCTAATTACAAGCAAACACCCAAACCTAAGTACATATACAACCGTCGTCAAGTTGCATTCATAAACTCTCTCTATTCAAGCTGAGTAAATTTCGTGGTTTCGTTAGACACTATTTTTTGCAAACGCTAGCGCGCCGTTCGCATTTGCTCGCAATGCCGATGTTTTCTCCACGGCTAAAAAAGTTCCTTGTTCTATGTACATATTTCAATAGAATTTTTCCCATGCAGATGCAGCTTTTTGTGAAGGTCACTGCTTCCGGCGCATATATATATATATATATATATATATATATATATATATATATATATATATATATATATATATATATACGCTTCATGCGTAATGCTGATTGCGTTAGTTCTACAACCAATTATTTGTCGTTAAGGGTATCGCGAGGCTGAAATTTTGCTGTCGAAGTAAATGTTACTACAATGACAGCTCTCGGTAAAAGAGTATTAATTTTTATACTCGTAGATAATTCAACGTGTAGCGTTTGGTATTTTCTTGACTAGGAGCTCATTCTTTAGTAAGAAGGAAGCATATTTTAACTGAGGTGAATGCGTAAACAATATGTACATAATCTGATCTTAAAATATCGTGCAAAATTGTCCCTAAGTGACTTCAGCCGGAAGAGTATGCCTTAGCTTGTAATAAATCGAGTCATCCCTATCTATAGGATGATTGTTTTTAGACAATGGGGCAGTCCTATACGCGGCTAGGGCTATCGTCGGCCTTAGTGTAGGCCGGTTATTCGGATCCCTGATCGTCCATGGGTGCTAAGTTGTGTAGCAATGATTTTCAATGCACGTCTTGTCGTTTCAAAGTGTACTCAAATATCGCGGGACCCAAAAGCGTCTAATAGTTAAACTTTTAACTTTTTTACTGGGATTCTCGGATATTTTCTCGAAAAAGGCAGTAATGAAATTCAGGTAAGAATTTAAGATGAATAAGATAAAACGATCGTGTTAATAACTTTTTAGGGAAATGATAGACTAATCTGGTTTTTAGGTTGCTGTCGACATAACGTTGTTAAAGACGAAGATATTGGAGCAGAAAAATCTCTGTTAATAACTTGTTTCTTGTCCCTATTCAATAACTCTTAACCCAGTGTCTTTATGATATGCAACATAGTATTAGTTCGGCCCCTATAAGTAACTCTCTCTCTTCCCAAAAATGACTATAGTTTAAGGATAAATGTCTCATTCACCTTTTTTCACATCACATTCACCAGCAATCTCAATAAATTATATTATATACAATATTGTACTGCAACGAACGTTTTTTTTACACTCGAAATAAGTATTTAATTACTGTGCACATAAACTTAATGTGACTTTCAGAGGATGCCTGTATGAAAGCTATCATCTTTGACTAGTTTAATGTCAAAAGAAGTCTCCAAAGTAACTGACTGCATACTGTTTTAGAGATTTTAATGCATAACGAAGTTAATTCATCGTGACAGAACTATGCAAAGTTCAGTATCCATAAAAATATCACATTTAAATCTGGTTAAGGGAGCGTGGTGGCCTAGTGGGTAGAGCACTTGGCTGCTGATCGAAGGGTCCCGGTTTCAAATCCGGGTGAAGGTTTGGACGCCCCCAAACAAAAAAATCCTCGGAGTACGAGGTGACCCAGGGAAAGGAACCCCCTCCTCCTCACACTCACACCTCATATTCACACTCCTGTGGCTTAGTCCGGGGTGAGCTCTACCCTCAACTATCCAAACCAACCTTCTGGTTGAATCACTGAGTGAGTGACTCTGGGTAAAACATGAACGAAAAAAAAACGATTGCATAAAATACAGTGTGCATACGTGTATAGTTGAAATCAATTTCGGAAATCTGTGTACCTAACTCGTGAGTCATCGTTTGAACTAAAACGGTGTAGCATATTGGCAGGATAAAATCTCTTTATTAGCTGTACATATGAACATTACATGATGCTTGTTTTTGCTTTCAAGAAAATGCTCCTCGTTTATAACATGAGTGGCCTTCCATGTTGGTTTATTGTTTGGAAGTTCTTTAAAAATAATAAGATGCCGGGCGAAAATTATTGAAAGCGAAAGGAGTTATTTGTTTTTGCTCTTCCTGTCAAATGATTTTAAGTAGAGACATGAGATGGCACCACGATGCTAAACATCCAAAATTAGGTGTCAAGTAAAACAAAAGAACGCTAAAAGGCCTCCACAGAGATTTCCCATTCGATGGAGTCATAGGCGTCTGATATTTTTCAGGCGTGCGGGGAATTTTATGGATATCTGCCAGTTACGACTCCTTGAAAACGGGTTTGTTAGACCAAAACGTTATACAGTGGCGGAGGATATATTTTTTTCATCATATACGACATGCTCGACGCGGGTCGCAAATTTTCTTGCTTCTCATCGACGAAGAACAAAAATTTCCATTAATGGGAGACGAAAATTTTCCAGTAGTTCGTCATATTTATTTTAGTGCATTCGTGGATGCAAATTGTTGTTACATCGGCAATAACCTTAGCTCCTTGTGAGTTATTGATTTTTCGATTCACGTCATGTGGTTCACATGTCCTTATTCAGCTTTAGTGTATGTTATTCCGAGGCGCATAAGACCAGTCAACGTCAAAAGCAGAAATTCTTTAGATCCCTTCCCTGTTGAGAAGCGTTAACGTAATATGTTAGAAAAAAAACATGGTAATATATTCCTTTTTTGCGTTCATAAAATGCTATTTTAGATTTTAAAGTTTTATTTTGAAGATTTTAGCAATTTGTAATCCTTTCTTTAATCGCCAGAAGTGGAGTGCTACTAAAGCGGAAAATTCATTTAGTCTCTGAATTTTCCCCATAACTCTTGGGCCGGGCCCCTTTTCCCCAAAATTCTACAGCCCCCTCTTATTTTATGTCCACTTTCAAAATACTCGGAGGGATGTATGAACCATAAGAGGTCGGCGGTTGATATTAATTCGATTTTATTCTGGTAAAATTTGCCCTAGGTGTCCACGTCGTCAAAACTTACCGTAATCCGCCGAAAATACGCGATTTCCTTTGCGTTCCTGCAAAAGTGCTCGTCTCCATAATGGTCTATCCATTTCTTTTCTTCATTTTTCCTTCGCTCCACAATTTAGGCTTCATTGTGTAATTTCCCCAGCCATGACGAGTTTTTTGTGCGCGTCACCTTACTATTAAAGACTCAGTGATAAAAAACTCTTCGGGTTATGTTACACAGGTGGCGGGAAAGGGAATGTCCATGAAAGGAGATACCTTTAGAAAAAGAGGCTAGATACAAAGCGAAAGAGTTTGGTCCGAGCGTTGCTAGCGTTCTGTGGACAAGGGGGCTTCCTATTCATCGCCAGCGTGTGTAAATGCTCGTGTGTTGTCTCCCACGCAGGTGCCAGAGGGCGCAAATCACCCAGCCCGTGGAAACAAATGCAGTATTTTTTTCGGGAACAGATGAGGAAAATAAACTCGTCAACGAAGTTTAATCAATGGAGACCATTTATCTTTGAGGTGACTTGTAATTATCACCATTTAGTCGCATGTTTACTCATAAATATGCGGGCTTAAAACAGATACGTGTGAAATATTTTTTCCCACAATGTTGACATTTTTCTCAAATTCTGTTCATCTGTGTTTTCAGTGCGATTTGTGACTCGCTTTCAAATTGATATGGGCACGAACTCTCTTCTTTTGAATTAATATTGTATCCGTCCTAGTCGTTTGGCGTTTTTTCTGTGACCTTTTTAACTCGTTTATATGTTGCTGATGTCATAGGCAGTAACGAGAAAATTAATTAACTAACTGTGCAGCTACAGAAATAAATTATTTGTAATCAGCATGGTTATATTCTTAACTGTCTCCATTTCTCCTAGATTGGAGGCGCTGAGACGCTTGATACTATTCAGTACCATTGCTTGGAACAAAATTTAGTAATAAAATACAGTAACAACTACCTGATGCCCTTTACCCTGTTATGAGTTCCCATTTTAACCTAGAGCTTGTATTTTAGTAGTTCCAGCGATTTCGACATTCAATTAATTTTATCTTTACCTTATTTTTTATTTCCTTCTTAGTTTCTCATTATTCCTTATAATTATCGGGATGTAATGGAAATGGTGTAGGTGTATCGAAATCTCTAGATGGTGGGTTTTCAATATTAAAAAATTGGAAATGTTCATTTTTACTGTCTTTATTTTGAGAGATTTATTAATTTTTCTCCCATTGTGTGAAACTAAAAAATGCTACCTATTCCCATATGGTTTTTTATTTACTTCAGTATCTGAAATAAGCATAGCAAGGGATTTCGGGATTAAGGGAACACCTTCGGTGAACCAGGAGGGAAAAATTACATCCCGAACCACGTGGTGTAGACCCCTCGGAATATCTGCCTCTAAAACAGGTTGTTTTTGGTTTGTCTATTTCCCCTTCAGTGTGCCATTTTTAAACACATTTCTATTACAATAAAACAATCATGGACAAAATAATGTAACTTTTTATTGTTTAGGAGCTAGAAAACAAATATATATATATATATATATAGAATATGTCCTTTTCTCAGTAACTTTTAACAATATTTTTCACATGGAAAACAGTTAATTCACGGTAGAAATAAAAATTATAAGTACAGGAAATAAAGATATGCTTATAATTATAAATACTTATGTATAAATTATGCTTATTATAAATACAGGAAATAATCAGTGTTCTTGACGTAATTCTTGGCAACTCTCAGCACATTTTCACAAGACATATTTGCATATTTTAAGCATACTAGAACTTCACATCGTTCACAATAATATTTTGTCTTTCCTCTCTTTCTGTCACATTCTTGGCAACGCATTTTAGGCCTAGGTCTTTTGGCAGGTGGTTCCTTTCGTGTTTTACCGAGGAAATTACAAATACGCAGACGTAAACTTTTGGCAGTGGCGGATTGTCTCTCCTAATTTTCATATTATCTTCAACTAATGAGATTCCCATTATATGGAGAAATTCTCTTAACTGATCAGTTTTCCCACTCTCTGTCCCATTGTTCAGCATATATAATACCATAGCATTGATGATCGCATGATTTAGCGTTGACCAAAATATGGTTAGGGGCCAGCGCTTTGAATTATAGGAGACGTCATATGTCCTAGGAAGTTTGTCGACGACATCGACTCCACTTTTTATTGTAAAAAGTAATTATTGATGGCTTCCTTAGATCTCCAGTTTCAATATCTATTTCCTTATCGCGATGTAGAGAGAATATAATGACTGATTTGCGTGGCTTTGGCAAATAGGAAACCAAGGTGAAATCTTTTTGGAATCCGAAGAGTCAGGCTTTTTCATCCCGCGTTGTCTGGAATGGTGGTGGAATGCATGTTTTGTTTACCCGCAAAGTCCCTAGTATGGTAAGTTTACAAAGTCAATTTTCTGTTGTTCCGTAGCTTGTAAAAAAGTGTCCGTCGTAACATTTCTACAAGAACTAGAAGCACAGCGCATCAAACGACCGACGTCGTAAGGTTTGTTGCTAACAGCGAAAGGACTATTTTCTGGTTGCATACAGCAGTATTTTTCCATGTGCAATGTATTAAATGTTTTTGCATCTGCTAATGCGTAAATTTTCAGACCGTACTTGGCCGGCTTGCTCGGAATCTACTGCCTAGATGTACACCTTCATCAGAAGGTTTCGAGCTCTTCGTCTAACGTAAGATATTCAAATGGTGTGTACACTTTTTGACAGTTTTGAACAAAGGTTTCAAATATGTCTGGAGTGGGTACCAAGCGACCGGTTTTAATTATTTCGTCCCGTTGCCATACCATCATCAAATCTCAAATTGTTGAGCAAAAATGTGAATCTATTTTTAGAAATAGTATTAAGGAATATTTCGATTCCAGTACCATCTGATGACCACAAGTCGTTGAGATTCTGCCTAGCAGAACGAAACAAGCCGGCTAAGAACAATAATCCAAAAGCAGCATTTATCTCAGTTTTTGTTGTTTCGGAATGCAGAGGATCCGTAGTAGTACTGTCTTGAGATTGTGGTCTAGATAGAAGTATGTTTGCGTTTGTGTGTGTTATTAATGATTTCAAAATATCACCAGTAAAAATATGTACCTCAAACACTCACCTTGAATTTTTCTGCAGTTGGCCTGACGTTTCACTCCTGGTAAATGTGTAATTATGTTCTGGTACGTGAATCGGTCCTTAGTGGCTCCTTTTTCCACTTTGTGTAGCCATATTTACTGGTGTAGTAGGTACTGTCTTCAATCAGATGACTCATCTCCAGAACTATCCTCTTCAACTTCCTCGTTTGTTGAATAGTCGGATTTGATGCTCAAATGATCAGTCGCTACCTGCCGGAACAGATCATCTGTCTCATTGTCATTCTCTTAAATCTTCAGTTATTTCATCAGGCCGCATTCGAGACGACATTTAAGTCTTAACAAGTTTTTAATCCCAAAATAAAACATAGTATAGTCAAAATCATTTCAATTGTTTGATATATATAACTAAAAATAAAGAGACGTGTAATTCACCTTTATAACTACGTCCCGAACCATGCGAGGTCTGAGGGACCCTAATACATTTTACGCACATGTATACGTGCAGGACTGAGCCGTCGTCACTGCACGGTATGGCAACGTCACAACTCCTAAGTACGCGAAGTGACAAAGTAGGCCTGATATTATTAAAGCGCTGACTAACAATAGGTGTTTTTCCTTACTCGGGGTCCGTCAGACCCCACCTGATTCACGGAAGGTTGAACATTTTTTATCATAACATTATCGTAAAACTGCTCAGGAGTGATTTTTATTTGCCGAAGTTGATGTATTGTGATTTATGTTACTACATATTTTCCTATATTACTTTGCTCGGCTGTTGTCGTTTTGAACCAAATTCGTAAATTTTAAGTATCACCGCTTGGCTCAAGTCATGGGAATAGGGATCTTGTAATGTCAAGAAACATTTCATACCTTCTCCTTTATGATGCATGATTTACTGGCCATCGTTCTCCATAATGCAGCTGGAATTTAAAAATGAGTTTTGAGATGCATGAATGCCTGAGAAACGGACTTGAACTGCATTTCAATATAAGGGTGGTAAATGCACGGCTCCTTATCTGAGGTGTTGGTTTTCTCATAGGCCGTAATAAAAGATCCGTTTTGCGGTATGCCATTAAAGGGAAGCCCTTGGTTTATGATCAGCATCTCAAAGGGAAGGACGCTGCCGTTGGTTGTTGCAAGCTTGTCCGCTTCTCCTGCGATTGTGTCAGTTAAAATATGTCTTTTCTTACTACGCCGCGTTTAACGGGAAACCGTGGGTTTGAGCGAGTGATAAAGGTAGACGACCTCTGGCCACCAGGGGTCGAACTCAATTCTTCAGCTACAACTGAACCTTGTCGTCAACATTCCTTTCGTGTCTCCCGATGGTTTTAACCTTTAATTCTAATGCTGGCGTTTTGTGTCGCGTTAAGAGTAATTGTGAAATTTCCGTGTTGTGAGCTGTTCTTGTAATAATATGGTTGTTTTTATGATGCAGGTTCATTCATAAACTTATTCCTAGTGCCTTTCATAATTTTTTATCTATAATTGTAATCAAAGCAGTATGTCTTCCTTTTCGTACAAAAATCGATCCCATCGATTACTGTGAAAGATTGGCGACCTCTATTATGGAAATAAATGTGAATGTTTAGTCGTTACAAATCATGTACATTCCTTTTTGGCTGGAAAACTTTATTTGCAGAAAATTATTTATTTATGCGTAAAGTGGTCTTGATTCAGCCCATTTGATGAAGAGTCATTCTGCATTTGCGGCAAGGAAGGGTGATGATTCATTGTCGATGCCAGTTTTTTTAATATACATTTTTTGGAAATGGGTTACAAACTAATGCAGCCATCATACAGAAATTCCTCCTAGTGAAGGCCGAGTCAAATTTTCGTCACGAAGCTTCGGTCATGCTAATTATTACACAGTTACTTGCGTTACTGCGTGCTTTTTCTTGTTTAAAATTTCGGAATAAAACATCTCAGCTCTTCAGGATTGGCCATGTGGTTGGTGGTATTTTTTTCCGTGAAGGCTTTAGCCGTCACATCAATTTATATTTTAAAGATTTAGTTAATTTAATGTCTTATACTTTTTCTAAAAGCCAGTCTTCGTTCTCGTGGCCGTGGGGAGATTTCAACGGCCGGAGGATGTCCATCCGTCAGGCTAGGCGGCTCCAGGAGACGGTTTAAGGGGAGGGTCGAGAGAGGAAGAGTGGCCGGCGATTCGCGAGTGGGCGCCGCAGCGTGGATGCACATCGTCTTCTCGTCCGAGAGCACCTTTTGTTTGCGATGCGGTGCACTTCGTGCCTCCGGGAGCCCTCGGGCGTGCTTGCCAAGTCGTGAGTGGTTAGGTGGTGGCGGGAGGGATCTTTCTTGGGCGTGCGGGGGCGGAGGGCGGCGCGGGGCCAAAGGCAATGTATGTACTCTCCGTTCCAATCTCTCCCTCTCACCTTCGCCCCTCACATTTCCCTCGAATGTCGTCTTGTTTGCGCGATCGTCTCGCCTTCCTCGTTGAGCAAGCAGCCTGCGCAAATACGAGTGCAAGTTTTCCTCTCCGGGAGATGCAGCTAATGTCGTCGCAAATTGGGGAGGGGGGTTGGTTTTACTTTGGGGGGATTGACCGGAATGACACACTTCTTTCTCCACGAAAGTCATCGTAAAGGCTAGTGTATTATGTCTTGGGATTTCAAATGTACCCTATCTCACCTTAATCACAAATTTACCTCTTGAGAAAAAAACTAATGGTTTGAGCTCGTTTCCGTATATCCTTTGTTTGTCAAAGACTACCTAATTCCAATTCAAATGGAGGGATCCGGGCTCGAGTCCCGGTCAAGGCGAATTCAAATGGACTCGCAAGAAGTTAATTGTTTTGTAATCCTTCAAGTGTTTGTATTAAAAAGAAATGTTGACATTTTATTGCTGGAATCTCCTTTACTCTTTATAATTCTTCTAATTATATTGTAGTTTCTAGCAGTAAGCAAAGTCTGTATTTATTGAGATAATACCCGTAAAGACAGGAGAGGGGAAGTATTTTCTCTCGTTGATGGGGGAATTTTTAGGTGTATCACATTGCTAACCTCTGTTCACTCTTGATCTGTATATCTTCCCTCTTACCTTGATAGTTGCGACGTGCAAGTGGGTGTTAAATATACTCTGTGTGTGGTATAATCTGAGAATCATTGTGGAGGGAAATGGGGGTAGCAGCTAAAGGCGTAGGGAGAAGAAAAGCTCTGGCATGGGAAGCGTTTACTATGAAAAGGATTTTAGTGAAAGGTACGGTACAAAAAGACTGCCGAAGACTCACTATTCGTTGGGCGCGAAGTCTTAAGTATTGTCTGACAATTGGTCTGTGAGGGAAGAAAACGAGAGTAAATTGGCATTCGTGAAGTGGATTTGGAGAAAGAATGAGAGGATCTTCGTGGGCTATTGAAGGGGATGATGGAAAGGAGTATTCTGGTCAAATCGGGTTGAGGTCGAAGAGAAGTGGGCATTTTGGATGACACCGTGGAGAAGAGGACGAGGAATGAAGAGTTTAGGATGGGGATGGTGTAGAACATACCTACGTGGTGATTCGTGGCCAAACCGAATTGGAATGGTCTGGGAATCTGAAGGTTTGGAATAAGTCAAAAACTGTCCTTGAACCTGCGAAGATTCGTAGGTAGAGCACCTTGAATGAATATGGTGGAAGATTATAGTAACAGTAATTATTACTTTAAGGGCGAATAATAATATACGGAAAATGTGAATAACAATATGTTTTGTAGGATAATAATTTACCCTGCGACAGGAAGCACGGTGGTGTCTTACTTCTGTTTTCATGTGATGGAAAGAATAAGTGCCAGGAAATGCGATTCATGCTGATCCAGATTAGCACTTACCCGAATTTTCACCTCCGGGATATTTAATATCCTCTCCTTTTCCACCGTTCCTCGACCCTCTCCACTGTCCCCGAAAGCAGTAGCCTTCTTTGTTAAGGACTGGAAAATGCCGTCATCAAGGGAGATAGATTAATGGATGAGTTTGCTGTGACCGGAATCCTTTTGTGGTGGAGGAGAGCGAGAATGGACGTGATGGATGACAGCCGAACAATCGCCGGGCGATGCGCGACGGACAGACAGGGCTTTTTAACGGGCTATCCGTTTCCACCGTCATCGAATGCTGAGGGCGGCTTGGCTCCTCCTGGGCGCATTGTTGCTCCCGCGCGGGACGTCTCGACCCATTTAGGCCATCTGTCTGGCTGGGAGGTCGAGTCATTGGCTCGGACGGGGGTGTGCGTAACGCAATCAGTGCAGGAAACTGACACCCAGTGCACACTCGCGTTTCCAATGTAAATACGTACGCGGATAAATGCGAAGAATATTGGCCGACTTTTACGCGTATGGAATGGCATTATCAGTCTTGCCGCGGATATCTTCTTACAAGGGGAGGCCTTATTTCAAATTGGCTGAGCAATGTACATGGTCCTTCCCGGTCTGAATGATTTCCCGCGGAAGATATATCATGTCGAAGTGTTCTCATCCCAGTTTCTTCCATAGATGGAAACGGCGACGAAGCTATTAGCTTTTGAGATGTTTGTTTTTCACGGTATCACGCCATTTCATAAGCGTTCATCGAGGAAGTTTGCAGTTAGATATGAAGATCTCCATCAAGGAGCTGAAGTACACTTTTCCATCCCTATAGTGTAAAAATATTCGTATTGGTGAAAAAATCGTTGTAATATGTGGTAATTAATATCTTGTAATTTAGACAGAGGGTGGTGTGTGTTTACCAAGATGAAATACTGCTAATTTTCATCGTTTTTATTGTTGGTCAAATTAGTAGAAAATTTAAATCCCCAATATTGGAACACTTGAAATATTTTCAGAGTTAAGACATACTTTATTTTTATGCTTGCCATGTCCTTGATAGCTCTCATATTTCTTCTTTTACCCTTTTTGCACAATTTTATCCTGAATAAATTAATATCTAAACTTGATTTACTAAATAAATTCGAGAGTGTTTACCATGGGCGAACGTTTAAACGCAGTGCGCTTGGTGTTATTCTTTACCCGGTTTTCACTTCCTTATATCCCAGTTCATCTCCCACATATCAGTATCAGACGAATACTGACGTTATAATTTCGTTTAAAGTTTAAACTTTAAACCTGTCCCATCCACGTGGAAGATTCAGTGCCCATCTCCTATGCCCCCCAAAGATAGGATAACGTTTAAGTAAACAATCTCATCCACATATCCAATTAGAAAAATGTAGAGAATATAAAGTAATAACAAAAAGAGGAACAAAGAGAAAGAGATAGAAGTGGGGGGGAAGGGGGCGCCACTCCTTCCATTTTTTCAGCGGCGCCTGCTATTCTAGGTACACCACTGCGTGTATCATTTCCAATTTTCCAGTTTCCAATAAATGCTAATAGAGTGTAGGGATATCATCAAAAAGGCAACCTTTTTATCTCCCTTATCAACCAGTCAGTCGTAGTATCCAATGTTTGAGAAGAGAAGCCTGGAATAAATTTCCTTTCCCTTTTCGTCCTTCCTTTATGTACAGTCTCGTTATCTCCGAAATAATTTTTCTGTTCTTTATCTACATCTCTTCTCTTCCTTCTTTAGCATGAAGCAGTATGGAATTTCGTACGAGGCAGTGCCACAACCGGTTCGTTCATTACCTTATCGCAATTCTCATGGTCTCCTCCTTTCCATTCCACGACCTGAGGTAAAAGACAAGTTTCGTCGATACCTGATCTCGACTCAGCACCCTATTAACCTGCTCGGATTGAAAGTAGGATAAGAATGGAGGGTATATAATATTTTTTGTTCGGGAAATCAGGTTCCCCTGGAGCAGTGTTCTTGGTGACGTTTGAATCGTTAAAGGGAAAAATAAATGGTTTTCGTTCCTTGGCCAAAAATCTTTTTGAGCCTTTAACCGTTCATTGAGTTGTAAAAGGGAAATTATTTAGGTGCTAATATCGTTTTCCGTTAAAATAAACGAATGTCAACAGATTATAAGAAATATGCAGTGACGAGAAAAAATAAAATAGCCGACCTGGGTGGCGGTGGAGAGAAATTCCTTGCTGGCTAACTTGAGGTCGCGGGTTCGAATATCGCCTGGGTGGTTATGCAGCTGAGCGTAGGTGTTTCTTTTATTAAAATATTTGAAAGTGGTCGTAATTGGCGAAAGCAATGATGAATTGAGAAATTATAATAATTATTAACAGGATGATTTTTATACAAAATACTGTCAGCGAAGAATGGGAGCCATATACGCATGCAAGGAGTCTTTTTTGCGTGAGGGAGAGTTATTGAGCGCATTGGTGAGAACCGGCTCCCAATTATCTAGGAAGGAGGAATGCGTGAGGCATCATCACAACGTCTAGACGACGTGACCACCTCCGTGGGTCCTTTGAATCAATCTCTCATCCTTCATAACGTGGGAGAGCGGCGAATACTTTCCCACCTTGCCGTTCATTAAGTTTTTGTTAACCTCAATGAATGGTTGCTGTGATAAGTGGAAGGTGAACCGTGACGGAAGAAGACTCGTGCCAGGACGCTCTTCTCCACCTCATATCTTCTAATATCTTCCCCGAGTATCTGGAAATGCTCCGTGGGTTACTTCCGAGAAAACGCAGCGTAACTACCGAAGCTCTGGTCAGGTGTAATTCGCTTGCTAAGATGTATGACGTTACCGTGAATTGAAACTATTTTAGTATTGCTGGAGTGTACGAAAAAGTTTGGTTTTCCTTCAAAATTAGTAGTAACTGTGTCTCACATATGGGAATAGTCACGAAAATCAGAATCAAGAAGTAAGAATCAGAAAGTAAGAATCAAGTCACGAAAGCAGCAATGTTTGTTTTTAATCAATTTTTGCTTTTTGAACTTATTTTATCCGTAGCTTACATAGTTTTGTCATGGATTATACAGCTCAAAGTACGCGAAAAGCTTTGGTGGAGTATATTTTAATAGTAAATGAAAAGATTTTTTGATGCTCTCTGGTTTTTCAAAGTATCGGCGGTAATTTGAGGTAGCAAAAATCAGTACGTTTAGAGTGGTGTCGGAATGTTAATGGCGGCAGAGGAGAGAATATGTTAGCGAGTAAGAGGAAGAAATGGATGTAAATTACGTACTAGAAGGTGGACGAAAATGCTAAGGGCCTTACTTATTAATGGGGTAATAGATAGTTTTGTGAAGGAAATGTTAATGATAAACTCACGCTGGGAGAAATTAAAGTGCACACTCTAAAAACATGTAATCAGTGGGCTAAGTAGAATACATATGATAATCATTATCATTGGTCGTTCAATTCTAAGACTGGTTGACTGCAGCTCTCCATCCTTCCCTATCTAATGCTAGTTACTTTACTCCATGGTAGTTCATCTTATGTCGTACGATGATATTCACTGAGAATAAGACTTAGCCAATATTTAGACTCATATATGACACAGCTCCGTTTACTGATGTACAAGAGATGGCTGCCACTACCTGCAAATCTATGAAGAATATAGATAATCGTTTTTATTATCGTAGACCTCCAAGGTCCATGAGATAATACATACACTTCATACAGATAATATAGTTTAAGCATATACGTTTTTAGAACGCGATTATACAAAAAATAATCGTCGCTTATTATAGTATCAGTGTGGAGTCGTTGCAATGGCTCGCGTCTTTCTCGCTCCCCGTCAATTACTATATTTCTGCTCGAATAGCAACAAATGCCGGCAGCCCGTCTCCCGTCCAGACCGGTCCTCATGCGGCCGCTGCATAGCTTAGCGTTATCGCCGACACTTAATAAATTTTAAAATCTCATGGGAGCCCACTGAGAGAGGGCTGTAAGGTTTCTTTTATTCCGAGCGCCCATACCAAGTGGGTCGCGTGGACCAGAGTATCCCTTGTATGGAAATTGAGTCAACCATGACGCCTTTCTCTTCCCTTCGCACCTCTCGCACACCTGCGGTGTTGCGTTCACAATACCGTGACCAGGCCCCGCGCTTAGGATACCCGAGGTGTAATTAATTACCAATGATCATTTATAGTTCTCCCGGTTAGGGTATTTTTTATGATCTTTTTCTACTCTTCTTATCGACTTAAAAATGCATATTTCCTAACATAATGTCTCTCTTTACCCCAGCATACTACTCTGTGCCTTCTGTCTTATATGGTGATTTATCTTGTCGGAGAACGATCCAAAGTCTGTGTATGTAAGAATATAGACAGGATAACTGATTAATGCTTTCATTTCAATACATCCTCAATAATCATTCGAGGGAGGATGAGTATCAGCGTTATCTCCTCTTCTTCCCTCAGTTTAGGGTAAGCATTATTCTCTTCCTCGCGAGAAATACGCGTATGACTCGACCATGGGTGATGATTTATCGTAAGATTAAGGTCTTTGGTTAGACTGTACGTTATCACCGCAGGATATTGAACTCTTAACTTAAATTGACTTCATCTGCGGAATATAACCTGTTGCCACGAGCGAATTTCAATTAACCAATTAATTAATAATATCAATGTTATTAGAATGTTGTCTTGGAATTATGGTCAGTGGGCTAGAGGTTGCGATATAACTGTAGCAGTTTGAGCAACTAAAACCCAAATCTACTGCTACTACTACTGAATAATTTTCAATAAAATAAGCGATTAACAGCGAATCAATTGATTAGGTAGTGCTTTCGGTGTGGCATGATTGTTGTGATCAGACTGCGGAGACGAAATAGGCTTTGGGAAGCGAGCGATACTTGAAGTCAGCGTCGCTGCTTCGCATTGGCAGGTTTATATAGGAATTCTTGGAGTTTCTTGGCTTTCATTTTGACCCCAAGAAAACTACTTACCACCAAGCCTCCGCAAGCCTTGCTTGCGGTTATGGGAGTAGGTAATTGATTTTGAGGTATTTTCTTGAGCCATAAAGTAGTGGAATTTATCGGAATAATCTGGTAAGGTGCATCCTTATTTCCATGGTGACAGCTTTTGAAACAATGTTCTTCGTTTGCAGATTTTTATCAATGACTTGCAGTTGCCATTTAAATACCTTGAGCTGGAAGTCGACCATCCGATGGGTAGGTGACTCTTCTTCCTGAATTTTCCCTTCTCCCAATCTTTCCACCGACCTCAAACGCCTTTCCGTGGAAATATAAATTTTGATAGATAGATTTACAATCACAAAATAACGTTTTTTCCTCCTGTATTAGTGAAGATGCGTCCTCCTTGGAGAATTAACTATCCTTTAGCGTCGTGATAGAGACAGCTTTGTCATTGTGTAAAAATTTCATTAGTTTATGCCTCGGTCAATTACTGGTTACGTTGGTTGAGACACGAGTAGTTTGCATAAAATATCGAATCCCATTTATGAATGTTGTCTGTATCGTTCTCTGATCAAAACAAGAATCACATGCGATTTATTTGTTGTTGCACAAATGACAGCGCAGAATGACATCCGGGTTCAATTTTAGTAGCGGAGATAGTGGACAGATGAGTGTTTATTGACCCACGATAGGTACTACGTGGCGAGGGAAGCAGTTGCTGCAAAGAAGCTCATTTCTGAATCGTGCCAATAGCTCGCTATGCCGGTTCTACACGCTAGGATCAGCCGCCCGAATCAGCCGACCAAACGGCTGATCCTACCGTGTAGAGGCACGACCATTGCTCAGCCGAGGGGGTCGGATCCAAGGAGGTTAAAATGAAGCAAGAATAGGGGTGCTTGGGAAGGATTTTGTGACGAGTAGGTGTTGCCAAACCAGCCACAAAACATCGCCTTGTCTGTGGTTTTTAACTTAGATTTGGCGAAAATCAAAAGCGACCGCCGGACACATAATCCAGAGGAAGGTCTAAACTGTGCCGACTGCAATGGCGGAATTGACTTCAAGAATCAAGTGGTATCTCGCCTCCATTTCTTTTCTAACCTCCTTGGTCGGATCAGCCGGGCTGGGACCCCCAGCCACGGATATATAGTATCCGTGCCCCCAGCTTAAGTAAAGCGCTGCGCCGTTTGAAATCCTCGCTCGCATTTGGCGCGTGACTTTGAACTGGACGGTTCGATTTCTGTTAAGGTGTGAGAAAATTTGGAGGTTTTGGAGTGATGGCGAAGGAAATGTATCGTGCGAGGAATTGGAGAAACTAGTACCCTCATAAGAACTTACAACAGTTTTTGAACAGTTTGAAAATTTTAGGGATTGGAAAAACACTGGATCATAGTGGGAATATTTCATCATTGATGGCGTCGCATAAAATAGAAGACTAGCCCCCACCCGAAACATATCCCCAACAGACCAAAAGTCTGCATGACCCTTGGGGCAAAATAGCACATATTGCCACCCGCTAATCGACCTTGACGTATCGCCTCATCGTGTCCTTCTTCTCCATTAACCCAGACAGTATCCCCTCTAAGATGAAAAATAAATCCCTGCCCATGCGAAACGTTTTCCGGAATCGCTCTTCGGTGTAAAAAGGAACTACTGTCTTCCTGTAGCCTTCCTCCGAACTCTATTATTTTCTTATTGCGAAAGGTAGTGCAGTTCCGGCTGGAGGCATCACTGCCGCTCTCTTCCTCGACCGTTTAACAGCTGATATGCCAGCCTCCGCAATTGTCACCTCCTCATCAAAACACAAGAATTTTTTCATTTCCTCGTCGTCTTCTTACCAATTCCATTAACAAGCTAAAAGAAGGCAGGAAAATTTGATAAATTCGGCAAATTAAACTATATTTATTGGGTGAATTCAATCTTGCCACATTTATAGATTCTGGAATCAACTGATCATCATCTTCGGAAGACACTTCGTACCGAAATACTTCCTCGAGTTCATCTATTCTGAATGTTTATATTAGCTGCGACGGCTGCGCTTAACTGCTTTCAAATTTTATCAACTTGCCGACCGTGTTGCCGACCGTGTTGCCGACAGGTGGCGAATCGTCGACGTTCCCGTTAAGAAGCGTCCGCGGCTGAGCGCTTCGGCTGAGCTAAGCCGGATGAGCCAAGCCGTACGTGTAGAACAGGCATTACTGTGACGGCCTAAAGGCTCGCGAGATATGCTTTCCTTCGTATATCCACGCCACCGAAGGCAATCTCGTCCAGATATGAAGTGCATTGATATCAAAGCTCATGCATACTTACCTACTTCCTCTTCTCCGTGATGTTCCACCGTGCGGAGCTCGGAGCCATGTTGACTCAGCAACTGCTGCCGCTTTGCCCTGCGACAATGGGATCGTAAATTCGTACCCGCGCGTATCTCGAAATCGAATCGGCGACGATGTCTGGGAGGGCGTGACGACGGGAGTTTAATGTCCATATTGGGCGCGCGAAATCGCGCTCACGTTCAGTAGCGTTGAGGTAGGTAATTGATCGGCCCAGAAAGGTTTGCGCCCATCCCAGGCGAAGATGGGAGAGATCTAATGACGGATCTGACGGATGTTTCGGAGGTGGACGGCTTTCATTTTTAGACGTAAAATGCCGTTTAAATCGGAACGGATGAGACTTTCAAAATGGCTGTAGGTGATGCAACAAAGTTATGTCTGATAAACATTTACATAACTAACAAAAAAAGAGATATCCGAGTGGGCCCTGTGCCAATCGAAGGAAGAAGGGACCGCTGTGGTGATATGAATGTAGCTCTAAGTAAGTTAAATCGTGCTCTGAGTTTGCGAGTGGATTCATTGGAAAGCATTTCGATCGTTTTAATGGATAAAACCACGAAAAAACCGAATTCATGAAAGTTAAAAAATGGGAGAGATTTAATTTGTGAAATATTGAATAATTTGTGCAATGCTGGGAAGATGTCTGAACATCTACAAAGTAAGAAATTGAATGCCTAGAGAAACAGCTTCAAGGATAAAATAGCATAAAATTCTAAATCTTAGAAGCAAAGGATGTCATGCATGGAACGTTCCAGAAAACTTCGAAATTTCATCTCTGACCTTATAGCACAACGGATTTGTCAAGAAAATAATTGGAGGAAGATTAGAAGGGAAGATCCCGAGAGGAAACCCGGTATTGAATACATACGTAGGCCAAATAAAGATGGATGGAAGGAAGTATTATCAGGACGTACTAGAACTATTGAACAGAGAAGAAAGGAGAGCTCCAGTGAACCAATCTTTGGATTGGAATGTTTGAGGATGATGGAGTGTCTTGTCGTATCGGCGGCATTAATTTCGTTTCTGCAGACGTAGCGTTGGCGAGGGAAGTTGCATGGATTTGCGCTGGGAAATATCGAGTCGCATCGGTACTGCGGACGCCTCCTCCGAGCGGGTATGAAGGGTAGGTCTCGGTGCGAGTAGTGACGCGTGCGAGATGAATGACACTGTCCCCTTCGATGGGACAGATAGGGCATGAAATCGTGATCAGCGAACGCCGCCGCGCTAACACGCATGAGGTTTCTCTGCCTCGGATAAGTATTCGCGACGACTGCGACGCTGCCAACTCGGATTCGATTCGGCTCACCTCGGGGGAGTGACTGTGCAGAGGGGAATGATCGGGTCTATGTAAGGGCTAAGTGTAAACACTGAATTCCCACCCACGACACTGAGGACTTGGGTTCGAATCCCAGCAGTGATGGAGATATATATCCGATCCGCCTGCCTCGGTGGCGGCAGGGTGAAGTCCACTGGTTGGGTTTTTCTGTTTCCTGGGCATGGGTGTTTGACTAATCTGTTGTGCGTTAATGGTAAGAAAGTACTATATAGTCTTAAATTTGTGTAAATAAAGACGTAATTATTATTTTCCCTTCTGTAAAGTTGAAGTGTTGTACTTCGTATACCTATATGGCGGCTTTCGTTAAGAGTAGGCCTATATCGACACTGGGTTTCTCTCCGCACATCCTCCATTCCCCATATTATTTATTTCATCAGCCTGAATATAGCCTCGAGGACCATTTTACATAAGGCGTTGTAACAGTAACAAAGGACAACACACACAACCATGTCCTGGGAGGAGAAAAATCCTCCCCAGGCGGGACTCGAACCCGCGACTTTTGGGTTGGCAAGCGAGGACGTTACCCCGCCGCCACCGAGGCCGACATTCCCTATTATCATTTTCCCTCTTATCCCCTATTATCGTCCTACGTTTCCTTCATTATCGTCCTATGCATCTATTCTTATTGGCGCAAGTAACCACAGTACTCGGTTACCTCACCTAAATAATGAAATAAACAACCAGTTCACAGGGTCTGTCTTGGAAGCATAGGTTTCATTTTTGCTGTATGTTTCTCACTGGGCTCGAAGTAGATATCATGCTTTATTTGGTGAGTCTCCCTACCGCCAGAATTTGCAGATGTCAATGTGAGAAATAAATTGTTGCTTTCGTTCCATCCCTCGCTTATCTAGTTTTCTGATCAGGTTTATCTTTGTAGCTGTATTTTAACGTCCGTTTCGTGTAGTTTTACGAAAGTTGTTCATTTGAAATCCTTGAATTAAAAATCTTCAAATTCAAATACTTACAAGTGACCGTTAGTCCAACTCAGAGTCATCTACCTGTCGCCAAAATAATTCACCTCTATTTACCTTGAATCCCACGAAAAATAAACGCCCCATGTTTTTAAAGCACTAATGAATTCATTCTGTGACTTAGTAGTCTATGCTAGCAATTTTGAGAGCAAAAGAAAGAGCTCGTGTTGGAAAAAGCTGGATATAGTACGTCGCGTATGTTGCGGGACGTTTGAAAATAAATCATCTAAGTTCAGGAATGGATGATTGACGAAATTTGACTAGTAGGTGGTGGAAATAATGATTATTATGATAAAAAATTCTTATAACGAAGTGACTATCGCTTCTCTTTTACTGTATGACTTTTGTTCCTTACTTAAAAGCCCAAAAAGGTGAATATCTCTCGGGACATTCAAGACAAAAATATATCAAAGATAAATTTACCTGAAGTGGTACTGGTACCAAAATGAAGGACATCCGCTCGTGAGATGAGGTTAACTTGTGGCAATTTTGATAGAAAAAAAAATTCATCTAAGATTAAAGGCTCTCGCACCTTTCCCAGTTGGAACAGTTTCACCTTTAAATAACACGCTCCCAACCTTTTCGAGGTAATGGAAGTGGGGAGCCAACCTAATTGGAATTCGAAATAGCCTAAGCCGACGGCCTTCCATTAGGGAAGACCATGATGTGATCCTCTACGGTCTTCACTCCTTGTTCCAAAAAAACTAAAAGTTTTGGCTCGCTTCCGGTTGTTCCACTTCGGCAATTTCCAATGAAACTGTTAAAAAAAAACTTTTTATTTTCTCTCACCGACCTTAGAGGATATTTTTGGAGATATTGTGAAAAATCCTTTCACCATTTTCTCCCATTAATCCAAGTGCGTTCTATTTCACTCAAGGAAAGAAGGAGCTTCATCGCCGAGGAGCCATCGCTGACACATTAAGTTAGTAGTATTTTGAGTGATTCATTTTGGCTACAGGGAGTGTTTGGGTGATTTTGAACCTTATAGAAGGCGTTAAATATTCGTCGGAAAGAATAGTTTAAGAGTATCATTCGTTGTAACTTACGCTTATTTTTTTATCGCCGGGTGAAAATTCGGATACATACAATGTGAATAATTACGTTAGTATGACCTGGGATCCTCACGATAGAATGAAGGACTGGTAAAAAACTGCTGTTCGAATGGTCTAATCGGCTGCGAATGTGACTGATTTTATTTATGACCGTGGATTTTTCTTAGTTTTGCAAATGCTAGTTGTTATTCGTTATTCTAATCGGCTGCGAATGTGACTGATTTTATTTATGACCGTGGATTTTTCTTAGTTTTGCAAATGCTAGTTGTTATTCGTTATTTGAATTGGATCAAATATTTCGTTCCGAAAGTATTTTATGCATCAGTGTGCTTTAGGTTGAAGGCCTAAGAACAAAATAGCGAACGATATGGCATGATCTTAGTTATTAGTTGAGATATCGGTGATAAAATCATTTGTAGTGAACTAAAAACAATAAATCGAATCTCTGTTGCAATTTGCTTATATTTGGCTTTGTATGCAGCATTTCATTGCGGAGAGAACTAAAAACAATTTTCTCCCTACAGCATCAAATACAAAATATTGATATACAGCAAAGATAAACATATATATCTACATACAGCAGAGATCAATGAATAAAAATGAATTATATGAAGAAATCTCCAAGCGGCAAATCTGAAATCGAAGTGAAAAATGAATTTAAAAGTTCATGATAACTATCATGCCCGGAATATTATTTGAAATTAAGCACTGTGTAGTGACAAGTGCTCGTTAGTAAAATCAAAGACCTTTGAGTCAATTTATTTTTTCAGTTAGAACTAAGATATTCTGTACTTTGAAAATTGAAAATACCCGGAAGTAATTGAAAAGGGTCCCAAATATATTTCTTGTGGTTTTTAAAGATAGGGATGGAAGATTCGATGAAAAAAATTCGATGACATATTTGGAATTACAGTATGAAGTTTCATCACAGGGCGGTGGTTTCCGATGATGTGGAAAAAAAACCTCAAAATGACGGATAATGTATAACTGAGAGGTTATTTTCACCACTTGGGCGTTACTGAAGGAATAATTTTTACAAGGCTACCTATACACTCACTGTTGTTTACGTCGGAGAAGTTTTTAAATGATGGCATTTCGGACCCGTCCACGTGTTGTCCACTCCTTGTCTAATTTATTGACTGCATTCAAATGTTTTCTGTTCCCAGGCCCATTATCAATTCGGCTGAGGGACTCCAGAATCCGAGATTCATTTAACCCATTAGCCATAGGAATTGTGCTACCCTCTTTATCTTTTTCAGCGGCTAAAGTCTTTGTTGAGAGAAAAATTAGTGGTAGAACATACTCTAAAAATATTTTTCATCTCCAACATGTACTTGACACCGTGCACTTTCAACTTGAGAGCCTGAATCACTGAATGCTATTGGATGTTTTCGCATCAATTTCATTCTTTTGTGTAACATTTATTTACAATGAGATATATTGATGAATAATTAAATAGTTGCTATTGTTATTAAAAGGATGTGGCAACTGCATATATAGCCTAACGAAGCCATAGTCTATTCTCTAGGATACGTGCTAATTACTTGCATTTTAATGTGCAACCACTAATTGTAAGATATAGTGGGAAAAAGTGTTTGATTTTGCTAAATAATTTACTCACAAATTTCATATATTTTATGCAGGATTTGTTTTCTGTAACTTGCGTTGATAAATAAGACTAACCCATGCTTTAAGATATGTGGTTTTTTCTTACTAATGCGCAAGCGGGTGAGTGTATAAGTGGGAATGGAAGAGGTCATTTGTACAACGTTTTCAATGAGTGGTTACATCACGCATTCGAGAGCTCCATGGATATTCAATATCTTCACTTGCGGAGCGAATAACTTGCTGGATGCCTCCTGAAGCGATGAGACGCGGCCACAAGAAGCACCCGATGACGAATCATTCCGCGGCAGGCCGTCGACGTCGTCCTCCTGGAGGAGGCCAACTGATCACTTGTGAACAGTGCAAGAGTGATTACACTCTTGCACTGTCCTCACGAGCGTTTTATCTCTCCAATTGATGTCGGTCATGCGGAGATAGTCTTCACACGTTCCGATAAACACCAAGCAGACAGTAAAAAAATAAAGGATCGGAATAAGAGTTCTTGGCATTAGCATACGGTTATGCGAGTTGTTTCACGCCTCGTCTAATTATAATTTTTTCCCGCTCACGTGGGAGAGGGAGACTCGTAGGCTCGTTTGAGTGACGCCGACTCAGTCAGTCTGACAGTCGGATGCGACCACCCACTGGGGGAGGGTCACATCCCTTAGCCGTATCGAATGTCACTGTTTTTGGTGCGACCTGAGGAGTTGGACGAGATAAATAAAGGTTTTTGTTTCCGTGTTTTGGCCTTCCGGTTCCGTCTCCAATCCTTCCCTTCCAAAAATACTATCTATTCCCTTAATGCCTTCATTCGTCACCTTTTGCTCAGGCCCTCCTCGAAATCCCGCGGATATACTCATTCAAATGATGAAAATAGACCGTGATGTAATTTGATTCAATTAGTGTAAAGTTGGATGAGGTTATAAGACTGAAGGAATGACAATATAGAAGGCAATACTGCCTGAAGTCTTTATCTGGAAAAGTTAATGTTGTCATTTATTCAGGTCTTGCATTTGTGGAAATGAAGGCTTTGTTACAATATTTTATTTGCTTTTTGGTTTAGTCTCCAATCCATCCCTTCCAAAAGTATCAGATGTGCCTCTAAGGGTCTCTTCTGTCCTTATGGATCAAGCCTACTAGTCGTGTAGTAGTCGTGTTGCCTTAATCATTCTCATGCAAGTCATGATAGTCGACCGTGTTTTAAAAATGAAAATCGATAATTACCATATTGAGTGAAGTAGTGAGGCTAAACAAATGCGTTATTTATGTCAGGGATCTTTTGGGATTTGCACCGGGTAGTTAGGTCCATGGCGGCCAACGTTTCGATGCTCGCCTCACTCTCACCTCTGCCCTGAGGACGATGCTCGACTCGAGCATCGAAACGTTGGCTGCCATGGACCTAACTACCCGGTGCAAATCCCAAAAGATCCCTGACATAAATCTTCGCTGGGAAAGCCTGAAATCCTTCAAATGCGTTATTGTTTATAAAAGACTGCTGATGCTCAAATTTAATGCCGAGAAATAGAATTAATGTCATTTGCTTAGGTTGTGTGTTTGTAAAAATTAAGGTTTTCTTACCGTGTATCTTTCACACCAGTTCGGTTTCCAATCCGTCTCTTCCAAAATAACAATCTATTCCTCTCAAGGATTTCAATCGTAACCTTTTGGTTTAAATTATTCTCAAAATCCCGTGGCTACTGTCTTCCTTGTAATAGAACTAGACCGTCATTTAACCTAGATCAGTAATTTTCGTATCGGTTGAAGTAATGATGCTTAAAAATACGTGGCGGTAGGCTCTAAAAGTCATTACTGCTATAATTCACAGGTGAGAAAGCGAAATGATGTCATGCGTGTAGGTTATTAATGTATTTTGAAAAGTCCTCACTACCGTTTAAACGATTCCTAAGTATGGAAAATATTTAAACAAAATGTTCAAATGGATTGGTTAAGTCTAACACTTTGGAGTGAAGGACAAAGGACTTTGCCTTTGCTGTTGGCACTTAACTGAGCTTTGGATGTCGCTACCTCCTCAATCTGAATGGATAGGAAATAAGAAGTAAGTAAATAAAATATCAAGTTACTGAACTAGCTTTATAAAGGCTTTAGGTTACATTTACACCAAGCACAGGGAAAAGAGTCCTAGCAGAAAAAGAAGTACATACTTGCTTTGAGATGGAATTCGCCCTCAGAAACTCATTCATATGATACATATGGATACAATTTGTATTTTAATAAATGTATTAACTAAAACTGGTTCATTGTTTTCACACACAACCGTTATTTTCAAGGGTAAACCACTCAGAGTAGGTAACCTTTGAAATTACGTTTATACCTTGAAACTTGGTTGGGATTTAATGTATTTATATGGACACTTACTGTTTGTATTTTAATGTTATATCATTCTTCAACGCAGTTAGTTCGGAAGGGAAAATAGAAACTCATTCATTTGATTCTACAAAAGATCTTGCTGTCAGTTTAAGATATCGGAATCAATGGAGCTGAATCATCGCAATGATAAATCGGCGTTCTTTCGGCATTTCTTCCCTAAAGCAGCTGCTTCTCTCGCTGATTTTTACTTAGTCCGCAAATTGACGTGTTTGAGTCTTAATTCTCTCTTCAGGCGCTGCGCTGGTTATTTAAATAGACAAATAAATGGAAAAAGTATTGAATTACCCTGATTTTTCATTAAAATATATATTCATAATAATATAGGTTTCCACTGAGTCATACTCGAGAATTATTATGTATAGCTGAATTAGTTGACCAATTTACTCTTTTTTTATATTAAATAGCAAAGAATAACATTGTGAATCCACATAAAATCCTTTATTTACGAACTAGGTTTCGTTGCAGTACAACATCATCAGGTCAGCCTGTACTTCTGCGAAGTCTGATAAAATCGCAAATAAAATATTTTATGCGAGTTTTCAAAGTTATTCTTTGTTATTTAACATGAAGCAGTTCTACTAACATTGTAAGTTACGCTGGAAACGATTAAATTCCCTCTTTATCAATTGGTCGATTCGCGAGTTTCACTCATGAGGCCCCACGGTTTTACCTTAAAAGTTTTAGCGAGCTCATAGTTCTGGCGTGCGAGATGTATTTCCGGTAAATTATTATCGTACTGACGTTATTTATCTCAATAGCCTTTAACTCCTTTGTTCGTTTCATACTGGGCGCCCAGGGCAGATGGATGCGCTCGAGGGAGCAAGGGACCCGAGAGTCCTTGGGCCGGCCGGCCCGAAGACCGTGTGTGACAGGTGGACTTCGCGGCTCCCCGTGGTCTTAATTCATCTTGACGTTGACGTCTCCTCCCTCCCCCTTTCTCATTTGCCTACTCCCTCTTCTCGCTCCTCTCTCATTCCCATCCTTCTTCCTCCTTCCATCCCCTGTCTCCATCAGGGACACGTCTGGGATTTGCCGAAATGGCCTGGTGTTGGTGTGATTTAGGGCCATTCACCCTCACGGTTGGGAAATACGTTGGGTAATGCTGGCCTTCAGTATTGTTTAAGTGTTTTCCGTTCCTATATTTTTTTAAAGTTATTAACCGTTGAAAATGTAATCATCATCTCGTCCTCAACGCCGAGATCACCTGCTCAATCCGCAAGGTTTGGGCTTACTTTGGGGTATAGGTACGCGCAAATTTGCGATATACACGGTAGTGTTAGCAAAAATGGGATTTTTCTTCAATATATAGTTTGAAAGAATTCCTCAATTATTTACAAAAACGTACGGCAGTGACTACTGTGTTTCTACAGAATGCTACCTATCGGCATGCTACCGAACTTAGCGAACACATTCTTCCATTCATCGTCGTTCATGGGCGCCAAAGTGCACTGATGTGTTCTGAATCTGCTCTAGCTGAAGCATATTGAGCGGAAAGTTCCCATTAAGGCGTGTAAGTCTTCAAAATGTTTATGCGAAAACAATGCACAATAAATCTTAAATATAAAACAAACTAGGCAAAACTTGGTGCTGGTAACTCATATATAATATTGTGTTAACTTACCTTTCCAAGTGGTTGCATGTGTACGCACTTTTAAAAGGTTAACTTTTTACGTCAGTAACGATCGGAAAGCAACTGCGCGTTGTGTTGCGAAGCGGTCAGCGCAATAAAGCGAATGAGAAGAACCTATTGGCTTGTTGCTGCGCGACGTCATCCCCCTTACTGTGGGCAGTTGTACCTTACTGTACCTGTGCAGGTAACTATGCGTGTTGCAGGTCCTAAAGCGGAAATATATAATTCCTCTTGATTTCACTGAAACAAAATCGGGAATAATTGCGCTCATGATGATCACTGGGCTCATAAAGTTTGATCTTACCATATCCCGATGATTGTCGCATTCGGATTGGGTATTATCTTAGTCGAATGTGGATAACTTTGCACCTGAGTTGTGAATAGAACTATTATCTTAGGATAAATCTTCATAATTTTCTTCCAGTATGTTAAAGATTAGCGATAAAACTCACTACTTCATTAATTAATCAGTCCACGTAATTGAACAAGCCATTCATTAATCTAATGTTTAATTAATGATCATAATTGATAAAAAATCGTTTGCCTGGACTAGGATTGGAACTCAGATGCCCCGGTTTTTTTTGTTTAGGAATTGTGAATTGCGTTTCTTTAGTGGGTTTCTCGGCTAAGTTTCTGCCGCGGCTAGTCCTGCAGTATTTTACAAATTAGGGTTTACGTTGAATATTAGGATATATCCTTCACCAAAATGATTGAACCCAAATGATAGCTATCCCAAAAAATCCCCAACTATGTAAATTCTTCTCCCGCTTCCTACCGGGTCAGGTTCTCTATCTCTGCCGACTTTTCGATGGAAAAGTCTTCCATCGCGCGGCAAAGTGTCCATTGGGATCATTCCAATAACACTACTGTGCTGCTCACCTTTCGATTCGTTCCTAATCTCTGCCGACGCGTCGGCAGAGATGAACCTAACTGGATCGGAACGCCGAGTAGAATTTACATCAATTATTCGCCGGGGAAGAATAAAATCTTTAATCCCTCACCATCTACATTTTTTACTCCGAAGAGAGAAATTTGCCATTAAAAATTACTTGAATTGACCGGGATTCGAACCCAGCTCTTCTAACTGCCGGTCGGATGTGTTTTTTTATATATCGTTATAATTTATCTTTTCATTTTCTTGACCTTTCTGTTGTGAAGAAGACTCAGAAAGAACACTTCCAAGATTATACTTGACCTCAAATTAGTTATTCCATCATTAATGCAGACAGTTTTCTCTCTCGAGCGTCATTCATTCTGGTTTATTTTTTTATCACTGCAATTCGAATTGCCCTCCTTTAAGTGTCAATATCTCGACTGGTTTGCGAAGGATTAATTATTGAAAAATGATTGAGTCCTCTAGATACCTTTAGATTTTCTCTCATCCGAATACGTTTTGGGATACATCCATAGGAAGGTGCTGTCCCTAAAGGTATAAAGAGCATTGAGACGTCAGGGTTTGTAAAATGCGAATTAAATTTGATTTTTTTTATCTCGAAATGGAGGGAGATACTTTTTTCTTTAAACATTTTCACGATATTTTTCCAAAATTCAATGGAGAGCGGAAATCTGTGACTGTTTATTTTTAAAGTAAAAATTAGTGAGTTATTTTATTTTTAAATCGGAGCATATTTCATAATTTATTCCTACCTGTTCTTTCAATGCCACAGAAAATATGTGCGCCACATATTTTATTGCTAAAAGCTTAACTTTCTAGATGAAAATGGATTTAGACTCTTGGATCAATAACTTATTGCCTGTGCTTTGTGGCTATATTTTACAGATGTTAGTTGGAATTATTTAGCATTTAGTTCTTCCAAATACATGGAAAGGTCATTTAAAGGTTACGGTGAAAGGGGTTGCTGAGATTGAAAAAAGATTGAGGCTCGTTCGTCAATTCCGGTGGAGGCTTTTTAAGGCAGTCTTACTTTACGTATATGGTATGGGTATTGATTCGATGACGAAATCAAGAGGGATGTAGAAAATAAACCATTTAAGATTAAGAGATGAAATGGATTAGGAAGGAATGAAGGACTTCAGTAAACCAATCTTTGGATTGAAAAACTGCTGGTGATATCACACGCTCGGTAATAATCAGAAATAATTAGTTCCTGGAATCGAAAACAAATATATATTTTCCTCTTGAAAAACAGAAGCATTTTGGCGGATTGTAAGGTCAGTTAGGAAGCTGGAAAAGAGCAGCAACGACACTCAACAGACGTTCCCCTGAGAATCATTACTGTGGAAGAAGACTTCGCGAACATCATTTGATTCCGAAATTTCTTTGGTTCCTCGTGGCCCTCATCATCATAAATTTTTGCCAACTTCCGTCTTCACCGCTCCCTTTCAATTTTTTCTTCATTTTTCGTCTGGTCACGAGGTCATTTTTCTTCGCTCCTAAACGTTCCACGTTGATGTTCATTCCCTTCCATAAATGGGATCGCACTTATTAGGAGCGGGATGAAAAAATATCCATTTGACCACAGCCCGTTACGACGCATAAATATCGCAATACCGGCACCTCCATGCGATCGTGGCTTATTTATTTTTTCCGCCAATAAACGAACCTGGCGGCATTCGTTGGAGGCTCACTCTCTGTCTTAAGGAATTCTTTAAATTCAAATGAAGGCGTTCCTCGTTTCGACTCGTCCACTTGTTGTTTGCTCGCCCGGGTTGTAGCGGCAGACGTGACCGGAATCGAAAATAGTGCGAAACCTTTTCAACGTCTCAATAATCTAGATGTAATCTTTTCACCCAGGAAGGGGCGGATTCGCCCCTTCGGATAATGGCCAAACATCGATTTTGGTTGCTGACGCAGGGCGCTGTCCTTGATAACATCGCTGGACTCTCAACGGGGCAGTTCAGTCATTCGATAGCATTTTCGGAACTCTGCATTGGACAGTAATTCACTTACTTGGCCGTTAATTATACACCACGGCTATAATTTCACCTACTATCAGCACAGAACTCGGATATAGAAGTTGTTGATTGCTCAGACAATGGAGTCGACTTAGTATTTAAAATTACCAAGTGAACTTGTTCTTAAGATATGCCAAATTATGAGTAAAATTTGAAAAATTCCTTCTGTATTAACTAGGATTTCATTCACATTTACATGAGTATTTTATATAAAATACCAAAACTTTTTCAAGCGAAATTATTTCAATAACTCAATTGGACTTAAAAATTGAAACAATGAACTAATTAGGGTAATAATACCCAAACTATTACTTAAACCACTTTAATCACATGTAAAAATGTTAAGATAGCTACAAAGTGTACCAATGTATTCTTTACCAGTTAAACGATGGATAGATAGCCAATTGACTTAGCAAGGAGGAGGATATTACAAGCATCTCATCATGTTTTTGTGAGGGATTTCTGTTTATGTCTTGCAATTCTGAGTGATGATCAGTTTTTAAAATACTTCAAAGCTGATTATGCCTCTATTTTGTATAACTGGTAAACTTAGTAGTTTGGCATATAACCAAATTAACTTGTGACGATTTTACTCATGCCTAATTTTTGCATGCATAATTATTTTCAAATAGGTATATCCTTAGGTATTCAAATAGGTATACCCTCTGTGGGATACCCTTATACGAATCTCATTCATTCGCTATAGCATAATCTCCTGGTAGAATACTATCACGTCGTATTAGCAGAAAAGGCAGTTGGAATTCTTCTAATTTAAGACAGATAATGCGTCGAGAACTTTGGATGCTGATTCACGGTGAGTCATGACTAGTTTTGACAGGAAATACATTCGTTCGCCTTCCGTCGAGACATTGTCTATCTCGGAATTCATAATATTCTTGGAGCTCAGTAGCCCACCTTGGCCCTTTAAGTAGTAATTTCTTCTTCGTCCGCAATCATTCTATATATTTTGCTTGCGAACAATCTCAACTTAAGTGGTATACATTTAGACAGGTAAATTCCTTCTTTCTCTCTGACGACCATTGCTTATGTTTCTTCTTTTTCACCTCCCGTTGTGTGCTTTTTATGCAAGCGTAAATCCCCGAAAGTTATTCATTGAAAGGTGTAATTAAGCGGATGGAACCTATACAGGCATGAAAGAGCTCAAACGTATTTACATGAGTAAATACGTTTGAGATGTGGGTTGGGGGATGGAGAAGGTGCGACGTCAGGAAAAAGAATGCAATAAAGGTGCTGAGCATGTGGGTAAGGAATGGGTGCTTGAGGAAATTAGGAGGACGCAAAGAAAGTGAATGAAACAGGTATTTCAGGGCGATGGAATGATGAAAGCCGTTGTAGCGGGGAGGATGGTAGTTTGAGCGAGTTTTTCCCTGGTCATAATAGAGACCATATTCAAATTTAATTTTAAAATTTGGGCATTTGTATGTATCATGAAATAAATATGGCAATATTAGTGATTTTTCTTTATGGTCTTCGTTTTATTTAACTGAACTTCTCATTATTCAGCTAAGTGTACATGTTTGAATCTTAAACTTGACTAGTTTTTCCATTCTGTACGCTGAAAATACCTTTAGAACCGAATGTTTTTGTTTTTTGGGATTTTAGAGAAATTAATGGGCGAGTAATAATTTATTTCATTAATTTTTTTGCCCTTGGACGATTCTGGTGGCCCGTATGCCCCTGCGATCCCGATAAACCATTGACTTGTCGTCAGGTCACCGGGGCCGGCGGCGGAAAAATAATTGACAAAACGCACAAACTATCCATGTTTAAATGCTTATATCTGTGCCACTGAACTTCTTAATTTTAATAGCGTGTCTCCAGAGAGTACAGACGTACCACGTCCCACCAAAACGGCTTATATTTTTTGGAACATGTCTTGTAAAGTAATTCTGTGAGCAGCTGATATTTTTGTATCATTAGAAATATGAGATCCTTTTCTTTGTATTAAAACCAAATTCATATTGAATTTTATGTAAAAAGGTATCTCGCTCAAGCTATCTTGAGAAAGGGTACTGGTAGAAAGAGAGTAGGATTTTGTTGAGATGGAGGAAGGTAGGAAAGATGCTGAGCTGAAGTCAAAGACGATATAGAAAAGGAAGTGACTTTAACTACAGATAATTAAAAGCCTGTACTTCCATACCCATCCTAAGCCACTTTAATCGGTAGACTGATTTTTACTATAATTCAGTAGCCATGTTTCCGATATTGTCATAATTGTGGCAATCCATGGCGCTGCTTGTTTATGCTGCCCTCGGAGTGCCCGTCCTCATTCGGCAATACTTGTCCCACGCCAGTTGAATGTAATCATTTTAATATCTTCCCCGTCATTGACGCATGGATTCGCTACCGCCGTGTACTTGTCGTGTGATCCGTGTTCGATCCCTCAAAAGATTTACGATAGGAAGTAAAAATGAAATTTATTCATTTCGGGCTCATTTCTGTGTGTCCCACAAAGAAAGGGCGAACGGGGAGTAGTACGACGCCAATGGAATGTCCGTCGGATAGGAGCGACATAGAACCACGCAAGCACTCGCGAACGAATTGTATATGCGTGGTACGGGATGCAGAAAGCTACCTTGATATTTCCCTCTCCCTCCGCTTCGCTGTTTCACTCGAGTCGCCGCGTCTGAAAGGATGTATCCCCTCAGCCCCCTTTAAAATGAGCCTCCTTGCAAATTCAGAAACAGCCGGGAAAATTGAAATGTCAAACTGGATGGGAAGCTGAAAGGTTACGGCGTGAATTTATGTCGCATAGACGCTGTGGCGTGATTGTTCAGTCCTAATAGGGTGGGTGTATTTATCCAAGTAGTATCCGAGGTGTTCTGGCTTGCCAGTTAAACGAGACGGGGTAGCTGTCAATTTATGCAAAGTGTATCTGGTTGCCGGAAAGTTTTTCTGAATAACTTATAATTATTACGTTATCATTATTTTTTCACTTCGGAAGCATATTACTAGCATATGTGCAAGAGGATATTGTCGTGAGATGTTAGTATATACATTTGATCGAATGATGCTGGGTGTAGTTATTTTCTGGATGAATAATGAAGGTCAACTGGATATTTTAGGATTATAAAAGCTCACAGAAGATACAAAAATGAGTAGTGAATGAGTCTCTCTAGTTCAATGTACATAGGAGGAAGGGTTGATAAACTATGCATTATTCCTGTCACTCAGAACTTAATCTTATGCGACCATCTGTCAGAGCCTACTTAATAGTGAGAAACTGGAAATGACCTCAGAATGCAACCTAAGTTTTTTATTATGCAAAATGATTGAATACCGTGCATAATAATGACTTTAAACTATCTCCGTTATAGTTTTTAGGATTCTTTAAATGTACTGACTATTCGATGAACCGGATTCTAGAGTTTGAACGGTTACCCTACCATCCTTACCATTCCGTTTAGTATTGTAAGTGTAAATAGTTTTTTATATTTTTGCTTGATTCCCAATTACTCTTGCTAAATTTGTTTTAGCATAGTTATTATTCCTACGCATAATGGGAACTAGAAATTTCTACTTTTTATGTCGGGTACTTGTACAGTACACATTTTGTTTAGCTACGTATACAAATTTTGTTTAAATATCTATATGATTCTACTCATTGTATTCATCTAGGTTTTATAGGGGAAATGAGGACGACGTTCCCGGAAACTTAAGAAAACACTAGCAGATGATTATATTTCTATTGGTTTTCACGGCAAATATTTCTTTAGATGGAATGAGGTGGTGAATGGTGGGAATGTTTGTGTTTCAGAGAATCTATACCAATTATAAACTTTTACCGGACGAGTGTGTTCATATCGTCAATATAGTCGCATCGCATATTAATCATTTGAAGTCAAGTGAAAGTCAACTCATGACTTGTCTAAGGGTAAGCGTGAGCAGCTTTGAGACAATACTCATAAAGCACCGTAAAAAATCAGATGAGGGTTAAAAAAGATTGATGACCTCTTCACGTTTAATGAAACTCCTCGACTCTCCATTGTTTAGAGATTCCACTAATTGTGAAAGTTCTTAAAAGTGTAATTTTTCAAATTTTATTGAAGTACTCTGCCGATTATTTCTAAAAATGTCAATACCTTTTGACTTCTTGCTCGTCACCATTTTCTTCTTAATCTTGAAAATAAAACTAATATTCCTACTAATGGTATTTTGTTTATGGTGCTGCATATTTCCGGTAAATAGGGGAACATGCATAATTCATTCGAATTAAATTTTTACATTCAAAATTTGAGTAGTTATGACAAGCTTAAATTATCTTTTTAACAACCTTATCTTACGGCCATATCGCGTAACTCAACACTGCACCTCACGCACCTGAGGTATTAAGCGTAATATCGGTTGAAAAACACTTCTTTTTTTTAAGGTTTGATTCAGAGTTGAAGGATGCAGGATTTTCCTCAATAGGAAGCAACGCTGATTGACGATGCAGGAGTGTAAGACAAGCCGCATATCCAGCATTACGGCGAGCATATATCAGGCAACATCACGAAGGCACGCGACAACCGCATTCGATTGACGAAGACGAGGAATTCCGTGAATCACAGTGGGTGTTTTGTTGGCCTTTTTCCCTGGTAACACTACATCAGCGTCTAACTAATAGAGAAGACGTCATCGGATTCTCTCGCGCACTTGTTCGGGAGAAATTGCCCACGCAGCGGAAAACGTCAGCGACGCGGAAGAAGGCTGAGCCATATCCGTCCGCCCCTCACCCACGGGTCCACAGTTCTCATCTCCTCCCCCCTCTATCCTACCCCTTGGGGTGGCGCTTAACATTTCATTCGTCATTTTAATGCCAATATTATATTGTGGGTAATGCCTCATGGAAAACAACTGCGTAGTGGAGTTTTGCAAGATGCATTGAAAGCATTTTTAATGGTATATTTCTTTGGAGGGGAAAAGACTAAAAACGGTACACCTTTGCTAGACGCATTGAAAGCATGTTAATGGAATATTAATTTGGAGAGGATAAGGCTATAAATGGTACATTTTTTCACGTATTGCAATTCGATACATTATTTTGTTTTAACACATACTTCAAATGCAGAGACAAGATACGGGAGACTTCGATTCATCGGCAAGTTCTTGAAATAGTTGCTATGGGGACACACCGTAGGATGTTCTACCCTAGTAGACGCATATTTAGAGCCATCTCTCAATGAAACAAATCATTTGAAATAAGCAGTAAATGGATTTAATTTTCATGGTTCAATATGAGACTAGAATGCGTCTATTAGGGTAGAACATCCTGTAGTGTCTCCATAACAACTACTTGGACAACTTGCCCTTGAAGCGAAGTCTCCGTATCTTGTCTCCGCAATTTATGTAAAACGGTAAACATTCAATGGAAAAATAATTAGTCAGGGAAAGAAGACTTAGATGACAGTCAAAAGATGAGAAAGAAGAAAGAGGAGGGTGAAGGTTTTGAAAAAGTATTTTCAGCTTACCTAGGTGATCTTCGACCTCAACTCTGTGTATTATATATTCTCTTTAAAACCTAGGTGTGAATTTATTTACATGTTTTATTGTATCATTAATAATATCCACTTGTTCTGTTAGTATTAGTTGATTTCATTTTGTTAAAGGACTTTCGGTATTGGGAGAAAAGGCAGGGCAATGGTTTTTCTGTGAGTAAAAACGCACATTTCATCATTTTACCGGCGCGGTGTTACCAGCCGGCTGGAAGTACATTCTGGGGTCCCATAGCATAAAGGCGCGTTCATTTCCCGATAAACTTACACTTTGAAGAGGAGAGGCCGAGATAAAAAATATGCATAAAGAATAATGGAAACTTGCCTCGTGTGCTAATCGGTTGATCGCTTGTTGGTTGTGTTCCAACGCCAAAAGTAATTGCTCGCCAGACTTTCTCTCTTGCCAAATGGCGCCTAAAATTTACTATGACATTCTTAGATCATCTCAAGATTCTGAGAAGAACGTCAAGTTGCCATTTTTTATTACTAGTTTGTTTCATAAGTAGACATTTTAATGACGTGCAAATGACTCTCAAGGGAAATCATGGCTTTAAAAGTGGCGTAAATTAGGTGTTATCCCTTCCAATTTTACGAATGAGAGTTCAACTGAAAATACGTCAAAACCTTGTACATACCACGTTTCCTCATACTCGTATTTAAGTTAGATTTCATTTCCTATGGAGTGAAATAATTGTGCTGGAGCGGGTGTTTTGCGACAGCTGATTTTATGAGCAGCTTAGCGGAGCGATTAGGTTAATATCCAAAGGTGAACCAGTAGCTTGCTCCCCATAGATTGCTATCTTTATCTATCTTTTATTTCATCCAGAAATCTGCTCAAAAGCTTGTTTCCTATATATAAATACAATGTTTTGTATCTGATTAGTTATATATATTACATTATTTACTACTATCATTATTTTTTCGAATTCTGAAACCTGTATGTGTATTCAATTCCTAAATTTACCTATATTGTATTTTATAAACTGTAATTTATACTTCTTGATGGTGATGATATTAGCATTATCTTGCAATACAAGTTGTGCGATGCCCATAATGAAGGCCGTAATCGATATTATCTGTAAGTTTGAAGAAGTTTTTAAATGAGAGTTCGCCCGAATTTCTTAGCTGCCTTCAATTCTATCCTTGAGCGTAAAAAAGTTATTCTTTCCATAGTCATACACTACGTTTACCAATCGATCTCAGATCGATCTGACCGGCTCAGCTCGGTATGGTAAACGGAGCGGTCTGGCCAGATCGATCTGAGAAGCGAGCCGAGTCAGCCCGCTTTCCCTAACCGGTCTGAGATCTCAGATCGTTCCGAAGAGGTCGGAGCGTGGCGCTCATCGTTCTTCTTTTGGTTGCCGACGGTAAACAAAATATAGTCGATATCCTTTACGGCGTGACTTGTTGTAAGAAGGGAAAGGAAAGAAATGTGTGGCTGAAATACGCAAGAAATCTCAAAATAATTCAAACTACTGAAAGCGATAGTTCAATATCGATATTTTCAGACCGTGTTGACAAACCAGGGGATCTGAGTCAGCTCGCTGCTGAAGTTTCAGATCGGTCTGAACTCAGACCGATCTGAGATCGATTGGTAAACGTAGTGATAGGAACTTGACGTGCGCTAACCATTTGATTAATTATCCTATTGCCACCAGTTTGACTTCTAACGACACTACGATGTGAGATGGTCGGCAATGTTGGGGAATTCTAAGACTTTAATTTTCGACTCCTGGACGTGAATCGTTACGTATAAGATTGATGGCCTTGTGTTCATTCAGTAGCGCTAAGTTCAATGGATCCGTTTTACGATGATTGTTCGAATAGTGTATCCACCGAGAAGATCCCTATCACACCATTTAGTTTTGCTTTGCCCTCTTGGTTTTACTTCACTTGGTTTAATATATACCCCAAAATATTTACTTTCTTAGCTGTGCTACCCTCTTGTCAATTCTATGGCTGTATCCTTTCCAATTTAGCTATTAGACCGCGTCCTTTTAAAATGGTAAGAGGTCTAGTATCTATCGCTGAGGCTATCCTTTCATCTCTTCAACCCAACCTATCGTTTGCTTTGCTTGTCTATTTATTTATTTGATGAAGCGTCTCCCTCGGCTGACATTCTTAGAAGGGCAATCACTCAATTCGATTCCTCTACCTAGTGTAAACCGATAAGATAAACTTGTGCACCGTATCCGGTTGTGCACGGACGCTTCTCACCTGAACAAACAATTTTGTCTTTTTCATTACCCGATTCAGGCAATATGTATAAATTGGGAATTCTCCATTTTGAAAATAAATCGATGTAATTTATTTAGTATTAAATTGAATAGTGAAATTTAATAGGAGTATATTTCGAATCTTCGTTTTTATTTTTTCTGCTGAATTAATGTTTTGCCGTCGAGTTAGTAACTGCATAATGCGACCGACGATTGCGGTCGTTTTCGTTAGGAGTGAGGAATTGGTGGACGCTTGATTTGGGCAAGATTGCAAGGAAGGACGGAGAGAAACTTGGGAGTCGGCATTACACAACCTACTTTTATCAAAATTGGACCCACCCATCCGGCAGGCGTTTTCGTATTTTTCACGCATTACTCAATTAGAGATCGGGGTTGCAAGGAAAACCCGGAAACCGCCGGCATTCGACCCCAGGGTCTCGGCATGGACAGTCAGAGGGGCTTATTACCTTGACAATCCGATCCCCATCAGCCCTACTATCTTCCAAGTAAAGGTGAAGCTGTGAATCTGCTCAATACTAACTTTTTTGGAGTTTAAAAAAAGTTCTTTGCACATCGGCCAAAAGCCATGTTTTCCTTTCCATTATGGACTGTTTTAATATAAAATGGAAAATTTAATGGAGTAATAAGTAATAATCTGAATTATTTTGTGTATAGCCGTTAATTATAGCAGATTTTCAACTTTACCTTCCATGTTACTCTATTTCCTTAATAATAAATTGTCAAGTTTTGTCACTTTTATTGAACCTCGTTAATTTACATCACAATACGTGGAAATTCATCATGAACAATATCAGACAAACAGACTGGGACTCGTATCTGGTTTTTCCGATTACTGTGCGAATGCATCTGGCAACACTCGAGCTGCACACTGCATTCGGGAGTTCTGGATAGGAATACCGGGGAAATCAAGTGTTTTTTTTACTGTGAATTGCCTTGCTCCTGCGCACGAGACTACATGCAATTCTCTTCATGCCATTTCGCAATGAAATATATAGTTGTTGATTTAATCTAAATTTAAGTCCCTCTTTAGGAACTGGGAAGTTCCTGTGAACCCAGCATTACTATTACTCGGAGTCATGTTGGTAATATTGGATCAACTTACTCCAGAAATCGCTATCCTTCGTCACAAGGCGGCGTAGTCAATGTAAGTCATAATCATCATCATTTAGTATACTGCCAATTGATTGGTTTTTTCATATTGGACAGCCTTTGCGTTAGTTACCCGATTTCGGGATGTTTACCCACTCCTCTCTTTCTTGTAGCTATCACTTAGCTTGTACTCGCCGTTAAATTTATCTTTAGCCCCTCGTACTTTCTGCCTCCTCACTGCAGTCAAACAGTGTCTTCCTTCTTCTTCCGTTCTAAGTAAACATTCCCCCTCAATCATCTCCTTTTATATTCCGTCCTCTCTCCTCTCAGTTCCGTCTTTCATTTGGATCTCATTCCGTCCCCTCTCAATACATCCTCCATCCGCTTTTGTTGTATTCTCCGAATTCCCGCCTCCAATCTCCTTCCCTTCCCCACCATCTTGAACGCTTCCTCGTTTGTTCCGCGCGAGTGATGAAGAATGTGGCGATTGTCGCTCCATCATTCTCGTTTCATTTCAGGATCAACGAAGCCCCTTGCGGATTTGTAAGCGCCTTTTTAAGGAAGTTCCACTGACAATGAGACTGCGTCAGTCAAAACTAATTCTGAATTCCACCTTTTCGTTTTCATTGTTTAAAAATACCGCTTTCACCGATGACAGGCTTCAGCTATTTGGAAAAAAACTAAGGTGTGTAGATCAATGGACGAATATCTTTTTTATGAACAATTTCTCCAGCCAAAGGAACAGACTGCCGCGCCATTTCTGTTAAATTATATCATGACTTCGGTTACTGTAGTTAGATGCTATTAACTCACAAAATAAAATAGATTTGTTACTTAATTTTATCACCATCCAATTCCGTGGCAGAATTCGCTTCTTCTTGAAATTAGTTTTCCGTGAAGATGGAATTTTTATTTTGTGGAAAAACGCTAATTTTTCCCTAACTCAATCTGGCATTGAATACCGTGCACTTTCAAGTTCAATTCGCACAAATAATTGCGTTGAAAGGTTGGATTTTGTTGTTCATGTTCTACAGTGGACGCGCTTTTTTATAAGTAGTCAGACTATGAATTAATTACATTTAAGTTGAGAAATCACAAAAATGGGCAAATTCCACAAGTATAATATTTATTAAAACTTATTCTACTTGTGGAATTTTCCCATTCTTGTGATTTCTCAGTGACGTTTCGTTTCCACACAATATCGCCTCAATCTTCAGAATTTGTATATTTATGTTACTTGACGGTGGAACCACCTTAATTCGTCATGCTTCCTGAATCTCAAATCACGTCGTTCCTCCCAAGAAATGAGCGATCCGCACTCCAATCTTCCAGAACACGCCCTCATCTCTCTCCCCATCCTCATCTCCACCGCTCCTCATCTCCGCCACTCCTCCCACGCCCCTCCCCCCACTTCCCCTCATTCCCTTCTCTTCGTCGCGGTGGAAAAAATCCTCAAAAACTACCATCCAGACGGACGGGGTTGATTTTCTTTTCTTATCTTTTTAGTTTTCCCTTCGAGACGTTCTATTATTAGATTGACTGACTGAACGCACGCACAAACTCTTGCGCGCCACCAGACAGTTGAAAGTTTGGACGGGAATTCTCATATGGCCAAAACGAAATGAAGCGGTTGACTATATATATTAAAAAAACATCGGCAACGGCGGCCTGTGGAAGGCGGACAGTCACCGATCATTAAGTTGCGTAGGAGGACTTGAAGTTTTATTTGCGTTCTCACCTTCGTCTTCGTGGCCGTGTAATGTAAATATGAGGGCCGGGAAGCGATTGATGCACTGGTGCTGCCCTGCAGTGGGACGGCATCGCTTATCCCTTTCAGAACTAAATTTTCCTGGAGGGGATAAAATCTCAGGCTTTAATTTTGGAAATTTTTCATTCCGAAATGAAAGGCTTAAAAGTTACATTCTCACTATTTGATATTTGATGACCTTGGTTTCGTTGCAAAGCAACATCACCAACTGATATTGTTGCTTTGCAACGGAACTATGGCCGTCGTCAATAAAAGAACGTGGTGGAGATTGCTGTTTTAAGCTCCCTGCTCGTTCTAAGGACTAAAGAGCAGGTTTGTTGGCTGACTATTCCGAGAGGTGACCGTCATCTGAGGTGATTTGCTCCATTAGGGATTGGTGGGTCGGAATGATTTGGAAGGGGTATTGTGGGAAATGAGGAAAGGGTGGAGAGAAAACCGCCACCGGCAATTGCATTCTCTGAACGTAAGGTGCCAAGGAGTTCACGGTTTAGCGTCGGATGGAGTTCTGCACTTGAAATGCTATCCACTCAGCCCTTAGGACATGCCGGGGGCCCTGGGCACACAAAAATTTGGGGCCCTGTTGGAAAGTAAAAAAAGGGAATTCATTCATTACAGTAATCTACCGGTTAGAGGTAGGTTGAAATGAAAGTCAGAGAATGTCCAGCGAACTCTTACACGTGCTGTGCCCTTTCTACCTCTTGTATTTCTTCCTTCATCTCAGCATAAGTCCTACCTTTCTTCATCCCGTCCATAAAACCGATTCTCTTCCTTCCCCTTCCCCGCTTACCCAACATCCTTCCCTCTATCACGACCTTCAGCAAACCATTGTCCCTCATTACCCCTTCCAGCCACATACCCTGCATTCCCCTAATCTCATCTATAAGTTTCCTCTCCTCGCCCACCATGTCAAGCACTTCCTCATTTGTCTTCCTTTCCGTCCAACGCACCTTCTCCATCCTCCTCCACACCCACATCTCAAAAGCCTTCAGCCTATTTTCGTCTTCCTTTCTCAAGGTCCACGTTTCCGCCCCATACAACGCCACACTCCATATCAAGCTCTTTACTAGCCTCTTTTTTACATCCTTACTTAAGGTCCCCGTCATCAGCTCCCTTCTATTATTGAACGTAAAAGGGAATAACAAGAAAAAATATTTTTCTGTTATGATTTCATATTTATTATGCTTATGGCGCAGTTAATCAGTTTCACCAAATAGCTAATAATACGTATTTATTATTGTTAAAATGTTCACTGTTCACTCTCTAGAAAAAATTGAAAATCTGACGGTAATTTTAGTAGGTATTTACTTGAAAACCGAAAAAAATTAGCTCCTTTTTTTAGCTAAGCAAATACATCGGCATTTCGGGGTCCCCGTGAGGTCGGGAGCCCTGGGCTAGAGCCCCGTGTGCCCTAATGGTAAAGACAGTATTGCACTCAGCATCCTAATAGAGATATGTATTGAGATATGATATATGTATGACTGTGGAGCCTGGGTGATCACCATAGACCTAGTAAGAAGGTTGAGAGCTGTTGAAATGGATTAACCTAAGAAGTGCTACGGTATTGCGCATAGAAAAAGTTACTAACAAGGAAATCTGCAAACGTATGGGAAGACAGAGAATGTAATCGACAGAATTGAGAAGAAAAAACTGCGATGGTTTGGTCATTTGTTAAGAATGCCAGAAAACCGATGGCCCAAACAAATCTTCCAGTAGAATCCTCCTGAACGAAATAAACGAGGTTGACCTAGACAGCTGTGGATGGAAGGAATTAGAAAAGCTATGGGTAATAGAGAGCTAGAGGAAGAAACAGCCCAGGGTAGAGGCTTGGAGAAGGAGATAGGACAGACAACATTCAGCTGTATGATCATAGGCGTGTCCAAGGCAGGTGCCACTGGTGCCGTGGCACCACCACTAGATCGAGATTCTTTTCTAAGTTATTCCCTTTTTCCCGACTCTTGGCGGCTGGACGGCAGAGAGCTAGAGACTCTGTTCACTTTATGTTTCTACTCCTGGCACCACCACTATTCCTGGCACCACCACTTCTGTAGTCGTGGACACGCCTATGTGTATGATACGCATTCATGTGTGTGCTATGGAACATAGACATTGTGTATTGGCACTATCAAGTCCAAAAAAAGTTAATATTAAAATCTGCGCTACCTCGAAAGATATAGGCTATGAACATTTTGGCTCTGAGCCTGGTGAGTTTTTTTTTCAAGCTCGATGCATGGCTCTTCTCAGAAGGTATTTATCAGACGATACTCTTGTATACCCGAATGTACCCAGGTTCATACATTGCTATTTTAAGTTGCCAGTTGCGGCATATGAATATCCTTTTGGAAAAGCGTATCAAATCTAAAGAATATCATTGGTTTTCTCACGCTATTAAGAACGCCTTGGCAGAAAGTTGTGGAAGATTAAAGCATTACCATTGATGCACTAACCTTACGTGCCGCTTTAAATTTGATGACACCTTAATACTTCTTCATTTCTTCTTCTAAGTACCTTGCCTTGAGTTATAAGCTTTTGGATGGTAGTTAAAAAAAAGATCCCATCCCATTTTAAGCGCCTATAACCTCGATTTTCCCGTTCATAAACGACAGTTATTTTCATCTCCTGTACGTGACTGCTCCTTTTTAATTGCCCTTAATACGATGCATCACTGAAAGCGAGTGTTTACGTGGCTTATATACTAGCGAATTGCCTAGTTACTCACCCCAAGGATTCATGCCGTGAAACAAAGTGCAATTTAATTACGCAAGATTTGCTGTTATAAATAATTACCTCGGAGTACTCTTGAGTTCGTTGTGACGTTTTCGCTGGGCATGCAGGAAGAGTCGAAAATAGCTTTTAGTTCCAATCGAAGTAATTTTAAAGCTCTTAAGTAAATCGATATTTTAATTTTCTTGCTGATAAGATAGGTTAATGGTTCTTCGATTTTTATGCTTACCTTTCGTCTGAATTCCGCGTTGGATGATGGATTTTCAACTTAACACCGTAAATTTATGACAACTGGTTTCGACGTTAAATAAGTACTCATGAAAAGTTACGAAGTTTTTACAATTTTAAGTGGTTGAGGAGGCATTTTTTCACGAAATGTATTTATTTTGTTTACTAGATACTATGATTCTTATATCGACGCATGGCGTGGACGCTGCTTGGAGCCTCTTTGAAACAAAATTCGTTGAGAAGACATTTTATGAGCTTGTCTATTCAAGTACATGGATGAGCTTTTTACCATTTTTAGTTCTAAATACTAAATATTTACGTGGAAACTTCAAAAACTTGGCTTTTAATGTGATTACTCACCCTGTAAAGTGCAGAAGGCGTAAAAGTAATTTGTGTGGAGTCACCTGTTTATTATAGAAATATTCTCTTGCTTGACTTTGCTTAATCGTTCCCTATGAAAATATTTAATGTGAGTGGACCTATGCTCAACTGTGAGAAAAGTGCTATATAATGCTTCGCATCATTCTTAATGTCCACTCAGACATTTACTTTTTATGAGCATACCTCTCATTGCTTGTACTTATGGTACAGTGGCGATGAGCTTTTTGCCGTAATTAGTTCTAAATGCTAACATTTTTGCGGAAACATCCAGAGCTTGTCTTTTAATGTGATTATTTATATCTGCAAAGCCCAGAAGGTGTACAATTAATTCGTCCGATGTAGAATGTCTATTATAGAAAGAGTCTTTTATTAGACGTAGCTTTATCGTTTCCTATGAAAGTATTGGATGTGAGTGACCAATCGTGGGTTTAGAGACAAGCGCTCTTTTTAATTCTCTCTATCATTCCAAATGTTTACTGTGACATTTAGCCTACCATAATCGTGAAAGAAAAAAAATCAATGCCATATAGAGGGTACGAGTAAAATTGTGCAGTCACGCCATGGCATTTGGTGTCCGTGGTGGTAATATTTTCCTCTTTGGTGTATATTTTGAAATGAAGCCGCTGGTAATCGTCCCCACGCGCAGAGAAATCTCAGAAGACCATGATTCAATCGTCGCTCCATGCTATCAAGAGTTTCACTTCCATCGCCTTAAATGTTATCGCTCGCTACCGGGAGGGTTGAGGGTGGAATTTCTCCACGTGGTTTACTGCAGAGCGCTGACACTGCGGAGTTATAATAGATTCTTTATGCAGAGGCAGATAAATATGTCGGCGGTCGCATTCTCGTCCAGTCCATAAAACCAATTCCGGCAAGGCTCCCAGGAGATAAAGATTATACATTCTTACAGCATACGCATGCTTCCACGCTGATCCGGTTAGGAGAGGGAGATCCGTATTAATGTTGGGGAAGTCTGGGAAAGTTGGGAAAGTGGGGGAGATATAAGCTCAGCGAATGAAATCGAATACATGGGTGATTCCATAAAATTCGAAATCCACATTCGAAACTAAATTGGTAAACTCATGCGCTACATCGTGGAAATCTACGATATTCACCATGGCGCAAAATAAACATTCGCATCATGGTGTTCATTCGAAGCATTTATGTAGGTACATTAAGGAGGTTCCACCGCGACTGTGTGAGTCAAAACAAATACTAAATTCCATATTTTAATTCGGCTTAAAAATCATGCTTTCGATGATGAAATACCTTACCTATGCCTGGGCTTTAGGCCGCAAGATACTCAGACATTACGTGCAATTATGTGGTTGCTAAAAAAATCAAATCACAAAAGTTTCCAGTTGACTCTAGGGATATTATTTAACCCCCTCACACTACATCTCTGAAATTGGTGTAAAAGAAAATACAACAGGTGAGAAACACTGTCCAAAAGATAGTCATAAGAATTTATTATTCACACGCACCATCAATGATTACCAGAAGAGTAGAGCAAGACACCAATCTTTCAAAATACGCTTCATTTTTCGTATCCACACACTCTCTATTCCCTTCTCCTATTATCTCCATCTTTCGTGGCTGATGCCTTAACTTCCCCTTTCTCGCGTCCTTTCGGCGCGCGGTTCATAGAGTATCTAATATGTATATCCGTCTGCTCAAACTGTGCTCACAGGGTTTTGCGATGAACTTCGAACTGAGGTTCCATCGCCGTCTGCTCAGAAGCCCTCTCGCCGCATCGAGATATTAAATGCGTGTGGAGAGGGAGGCCGCGCCGTCGGCTGGCCATTTGGCCCGCGCAATGCAATAATCGAAGTCACCGCCGCCACTCCGTCGGCTCTCGTTGCTTTCATTCCGGGCCCAGGCCATCACGAGGGCGAAGAAGTGGATCGCTTGAGCGAATTAAGGACAAGTAGTGATTGCCCGCATGGAGAGAGAATGCCTATGGCGGAAGGTTTTTCTTCAATAATTTGATGTCGATTAATTGGGTTGTGGTCAACGTCTCAAGATGAAATTTTATTACTCGGGCTCATTTACCTGCTACCAACTCGGCTTGAGAGAGATACTATGTGGAAGAATTTTGTGAGAGTTGAGTTCCTCCTAGCGGTTTTTGTGATATATTTGCCAGTCAACTTAGGATCAATTTGAGCTGTAAGTCGTTTGTAGATTTATTAAAACATTTATTTAGGTTTCGCCGGGGATGTAGAGGGTACAAATCTTTCGTTGCGATTTTCAGTCATGATCTAACTGAAAAGATGAGTTTCATACTTCTTCAGTAGGGATCCAAAATTTCATTACCTTGTAAACCATCTTCATGTAATGTCTATTCTTGTTCTACAGTGCATATATGTGCGACATTGTGAATTAATTTGCATGTATTTGGATTTTTTGAGGATAGCAACTGAAAAAATACATTGGTACTAACTACAGACAACATTCGTCTTAGCATTTGTACTAGGAGTGAAAAATTATAGGAGTTTGGCCAAATTCTTTCGTTGTAATGTCAAAATCAACTTTAGGTGTTTTTAAGGGTGATTATTTTTTAATTTTAAAATCTAAAATTTTAAAACAATATTGTGTTCGTAGTGTGTATATGACTGTAACTCACCGTGCTCATTATGTCCAAAAAACTAATATTTTGGAAATTATTTCGTTATTTTGAAATTGCGTTTAAAATAGAGGAATTTTATTCTAAAATTTTAAAACAATATTGTGTTCGTAGTATGTATATGACTGTAACTCACCGTGCTCATTATGTCAAAAAACTAACATTTTGGAAATTATTTCATTGTTTTGAAATTACGTTAAAATAGAGGAATTTTATTGATATGTGCTTATCGCTGGAATATGAGTGATGATTTTTTTGTATCAATCGTCATCATTGGTCTTTCAGTCCTAAGATTGGTTGTCTGCAGCCCTCCACCATTCCCTATCTAATTCTAGTTCCCATACTCCCTGGTAGTTCTTCTTATCTACTTTCCTCTTTATTTGGTCCAATTATTTATCCTTTTGCCTTCCTCTTGGGACTTTTTCCTCTATTCTTTCTTCAATTGTATTCTTTACTAACCCATTGTACCTCAGGGTCTGCCCAATCCATCTGGTTCTTCTTTTCTGTCTTCCATATGGTCCTTTACTCTTCTACTCTTCTGTAAAATTCTACATTTCTTATTTTATCCGTACATTTGATCTTCAGCACCCTCCTCCAACACCATGTTTTGAATGCTTCTAATTTTTCTGGTCTGCTTTTCCATTGGTCCATCCGATCCAGTTTAGTCTCAATATGGTACCTGTACGATTAAATTATTGTCAAATATGGTGGATAAGATTATTTCGGCATTTTTCTGACTAGAAATAACTGTTTAGTCGTTTACAGAAAAAGTGAGTCGAGGTGATTACAATATCGACCAAGTACCCATTGGATAAATGACCGTTGAACCCAAATGCCGGAAGGAGATCTTCCAATACTGTTAGTGAAAGGGGCATGATGAAATGGGGGCATGGTCATTTCTTTATTTTCCTAAAGCCCATTGTAGTAAGAGACGACTTAGAGGAAATCACGAAGATTATGAGCCAGCGGGTAGTCGTGATACTTTCTCTCCATTCTTGGTGTTAATAAACTGCGAGTACCATTTGGGAAGCGTAGTTAATAGTTGGTTTTATTGCACTCTATTATGTAAAGGTCTAAGGTAAGGGATAGTGCGTTACATCACCCTAGTGAGAAAGAAATTTTATGGTATGAAAAAACTTTAAGAGGAATCAGATCGGTACATATCTTTTGTGCAATTATTCACGTCCAATCTCGATTGTAATACTTAAGGTTAACTGTGATATCGATACTACTGGATGCCCCGCTACGTGAATCTCTTTCTGTTTTGTGGCTACGACGTTGACGATGACACGATTCACCATTCTCATTTCTAAAGAGAATGAAGTACCTATTGTTACTTCATAGTTTTTATTTATAGGGTTCGAAAGCGACGCACATGGGGGAAAATTATCCGCTGATATTTGTTTGAGTGGAAGGACATAGGTTAGAAAAATGTTTACGTACGCTCTTACGTTTTATTGTAATGTGAATTTGAGGTTTCATAATTATTTGTGAAAGGAATTTGAATTCCGGTGTTTATATAACTTTTTTATGCCGCAAAAATCGTTATCGAACCCCATTTTTCGAAACGTTGGCAAGAGATACCTAAGTGATCTTGATTTATTGAAGATCGACCCCCAAAAACAGCTTTTTAATGTAATATAGTGGTCAGAACCTTGCTCTCATCAAAGTTGTCACATTGATTTATTTGTTTTATAGTATCAGTTTTTACATCAATTAGTAAAACCAATCAATGAATCCACTACTACTAGATACTGCATATAGAGCTGAAGGCCGAGGATGTTTTGATCTTTGAACGTGACCTCGCCTCGGCTTTCTAGTTATCAAAGCTATAAATATTGAACCCACAACTGCATGCTTTTTCCTACAATCTATTTTTGTTTGATCAATTTGGCTGCATCCGCATTCACAGCTTGGTCATGGTTCGTGTAACTCTCAGGGGGCTGTCGGACGGGCTTATCGTACACGCGAACGATTTTACACCATTATTTTTTAAATTCATCGCGGATGGCCCTCATGCTATTGTCGTTCATTTGGGAACCATATCTTTTCAAGTATTTTTCTACCGAGACCGTGAACTTCTGAATATCGCATTAGGTAGCGTTCGCAAATTAACTAATGCGCATGGCAGACATTATACAATGGTCAAATCATAAAGTAGCTTCATAGATGAGATTTTCACATAGCTAACCCTTTGAAATTTTCTTTATAATATGGAAGAGGACTTAGGAGTTCTTCATTCCCATTTAATGTTTTGAACCTTTATTGATAATGATAGTTTAAGGCTTAGGGTGTACGCAAGTTTTAGTTTCTATAAAACTTTTGAATTTAATTTTGAATTTGAATAACTTTTGCTGTATCTATGTAAATAATAAAGGGAATGGATATCTATTGAAAAATTACTTGGAAGTACTAACATGTACTTCTTGATTCATTCCCAGTTATAGCTAATCGTGAAGCAATGGCGCCAGTGCCAACTCACCATAAGTAAAGTTTTCTATCGCATACACTTTATGCCTGCTCCATCTAATAATAATATTTATGATTGTGGTTACGTATTGTTTTGAACTGCTAGCAACATTTTAATCTGCCATCGCAGCGTACACAAAAGTGATTGCTCTGTTGGAGTATTCTAATTTTTTTCTCCAATGTTGTGGATATTTACTGAGGAAAAAACGCAAAAAGTCGTCCATAAAGCCTAATATATTACCTCCGTGGCATAAAAATATGTATGAAAATATTTAAAAAATTGGCTTTTTATTTTATCGAAATACAACGATAAAAATAACTTTAGTTATGTGATGAAGGAAATAAAATTTAAAAAATTACTTGTGAATAGCAAAAGGAAGAAAAATCCAGGTGGTGTATAACCGCCGTTGTGGACCTTCGGAGGAATATGCAGGGAGACAAAAAGAAATGGTTTGGTCGAATTTGATGACCGTGGTGCATCAAGGCTGAAGAAGGCCGTAAAGGATAACATCCATAGTCATCAGTCGGGCACACTGATTTAGATTTGAAAATAGGCTGGTTTTGACTGTTATAACGTGAATAATAAATTCAACTTCGTCTACCAAATCTCATACATACGAACATATGTCATACATTTGAAGTTCTTGAAAAAGGCGAAGAGAAAAACATCGAGGCACTTTCTGGCACCACTTAGAATTATATTCAGCGGAATTACAATGGGGACAACGCAAATGATGAATAGGATGCCACATCCTTTTTAAGCTGATTAAAGATAAATTTCCGCACTAATTAATGATTTGATTGTAAAATAACTTAAATATGATAATAATTATTAAAAAAGTGAACTGCTAATAAATTTTTATCTCAAGGCTTACGTTTTTTACTATGCTTATATTTTTATAACATGGAGATAATTTTTATGTACTAGGTATTTTTTCTTTATCTTTTTGTTCAATTTTTACGCAGCCGCTGTGAATGTAATGCCTTAAGGCAATTTCTAGTGCTCCTCCACTCGCTGGGTATTCCCCAGACGAGTTCTGAATTCCGAGGAGGCATCCAGCATTGGCTCTAGTCTTTCGAAATCGATGCCGGGCATTTCAAACTGACATCTCCATTCGCATCCGAAGGACTGTTGTTTTACGTCCTCGTTATTTTTATCTCATTACAGTCCTCGCGTTACCAAGGAAAACAGCCTCCCTCCGTCGAGTTCTTTCATCATTTCTTTTAAAAGCAGCACCAAGCGCCTTACAGTCGTGCACGTGCTCATGACCCGAATGTAATCCGACTTCGCATGTCCGTTGGCGCGTCTCGCTTCTAGGAAAATTTCATCTTCATCCCCCCCAAAGACTTTTTTATCATCTCAGGGGATGCAAAAAAGAACTATTGTAAACTAGTAAACAGGAATCGATTTCCCTCCATTCTGTTTCCGAAGTCTCTGGCTGTTCAAGCTGGTTGATTTCTTATTTGGGGGGGTGGAGAGGGGGTATCGACAGCTGAAGCCATTTGCACCATTTAGCATTGGTGCGTAGGTTGTTAAGGGAAGGATTAATTGAGAAAGGAGTAAGGTTGGAGATATATCCGGCGTCGGCAATAGCCAAATCAACGAATGGCGCCAAGGGGTCCACAGTTTAATATCTCATCCGACGGACGGAGTACTGCTCTTGTATTGCTCCCTACATAGCACCCAACCAGGAATTCCACCGCTGCTGGGATTAGAACTCGAGCTCTTAGAGAACTGGTGGAATGGAGAGCCTGCTTTTTAGTTATCATACCAGAGCAAATCTGAACATACTTATACCAGTACTAGAATTGATGAGTGATTCCAGCCAGTTCAAGGCAATGAGGTGGTTAAAAATTGACGATAACTCACTAATGCATTCACATCGGTGAAGAAATTTCTCTCATTGCCTGTTTATTTGTTAAATTCGGCTATTCTTAGCGTTGAGGTCAGCTACCACTCGTTCTTGAAATATATTATCGAAACCCCTAGCATATTGACACACCGGGATAAAGCTGGTGTGAATATTCAATTTGTGTTTAGAAGAAGAAAAAGTGTTCAGTTACCGAAAAAACCGACAGCTATACCTGTAAAGTGTCTCTCTCATCTCGGGAGAAACAAGCGCTTTCGAGCAAAGACGACTTGATTAAGCTTGTATCTTTCGAGACTTGATCCTGCTCAAGACCCTGTATCTTAGCCAGCGCTTGGTTTCGATATCGAAGCCGTTCTCGTAGCATCCTTACGATGATTGAACGTGTGCTAACGTGGACCGTTGCCATGCCTAGAAAATAACTATTAAATATCGCATGGCGTTACAAATCTGTATTCGATTGGTCAACAGTTTCTGATCCTGATAGGATAATTACCAAACTATAACCGCACCAACTATAAAATCAAAATCTCTATCAAGCATGCTAGTGATCATGCGCGATAGTGAGCATGCGAATGCTGGTTCTGTATCTCACGATTTTCCTGCGTTATTATCCACTTTAGCACATAGGAATGTGTGCAGAAACAGGCTTGGTGTGACGGTTTAGACGTTCGTCAAAGCTGCTCCTTCAATTATTTTGCTGTAATGTCTCTCTGCATGGAAATTCATGTACATCGAGACCTGAGATGTGCCGCAAGATGCACGTGTGTTTTTGGACATGGTACGTTAGTCCTAGACGTAACCTATGAAATTGTTATTATTGTTTCAATCTGTAACAACTCTACCTCGGCATGTTGCGGTAGTAAAGTAATACATCCTTGTATAATTTCTCTCTCCGAAAATCCCCTCTCTTGACTGCTGGCCTCAATTCCAATGGGAGAAGAAGGTGGAATGGTATCCCAATTGTTGCCGGTCACGAAAAAACGTAATATTTTTTATTTAACTTCTGCACCGCGGATGACGTACGGCGGCCGTCATCTTCCTTCCAGGGCTGAAATAACTGAATCCTCCCCATTATGCTTTCATTGGCGGTTATCTTCTCCGTCACACTACTTCTGTGTGGTATTGTGGATATGCAATCCGGACAATTCTAAGTATAATATAAAATTAGCAGTTCATTAATTAGAGCAGGTTGAGAAATTTGAGCAGGTAGTTCTTGGGTAGAATATGTGGCGTAATTGGACGTATTATCAAGGATGTTAGGGCGAGACCCGTCGTTGAAGACGGCTATTGAAGGTGCTATGATGGGATAAGAGAGTATGAGGGAGGATAAGGATATGCATTATGGACGTGATTAAGAGAGATTGAATATGGACCGAGTAAAAAATGGATTATTGTGAGGAATGATACGACTGATGATGTCAGTGCTGGGTATAAACGATTCATAATAACCTATCACAAATATGTGAATTCTATTGTTAATAAAACAATTAGGGCGGTAATAAAGCACTCATTATGCTGAAAGCTGATGGTTTATCTGAGAGGTCGCTGTATCTCAGGCATTATCTGAAAACCCGAGTAATATACTAAGAAAATCCGAGTGCTCTTCTTTACCAATTTTACCTTGAAATTACATATCCGGTGGCCTTCCGTCATCCATCCTCTCTCAGAATCAGCCCTCGTGTCAAGTTTATGGGCCCTCAGAATTTTTTAGAAACATTCCCTCTTGATACACTGAGTGCAACGCATGATGGAAAGAAAACATCCTGGACTTTATAGTTCCGACTAAGTAAGTTTGTAGTGAAAAAAGGATATTCGAAACAAAATCCAGGAAGAGGAACATAAGAGAAGGAAAATCACGACTGAAGGGATGAAAAATACACTGTCAGAAAAAGGAAAAAAGTGGAATAATTCGAAGAAGAGCTGAAAGAAGTAGAAGAGCGGAATGAAGAACATTGTAGAAATAGAAAGTGAGGATGAAACGCCTCTCGGTAAAATTTTCTGTTTAAGTTCCGCTGTGAAACTGCCATTAAAAAAATACGCTGGGGTAAGATGAGCCTTTTTCGTAAAATCTGGCTTCATAATACGTAGTGTGGTTTTATCACTATTTTTGTAAAGCCAGCTCTAAAACTTTTACCTCGAGCATGAGGGAGCTATGAAACAAATACTTATCGGACCTGCATCACATATGCTCACGGATTATATCTAAAACATGTCAAAACAAGCCATATCTCATTACCAAATAAAATAATATTTTCTGGCGTGCCATTTTGTTATATTATTTGTTTATATCTTCTTATTGTTAATGTTTTTGCGTATGTTGTTACTTGTATCACTATAAATTGGCATCATGCTGTATGTGGTCTATTTTTACATAAAGAAATAAAATAAAATAAAAGGACAATAGAGATTATACCATAACGTAAAAAATAGGTACATGGAATTCTTTATTCTATGGTATAACTCTATGACATAACCACTTTTTTATTTGAAAAATCACATTCACTTGAAATGAATATACTTATTCTCGTCAACTTGACCCAATTATTTGTAGCTGTTTTTCACGCACAAGTGCACATTTTCTTTAGTGTCCGTGGCATCCTGTGGTTCTGCTGGAATTATCTGGAGTTAAAATAGATCCTGGCTTTAGTCATGAGCCCTCGAGGCAGGAGGCCGTGGAGGAGTGAGGGTAAAAGGGAATAAGAAACGTGAAAGATGTGTACTCCAGTGCCTTGATGTTTTGTGGAGATGGTTTGGAAGTGTGGGTGATTTCAAGGAACATTGCGGCTTGTCGAGGGAGATAGGGGGAGTGGCCAAAGGAGAGAGGGGAGAGGAGGGATGTACTGGGGGAGGGACGGGAGTGGGAGTGTAAGTGGGGTGGGTTGGCTGGAAAATGACATAAACCGCATCCAAGCGGACGTGCGTTCTTTTTTCGGACCTCTCTCTTCCCTCACCCAGCCCCTCCCCTCTCCCCGGCGCCGACACCTCTCCACCATCCCCGCTCCATCTCTTCCACCCCCTCCTACGCCCGGAAGGATCGCGTTTAAGTGATTTTGTGTGTCGGTGCATCGGAAAGGTGGTAGGACTTGTTCGGAAGGGGATGAGGTCTTCTAAAAAAGGCCACAAAAGCTCCTAGATGAGCTTCGGAAGGTGTAAGGAGCGAGCGATAATTGGTTTTCTATTTCTTCTACATCCGCATAGTACACTGCGAGCCACGTCAGGGGTCCGCGGTCGGGGGTGAATTTCCACCAATCATTCGATGAATTACATGCTACGGAATTTTTTGGAACTATATTGTACTTGACATCTGTCAATGGATTGGGCGTGTAGTACATACGCTCATTAAGATGCCAGAATTTAAAAAGTAAAGCAGGCGTGCGAGACGTGCTATTAGTAGTTAGTGGTTAATCCTGTCCTAGGGTGAAACGTAGCGTGGTAGCCTAGTTGGTAAAGCGTTGCATTATTGACAGGAGATCCCCGGTTTAAATACGGAGGAGCCCTCAGGGCACGTCCAGCTTTGCCTGAGCTGTTTGATTTCCGAGCACCTGATGCTCCTGGGGAACCTCAGGCGCTGATGGGAAAATAACTGGCTCCCTCCAACTATCTTTGGATAATGCTCAACGTCGAGCTCAGTACTTAGACAGCTGGCTCAACCATCACCGTTCCAACAGACCTTCGAGTTGAAGGCTATAATTTTAGGTCAAATTGGGAAGTCAGTCATAAAGGAATATTTTTTTTTAGCTTTAAGGTGATGCCGGTTTAAGAATCCGGCAGTAAACGTTAAATTAGTAAATCGTGAAACCTAAGTGCGTTGTACTTATCTCTTTTTTACAATTTCTATTCCTATTTATGTAACAGTCGTCGCTAATTACAGCACTTAAACCATGTCGTTAGATTCGGAGAATTGCCACTGACCGCTCGGGTAAATGGTACCGCACTAAATAAAATTATTCGGCATGTGAGTAATCCACGGACTTTAACGATGAGATGAGGAGTGAATCAAAATCACTCGATTACTCCGTATCGGATATATTCAAGAAACCGGGAATACAGGTAAGGCTAAGCTCTCCCCCAGGCCATGGCACATATCACTGTGTCACCTTCTACGCGTGCGTTGGGGGCGTATTATGTAACTCATAACTCCGAAGTTACGGAGAGTAAGGAGAATGGCCGCCATAGCTCCTTTGGAAATAACAGAACTGAAAATTACTCCAATCTGAGTTACGAATTGGAGTTATCTCAGAAGTTTGATAACGCCAGCCCAGGACCCACCCTTATAACTCCAATTTGTAACTCCGTTTGGAGTTATTTTCAGTTCTGTTATAGCCAGAGGAGCTATGGCGGCCATTATAACTCCTTATCCTCCGTAACTCCGGAGTTATGAGCTACATAATAGACCCCTTGGAGTAGGTAGAATTGATATCACGTAAGTCATTGTAGAATAGTTTGAAATCAGAAGACGCCCGATCACACGTATCCCTTTCACAGGGGCAATGTATACTGAGACGACATCAGATCTCCTCTATATAAGTCTCCGTATATCACGTGTGACATAAGCACAGCTCACGCATGCTCATGGCATTCGTTTCGATGTGTCAAATAGTTCCGTGCTTCCGCAGGATCGACGGGTTATCCCTTCAATGACATCTCAGTTGGCACAAAATTCAGCCTCTATGACCTTTATAAATGAGCTTTTCATTTTTTATCTACCCTTAAAGTGGATTTTAAATACGTGCAATTTGTCTGCAGACTAAATAAACGGTAATAATTTGTGCCAGATGATTTCAAAGTGAGTGGAGAACTGTCAAAAACTTGAATTAACTCACTCAGTGAAATTCATTTGCGCGATTTTATGGTGGTTTTGAAAACGAATCACAGATGTTTCCGGAGGAAATTTTACATTTTCTTCTTCTAGTGTCATTTTAATTCGTGGTGGACCATTTATTTTTAAGTTGTCTGCAGATTTTTATGCTGAACTCGTGGAACTGTCAGCCTACTTTTTCGATAGAATGTGCTGGTGCTCAATTTTACTAGCATTCCTCCGAAAAATATTTCCTCTCCTCATTTATTACGAAATCAAGTTCGACAGTAAAAAGCAATAATGATGATTATACAACAATGTCCGTGGGTTAGTACCGTGGACGACCAAATTACGACTAGGCCTGGTTTCGTTCATCTTGCCGCTAACCCTTTCGGCGGCCCAAAGAAAGGTTTTGTGTAAATTTATGCATTGCAAATAATGGATGTATGGCTGGTGGTGCCAAATTTTTGGGAGAGGTATTAAAAACGAGTGAATGCTTTTATATGCTTTGTTTAAATAAAAAAGTATAGGTCATTCGTTTATCAATAATATTCGGAATAGTGGGATGGGTGGTTCATAAAAAATAACAGCATACATGTTTGAATTTAGAAAACATGCACAATGCATGATTTTTGTAAATGATTGTAATTATTTTGTGGTATGCTTGTTATTGATTGAGTCATTATTGGACAATAGTTCTGGAAAAACTGTTTAATCAGTGTTTTTCCTCTTCATGATAGTTTGAAAGAATGACTCCAAGGCTATTTTCGATAAAAAAAGGTTCAAAGCCGACGCCCTTCTCCTCATTATTCTTCTCCCTCCTGACGTGTTCCTGATTTCCCCTAATTAGCCACCTGTCCTTAATGATACAAACGGCCTCAATTGTTGAGAGCGTCCTACGTTCACCATTCAGACGGATACGAGCTAATGATCAGTCCTCAGTGTCGTCGATGCCACTCTCGGTATCTTACTGTTATCATAAATGAAACACATCACCTAAAAGATGTCTCCTTCATGGATTTGGTTTTTTAAAACCACCGTTTAGAGCCATCGGAGTAAGTGTTAAATTAAAATCGGCATTCAAAGAAGTTAAAATGAGTTTTACAAAATTGGTCTAAAATTGTTATTGTGTGGGAGTGTTACAGGTTTATGAAAAAAATTTGGATGTATTCCTTTCAGTCATGAAGAGAGCCAGTGAAAGTAATGGTTGTAAAATGGTACAGAGCACTCGAGGTTACTTCTGACTTTCTGTGACTTCTGAAATCGAGTTGATTATTAATATCCTGCTATCCGTCTTAGTACGTTTATAAAATGTGAAATGCGTAACAAAGTTCTTTCTTTTATAGATTTTAGATAAAATTTTAGACATTTGACCAGAATTTGTCGCATAAATTGGCGTCTACGTTAAATAATCCTTCGCGACAAACCTCAGGGCAATATATTAAGCAGTGCTTTTGATTTCACTTTTGTTAATTTATTTTCCAAAATACTCAATTATTTTGTCGAACTTCATTTGGCTGACACCGAGTAACTTACGAGAATGAAGATATCGATGCCTTTATTGGATAATTGCATGTAATCTACTATTCTGTACGGAATGCGGAAAACCAAGGACTTTTGAAAGAAAGTATTTTTTACGTTGTGCACTTGTCACAGTTATGCCATTTGTCTTATCATAATCCTCTCTTTTAACTTTGCTAATGGATCTCAACATTGTCAGAGATGCAAAGTGCCCTTCTTTAATTTTCATCCTCGGCAATCATGAAAAGGATCGTACATAGTGGTTTTTGGGAGTAAATCGAGATATTTATATATTGAATCTGATTTCTTTGTAGGATTTCCTTTTTAAAATCAACTCTCGGAATTTACCTCGCTGAATTCTTGCAGAAGAGATTCTGATCAAAGTATGTATCTAATTCCTTATTTATAGGAATGTCGTATCGGTTAAACGTGACACTGAGAGAATTATATCTGCACTTATCATTGTGTTTCAGACGCTATAACCACCAAAGTTCAAATCGCCCGCTTACACGTTTAATGTATTGAAGTTCCATCTAAAGGCCTGGTCAGTACATTGCTATGTCATTAGCCAGGTTTTAAGCTGCTATAAAATAAATTGTATTTTATAGCTAACCGAAAATCACAGGATTGTTGGGAAATTTGCAAAAATATATTCATATATTGCTTCGTACAAGGTATTTGTTGGGTATGTAGTGTTTTAAAAGATGCGGATCTCGGAATTTTTCTCTGGATCTTCGTCTCCGTATGTTATCGTTTATATACAGCGTATTCTCGGGTCACCCTACCAGGGTTCTCAGGTCGAAGATGATTGAACGTGATTTATTAGGGTGAGGGTTATCCCACCAAGCAGAATCTCTGGTAAAACTTTTGCCAGCCAAAGTAAACATGCATGGACGAAGACCCGGAGAAAAATGTGGAGATCAGAATGCTAATGCAGCGGAAACCTTCGGACAAACGTTATGAAACGTGCTAAACTTCCAGGGAATCACACTTCAATTGATCAAATAAGAATAATTTTGCGCTTGTGAAATTTAGCTTTTATGACGCTCTCTTTTCCTTTCCACTTAAAATCTGGTTATAGCTAACTGCTAACTTCCGCAGAGTGAGTTCAGTTTCTTTTTCTTTCGACTCTGTCCCTTTCCAAATAATTTCTAATCCGATAACACTCCGCGAGGCTTAACGCATATAACCGTTGTTCCAAGTCCTTCTTTTCCTCCATGGGCTGCTCTCCGGGGCGTTCACCACATGCTGTGTAGTGGGTGGGTGGGTCCATCCATTGAAAAAAATGACGAGGGACTTGGGAAGGGGAATGGATGGGAAGTGGGGGGGAGGGGAAATAGTATGGGAAGAGGGATCTGAGGAAGAGGGGAGTGTTTGTGTGTCGGGTTGGAGGGTGGGGGAGGAGCGTGGGGGTGGTGGAAAAAGCCTTGGGATTTAAAAGGCGTAAAAACTATGCACGAATGAAAGGGCGTTGGATGCCCATATGTGGCGATCTGATTCCACGATGTTATGTGCCCGAGGCGATTCCGATTTGGAGTTGGCATCGCTGGGTGCTCGACGGAAAGATAGTTTGAATAAGTAAATCAAATGCGCATTTTGAAGTATTGATGGAATAAAGTAATGGTATTTGGCGAGATGTTGTGGAAGGAAGTCATACTCGATGCTTAGAAACTTTTATTTTTCCTCAAAACTTATTTATTCTACGTAACACGCGTTTAAGCTTACTTGTACATCATTAACAAAACGAAACTTATGGAAACAAAATTTAACTAAAGAAAATTAAGCTATTTTCTCCCTCTAATCTTCTTCTAATTTTCTCATTCATGCGGGTTCGCGAATATTCAGGCTGATGACTACCGTTTACCAGAGGCAGATGGTAACATTTTTTGCACCCTATATTTTTCATTCCTGGGTAAAGGAAATAAAATAAAAGGGGTAAGGGAAATTAAAAAGTTCTCACGTGCGAAGTGGTGCCAAAATGTTGCTAGTCACGGAGAAACAAGCTTTTTATAACTATTCATGTATCCCATATCGGAATATTTTGGCGAAATAATCTCGTTATGTTTCTCTGAGGCCTCAAGCTTATTCTGGAGAGGTATATATGCTTGTTGGTTATCATTCATTCCGCTAGCGCACGAGTACTCACTCTTAGTCTATAGCCGCAAAACATCCCTCCTTGCACTGAATATCAGTGATTTTTTATGTCTCTCATTCCCCCCTGAAATTTATTCGGAGCTTCATCTACATCTACCTACCATTCAAACAACCTTAAGGGTGTGTGGCATCCGGCGAATTGTCACCGAACATGCCTTTCTCTGCGTTCTATTTAAGTTTTAGTAATAAAATCGGAATTTTCATATATTTATAGGTGAGGAAAAAAGTGAAAAACACATGCCCACTAAGTAGCGCTTAAAATAGCACAATAGTTGATACAGATATTCCGGGCTACTTGTTGAATAACTTATCTACTAAGTCTCAAAAAAATCATTTACGATCCCGTATTGCTCGTGGATAAAAAAGATGTATCAAATCTGTCCTTTCGGTAATCTAGTTTCCTAACCTTATGTATATCATTGAATTGGACTTGGTATTTCGTACTTTCTTTTGATGCTATCAGAGGGAAAAGATCGAAACTTGGAGGTTTTGTCGTAGTGGAAATTATTCTTTGATAAATAAGTAAATAAACTCGTAATTTATACTCTTAATATCAGTTTTGAATGCTCTAAAATATTTTTAATATGACGCGTTTCAACTTAACACGCCTTCATCAAGTGCAGACTGGTCCTGATTTTGATGTAGTTACGTAGTAACGCGTCGGAATGCAGCAGTTCAAGTGGAAAATCACCACTGACTCTGTTTATTTATTTAAAAAGATTATTTCTCGTGAGATAGAATTTATAGTTTTACCTGCGGTCTACGGTGGTCAAGGATTATGATTCCCATCCAAGTTGTTTTAAGCATGATGAGAAATGTGACGCAAATTTATTATTTTTCACAAAGCTATTAAACTGTTTGAGGACGCCTTGATATCATCGCCGTTCCTCTTATTGCCTATCAACTTAACCAAGATTTCTGGGGCTTATTCTTGTGGCCCTGTCGTCTAGCCGATTTCCGCTTCATTATATTCGAGATTGCCGTGACGTGTCTTTCGACCAAATCCTGTCTCAGGTCCCTCGGCCTTCTCGATGAGAGACAGCCCGTGGACACGCGTAGGAAGTCAGTGATACGGAATGCCGGCTGCCGTCAGGAGTAAATGGGCGTCGGAGAAGAAATTTTGGCTCCTAAGCGGATCGAGCATGAGGGAGTCTTGGGATTTCTTCCGGACGAAGTAGAAAACTGGGAATGTGAGAATCTGTAAGCGAAATAATATGTGTAGAAAATAGATTGAAATATACATAGCAATAGCAAATACGGATATGGAAGCCATGTGTAAATATGAAACTATGCCGTTTTGAGTGGATCATTTATCCAGTGAATGCGCCGAATATAATGATAACGTTATTAATGGCATGTTTAAATACCTATTACTAAAAGAACTATCGCGATATCGTGATAATTTACTTAAACTTCATCGTCAGTGGACATTACGAAGTTTCTCCAGAAGATTAGACTCCACACTCCTCTATCAGATTTTCATTCCTTCATAAGTCATCATTTTATCTTCCTTCGTTATTTTCCTGCTATATTCTGTCATTGTTTTTCCTCGGTTATTCTTCTCATTCAACCCGACCATTATTGTTTTCAAAAGCCTTTTATAACTCTGAATATTTCTCCCAACCCTACGTGGGACTTAGGACTTCGTGCAAAGTCGACCATCAGTCCGGTTGATTTCTTGCCGGCCTGGCAAGAAATCAACCCGCGTCGGGAATGGATGTTGAGTTTTTGTGTAGGATTAAGATCTTAGATCAAGCGGAGCTATATAATCTTAGCTGTTGGAGCGCCGAAAATGCAAGTCTACTACTGTTCAAGAGAACGAAGCATCGAGCAGCACTTAGCGTGGGTGGGTATCCGAAGGGTTTGAAAAAGGAGTGGTGAGGGGTTAGAGCCGCATGTATTCTTTCTCTCGTGTGTGTGCATGTGAATGACGGAAGGGCGTATCCTCATTCAACTGGCGCCCCTCACAATGTCCTCTCTCCTCGCCCCCTTGTCATTCCCCCCTCTCTCCTTTTCTCCCCCCCCCTCCCCGAGAACTAAAACTTCCCCTCCTCTCTCCTCCCTTGTGCCGATCATCCGAAAACTTTCTTTCAACTCTCATGAGAATTTTCCTCCGCGCGAACTGCTGACGGACGGGTCTGCTGACTGGCTCTCTGCTTTGCTGACTCCGGAGGTAAATTGTCTCTCCGCTCGCCAATGTTGAAGATGAAATCTATTGTGTTAAATTCGCACTGCTGTGAAAGGCCTTCAGCCCTGAAAGTAGCTTCGCTCAGCTTGCATACGTATTTAAAAAAAATAACGAATTAGACTTTGCGCAGCAACTTACCAGCTATGGATGCATACACTGAAAAATTTTCTGGTGATATTTAAATGTATATGTTACGTGGAAAACTTGGATTTAAGATGGCCAAATTGTGGATGTCATTTTACATCGCCTGAACCAAGATCTAAATAATAAGATACACGCAACGTCCATGCCGAAGTCGGTATTCAAACCCGAAACCCACGGAAATCTAGTCCGAAGTGTTTTCAAACTGGCTACCGCTGTCAATATATGCATTATGTGTGGGGAAATGAAGTAAAAGAGGATCCGTAAGAGAATCTGAAATAGTATGTTTTTTATCTTTTAAAGGTGTATCAAAGAACTAAGATTCTTTCTATCTCACTTAGGTGATAGCTAATTGATAGGCTAGCTGCATGTTGAACTATGATTTTCGATTGGAGGAAAGGAATATGAGTACGAGAGGTAGGTATGAAGGTACTGATTTTGAGTGTAGTCCGTGTAGTGGGGGAAACTAATCAATTCGGAATGCTCCTTGCCTCTGAATTAAATGCGCTAATGATGAAGTAATGTAGCCACATTTCTGTGTTGGAACGGGTTTGTAACCGCATTATGCAAGTGGTGGTTGTTGGAACGCGATGCTGATGCTCTATTTAGAAGAATTAGCTGGATACCGATGGCTCCCTGTTTTGCTTCCGTCTGCGGAAGGCAGATCGGGATTGCACTGGCCTGATAGCCCAAAGGCTGCGTATTCTAGTCTACTACTACAAGTAGCCTCGGGCTCGGGTGATGGAGATTCTTAGGACTGAGTTCTTAGGCGTTAGAAGGTGTGATAATATCATAGATGAAACCTTAGCAGCTGGTGCAACGAAAATTCAAATCTACTCCTAATATTTTGCGGCGCACCTCCTCAACCGTCATAGACGTGCATTTACATTTTCCATCAATTAGGTTGGCGCACGTGCTTTCTTCTCATTGCAGACTGCCCGTCGAGTATGCAGTGCCTGCGTAAGTTAGACGAGAATACTTCATTTAAGTGACCTGCAAGGCGTGCAACATAATTTATTATCATTAAATTTTTGCTCTCCTCAAACTTTAAGTGAAGTGCTAAAGTTTTCTTCGCTCCGTCCGGGGAATTTGATTCGCTCTCTTTGACACCAGTGTCATTTTCGTCCGGGGACGCGACCCGTAATAATATATTATCCATTTTAAAGACATGGAACCGGTGGATGTTTGTCTTCGGGTCTCAAAACGTCGAGTCATCCTCGATTCGTGGTTTCTTTTTTTCGTTACTCGTCTCCTAATTCAATCGCGTTTTCGTCCCCTTAATTTCGACGGCGGTGGGGGGAGGGGGATTTGAGGGGATTCGGTGATGTCATATGATGGGAGGCGTAGATTACGTGAGCATTTGAAAAGCTGTGGGAGGAGGCGTCGAACGGACGGTAATAGGAAATCGGGTGACATCATTGACAAATATGTTCATATTTTAAGAAACTTGGTGGTCTTCAACGCGTTTCTATTGGCTCAGCACGGCGAATAAATTTCTGAAAATGCACGATATCTTCAGTTCTATCGACGGAATATGATGGCATGTTCATTTATTTACCTTTCCATTCATGGCATTAATCGAAAGAATCGACATTTGTCGAGTGTTAGTGAGTGACAATTGGTAGGGATATGAAAATGTTGACTGATTTCCTCTAGGCATTTATTATAACTCTTTATTTACTGATTTAAATAACATTGATTGTTGGAATCCGCTGAATATTGAATAATGAATATTCACTGATGATTTTCAAGGTCATACGAAAAAAAACAATTCTTCACGCACAGCCAATTGTTTTTTCAACGTTTAAAAACCTGAATACCCCATTTTTCACACAGTACTGTGGTTGAATGAGAGTAAAACATTTTTTCATGCATATTGGCCCCCGCTTCTTTTGAAAGTCGTTTAAACTGAAAAAAAAAAACGATTAGAAAATTTTATTCGTATTCTTAGCCATCACCTGGGCTCCGGTATGGTCGAAAAAATATGATTGGCATAGAAGCAAATGAAGAAGTCAAATGTCAATCATATGTCGTGGCCGTGGTGTTCGGATACAACGAATCAGACGCATGTGAACATTTTCCATTCATGAAACAATGACCTTTTGTGTATTTGAGCTCGAATATTCTTTGCACACCATGCTAATGCACATGCGTGCTCGTGGAAACGTGTATTTGTGGGCAGTCGTCCGCCGTAGTTCCCGGCCGATCGTCTCTTCGAGTCGGGATATGGGTGGAGGGGAGGGAGACCTTCCGTCTTCGACCCACTCAATCTTTCGCAACCCTCGTACATTCGATTTGCCCTCTCCCCGAACTCAAATGTTTTATCTCGCCAACTTTTTTCCGGAAGGGATATAATGGTCCTTTTCTACGTATATTTTATTATAGCTTCCGGTGACGCCGAAGGGCAAAGAAAAACTTGCCTCAAAGCCGTTTCCCTTTGGATATGAAGATTGGCAGGAGTCCCGGTTGGTCTCGAAAAAATAAAGGAATTTACCTTTGTATCATGAGTGAATTTAGAGTATCGTATATCTTGTAGTTATCATTTATTCCGTGCCCATATTAGACCAGTGGCGCTGGTGGACCTCTACTGTGTAGCCATGGTGGTGTTTGCACGTGTGTACTAATTAGAGTATTGGATTTGTTATTGTTTGAGGTTGATTTTTATAAAACACATTACATATATCACCCTGTTTTTAAAACAAATTGCCTATTAAATTGGAGTGGGAAACACTTAGCTAAGTAGTTGTGGTGTACTTAGCTCTTCGGTTCTTCAACTACTATGGTTATATCACGCCGTATTACCCAAGACCTTAATTCTAGGGCAACACAAAACGTCCATATATGAGGCGGGGTTTGAATCCGCGACCTTGCCAGTCAAGCGCATCACCGATCTGGCTAATCCTGCCGGATGCTCATTTACATTAACCCAATGTTATTTCTAGAGCTTGCGGAGGGAGGCTTTGGTAGACCTGGGATTAATATTATATTTCTGTTATAAATGAGCATGTACACAGCAAACTTTCATCGAGAAAGTATGCAAAATGTTTTCGCATCTACAAGGTCTACTTTGGTGTGGTAAACCTTACGTCTGATTCGATCGCGGATTTTTAGAGAATAGGAGTACTTTATTATGTATATTTATTTATGGAAAACCATCTGTGTGACTATACCTATCTCCTTATGATCAAGCCTGCCATTTTAATGATGCGAATTTACAATCATTCCTTCGTTGTCGAAAACTTATCGATTTTCAGTACAACTTAGACAAAAAACTTATGGGCAAAGTGTCACCCACTTTTCCTTAATCACTTGATCGGGGGTCATTCCTAATTTTTATCGATAGTAAAAATACAATCGACTTATGAAATTTGTGAGAATTTTCTTTGGTTGATGAATTGAATACATGAGTTGAGAAAGTATGAACAACGGTTCGCACCAAATACAACATATTGAATGCTAGTGAAATCCATTTTAGGTATTGATAGGAAGTGTGGTATCTGACGTTGCTCGATGCAACCTGGGCGTCGAATTATAAGACTCAATGGACTCCCATGATAGTTGATATTAAAAGGAAACGAACGAATGTCACGGTTCCATCCCATAGTTTGCCTATTTAGATCACGCCGTCTCGTCTTCTATGGATCCCGAATACGTGGGGCCGTATCCTTACATGGGGCGCGTTTGAGCACATCGGCGTGACCAAGTAAAATAGCGTTTGAGTGCCGTGCATTCGCCAAGTCGAGCGTCCATCCGGAGTCCAATCGCGCCGATGAAGGGCGCTCATTACTTTCCCGTCCCATTACCTTCGTCTTCCATCTCAACAGGTGAGCGCCCTTAAAAGGCGCGATCTTTTTCACCCGCGAGGCACTCTACGCCGGGTCTGACAATGGGAGCGGGTTGGCCTGGATGACACTCGCATACTTGGCGTGCATCCTGGAGCGATTTGAATTCGGGAACGGATTAGCGGGCATCACGCTCCCTCGCCCACGCGGAACTCACCTTTATTTTTAAGCCCGCCGTGTCCTCCTAGGCTCCTACCCACTCATTTGGGGGTTTCGTGTGGTGGCTAATACTTGGACCTGTAACATGGTCATGGCTCGTGCACCACATTGAAAATCCCCGTCTCTCTTTCCTTTTATGGGGGCAAACTCCTTAATTCGAAATTTAACCTTTGAGTACCACGTGGCTATGTATTATCACAAAAGAAAGGTGAAGATGCGACTCTTAAAAACGCTAACTTCGCCGGAGAACAAGAAATCATAATTCCGTGCTGCCTAAATCGAGCTTTCCTTTTAGTTGTAACCTATGTTCGCCCATTAAAAAAATAATATTAGGTTATAAATTGGAAATTCAACTAGCGGTTAGATCTTTAAAACCAAAATGATCTGAAGTATTTTGCGTAGATTCGTGATTTTTTTCATTTGCGCAATATCATCAAATTTGTGACGATATCCGCGTAAGCAACTTGCACACCAAGTGCCAACTACGATGCTTCGTTGTCTTATGCCTATTGCTCAGTACATTATTTTTAAACCACAATGATAAAAACTGATTTTATGTACTAATATGTGCTAAACATGTATAATAGCTAATGCATGCTCGCCATGAAAAATTAAAAGAAAGAAAGGGGTATGAATATTATTACGGTGTTTCTTTTTAAAAAATGTACATGTCCATTAAACAACCAGAGGCAATTAAGACCTATACAACCCGGAACAAAGGGTTAACGATTCTTAACAAGCTCTCGAATCCTATGTCTGTGCTTAAACCTCTCGGATACTTATGCTTTTTCTTTTAAAAAGGCAGTATAAATTGACAACAACTCTTAAAAATGTATTGGTGAATCATCTTAGGGGATGGAGCAGGGTAAGTGAATTATATGAAAGGTTTTTTCAGATCAGATGCTTCTTACCTCATTTATGGAATTTTGTTTTTCTATCGCTGTGATTTTTGCATCCAAAAACAGTAAAACACATACTATGTTCAAAATTACTTAATATTTATATTTCCAAATATTCATCAGATTTTCAGCTAAAAAGTGACACTATTTGCGTTTAAACTTAACTTCAAAATAATCAACTTGGCAAGTAGGATCGTTTTGTATCCACTAAGTATGGAAGCGTCATGCCTTCTATGCGCCCAATGCTTCTACGTTTGCCAAAATGCTAATTTTGAGGGAACGGGGATTTTCAATAAGGTGAACGGTGGTTACATGCTTCGCGAATGCATAACCTAAAGAGAGTTCACCCTATCCACGCAACGTATTGTTTCTGAAGCCAATGAAAGACGATGTTTGCGACATCAAACACGGTGAGACTCGTGGAATTTACATGGTGGAGCCCGGAGGCATGGTGGAATATCCGAAAAACTCACTCTCAGGGTTTAGGAATTGTGTTGGTGAAACTATTTTTAAATTCTACCTTACTGTACAGCATTTAATTTTTTAACAGAAGGGGAAGGAAGGTCTGTTGTTCCTCGGACACCTATTAATGAGATATGCGTAAGGTGGTTGAGTAATTTTTTTTCTTTTGCCGACCCTTATTCCGCTGCAAAAAATCCAGAGACACCTATACTTACGGCAAGAAAGGGTTTGGAATTTATACGGACTCTACTACTGCTACTACTACTATTTATACGGGTATGCCGGTATTTCCATGTCTGTCGTCCAGCGCCAAATATTTGATAGGACAACTTCCTCCGCTGAGAGCGTTTATAATCATGAATGTACAGACTATTTTACTTGCTGGCTATATTTCATTCGTAACAATTTTTGTCGGTCGAATAATATCTAAATTCAGCGATCTAAGATTAACGACAAGCTTTGATGAAATCAGTTTATACAACCCGGTGTGATTGTTTAGAATAGATTGTATAGAATAGATTGAATAGACAGTAAATTTTCATTCTGTATATAACGTTCATAAATAATGAAGAGCCTATAATACTTAGTAAATGTTTGCCTTTTAGATATATTTTTCAGTTCAGTTTCGCCTTTTACTAGAGTGATTGCTCATAGGTATTGAAAAATTATCGATAGGCACTGTGTAATGAAATGTATAGCAATGCAGTACATTTTATTACAAAATGTCTACCGATGATTTTTCAATACTATAGCATGCATGCACGAGATTCACATGATTGTGACGTCTTGCCCTCTTCATCTACCTCTATATATCCACCCAATCCTCCCACCCCATTCCCCTTCCCTCCTCCTTAAAAGGCTTTCGTCTTCTTGGATGTACCTATGTAAGACGTTCGCGTCGGGCACCGGCGTCGGACGTCAGAATCGTGAAAAGACACTTCATTTACCGAGTCCCTTTACCGTCAACAAACCACCGTTCTTTCTTCTTTATTCTCTTTTCGTTCTCCAAAGGGTTTTCCTTTCATCCACGGGCGACTGGTTGGGAGTTCTCAGCGAGGAGGCGTGAAATCGGGAACCCCTTTTTGACTTGGCGAGATTAAAAGTAGCGTCGGAAGAGTAAGTGCTGTTGGAGTCTCGCCGAATCCCGATTTATTTTTATTTTCCAGATTATCACGTGATATTTCTTCCGACCGACTGAGACTTGACGACTATTCGAGATGTTTGTAGACAGCTAGCCTCAAGTTCAGATAACTTGCGCGTCGAGATAAAAGTTTTGTGGCCGGCGCCTTTAAAGCGAGTAACCTCCGCCTGTAAGAAGAATATGTTTCTAGAAAGTAGTATATGAGCTACTGCTCATCGTAGACAAGGTGAATTATTTATATTTGTAAATCAGCATATACTGTGTTACTTTTCCGAGATTAATCAATGTGGAGAGATGAATTTTCGGTCCAAAAGTATTTTTTGCGGATGTTCTTCTTTTTACCCTCTTTGGGCTTGAATATGATGATGACGACACTCCGGGAGGAGTGTATTCCAGCAGTATTATCATGGGAACCGCATGTTGGTTTTCAATTGGGGGAGATGCTTTGGTGATAATTTATTTTGTAAAAGAAATTACGCGTATTCGACTGCATATGGCATATTCCAAAAACATGCCTTGAGGCCCTTATTTACAAATGTATTCTCTTTTCTAAGAAACCATGGGAGGAAAAATGTTGCATGTGAGGTGTTCTAGACAGTTACTCACCAAAACGAATTACTTTCCACGAGGACCGCTCCAGCAACATGGCTTTTAATCCATCGTAATCGCATCGTGCATTTTACGCATCGTGAGAGGCGTTCAACCTTCCGCGCGCCTGAGTCTGATATTATTTTGAATAGTATATCCATGACGTGCACTTAAAGTAGGTTCCCAAGTTTTTTTCTGAATGTGTCCCGGTTTCGACGTTAGAACATATATCCACTCTGTAATAGCGAGGCTCGATTCCCTTGTAGCCCTGCCACTAAATTGTTTTTCACTTCTTGGGCTTCCCGGGATCGTATATTCCACAGATGCAGTTGTCTCCTCTTGGCTTTCCACGCGCCTTCGCGAGTGTCTCTCGTTGGGAGAGTGGTGTCAAATGACCATTAAAAAGGATGGAACACGGGTGAAGGAAAAGACTTTAAGGGTGCGGGGGCGAAGGTCGTTGGTCCTATTCTGACCCAGTGATCCATAATGGGCCTCGGGCGGTGTGGGGGGGGGGGGGTGAGAGGAGATGAGCAGAGGAGGAGGTTGGGAGACGAGTTCCCATGGGCGGGCACACGCTCTCCCTTCCAGAATGGGGAGTAGTCTCCATTGTCGTTAATGCAGCGACCTCTTTTTTTCGAGGAACGGACGTCGCGCATCGCTTCTCCTTCCGGATATTCAGCGTGTTTTCCGCTTAAGCGGTAGTGACTTAAGTACACCGACCTCGTGTCGCAAGTTGAAGTCGAAACTTGCTTCGGTGGAAAGAAGGTTTTGTTGGCTGTAATTATGTTGTACATTTAGTCAATGGTTTGAATAAAGATGAGCGAAGAGATGTCAAACATGTTGGAGTAAGAAAGAAAGCATCTTGGGGAAATTTGAAGGAGGCAGAAGAAGTGATCGTATGGCGTTTTCCGAGGCAACGGGTTTTTGAAGATAGTGATGGAGTTAAGAGTGCTGATTAAAAAGGAAAGAGGTAAAAAAGAATTGGGTTATTGGACATTTTAAGATAAAGAGAGCGCTGTGTGTGTACGGTTCAAGAGATGGATGATTTTGGACATACAATGCGTGGTGGGATTGGCTTAGGATAGACCGAAGATTTGAGATCTGGGGATGGTAGCTTGGCTATAACTGTCTAGGGCCAGTCAATATCGGTAGTACATCCCATGATGATATAAAATGCACCAGCATTGGTCTTGTATTTGATATGTGGGTAGCTCGCTTACTCGGCAGGCTTAGGCTACCGCGGTCTGAGACGCAAAGCTTATCATAATTTTGCGTTGTGTCATTTTTCCCGCGAAAGATAAGAGACCATAACAACTGCCAAAGAGACTTTAAGCTAGGTTTGTCGATTGGTAGTGTAGCTCTTAGTAGTAGTTATTCCTAATACTTGTGTCCTTATCTGCTACCTAGTACTTACAACATGCTGTGTATGTTTTCACTATAACTCTTTAATATCTGTCCGTATTTGTAGTTTCAATATGTATAAATACTAACGGTCCCTCTAAAATTGGTAGTATATCTGTGGCGTAGTGCATTTTTGTGAGGCTTCGCCTCGTGACAGGCAATAGCAATGTATGCTAGTGCATCATTAGTCGTAGATACACTAACTTTAGGGTATAGTGTAATGTATGTTGGTGACTACTAACCCCCTGCCATACACACTTGAGTTGGCTTGCAGGGTACTTTGTAGATGTAGATGTAGATTATCGAATGTAGGTAGCGACACGATGCTTTACGCCGCCTGGGGTACCTGGGCTACAATACACACTATATTACATCGGCATAGAAAGCGGGTACGGAGAAGGAAAAAGAAAAAAATACCATCCAGTCATTTTGCGTAGGCTATAGTCACCTGAGGTATATGCTTGGTATAAATGTGTCAAATAACCTCGAGAATGTATAGTGAGTTTCTGTCAGGCTGATCCATTAAGAGTGTAGGGAAAAATTAAATCGACGAAAGGCGGAACTGGTGGTAGATGGATTTCTTGATGATACCGCCTTTGTAGAGAATTGATTCGACGACCTTGGGTCAGAATGAGATGTCTGCGGACCGTCAAGGGACCTGATTACAGAGTATTACCACTCACGTAATGTATTCGCTGGTGGGTTTCGTCGGAGGCCGCGCGTTCAGCTATGGATGTTGTGCTGTCCACCTTCGTGAGTTGGCAGCAACATTAAATCTGCTTTGGTCTTCTACTAAGCTTTCGTTTACAGCTGGATTCCTTGACAGTTTTTGGAGTTTATGTTATTCTTAGATTTTGAATTATCTTCATTGTGCAAAAATATGGTTGAATTTAATAAATTGTACTCATATTTGATCCTAGCCTCTTATTTAGTTCCTTAGGAATGAAAATATGGAAAATAGTCCCTTTTTATAGGTTTTCATGTGTGATTTGTGAACGTGGGAATTTAAATTTTGTGGCCGGCAATTTTGTTATGATGTTTATTTATTATCACCATAATTAATCCACAAATCCGAGGTTTACTTAGAATGGCCACTGAAAACTCCAACCATGGGTTTCTCTTAAATCTGTCCAGCAAAATATAAACACCTTTTTTTCTTTTCAAGTCATGCATTTTTCCCTAATACATTATCTTTCCCCAATCTTCCGCTTCAAAAATGTTTATCCTTTACCCTGTCCACCGATATTTCCATTGAGACTCTCAGCGGATTGCGTTATTAAACGTCACTGTTTTCCTTTCTTCTTCCTCGGACTGAGGCTTACAATGACCTGACGAAATCTCTTGACTTTATTTATCTATTTTACAAATGGTTCTAAATAGTATTTTTCATAAGCATATGAGTAATACAGTGTCGGTATTAAATTCGTCTTCGGCCTTGTTATGCATCAATTTCCTTTGTGCTTTTTCATCTTTCCGTCTTGCATTCCTGGACCCAAGGTACACTCGTCTTGGGAGCATACTTTATCCAAGATAAAATGAGTTGAATCTATGCCGTAAAGTTTTTCGAGCGTCTTCTCTCCTCCCCTGAGTCTTATATAGTTTTCGTAATAACTTTCCTGTCATCTCCAACATTTGTCTTCTTTTTTCCTTTTTTTACCTTCAGACAGTCCTTTAATCTTCTTCCATTGCGCGTCCAATTTTCTCCGTCCCTGAGATTTCTCCTTATCACGGCACTGGTTCCTCTCGTGCCCTTCGTCACGTTGTTTCTCTCCTTATTTTTCTATTCGATTCGTTAAGCATTCTTTGCCTTAAGTCCATGCACGTCTCCTTTTTCTTCAAACTTAACAATGCCTCATCTCTCGTTGGGCATAATTGTAACTGTAATAATTTTCTCTTGTACAGTTCCCAATTATTTTCTTGGATTAACCGTATTCACTGGTAGTATTGTTCTTCCTGTGGCATGTTAACCTGGATTAAAATAATACTTTCCACCCGCTTTTATTCTTAACGATAAAATTTGATCACTGACTAGCTGTGCATTTCAGACCTGATCATTTATTCTCTGCCCAAGGATTCGACGAATCTAGCTGTTTCTTCTTTCTTGAGATAAGAATTACTCAGTGCATGTGTCTTATTTTTAGAACATGATTCATTCCCAATTGTTTTGGTGGAAAATGGAATCACTCCTACTCTTTCTGGGAATATTAATTATTTATATTTTCAAAGGGAGCCAATACCTTTTCCTTTTAACCACCAAAGCAAGGCGGAGGAAGAAAAAGGCGTCATCCTAATCTTTGAAGAAATATGCTCACAGATTCCGTAATAAACTGGGTAATTTCACTTCAAAGGTTCTGATTTATTGAATCCCAACAATATAAATTTGATGTTAAATGCTATTTTTTTTCGGAAAGACCCGCCAGGTTTCCCTGGTAACATGTGAAATTCCCGTCTGATAAAAATTCCTTGAATGAGAAGACCCATTGGGATATTTCGATGGCAGCTATTCGGATGCATTATCTCATACCGATGCCGGCCGTGGTAATGAGGTCGGTAACGCGCCGCCCTGGTTACCCAGAGACCACGAGTTTCTAACCTGCCTCGGGCGGGCGCTATTTTTTTTTCTGAGGATTGAAGTGTTCGGTTTGACGGTGCAATACAACCGGAGAAATTGGAGCGCCTAATAACCAAGTCTACTACTCTTATTTATTGATAACGGGAAGGTAGGCAAAAATGACCGTGCGACCAATAAATAGCTAAATTATCAGTGAAGACATATTCATACGAAAGCTAGTGATTTCCTCAATTTGAAGAGTACATACAGGAAAAAAATTCTCATGGCTCTCTTTCGTCACTCGGTGTGAAAAATTGTTTTTTTTCCTTAGTGGTTTTATACAGCCTCTCGTACATGCCTCACGAAACACTTCTTAGTGATTGACAAGTGGGGTAGATTAAGATGGGAATACCTCCTTATTCTGGGAGGTTATCGGTAATTTTCCCTTCGCTGAGCATAAAAAGTCTACAGTAATCGCTGATAAGATTTGACGTGCGGCAGTTGACTGCCCGGCGGAAAGTCTGACATGAAATATTTCATTCAAGTGATGAAAATTGCGCGGATCTTCTTCCTCGATCTAAATAGACTTTACCTTTTTAAGCAATGAGTTCGTTATGATTCGGGGCAGCACGGCTGTATCTGCGACGCTGGAGGACACAACTGTTGATAACATTCAAATGAAGGCTACAATTCGACATGCCGACAACGTGATTTTTGTGTTTCGGAAAATGGGCCCCGAGAACCATTGAATCATTTACACCATGATACATGTACACCTTCAGGTATTTTTATTGGCATATTTACATTAAATTTCATTAAGAGCTTCTTATTGAACGAACTGATTTCTTGGTTTTATTTTTCCATTCTTGATTATCGAATTTTCAATAAATATAGATACTAATATTTTTGTATGCTGGATGGGTGTAAGTTTATTTCAGTTGATTTTTTTTCTCGAGAGAAAACCCCATTTGCATTATTTACCTTTTTAACAAATGTTCTGGTATCAGCTGTATTTTGAGTACATGATTGTATTCACCTTATCTTACCCTTCCTGCGAATCGGGCTGTTTTCTCCTCTCCCTTCATAACATTTGCTTATTTTGCTCCCTTCACAAGGACCGGGTGGTGGGATTCTTTGCATATAGGTACCTCTTTCTCCTCCTATGCTAGGTGAATTGGTGTTTCGAAAGGAGCATGGAGGCTGCTGGAAGAAAAACAAATCGCCTCAATAATCCTCCGAATTGGGTCTAGATTCGAAAATAAAACGACCTAGGGACGAGAGTCGACGTTCGCGGTTGGGATTGGCCCGTCTCCGCTCCGGCGAGGTCATCCATTGCAGGTGTTACAGGTCCGGACGGGTTGGGGTGTAGCGGTCGTATGACAACCCCTCGTCGAGATCTCCAGCTCAGCCCTCGAAGACAAACTCCCCACTTCTTTTCTTTCCGCCCGAGAGTGATGAAATTTATCTGGACCGTGAATGAAGGAAAAATATTCGGTATTATTCCTTCAAATACATATTGACAGCGATTATGGTCTGCCCAGAGACCGTATCCAATTGTTTCCGTCTAGGAAGGAAATTAGCGAGTCCAACGTACTCCAGTTTTATTAGAAAAAGTTCCGTCGTAATGAATTGTTCTCCTAACGATGAGGTTGAACTGAGAATTAGGTATGATGTAATGATACTTTGTGGATCCAGGTGGAGGGGATTTGTTGATGCGGCTAAATATCGCCTAAGATATAGATGAGCCTGGGAGTAAGAGTAAGTAATGATACTTTACTCTGTTTAGAAAAAAAGAGGCATAATACTGGCCCCGAACATAATTCAAGAGATTATATAGGAGTTTCGTGATTTTGATGTGTTTAATATCTCCGTAAATCTCAGTGCTAATGAATGGCGGGTGATAATACCTGCCATCGATATCTTTTCTGTAGAAAAATAAATTAGTGATCTCAAAATGTAATTAGAAATTTTATAATAAATAGTTATTGAATTCATTATTATAAATAAATATCGTACATTTATCGTCACTGTATGAGAGCTTGATTTAGAATTTGTTGCTTGGCCCAGCTTGAGAATATACAGATCAGCTCCGGAATGTTTTCATCTCACAGTTATTTCTAACTCGGGGGGGACATTATTCGACGAGGACGAAATAAAAACTAATTATTTGTATAATATACTATTGCTATTAATCTCATCGGTTTTTCTTTAGATAAATACGTTTCTTACAATTATCCAAGTATCCATCTTAGCACTGTGTGAGTTCATACTAATAATCATGTTACGGTGTATGATTTACCGGCAAGAATAGGCGATAGCTGATCAATCGTTAAAAGGCTATTCTTATAGATATTACTAATTCCGACCTTAATGAATGGTGGAGGCTCCATGCGTATATTCAGGGGATTTTGAATGAGCTCTCTCACTAATTCTGTTCTGGATTGATGTGTGATTGTAGTGGAGAAATGTGGTGGGCAATATACTTGAATTCATTTATGCCTCCTGGAAAATGTAAAGTTGAGGAAAGAGATCGGTATCATTATGCTGTCAGCCGGGAATCGTCTAGGATTCGACCATTATTAGAGTACACTTGTACACTTTCGGGTGACTCCATAAAGGTAATTACTTGGCTTGTCCCGGTATCCTCAAAATTCTTCAAAAAGAGTGAACACCTCGTGTTCCATTTTTGGCTTTAACCTCGTGGACCGTGGCGCTAAGCGTACGCTTTAGACTGCATCGTTACATTGTATGCCCGGCAGTCTTGAACACCTTGCTCCTTTTAAGTCCACAAAAATCCACCGGGAAGGAGAAATGTAGCTTAACTGGTGAAAGCACTCGGCGCGATATCGAGGGATCCGGGTTCGAGTCTAGGCGAATGATTTTTCCTCTGTAGAATTTCGCACATGTGTACACTTGCGGGTGACTCATTAAAAGTAATACCGTGGCTATTCCCGGTATCCTCAAAATTCATTCTTGATAGGGTTGCCATTTATTGCGCAACTGCATGTAAAATACTTGCTTTTGGCAATTTTATGGACTGATCTTGCTTTCATTACCAGTGACTGATCGTTTGTCTATATTTTACCGCTCATTCCCTTGTATACAGTAAACATACTATCACACTCCTGTACTGTACGTGTTTTCACGAAATTTCTGACGGGGCCGCGCGATAAGCACTAAACGTTACCACCAGAGTTTCCACTAGTGGATCCGAGGAACCGGTTGAGAGGCGTCTGCGGGGGTGGCTAAATTTACGGGCGTTGTCATTCCTATTTGAGACACGGTTCGTGCAGTGGTGGGAAACGATTTTCGAAGCGACTCGAAAGTGTCCATCCTTAATTTCATCCGCTACATGCTTGTTCAGTGAGGTCGGGAGGTTATATTTTTTTTCTTGGTCGCTGTCCGGAGATTATTAAAGGCGTAACGCCATCGTCGGGCTTTTGGTTTTTATCGCTGTTTCTTCCTACTCGATTGACCGCCTCCGTAGCTAGGGGATTCGTTTTACTCTGCGAGGCTCGTCTCCTCGAACACCTTGTCTAGTCCATTTTAAAGACCGTATAACATTTGGATACGGCAGCGTTCGAGGTGGACGCCCCGCTGGCATTGTTGAAGGCGTAGACGCAAGGGAGGGAGTGAACATCATCCACGTCTCGAAAGCAGGTGGTGGTGGCCTATCCCTTTGTTTTTTCCCTCTCTACTCGCTGCCTACGCGTTCACCTACGACGTTTCCTTTCGTTACGAATTACATTCTTATGCAAAAATCGCCTATTCTGCATATATTTATGGAACTAAATACCTGGCGTTCGCTGAACTGTTAGTTTTTACAATGCCTTGGCTCTTATTAAGTAAGAAAAATCCTCGACTTACTTATCCGAATCGTAAGAGCTTACTTCCAAAACAGTCACTACAACCGCTTGTGGATTTATTTTGTGGAAAATTGACGTGGTAAATAAATAACTTTGTAATATTCCGCACACATTTTTATTTTTTACCATTTTTGGTAGGACTGGTTAACATATTCTGCACGTAGGATAGCAAATAACGAGTTATGTGGAATGTGAATAAGTTATTTAATTCATCATGCCGAAAGAGATCCAAAAAGTGCGAGCGCACCAGCTGCCAAAGCTAAAGATTTCAAATTCTAACGGATGGGATGATTCAGACAGTCGTCCCGTGTCGAAGTTGCTATCGAAAGCTGTACGATTAAACCAAGTTTGGTATTTCTTAGTTGGTCGGTTATTTGGAAAGACGACCGACAACGGATGTTTTCTACATCATAAGGACAGGTGGATACGACGGGAAGGGGAGGGTCATTCAGAGAATGTAGGAAAAGTGAAGGAAAACTCGGTGTCGGTAGTAGCTCGCTGACTCTTGAAAACTATGTGGATGACGCCCGAAGTTTGTTTTTTACTTGGCTACTTTTTATCGAAATTCGAATTACTGGATTAAAAAGTTTCGAATATTTTGGATTCTAGCCGTATTTGAATGGGACAGCCTCCAAATCAAATCAACTTGATTCGCATTCGAGCATTATTCACTGTGTCTTCAGAGGCTGTTGTACACGTGAAACGTTAGCGATAAAATACTTAAGTACTGAAATCTTCGCCGAAAACTTGAACCCGAAGGAATATTTTAATAAATTCCACCTCCACCACCGGTATTCTCTCAAAAAACTTGGCTCACCCGTTTGCCTGTGATTGGTCGTTGGATCTAAGAGTCGGAGTGAAAATTAGTATCGTAATTATTTCTGTTTTCACTGGTGATGACAGATTCCAATTCTTTCATCTAATACGACAACACCATTTACACGGTACGATTTGAACCAAACTAAATTCAGTTCGATTTCCAGTACTGAAGTAAGCATCGTGTAAAAAGGCCATATCTCTTCCTCCGTAAACGTATTTCGTGAAATGGATGATCCTAAAGCGGTGAATCACATCCAAGCGGCGCCTGCTCAATTATTCACGTCTCCGTCTTCCGCATGCGAACATAAAGTTCTTCATTTTGGAAGGAAGGTAATGCTTGCATGTCTGTATTTCTTGAATCAGTGGCTGTAACTGAGGGAGATTCTCTTTGCGGAGGATACGAGACTGCTCACTCATCATGAGTTGGGTGCTCGTTGATTTAAATGTGTTGAAAAAAAGTAACACCCTACGTTTCGGTCGTGCAAATGTCATGAGAGTGGTTTAATTAGACTGTCAGATCTCGTGGCGAACCTCGTAAAAAGTTTAAGAAACACGACCTCTCACGTTTGATACCGCATGTTTCGGGCATGCTGGGAATGCGGCGAGCAGTTCGGCTTGTTCTTTTGCCGATGACGATGAAAAAGAATCGAGAATTTTCGGATTCGCGTTCCAATGAGGAATATTCGTTCTTTCTGGGTTCCGAGGAATTACATATTTGATGATGTCTATATATCTTTTCTCTCAGGCCATCTGTTTGATGGATTTACTGTCCTCATTAGCTCTGAAAGAGGAACCTTTTTCCCCCGGTCGGAATCTTGTTGCGGTAACTTGAAATAAACTTTATATTTAGAATTTCAACTGCGATTTGAACTGGAAATTCCGTTCAACTCCCTAAGAGTTTTTTCCTGTACAAATTGGTAAATTTTCATCAATCCGTATGACTTCTAAATAAAATATTTCTCTTCGATTTATTGAAATGTACATTAGAACTCATATTTCGTAAACTAATTTAGCCACAAATATTTTGTTTTTTTTGTTTGTACATTTCACCATGTTTGCTGCTATGAGAGCGTAGGTTAGGAATGCAGCCTTTTAGTTGAATACCTATTTATTAGTAACATTATGTACTATAGTCGATTGTAGTTTCGTGAAATTCCATGTAAATTGTTGGGGTGCTCGGAAAAAGTCTGAGAAATAAAAAATGGGTGCCTAAGTTTTTATTGACTTCTATATTTTTTAAGCCATTCCACATGACATTGGCTTCTCAACCTGGAAATAGATGCTGCAGCTTAGTGACTACCAGTAAGTTAGTTACGAGAAGTAGGAAATCTGTGGTAATTTGTGCCATTCAGGTCAGTAGGCCATCTATATAAGGTAGGAACTAGGGGAATATATACTTTTACTTACTAGCCTAATAACCTAGGTACTTATCGAGGCGCGTGAAGGAAGCAGTAATGGAAATGCTAAGGAAACTCTGTGTGCATAACTCTATAATGTAAAAATCTATGGAATCCGTGGTATTTGCGTTTTTTTTTAGCTTTTAATGTCTTCCGTAATTAGCATATATGGTCTTTGGCTGCTCTTTCATTGCCTTTGGACCTATTCCTGTACAGTATTTGTAGTCATTGCCCTGGTATGAGGTTATATATGCTCCAGTTATCACAGATGACTTTCTGGCGTTCCTATTTTCGGTCGAAAATGTACATTTTGTATTCTAAGGGACGATGTCCTGCTATCGTTCCGGCTAAGTACAAAAAAAATAATTAGTAATAAGAAACTAAATGTAAGTAGCTGAAAGCATGATAGAAACCCACTTCAAAATTTTACGTTGATTATTTATTCGGCGATTTGCGACATATTTAGATTGAACTTAAAAGGATGCATAGAGAAGGTGAAATATTTCGTCAAAAAGCGGACTGTTCCTTGAGAAAATAAACACATAAAAGCCTTCAACTTGATCCCTTGTTTACTCTCGAGAAGCTCCGTAGGGCAAAGTCTGAAACTTGTTCAATCACGAGCGCGAGGAATGCGACGAAATCAAATCAATGTCAAAAACCAATTAAGTCACTCAGAGGAGAGGCTCACATAACGAATTGAACCAGTGCACTTGGCCGTCCAGAAAGGGAGCAGGAGTGGGAGGGAAGGAAGATGCCGCACTCTACGGTTCTGCTCTTTTTTTCCCTTCTCCTCCTCCCCTCCCATCGTTCGGGTCCCCCGCTCCACCGCCCCCAACCAGGAGACGAGATGCAGAAGGGGGAGCGGGATCGGCGGGCGCGCAAATAAATTTAGGCCGATGACAGATGGCGATCATCGCGACTCTCCCTCCGCGGCACAAGAGGGGTCGGAGGCCGGCGGAGAGGACTCTGGAGACTGTTATGTGTTGGGAGGCGCTTCCACTGGCTCGGACGTCATAGATACCTATTGTGTGCATCGTACGCTGGAAACTTAGGGGGCTTTCCAATTGTGCATCTGCGCTGATCTGTTGCAAACTGTTTCGGTTTTGGGGCTTTCCAATTGCCGCTGTGACGTCATTAGCGCAGCGCAGATGGAAACACATCGGGACCTCTGTTGCATATGCGCTAGCAGACGAAACTTGTGATGGCGGGGAAATGAATGTTGCAGTGGAAACAGGACTGTCTTAAGATACCATGATTATATGTTCTGCCAGCCATTTATACATTGTTTACACGTTTTCATTCATCAGTAATGCCTCTCATTTCATCTAATTGTAATTTTAAGCCCACTTAATATAATCAATTCAAATATACCGTGATTGTTCCGCCATCTTGGAAACACATCAGCGCAGATGCGTTCCAATGGTTCCAATTGTCCGTTTCAACGTGCGCTCGTGTGTTCCCATCTGTTGCGATGTGCGCTAATCTGCGCAAGGCAATTGGAAAGCCCCCTTAATTTTATTTCATTGTTAAATGGTAATGTAAAATAACAAGTCTCTCGGCAAGAAGCTAGAAGATGAGTAACGAAGGGACTCATGTTGGTGTGGTGGCAAGAGTGCTGGCTTTCCATCCAGAGGCCCAGAGTTCGAATTTTGGTAGTGGCGGAGATGTTCAAGTGGAATTGGGATCCCCACTTGAGTGATGGGTGAAGAGCACTTCTAGTGTAGTACTTCGTCCGTACCCTGGACCCCTTGTCGCCTTTCGTTACGAGTAGGTTAATGCCGACGCCGGGTTCCTCTCTACCCTTCCTCCTTGCCCTAGTAATCCCCCGCTTTCCATCATTCCCACCTGTCCGTATTTTCAAACGACCGCAGTCGTTGATCACCTCTCCAAATAACCAAACCAACCAATGTGTAGGAGCATGCTTATAAATGCAGCATTAAGTATTGCTCAAGGAATTCATTCAATGAGAGCAAAATAATATAGTGAGCAATGACCTTAAAAAAAGATAATTTAAAAATCTAATACGGAGCTTAGCGTTGTATATTGCAGAAACCTGATCGCTGCGGAAGGAAGAGGAGGGTAGAACTGAGGCTTTTAAAGTGTGATTATGAAGAATGATGGTTAGAGTTAGACTGTTGGAGGGGAAAACAAATGAGATAGTGTTTAATGAGGAAAGGGTGGAAATGAGACAGATTGGAGAAATAAGGAGGCAGTGGAGGACGCACTGACAGGCGGCGACTTATTGATGGTGCTGATGGAGGGGAAAGTGTTAATATAAAATTTGGACAGTATGACGGTAGGCAAAATATGCAGAAGATTTGAAAGGTATTTTGGATTTAAAATAAAGATAGTTTTGTGTAGGAAGCCTCAGAGAAGACCACTTTCGGCAGGGAAAACCATAGGTAAGGCTTTCCAAGGGATTAGCAATCCTTTGGTAGAATTCCTGTGATGAATAATGTATGCTAGTAGGGTATGCAACGAATTCTCAACCTTCATGCCATCTCATGAGTAAAACTTAGTGATATCTTGCCACCCTCGGGGTGCAACGACTCCTTCACTCGTCAGAGGGATGCTACTTCGCTCTATTTTGTCCACGTATCGAGTACACCGCTAGCATTTGGGGAAATGCACAGAATGAATTAATACTCGAAATACATAAAATACAAAAGGAGGCCGCTCGCCTCGTCAAAAACTGTTTCGAGCGAACAAAAGTGAAACACTGCACATAGAAAGTGATTAGGTGAGGAGCCACTAGATACTTGGAGGCTAGGTACTCGTTAAGATAATATTACTTAAAAAATTCAGATCCCACGAGTTTCACGGTGACGCGAGGGATATTTTAACCCTGCTCTATACATCTAGAACTGATGGAAGTGACAAAATAAGAGAGATACGCTGCCTAATTTATAGCTACAAAAATTCCTCTTTCCACGAACCACTTATGACTACAGCAAAACGGCGAGAAACTAAGGCACTTCGCTAACATGCTGTTTACTTTCGTCCTTTCTCTCTTCTAAATCCCTTATATTTATCCCTCCCTTTTCATAGCTGGCACCCGTTACCACATGCTCTTGCGGCGATCCGCAGGAAAATGCATACGTAGATGAACAAGAAGCCTCTGTGAAACATACTCGAAGCCTCATTGAAACATAGGCAAAGGCATGGTAGGACGAATTCATGTATTCTTACTACCATGGACAAAGGGACGTGGGACTCGGCGTCTCGGGTTGACGGCGACCCTCTCTCAGACAGTCGTTTACATTCCGGCGACCTTGAGAATCCCCGCGAGGCTAGAGCTTTGGAGACTGAGATGGGGGAGGGGGGGACAAAGAGTTCCTCCCATCCCCAACCAGTGAGTGCTTCGCGGAGATTAGGTATTTGCGTACGTGCATTCTGAGTATGCACTCAAATATGATGTACGTGCGATTCACTTCGCGAAGTACGCCCACATGGCTGCACTCGCAAGACATTCTCTCTCGTCGCCTGAAAGAATTCTCGCCATCCCGCTAAAAGTGCAGTCGGGACTCGGATTATGACGGCATTCGAATGATTACCCCTCTCACGATACAGGAGAGGAATGTCTTACTTCATGCTGTGACATTACCCGCAACTGTTATCGCTGTAATCGTTTCTATATTATAGGAGTGCAATTCTGTGGAAAGAAAAATAATGAAAGTGATATTGCGGCAAGATTCCATTTTGAGTGTGAGAATTCACTCACTTGTTTATTTCGAAGTTACTTGGCACCTGCCATCATCACGTTTTAAAGGAATGCTCGGTTTAAACTTGACTGAAGCGATAAAGACTGTATTTATGAGTGTACCCAATTCTTGTTATTACTTCCTTGCTACAGCGTTTTATACGGCTGAAATACTTGAAGTAATAGACGTGATTAGCGAGCCCTTCCATCACTGAGCCCGTCCTCTTCTCCTCCATTCCATTTCACTTTTTAATTTTGTATTTGCGATGGGTATGACTTTGAAGTGGCGCGCAGTTGTGATTAGAACATTGAACATTGTTGTCAATTTCACGAGTTATTCATAAAGTAAAATCTATTTAATGTGCACAATATTGCTATTGGAGATGTACTTTTCGCTTTTTAAAACTACTTTTTCACAATTTTCTGTCTTTTGGCCGCAAGTATTTCTGACCTCGGTGGTTCATCATTGTTAAAGTTTCCCGAGAGTTTGTACGAATTTGTTAGGGACTTTGGGATTTTTTTCCTCTAAAGTTTGCCAAATCGTATGCTAAACTCTAAAGTAGCGGAGGGATGAGACAAATGGAGATCTTCAAAGCGCATTAATTCTTTAAAATACCTCTATCTTTTTAGCATTTTTGGTATTTGTTTGATCTGTAGGTATATTAGACTTTGGTGCCGACTTAGGTAGCGGTTGGTTCAAGTCCTTGCTTGCAAACCTGAGGTCACGGGATTGAATACCATCTTGATGACTTTTACTCCACCTCTAGCATGGTATTCTGTGTTGGTTTACATTTCTTTCCATCAACAATAGTTGAAATGGGAAATTTGTGGTGTCAGAAGAGAGGAAAAAAAATTAGGATAAAAAAGGAATACAGCTTATGCATATTTTGTTTACAGCCAATGCACAATTGAATATTTCGTCAAGTGTGAGGATAGCTGTAGCCAACTTTCTTATAGTTTAAAATACTGATCATCGAAGGCTCTCTCAATTTTCACTCAGATTCTTTGAACTTTTACCATTGTTAGCCTGTTTATTGCTCCAGTTAGACCGTTAACTATCCTCAGTATTAATGATGTAATATTGTCCTCTGTGTACGAAGTTGTTTCACTTGACGCATAATTTTCTGTAATTTTCAAGTACTACTGAAAACTTGAGTTTCATTGCTGCGATTTACCGATTGCCGCTCTCGTCACTCATTGAAATTCAGCCTTGCCTGAGTGAGGGTGTTCCTTTCGTGAGTGAGGATATTATCATTCATGTTTTCAGACTCGCATCTGCAACTTTTTATCAATGCAAAGTAAAGTAAGAATTTTTTTTCCGAAAATTTGTTGAGTATTATCAAAATTTATTGTAAAATTTTAGATCATAGTTTGTCGAATTGGTGGCTCCACGATTTTCACGATAAAGAGGAGTTTAAATTTGGTATTCATGATAATCGATCCTTAATCAATATATTTTGTTTCACTGTTATTTGTGGTTAAGTAGAATAATATCACTATCTATTTCCTATAGGAGCTGAGCTTCCAATCCCTGTCATTGACTGTCGACTTATTGCTTTTTTTAGAGTTCAATTTTAGCCCTCTAGTCGTTCTAAGCTACTATTTTCTTTGGAATAGTTATCATCTTGTTTTTTAGTTGATTGATTAATGGGCATCAATCATGAAGAACTTAATATTTCAGGTATTACATGTTGGAATTTTGTTATCAGAGATTTATGAATGCAATGTTGTATGGTATAATTAGCTAAATTTTCATAGTATTGAGTTGCCGTAAATATCAGATTTTAGGTAGATAAAGGCATATAAATATTCAACAGGAGGACAGATATGCAAATGACAAACAACGGAATCGGCGCAGCTGCGGGCCATGACGCAAACAGGGTTGTGAATTTGACTCAGATTTTCAACATCGCCCACTGGCAGCCTGATTTAATTTACGAGGATTATTTTCTCTATCGACAGTGGTTATATTTCGATCGGATGAATGGGGAAGAAGAGAGCCCTGTGATGGCTCGTGAAAGACCACACTGTCTCTGCTTCCCCTGGGGCCACCACTTAGGCCTACAGTTGAAGGCCGCGATTTAGAATGCGAGGTGAATTTCGAGGATAAAAAATATCTTGAGTTATGAACTGAGGGAAGTAGCGACTCTGTAGCGGTGGATACTCGATTCCTAATGTCCTTGTTAAAGTCCCGCTCATGTTTTCTTCTCGAGTCAAGTCCCGCTCACCCCTTATATGCGTGGTGACTGATAAGAAGGTATATAATGTGAGGAGAGGTTAAACCTGTTGGGAATCTACTTTTAAAAAATTATGATGTGAGAAAATATTTCCTCGAGTTTCTCCGACTGAACCGCAATTGAATGATCTTCATGCCACCGAAAATAAATGGAATGAATAATTTTATTAATTTGTGCTAATGAGAGTTTTTTTTCATCCTTATCTCATAAATTTGGGTTCTCAGTTCCGAAGTTTAGGGATCTAAGTCATTTTGCGCGATTTGTACGTTGCTAGTTTCAAGGCCCTGGACCGTCCTCCGACGTCAGTATATGGCCCTTATTTACACCTCATTAAATGTCACATTTTCTACGCTGACTGCCATTCAACTTCGATCCCCCGAGCTGCAGCCTTCGGACATCGTTTTGTGAAACGATTTATGAAGCCTCTTAGCCAGAATAGACGAGAGAAGTCTGCAGGAATGGGGGTTTTATAGGAGAGTATCTACATTGAGTATATGTTCCCCTAAACCTTTTCCCGCTTTCCTGAAATTTATGCTGCCAATTGAAAGAATTTCCGTTTTTTATGCCTCAATTTGATCGTTTTCTTGGAAAAAGTAATTGATGTGTAGGCGTAACAGAGTTCTCCAAAAAATACTCCAAAATATCTCTTGTGGTTTTCTGAAATAATGGCTTTATAGGAATGTTATGAGAATTAATGATAGTTTGGTCGATTTTTATGTCGCTGCTAAAAGGGATGTACCCCTATTGGCATTTTCTACCAAATAAATTGTATATTGGTTGAATTACCCGACAGAAAATAAATAATGGTAAATACGGCTCTATTGATTGTTGACTTCGGAGATTACAACAACAAATACCTATGCGAAATTGAGGTGGTGATTTGGGTGACGAAATAACGATTGGCATTCTGTATCTCAATTGGACTACGGCACGGGTCTATTTTAGGAATCCGATGTAAAAAAACTAGTACATAAATGGAATATCATGGAAGGGAAAATTTAAGAGAATACAGCATTATAGATAATTCGGTTTATACCTTTGTTTTGGCTAGGAACGTGCGTAAACCCATCCAAAGGAGCCAGAAGCGCAGGGACGCCATAAGTATTCTCTTCATTAACGAATTATCGAGATGATTTGCATGCAGTACGGTTCCGTCTATGCGTATAACGGCGTCAGATTGAGTTGGCGCCCTTAATTTGTAATTGCCTTTCCCGACTTGATGTATTTTCTCCCTCTATCTCCATTGGACGCTACCTTGTGGTTATTCGCATATAACAAACACGATGCTCTGATATGCTTGCAGCGCATCATTTCTGAGAAGCTGCTTTGTTAAAATTTTGTAATAGTAATAAATTTGCGATTCAAGATATTGATTGACCGTTTATATCAATTTTGCGCAAACCATGAGAATTGCAGCAGGTGGCAGCGGAGGGTAATCGACGGGAAGGTACCCCTATATAGTATGGCAACTGCTTTAAGCAGTTTTGCAAGATCGAGAAGTAAAACCAATGGGATAGAAAATTTTATCCATCAAAGCTACTATAATCGGAAACACTCATGTTTAAATCAGTGAATTGTTTTCTTATTAACCAGAAAGTTGCGAACTATAAATTTTGTTAACTTCTCGCGTTACTGTCGTTGGATGTTAATTAAATACATGAACCAATGATTTTAATTAGTTTGTGTCAGTGAATTGTTATCGCATTTGCACGTGAGTTAGATAATATTTTCAAAAGGATCTAAGGTCTCTGTTTTTTTTGGAGTTTTTCTATCTCTACGATCAGTTCCTTAAATTTTTTAAACGTCTACTCGTCTCTTCATTCACTGATGATGCAAATCAATGCTTAAATTTTTTAAGTGCCTCGCTGAGTTGTCGAAAGAAAGAGCTGCTGGTCAAACGACCCGGATTCGGTTACGGTTTTCTTAATACTGTTGTATTTGTGCAATCTGTACTTAATGGTACTGTTCAAAGAACTGCGGAACTGGCCGCGCAGTAACTTCAACGGTGTGACCCGCTGATGGTCACACATGATGTGTAATTCACAGTGAAAAAAATCAGTCGTCTGGACTGGGGGATTCGAACCCAGAACTCTCGATTCCATGAAAGTCACAATGGAAGAGTACACTTGGTTAGCTGAACTGGTAAGAGTACTCGGTGCGAAATCAAGGGGTCTGGGTTCGAATCCCAGTCCAAGCTAATGATTTTTTCACTGCGAAGTTCAAACGATTAATGGTACTGTCATGTATCTGAAAATTGGTGGATCGTGGGACCGATTGGTTTGCAAGGGAATTGGCAATTTGAGGGAGTGTCGGCGCGGAGTCCAATGCTCGGAGAGTCCGTCTACTTCTCTTTCGTTGATGTGGAGTGCAGGGGCAACGAGGTAGGGGAAGAGAGGGAATCTGAATGCACTGAGGTATGATCAGACTTGATGGCTGAGCATGCGACAGCTGTGCAGGCACATTGCATCGCCATTACTCATTGCCCCGTCCGCTCTATCTCCCCCATGCCGTCTAGCGTGCGAATGGACCACTCTTAAGGTGCGTTCTGACGTAGGAGATCCGAAAAACTCCAGACGTGTGAACGCTCTAGGAGAACCTCTCTCGTTCGGATGTTCCCCATTCGCTTCAGGCTGTGCGATTATTTAAATTTCAATATCGCATTTCGATGTAAATTTGAAATTCTGAAAGGCAAGGTTCGGTACGTTCTTTGCCATTTATTTGTGGCAGTTGAGAAAGTCTTGCAATCGTCGCCTTATCACGCGTCGTGACAGTTTTTATGAACAATCCTCGCAGCAAGTGGCTTCTTTGAAGTACAACCCAGCTTTGGGAGTACCATCACACAATAAGATAAACCGCAGTGGTACCGACATATAATTATTATAGAGCCTTCAAATCCTTTGGAATCTGTAATCCTTGGTAGCGTAATTTTATTTGTGGAATATGTAAAATTATTTTGCTGGAAATGTCTTTGATATGAAACATGACTGTGCTAATTGTGATTCTTCTTTCTTTTGCAGGTAAGTGAGATTTTTCAGCGGTTGTGGCTTTGAAACTTGAAATCGGTGGTGGTGAGTGATAAAATTTCATAACTAACCGTATGTTCAGGTTCCGAATTCTCGGGTTGTCCTTAGTAGTGTCAGATAGCCGCGAAAGATGATGCAAATTGTGGTGGGTGACAACTTACTCTTTTCATCAGTGCTTCATGCAATGTTTTGATAGCTTAATGAATTAAGGATTATGTTATGAAATTGTAGGATAGAAAATTAGCGTAAATATGTTTTTATTCAAAGTAATGACTCTTTCGAAAGTATTTGCTGCAAAAATGTAGCTTTTTTCTATCATTGAAATGACGCTTCGCCGGTGAAACTGGAACAATGACGAGACAACTCCAGCCAATTTAAACAATGCGTCGCAATGTGACTACTATGTGAATAGCTAGTAAATTTCGATACGAGATCTATGTATACAAGAGGCTAACTCCTAAGCTAACACGTTGACTTGTGTCGCTAGCTTCGTGCTCTGAGTAAATACCGGTACTTGCAATCAAGGCTCATGAAATAATATTGATCATGTAAATATATTATCAACTGTCCAAATTTATGCAATGATTTTAACGTTTGATTTACTCTTCCTTTCGGATGCATGTCACTTGTATCATTTGAAAGTATGCAGCTTAGTTTAGTACTGCATTCCTGTTAGAAGTCCCCTTCCTCAATTAGTCTGACATTGCTTCAACAACCACACTCCTATCAGTGTCTCTGACCAAATCAGTTTTAACGTGTACCCTTATTACCACAGCGTGTCATGCATCTAAGTTGATTTCAACCTTGATCTGGAGTATTGTAATCCCTTTGTGTGTGTTTGCATGCATATTAAATTATATACCTGATCATGCTGCACTGTGGCGAAACCCGGGTCGTACTATAAATATTTTATGTGGAATTGCAGTACCTTATTTTCCTATCTTCATGATGGATAAATTCCACCGAGTGACGCCTGAAACCGTTACCTTCATATATGTGTGTTTAAAAATTTGTAGAAAAATAAAAAAATGATATATATACTTAAAGGCTATCATGCTATCATATCTCCGTCAAGAAATTCTTATACCTACTCTTTTTCTTGCTTTAAAAGTAAATATATGTATACTTATGTTTGTATCAGGAATATGACTTATGTATAAATTTGAATAGCATGGTAGTATTAATGGGAACCCATGGACAGGTCAGCCTTAGAGGTTTTCAAAATGTATGCAATGATGTTTATGAAAATGTTGCATTGCATTAATGCATTCCCTATCTATTTATCTTAAAGGCTCAAGTTCTCTGTGAAAATGTTCATATAATTAGCCTGATTATTGGCTGTAATTCTTAATGAAAAAAATCATGCTCCCCCTTACTTCCGCGGCGCGGTAGCCTCATTGTGTTGATTGCTGACCCAATGACTGGCAGTCGCGGGTTCACTCCCCTCTGGGCACGTCCGCTTAAATCCAAAATGTGTGATTTTATGGAAAATTCATTTCGGGGTAGCACATGAAAGGAACCGGCTTCTCCACCCTGATAAAATGTGCTTCTCCGCTCATTGAGTTTAGTACTAGGTGAACTTTACCCTCACCAATCAAACCGTAGAAGATTGTAGAAGCGTCGTGCCTGGCTTACAGCTGTTGTAGCTTTAAACTAATTGAAATTTGCCTGTGGGAAAAAGGTTTGCCTAACCGGGGAAAATATTTCGTTGACCAGATTATCACGCTTCGTGTTATGATTCATTCTCGTTATTTCAGGTTTCATTTCAGTGGTTTCTTTGCAGCACGAACCTACTTGACGTGTGTTATCATTGACGGACCCGAAATGATATGTGACAGCTATTTCCAATAGATCCTCCCGAAATAGCCCTTGAGATTAGGAATCCTGGGTAACACAGCCGTCAACGGCCTGGCAAGCCGTAGGTCCTTGGGTTGATTCCTTATGCAATAAACCTGGCAATTACTCTGGCAGCTTCCAAGTGTTCATGTTAAAAAAATCCTCCGTTGATACATAGTTGTCGATTTGCCCTCAGACGCGTTCAATGTTCATTTAATTTCACGTTTGATCTTACATATTTTAGTCCACATCTAGTCGTTGGAGCGACTCTCCGCCGTGATTCTTTTCGTTCTCGAGGTTTTCCTCCTCGTACACGGGCATCGGGGGAGGAACAAATGGGCGGGAATTGACGTCTGGAAGACAATGCAGAGTGTGTTGGGACTGCGTGGAGGGGAATGAAATGGGGGAGGGGGAAGAGACTGTCTCGGTGGCGGTCGGAGGGTGGCTGAGAAGAAGGTGAGGGGCAGGGGGTGCCGTTGACTCGGAATGGATGGGAGGCAGAGGGTGAAGAGGGGACGAAGAAGGGGAGGAAGGTGGGAGTGGAAAGGAGGGTCACGAATCGGCTTCGGAGAGTGAAAAAGAGACACAGAGAGAGAGGGCGTCCGTCCTCCGTCCGTGATGCTTCCCCTCTCGCCGAGTGACACGCCAGACACTCTGGAAAGAATTGCTCGAAGGAGGAACAGTGGAGAGGACTGCTCCTCTTCCTTCAAGGTCCCTGGGAGCGGCCGCGGTCCTTCTGGAGTCGGGCGACCGCGTTGCTCTCGTAGAACACCTCAAAGCCTTCCAACTCGATCAAAATATCTTCTCCCGCTTCTTCTCACTACTTTGTAGAGGTGCTCATTACATTCCAAACCAAATAATGCCGTTCATTGGCGGTATAATACGTGTGACTCTCACTAATTTTGAGGTGGTAGATCAAATATCCCTCTTGATCAAATAGTATCGTTCATAACTTGTAGCATACTTTGGATTTAGGTTCTTCTACTTCTAAGTGCTTAGATTTTTTGCGTCGTTTGGCAGGAAGGCAAACGAGGAAGTGTTACATATGTTGGTAAAGGAAAGAAAGTCGGTAGGTTAATGCGAATATTCACCGGAGGCAGCGAAAATGAACGAAGAGAGTGCCTAGAAGGAGGGCATATTGGATAGGGTGATTGAGGGGAGAATGTGGGGCAAGCGTGGAAAATGGAGAAAGATAACAGGAATTTTGGACAATATGAAGCGCAGTAAAATATACGAGGAGCTGAAAATAGATGTAGTGCGGGGAAATAACGTCGTCAGGAGTAGTTGGAGACGACCATGCTGTAGAGTAAATATGGTTAGCGGTTGTCCAATGAGCTACCAATCAAATTCTGGAACACTGGATGAATACGCACTGTCTAACTTGAGGCCTAATTCTACGGAAAGCAAAACTTCCTAGCCCGAGGTGGGATTCGAACCCATGAGATTTGGGTTATTAATTAATTGGGCAACTTTGCCTAAATATGGTTCTAACGAAACCGAAGAGATACCAACCGATTAGGCTATTTCTCTGAGACGCTTATGAAATTTTGAGTTTATTGCTAATAATTATGCGTATCTTTTTATATTGATAGTATACGGCTCCGTTGAGGTTACTTGGCGGCATCCAATGGATAAATTAGGAAATTGGAAAACTGCATTCCATTATCCATTCCTTCTAATGTCAGTAGGTCCAAAAGTTTCTCTGTCTCTCGACATCATTTCTTCTCTTCACAAACTGTTGTTTTTTTCGTGTCCGGGAGCGTCCTGTTTATCTTTCTAAACGGCATATTCGAAAAGATTATGGTCATCATTCGAGTGCCGTCTTGGGCCGGCCAAAAGACCTCTTTGGGAAATTTGCCTCGGGACGTGCTCTCAACCGCCGCTCGGACGTGCTCAACGCTCGTGTTTGACAGCTGATGCTCGATTTATACTTATTACTACTTTTATTTAGTATGCTCATTACTTGTGGGCTGAATCGGGGAACTTTGGCGTGGACGTGTTGTTTTGTTTAAAATATAGAGCGCAATCCGGAGATAACTGTTTCAACGTTTCCGAAATAAAGGTGGACGGCCCCGCTAGCGTTTTAGCGACGACGTTGAGGAATCGTGGGACGTCGCAGCTCCCGCTACCACATCGCACGCATATTATGACTGAATTTACTCCGTGCTCAGGTAAAAAATTAGACTGGGCGCGGTCGAAGCCGCCCTCCGGCTGAGTTCCATTATGGCTCGAAAATTGTCGGAAAAGAGCGTTATTATGGCTCGGTATGAATTATTATACGGCTCGCTCCTTGGCGTGTGTAATCTGGCTAGATTTATGCATGGAGCAATGTCAAGACCTAATCGACAGTTGAGTGCGTAGTCGTGGTAGTGAAATATATGAACATTAATACACGATTTCGATGGTGAAATGCTGTCCAAAGGTTTAAAACGGTTCGAGCCGCGGCCTACCTATTGTTGACAGCCTACTCCTATTGATCCAGCGCTCCGGGGGCTGATTCCATTTCCCATTCGTCCGGTACTTTTTACGGTCCGATGTGATGATTTTATCAGGCTCAATTTTGTACGCGCTGAGTGAAGTAAATCATTGCGTAAAGCTCATGCAACGTCGCCGAATGCTTTTCGCACGAGGCTCTCATTCGCAAAATCTTTGTCGATGGCCTGTTGAAAAGTAGGCGTAAATTGCTGCTACCAATTTTCCGCGGATTCATTCATGGCCCTGGGGACAGCACTTAAACGCAGCAGGATTCCGGGCCCCGGCGACCGAATAACAGCCGGCCAAAGAAAGAAGGATATGCGGGTAAGCCTCAAAATAAAACTTCTTTAGGCCTTTTGTGGTAGATTAAGGGAGAAACTCAGAAAAAATCCTAATTATATTAACATAGAGTAATTATTTACTCTATAATATCAGTAAGACTTAACTTAGGATATGCTACAAGTATTTTGTACTCATCAAAAAAGAGCTGAGTGAAGAATTAGATTTAGCTCAAAGAAGAATCCCCAAAACTATAAAAATTTAATATAAACTTTTGACTGAGATATTGGGTGAACTTGGATAGAAGTCTCTAAGTATGAAGATAGCAAGAAAGATTTAGTCTTTCAAGAAGGTACAGGACGCCCGAGTTTAATTCTGACGCCGACGATGCTTTTTTTTCAACTTCGGTAGATTTCTCTTCTTAGTTTTATGAAACAAGGAAGATTTTAAATGTTGGCTGTTTAATTTACCGCCCTTAATTAGTGGCCTCTGCACAGCCACGGCAATGTACCAGTTATTTTAAATGCAAAAGATTTAGAAGTAATATGTTCTACTTATCAATATTGTTTGGTTTGGTTGGTTCAGGGGCGGTTTCAACGCGTAGGATCCCTTGTCTCCCAGCCCTTAGAACCATCGGCCTATTTTAATCCTATTCTGTCATGACTCGCCGTGTTTGTCCAACATAATATGTCATTTCTCAACTCTTCGTACCTCCTTTTCTTCAAGGAGTCCAAAATCCTTACTCGTCTCTTACCTATTCTTCTTTTTCGAAACATTGTCCATATTCTCTTCAGTAGCCTCAGTGTGAACTCCTGCAATTTTTCTACCTCAATCGGATATCTCCCTTCTTTCTTCCTCTACAATTTTTGAGTATTATTGCATTTGATTGGACATTTTTAAAAGTCATAGTGCAGCGCAAAAGTGTCTGGTATCTTGATACCTTCTACACTTCTCCTCTTCACTTCTTAGCACCACACGCATCAGTGGCAGCTCTTCGGGATACAAAATAAATATATTATAGTGGAGGAAGAAAGAAGCTATTTCTTTCTTTTCTCAAGAATTTTCTTTAATCATCTTCCCGATCTGCCTCCTTTCTTTTGCGAGAGCAATCAAAAAGGACCACGTACTTCCCCACCGGCTTACGCATCAAAAGGGAGCACTCCGTATTCGCCTTCGTTTGCATAAACACATCTCGCCGTCCATGTTTTTACGGCCGATGATTGTGCATGTAAATGACGACTTCATGCTTCGCTTGGTTGCCAGTGAAAATGAGTAGTATTATTTCTCGCGCCCTGAAGAATTTTTTTTCTCGCCTACGGGCCCTTCCGTAGACCTTCCGTGGAGTGAGTTTCGTGAGCGCCTGCAAAAGGCACCGAGTAATCGGCCATTACTCAAAACGCGTCGTAAAGAACGCACGTGCCACCAATCGTAAGACTCCACAAGGAACTTTGAGCAATTGGGGTGAAAGAAAAAAAGTAAGAAAACGATTCACTGAATCCACGAAATGACTATGGTGAGCGGTTTTAACGACGGAGTTTATGGAGATCAGAAATGAAGAGGGTGATTGGGAAGTGAAGCAGTCCCCTCCCTCAAGTGTATTTCGTTAAATGAATTGCCTCCTTTGTATTTATAATTTCCAGCTTCATTGCCCATCATCCTACTTTTTTCGTTTTCATTTTAATTGCCACCGTTGTGGAAAATGTTTTTGCAAATAGAAACACGATTTTTAAAATGATTGTGTATTCGCCATGTGGTTACTAATTATGACGTCTCAGCTTAGTTGCGGCCGACTGTATTTAATTCTCCTTCTTCCGTCTGAGCTTGAACGACAGTTGCAAAAAGGTTCTGTGGCCGGGAAACTGATTCAACAAGCACTATGTGATTGAGGCAGTACTAAAAGAGGTATTGAAAATTTTCGCCTAAGCAGACACCATGGTAGATTTAATTTTCCAAAATATTGATGATCGAAATTTCAAGTAATATATTTATAAAGCTTTGAATATTTTCTGGATGCATCGTTCGGGAAAGGTCTTGGGCCGCGATTGTAGAGCGAGTAAGATACTACCATAGTAACTCTTTGAGCATTATTCCGTAATACGACTGGGCCGCAAAGAATAAAATGCCAATCCTTTGGAGTGCAAAAGTTCATCTAAATACCGCGTTGTATCCCCTTGAGGTAACCGATGAGGTGGAGCCAATTCAGCGATCGCTTAAGAAGCACTCCCGTTGAGCGGTTCCCGCTAATAACTCGTGATATTGCGCAATTAGCTAAATTGCCGTGCGCTCTCTCGGTAATCATGGGGCAGGCGGCTGATGCGCCTCCATAACTGAATCGCAATCTGATTCTTCGCTCCATTTGCGTTGCATGGCGTGCTATAAAGTCATTAATCACGTCCATCTTTAACATCAACCCAGGAGCCCGTGCCTATAGCCTTTCGGCCAGATTCGGCCGCGTGGCCGGTATGGCAGCGCATTGTCGCGTGAAAACAGACTGAATCCCCCGCCGATATCGGGAAGATAGGCAATCGATCATAATGGTATCCAGATGTAAGGTTCATTGGAATTAAATTCTGGTTTTGATCGATTTAGAAGGTTTTGCAGAAAATGAGATGCATGTAATTTTTCATTATTCTTCGTGCTTAGAGAAAAACATATATTTTATATCGAATACAATACGCTACGCTTTATCGTTTTTTTCCACAAAGAAGAATTGAAATTACTTGGGATTAAAGCTGAGAATGGATGAAACGTAGGAAATTCAATTTTTCTCATTAGATCAGTAACATTGTAAATGAAAAGTATAACTTAGTTTTTCCACAGGTTTATTAAAACAATACGAACTAGGTTTCGACGAAGTTCGTCATCATCAGGTCGATGATGACGAGCTTCGTCGAAACCTAGGTCGTATTGTTTTAATAAATCTGTGGAAAAACTTAAGTTATACTTTTAATTTACAATGTTAAGCAAATTCCATGAAGTCATGCCTGAGACGAATACGAATTAGATCAGAAAGCTGACTCTAAAAGCGATTTTCCATGTTAATTTAGCGGTAGTCAAAAAAGGCACCACCCATTTCAATTTTCTTGACGGAAAATACGTCAGATCTATTGAAATGGTGCTATAGTGTGAGTCCTTAGGATGGACAAAGTATGTATGCATTAAAATATATTTATCGACCAAATTGTATTTTTAGTTTATTGCTTGAGCTTACCGACAATCAAAGCATGTCTTCATTGCAAGGAGTATTTTTAAAAATTACACTGAATAAAATAAAGGATTAATTATTTGTTTTTGTCGCACGTACTCACAAAATTGCCTCTTTTATTTATTTTATTTAAATCAATTTTATCATCATGGAGAACGATAATTTTGTCCATATTTTTTCCAGGGTGTAAAAATATTTTCCTGAGAAATAATTCAGTGTCATTAATCATGCTGGTCGTCAGTTCATTCATTCTGGTGATGCAAGGTTTTTTTGGGATTTGGATAATTATCGCGGTTAGAATACCACACCTACGGTTCCCACCGTGAATGGTGAGCGAATAATTCAAAGAAAGGCAGCAATGTCTTTGTCACCATGAAGTTCACATGAGAGCAAAAGATGTTCCGCGATGAATGTGGCTTTATTTCAGTCTTGTGAGCCATGCAGATTTCTCGAAAGTGAACTCTTACTTTTAAAAGATACTTGGTAAATTCTATTTAATGACTGTTTATTTTGGTATTGTAAAGGAAAACAAATGCATACCCGATGTTCTCATTTTTTAGCATCTTTTACAATCGTCTGATGGTTTTTTGCGCTTTCATCCTCATGAGTGAGTCAGCCAATGGAAATACGCCGCCACGAGTGGGCGCGAAACCGCAGCACCTCCAGCCAGGCCTTATTTGCCTCGTATTCCTCGTAAAACTGAAAATTAAGCTCTGAAACATTCTCTTGGAAGTAGGCTACTGTGGAGTAAGAAGTATGGTCTGAAAACCAGCGGGATGGTTAGAGAGGTTGTTGCTGTCAATGGGCATCTTCAAGTGGAGACACGTCCAAGCCTTTGAAATTCAATTGAAACGCCCACGCAAGCCATTGATGCAATAAATGTATTAATCAAAGACTCTCCAGAAGTTAAATAAGCAAGTATTAAAGCGTTTAAAGTCGTCCGGATATTCCCGACTGTCGGCTTTTCAATCTACTAATCCGTATATTTATATTGTAGTCGGTCAATTTAGCATTCCCTTAACTTTCCGGGAAGGAATTTCCACGATTTCTCGTTCCCGAATCCCTAGAATAGTTGGCTTGGATATCGGGAAAATTGCTCTTTAAACCCAATAAAAATAATGTTGTTCACATTTTGAAAACACCTCATATATACCTAGTAGTAGACAAGCCAAAACAATTCTGTTTACCAGACCCGAAGTGGTCGTTTTTAGCGTCCTGGGCCTCCATGTCTTGTGAACCTAAAGGTGCTAGTAAAAAGTCATAATTGGAATTTTGGTTGACCGCTATAGACGAACTTCTGACTCGTCATACTTCATTTTGCGTCAATCTTTTTCTGGAGCGTCTCCGCCCATCTGCAAGACTACGCGGTCCCTGACCACATGTCGCAGTTCTTCCGCCTTTAGTCCGGCTTTGCTGTGAGTTGGCAGTCACAGCGAAAGTCATTGACATTGATGATCTATGAAAATAAAATAAAATAATAAATTGATGAGAATTCTCCAGAATTCATTATTTTTATTTGATTTTCTCATTTCTCGTTTAATTGACTAAACATTTTATCCTCCATCTACAATCTTTAATTTATCAATAAATTCATCATCAACACCATTAGGGATCATTTTAATACCTATAATATAATGCTGAGTACCTGATGCGTACACAAATAACAGTAATATGTAAATTTATTACAAGAACGCTACGCAAAGAGTATAAAACCTTTCAGGATAAATCAGGAATTTTTGAGAATTCTCTGGGAATATGATTTCCCGGTCTCGTTCCCTAAGATTCCAAAATGTTAGGAATTTGGAAGCCCCATTACAACGAATATGGCCGTTAAATTCAGTCGGAAATGGGAGAGATTAATGAGGTTCCATTGAAAACTGCGTGCGAATTGTGGATCGCAAGAACGGTGTCTCTCGGAGGGCGATGGCTGTGAGCCGACGTAGACTGAGACATTGAGAAGCGTAGCAAGAGCATCTCGTAGGAAGTGAGGACGGGGTGTGTTTTTTTGTACGAATTTCGGAGGGAGGACCAGATGGGGGGGGGGGAGGAGGGCAAGGGCCTCTTCCTCTCCTTCCTTGCTCCTCCTGCCGTTCATTGCGGACGGACAGTGGGACGGACTGGGGAGGGATGGACTTGAGGGAGGAGAGAGGTGAAGTGAATAGGAGGAGGTGGTGGTAGTGGGGGGACCTTCGCAGCCGCCGCCGGTCGAGTAGGGAGGTCGACCACTTGCCAAGGACGCCCGTGTGCTGAGGAGAGGGCAGCCTGGCCCTCAGGAGGTGGACTCGGAGGGCCGGCTCACTCTTGTTTCCTCCCCGTGTTCTCTTCTGGTGGTGAGCACAAGGCTTTGACGACGAGGGGCGGCTGGAATGTTCGGTTGACGTCTGGGTGATAATTTTTTCAAATGGAGACGTCAAAGGTCGGGATTGTTTTGCCTCGGTAGCTGGGAATTTCCGGCCGAATTGAACGCATTAATGTTTTACAGAGATCCGACTAATTCGCTAAATATTCGAATCGGATCATTTACAGTTTTAACTCGAATATAAATTAAGATATCCCAAATCCTAAATTTTCGAAGCGTTCGGATCGCGGTGTGGGTAAAAAAATAAAGAAAGATGATAATTTTCTCAGAAATGCAATTTGAATCGGAAGATAATTCAAGCACTCGATTTGAGTCAAAGGGATAAAAACCATGATTCACATATCTCTAATATGTGGCACATGAACATTTGACGATGTGAATCTTTGAAATCTTCCTGAGATCCTTATTTTTGCGATAAGGTGTCGCTCATCAAAGTCTCGATTAACTGAGTTTCCGTGTTAACTGGGATGTAAATTTGTTTTTGTGAAAATTTGTCACCTCGTTCATCTACTCCGAAACATTACGTGTTCGATACGAAAGATGCGGTTTAGTCCAATAGTTAGAACATTTTACTACTATTGTATGGGTGCTGGGTTAAAATCTGGGGGAATCCTTCCTTTACATTTCTGCCTAAACAGAAATGTTAAGATTTTTTGATCATCGGGACCTCGTAGGATAATCGCATGTGGTACAGGAAAGTGAACTGATCTGAGATTACTCTGAGAATCTGAATTTTACTCAACTGTGTACTTTGGATTTCAGTCCACATTGTCTCATTTAACCAATATTCTTATGCATCTACCTTTGTTGCAGTTTAAACGTTATCGCTTTTTTATCTCATTACTGGTTATTTTCTTTGGATTGTACTCATAAAAATATTGAATTCACCAAATGTTGCATGGCCCTTCATTCATTGCTTCGGTTCTATACTGGCGTGCTAATTACTCTCGCACGTCTCTTACTTAATAAATTAATGGAAATCATACAAGCAGTGAATTGATTATGCTACTTTCATGTTGCGAGGTTTGAAACAACTTCCTTTTATAAATAGTAGAAACATGGATTGGATACGATTTCGTACTGATTACAGCGTATTTACTCTCGCTATCCTTAATAATAAATTAAACCAGATTATATTAGTTTTATTTTTCTGTCGTGCTATGTTATTTGTGTCTTGTCTTCATTAGAAAATGTGACCTCATCTCAAGCATTTAATTCTGTCGTCTCCTGTTTAAATTTCCGACGTGGTGAGGAACCCAAAATGTGTGTAAGCGAACTTCGTGCGTGAGACCACGTTTACCTTATATTCAACTGATTGAGAATATATTCTGGCAGGTAGCGTCTTAATGTAATCGAAAGTGGAACTGAATTATAAATGAGATGGTGTGATGCTAAATAGCGAGGCGAACATTTTAGATTCGCCGGAATGAGAGTCTGTGGGCGGAGGGTGTCTCGCCGGGAATAGTGGATATTTCCTCCCACCTCAGCATTCATACTTTTCTCGGGAAATTGGCATCGGCCCAGAGTGAGAAATGCTCTTGCAGAGAGGGCGAAGTTGGTTGCAAAGAACTTCAAGGTGGTATCTACTTCTTGCATAATTTCTGAGATGCCATCTAGCTCTGTCTATGTGAAATGCGAGTAAACTTCAACTGAATTGTCCTGTTTATTTTGTTTAAAATTAATCGAGAGTGTCACTATTTATGCACACTCATACGAATTAATTTATCATAAATCAAAACTCTTTATCTTTTGCACATAATTCGGTGACTCTCTTCTCCAATTTTTACCTTTTGTCATTTCAACTTGAATGAAATCGAGTTCTCCATTCAAATCACTTAGAGGTGCTTCTGGTCGACCAGCGGATGCACCAGGGTGATAAAGATATGATCACCGATTTTTGGAACATAATAAAAATTCACATATCTTTTCTCAATTATCCAGAGCATAATAGTCTAAAGCCCGGTTTTATAATCTATGTTTAAATAATCTTTCGCATGAAAACTGATCCTAATACGTTCTCCCACCGATAACGATCGCGCTATAAACTGGCTGTATAATGTGATGTACAAAAACCATGCCCTCAATTAACGTCAAGTTTACGTAAAGGTTACATCATCTGACGATTAACGTGTTTACCTGGGATTGTAAAACTGGACCTAAACCTTGAAAACAATGCTCTTGGATGATATAGTTTCCCCGTAGGTAGGGTTTTAGAAATCATGCGGTGAGTTTTGGATTCAAATCTGAGTGCTGCTCTGTGACAATCATAATTTTAACCAAGAGGTATGCAAGTTTCTAGGCATCAGAACTTTGTGAGTTTTGACCCATGAAACCATAATTCCGGCTGAATATGGATTACAGATAAAAAATATTGAACTTCGTTAAATATTTGCTATAGTAATACAAAATAAAGCCAGTCACATTCACACCCAGCCCTTCTTGTATAACCCATATTAGCACTCGTTGGAGCACAAATTGTTTATACAAAGCCGTATGGAGAATTCGCACACTTTTGCTGCAAGCGTATAACTCCACTGATCATATGACTTACCTATAACTCTTCACAAAGACCTTTCCTTTCGACATTTTGACTCTTATTATAGCAGGTTTGGAATTCGATAGCGTTCGAAAAGCAGCACCTTTTTTCGCGCCTCGGAAGTGCTGACGTTTTTTTATTCATACGGCGGAGAAAACAAGAACCGCCCCTTTATCATGTTTTCAGCCATTTTATTCGTCTTCCCAAACCTGGAAATTTTTCTTGCTGCTTCTTTATCCCTGTTTAGTTTTTTTTAATTCAATGCCATCAGCAAGATGAATATCCTATACGACTAAGCGCAATTTTTTCGGCGACCATGGAGCTACTGAAAATCGAAATACATAGTTACTTACATGATACCATAATGTCACTTCATTTATTCATTAGAGTAATATACCGGTTAGAGGTAGGCTATGATGAAAGTCTGAGAATATCCAACGAACTCTTACACGTGCCGTGCCCTATCTACCTCTAGTTTTTCTTTCTTCATCTCAGCATGAGTCCTACCTTTCTTCATCCTGTCCATAAAACCTAATCTCTTTCTTCCCCTTTCCCGCTTACCCAACATCCTTCCCTCTATCACGGCTTTCAGCAAACCATCACCCCTCATTACCGCTTCCAGCCACCTACCCTACCTCCCCTTAATCATATCTATAAGTTTCCTCTCCTCGCCCACCATGTCAAGCACTTCCTCATTTGTCTTCCTTTCCGTCCAACGCACCTTCTCCATCCTCCTCCACACCTACATCTCGAAAGCCTTCAGTCTATTTTCGTCTTCCTTTCTCAAGGTCCACGTTTCTGCTCCATACAACGCCACACTCCATATCAAGCTCTTCACCAGCCTCTTTTTTACATCCTTACTTAAGGTCCCCGTCATCAGCTCCCTTCTATTATTGAACGCTTCCTTCGCTAGCGCTATTCTCCTCCTAATGTATTTGCTACTATGTCCTGTTTCTTCTAGCGTACTACCCAAGTAATTAAATTGTTCGACTTGCTCCAGTTTGTGAGTTCCTACTCTTATCACCAGCCTCGCTTTCTTTCTCCTAGAGCAGCGGTTCCCAAACTTTTTCTTTCCGCGACCCATTTTAGCCCATACGTTTTAGCCGCGACCCCCTAAAAATAACAAACAATGTGTACATTCAAATTATATTGTTTTTAAAGTAATTACAATCCTCATCTCGCGACCCCTTTCCGAACGGCCCGCGACCCCCCTGGAGGTCGCGACCCCCAGTTTGGGAACCGCTGTCCTAGAGTATCTCATTACTTATGTGATAAAAATGATGCCACATCAAATGGTGGTAATTGTCCAGTTATTTCGTTGCATTACTTTATGTAAATGAAATATTAATCTCAGTGCAGAGTTCTATTGTCTCAATTTTTAGTGTTCAACTCCTACATCTCCATCCGTGGTTGCCCAAAGCCTTCGCACGTTTTCTCGAACAGCTTTGAGAAATAAGGGAGAAATCTAATTTGCCTCTTCTATCCTGAGGCTAATCTGAATCTTAAAAAATATTTTAAGGCTAGTTTCGTCCCCTTTGCCGTATCTGTTTTCTCAGACAAATCTGGTGACCAATAACAGACTTGGTGTGGTCGAATGTGGCTGTGGTCCCTCCCAGATTTGAAGCCGAGACTTAGGGTAAAAACCTCAGTCTATCCCCTCGGCTACGACGCCTTGCGTCTGATACAAACAACTTCGTAATAATCCGCTCTTTTATTATGAAACTCAACCGGTGTCAACGAACATAGTCGTCATTTTTAAGATACCTACAATATCTGGTGACCAATAACAGACTGCAAATTACCTTCGTGGAAGCGAGACCCGCCAGCGGGCATGCTGGCGGGTCTCGCTTCCACGAAGGTAATTTGCAAAATATCAGTTTTCCCACGCCGTGGTGTACTTAACTTAATTTCCTTTTCATAATCCTCATAAGAAGCGTTATACCGCTCCCGATCTATATTTGGCTGAGCACTGGTGCCCTAATCAGGACGGCCTCGTAATTTTCGTGCTTCGACAATAACGGAAATTTGGTTTCACAACCTCGAAAAATTAAATAATGCCTTTAAAAAGTTGAAATTTGTGGATGCTTTGAAGACACGTCCACGATATTGCCGAGGCCGACTCCTTCCTGACTAAGGCCTCTGATGTACCATTACTGAGTCATAGTTTTCCAGGGACTTCAGTTGAAAACCAATGCTTCGATTTTTAATAAAAATGATTGCTTAGTATGTTTTCATGCTATGATTTATAACCAATTATGGTTTTCTGAAACCATGGTCAGTAAAAAAATTATATTTTGGATAAATTCTAAGCTATCTTATTTATTGGAAATGACTTGGTTCCACAAAGAAGGCCTGCAAGTTAGGCTCTTAAAATGCTTCGATACGCATGCCATTCATTGCCAGCGCGGACCATGTTTCCTAGAGTCTTTGCGCTCCCAGCTTGCATACATCTCTTCTCCCCACTTGACGGCCTCGCGGACTTATTGCGGATTCCCCGTGGAATTTGTCATTCTTTTTTTCTTCCTTCTCCGCCTCCAATTCCACCTCCCGCAGGGTGACTGTCCTCTCCCACTCTCCTTCGCATAACTCCCTCGAGATGGTGTCCCCCCCCCCCCCCGCTCCCATACTCCCTCCATTAAATCCTCTGTCCTCCTCTCTCAGAGGTTGCTGGGACAACGCGTGCGAAGGCATTGGGCATCCGAGGATGGAGAAATGGGAGATGAGGAACAGCAGGGGAAGATAGGGAGTGGGAGAGAGACTAAGATTAAGACGAGAGAGTAGAGACCTCGTGAAGGTATAAAGGGGTTGGCGGAATAGTCGATGGGATGGACTATAGTCGAGATTAATGACTCGATTAATCAGATGCTGCATGCGGGAGCGCGGATGGTGAGTGATGTGTGTGTGTGTGCACGCGGCGATTGATTAATTAGATATCCACAGGGGCGTTGAACCGCTCGCTCATCTGATCGATCTCGCTCCATTGAGCCGGGAGTGGGTTGGGGGTTCACGCATGAATTCCTCTCCTCGCCCCCGCTGGCATTCGAATTTTCACGTTCAAGCGTAGCTTCTTTGGAGAATCCGATTGATTGCTTGAAGGGGTCAAGAAGAGTAATTTTGATTCCCAACGCTTGTGCTGGGTGAGCACTCAGCATTCACGCGATTAGTTTATCATTGCGATAAGTGTCAAGGAGCTTGTCTTTATTAGTGCTGACGCTTAAATGCTTTCGGCGGTCAATTGTTTTTTTTTAGTTTTACCTCATCTGGTCCGTGTTTGAGTAATAATTATTTTAATTCCCGTATTTTATTGCTCATGGGAATCAGGCTAGTGTACTGGCTTCATTCCCATGGGCCTGGGTTCGAAATATAATTGATCAAGTGTAAAGAGAAGCAAAATAAATTTGATTCCTCTTGCGTGCGCTGAGTGAGCGTTCAGTTCAAGCGACGAGTTTATCATCAGAGGAAGTGTCAAGGAGCAAGTCATTATTATCGCTGGCATGTCGGCACTCTCACCACATAAATTATTTTTTATCGGGTCGTTTTTATGTGGTCCGTGTTTGTGTTTAATTTACTTAACCCCCCAAATTTTCTTATTGATGGGGATTGGGCTGATGTCTTATTTTGATCCTTGGCTTGTCATTCCGTGGGATCGGGTTCAAATCCTTTCGATGGTAATGGTTTTAATCGGAAACGTTGTGGTTAATTTGTTATCTCGCGGATAACTCTCCAAAGGGCAAGCCTCCTTCGGTTAAATTGGACGTTTAACGGTGGAACCCTCTGTCGCCTTTCGTTTAGAGATGGCTAGCGGCAACGCCGAAATTTTCTTCATTATTCCTCCATTCCCCAAGATATCCTCTCCTTACCAACGTACCTACCTATTATTAATGGCGCAAATATCAGTTGCTGGTCACGTGTGTTAATAATTACCATTGTCTTGTTCAAATTTGTAGTTTTCTGTTTTATAATCAAGTGATATATATATATATATATATACGAGATAACTCGAATATATATAAGGGATTTGAAATTCCAGTTACTTTGGAAATGCTTCCTACGCCACAAGGCTCCCATAAAATTCAAAGAATGTTTTATCGTTGAATAGTGATCATATTTTAATTTAGTATGTTTCTACGGGTAAGGTTGCCTTTCGTACTTAACTGTCTGCCGCTTGCAGACAGCACACGGATGAATAAGATCTCGCCTTCGAATTCGAGTGACCCCGAATCGATGGGCTCGGCTAGAATTAAAAGAGGTGATCCTCATACTCGTCCAGATACTGCTGCCCCTCTCTGCAAATGACAGACAGTAAATGCGAAATGGTCTTAGCCGTAGCAGCATACAGATTTATTAAACTAAATCTGTGTTAAACCAAGAAGATCCCAACGATGCTTAGCTGTGGTGATCGTGCGGGAACCTATGCTCTCATCGTGGCAGGCCGTTGCCCAATTTCCGTTGATTTTTTTAGCCTGTCGAGGAAACCAGATTGGTAAACGGTGACCCTTTGAACCCTAAGGTCCCTTGTTCGACTCCCGTTTTCGGTATGGATTTTAATCGGACCAAGGTTTGCTTAGGATTTAGGTTTGCACCCTAGTCTACTTCTGATGTTTGGAGATTGGTTATGGAAATTTGAAATAAAGAGGGGTGCTCCGTAAGGGAGTTGACTGACCTTCAGTGTAATTTATGAGAAGCTTTTTATGGCACTACGTGATGGTTGATCTAGCACCGATACAGGATATAGATGGCAACCTTGTCACCGTACATTAACATATCTATGCAGCCCTAGTCCATATCGTAAAATGGAATTCTCTTATCGTTAGTTTTTTTAATGGGTTTGATGTAAAGCTTAGATATATGGTCTCGAACAAGGCGTGCAACTGAATGACTAAAACTCACACAATGGCAAGTCGTTCCAAGAAAACAGACTAGCCGTTTTATGACAAGCAAAGACGCGTTTTACAGTTTCTCTTACGCTAGGATGAAACGATCATTTATAGAAACGAAAAAATTAAGTGGATGTGAGGTTTGGCGTGAAAGCCGGGCAACGTAGACATTTGCTTTCATTTGAGAGTAGTAACTAAATTTTTGAAATGGAAGAAGTTTCAACTTTTTATCTTTGTGACTGTTACAGATGTTTTTGCTCTTAGAAATTCCTTGAATTGGAATGATTAATAACAGAATGAAGTCAGCAATGGGGGTGTTGTAAAAGCTTAGATAAACATTATTAGGTACTGGGCCTACGTACCTGATTATCATTGCATTACGCTCCAGTAACTTCAAAAATAGGAAGAATACACAACGAGTAATGTATGAATGTTATTGATATACTTAGGAAATATTCGCCAGAAATGTATTTATTCTGAGGCTTGAGTTACAAGAAGACATTGGTGTCTACTGAATTATTTACATTCATTCAATGCGTGTACCGTATGTTAACGAGGTTCATCCGGCTCCATGGTTTTGCATTGAAGAGACAAATCACTTTCTGGAGTGTGAAAAATTAGGACAAATGATTGAGAATGCCCTAGCTGATTATTATCGTGTTATACTAAGCAAATGAACAGGCATGAAGGACTATGCTAGGAGGAAGGAGGATGCTAGTGGACAAGAATTTAAGAGGACTGAGTAAGCGGGGAAGGGGGGAAGGGTAATGGGCTTTGTGTATGGAATGAAAAGAGGTAAGTCGTATACAGAAGTGAAGAAGTAAATGGTATCAGGAGATAAGGGATTGTGGCTGTTAAAGATAAGTACTGGCTAGACTTACCTTGAACGACAGATCTCCTCTATTAATAACCGAGAAAATAATTAATAATCTATTTAACACAAGGCATTTGCTACTCCAAGTGACGACATTTTTACTCATGAAAAAAAGATTGCTCGAGGTCAAATGAATCGAATTATTGATTAACGGTGGAGATTAGAACTTGTTTTGACAATTAAAATCTGTAAAAACTATTTAAATATTCTGACACATGCTTTCTAAGGGTACATGTAAGTTTTAGTCTCAGGATTGAAAGGTGGAAGGACGGTACATGAAAAAAATTATCTTTTACGTTTTAAGCAAGCAAATATTTAGTTAGAGGGCCCGAAGTAAACTATTACCATTTTTAAGCGAAGAAGTTATTAAACTTCCTTCGTAAATTTCCGATGCCGACCCTTGGTCTTTCCATACCAAACCGCCTCCTTATTGTTTTAAACTCGAATCCACCGATCATTACTGAAAAAGTTGCTAACATTGGAAATTATCTGATAATGGATTAATAATAGCGGTGATGAATGAAAAGAATGATGTAAATTAGAGCAATGTAATACCTTACGAAAAATGACCCTTCAAATCACCTTAAAATAAGGTGTCGTTATGTTGCGTGTCAAAACTCAGGCCCCGAAGCTTTGATAAATGATAGCAACATCCGCATAATATCTCGAATACATTTATGGGGCTACGATATTCCATCTCTCAATCTTACAATTAGTATGAGAAACGAATCGCCCTCATAACCAGTTGCTTAAGCTTTGTAGGTTTTGGATACTCCAAGAATCAAACTTTGTTTTTAAATATGTATATGACTGTGAGTAAAATTTTTCCTTCGTCTCATCATGTAAAGTAGCAGCTTTACTATATTTCTGCAAATGTAAAATGTATTTCTCTAGGAGAACTTAGAATACAGGAGATAAATTATGGATATACTTGAATTGTTTGTCTCCAGCAGCGCCCTTCACGTAGAATATCTCAGAGCCCATGGCATTTCAGGAGAGTCCCCTATTCCTTTATCTTGTTACTCAATGGTCGCAGACATTTAGGGGGTAGCGCAGGAGTCCTCATTCACTCCCTTTCACTGCACTTTTGAACGTTTTTCCGTAGAAACTGCAGAGTTTCTATTTCCTCCTCGACATTCGAAGCAAAAAAATAAGCATATATTCTCCAAAGACATCAGTTTCTGAAGGATTCAAGAAGATGCTTAATTATCCATAAAATCTCCTCTCATATTGTCGTATCGGGTTATGATCCCGCTAGAACCTCAATTCCCCAGTCCATTCGTACCCTCGTCCCTGGCACTTCCGCTCCTTTTGAAAGTATTCTTAGCTCTCCCTAAAACCTTTGAAGCGCATGGTCCATGCGGAATTGGCATAACATCTTAAAAGCCTTAGCCGTAAAAGTGTTCGCTTCCTTAATGTCTAGCTTCCGTCTTAGTCACAATGCTTATGACCCACCGTACACCACTAAAAATCCTCACGATTTCCGGCCCTAGGATATTCTTATGGTTGACTCAAATTTGGGGTGCGAGCGGTTCGGGTGAATAGTATGATCAGCGGGCAACAATGAATACCGTATTCAGTGAATATGGTCTTCATTGTTGCCGGCTGCGTCTCATTTCATTGAGCTGTAAGGATTTGTGTGCTGGCATTCATTCATTCGTTTTGGACGATGCTTTCAGTACCGTTTGTTCACGAGGTTCATCCGGCTCCAAGCTTTTGCAGTTTTTCCTCTGACACACGCGATTTATGGAAGCTAACCTGCGTTTTACAAAGGTCGTGTTCCTCATCGAAAGACGAGGCACAGTGAGTCACGTGGAAGACTAGCCCCGGGGTTAAATTCTCTAAAAGTCGTGATAATTATCACATGCATATATAGCAGACTATCGCGCGGTTTCGTTGAAGTATCGCATGCTACACCACTATTTGATATTTTTCACACAGTGATTATCACTTGCGGATAGGATGTGATAAGTCGGCAATACTAAATGGAGGAAACCATTACGGCTGTGCGAGTCTCGACTTTTCGAGATTCCAGCGAGATAAAAGCACTGCTCGAATCTCGCTCGATCTCGATCTCAACATGCTCGAAAAACGAGTCTCGAGCCAGTCTCGAGATCTCCGTCGTGGTGGACGTAATTTTACGGGGCCTTGCGTTATAATTAGGGATGAGCGGGATCCCGAAACTTCGGGAATTCCCGAAGTTTTTGGCCTTCCCGAAGTTCGAGACGGGAAAGGTCTTTCCCGAAAATTCTGTTTCGGGAAATGTTTCTTTTTTTTTTTTTGCTTTTCCGACTTCCGGCCTTGAAATTTAAAGCAATCACTCGTCGTTTAGCGCATTTACGATAAGTACAAGTGATACAAAAGTGAATCTATAATATTCCTTTTGAAATGTTAGATGGGAGCGCAATTTTCTTTCAGGATCAAAGCATTTGTCGTATCATGAAACGAACTTTCGTATCCTCGTGTGCCAAGCTGTCCTAAATTTTGCATCACTTCCGAAATTTCAAGGGTAATGACGAAAGGAGAATGCACGCATGCGCTAAAACTGTTATAACTTCCCTATTAACAACAATAGCGCAGAGATATGTATGTGTTAACGTATGTAATGCTTAGAAATGGATGGAATAGGTCCAGAATAAACGGAGAAACGACGCCATGAAAAACAATGATTTTTAAACATTAAAAATATTAATTTTCTCAATAACGGCGAGATGATTTTTTTATAAATTTTTACTGGCATTTTTTAACTCATTTCGCCATCACAAGGTACGTAGAATGATTGTGCCATCCTTAGATTCACGTGAAAAATCGTCTGAGTAACCCCTGCAGCAGCAGCAGCGTGCAATTTGGTTAAAAATAAGCATTCCTCGTATATGAACAATACTGATTTCACATTAAAAATATTTAAAAAAAGATGTTAAAGCACTAAACGGTTGTATTGGGAATATTTTTCTAAATAAAAAAAAACAAAAAAAAGGAAATAAAAATTAAAAATATCAATTATTTTAAAGTTTAACAACAAATATCTCAAAAACCGCCATATAGATTTTGTTAAAAATTCTTCCATATATCAACAAATTTTTACCGAGTGCCTTCTATTACAAAATATATTTTAAATGATAAATTTTCGTAGCCAAATGCGTATGCAAGTCTTTAATAAAAGCAGGAAAAAGTATATACAATTGAAATTAATACGGTTGAATAGAAATACGATGCGCGATTTCCCAATTACTTAGGATTCATCTACATGTTAACCATGGTTACATATCCGATCCATCGCAAATTTTAATATCGTCAAAGACTCAGAAACGTATCATATGCGGTAAACGAAGCTTGGCTGCATCTTTATCTACATCTATTAGGGAAGTCAATGAAGATCCCAAAACATCAAGCTTGGTAAATAATTAGCGTAAAGCTGAATTTTATCCCACTGGAAGACTACTGTCAGAGGAACATTTGTAAAAAAGTCCTCAAAAATTCCCCTGGAGCTTCCATCCCCCCAAGTTCATCTTTTTTCTGTTTTGTTTGTTATTAAATGTTCTACAATATTAATATCTAACATATGTACGTAAAACCTAATAGTTCTTGATGCATTAAGAAAGTATTAGGAAAAAGTAGGTTTTTTACTTTGAAACTTTTTATTTTTGCGCTATAGGTTTTTTATGTATCATATTATGTAAAAACCCTTCCTATAAAGTTATAGACTACACTTTTTTTAATATATTGATGTACAGTTTTATTTATTTTTGTGTGATGCTAACGCTGGGGAGGGGGAGAAAACTATAAGGTTCGGCTCTTTCCCGATTTCCGTCCCGAAATCATCAAGAAAATTTTTTCCCGTCCCGTTCCGAAACCAGAAATTCCTTTCCCGCTCATCTCTAAATAATGCGACGTCGTAAAGTAATATTTATATTGACCCCTTCAATTACAATTCGTGGAAAGATCTCAGATAGTGAACACACTTTTTTCCTTAATCTTTGAGGGTGAAACAGTTTTCCTATGTTTCTTAAATAAAAACCTGAAGATCCGGGTTGTGTTTTTGTTTTCAATATGCGGCAAGGCCCTAGTATAATTTAATAAGATCTAGATAAAGTTTTTATCTTGTTAGTTACATGCCGTGGATAGCAAATTCATGATCTCAGGTGGTGAACATACGTTTTGGCTTGATCTTTGAGGGTGAAACAATTATCTTATGTTTCTTAAATAAAAACCTGAAGATCCGGGTTGTGTTTTTGTCTTCAGCAGGCGGCAAGGCCCTAGTATAATTTAATAAGATCTAGATAAAAAATTTTTATTTTGCTAGTTACATACAGTGGAAAACAAATTCATGATCTCAGGTAGTGAACATACGTTTTGGGTTGATCTTTGAGGACGAAACACTTATCTTATGTTTCTTAAATAAAAACCTAAAAATCTAGGTTGTGTAGGTTTTCAGTAGGCGGCTAGGCCCTTCTATAATTTCATAAGATCTAGATAAAGTTTTTCTTTTAATCTTGTTAGTTGAATGTTGTGGATCGCTAATTCATGATCTCAGGGAGTGAACATACATTTTGTCTTGATTTTTAAGGGTGAAACAGTTGGGTTATGTTTCTTAAATAAAAACCTGAAAATCCAGGTTGTGTGTAAGATTGTTTTCATTTTTGTAGTAATTTAATAAAGACCAAGCTAAAGTTTGAAATCCTATTATGTTATTTTATTTAAAAAGTATTTATGTGAATATAGGCCCAGAAAATAAAAAGATACCAGGTTAAAACGTGGGGTGCGGCCATTATGCTTAGGTATTGGTTGATGGTATTTATAATAAAAAACGTTTTTAAATTTTAGTGATAATAGTAGGGGTGCATACATAATTTGATGGAGACCTGTCATTGCATAAATACAGGATACCTTCATCCTAATGATTCCACGTAGATGTTGATCTCCAAAACTAAATGTTTAAGTTACGCTCAACAGAATTTGGTTAATAACGCCAAAGCTTAAACTTATATCTGTGTAAGTACAAAATTAGTGCATAGATTATAGTCTGTACTGCAATTTCAGTGCGCTCCATGGTTTACGCCTCTAGAATGGATATGAGCTTGTAGATTTTTCTGCATTAATGTGGGTCTATACTTCCAAGCCAACTCTAGTTAACGGTCACCGCCTGTGGTTGCCTACTGGGGTGGTAGAAGCCCAACGGGAAACTGTGAAGGCGGCACTGACAAAAATGGAGTGGGGAACGATTATCCTTGGGTGGGGAAGGAAAAGGTCTACTCCTTTGTCAATGCAGGATTGAACGCTTAACATTAATATAGCCTTTTTACGAAAACAGCATCACTGGTTGTTAATTATTTGCGTATATGAAAGATGATTCTTTGATTTAAGTGGGCTGAAAATCCTCATTTTGGAATCTAGCATTCGCAACGTGCCCCGGAATATTACCAAAATATTTCGTCAAAACCAAAGTTTTGCTCTTTTTTATAAAAAAAACACAACCACATGATAAAGTTACTCTACTTAAATCAACAAATGACTCTTCATCTACAGAAGACAAAAATTGCAAGCCTCCAGCTGTCACGGCAAAGCCGTTATTGGGTTAGTGGGAAACGTCTGAAACGAGCTTCTTAGCCCCGATATAGAGCCACCTTAAGAAATCTACAGTACAAAAAAGCTGATATATTACTGATACCGCGGTAAAAGTGAAAAGTATTTATAAAAATGAACGCATGTTCAATAGCGATTATTTTGATATGCGGGAATAGGTTTCATTGAAAATTAAAGCTACCAAAAGGGGTGGAATATTAATATGCAAGAGTCATAATTCTATTTCATGCAATGAAGGACACTCAGTATATGTGAACGAAAACGATTGCCGAAATAATAAGTACAAAGAATAGTTTTCCGTGGCACACATTAATTAACCATCAGGTATTGTTGACTCTTGTGGGAATAGAACACTGCCTTGATAAGTTTGGTTTACGTACTGTTAGCTTGATTGCAAAAAAATATGTTAACTTTTTCACTCTGCAATACGTTTTTCCTTTGAGTCTTCTCCGCCTGTCACCACACGACCTACCGCAAGCAAGGATGCGGGATGAATTATAGATTTTGATAAATTTGGACAGAGATAATGTTTTGACATGCTAGGGGCTTCATTTTATTGCATAGGTTATCTGGTCGTCTGGACATATGACCTTGGGGCATTCTTGAAAATTCGGCAACACTTAAAATGCTATATATAATTATGACAATTAAATACTTGGCTTAAACTCAAGGGAATGGTTTTGACTGCAAGATTGCTGAAACCTTACGGTGTAATGACTTATATTACTGTCTGATTTTTAAAATGTGCCCCCTCTTGAATATACTCCGACTTTATTGCCGTGCCAAAAATATCATGTTCCGCATCAATTCTCGGCCCTTACCATGTGCTTAGGACATTCTTTGCCTGCTCTGGCTAGCGAGTATGCGTTAGCTATATTTAGATGATTGGAGGGGATTTTATTGCAAAATTATATCAGTTAATGGAGGAAGTAAAAACTTTTTACGACCTAAGTTATCCATTTAAGAAAATCATAAACTCAGAAAGAGAGGTTTTTGTATAATTTTCAAATGACTAATTAGGCATTTGTGTGTGAATAAAACATTATATTATTACCTTTAAAATGCGTTATCTTGAACACATAACTGTCGAAAACATTATTATTATTATTGTTAACGGTGCTCAACCGCTAATGGTAGGTTTGGACCGATCGTTTCTTCTATGATTTTCCATTTTGACATCACTCTTTTTTTACGTAATTTCGCTCTTCTAATCGGCCTACTTCCTTCAATTGCTCACAGCGTCCAGAATGCCTAGCCTTTTTCTTCCTCATTCCCTCTTTCCTAGCATTCTGCCTTCAATTAAAGTGTTTTCCCTTCTCTCTTCTTTATTGTTTTGTATCAACCACCTTCTTGGTCTCCTCTCTTTGGGAAAACAATCTCTTAATTGCATAGATAACTCGTTTATAAATTACGATATGTCATTGTATTCGTTATTTTTGGATTAATTATTATTAATAGTGATCCAGAATGTTAATACTGTCTGTTGCTTGCACTGTAGGTTGTTTGTTCGATGATAGTGAGATAATGCATTTTTCCTTTGCCATGGATTGAATTTGAGTGTCTCGTTTGTTGGGACTACGTGAAAAATAAGCGTGCGCCATGTAAATGTAAGCCTGCACTATTTCTTGAACCTTATCAAATATTGACAACTCCATTTTACGCTGGATCCTGAAACAATACAATGAATTAGTGTTGGAATCCTCATTTCCATACTGCAAATCGTGAGTAATTAGTTTTATAATAAGTTCGTCGGCACTTACCATGCTTGCTTTTCCTCCGCCTGTCTATTCGTTTCTTCTCAGTTCCTTAGAGTAGTATTTCTCGCTAGCACTCAATTCAACGTGTGAATTACCCTGGCTACGTTTATTAGCAATTTTCATTCAGACCCTCTCCTTATAAAGACTAATGTCGGAGGACAGGTCTTAAAAGTACCCTCATATCCTGGAGAGTCCTCAAGTTTAGCTTGCCGCAGATTTTTTCTTTGCCAAGTGAACTTTTCTTTCACGAACATTTTCCCCTCCTCGAACAAGAGGTGGCAGTGGTCTTTGAGTTTTACCGACTCAGAAAGTGGAGGTAATTTACACGTCAACGAAATAACTCTCCTGCCACCACCACCGCATGTGAAAGGATGTGTTAAGATACTGGCTGTGAAAAAGGAGATGAAAAATTCTGTAAATGAGGAGGTTTATTTTATCTTGTTAATATTTTATTCCAATTTATTTGATCGATAAGAATTTTTATGGCGGAACATGAATCCTCTCTTAGAAATCTTCTCACCCATTTTATTTTTGGCTTGTATTAGTTCTGTCTGACCACATTGATAACCCACAATGAGGTGTGGGTTTTGGGTTATTTCCTCCACTTTGCGGGATAAATTATGTGATTCGTATTTTTACTTTAACTAAAATCTGTCAGGATGGTAGAGCTCTGAGAAATATTAGAGAGGGGGAAGAAGTTTTGGCGTTTTAGATGTAATGGAGAGAGGTGGAGAGTGTGATGAACCGAAGAGGGTAATCATATGAAGCAATAGAGGGACCTTAGAAGAGCAATAGGGGAGTGGCAATGATTCATCGATATACCTGACTAGTAGAACACCTAATAACAATGAAATCTAGTAGTTAATATTCCTGTATTTCAGTGCTCCAATACCAGCTTTAGCAGTATAGTTATTGATGCGTTGTGTCCTTCCATTGCAGCTTCTTGCAAACCTGCCGGATTTCCTTTGTCTTTTTTATTTTTGAATTATAGCTTTCTACAATGAATCCAAAATGCTCGAAGCGTGTTCAGTGTGGGGTTTAACTGCAGAGTAATAAAATGCCCCCACTCCCTTTTAGTCACTTAGCCGTGCTATTTACCTTTGATAATTTCTTCGGTGCCATATATATCGTGTTTACCGTAAATGATGAAACAAGTATTTTGCATGCTGTGCTCTGCGTTCATGCAACCACGTTTGAGTGAAGTAATTGCTCTCTCCATTGGGTCTTCTTATGAAAATTACTTAATCTTGCACTTTTTTATATTTGATTCTTAGAATAAAACAGTACTAGTACAATAGTGTATTTATGGATACCATTGAAGGCACTTGAAACTACATATTTTTCTTTTAAATGTTTACAGTAATACGCTATTTCTCAGCAAATTCCGGTATCGTGGACAGCTAACAACACAGCGTTGTTTTATGCTCTTGTATTGATATCATTTTAGTGTACGTATAAGAAACCGTAAATGTTGCTGAGATTTGGTCTACAAAACACACCGCCTGCACCTCAAAGAAAGACTGCTGCATTGCTGCCAGCCGTTACTAGTGGAAGGACCTTGGTTTTCTGGAATCTGTACTATTCATGATCACGATGGCCTAAAAGAATCAAAGGACCCTCGTAGCTTAAGAAATTTTTTAAAGGATTGGTAGGATTTCCGATGAATAAACATTGTATTTCGACGATTACTCACAACGATTTTTGGTAGTTGTTTTGACACACGAGCACGCCTTCGGCATGGTTGAAAATAAATCATGCGAAACAAGGAGCCTAACCAGTTGATCCGAAACCTAGTTTCACCTGCTTTATTGTGGTTTGCCGCCTTGGTTAACCGCAAAGAACTCAATTCGGTTTATCGTGTTTACCGTAAATGATGAAACAAGTATTTTGCATGCTGTGCTCTGCGTTCATGCAACCACGTTTGAGTGAAGTAATTGCTCTCTCCATTGGGTCTTCTTATGAAAATTACTTAATCTTGCACTTTTTTATATTTGATTCTTAGAATCAAACAGTACTAGTACAATAGTGTATTTATGGATACCATTGAAGGCACTTGAAACTACATATTTTTCTTTTAAATGTTTACAGTAATACGCTATTTCTCAGCAAATTCCGGTATCGTGGACAGCTAAAAACACAGCGTTGTTTTATGCTCTTGTATTGATATCATTTTAGTGTATGTATAAGAAACCGTAAATGTTGCTGAGATTTGGTCTACAAAACACACCGCCTGCACCTCAAAGAAAGACTGCTGCATTGCTGCCAGCCGTTACTAGTGGAAGGACCTTGGTTTTCTGGAATCTGTACTATTCATGATCACGATGGCCTAAAAGAATCAAAGGACCCTCGTAGCTTAAGAAATTTTTTAAAGGATTGGTAGGATTTCCGATGAATAAACATTGTATTTCGACGATTACTCACAACGATTTTTGGTAGTTGTTTTGACACACGAGCACGCCTTCGGCATGGTTGAAAATAAATCATGCGAAACAAGGAGCCTAACCAGTTGATCCGAAACCTAGTTTCACCTGCTTTATTGTGGTTTGCCGCCTTGGTTAACCGCAAAGAACTCAATTCGGTTGAACACAATGCCGCAGAATTTATTTTCGTCTGTTTCTTGTTCTTCCTATGAGTACAGTGATTGCTTTTGACCACAATTTAGTGTCCTCCACTGCGCTTAAATTTTCGCAGATTGATTCTTGGCAGGCAGCTATTAATGGCTCTGATATTTTGCATGCAGTCAGAAGAATTATCGAATCTAAAGGTCAGTGCACTATTCTGCCACCAGTAAAATAACGTAGGAAGTCGGGAAGCCATTTTCATTTAAATCATTTCGCATTGTGCCACAAAAATAGTCTGTCCTCATTGTAATCTGTCTTGTATGCGGTTTCTATTTTTGCTGTTGATAACTATCATTTTGCTTAACTTGGCTCCTATTGACTTCGTTTCTCATTAGAGTCCACGCAGGGTTGAAGGGCAATTGTGAATAAATTGGCCGCGGAAGCCATATATTTACATCATCATGGAACATACTATGATGAAATATATGTGATTTTGATCCATAATCTCGTAGATATTGACTATTGAGAAAACATGGAGTTTGTGGGTGCGAGTGTATAACCTTCGCTGTCCATTATTTGAAATATTTTATGCTTGATTTATTCTTTTTTACTGTTGACTCATAAATTTTCTTATTATTATTTGATAACTTGATTAGTAATGGTTTCTCTTATAAGCTTTTCAACATATTACCCTTTCATTTCCTCATTCCGAAATCCCCCTCCATGTGCCATCCTCGGGCTGTTTTTTTTAAAAGATGAATCAACTCTATTCTTTACTGGCTGGCAAAATCATTTGAAATTGCTACCCATAAAAAATTACATTGTGGCGGATGAATTAAAAAAAATAATTGTACGTCAAACCAAAGACAGGTCTTTTTGAAAAAGTTATATGAGAACAAATGTACTTGATAAGTTCGTCTGGAATTTGCACGCTCTTAATTCTTTCAGTCATTTATATTTACTTACGTGACTCGCATTTGCTGCCCTCTTTACTTTTTATGTTGAGGTCTTTAAACTGGACTTCGACATCCATTTCAGCTGTGAATACATTACATACACAATGTAAGTACATTCAGTCGCATGGCAAGTATTCTTAGTTCAAAAAGAGGTGTCTACTCGACAGTTTTTTTCATGTTTTACTTTTTTCCACTCCTGGTTTATAACGCCTAAAGTCGCCAGTGAACTAATTCTCTGCTATGTATGGCATTTAATTGCGTATTTATGACATGACGAATATATCTGGAAAAAAATCACATTTAATCGGACTTCCAAATTCAATGAGAGATTTATCGATTTTTAAATAAGCAAGACATAAGGATTAAATTTTCTTGCAACGTCTAGAGAAGCCACTTTTATTTTACCCATACCAATAGAAATGCGTGTATAGAAGTTGGCTTAATTGAAGCATGATACAATATCATTATGTTGCTGGAATTGGGCTTCAAATACGGCTACAACCTGTATGGAATTTATACATTCGAATCCAAAGCTGTAGCAATATATTTGAAAACAGTCGTTAACTATATAAACGCTCAGTGATGATTGTAAATGTTTTCCATTCAAATTGTTTTTGTTTGCCAATGTTTGAAAACACAACAGAGACAAAGAACGTAAGAATGCGGACGAGAGTTGTCCTCCTTCCGAGAAATATTTTTTCCTTTTAGGAACGAAGACGTAAGGCAAAAGCTTTTTGGCCGCTCTCTGGGAAGAAATAAAAAAATAGCGAGTCGGAAGGTATCTTTTCGACCGGTGAGGTAAGCTTTTTTAAGTTTCGAGTTTCTCCTGTTTGTTTATTTTTTATTCTTCAAACTGCCGTGGTTACGGAGGTCACGGATCCGACCGTTTTTATTCTGTCATGTGTATTCATTCCTTTATATTTTCTTTTTTTTCCTTTTTCGTTTGTGAGCCCGCTTCGGTGTCGGAGAAATGGTCAGGAACCTCTCTCTCTCTCTCTCTCGCAGGGATGAGTGAAGGAGTAGAGGGAGGAGACGAACGATACGATAGACCTGAACCGCGTCACCCTAGATGGATATAAATTACGGCCCTTTACGCTCGGTTTAGTCTGCTGGCATTTGTCTTAGATAAGGTCATGAGGTGGTGTGGGGGGGGTGGGGATGGGAAGTCAGAAAGATAGAATGTCAGTGCGGTGAAAGATGGCAAGGGAGGACGGACGCATGGCTATGAAAAGGGTTTCGTGTGTTTCGTTTGTGTGAGTGCATGCGTGAGATGAGTATACGGGGTTGTGGACGGGGTATATGAGGGTGAGAGAGATCCCCTTTTATTCTCGATTATGTACAGGAGGGACCGCTTGGGTCGCGTCTGTTCTGGCGACCCTGAATTGGTGCTGTTAGAAGGGGTGGCCTCAAGGAAATATTTTTTCACACGAACCAGGCTGCTTTTCGCTCCCCTCTCTACTTTGTTTTCAAATTAAAAATACCTCGGAGGATTTCTTTTCAAAATAGTTTATAAAAATGTATCCGTCGTGAGTCATATTAATTAAAAAAATGAATGTATTTTTCATTAGAAATAAATTCAAAACCTACATTGTGATGGTGTACACTAATAGTTCCATACTTGTGATACGTGTACTTCAAGGGGTACGTGCTTGGCGGTTTAGGGATACGCGAAAAAAGTACAATAGTTGCGAAAGTTTGAAGTAGTTGTAAGATGATAATTAATGAACAAATTCAGTATACTCTGGCGATATAGCATGGAATTTTGAACATTATGGATGGATTAAATGATGCAATTTTTCACAAATAAGGACAACTTTAAATGCGACCCAAGTTTCTATGTACCATTTCAAGCATGCTAGTTAGACGACTTGCTTCTATTCCACACTTTTAATTACTAAAAACAAACCTTGGTTTCGGCACATATATGCCATTATCAAGGTGTACGACACCGTGATAATGGAATACATGTGCCGAAACCGTAGTAGGTTTTTAGAAATTGAAAGTGTGGTAAATAGCAGTCTTTTATTTAACATGTTTGAAGCGAAAGTATTCAACGCATTGCTGCATGAGGCATTCTCTAACGTTCGATGTACCATATCATCACCAGCCAGAATTTTTCAAAGTAAGGGGTGCATTTTTTGATAATGGGTTGCCAAGGAGTACGCAAATCTAAAGAAGTTTGGAACTGCTGGTTTAGGCCTTAATTAATATGGCGCCCCACTGATGCGGCTTTCCGGGCGGTCGCCAGGGCCCTTAAGCAGCCCCTGTCTGTTGGTGGTTTCGTAGCATGCAGTCCACTTTTTTATATATTTGTTTTTTGTCCGTGCCAACATTCGGCTGAAGTGACCTCTTCTGCCGCCGCCCTCTGACTCACCAATGGAGAGCGCAAAACGTCACTTGTGATTTATCGCGCAGATTGTGATTTATAGCGGATAAATGACACATGTGTAAATGTTTCTCTGCCGGACTCAAGTAGTGACGACTGCCACTTACAAAAGCGTTGAGATTTTTCCCCCGCGGGCTCCGTAGCATCACCGCCTACCGCTCCTAACCCCCACCCCCTCCCCACACCCCCCTTGGCTCGTCTTTGTGTGTGAACAAACGCACGAGACCCGCACGATGTTGACCCGGCGATACTGTATTTTTTGTTCCGTGACTCGGTCCGGCTTCAGTCGGCCATCGTCCTGATGAAACTTTTTCAATGAGTTTTCTCCGTTGAATGGAATTCATATATTTTTTCATGTCCGATCTACTTGTAGGAAAGTGGCTTTGTATAGTAACGTAAATTAAATTTTATCTAGCTATTTTACCCTAAAATGACAATTGAAATTGCGTAGGCGTCAATGGCAAAAGTGAGTGTAACATATGATTTATTCATATTTTTCGAAGTCTTGCAGGATTTTGAGTGGCCAAAAATTAAAGCACTAACCCAGCTATATTTTAGAGTTATTCACTAAAAATTCCTATTATTGATGACTTTATTATGTTAGTTCAATAGAAATGGCAGTCGGTTCCTCAGGTTGGGAAGAGTATTAATTAATAAATGTATTCGTGAACTAATCTACATTTTTAGTATCTTACTTTTGCCCTATAATACTTAATACATTCCATAATTATTTTGTTATATTATGCCAGTTATTTTGTAAACAAAACACGAAAAGGAGGAATTTCTCCTTTGTCTTCATTCAATCAGTCGCGAGTGGACCAAATTTATTCAAAATAAACATACGTATCATGTTTTTTCGAAAAACGGATTTTTATTTTAATTTAATTTTTATAACTTTTTATCACTCTTGATTTTTCATAACATTTATTGTTTGTTGAATTCCACATTTTGTGCCTCATTTCAAAGCTTTAAGTTGTTGGGAAGTGGGTGAATGTGAGATCGTAAGATTTCACCCACATTCATGGACATTTCGGCGAAGTCTGATGAAAGCGTTCAATAAAAAAGGAGGATGTGCAAAGTTAAGGAACTGATGTGGGGAAATTTATTCATAGGCCTTGAAATAGATAAGTAAAAATTCTAACCTTAGGCGTAGCGCTGTATAGTTGGTTGGTCCTTGGGTGGCACTTTGTCCCCGCGAATGTAGGACGAGCGTAGACTGGAGTCTTTTGTGACGTGGGCGTGGGAGAGGATGAAAATCATGTGGGCGGTGAGGTAAACGAACGAGGAAGCATTGAATATGGTTAAGGGAGAAACAAGGCTGCAAAAATGGATGGAGGAGGACGTATTGAAAGGTAGCGAATTGGTAAAAAAGGTGATATCGATTAGAATATTGGTATATAGTCCTCTTCTCTTCTCTCTCACGTACGGAATGAAAATTGGAAAGAAGGCGAAAAATGAGAACTTTAAATGGAATTAATAATTGAAAAAATAGATACTGCTGTGAAGTGAACGTGAGATAAGTCCTCTCGTGGTCGAAAAGAAATGCAGGCTGGACGTTCCATGATCCACTTGGTAATTTATTCGGTAGAATACCAATAATGATAACTTTATACAACAGAGCGCTAGCTTGAAGCTAGATGTAACATGTTGTAAAGGATGATAAAGGGATGTGTAAAGAATGGGAATTTAGAACAATGTAAAGGGAGAAAAAATAGGATGATTTTAAAAAGGGTTCAGTATTGCAGAAATTAATTCTAATGTGAATTAAACGTGACAAAAGATCCCTCGCTCTCGGAGAAATTTTAGGAAGGACTTTCCAAGGACGCATCATTCATTTGGTTGAATAACTATGACAATGAAGACAAAATTGCTGTCGAGTGAGATAAGTTAAAGAACTCCCGTCTTTGTTTGCGCGTTGGAGGTTGATCCTTTTTTCCCCGAGTATTTCCTCTGCTTGTTAGTGGAAGGAAGACAACTCCAAAGCTCGTGTGTATCATTTGCATTCGTGGGCGGAGGGCTGGAGCTGGTGTTCGGTTTGGAGGAAAGGAAGACTGAAATTGAATGGAGATGGATGGAGGTGATGCTGTTACGTGTAACTGGAGAGAGGTCAGACGGAATCGAGCCTCGTGACTTAATGGGAGTTGAATTCCGCTGGACCGGGGAGAGAAAAATGGGCGCCGGACACAGACAAATGACGCGCGGAAATGGTAAGGTGCACTCACTCCCGTTTCGAAAGAGTGAGTGCATCGTTTCCCAACGCTTTTGATACAACTCGTATGCCCTTGCACGTGGCTCTCTCTTCATTTTTTCATTTTTATTTTCATTAATACTACTGATTCCACGGCGTAGATTGGAGCCCTTTGAGATGTGGAACTAGATAATGATGGATATTGTATGAGCTAGGTACAGAGAAAGGCGAAAGAAGAGCTGTTAAGGTGGCTGGAGTGGTAATCGTGGATCATTCAGTGCACATTTGAATTATTTTTTTAAGTTAGTCGAAAATAATTCTTGAACCACGTTTCTCATACGTGCATCTGTTTATGCTTTGGAAATAGCAATACAGGCAGTAATGAAAATTACAAAAGAATTATATTTAAAACGTTTTCCTTTATTAATTAATGTTTTTGCTCGAGTTTTCGGCGCGCTATTCGAAATTTAAACGAAATTATTGCACTGAAATATGATGTTTTCGAAGATTGGACTAGGCGCGGACTTGAACATTTGTTGGCAACAGTTATAATAATAAGAAATGTATTATTTCGCGTTTGCAAGAAAATCTGTACGCATGTAATCTAATTATTACGAAATGTATTTCATGTGCCGTAAAGGCTACGTGTTGAAATAGAATTAAATAGCCAAAAAACCAAATCGGTGTGATGATTTTTTTTACTTTTATTTATCTATAGATATCACTAATGAGTTCACGTAAGCAAAGTTTACGCAAATTTGCTCATTAAATATCGCTCCAACCACCTTAAGGGGAGTGGATACTTTAAAAATGAAAATGGAAATTTGTCAAAATGGAAAAAGATTTCGCAACTGAATTATAAAGGTGGTTGATGGGAGACAATTTGGGCACTGCGGGGCCCTGGCGGGTAAACGACGCTGCCTGTTCACAGCCCGCTGGAGTAGACGAATGACATCCACCTCTGTTATCACGATTGCAAAAATTCCATGACACATACGTTCTAGAGAAATTTTGTAATTTAGTGGCCATGGATCATTGCATGACGCATACATTACTGCAGTTTCGTATCACTCCCCACTTTAGTGTTCTGCTTAGTGGAATATGGTCTATTTTTTGTGAAGATTGCGATTTTTTAAATTATTTAGTTTCAACTCTACAAACTAACGCTTTCCGATTGATCCTTGTTTTAAGCGCCGATTGGTATCTAAAATCTACCAGCATGCAGCCTTGGCGAGGAAAACTCCAGCAATCTGAAAACGCCTCATTGGACGTGTTATCCACTCCCCTTAAGTATGGTGGTTGGGGTAATGAGATTGGCGTGGGAGATTCTAAGAAGGCATAAGAGGTGGTTGCAGGATGAGATGAGGGGTAGCGGACAGTTGAAGAGCGTAATGAAGGGGAGATATTGGGTGAGAGAGGAAGAGGTAGGTTAAGAGCTTGGATTTTGGACGGCGCGGCGTTAGCGAGTGAGTGTACGAGGTGGAAAGGATTTAAGATGGGCATAGTAAACGATGGCAGTGATGAGTAAATTGGCATAGTTTAGTGATTCGTGATTGGCTTGTCTTAGAATATTCCGGTTGTTTTTTGGAGTAGGGAGCTAGGCAATATATGTCCTAGAGCGTAAAAAGTTTTGCAGGACACCTATGACAATGCATGTATCAGCACTCGCATGTATGCTGTATTAAGCACATTTCTCTTCATGAAACCATTCTTCTGGAGGATTGGTTATTTGGGGTAGAATATTGGCCTCCTTTCCTGATGATCTAGTTTCGGTTCCTGGGAGAGTTGGCAATGTTTCAGTGGAATCCCAATCCCTACTTGTGTGCCACGTGGAGAGCACTTGAAGAGAAGCACTCCGTCTGAAAGATTGGACATGGAAACTTTTGGCCCATTGCCGTCTGTCGTTAGGAGCAGGCTAATGCCGACGCCAGTTTTCCCGACACATTTCCTCAAAACCCAAAGTAGTTCTTTCCTTACTGGCTTACCTTCCTATCTTTAATGTCGCAAATGACCTGTGTCGGTCTCCCCCCCCTAAAAACGAATCAAATATCATTCGTCTCATGGGAAATACTTTAAGATTTACCTCACAAGATAGTAACCATTTTCTTTATGATCACTTTATTTCGCGTTGCTCCCATCTTAAACGAGCCTCGGGTATCTTATTCATACTTATTACGTATAACTTGGACTCTCACTTGGATATTCATTCATTCTTTGGTTCCAGTCTCATGGTGGTAGTAAATTTTTATGGTGTATTGACGTCTGAGGTCATGTAGAGTGTAAACTTAATAACAATTTTTTGCCTTACCTCACAACTTGCTCGAGGTGGGATTGGGATGCGCAATACCCCCAGCCACACTCTCTTGAGGTGGCTTACAAAGTATTTTGTAGATGAACCCACCTGGCTGGGGACTCTGGCGCAATCAGCGCTCCTCGTTGAGGTTGTCCTCTCACCTATTGTAAAAAAAACTTCGCCTTCCAAACATGTCTTTTATTTGTTTAAAACCTTTGCAATTTCTCTCCCATTTGAAGTGGTACAGTAGGAGCAATACCCTCAGTGTCTGCACCTGTCGTATCTACTTCCATGTCGTCATTAATAGTTTGGGAACCACTCACCTTAATTGCTCACGATTTTTCAGCAAAAACTTTTCAACCATATCTTGCCGATTCTGCTGGACATTATCGCATTATTTCTCAGATAAACCAAACTTTCACTCCCATATTTCAAAGTAAGGTAATCTCACTGCCCATGAGAATATCGTGTATCCATTTATGTGGACGTTTCCCAACTATGTTGCGAAAACAAAATTCTCCCCCCCCCCTGCAGTCCAAGCTCGTGAATAACATTTATAGGGCTGGGAAAGTGCATTCAAAACACGCTTTCCCCTGGCGAGATTCGAACCCGCGATATTCAGGGAATCTTGCAGTGAATCTCTGCACCCGTTGGGCTTTCCCCTTCGAATACAGGTTTGACTTTTTCTTCTGGACGGGGATAGAGAAATCCGGAGCGCCTATATCAGTATTCTTTTGAGCTCTCGTTGTTACGCCGCATATACGTGTGCCTCCCTCCCTTCCTTCAACTCTTTGACCCGATCTCTTGCCTCTCTATGAAACATCGTGTAGATTTAATCTCAACCGTGTTGGTTAACTTTTTTTTTTAAAGAAGAGGGCGCAAAAAAAGGAAAACAGATTGGTTCCCGTTGATTTTCCGAGACGAATCTAATTTCAGATTCCCAAACTTAGTTTTTTTTTAGTAATTTCCTCGGTGGCCTGCTTAGAAAAATTAGTTCTCTCTAACAGCGATCCAACACGTGGTCCAGTGAGTGGCGATCCGTCTATCGCTGGGGGAAGGTGTCGTGTGGAGAGTAGGGTATCGGAACTTGGGCGAGAGTGAAAACCAATTGCAAGAGTGGACGATCGGCTTCGTTGGCCTTGATTTCTCGTTAAGATAAAACCCTCCCTACACACGAGACTTGAGAAGTCTTCCCCCACAGCTCTCTTTACACACTCCTACGACGAACCTTTCGTTTTCCCTTCTCCACCTTCATCTCCTCCTCATCCAAGCTTGCCCGTCTTTCCTCCCACGAACAAACACTTCTTTTCCCCCACCGCCGCCGTTCCCCGACAACAGATGGTGGGGCTTGTTCACCCTTAACGATCTCATTTGAATAGCGTAATAAGCTTGGGTTACGGCTGTTAAGGAAAAAATAAAAGATCGCTTTTCCGTTACGAAGGGCAGTGCCTCGATTTTGCAACACGCACGGTTGACGCCCCCGTCACCCCTCGTCCCCCACAACCCCCACTTGCAAATCATTCGAGCCTCGCGGCTTCATAATGTGGTTCGGTTAGTCAGTTTTGTCGTTCGATTTATAAAACTTGATCTTTTAAATGCATTACCTGCGATTCATTTTGCGTGCAAGGATTGGCGAAGTGATTTTCTTGCTCGTCTCCAGAGGGGCGGTTCGTTATTATTTTTTTTTGCTCTCAGACGATTTTGTATGCCCCTGCGATACCGATATGCCATCGGCTTGTCTTCAGGTTTCTCAGGGGTCGAACCACCAGAACTTGACAGGGCATGCGAAAAACCGACCCGGGTGGGATTCGAACCCGCAACCCTCGGATTAGCAAGCGAGGACTTTACCCCGTCGCCACCTTGGCCGGCAATATTTGGGGAATATATTCGACGCAATTTTCGGTGGTGCTCGGGCGGGCATGTGTAATTTCTGTAATGAAAAGGATTACTCACAGCGCGTTTCACAACGCATATATTTAAAATCTCAATCGCCGGTTCTGAAGTCTAATGACAACTGATTACTGAAACCAAGGGCGGGGCCAATATACACCTGGAAGAGTATGTACTTAGTGATTCTTTTAAATGCGTCAGCGAAGCATTACTCTAATTGTAAGTGCAGCCCCAAAGCGTGGAAGGAGTCTTTAATTGTTATCCGTGGTGGGAGAACCTATACATGACTAATGATGATGTCTGTAGATCGCTAATTAAAATGCACGTTTTCCGAGAATATTGTTGATTCAAGAAAAATATCATGTCAATATAAGCTAAGACCACGTGTGTAGCTTCTTAAAGTCTTATTAGTTGAACAAAAGTCACCGAACCAAGAGAACCACTGGTGGAAACTTTCCAGTGGTGGAAACACGTTTTCAGTGTGTAAAAAATTCCAATATTGTCATTGTGTCGTAATTGTATGTACTCAGTATTTTGATAATTATTCCTGTATTTCCTTGAATAGTTATGTAGCTAGAACATTTTCATTCAGAACCTCCTTGTCTAATCAGTGAAACTTCATTTTGTATTATACACGTGTCAGTGAAGTCCTACAATGCCTGAACTTATCGATTCAATAGCAGATGAGGTATTACTAGAAATGAATGTAGCTTTGATTAAATGAGGAAACGTATTTTAAGAACGTACTTGAATCGATACCTACATACGGTCCTAAACGCTGAAAGTTGCTTTTAGCATGTTTGGACACCAGTGGTGAAAAGAAAAAAAATCTACTAACATAAGAATTAAATACCGTTTTCCAAGACCAGTAAGTAGATAACATACTTGCCAATTAGAAGTGGAAATTACTGTAGGCCTATTCACCCATTTGTTTTACCAATACTCAACCCAATAAAGCAGCGAAGAGCTGGCAATCCTAAAAACATTATTCTATCAGCGTCGGAAGATATGTTTTCCAAGTGCTATGTTTAATGAGCGAGCGTGCTTCATGACTAATGAGCGAGATTCGCACTTGAATCTTTGTGGTTCATGTGGTGCTCATTCTAGGTATCTCGATAGTTGGCATTTGGTTTAACTGCATTATAATTTGCGTGAAGGGTACATTTAATAAAATAAGGATGAAGAAAAGGATACATTTGATATGTTAACCCTGAAAAATAAGATTAAATCGGGCTCTATTGCAGTTTCCGGTCATATGCTAGCGAAACTTAATTTCATTCACGCGTTCGAGGATATAGGTACCTATTTCAACTGCTGATTCTCCGTCTCAGACTTTAGGGTCGGTGCGACAACAAAGTGCTCCAAGTAGCATGTTTCAGCCTATTCGGTTACGTAGTTCATTTGCCTTTTTTCAATGCCTTCAAGGATTTTGAGATTGATATTTTAAATAACTGCCCATGAATGTTCGCATCATCATGGTTAGTACACAGTCTGAGAAGCGATTTTACAATAATTTCTTTGCCACTGTCAAAACTCGCTTCATTGATCAAAGTTGCAAACATTTTACTGTAGTAATTAATATATTTATTGACCGCGTATAAATAATTTCTTATTTTAATTTATTGATCTAATAATTTAATCTTGCTGGCTAAAACTAATAATCTAATCAGAAGACTCTTTAGGGAAAAGAAAATTGACTCAAATACTAAACGTAAACTTTGCAAATCCAATAAAACATCACCCCAAATGTATGGGTAATTGAAAGATCACTAATCGGGGAATCCCTTAAGACCAGTGGTTAGTTTTATTAACAGCCTACCTATGAATGTGTCTACCTATTTATTTAAAATATTATCTCAAAAAAATATAAAATCCAGGACTCGTTTGATTTTTTCAATAAAATAAAACAAAAGTTACCTGAAAAGTTAAAGTTAATATATTTAGATGTTTTATCTCTTTTCACAAACATACCACTAGATATTACAAGTGAGATAGTTAATAGAAAATGGGAATCCATTAAAATATATACCGACCTAAATTCAGTAGATTTCATGATTGTTTAATATTTGTGTTACTCAGGGTTACCTACAATTTGGAGATAAATTTTACCACATAATCAATAGGGTTCCAATGGGCTCCCCAGTAGCACCAATTTTAGCAGGCTTATTAATGGAAAAGTTACTAGATGAAGTTTCTTCACTTCTTCCCTTCACAACCCCTTTTTTGTATAAATATGTTGATGATCTTTTTCTAGTAGCCCCCAAAGATTATCCAGAAACTAAATTACTCAATATCTTTAATGAGTTCTACCCAAGTATACAACTCACAGTTGAGCATGAAATTGAAAATAAACTTCCTTTTTTGGATATGTTGACAGTTAAAAATCCAGACGGCACTATATCATTAGACTGGTATAGGAAACCATACAAAGTGGACAGATATCTTAATTTTAGATCTCACCATCCATTAAGTTACATAATTAATACAGCCTTAGCTCTAAAACACAGAGCTATAAACCTTTGTGACCCCATTTATAAAGAAAAAACTCTTAAAATCCTCAAAGACCTGCTTGTTAAAAATAAATTTCCAAAAACATTAGTAAACTCCCTACTTTTCTCAAGCCATATAAATAAATCTTCATCACATAAATACCTAACATCAAATATGAACACTCCTTCTCAAGATCTTTCTTCAACAGTATCATTGACACAAAATAATGCAAACACTATCTCCAATTATTCCTTCCCTACACATCCATCACCTTCTGCACCCGTGGACAAATATAGAAGTATAGTTTATATAAAAGGTTATTCAGAACAAATTGCAAAAAGTTCAAAAAAACTAACTTTAAAATTGCTTTCAAAAATAATAATACTCAATATAAAGTTTGATATACCCCTCTTAAATCACAAATTACTACAAATTTAAAAATCAATCTTGTTTATTCCATTACCTGTGAAGATTGTGACAAGATATATATTGGGCAGACGCCACAATATTTAAAAGATAGGCTGAACCAACACAAATCCTCAATAAAATTATCAAAACAAACGTGTGCCCTAGCTGATGATGCCATAACGAATAGCCATAGTTTCGATATTAATGAAACCAAAATTATAGATTATGAATCATATTTACATAAAAGACATTTTAAAGAAATGGTCCATATCATGAAACACCCAAAGACATGCAATTTGAGAACGGATATAGATAAATTAAGAAGAATTTACATAAGTCTAATACAATAAATCTAACGGTATTATTTATAATTTAATGTATTCTTTTTAATAGTGTTTTACATGTACAAAATGTGATAAATATTTGTTTTTTTAAATTGATGTTATTATTATCTTTGTATTCATAAAAGCAATTTTCATGATTTTTTCTAAATTAATATTTGGTGTAATCTGGTGTGTTCTCTTGTTGCCAAGAAACTATTTATACTTACCCTGTAAATTGGAATGGTTGATATCATATGTTAGTGTAATTAAAATTTCACAGGTTTGTTGATATTTGTTAAATTAGTGCACCCGATAAAAAATATACAGTGTAGTTATCACCAAAGTTGTTATAACGATTGTTATTTTTCTGTTTCTACCTTTTTATGTTGTTAATTTTGTTTTATGGTTTTCAATTAGCCCTGAGGATGGCAATAAATTTGCCGAAACGTTGGCAGTGAAATAAAGGAATTTTAATTGACCAAAACTCGATAAATTAAAAGAAGAGATTTTACTTTATTGTACTGATAATTGAAGACTAGTAAGATTTTCTATTGGAAATCTTTTATCCTTTTATGGGTCACCATGCATTTCCTTGTTAGAAGTTTCTTGTGTTAAAGCCGTGCACAGTGAATGTATTAATTTGTAGTAAGGGTTTTAGTGTTTCAAATTATATTGCATTGAATTGCAAGGGCTCACCTTTGAGTGGCTACTGCTCTTGAAAAGCGGTCGTGGTGCTAGTTTGAATACGCAGGAATACAGCCATTCTTTTAGCTCTGTATTTATTTATGAGCACTTCATTTCCTTATATTGGAGTTTGACGAACCACCTCAGTCATCATTTGGAGGATTGGTTTGCTGAGGGCAGAGGTCATTTTCTGCATTTAAACCTTTGGCGTGTGAAATCACGCATCTATGTTGATAGGTCCCATTCCTCTTTCGTCGTTTGTTGTTTCCCAGGTGAATGCGGTAACCGTAAAAATACAGCGACAAATATGCCGTGTTTTTACACGAATTTTCCTGATTTCAATTAGGAACTTAAAGGGTTCCCGAAAAATGCTCTACCCTGTGCACTGCTGTAATGATATTTACTTGCTGACTTGAAATTATATGCAGACGGAGAAAGAAGCTTCAGGATACGATATGTTAGGCATGGTGTGTGATTTAAATAGCTAGGAAAACGAATAAGTGCTACTCGGAAAAAATTCCGAAATATAATACATATTTTGAAATAAACTCTCCTTAAGTAAAACTACCCCAAAAAGCTGATTTGTGACTTGTGCACGCCAATTAAAGTATAATTAGTGAACTCTATGATTTCAGGCGTGACTTCAGGGGGTGAAGAATATCCAATTTTGGTCACAAAACTTATAAGTTTTCCATAATTAAGTTTCGCTGGCAGATGCCTTATCAAGATTAAACCGGCTGTATTAATTAGAACTAAACGTGGTAAAGAAAATAATTTTGCTATAAATGTGATCACAATTAGTACTTGGCTAGTTCATCCCTCCCCATTCAAAATGGCCTTCTGGTTGCAGGTTGTAGTTCTATACCGATATTACTATTAATGTATGTTACTATCGATGCATAGTTTCGTCAAAGTCGGTCAATACCCCAATATTCCTAATTCAAGCACATCCATCCTTTTAATGAAGCCTCGATCCATGAATGGCTCATCCTCTTACCTTTCAAGACCAAGTTTCGGGGTGTGGGAGTTTGTGTGGTGGCTGAAGTACTAGTTGGCAATCCCGATGATACGGTTCCGAGACCTAATACTGCCTGTTGAATCCCGATTCGTATTGATCTGCAATGAGGATAGCACTTCAAGGTGTAGTACTCTTGTATGTGGTCTGTTGAATGGGACGTAAAACCCTATACCCCTTGGTGTCTTTTCCTGAGAGAAGGCTGATGCTGAAGGTGGGCTTCTCTAGACCCTTGCTTCAGTCCCCAAATAGTCCTCCCCGTACAAACCAACCCTCCTAAACTTAATGGGGCATAGTGGCCTCAGTAATGGGTCGCCTTCCCAAATAACCAATCAACCAGCCAGCTAGAATTTCTGATCCACCACTGCTCACCCATGCACTAAAAATCACTGCTCGCTGTTAGATTCGGACGGAATAGAATTAAGAATCTATAGGATCTCCATTTGGATATACAATAGATGATATACACCGAAGAGGGTCAAATTCGCCATTAAAATCGCTATCACACTCTGGTGTATATATTTGCTATCGTGCACGTGACTGCATGCCACTATATTTGTGCGATCGCAATGATTGGAAAATTTACAATTGGTGAATTTAAGTTTCGGTACCATTAAAGACCACAGAACGATGACCGTGTAACGGTTTGGAATAGTTCCGGTGACGAATCCGCCGCGTGAATCGAGTAGGCCGGGTGGTTGAAACTGGTCATGTCGCGTTTATATCGGGACATCGAACGCCCGCGAGGAACATGCGCCTTTCTTCCTAGGGCCACGCGCTCGGAGTGAAGCGGCAGTATGAAGGTGTGGTGGATATCCCAACCCGGAACGCTCTCCTTCCTAACTCAAGGCAATCTTATAGCGAGCGAGGGCATTCTTCTTCTCCTTTTGGTCATCGAATGAGGCGGTGATCGAACTGAAGTCTCCTCCCCTCTGTGTGTAATTCATGCGCCTCCATAATTTATTCGTTGCGCACGCTTCGCTCCCTTCCTCCCCCCGCCCTGCGGTTCAATTCCATCGGTGACGCCATCCACTCTTACCTTCTTCTACTTTGGGGAACCGTGCTCGTCGCTTCAGATCATTTCAGGGTTCGGCCGCGGATCAAATCGCCGCGACCTTCGGAGTCGAGGCCCATTCTTACATTTCATCTCCCCGCCGGGTGGAGATCGCACGCGAGGCACGTTACAGGACGTTGCGGTTGTCATCCTCCCTGCCCACCCTCTCTTCTCCCATTTCCAATTGCCCGCCGCACGATGGGCAATGTTTGCCGGATTAACGTCTCCATCACAAACCGCCGAAAGGGGCGTGGGTGTGCAGCTGGGGGCGTTCGGATACCTCTAACCTTTGGATTTGGCTCTTATAGTGAAGGGAAGAGTTTTCCCTATCGTCAAAGGATAGTTAATACGTGACTGGGGTTGTCTATGGCTAATAATTCAGGGTCGAAGATTTATCAATTTATTTGAACGAGTGTTATAATTAGGTTAATCTACCGGTTAAGGTAGGTTTAAATGGAAGAAATGCCAATTTATTACGGCCATTGGAGATTTTTATAACTTGTCACTTTAAGAGGCCGTAGAGCTCACGTTCCCCACATTGTAATTTATCATGTTCGGACAGGGCAACCGCTGTTATCCTTTTGCAAGTAATGCAATCGGTAGTGAATTGTGTCGGTGAAACCCACTGAATTATTCGTGATAAGATACTTATTTTAAAATTTTTTGTGATTCCTCTCATATATCGATGAAAAATATTAAGGGAGAAAAACATTACCTCCACCTTAAGAGGAAAATGCGGTAAATATAAGCTTCAAGGTAACTGTTGTCAGATACTCCAAAAAGATCACGACGTTCGGAAGAATCTTCCTTTTAAAATCAGCCCATTCATAGCTATAATGAATGTTAACTCAACAGACGAAAGTTACCTGAACCAACAGATTCGCAAAAAGTTCCCCCACGGCTGAGAATGTCTCTCTCGCGGCCGACTTATTTTCTAAAACGGCTTTCATACAGCGTTTCCTATTCATTCTTTTCAACTAACAATAAGTGTAATCCAGTTTCATTGGAAACGCAGTGAAAACAAAGCATCGTCAATCAATTTGAGATTTATGCATATCTTTGTTTACAATGTCGACGGTTAACACGATTTAGAATGATGTTAAACAGGTATTTTATAAATCAGTGTCCTGGAAGGCTAGCTGTTACTACTTCATAAACTAATAATAAAAATTATTCGCCAAGAAAAATCACGCGAGGTCTAGTTATATGTCCGACAAGATATCACAGGGGAAAACGAGCTTATGAAAACTTAAACGGAAATTAGTAGAGACGAATAAAATTAATCGATTGTGGCGATACTTTGTGGAAATTGAAGATAGAATTATCTGTCACAAAAACACGGTACAAAATTCCACTAATTATTTTGTTGCTGGTCGGCCGGTATTCCACTAATTATTTTATAAACCGGTTGACAGCAATAAAATAATTAGTGGAATTCTATACCGTGTTTTTGTGACAATGAATTCTAGTAGAGACGAGTTAAAATCTTAGTCCTACCATTTTGTACTGCACATCAAAACATAAAAGCAGCGCCATCATGGCGGCAAAAATTCGCCTTATCACTTACGACAACACTAAACAATGTTTTAAATACCATAGTTCGATGCACCTAATATACCGATTTGACAAAGAAAGTAATGGAAAGTACGCAATGTTTTCATAATAATATGATGTAAACCAAGGCCTTCATCTTGGATTCTTCGGTCACATATACTTCGCATTACCAGCCGCCATTTAAGGTGTTTACTGATTGGCTGCATTTATAACAATCAAGTTCGCTCTTACGGTGGACAGTGTTTACCCCTTCGTTTCTTGTGGGGGTGGAATCTACTCCATTCTCTATTGCTACGAATGCGTTTCTCACACCGAAATCGATGTCGAGAATCCGTTAAAATTCCTGGTCACTAAAGCTTTTATGCTAAATTCATCCTCCGCTGTATTGTGGTGGGTCCTTTAATCAATGGATTTGATTCGAGAAAGGTGAGATTTTATCTGGTTTCTCCATCTTCGTGAGGTTCTTTGGGCACTTGAGCATTTTTGTAAGGACATCTAGAAATAGATGTCCGTAGATAGAAATAGGTGTACTTAGATAGAAAAGGAGGTAGTACTGTGATGTAAACTTATAACTACAGAGCCATCAGCGATCCTACATCGGCGCATCAACATCTAGAAATATAAATGGAACATAGTAGTGGTAATGTAAACGTACCACAATAGACCTTGGTGAAGTCTTCTCGGGTCTTCCACCAGGGGAGATATTTGTTTACTGACGTTTCGACAGCTGAATTAAATGCTCTAAACGTTGAAAAGCAAGTATCTCACCTGGTTTAAGACCCGAGAAGTCTTCTCCAACAGAATACGCCGGGAAAAAATCAAATCCTACATCACAATGGACCTATTCGCGCTACTACCTTTACCAGCAATCCCACCTATACTTCATGAGGCGTGTGAACTCATAGTCGTCCGTCGCCTCCCCTCACGGGTACCAACCAAGTGTTTCAATACCACGCCGTGGTGGATCTGCAATTTGTAAAAGCTACATACGTCAGTCGTTGATGGATTCTTGTCTTTAGAGTGGAGAGATTATCCGATTACCGGAATGGTCTCTTGTGTTCAATGCTCTGAACTCGCTTTCGGATGGAACTGGTCTACCCTGTCTGTCGGGGGAACGAGCGAGAGTGGTGATACCACCTAAGGAGTGCACCCAGCGACAAGACATGTGTTATCTCGGTGGAGTCGTGGCCACCTCGAAATCGTACCGTACATTTTTCTTTTGAGTGCGAGGTATCCAGACTGCATACAATTGGTTCCCAATGCACCGAGAACACCAAGGTGCCCGTCCTCCGGTTAACGGTGGCCGGTGTTGCCACTTATCTGGCTTTTCAAACCGGTCTCGGGGAATTTCTTTGTCTGCCGCACCCTGAGTACTGCAGAATTTATGATGGAATCCTTTTGTATATTTTCGCTGAGGGCACGTACCACATCTTTGCTTTGCTCGGTTAATTTCTCAGCGTTGTTTAATTAGTTATTCCAGAGATGATATTTATTTTTATCTGATTGCAAAAAATTAACAGCACTTTCAGATATTGTTAATATTGAAATTAGACGGAAGACAGCTTATCTTACTCGGATATAATGAGATTGTGCATATACTAAATGGAAAATGGTACTCGTCTCACATATGGAACATTATTTTTAGCCATTAGCAGTCATCAATGCGAAGATTGGTTTGCTGCAGCTCTCCACTTCACTCTCTCATCAGCTAACCGTTTTATCCCTTCATAAGTAATTTATCGTCACTCAAACGCTGTGATAACTATCCTATGCATAAATAGCAATGTTATTGCGTGGTTTCTTCGATGTATATTGTTGAGTTATCACATATTGTCCGCATTTGATAATTATCACATGTAAAATATCGAATGGTAGTGTAGTATTCGATGCTTCGTCGTAACCGTGCGATAATCTGTTATATTTTCTTGCAATAGTTATCTCGAAACGTGAGAGTTCGAGAATTGACCCCCTGGGATTTCGCGTTCTCCAACTTCCAAGGTTATGCAGTTCCTTCTCACCTAAGAGAAAAAATTCTGTAATAATTACTTTAAGCCATTATGAATTTACAGCATCGAGCATCCTATTGAATAATAAAATCATTTTTCATGTATAGTGGTAGAGCCGTAAATGTTTACATTAAACGTAAATTAAAATAGTTACTATCCGTTAGGTGTTTCCAAGAGGCTTTCAAATAATTGAATAAGAGTTTTCTATTGACCTTTAACCCTGCGTTTCATCTACATCTGCATCTACAAAGTACCCTGCAAGCTACCTCAAGGGTGTGTGGCTGGGGGTGATTAGTCATCAACGTGCATTTCACTAGACCCTAAAGTTAGTGTAATTACGAATATTGATGCATTAGCATAAATCGCTAATGCTTGTCTCGAGGCGAAGTCTCAAAAGCATGCACTACACTATATATGTGCTACCAATGGCAGAGAGACCTTTAGTATTTATGTATTTTTCTACAACATAAATGGACTGGGATTCAAGCATTAAGCTGAAAACATGCACGGCGTTCTGTAAGTACTAGGTAGCAGATAAGGATACAAGTATTAGGGAGTACTAATACTACTAAGAGCTACACTACCTATCGACAAACCTAGTTACAAGTCTCATTGGCAGCTGTTATGGTCTCTTATCGTTCGCGGGAAAAATGACATTGTAAATCTGTCCGTTCTACAGTCTAGTTTCCTAATTTTATTATCATGATCTGGTCTACTGTAGTATGTCGGATTCCGTAATATATTTTTAACGTTGTCAGAAAATAAATCGGTTAGAAACTTACATAATAGATTAAGTCTAAATTTTAAACGTAGGTCTGAAAGCGATTCCCATCCTAGTTGCTGCAAAAGGTCAGTAACACTAACGAGACAATCATAACGGGCTTTAACGTATCATGCCGATCTTCTCTGCACGCGTTCTAACTCGATTTTTAAGCCTACCTCATAAGGATCCCAAATATGTCCTGGCAGCGTATTCCATGTGGGTTCGAACGAGGGAGAATTAGCGGATTTCCCTAACTTTACTGTCGCATTTGCCAAGTACTCTTTTAACAAAGGGTTTAGATGGATCGACCCAATTCTATTCGTGTTGATATCCATACCATTCCAATAGAAGTTTTGTCCTTAATCGTCGAAATCAAGCAAACTAATATTATTTTCCATGAGTGAGTTTATTGTTCAATCCACGAGATTCGACGCTAACACGTCATTATCTTGGATACACTCTTGCGAAACGTGTGCATCGTTGAGTACAATCAAGTCCCGGGCATTCCGTGGAAGGTCGTCCTTGGAGGGGGTAGTGTACAAACTTCGTGTGAGTTTCCTCTAGTGTTTCGCGCTTTGCTCATCCGTTCCCTGTGCTACCACCCAAATCTTGCTCCCAACGATGCGGAAAGCAAGCGAGGTCAGTTCCGGCAACTTAACAGGCAAAAGGCGGAATATCCACGTGCCGCCCACGGAGCAGAGTCGTTTGACAGTGAAGCCGAGTGTGAGAATCCCATTCAATATGAAGACGTAATCGCCCTCCAGCATTCCTCCCCGCTTTCAGATCCGCCAACGACATTAGAGTGATGACGAAGCCACTCCTTTCAATTTTACGGAGAGAGAGATTCATTGCCGTCGCGATTAGGATTGGCAGGGATGTCGTTGCTTATGGAATTCCGCCAAGGTTTTGAGCGTTAAAAGCGAGGAGTTGCGTGTCTTCATCGATATTCGCCCATTCGTTTTGCTCATTATTCAGAGAGAACACGCAATCGGTTACACTCCCCGAAACCGTGAAAAGGAGCCAGGTTTTCAGATTCCATGAGTGTTTTGCTTGGACAACACCTCTACAGAAGCTTCCCATATTCCTACTGTGCCTTAAGGTGGCTGGAGCGATTTTTGTATGTATACAGATTTGCGTGAAACTTTGCATACGTGTCCTTATTAGTAATATCTATCGATAAAAGTGAAAAAAACTGCATGCTACCGATTTGGTTTCCTGGAAATTCAATTATATTTTAACTAGTACTCTTATGGCACACGGCATATATTTTGAAATAATTCGATTGCTTATGTACAGATTTTCTCCTAAATGCGAAATAATACTTTTCATATTATTATGATAGCTGCTAACAAATATCAAGGTATCATGCCGAGTAAGAAAAGCATGTTTAGATATGATTTTCTCGTAAATTTCGAATTTCGCGCCGAAAATCCAAGTCAAAACAATGCTTTAATTAAGGCGAAAATGTGAAATACAACTCTTGCATCATATACATTACTGCATGGTTGGCAATTTCCAACGTATAAACTGGTGTACTTAAGTGAAAAGTGGTCCAAGAATATTTTTATCGATTTGCTTGAAAATTTATTAGAATGTGCCTTCAACGACTCACGATTACCGCTCCAACCACCTTAAATTATCCTGTTTTTTTTAATGTAACATTTCGATTCCGATTCGAACAATTGACTCCTTTGCCAACGAATAGGATATCGAAAATTTGGAGTGATACATAGGAATATAATCGATAAAATATTACATAATAGCAGCTCCAGTAAGTTTGACTGTGAGGTAGGTTCCGATTTGTAACCTGGAAACCATTACAGAAAATGCAAATGGTTTTAATATCGAGAAAAAATGAAAATTCCAAGCCAAATGGTGGAACCATTTAGGAAGAATGCAGCTGAAGCATTTCCCCAAAATTTCCCCTAGAATATTCGCTTATTGGTCATCGCAATGCTTGTCGACCTGAGATAATTTCTGGAACCCATAAAGTGCTGAAGAAGAACCTGAAAACGATAAGTACGAATGTAACGTGATACCCTCTCTAATTTCCTGGTGCATTAAAAAGATTTAGCCAGAGCTATGTAAATGGTTCGAAGTTGATTCGACTCGAATCAGGTGTAATTCCATCCGAATTACGAATCGGATAAATTGATGCCGAAATATTCAAGTAACTCGTATCTGTGGGATTCGTTTTCGAATCACCTATCCAAGCTGTTAAACTTCTATTTCCGTATCTCTACAAAATCATAGATGTTCGATAAATAAACGTATCTAGATAGCTATATTCGATTCTCTTTGAAAAATCTCACCATATTCGTTCCGATTCGATTCTAATATTTTATTGAGTAATTTGATTCGGTTCTATTCCCAGTGAAAATTCCTGATTCGACGGCTCAAACTATATTCATTGGTCGGCATTTGGCTCCACATGGAACTGCGAGGACCGTGGATAACTGTTATGAAGGGTTTGGGCTGTCAGAAAGTTACCTTTCCGTGTGAAAAAGATTTGGCTTTTGAATATCTGTAGTTATGGAAGACTTGGGCTTTTGGTTCTCCGTCTGCTTAGGTCAAATGGCGCTGTACAACCCAAGACCTCAATCCAACGACCAACGCAGCAATGCCTAAGGTGGAATTCTGACCCTCGACCTTTGGGTTGCCTGGCCGGCGTTATGCTACTACTACCGGCTTGAAACTTCGTGATGAAGTTACGCCTCTAACGTTCTTTGTCAATTTTGCCCATGCGTTTTATAATTTTTACTGTGACTTCAGAGAATCCTTTTCGTTGTTATATCCTCTGTAGTCTTCTTTATGCATAATAAAATATAGAATTTCATGGACGTCCTAGAAGTGTCTCCGTTTTGAATGGATTGGTATTCGTGATTTCTCTCTCCTAGCTCCGTCTTTCCCTTAGCACTTTTCCCATCTTTGTCTTTGCTATAATATGTTCAAGTACACATAAACATACCTCTTAACATTACCTTTGCTCTCTATTGCCTTTAAACATACCTCTTTCTATTCCCACTCTCCGTCGTTCTTTTTCAACATATGATGCTTGAAAAAAAATGAGAATAGAATGAAAAATATTGGAGATTCCATTTTGCAAAGTCGTTTAACATATTCCATATTCTCTGTTTCTATCGACAAAATCCATTATGCCGATTGAAGTGCAATGATTGGCACCTAATGAACCTCGAATATTGCGTCAGGTATTAATTTTTTACTTTAATTAACAATGTTTTCTCGTTTTTTCTCTTTAATCAACAAAGTTTTATAGGCTAAATATTTTTTTACATGAGATACAAACATTTTCCAGTTAGTGCACTGGTGTTTCAATTAATTTCCTTTTTATACCTGCTACTTCAACCATTGACTACTTTACCGAAATACCGAAGCCGACATGCTAGAATTTTTTTGTTGAATATTGTATTGATTGATGGGAATCCTACTTTCAATTCACTGCGTATATTTCTAGATTTCCTTCGACGGCTTGGCTCTTGACTCGAGCCCCGAGGGGTTTGATGTTAATTAATTACGTCTTCTATTTTGGAACGTCGACGTTCGAGGGATTCATGGGGTGCGAAGATCGAAATATTGTGATTGGCTTGTGTTCTTAAGGCCATATTTTAGTCGCTATTCGTACATCCCCTTTATTACTTGGGATATATTTACTTCTGAGTAATCTGCTGATATATATTATAAATCTCTTATAACTACCTCACAGTGAATTTGTGCGTATTTTTACTTCTCGTGAATTTTGGGGCCTTGCATATTATTTAAGCCTTTTATTTTCATTCTTATTATAGCAAATTTTTAACCAACAAAGAAAATGTAAATAAAGCCACCTTTATTGGGGAGTTTTCGTTTTTGAACAGTATATTACAAATAATGAAAACAGGCAAACTCATAGTACTGTCCACATTATTTATTTCATTGCGACACTGGCTCCGATGCTTAAAAGCCATCTTCAGGTACAATGTACGTACGAGCCCAGTGCATACCAATAGATATAATTAGAGCTGGGCGAATCAGTAATTTTATCCTCGAATCGAACCGAATCTCCCAAAAAAATATTTGAATCCAATCGTAACGAATTGGGTGAGACATTTTTCGAATGGAACTATCCAGATTCGTTTACGATTCGAATAATTGAGTTTTTCAGGGATTAAGTTATGAAATTTTGTCAGTATAATGTGTAAATTCGAAGAAGAATCATGCAGATACATCTAGTACCTGAATATAACTCATAAGCGTTGAAACACTTGCTGTAATTAAATAAGTAAAGTGGACTGTACTGTCTGTTTTAATTTTTTAAAGGGTTTCTGAGAAGTTACCTAATAATTTTAATAGTTTTGCAGTTCAACTTTAGAAAGAATCGCTAATGACCCAGCCCCCCTCCGACTGGATTCAAGCTGCCCCGCGGCCCCGTCGCTTTCGTCGGCCGCCTGTCTCTCGGAGCGGAAAGGTCAACCCGTTCCCTCGGTACGGGGTTTGCCGGTGGCAGCTGCCTTCTCGAGAAGCGAAAGTTGGACGTATTTTATAAAACGTCTGCATAACTCAATGAAACGCGTCCCGACTTTTTGGAACGTCATTTGATGGACGTCAACGTGAAATTTAGCTCTTACAAAATTCACTTACCGGTTGATTTGAGTCAAATAACTATCATTCTTATTTTTGCATTGATAAAATTCAAGGAGTTTGAAAATAGCATGAATCTTTGATAAAATTCTCACTTGTGAATATACGCATGTACGCACTGATAGAAAAAAGGGAGCCTTCAATACTATTCTTATGTATTTTACAAAACTGATGAAATGACAAAACGTGCAATTTTCCTCTGCATAAAATTTGCTAACCCGGGTTTCAATGTTTATAAGTCTTAGTTGATGTATTAAAATTGACACCCGGGTCATTAGTAAATTTTATATTGTGGAAAATTGCACGTTTTGTTCTTTCATATTGCATAAATTCGACGAAATTTCTCAAGAATCTTCAGGTTTCATATTTTTGTATTATAGTTATTTTTATCATTGATAATTAAGGAATTTCCGAGAAATTTGCTTATGATTTTAATATTTTTACTGCTCAATTTTTATTGCATCCAGGTGGGAAGGAGTTTTTGATTTTCGTATTTTTTAAAGAGATATTTGGTAATATGTAGCTTTATATTGATATCAATGTTAAGAATGGACTAGTTTCCGAATTTCCCTACCATAACATTTCATCATCACATAATAAACCTCTGCCATCGTCTTCTTCCCTACCCAGCTGATCCTCTCGATCATTCTCCAAACTCGCATATTAGAACCATGTCATGTCAGATAATGTTTGAATATCTGTGCTGAGACCCCCTATCAACAATTCTCTTTTTTTGCAAAAAATTCTTTTAATAATGCAATTTATCTCCTTATGTGATTTCTCATAAGTGCATTCTCTTCCAAAATGCTCTCCATTTACGTTCAGCCAGCCAATATATGATTCAAGAGAATGGAGAAAACTGTTTCAGGCTTTATTTTGCGTAAGTTATCCATCATGTGGGAATTAAATATAAATTTGCGGACCCAACTAATGATTTTTATTGAAATGACCCAGATTTAGACACTTTATGTCATCTCCAGGTCCACAGGAGTCCACAAACTTATTTTCAGTTCCTCCGTGATTCAAGAGAGTAGATTGCAATTCCAGTGAACTGTTTCAGCTATCCACCTCCTTAGAGTGGTATTATGTACCTACCTACTCATTGTAAAATAGCTCTTACAAATAAAATTAACGGTTTCAGGTCAGACCTCGTGCACTTCCGTAATGATGAACTGAGTCTATGATGATTTTCCTCTTAAATCATTTAATTACTACGCGTTGTGTCGAAGTTACGTACTGACTATGTCTACCCTTTATAATGACGTATTAAAGTACAAATGCGTAATAGTAAGTCAATTTTGTTGGAAAATTACCATGTAATGAATTCATTTAATATAGCTCGCAGCGGTGCATTTAATTTCGCATTCGGCAGCCGCCTTCACAGAGCTACAGAAATAGCGCGCTGAAGGCCTAAAAGATCGCATTTTTTTATCGGACGCTAATGCTCCGAATAATATCGGACCGAAACCTCACGAGTGGTTTGCGAAACCTTCTGGCGGCTGGTCGCGGTAATTGCCTTTTTAAAGTGTAGATACTCAACGCAATTTTCCAACGCGTGCTCTCTCCAGCACCGCCCCATAGTCTATACCGACCGCCTCGGCCGTCTGCGAGTAATTCGCGTCGCTTCGTCATGGCGCGAGGAATTCTCCGGCCCAGACGAAGCAGACCCTCCAAATCACTCCGCGGACCACGACTCGTGGCTGCAGAGGTGACCCTTCCCTCAGGCGGTCAACCTCCGCAGCCAGCCCGCCCAGTTCACTCCGGGCTGCCGTGGCCTTCCTCTGGCCATGGAAACCCGGGAACCTCGCTAAGCTGCCAAGGAAGAATTAGAGGGGCTAATTACGAGATTGTTTCCTCGTGAAACTTCCGTTGCCTGTTGCTTGTCGTTTAGTTATGCGTTGAGGTGTTCACAACATCATTAGCTCATGTGCTAATTTTTAAAACTGTGCTTGCAGACGATTTAACTTATCCGTAAAACCTGGTTCTGTAAAGCATTTAATAGATTCGATCGGCCACTAATTTTGTAAAAAGTTACACGTAAAATTTTACCTTGAGAAACATGTTTTAGTATTATTGCAGCAACTCTTTACATCACTTAGATATAGTATTCTATCACTATTCTATTTCTCTCACTCACTCAACCCGAAGGTTGGTTTGGATAGTTCAGCAGTAAGCGGACTAAGCCACAGGCGAGTGAATTTCACACATTCAGGGTAGGGGGGCCATTTCCTATCCCTGGGTCACATTGCACTCGGAGGATTTTTTTTCTCGGGGGCGTCCAAATGCTGGATGTGAACCTGAGACCCTTCGATCAGTAGCCAAGCGTTCTACCCACTAGGTCAACGCGCTCCTCTTGAAAGCGCTATCTTCATAAAATCACTTAGAATCCCTGTATCTTCGCAATTATATAGTAATTGTAGTAACTAGGGAAGACGACCGATACCCGAAGTCCTCCATCGAATATAAGGAAAGTACCCTTGGGAATGGAGGGAGGGTGGAGAGCATCAGCCTCGACTTACTCTTAACTCATTGACCCTAACGGTTTGCAGTTTAATGTCAAATTCTACGGACAGAGCACTGCAGTTGACCTGCTATCCACGTACATCCCATGTAGTGACTGAAGAACCTTTTCAGAAGCGGGGTCTTGTACCAGGACCCTCGGGATGGGAAACTAGTACTCTTATCATTACTGCAATCCGATTTCCACGAAATAATTTCTGATGAAGGTGGTTGCAATAGGGCATGCTCATCGATGCTGATGTTATTATTTGCGCCATTATCGTCAGGTGGGTGAATGAAGACAGTTTTAAGGACTGAAAGAAAGGGTGGAGCGGGAGTATGCTGATGTGACTGCGGCATTAACTGTTAACTATCGAAGGCGCCGAGGGTTTAACTTCTCAACCTTCCTTCAGAGTTTAACTTCCCTACCGAAAGACAAACTACTGCACTGAAATGGCGTTCACTAAACTTGGCATCGCTATGAGACCTGACTCTTATTTATGATCATTACTACATTATTTAAAAACTTAACTAATCCAATTTCCTTTCAATTCACTATGAAACTATTCTTAAACGCAAATTTTTGACATTTTATGTGGAATAATGTTCTATTAATTTTATTCATTGATCCACCACTTAACTATATGAGTATTATTCCATTGCCAAAATCTTGCTTGGCCCTATCTTACTCCGACCTGTTTAAATATACACTGTTGTTGAGAGATTTAGCGTGGGCCATCAGAGCAAAGAGCTTGCACTCCAGACTCCGCGATTCTCCTCCCGTCATGTAATATTCATTCCAGTAAGTCAATCCCTCGATGCGTAATCCGAAGGTCATGCATTGGAAATCCTATCCCGGAACGAATGATTAGCTCCCCAACGATGATTCGCAATGAGTTTCTTGAGCATTCCTTGGTTCTTTAGTGTCCTTTCCAAGTCATCGTTTTTGCGAACAACCCGGATGGTCTCGATGTTACTCTAAACGAAAACGCTGCTTGAGTCCTGAATAGAGTGTACTTCTACGGCAGTGTACTTTCTATTGGACGGGCCATAACATTCTAGACCAATAATCACTGTTTATCAAATGTGGGCTACTGCTGACTCCAGGTTTCTCTCCTCCCTTTCTTCATTTCCAACAAATTCCTCCAAAACCGAAAAAACTACCCAGTTTTACTACTAGTCAGAAAATATCTCGTTGGTCAATCGCATCCCCTAATAATTGATACGAAGTGCTCGATTCACTTTGTGTTCTTTTCCTTGTATGAAGTTCAAGATTGAAATTCTCAGAAATTTGGGGAACGAATGGACTGTTTCTTAAAAACACCCCCAAAATATTCTCCCAATAACCACGAATCTACCCCATTTCGTCGCCATTCCACTAAAACACATTTCAATTAACGATACTAACTTGGTGCCGCAATAAGTCCAAATAATTAGAACAAAGTTAATTTTATTTCCCTTGATCTATCTAAAGGAGTGCTGACAAGGTTGGGCATGTTAGGTGAAGAGAGTGAGAAGATGGAATGAAATGAAATTTGGGGGATGCAGAGTAAGCAGACGGAGCAAGTAATAAGGGGCGAGGAGATGTCGAAGGCAGTTATGTAGGGGAGGATGTTAAACAAGCAGGGAAGGAGAGAAAGAGAATGGAATTTCTGCGCGAGATGATTGGAGGCAATTCCGAGCTGATGATAGCGTGAAGAAATAGGTCCCGCGGCTGCAGAGGGTCAGATGACAGTACCTACTTCTATGTTCATCTCAACTTACCCCAATCAGTGGTCCGCTAATGGTAATGATCTCTCGCATCCCTCATTAAAATAGTGGCGGATTATTGCATCAAGTTTTTCTTCGACGAATAACATTGGTCTTATCTTAAATTATTAGTTGTCTAATAGTAAATATTACTCGTAAATTATCTCTTGTAAAAGGGACTTAGTAGATACAATAGCCATTATTTTGAACTCAAATTTATCTCAGTTTCTCTCATGTGGTTAGGCGCGAAAATGCGACGGGAAGTGTTCTCGTAAAAGGAGTTCGTAATTGATTCTCAGAAGGATGGAAACTCCGAGAAAGCGCGCGAGAAAATCACGGCTCTGAAGGAGTTTGGAAGTAGGGGAGATCAAAACGCTTGAGGAAGTTGCTCAGAAAATCCGAGAACAAAAATCGCCTCGGCTATCTGGAAAGAATGCGTCTGAATTTTCATAGGTACTACAGATACTCTTGCTGCTGAAGTTCCTTCTTCGTTCGACTAATACCTTTCTCATAAGGCGAACTGGGAATTTACTTTTAGTAAAGAAACCACAGTGTTGAAAGTAAACTACAGCGCCAGTCGCACGTCTGCGCATATTTGGTAATGTGGGGACGGTTTGTATCTTAAGAGTCCCAATGCGATGGAGAGCTTTCTTTTATCCTCTCCAGAAAGGCGATCAGATTCTAGAAGGTGCGAGAGCTTCCAAAAGATTTCTCAAGGCCCATGAGTATGAGCTCTGTTCGGTAGCCACCGCAGTATTCCGAATGCCATCCACATTGACCTAACGCATTATTTCCGAAGTAGAACCACCACGGACACTCACCCTTCATCGGAATTTCTGTTCATCATGGGATTATTTCGAACGAATTCGTAATCTCTGGGTAGCGTCGAGGTGGGTTAACCCTATACTAGAACGAACCCGCATCCACTGACTCAAATCTTGCTCCTCTGCCCCGTCGTTCATGCGCATTTTTCATTCTTAGCGGCGTTCTTAATGAGAGGGACGCTTTCTAACCCATTGTTGTCGATCTCCAGCACCAAAGAGATTGTCCCTAATCTCGAGTCACTGCCAGTCTTGGCACAGATGCCACGAAAAAAAATCATTATTTCCCGTAACCCGCACATAATTGACTATAATACGTTAGCCTTTTAGAATGAGGGTCTGACGCTATTGTTCCGCCGAGGAAAACCGTCTTGTATGTACCATTATTACGCCTCTGCTTGACTTGAAAAACGACGAGGCTTTCAAGAAACTTTGCTTGTCTCCTCAGAAAGATTATCCATAGGTATTTATTCGTGTGCCTATACTTCACATTCGCGAAAAATTCCCTTTTTAGTGTCATCATTTGAGTATAACTTTTAAGATTATATCCATGGAAGATAGAGGAGAATTTCTTTGAGGCCTGCGGAGTATTGCAGATGTGACAATGAAGCCTGGATTGCACGAGATTTTAGGATTGTGGTTCTTGAATTCGATTCTCAAATGGGATGTATGCAGTGACTGGGTACCAATAAATTCTATTCTCCCGTTTCCAAAATAAAAAAAAAATTGACTACGAATGCGTTCGGGCGACTCCTGTTCCACATGCATTATTTATGAGCAGAGGTAACTTTTCACCGATTCAGAAAGATATGTTCAAGGAAGAGATACGGTTTACATACAATAATTTTCAGCAAATTTTCAATATACATATTTAAAAAATGATATAGGTACTTGGATATTTCTTTATCGGTTAATGCGTTAGTCGTTTTTCTCGTCGCTATTAGACAAAATTATCTAATAAAATTAACGGAAATGATGGGAAATATTAAAAACACTTACCCTCATGTGTACTAATATGCATATCGTCTGTTAATCTATCCGTAATGAGGGCCAGTTTGGATTGAATGCAAAATTGGTCCGATAAATTACAAGTTTTAGTTAGAAATCGAAATTCTCTCCTGGGTTACCTGCGAAGACGCTGGTATCGTATGTCATAATGAATTCGTTTTCTTTCCCAACTGTCCCCGCTTATCGTGATACTAGATAAGGTAATTACCTAGATTTTTGAGGATTACTTAGTTTCAGATAAATAGTATAACGTAGTAGAACGAATGATCACTCTCTCACTCTGTATGCATGGCATTGGCTTTATATCTCATGCTAGTTTTAGTCTCTCGTTGCTGTTATCATGGGAGATTTACGGCCGTTCGTTAAAATTCGATGCTGAGCTTATGACATCCCTCACCGCTTCCCGATGAAACAATCTCTTCGAGGAGGCATAACTATTTATAGCAACATGTTTCAGGTTGTTTATGGTGGACACCCTAAAGCCTCGCCTATCTACTCTACCCTTTCAACTACCTCTTCAAAATTCAGAACGGAAACCTCTCGTAAACCCTTTTATGCGTTGGTACGCCGAGGTGACTGTGGCAGCTGTACCTACATATTGTTCTTTCCACTTAGATAACTACCGTGCTTTTTTCTCCAGCTTGTATATCCATATCCCGAGACACCGAAAGTGCATTAAGTTCGTGGCGAAAGGAAAGGCTCGACCTTACTTGAGCAGCCATCCAACCCTCGGATGGCGGTAAGGTGTCACTTATTCTAGCGCATACGTTAAAACATACATGTATTCACCCTTTTGAGATGGAAAGGAGGCGTGAAAGCCACTCCATGCACGGAGAAAATGCAAAATAGGAATGCATTATTCAGGGTAATATTCGCTAATACAGCAACTTGTGACCTCCCCGGCTTATCAAGATTGGGGAATGAAGTTAATGTGAAAAGAGATGGCTTCATATGTCCATCACTTACTTTTGGTCGGCAGCCAGCTCTCTTGAAAGTTGTGCCAGCGATTTTATGTACGTGCTTTCAAGGGTTAGCCAAAATTCAGGAATAGAAAGGATTGCTCAGGTGTAGTAAATGGAATTCTTGAGTAGGTACATGTTATCTCTGATTTTGGATAAATAAGCAGCTCTCTCGCCAGCGACAATTGCGGGGCCGGGCTCGAACGTTGCTGCGAGATTTTCGCGAGAGTTTAGGCCTTTCAAGCACTACTGACCCATCCGCGGGTGAGGCATATTAATTACCTTCTCTTGGTCATAATTCAAATCCTTGGTTCATTTTTCCTTAAGAGTAATTTTCTCAAGCATGCAGTATGATATTTAGTTTTTCCATCGTTAGGGGAGGGTTTGTGGAGACATCATTACGTCATATTGCTCGTTTTTAAGCTCGATTAGTATGCATTTCTTGAAAAGTACTTATTGATCCTATTACTGATTCGTAGTAGTGCTTTTTGTTAATTTTTTATATGTCTGTAGTTTTTATTCTCGATAGTTACTTGTTGTCTTCTGTTACTTCTGCTAATATTCTACATATATCACCACGTATTCACCATTCTATGATTCCTTCCAGCATCTGCAACTTCGGTGAACTTATTTGTCTTACTTTTCTAATTTTATTTTCTTATATTGGGAAATGGCATATACTTCTTCTTTCACTCTTCGAAGAATCACCTGAACCCTTGTGTGTATACCCGGGTACCCAAAACGCCAAAAATCGAAAAAAAATAATGTTCTGGTACGTCCTTTGCCTTAGGCCTTTGGATCCTCGCGATTTTATCTTTTGATAGTATAATAAGGAAAGTAACGGTGTAAAAAATATAAAAATAATATATTTGGCCACTATTTTAATAAGTTACCTTCCCAGGCACGGCCGGGTACCCGGGTACCCACACTTACCCTCTTCATTTATTTATCTTAAAATCGTTACTATTTAATATAATCTCTAATTATAAACATATACAATGCAAAATTAATGTAAACATAAATAAAACAACAATTTGAGTCAAACAAATTTTTAATTAACAAACAAAGTAACAATTTTGAATTTTTTTCTCTTATCTTACAATTTATGCAGCGTTTATTTAGTGATAACATTCAAACGTCCGCTGTTTACAAAATAAAATTTTTATTAATTGGAACATTAGCAACTGCATATTACTTTTAACATAATGGGAAAAATACTTTTGTGACACAATGTTCATTGCAAATAGGTTTACTACAAGAATCACAAGATTTAGTCAAGAGTATGCATACCACACAAATTCCAGCAAAAGTTTTTCTACCAGTGCTATATCTTGGAGCGGAAGTATAGGTATAGCGAAACTTGGTGGCACTCGCTTACGAAGATCATGGCGCAAAGGTGAGCAATGCATGCATAAGATGTGGGATAAAACGACCGAGCCTTTTTCCAGAGGACCCTGCAGGAGTCCTTAAATAACTTTGCCCACTCATCAACGCTTGGTTTACGGTCAATGTCCTCTAATCTTCCGCTGTTGAGTGCCACCAAGTTTCGCTATACCTATACTTGACATGTCAACATTCTGCACACTTATACCAATGACACCTTCAATGGCATTTTTTATTGAAAAATTCCTCATTACTTGCTGATTTTCGGCACGATCTTCAATCAATGACTTTGCTAAATCCTCACTCAACTGCCGCAAGAAAATTCGACGTTGATATGTTCTTTTTGGTATCGTATTATTATTTTCGTGATATATGATATAACCTGCAAAGGCAGCAATATCTAGCATATTATAAAACATCGCAAATGGCCATCTAGAAGTGCACCGTTGGGTAGTTTAGCAGCCGAGATTTTGGTCCATTGCATCGACACCAACCTTGTATTTATTATAGTCTTATAAGATTTCTGGTTTTTTCTTTTCACTATCTGATATATTCGTGTCATAATGTATAGTTGATAGCAGAGTTCAGCTTTGTTCTTTTTAGGTACATATGAGCAGAGTGTTATATTTTCATTAAACCCAAAAATGGTGGAGTACACTTCCCTATCCCTCGAAGCAGCCATAGTCTTCGGAATGTATGGTTTGTTCTTTCTAACAGTACCAAGAATCGTTATATTCCATGATAGTAGAAGCCTTCATCTACATCTACGATATACCGTGCTAGCCACCACTAGGGTGTGTGGCACGGGGTGTTTCCACACCAGGCATGCAGCACTATCAAGCCTTGAAACAGGTAATGTTGTAAAAAAGTTGTCCATGTTAAGTTTCTCCCACTACCTTTATATATCACCGCGAGGTCTTTTACTATCCTTTCCCCTTGATTGTTTTCGCGAATGTTTCCTTGCTTTCCTGTGTATATAATGCCGTGAAGTGGGTACCCATTTTCAGCATCGCAAATCCGCCATATTTTAATCCCTTACTTCCCAGGTTTACTGACTATATACTGGGTAAACCCCCTTCGTCCTCGATATGGGTAAAGCTGCTCATCAATAGTTAGATTTGTAGATGGCCGGTAAAGTCGTGATAAATTGTTATTTAACATGGTCCATAATTCCCTAATTGGAGCTGCTTTGTCTTTGCGTGCTCGTTCTTGGTGCGTGTCGAAATGGTCCAATCGTAAAAACTAATTAATCGCCGAAAAGCGATTTATACCCATACACAAAGGAAAAGATGACGTTTTCCACATGTCACTTCTGGCATCCGTATTAGAATTATTTACCCCGGCACAAATCAAGATACCGATATACATACAAGCGTAAATTTCACGGCTAGATATGTTCTTCCATGCGCGACGCTCTTTATTAGGATGTTTTGAATTAAAATCTTGGTATTATTTTTGTGCTCTCTGATTTGTGCAGCGATTGATCATGTCTACCATTTCTTCAGAAAACATTCTTTTGAATGTATCACAAATGGATAAGGTTTCTGTACTCTAGTGAAGACCAGCCCTTTGGCGTACAATATTACCTACGAGCTGCTGCTTGACGCTGCGGTTAAGGAGTTTTAGACCATTCTGTTTTATTTTTTGCCATTAATTTCGTCGCAAATCCCTAGACGACTTAATATTCTTCCCCAGAAATTTTTCTATCTCTTCGGCCACTATAAGAACCCCTGCCATTACCTCTGCCCCTGGCACGGTTAAGTGCTGAAACAGCAAACGTTTCTATAGATCCAAATGCATAAATTAATTGTCAAATAGATTAATAAATTTTGTTTTAATAATATTAATAACAATGAAAAATAAAATATTTTTACTGCATTTAAGGTCTCTTGTACTTCATAACACAGTTCTCCGGAGGAAAATCTAATGTATGAATGGGAAATTAAATGCAGAAACGACGTGTCATCATCATAATCGTTCTTTTATGTGATTACTTTATCAGGGGATTTATCCAATCGTTAAAAAAAATGTTTTTTGTTTATAAAATTCGTGAAAAATGTTTTATTTTACTCCGAATCGGTCGGGAACAGAGCTTGATCTTTCAGTTTCATCGTTGGTTCCCTTTAGGAATAGAGTGGTTTCGGATCGAGGCCTTGGTCTTATCCGTTTGAGGCTCCGCTCTCTAAATTTCTCTCCTCCCCTACGGGCGTTAATAACGCCCGGCGGTTGTCGTTTTTTTCCCTCGTAGTCGCCGTGTAGTATCTCATCTCTCTCCGCGGGCGATTGATGCTTTCCGACAGACAGTCGATAAAAATGTTTCCTGCGGGAATTTACATAACTTGTTTGAGTATCCTTCAAACCTCCCTCCCTTCTTTCTCACTGCTTCCTCCCTTATCGCGGGCGTTTCTTGTCGAATGTGTCACGAAAAAAAATGATGGGCCGTTATCGTCTATCCTCAAGTCTCTTTTTCTCCCGCGCCACCAGGAAGGCCCATAAATTCAATGGATGGAAAAAATACGTGGAAAAATAATTACATCACTGCCAGAAAATATATAATGAGGAGAAAATAAGAAAAAAAATGCATACCAATTTGTATGATAACCTTCAAGGATCTTGCCGTCTACCTTAGGATTGTCGTGTTATGACACGCTAATGGTTGGTTGCAAGTAATTGTTATCAACGCACCCCTCTACAAGAATACGCAAGTCCTGTACTTTGATATGAAAAATGAAAAGTCAGATTCTCTTCTGTATGAATAGAGCTACTATATTATTTCTTACTTTTGTCCCTCCCGTTGAGAATCAACGGGCATTTTTGTTAGTACTGGATTATAATCCCTCCAAGTGAAATCCAATCCCAATATGTGAAACCTTTGAAAACGGGATTTTTGATTAACTTCATTCCGTAATGGCCAGTTGTAACTTTTTGGCTCAGACTTCCGTGATTTGATAACCCGAATATAAATTCATGAGATAGTGCCCGATTATCCACGGAAAAAGAACGTTAAAGGTACTTTTTGAGACGGGTTTAGAGAATGTAAATTTTTATGATGACGTGATAATATAGGTATACCTATTAGTTTTGTTTTTATCTTTTATGATTTAATGCGTTGCTCAACGTTAAAATATTCTTAAAACAAAGTAAAAACATTTTACTAGTTTATAGATATCCTACTCTTAACGTTCGAAGGATGTGAAAACGCATTTGTGTAATTTACACATCAGTCTTTAAAAAACGTAGGCAATAGGCTGGCTATGAATAGATACTCAAGTTGATGGCTAATATTTAGAGTAAAATAATAGCGAAATTTGAGGAGCTAGTGTCTTGTTTAGTAATTAATCAATAATAGAGTACATTATGGCACATTTGAAATAATCTAAACTATACTGAAATAATAGGTGGAAAAAACACCGGAAATCTGGACTTTGCTTTTGAAATTGCTTTTGAAAAACATAAATTTCTATTTTTCACAAAGAAAAATTTTCAACTATATGAATTAAATTTTGTTAGAGAATATTGGAAATTAAATGTCAATACTTGACCAATCAAAAGGTCTGTCGGTGTTATCGAAATCCAGATTTAAAAACTTTTGACTTTTCCAAGCTGCTTATCAGCTATAATTTTGTGTGAAAAGTACATTGGGCCTGATATACTGCGTAGATATTTATGAACTATCGTAGACCTCCAGGGAAATAAATTTAATATGTACCCGTTTATCATGTTAGTTAAAGATATTGGCGATGGGCCGAAAGGTAGACAAGGGGCAATACAGTGGTAGCTAAGAAGGGGGAAAAATAAAGTTGCTTTAGAAAATTAAAGAGGCAGCAAGCAGGTTGATCTAATGTAGGGGGTGATATACTAAATGCCGCTTTGGAGGGTAGAATGCGGAAAGGAGATGGGGAAAAAGTTAGAGAAAGATAGCCATTTTGGATGTATTGAAGACACTGGGATAGGAATTACGCGGAACTCAAGAGCATGATTGTGTGAAGAAGCAGTTCGACCATAGTAGGTTATATGATAGTGACAACGATCCACCTTACACTTACCGTGAGGACACGAATCACCAATCAGCATGTTGATTCTGCTTGAAGTACATTTCCCAAGCTTCATGCAGGAGGAAGGTCTAGGATTCCGTCAGCTTGTAAGGCCATCGCTGCAATCAGCATTGCGGTCCAACAAAAAAAATTAACCAACAAGTGTAAGCATTCAACTAAAACTGCGTCAAATATATTCTTAGAAACATTAAAGAGGGAGTTCTCTGACTTCTTTCTTTTTGCGCTTCACGGTTTTCCAGACGCCCTTCTAAAAACGTTTACAGTATTTATCCTCATCTCTATCTCCGCCGAACGAAGCGTTTCATAATGCCTTGTTTCTCTCACAAATCGTTTGTTCATGTAAAATATTCCATATGTACGAATATCACCTCCGTGCAAATGGTTCCGCTATGATTCATGGCGTCCGGCTTGTGCACCGCCATGAAAGCGCGTTGTCATGGCGACGAGTGTTTCGTGTAATCCTTCCATGCCACTTAACCCTCGGACCATTATCTCGTGTCATTTGTCATCCCGGGACCCTCCGTCACGCTTGCTTTGCTCGATGCTTCTTTTTTCCCCCCTCGTACTTCTCTTCCAACACTGTAGGGATTTTTTTATGTAAGGAATTTACCCTTTAGCTTCACTTCGCGTAGCAATGCTTATCGTTTCGCATGAGCTGTGGGAATCAGTGTACGAACCGTGAAGTCGGGGGACGATTGAAAGAAATGGGACCACCATTGTCCCGAATTGAAGTGATGGGACATGTATGGAGCACTTAAGGGGCTCTTAGCGTGAACTGAGTTATATGTCATGTTTTTGTCGTATTTAGACGAGTTATAGAAAACTGTGTCCTTTACCTTATAGCGTCAATAAAATTCTATCTTTTCACACTATTTTTCACCAATTAAAATGGAAAAATATGTAGGCTATTAGGAGTGAATGGGTGTGACATTGCAAAAAATGTCTTCCAGTAACTAATGACATTTTTGCGAAAAGCTGATGTAAGAAGTGGATGTAAGATTTTCTAAACTGCTGCGATAAATGATTTGAAAATTGCCAGAGGATATCGATTCATGGGTTATGCTTGTAATCGCGCAGACCGCTATGCTATACTATAGGAATCCTGGGCATAATAGTGTTATGCACAAATCCCCTGGAATCATATGGTCCTAGGTTTGTTTCCCGATCCTGGAGACCCTTTTTTACTCTGGCAATTGACAATGTAAGAAGAAAACCTTTCCCGGAAATTCAAGACACGTACCAATGTCTGTATTTCAGATGTACAATTGAGGGCTATTATTGAATTCAGAAGTATTTAATCGCAGTTAAATGAAATGAACGCTGAATTTGGTTCCTATGGCTGTAAAAAGTGTTAACGAAATCATATTCGTCAATTGAACCACATGTTTAGTGCCTTAGATTACCTTCCCAGTAACTAAGACGTGTTATCTGTGAGCACTGCATTTAAAACGACTAGAGCGAAAATGTCAGATTTCTCAAATGCTTAGACTCGCAGTCGTACCTCCTTAGGTGAATTAGCTTGCCAATGGTTTCTATTTTTTCATCGCGTGTGTCATCGGAAAAGGGGTATTTCTCATTTCTGACTCCTATAAGCATTTTCACGAGGTTTTTACATAAAGGACGTTCAAAATACTCTCTCACCAACGGCGTCATTGAAGTTAATTATTCTTCTTTCGTTAACCAAATCATATTTTGTTCATCTAATTCGAGCGGTACTGAAAATCCCGTGAGAGACTATTAAAATTTTAACTTCCCTAGCTATATCTGTCTGAGAGCAGCCTCATTAAGGAGTCACCGTCGAAATTCATGATTTAGGTTGAAAACAAATTTCTGAAACTTTTTTGCTCTATTTTTTATAGCTTTCAGATTTATCTTTCAGTGCTTTAACTGCGTAATTCTTAGACTCGTATAATTAGTCGGCTCAATCAACTCCTAAAAAACTGGTTAGAAACCTCTTCTTCATATTCCAAAAGTGAAATTGAAAAAAAAAGAAAAAGGGGAAGACATAGTGAAGAAGAAGAGGGGCAGCTCTTAAAGAAACGTGAGTTGAAGTCCATTACCGATTTCTGCATCCATACCGACTTTGTGTGTAAGATGCTCAGCATGAACAAAATCCTGTCTGACCCATGGCAAGAGAGATGATCTTTTTTAGAAGAGAGTGTGCCTGCAAATGGTGAAATATATAAACGCGTGTGTGAATTATGGGTTATTTGAGTTTAGGTGTTTAAAGAGGTGGTGAACCAACAATCTGGGTTATTTGCGTCATCATGAATAGGTGCCGTTAGTTTAGGGGGGGGGGGGGGTTGTTTAGCGAAAGGAGGAAAAGTGGAGGGAAACGCGGCATCGGTATCAGCCTACTCCTAAGCGAATGGAGCCGAGGAGTCCTCAAGTTTTAAGCCCGACGTGACGGTCGGAGTACTCTCCTGAAGAGCTCTCCGCTAAATAGAGCTCTCCGCTAAATAAGCCCCAAATTAGATATCGAGATTCAATTGTAAAATCTCCGTGATTTTCGAAATTCGAATCCGGGACCTCTGGATGGGAAGGCAGTGCTCCAGGCAATATACCAACCCGTTACTCAGCTGGTCTAATTCATTTTTGTAATGGGACGGCGTTTTGTCATGAGTGCAGGTAATGAGTAAGAAGGTGGCAATCTTCTTCGAGGTAAACTGTGTTTCCCTAAAAGTTTTCTGGCATAATCAACAACGAAAAATAATTAAATCATTGCCTTCTGAAAAGGAAATCTCAGCAACGAACCAATATTTAGCTATTTCGTCCAGTTTTACTGCTATTTTTATCCGCAGAATATGGCGCCTGACCCACCCTCGCATTACAGGGGCTTTTTCATGCGTGGAAGAGCATGACGAATGTGAAACGTGGTCAGACAGGGAAGGAAATGTTATTCTCTGCCAGAATAAAAGAAGTAAAAAAGACTGTTCACTTCCCCAGAGGAATCTGATGGGAAATTTAATTCGGGCCACTAAATATTCTTAATTCGAATTCATGGTTCATTTAATATGCAGTAGTGAGGAGTGGATGATTTTCAACGCAAGGATTCCTTTCCTCCACACCCTCCCTCAACTTGTCTATTTCAGGAACGAGAACCTGTTGCACAGCGACCGTAAATGGCAGTGTGCTAATTTATTGAATTCATTTACATCATTTCTTCCCATCTTGCCTTCCTTTAATACTTCGCAGTTTGTTGGACTTTCACTTTCAAAATGAGTTCGTAAATTCCACCCCTGACCACCAGTGAAGAGTAAATAATCGTGCACCACGTTGAAACCTGTGCACATTGTGAAGTGAATTATTTTCATGAAGTATGAAAGTCATGAATGGTAATCAGTGGAACCTGACGTTCTAAAAGTCTTAATTATTCATTTTATCGCACCTCATGGCAAAGTGACGTACGCAATTGAAGTTTATACTCGGAAATTCATTTCAGTTCATACATTCATTGAAAGAGAACATGACAAGAGAGTGAACAGTGTAAAAATTCTTCCAGATTTCTTAAGCTTCGCTAGATGTAAACACCTTTGAAGATAAACGAAATGTGTTACTAAATTCAACTCACGCGATTGTTTTTTAATTTCAGTATTACTTTCGGAAATGTTTTGGTTTTTATTGCATAGTGTCTCATGGTTTTGTTTGGCATCTTGAGTGTTTGTGTTCTGAGTTGCAATTTTGCTCAAAATTATTTTCGCCCGTTGGCTTGTGATCGCTATTCGCTTGAGGAAACGTTTATTTAAAGGTTGATTGAATGTTTAGAGCTTATTTTTTATAAATATATATTTGGATTGAAGCAAGAAATACCAGTGTAAAGAGGGTTCAACTTCTTACTCGAAGGCCCCAGGTTCGTATCCGGGTTTATACCTCAGGGATACCCCCAGATAAACTCAAGTTGAGTGATATTCATTTCATAAAATCTTTGTGATTACCTGAGATAATATGTGGAAAGTCTTTAGTTGGCTGTCTTAATGTGATTCCCATCGCAGTAGCATAGACTCGAACTGTAGGTGAGGTTTAATCTAAAAATCCATTGGTTGTATTGGATCTACCAGTGCTTTATAAAAACCCTAATGATAGTTGAGCACATATATCAGGAGGTTGAGGGTCAATTAGAAATAGGGGAAGGGGGAGGGGAAGTTCTTAGAAATTCACTGGTACGTTGAATGGTAAATTCGTCAATTGAGAAATGAAAGTGCTTAGGAATTAATGCTTTAGAGGTTTAATTGTTTGTCTGTTGAAGAGTGTTGTGTGTGATTTTTTCTCTGAATTGACAATTGCGTTTTTGACTTACGAAATTTGAGTAATGGATCAATCTTTGCGTAGAAAAATATTTGATTTTGACGTTGTTTTTTGCGGCGTGCTATCTTTGGTGCATGAGTGAAGGAAAATTGCTATGTAATGTTTGCATTTTAAATGAACCTCCCCTGTGCAAAGCTCCCGTGAAAGCATATAGTGCAAAAAAACGGGTATCCCCATGCAATGATGGAGTTAATTATATGCAAATTAACGAATGGAAAATTATGAGCTAATCCAATTTCAATCATCTCAAGGCTTTTATCATCGACTACATCGAACAATGCGATTCGGCTGTTGGTTTTTGCTTTCTTTCCTTACCTCCGGTCTTTAAGATTGGCTGGCCCATGTCTTGGAAAAAAAGACGAAAGGCACATCTTCATTTTCTCCTTTTGATCTGAATTTGCGCTCCGGGCGCTTTGGCTGCTGCCGGTCATTTTTCCCACGCCAGCTGATTCGCATGATAGGAATGTAGAATGATGCAACCGAGCGAATTCAAGATTCTCTACCGCAAGTAATGCCACAACGCATGTCAACCAAACGTGTAACTATCAGCTATGAATGCTAATAAATTGAAATTTTGCTTGGTTGAACCCGTTTTTGGGACATAAGTGTAAAAATGCATGAAGTTTCGAACAATAATTTTTTACTGCTACTTCTATATTTAGCTAGCTGTTGTTTTCATGAGAGATATGTTAATGTACGGGCTACCGACTCCCACCAAGCTATTTTTAATCGGAATTAATATTTCAGATCGAATATTCATCACTAATCAGTTTCATCTTTGCTAGTAAGATTTTTCTGAGATTCATATAGGGTGAGTCTTAATTAATCTCATACAGAACACTGGCACGTAAAGGCATCGGCGATCAGGGCTATGACCACAAAAATAAGTAAGTTATTTCCTACGTTTCTCCTGTTTTTTTTGCAGGCAATGTTTGCTCCATGTGTGTCGATTATGGTATCATGATTATGAGAGTTTGATTAAAAAACACTATAATAATCCGTCCAATTGCTCACAATATTTTTAGTGTACTGATTTATCCGGCGTGATATGTAAGAACCGATTTAGTTACCACTTCAAACTCACTTCGCAGAAAAGGAAATGTTTCGCAAGCACTCGCAGCCGAAATTTTACTCAGAGACGACATAATCTGATTTTGTATTGCTAGAAACGCTTGAATCAGCATCTCAGAGACACATCCACGGGTCTTGGTAAAGCTCACATTCCACGCTTTTTTAATTACGCCAAGAAACAGCGTAAGCATTATCTCTCAAGTAGAAATGCCGCCTAGTGCTTCGGATCGCCTTGCAAATGCAGATGAGCCATGGTTGGTAACAGTGATGCGAAAGTGAAATAGGTGTCACGAATAGCAATAACGCGCAGTAAATATTTTCGTGTTCGCGCCTCTTTCAAGGAGTGATCGTTACATACAATTCGTGATTTTTTCATATCTGTGGTATTTGCAGGAAAAAAAGTCTTTATCTACTTTCATTTTAAGGATTCTACATTAACGCTCTATACAGCCTTAACTAAACTTAAAATTTCCTCATCACAGGCTTGAAGGCCGTTTTACCTGAGCCACTTAATTGCGCAGTTTGATGCACAGAAATTATGAGAACGCGGGGACGGAATTAGAGCAGGGGCTATTTTCCTGTCTTCTGTTCATGCATTCGCGCAGTCATTCTAGCAAGTCCCCGCTTAACACGACGCAATTTTCACTGCACACCCATCCATACAACCGACTTTGCAGTAAAGTGCCCCGCCTAAAACGACCTTAGGAGTAGTAGTGAGGGTAAGAGCCGTTTTTAATTGGAATCGAGTTATTTCACTTCTGTGAAAAAATAGGCAAAGAGGGTATTTTTCCAAAAAATGAGGGTGTAGTCAAATAAATGCTTTTACTCGTTATTTGGTGGTTTTCTATGCTATGGCAATGAAGATCCATTGATTTCTTTGGGCTTAGCAAAGTAATCATTTGGGAATGATCCGCCAAATATTCTCCATCTTTGGTGCCGTACCAATTACATAAGGAGGCTTGTTGTCATTGAACGCCGAGTGTTTTAAGCAGCATGAATCAAAAGATGATATTCATCATTTGCCTTAACTCACACGTAGTAAGGATCCTGCTCTCCTTCCCTATCCGCTTGTATGAATGCATATAGTACTTACCGGCGCGAGTAATTCTGGGATCCGTTCTTCAAGTGGGTCACACCCGTACTAGCGCCCGCCGAGTCTTCACTTGGCTCCTCCTCCCGTCTCTGTTTTGGGATTCCGCGGCCTCCGGGATGTTTTCGGTGGCATTCCTGCTCCGTGCGTCGGCCGCAGCGCGTGCCTCGCCTCCGAATGCCTCCATATTCCCGTGTAAGGGCCAGCGGCCCCGGAGTACGGGCGGCGGAGGATTTCCAAGGCGAGATGGGTGGCGCTACCACTCTTGGACGTCTTTTGTTAAACTTCTTTGACGGGCGCCGAAACTCTTTCGAATGCTTGATGAGGCGGAGGGAAGTATGGGAACAAAATTTCGATAGTCCCGAAAATCTCGGTTCCTTTCACATATCCAATCCCTTAAGCATTCGCCGAAAACCATTCGAAATAAATTATTATTGCGCGTACATCAGCATATCAAGCGATTCGCATCGGCGTGGGGATGATTCATGAAAGCTATTAATGAGGAAATGGCCTCATCTTTCCCTATTCAAAGTCTTGGGCGGCGCCGTCTTTTCACTATCCATGCCTTGCTTCCGGAACGTAAAAAAATGAGGAGGCTTTCAATGTCTCCATTAAATGGCTGTGGCTGACGTGAAGATACATCAAGTCTCAGGGTCGGTCAAAAACTTAGTTTTCCTATGAATATTTTTGACAATATTGCCATTGTACTTAGATGGGTTGCGAAGTAGGGTGTATACAGCGAGACTGAAACCATCATCCTTATTTAGGGTATGTATGTTGCCCTCCAACGAGTGACTTTTATAAATAGGGCCTGTTATGGAAAATGTCCTCTTGACTTAGAATCTTTTTAGCTTGCGTTGTAATGGAGCAAATGATGAAATTTTGCGGTTAAAATCCTTAGAAAAACCATTTGGGTAATAGAATACGGAATAAAACGAAATTAATTGCTCTGGGGAGCACGATATTTTCACCCGTTCGGTTTCTTCAGTACAAAAAATGATCTGAATACCAACCAGTAAGGAAGCTGTCGCTCACGGCACGTATGGAATATATTTTGGTCTTGGTTTCTCGCTTTAATAAATGAATATATTCAATACATCGGAGGCCTATCTCTCGTGTATGTTCATAGCGATGTATTGCCTGACGGATCATATAAAGTTAAGTTACAATCCACTCCAATTGCGCTTGGCCTCAAAATCTTGAGCATCAATGACCCTCTCTAATGAAGCATGCGGCCTACGAAAATACCTTGTGCTTTTTTGACATGTCTATACATATCTGCGTCAAAGGGAGCTATTTGACCGCGTTGAACACTTTCAAAATTTATAAAGAATATTAAAAATTTTAATAAAATCAATGGAAGTTTCCCAACTAATATTGGAGAGTTTCAGTAGCTCTTTTTTTGCTAATAGAATCCCTCGGTTGATTAAAATTTAAAAGGAAGTTTTCTTTGTGGCGGAAAGGTGATTATGGTCCACAAAGTGAGCGTAAATATTAATCCTAAGCTTACATAAGCCCATGACTTCTGCTAAATGATTGAAGTGACACTTATGGATATCTAATTGTGATAGTGTTGGAAAATGAAGTGGGGTGAAGGCAGCAGGTGAGACAGCAAAATTGCTTGCATCACCGGCACACGTGTGAGGTAGCTTTCGCAGAATTCACAGCGAAAGTTACGAGAACTACACGGACATAAATCATGGGATATGGATGAATGGAGAATTGCCTGTTGGAGAGAGACGCCGCGAGATTTTGGACGTCACGAAACAGATTTTTTAGGCATTATTCCCTTCAGGAGATAAACGGATCGGATGATTGCAAACCTACAAGGGTGCCATTTCTCCAGAGTAAATTATGAAAACAATTTGCAACAATGCGGCTTTGGGTGAGACACGTGTTCTTCAATCATTTCGTAAGCCTGTAAGATGACGGGAAGACTTTCAAGGAAGATGGACCTCAACAAAAGTGATTGCATTCAGCGAGAGTCAAGTTTTGCAATTATGCGATTGGTCAAGTCTTTCAATGGCCCTTTTATTCACTTTCACAGCTGATCATTCGCTCTCTTCCGTCACGCCAATCAATTATGGAAAAAGAAGAGAACCCTATTTCTAACTTTCTCTTGTACTTATTGTATTAAAAGGATCTGAAATTATCCGAATCCGACCATGGAAGGCGCAGCTAATATTTCGAGAAACTCTATTATCTCATCTAGGTGCGGCTGTGATTTCTTTATTATCGGTTGTATAAGGATCATAAATATAGAATTTCTCCATCATAGCTAAGATAAGGAATTTTTGGCATTGTAAGTGCTCGGATTAAGGTATATATTTTTGGTTATCCACGTGAATAATAATGTTAATATTCTCCCGACTTTTGGCATGCTTTTTTTCGGCCGAGTCGAACTATTAAGTCCCTCGGAAAAAGTATTTTTTTCATTGACTCATTTGGAACTAAAGCTGGATCGTAGTCTCGGAGACTCATTTGAATGATAACGAATGATGATTCGATAAATAATGAAAAAATGGGCATAAAATACTCTAGGGCTATAGTTATTGTTATTATCAGCAATAATCGCCAAATTAGCTTGCATTATTCTGAAAACTGAATGTAACTGGATCACCTTGGTAAGGCGAATTCAAGAAAATATTTTTCTTCCTGGTGCAGCGTGATACATTCCGCGACGAAAGGTTTTTCCTTTCCAACAGCCGCGGGTGGAGAGGAGGTGTCGTCTGACTCAGAGCGTGGCATTATTTCTCGTAGTAGTTGTTTCAATTTTCGGAGTTTCAATGGGCCGCAGACGTTTTACATTGGCCGCGACTTCGAGACACACACACTCTCTCTCCCTCTCTCATAAAAGGCAATTGCAGGGATTGAGGTCAGAACGGCGCGGCGGCGGCCTTACCCCGGACCACCCGAATTCAAAACAACCCGGGGCCCGCGATCAAAAATTAGTCAGGCGTGGAAATGATTGCTTGAGTTGTCCAGGGTGGAGCGCGGGGAGCATAAACCTTCCTCTTCTAGCCGGGAGAAAAGAGGTTCTGTGTTTTAAACAACGGGCCATTATTCCTCAACCCAGAAGTTTTCGCGTGCTGTGTTGAACGACCATGGATTTATGTTGTTAACGACATGTCGAGGTCGATTATAGACTGCTAGTACCATTAAGAACATGCTACGGAGTACTCATTCTTGAGAGGAATGGGCCTGAGTGGGAAGGATGTTCAGAATCCTCGATTACGGTATAGATCAGGTCTATTAGTTGGAGAAATTCCAGATTTGTTTAGGCTTTCTATTCAAAGAATACAAAATGCTGTCAACACTACACGTTAGATCGGGCCGTAATGCAACTAAAAGCCTTGCCCTAGAATTGGTGCCCCAACTTAGGAACCTGCTGCTCAACGTGATCAGTTCATACCTATTCCTCATAATTTCTGATACCAATAGATTACATTAGATAGAGAATAGGCGTGCATTGTTAACTCTGGGATATGTAATGCTTATTTTTCTCTTCTGCCCAACATATAGTATGACTGTCTTGTATTATACTCAAAATATCCCCCCTAAAAATAGGGTGAATTTCAAGTTTATCGCATTGATAAATTCTGTAATGAGTGCCTACCATAGCTTACTTAAAATTATACTTAAATTTCCGACATGCTGAGAATAATAATAATCTGTGTAAGAGCTGCAATTTTTTGGACCGTCCTGGATATTTGGAACTAAAGCTAAGCTTACAGGACTTTTCTTGAATTTGAAATGACTTTCTACTGTGGGCTGGGTTAAAATACAGATGATGTTATCGTAGTAACATTAATTTACTTGCGCAAGTTTTTTATGACACGGACATCCTTGTCATGTGTTGACATGAGTGTTATTAAGGGACAAATAAAAAAATCTTTTGTCTGGTTCAAGGAAGTTCCAACTCTGAAGTGCCATGTAGGAATTTGCTTGAATTCATCCGTTTGCATGGTCAGTGCATGGGAAGTCATTTAAAAGGCTATAAAATGTGTAGTGATACAGCGTTTTTAATGTCAAATTTTGTGCGTTAGCTTATCCCATAATTACGAATGCTAAATTAACTTCATTATAGTGGTTGAGGCTTAAGGTTTATTCGGCACCCTTTCTTATTTTGGAGAGGACATTTCAAAACATTCTTATTAATTTTTAATTTAGCATAGAAACATGGAAAATATTTCATCTTGCAAAATATTGCCTTCTGTTTCTTCGTGTTAGGATCATGGATGCTTTGCGAAATAAAGGTATTCAGTACTCGATGTAATGTGGTATATTCAGTACTTGGAGATATAATGCTTACGGCACGGAGTTACGTTCGAGACAGACTTCCGTCAAGCACGGCACATCACCATGAAGGAAGTAGAGGCCCTCTATTAGCATTAGCATTGCTAATAGAGGGCCTCTAGAAGGAAGTAACCTCCAGTGCCACCTTTACGGGTTTTCACTCTACTAGTTATCGCGCACAAGTCGAGTACAAGCAAGTGACGCTTACACTTCGAAGATGAGAAACTAAGTTTGAAAAGTTCGCCAACAAAGAGGGTTCATGAATGGAGCGTCCAGAAAAATCACATAGTTCACCAGGAAATGAGATCGCGCCTCTCAAAATGCACGTTCAAGAGAAAACGAAAGAGATGACATCAGAACCAAAAAAGGGCGCTTGAAAATAAACCCCTGAGGAACGAGGTTGAGACAAAAACGGTGATCCTTATTAAATATTTCACTTACGCGCGTCAAGCCTTCATTTAGTGGCCCTGAACCGCTCACGACCCAGTTCACTTTCCCTTAGCTACTAAATTTATGCATTTGACTGCGGAAATGAACATTTAAGACCCGAATAACAGTTTTAGTATGCTATCATCTTTGCTGCGAATAGAGGAATACACGAAGGTCTACTGTGCGCATATTTAAATCCCTTCGTCATTCGCTTTAGTTTTCTATCTCTGTGTGTGTTCTCGTGATTCATCCTGTATCCTCCACAATTCACTCTGAATCGCTCCATCTTATGAATTTTTTTGCTCCCCATCTTTTTTTCCCCCCAAGTTCCTTCTCGTTTATTTTCAATGACCCAGGATGGTGACGGTTACGAAAAATAAAAGCCCTTACTGTCTAGAGTACGTTATCAGGGAAACGCTTTTAAGTGCCTCAACGTTTTGAGCTGATCTTTTACCAACGCATTACGCAAATCCTTACGGAAAATACGTCAAAATGTAGTAGTAAACCAGTTTTCGTATTTATTTTCATTTATTTGCTTTTCCTGATACCTCTAACGTATTTATGCTTCTTTCATCGTGTTTGGCCTTTGTGTGGAATGAAAACTATCTCAGTAATTTTCTTGCATTCACCCCCTTTAAACTTCACGATTAATATTTTTATCTGCTTCTTCAAAACCCAGTAACTTCGTAAGCCAGACTGCGATTAAAGTTAGTGCTATCAAATTTATCGGAACTGTTCGTGGGTAGTCACTAATTTTTACTTCTTGGTATCTGGTGAAGATTTAGATCAAAGGTTGCGTTATAGTTAGTCACTTAGTTGACGCTTTTCTAATTACCATAAATTTACCTCGGATTCGTTTCTTTCTGTCTTCCGTATAGACTTTTCTTGCGCCTGCTAATTTTTCCTAATAAGTATTCATGAATAATCCACATTTTGCACATATTTATTTCTCAGTAAAAGGCATATTTGGAACCCTCTGAAAAAATGCTGTAATGGGGTAAGTCTAGAAATTTATGAGTGAGTCTGTACACCAAAACGCCAACTTGTTGTCATGTTTAACCCTTTAAAGTGAAAAAATAATAAGAAGTGACACAATAACTCAATTTAAAAAGACATTATCATTACGAAATGGACGTTTTAATTTTCACGGAGAAAATGAGACGTCTTGCTCCCTTTCTCTTGCATGTGCCCCCCCGGCGACTAAATGTCATTGCTCGGGATCCTTTTAATTTTGAAAATGATGACAGGATAGAACGCCTCTCCTCTCATCCTCGGACGCCATCTCAACTGTGACCGTTACGCGTGCGAGGGGGAAGGAGGTAGGGAGTGACGTCACCTCGGCCTCTGCCGCAGACGCCGAGCCGTTGCATCCAATCGTGAGATAAACCTTAAATTGGTTTTTATGTCCGCGAGAGAGGCGGTGTCATTGTTCCCTCATGGTGTGCGTCTGTGTGTACATATTCTTAAAGGGGAGTTCTGGACGGGGAGTAAGGGTTGAAGTGCCCTCTGAGAAAAGGAAAGCGCAAAAGCGATGCATTCATTTGGCACCACGTGCCCTTTTGAATTGGGCATTGTTTTCGTAATTAGACAGCGCGCCAGTCTTCACGTCCTTTGGCGCAAGTGTACGGCACGTTTTATTCGCTATAGCTTAAGAGCGTATATATGTAGGTATATTTGTTAAATTTCCCGAGAAAACAGTCTAGCTGCGTTATTTCTCAGCGACTGAGGGCTACCATAATAAAAAAAACGTCAATTCTCGTGATAGTTTCCTCGTTTTTTGCAACCGAGAAATAAGGAATAGTATATGCCGATAGAGAAATACTATTTACTATGCTATTAAAGTCGCGTGACTTCCGAAATAAACATCGTACACCGGCATTTGGTGTTATTATTTCCACCGTGACCCCTACAAATCTATTTTACGTAATTTCGCTACCATTTAGATCCTGAAATTATCCCTACTAATTTCCCTGCGTGTCTTTCAAATCAATAATTAACCTTCTCTGATTGCTACTATTTTCTATCGTCCGTGTAATTAGGGCAATAATTGTGTCAACCTGTTTCGTAGCGCCATCTAGAAAATTCAGTAATTCTATTGAAAAAGCGAATGAACTTCGATTAGAATAAATAGACTCACAATCGGCAGATATATAAATAAAAAATCAATATTTAGGTGTATTATTCTGGGCTTGTTCCGATTCATGAAACTTCATTTTAACACGAAGAGAACTCGGTCTCGGTCAAGATGGTTCCCGGTTCCCATTCAATCACCGATTTTAAGCATCGTTTGACTCGGCTCGAATCCGGATAGATTATCTTCCATTTCATTCCGAGTGTTGTTGCCCCTGTCTGAAAGTGGCAGATGGTTAAGTGTGAAGTGACAATAGCTGAATGCAGTATTCGGCCAGGTGCATTGGCAAAATTTATTGCTAGTTTTTAATATTGTAACTCGTAATTTGGAATCTCACATAATGCCTAACCTTTTTATGTAACGACGGCGCTGACTGGAAATTCCCTTGTCCGAGATTGGCCCGCAAATAATGTTCGCGTAATCAGTCATCCTGCACTCGAGAATTAAGGCGAGAGCGAAAGTTATTTCCACGGCTGATTCAATCCCCCCCCCCCTCCGCTAGCCGCTCGCTCCGTGGAGTCGCTTGTGGGGCATGGCGGGCTGGCCACGGGGGCACATTTAATCGCCTCATCAACGCGGGAATATAACGTATGTACATCTCGCACCGCGTCCGTCTCGTGTCATTCCCTCTCCCGACAATGAGTCATGATCCTTTTGCGGCGTTACTTTGGTTTCTGTCACAGGCAATGCGTTGGCTTGTTTTCCTTTTCGTCCGAGACGCATTTCCCGGGTAAGAGGAGTGAATTTGTCTCTGTCGTCCTTCGTTTGCAAAGTACGTTCGCGTCCGTGACGCACGGATGGCGGGGTTTTTACGAGGGGTGATAGTCGCGATATTTATTTTTGTGCAGCATCCTTTTGTCACGGTTCATGAGAGATTTACCTTTTATGAACAGTCGAGAAAATAGTTCAAGGCGTTCGAGGAATTTCACATTTACGAATGTAATGTATCGTAAAAATTTATATTTGCCTTTTTGAGCTTGCTCTTCATTCACACGAGCTAAAATCTTATTTCCAACTTTACTTTCTTCCTGTCTATGACTTCCTGTCTAGAGAACTGCGGACAATACTGACTGTGCGGAAGGGATTATACTTGTTTTAGGAACATTATTGTTTTTTTATTTTTTGCGATTTGATGAGACAACTACAGTACCGCGAAAAAAGGAACCCGGCATATGGTCTTACAGTAAAAAAATGTTCAGCACAATAGAAGTCGGCAAATATACTAAATGCTTTTTGCATGACTCTAATATGAAAATTTTCCCTTTGATTCAGTTACTTTCCTTTTTTCCCTCGTATTTTTTCCTCGAGTGAGTAGCATTCCAATTAAGTTACCCTGGGTAGTTTAAAGTAACTCTCTCTTTTGGGTTTGAGAATGCCTGTACATTATGGTAGAGGATTAACGAGTGACGAGTAATATCTCCTTTGGTGTCCGAAATACAAGTGGCTGTATTACGATGAGATGTTTATTGTAGCTATTATTCCCGAAATCACGAGGGATCCAATCTTTAGACCATTTAAAATATCAGAAACACTTTTCATTGTAGTTTCATTCTTATTTTTTTGTATCTTAGATGTCAATGATTAGGCTAAATTTACTTCCGTATCACCAATAGCTATGACTTCATAAATAGCGAGTTCAATCACTTAGATTTTCCTTGTGAACGCCAATTATTCTGCAATGTTATGCTATCCTACTTAATCACTCAAATATATGCTACTTTTCAGCCAATTTATAATTAATTCAAAGTTCCTGTCTGCAATTCCTGAAGAATAGGTCCATTGGCGTTTTTTTATATCGTGCTGTGCCCATCTAATACATTCATACCCATCCAATCAATTTGGAATATTACGAATGAGCCCGACGCAAATGGATGGCGAATAATAATGTGGAATGGTAGTTTTGGTTGATTTGCATTTCCATGGCCGGAGTTGGGATGAATTAGATTCTTCCTAAGTTGCCTAACCCGAAAGACTTTCTCGGTGTCCGAGCGTCCGTCTGCCTATTCCTTCACTGCGGTTCTAAAAATACGCCCCACTGACAAATGAGAACTCTTAAATCATTGCTATAACTTGAAACCAGCGCTGAGATTTCAAGGAATTTCTCTATCCCTTACGGTCAAAACAGGAAACGCGCTACTCCTCGTCCATGTCTCATCGCAGAGTTTAGTTTTCTCATCTACACATCACGCTACGATTCACCATAGGTACGTGTGGCAGGAGTTGATACTACACCAGGCACCCAAATTATTCGTAAATCTAAAACATGAACGATTTTTGTACAGTGTATCAAGCAATTTGTCAAAATTACAAAGGAATATCAAGAAAAAATGGATACGGACCGAACAAACCGATTTTCCTGTATGCTTCCCGATCAAGAGATTTCATTCGAAGTTGGACGCGTCATACAGAAGAACTAGGTCGCGTGCTTTCAAAAGAGAAAATTCGGAAAAATTTCTATCAACTATGTAGTTTACAAGACGTCGTTATTATTACATATGAAGATTTTAAAAGTGCACACAATTTAACGAGACTGATCTCTAAGGTTACTCTTTAGTTCATCCTTTATTTTGGATATAGAATTAGTATGGGAGTCGAGTATGAAGCTTTTTCCAGACAAAAAGTCTTACTTTTTGTGATCCATAAGATGGCGAGAGCCTTGGTATACTCGAATCACTTGGCATTATTTTCAATAATTCGTCCTAATGAAGATAATTTCTCTTTGAGGATAACGTGTTAAAATTTTCTGATTCAATCTTAATATTTGTACTTTACATCTTGTTATTTTACAGCTTGTTATGTATATTTCAATCAAACACACCTATTTCGTTCCCAGTGGAACATTCCCTGTGGAATTTTTGGAGCAATAAACATTACTTTATTCCTGTTATCTACTTGGAAATTCAAATTACCACTTATGAGACTATGTCAGGGAGACAATGAAGACAAATCCGCTTATAAAGAATGCTTGTTTACAATGAGCTCCATTTAAGGTTTAAACTGCAGTGTTTTTGGCTTGGTACGTCTTAAATGGCCGCTTACTAATGAATTGTTTTGTGATATTGCAAATTTATCTTTTATCAACCTCAAGCTGCTAATAATCACTCCGAATAGGGCACATGCATTCATGATCACCAGCTCCAAGAAAGTATATTGGACGAAACGATATATATACAAACAACTATGAGAACAGCTTGCCTCATAATTTTTAATTGCTGTTTCATTTTCATGCTTCGTTTTCCTATTCGCTTCCAGCTGCATCTTATGGCCTTCTGTCATCCGTTCTTTTCTTTTATCAATTTTACCAGGTCATGCCCGCAGAATTTATTGCATAGATTTATCAGTGTTTTCTTCCAAACCTTTCCTTTTTCGTATTCCAACTCTCGTCTCATTTACATCGATCAGAACGTTAACATCCTCATTTTTATCGATTCTATTTGGCTCCTTATTCTCCCGAGAAAACGCTCCATAGCCATAAAAAAGTTTTATCCCTACTGTATTTTCATGCTAAATAGGTTATGTTATAGTTTTATTCGTTCCGTGAAGAAAATGGGTTTACTTTTCGTTTTTTTTCTCGTAGATATGTTTCCATAATGAATATGAGTTAACGTAGAGCCGCGCTGCGCACTCTTTGGGAAATGATTCGAGATGAGGAAAGACTTGGAGATTATTAACCTGAGTGTGCAAATCCGACTTGGAAGAAACCATTTGACCTATCCGAAAATCGGACCCGGGTCGTCCAAATGCCTGTGAAGTGTGTAAGTTAATAACTCCACCAAGACATCATTTTGCCCAAAAAGAGTTCGTTTTATTCTGAAATGCTCAAAATTTACTATGGAAACATTTTTGCGTGGACTGTGATCCGAACACTCTCATTTCCCAATCTCTCTAATTCGCGCCGAGTGCTTTGACCTATCGCACAGGCGCCTTCTTCCCCTGCAAATTTCATAGAACTAAACTTTTGAGATATGTACCGTGCACTCAATGACGCAAAGCACGTGCCTCACCATGTACTAATCCAAAGCAGTATGTACTCCAGTTGTGGTCACCGCTATGGTGATATTTACGAACGCGCGAAATCACGTAGAAAATATACTTAAACTATTCTATACAATGATTTAAATAATTTTTTTTATTGTGACTCTCCCTCATTTATGTCAATACCTATATCCTTAGCGGGTAACACCTGTTTTATCGAGCATTTAATTTGTCGTTAGTAATTCTGATTCATCATTCTGTGGAACAATGATGCGTTCGATTTCTTCATATTCACTTGTATTTCCGTGTTCTCCTTCTTATTTGCTATTGAATCAATCAATGCGTTCCACGCGAGAGGTTTCGCTCTTATAGTGCCGTCGGAATTTCTTTGACGGCTTCCTCGAACTCCAATGAGCGCTTGCTCGTATATGACTCGGCTGGAAGTATTCATCCGATCCCTTTCTCTCTCTGCCAAGTCGGACAAAACGATCTCAAGGAGAGTTTTCGGGAGGGAGGGAAGGTCGCTCCGCAGCCCTTCGATAACGTCCGTTTGATCAAAAGACGCCTTTTAATTATCTCTCTCACTCGATCCACTGTGCCGCCTCTCTCCGGAGATCAAAGGACGCGGCCGTTGGTCGACATTAAAGAGGGAAGAGTGCGGAGCCGATGATCATCGCGCCGCTTCATGGCACTTGCTTCTCCTTTCCGTCACGGCGGCGGCCGGGGCCCGCGAAAACGAGGGCAATAAATAAGTAGGCTCCTTTCGCGGGTCTCGGTCGGGGGCAAATCACTTGCGCGCCACCATACGCCCCGAAGAGATTGACGTCGCGAGTGCCCTCGCAGAAAATCTCCATCTGCCTTCCTGCTTGCATTATCCCTTTTACCGGTGATGGTGGCGGTCCTGGATTTTTTTCTGTTTCGTTCCGATGTAGATGTTTCCATCGATCTTCTGTCATGTGGAGTAGTAATGTCCGGTTATGCTGGCCGTGGTGGCGGCGGGGTGAAGTCTCCGCCGGCTCTTCCTGAAGTTGCGGGTTCGAGTCCTGCCTGGATGGACTTTTCATCATCCACCTAATGGGTGTTTCGTGCGTATTTTCTTGTTGGTGGGACTTATAAAAGTGCCTCGATGGCTAAGATCATTTCGAACTTACTGTCTTCCATTTGCTGACAGGGGTGACTGCACACGGATAAATAAAGAGGATATGAACTGAATCCAGGGTTGTTCAACTTCGGTGACGGATCGGGATGCGGTGTTTCCATCGTGACAGGCTGTTGTCCCTGTATTTTATTTTTTCGTTAATCCGTGACAGATGTAGGGGCTGTTATTCTGTATTATTTTTAATCAAATTGAAAAATTTTAGGCCTTGCTATTGCCTTTATTGATCTTTAAATGGAGTACTGAGATAATTTTGAGCTTTATTTTCTTGGTATGATTTAATGCGCATGCTGATCAATTTTGTTCAGCTACTGATCGTTGGAAATCGATTGAAGATTAAGTTGACTTGAATTATGTGTACTAATGGAGGAAGGCCGCTGGGAAAATCCTGGAGAACTCCTGTCGTTAGACTCATTAACTTACTTTAAAGTTAAAAATCTAGAATGATTGCGAGCGCTGGAAAAACTCGCAGGTATCACTACACTACGGACGTCACCAAGAGAATCTTGGGCATCATTGACGGAGACGTCTAACGTACGACTCGTTGGAAACGTGCCACGTGAAACCTAAAGATAGACCGTATAAATCTGAGATGTTCTGGATTGATCTTAAACTGAGGGTATTGTCCGGGTCCGGCGTATTCGCTATCATATCGGTCCAAACCATTTGTGATTTCGAATCGCAACAGATGTGAGCGCTGGCGAGGTCGGGTGGAAGCACGATTGCTAGCTGTTTCGGCGATCGTCCTTCGCGGCCAAATTGTCTCCGAAATTTATGCACTCCCTCTCCACAGTTGTTTGCGTGATTATGTGGGGGGTGTCCGAGCTTCCCATTATGCTCCAAAACTTGCCCAGTGATGAAGACATCGTGAAGGCCCTTTTTAAGTTTCGAAAACTTTTCTTTTTCCACGGAAGTTCAGTGAAGGAGAAGGAACGCTACGGGATCGCTTAATCCTGCCTCGCTTCTCCTCCGATTCGATTGATTCTCAGAAATTTGAAATTATTGGAATTTATTAAGTTAAAATTGACGCAGTAATATATTGCTTTTCATTATAGGATACCACAGCGGTAGTATGATTTGTTTCTGTTATTAAGCGTTAATCATACTCATGCATCTGCCGCTTCTGTTTTATGAGAAATAATTCTGACTTTAAGATTTAAGATCTGCCTTCATATTTTAGGATTAAATCACATATCCTAAAATGGGGATACTTTGTATAATTTTTTTGAGTTCTTTTTAGATTAGGACGTCAAATAGACCTAGGCCATCATTTTGGAATAAAATGTATTCGTAACAACACTTTAAAATTTTAATATAATAATTTTTAGCACATTTTTGGTAAAATATCGTCATTTATTTTTTGAATTGGTTTAATTATGATACATAATATCCTCTGCAGCCGGTGACTTTGCAGCTTACTTTCAATTCATATGATATTTAATGGAGAAAATGGGGTGATGATTTTTACATCGTTCCTTTCTGTGGTACTTATTATAGTGTAGTAAAGCAAACCAGCCAGATGGGGGCGCGATTCTCATAGCATACAATATTCTGCTCTATCTATTGAAACATCAGATTATTAAGGTCAGATACGTCTGGTTGGTGTATATTGTATTTCGTGGAATATTTAGGGAAAGCAGCTCGCGGTTTTTGCTTCAGATTCACCAATAGTCGATAAACAGCGCTGTGTCACATTTTAGGCCTGCCACCCATTTGGCTACACCAGTTATCTTGTTCTGTACTTAATATTATTTAGCATGAGGAAAATGGGGAGCATTCCAAGGTATGGTTAATTTTGAAGGGCCTTTAATATTCTAGGATGAAATCTCAAATATCTAGTATTGCGGTCATTATGGTGTACTCGCCTAACTCTCTTGGTTACAAAGTAATCCGTTTAGTTTTGGGAACTTCAAAATAGCACCCCGCACTCTCGTATAACTTTTGTAGGATTATTGCTAATGATAGTTATTTCACTATTTCATGGAGTGCGATCCATAACGTGGAGAAACCATTTGACTCTACTCTTTTTAAGAGCCTTTCTCTTATATTTGGGAATACGGAAGCTGCCGGAATGGATTTCGTATTCAAAGTAAGCGCTCGGAGTTGTATTCCGTGTATTAAAACTTCCATCTCCCGAATCACTGTGACCCACTTTTCTTATCAGTTGACATCTATCACGCCGGCATATATCCAAAAAGGGTGTCCTTTTTAATTATGAGCGGCAATTACTGAACTCTCTACCCATGGACTTGATGTGGTGGAAGGGCTTGCGAGTTCCGTCGACCCTCTGAGCTGAACTGCCATGGCAGGAGCAATAATAATTTCTCCTGCACCTACTCGCGTCTCGCGGAAGAAGCTTAATTTTTATATTTCTTTACCGCTTCAATGAGTCTTGGCTTAAGTTGTAAGAGTTACTAATGGAGAAATTAATTATTTTATGCAAGAATAAATTACATAGGAAACAAGGTTTAAGTGATCATCACAAACATTTTTGGAAAATAATTTTTCTCGGGCGACTTTTGTGTCTCTCTATTTTGACTCTTAGTACTCATATGTCTATTTGTTTTCACTCTTCAAGACCTTCCATTTTTATCTCAGTTTCGTATCGTGAAATATGTCTTGCTGCTTGGAATACGCTTCAATAGCGGACCACCGTCGCTTTATAGTGTATTACCTCTGGGCCTCATTCTCTTCCTAATATGTATGCGATTTGTTTTACTGCATGTCCTATAATATTTCTTTTGTACCTGTGTTATAAAAAGTTATTTTAGGAAAGATAGGTATCCCCCTTTCTCTCCTACAGTAAAGTTTTAGGCCTTTGGGGGCTAAAATTATTGCAAATATTTATATTAGTTATTACTGCTTATTTTATACTACTAATAATTATTGCACAATTTAACCTTTTATCCCCTGGAGATTTAGTCCATGCAGAATCATTCGTGTTTTAATGACTTCGCTCTTTTTATAATTATATTCTTATATGATCGATGAAGTATACTTTTTTTCTTTCGTACACATCTTTGAGAATTGATATTTAAGTGATATCCCCTTTCTATTTTTTCGGCGCTTAACACACTCCAATTTATAACTTATAGGCATAAAAGTGGTCTGTTTTTCCTCTCTAACCCTACATTTCGTTCTAAATTTTTTTTAGCTGTAAGAGTCTGAAAATAAACAAATGATGCGTCAATTGTGCACACAAGAGAGTCTTTATCGTTTCCAGAACTCTTGGACGCCTCGAAGACATTGTGGAAATGTAAGATAGTGTTGCTGGGTTTTTGATTCTCACGTGAAATCGCAGTGCCGAAACCGCACACATTTTTGACATCGACAAGATAAATGGATCTATCGAGGGCCGAATCAGACGATACTTCTCGGGGTGTTGGCTATCGATAGTTAGGTTTTATGTTCGATCGGTCGGCTATCAATCAATATCTAGGCTCTAAATACGAAGACGCTGGCTCGAAGCTCTCCACGTCGCTATTCATCGCTATTTTTGGGCCTATGACCTCACTTTTCTTCCACCCCCTACTTACATCAAAAATGTTTACGTTCCGTAACTATTTTTTACCCGTCTCGGAAAACCTTCGGCGCGATCTAATTTTGCTGCCGTGTTTTTTGCCTCTCCGTCCTCGTGCGAGTTACCGACCAAAACAAACAGATGGAGATCGCGAGGAAACGTGAGCGAAGCGTAAGAGTGCTGCAAATTTTGGCGTGTTGATCGATGCCTTCGTTTACTTGTTTTATCGGCTCCGTTGGGAACTGTTAATGAGGTCTTCTTTTCCCTCAAACTGTGGTTTATCAATATTTGGGATAGCCCCAGCGATGCGTTTTGCGTAGGAGAAGAGGAAGTATTTTGATTATTCTAAGGTAATTGGGGATATAAATGGGGGGAGTGTGATCATAGTTTTCGAGCAGATAGGTTTAAGAGTTCTTTCTTTCCGCGTACCATTTCAACTACTACTAGAGTAGATCGTGTTACTAATTCTATTAAAACACTCCTCACGTATCTTTGCTCTCCCTTGCTCCCTCAATTATTTTTGCTTCCATTTTTTCCCTTTTTATAGCTGGTGTCCCCCTGGGTCACTCAAGAATATTTCTGACCCGGGCTTGGTTACTTTTCGGTGCTCCTCTTCCCAGTCAAAACTCTTATGCAGTTTAAAATCAATGGTCTGCGAGTTTACTTCGTAGAATGAATGCATTTTAGGCAAAATGAAAACTTGGTTATATTCTACACAATTTTATTAAGAACACGACCGGTTTCGACCTTTTCAGGTCATTCTCAAGTGTTACAATCTTATGAAGTTTCCTCAGGAACAAATAACACATTATTTCATCATAAGTCGTTCCATTACCATCACTAGAAATGTTGTATTGTTGTAAATACATTAAAACCCATGCTTTTCAGATTAGACATTAATCTGCCGCCCCCAATCCGGGCGGTTGCCCGGATCGGTCGGGCCTTCAGTCACCCCTGGGTGTCGTCCCCTGCCACACTCTCTTGGCATTTCGCGTGGTATGTAGATTATGGCAAATATGATGCTGCGTTCTCATTAGAAGAGCATTATAATGTCGACTAGTTTTGCTAATGGTTTATCATTACAACCTTGAGTGAGCTTGTGGCATATTCATGAATAATTGATAATATATACGGATATGGATAAAGTTGATTACATCATAATCGAAACTAGTTGAAATTGAAATCCTATTTTGGCTAGTAAAGCTATAAATTTTTTGTCATCATTACCGAACAGTTCCAATCCTCACTCAATGTAACATATTCGTAATGCCATTGATACACATGATTTAACATTAGTATTTTTTCATAGCAATAGGTATATCAAATCATGCATTTCTTTTTTACTGCAGGGCTAATGGGATTAGCTACGACATGCAATGTATCGGCAGAGAAGTGATTTCTATTAAATTAACAGTAACTATTCTTCATTTCAGATTTGTATCAAAACCTGTAGTTGTGCTGCTTCATCCTTATTAGTTGTGATTATGACCGTCAATCTTAGATTTCAACATGATAGTGGTTTCATAATTCTGGACATTGTTTGATATCTAACTCAATTGGTTGCGAATATTCACTCATTCTGTGTTGGAGGTTCAAATTACCCAAGTTTTTGATGCACCCGAAGAAACCAAAACCGAAGTACCTGAGTGTTTGGGATCAGCTATTATCTTTATACCTCCTGCTGTTTCCACCCAATCTCTACCTAGGAAAATACAAATTGATAAGCATAGCAGGAATACTTTTAGATGTACCACTCAGATTTGAATCCAGGGACCACCAGGAATCGTTGGGTAGTTGGAATCCTAACTATCTGGGTATTCACTTTCTAATCTCGAATCCAACACTTTATTCGAGGCATTCATTTTCTTATATTTCCTCTGTTCTGATGAGCAAATACTTTTATGAGATAAAGAATAAGGCTATTTTTAACTTTGGCCGCAACAACTTTGATTCTGTGAAATAATTCCACCATGCCAGATGCTTCTTCTCATGCATGCCTCTCATCACTGGTTTTCTCTCGCGTCACACTTCTTGGTGATGCATCAATGGCTCTCTCTATCCTAATCTGCACGTAAACATTTCCTCTGTCAAAATATCAATCATATTCCATCTTTTTCCTTCTCTCCTTTGCTTTTTTTAAGGAATGGCATGTGTCACTCGAAGGAGTACGAAATAAAGTTAAAGCTTGTAAAGTCAAAGACTGCCGCTCCCTGAGAATTTGCTCTGGCCCTTAGTTCATATTTAGGCTTCATCGCGTTAGCAAACGTTTTTAATGTTAATTTATTCTTAAATTCTTACAAAATTATGAATTCAATGTTTTTTCATTAAATTAGCCTTGTTTAATTCCTACTTTCTATATATTCGAGTTTTCAAGTGTATTTTTATCTTTGGCCTGCATGCCGATCTCGCTCGGTTTTATCGTCATTCAAAATTTTCGACCACTCTATATTTGAAGTTGTATTAATAGACCAAGAGTCTTTTTGAAAGCATTTTCCACCAGAGAAACAGAAGTGCTGAAGTTGAACGATTTCCGTTTTGTGTACGGTTCTCCTATTTCAGCTTACGCAATTCGTCAGTGGTTTCTTTTCTAGTTAGTGGGGTGACGGTGGTGGTCCATCGGACGGAAGTGGATAAACTCCGGATTCGGTACATGCCGAATTGACATGAAATTAACTTGGATCCTGTGCACGACCAGTAGCTGTCTCCCTGTAGCCAGATTTTAAAAATTGGCTCACCTTGCGTCATGAAATTCCTTTAAAATAACTAAATATTTTACTTGCCGTACGGCCGACAAGTTCAGCGCTCGTTATGGATCTTTTTTGCAGCAAACATTTCTGTGTCTTAATTCTGCATAGATATCCTCCGAGGAATTCCAATTGTTGGATCAGCCTCAAGCGTGATTACCAAAGGATGTATGTCTGTTAACACTAAGACTGAGTAATTCTCCTGCTACCGTAATTTTCAGGGACTAAGCCATTGGCGAATATAGAACTAGCCTATTCAACCCGAATAGTTGTGTTGAATGAAACACGGTGGTACGAAAGCTTTAGCTATCGAGTTATCTGCGAATCACTCCCATATCTCCTAATCCTACGCTCATGTTACATTCTGGCAGTTTAAGTGTGAAGGCTTGGTTCATTCTTCCCAATGCCCTGTCTCTTCTTAGAGAGATAGTTGTAGCAAAAAAAGTATACTTTCATCAAATTTTCTGCATATTTACTTCCTGATGTTTACATGTTTACATCAAGCTATCAGCAAAAACTGCACCTTATTTTGAATGGGGAAAAAAGTTGAAATTTCTAACTGGTTTTGACTCGCATTGTCGCGAGTCGATCTCTTTCAATTTTTTTGCGCAACCACGGGCACCACGCGGAGAGAGATAGAGCGACGCGCGCCGTTCAATTGTCAGGGAGCAATTCCGCGCGGGTGCACGAGCTTTATTGGTTTTTCTGCATGGGCGAGATAGTATTAGATGAGGGATCGGGAATGAATGGCGGGTGAACTCGCGGCTCTTTCTCGGGGTAGCCCACCGCCCATCCCGAAGTACTTCCGGTTCTATTTTTCCTCGTGGGCGGGCCGCGCCCTCTCTTCGCAGAGATTGGCCTCATCTGTTGCGACCGCCCGGTAGATGGATGGATGGCCTACCATCGGGGAAAGCTCGCCTACGCCTCTCCCTGCATCGGGCGTTGGGGGTGAGGAGTGGAGGCGCTTTTGGGCCAATCACACGACCAGGATTGCTCTCCTCTGCAACAGAACAGCCACCCCATCCCATTCCCCAGACGAGAGGAGAGAAGGAGAGGTTTCAATTATATATTGTGTCTATATGTTCTCCTACTCCCTCTTCGACCTTGTACCTCCCCGCTCACTACATCTCTGCAACCCTTTGAACAGCGCTCTGCCGCATTTGATGGGAAAAATTGGTTTTATTTCTGCGAAGTAGGCATGGCCAGCAAGATAAATACAGGAGACACGTTGGGTTACCACCCAATTAGATTTACGTGGGTTCAGCCCCGGACTGAAATGGGAATTGACAATGGTGGACTTGGATTTTCGGTATTCCAAACGCTAAGGTTATGTTGCCGCATCAGACTTAAGGCTGTTGTCATTATCGTTTTAGTCTTCGATGATTGGTGCTCGGAATGCTTGTGTTATATCGCATCGGTAATTCTCAGACCGTAATCCTAGTACAAATTCAACAGCCTTGCCCGAGACAAGATTCAAACCCACGTCTTTTGAGCTGCGGGGCCAGCGAATTTCCAGCGTGACTATCGTGATGGGCTTTATTCGATAGAGAAGTATAATATACATGCCTGGGGTGGGAAACGAACCCGCGGATTTTTTTTTTTCACTGCCAGGTCAGCGTGTTATCGATCTAGCTACTTGCTTCGGCATGGAGATACCTGCAATCGCTTATCTACTTTTGCTCCCTCCATTGAATAACTTGAGACCTACAATACTTTCCAAGTCAGAGGTACCCTGCCTGGCGTTAGAGATTGGTGATTGAAGGGTACCCGAATAATATTGAATGATGATGGAAGCGTATTTCAATATTGTGCTATCTCCCTCTGGGTACAATTAATGGAAAAGGGCTTAACAAATCAAAATAAATTGGGGATTTCTGTTTCAGCCTACGGTCTCGCTCGTTCATATCGAGACCCTAATTTAATGGAAAAAACTGACTTTTTTCTCCAACATTAATTAAATTGAAACTCACATATTGAAGCAGCTACGTATTGAAAATGTAATTTTTATTTATCGCAAAGGTGGCATATTTTTTCTTTTTGAAAAACACATTTTCTAGGTTTAGAATGGTACGAAATTACCCATAGCTTTGAAAGAGTTGTTTAAGTCTAACCTATTTTTGCCCTGCAAGGACGAGCAGGCGTTTTCAGTTGCATAGCTGTTCTATTTTGAGGTGCAGTGAAGATGCACTCCCTATAGAACTACGTCGTCCGTTGGTTACCTTGGTATTGAGTGTGACCTCTAGGCTTCCCTAGTTGGAAGTTGAACAAATGAGTTCTATTTCTCAAGAAGCCACTTACCGCATCGTCTGAGATAAAATCCCCCTCCCCTTTCCCTCTAATTTATCCCTTTCTTGAGCCACCGAACCCTAATACCAAATGACCTCAGCCGTTGAGTTCCACCCACAATAACTAGCGAATGACAAATGTGGCAGCTTTAACGATGCCTCTTTCATCCTAGATATATCGATTTAAATAGAAAAAGTAACGAAATGGAGTTTAATTGAGTAATAATTACCCATACTTCGAGTCTTAATGATAACCTAGTAGAGTCATTAGCAATCAGGGAGGGACTCGTTACGATTCTTTCCCGTCGTACATATTCTTCTTGTATCGTCGGAATTTTACTTTCTTCTCTTCGTCCATTATATAGCTAGTTTTCATATGGGCATAATCAACGTCCTCTTTAAATTCCTCTGTCACATTATTATATTTTACTTTGACCGACAGAAAGCCTTCAAGGCCTTTCTTATTAACCTCGAGTACTGACGAATAATACTCAGTAGCTATCCATCTTGCTACTCACTCAACTTATTCCTTTGCCATTCGCTCATTTTTGTTTGCTATCAATCTACACTTTTAATGACTCGATCGTCCTTCACAGCTCATTCAAAAAAATCTTGCGTCCCTTAACGTCATCCCGCAACAGGCTATTTTAAGTGTATAATTATTTTATTTTTATTAATGGGTAATTTATGGATGCTATTTTTCTAGTAGTATAAAATTTTTCTCCTATTAATGAACTTTTACCTAGGTTTAGGGAGTTCTAATCCTATAAAACGTTGAAAATTGATGAAACTGTAGATGAAGATGCATAATTAATTTCACTGATTCAGGTCCGCTTTTTACGGTCAATATATATTTTAATAATATCTGCGTTATTAATATGCAAGAAAGCTACGGAAATCATGCTAGGTATACGACCGATAGCACTGACCGAATGATTGGGGGGCTATTGAATCTATTACCTAAATAGCATCAGTGTAGGAGCAGCCATCATAGTTTCCGTTACCTATCACAGAAATGCGGAATACAATCTGTTTCATCCCTTCTAATAAAAGCAAAAATTCAACTAACGTTTCATGGAGTTGTAATTTGCTTGGGACGAAATTGAATTTCCGTCCGTGACTTGAGCTTCGTTCCTGGGTAGGGTACGAGCAACTTTGTGTCGCAAAATCAGCATGAGGCTTACCTGATGCATAATACGGAGAATGGCTTGTAGTATCTTTGTGGTATGTCATTTTAAGGCTAATTACTGAAATAAGGAAGTGAATGGAGCCGAGGCAGAAGATTAACCGAAGGTGCATTGATATAATGATTATGCATGTGCATAGGTACCTACTGGTAACTTATCCGAACATATGGATACGTTGTGCTATAAGTGCACTGTGAAAGCTTGTATGCCTATTGCAATAAGCCATTTAAGGGAAATTAATCACCGATCATCTTCCAATCATTATACAGCCGTGTATAGTTGTCTCTTCAAGCCAAGCCAGCGTGGAATCTGATTTATCGGAGATCCAACCTCCGGCAAACGTTTTGATATAGATGTACTTAGTATTCTTCATTTTATGTTTCCACATTAGCTGATCCAATTGCTCAGGGATAATTTTTTTCCCTTTGTTTGCTTGAATGTTATGTCTTTAGACCGAGTCCTACTCTGAATTTAGGATATTCCTGAAGTCAGAAACTAAATGAATCCCTTCAGAAAAAAAACTGTTTCCCCCTTCCCAGCTTTTCCGTGAGCCATGATTTCGAAGTGGGAAGCGACCGACCGAGGAGTTCATTTGCGCCATAGAGAATAGGAGAGTAGGCTGGTAAGTGTGGCCTTGTTTTTAAATGCGGAGAGAATTCCGGCGTCGGGAAGTTTTCTCATAGCAAAAGACACTGAAAAATCTTATTATCATCGGAACTTGAACCAGGGCCCTCGTGATAAGTTGTATAGAGCCAACTAACCCAACCCATGATTGCGCAAATTCGTTCATTGGTAGCTCAGATTTACAAGGTTTGGTGATTTTGAACAATTCCTGTGGGTGTATTGTTTTAGAATTAATTTTCTTTTTCGTTAATTTTGTGGTGCGCGATGATGTCAGATGTTAACATACCGTTAAAAACCTTCAGTTACTCTTATTACCTGCGCTGCGACACGCGGGTATAACTGCAAAAACATTGAGACCATTAAGTTCGATGTGCGGGGATATTCCTCTGTCTTATCATTATTCAGTTCGGCATATTTGATTATTAAAATTCTAGGTATTGCTTGTAAATTAATATTATTTTAGTATTTCTCTGGTCACATTAAAAAGGTTTTGAGGACAAAAAATGAAGCATTTGTGACAAATAAATTATTACTTTAATTTTTTATGGATATTAGGCTTATTTCTGGAGCGCATGTAAATTACTTTGACGCGGCAAAGTGTTAAAACTCTCTGGTAACTGAAAAAATGAATTGGTATCGTATTCCTTAGAGTCAAATGTTTGAATAGTCAGCATCCGTAAATCAGCTCGTTTTGCGAAAACTTCACATCCCGAAAGTATTTTATTTTCTATCGTCCGACGCGTTAGGGTCGCCTACTTTCCCTTCAATGAAATCGAATCAGTGAATTTGCGTGGAGCATTCCTCGAAAGGTAGTTCCCTCTTGTTTATGCATGCATATTCCTCGTCCTTTTTTTCTTCCATCAGTGGATTTTTACTGCCGGTCGAAGTGTTTCGAGATGGGGCCGTTTTAAGGGAAAAAAGACCGCTCTTCGAACGTATCATTTGGTGAGTCTGCTCTGTGTTAATTGCCTCCTCCGACACTCCCTTGTGCCGCTCTGCCTCCTCGTAAATTTTCTTGGAGATGGTTCTTAAAGGCAGTTATTTTTTCGCGAGGCATTTCCTTGCGCAGTATGATGCCTGGATAGATAAGAAGTACAACTTGCGTCCAGCAAAGTAGTAAATCGCTTAGATAACTGCACGGTAAATAGCATCTGCTCTGATTGCGTTGCATTCATCTTTACAATTCCAAGTCAGCTGCAAGCAATTACGCTTATTTTCCGTCATAATATCTGCAGCCCCATTAGAACTGAAACTGTTACTACTGCAGCAGTGATATCCAAGTGTATGTGTGCATTTCCCCTATGAAATTGAATTGTCTGAGGACAAAAGTCGTCGCGCCCCTATATATAGCCTATTATTTTGTAAGAAATAGATAGCTTTTTGTGGGAATATTTCACGGATTAAATATTCAAGAAATTTCTTGTTCAGAATCAGTGTTTTCTCATAATATTTTCTCATCGATGGTTATTGATTTGTTTTTCCTTTTACTGTATCTGGTCGTTTGAGTGATGTAGATAAGCGAGTTATGAAATACTTGTGACGAGATTTTTGTTCGAAAAGGCACATTGCAAAGAAATAGTATTTATCTGCAACTCCAGTGCTAGTAATAACGAGAATTAGTGCATCGGAGTTGTATTTTTTGAGGGCTCCGAGGCGCTCTTAATTTGATAAAATTGGAAATGGGAGTTTTCGTTATAGCGACCTGTAAAGATGCTTGAATTCCAGCTATATTCATTGCAAGTGATGTGCTAAGTATAGGTTTAGTGAAACTTTGTGGCATTCGCTTGTGAAGAGCATGATACAAAGGAAAGGAAATCATACAAGAGAGGTGGTACAAAAGGCCCGAGTTATGAGCTCCAGAGGTCCTTCGGGAGTGTTCCCGTACCTTTGCCAGCTCATCGACTCTTGATTCACCCTCAGTTAACTCAAATTTTTATGACACCAAGTTTTGCTATGGCTCTCGCATACCATATTTGAATGCGTCCGCGTAATACACCATTTCTCCTTCGACTTCGAGGACTGATACTGTTTCTCAATGCTGTAACGAAACCGAGGCATAAACTACATTTTCCTCGTCCGTCACTTCACAACTTCAGTCACCGACTGGGTTAACTGGGGATTCAATTAATTGAAATACACACCAAGTAACAGATTACGTATATTACTCAATAGAACACTTGTAAAACAAAATAATAATGTATTTGGGTAGCCAACTTACAATGTTCATACGGTAAATAAAACCGTTTTCTCCACGCCGAAACGTTGGGCCGAGTTACCAGTTTGGTGTGTCTCTCAGGGCTGTTGGGGTTCGAAAAGGGAGACTTTCCTCTTGCCGATAGGCCCCGTCACGTCCGACTTCCCCTTTCCTTCTTGTGCCGAAAGTCACGTGAACTAATCCGCCGGCCTTTGACGAAACGCGGCGTTTTCAGATTGGATAAACTAGGGAACCAGCCTCATTTCTGTGATCTTGCTCTTCAACAAACTGTTTTAGGGATAGAATACGTCCACCACCAGCTATTTAAGACGGAGCATTTCTCTGCGTGCGACAGCGAGCTGCATTGTCTGTGAGTTGGGTACGTCAGCGAGTTGGGTGCGACAGCATTATGCTCGTTATCATTTTGCTCCCGTTAAGTTTCAGTGGCAAGTGTCCTTACACTGCACAGTGAAATGCCTAGGGCGAAGCAGGTCTTTGTGGAGTCAGTCCGTCATGTCTAAGCGTTTGTTACCTTAAGGAGACGCGACCCGTTTCACGCAGTCGGACGAAGAGGCTGTTCGTTTCTCTTGCCCGGTTCTCTTTCTATCTTTCCTCTCATTCAGTCCTGCACGTGGTGTGGGGTGGGAGGGGGAGTGATTCACACTCCTCCACTCCACGCCCTTCCGTCCAAACCCTTTGAAGTAAGAGCTGCCAACGAGAAACGTTTGTAATCGGCTCTTTCCTTCGGCCTCCAAAATGCGCAAGAAAGTAGTGACTGGAAGTGTGAACGACGATGGTGTTTCTTTTATTTCTTCGGAGGGAGTGGCTCGTTTCTCTGTCATTATGCCGTATTAAAGGTTTCCTTGCCAAGTTACACGTCTTCTGTGGCAGGAGTTGTTATTATTTGTGGTTCTTCGAATCGGTGGTTGGTTTTTGGGTGCTCTTACTTCTTTATTATTCTTCCATCGAATGTCCTTTGGAGTACTGAAGGAAGACCATGAGGGAGAAATTACTCGGTGTCCAGAATTCCCTCATTTACCCATAATACCAATTCAGTTCTTTTGTTTCCTATTTTACTTGAAGTAGTACAAAATTTGTTATTTGCTTTGCCTTTCCTCTTATTCCTTGTATTCTTATTCCTTGCATCAATTACGTTTATATGAATATCCCTACCCTCTACTACTAGAATCAAATTGCCTTCCGTTTTCGCATTGCATTTTTATTTTCATAATCAGCGCAAATTTCGTGCTTCGCAACATCGTGGACAATGAGACTTGTTGAAAGCTGTTTGCTACCTGCCAATATCCTCTTTTAATTCTACTTCCCTTAATCGTACTTAATATTAGTGAACCTATATCCAATTAGATATTTATGTTTTAAGACTGCATATTCAGTGCTTCTCTATTGATGGCGTTCAATAAATTACATTGAAATAGGCTCTGTCCACTATGTTGGGTTTCCTTTTACTTGCAAAATTTTTCGCATCCAATTTCTTCGAAGTATTTTGCAATCTTCACAGCCTTGTTGTCTTTCAGGTTCTTCAGTTTCCAAGCAATTTGGAAACAGAGCCTCTAGGGGGTCATGCAAAAGGTGGAGTTTTGGGCTTCGATTAACGTTTGTATTTCATCTACATTTTTATAGCTAATGGCTCTGTATTTGCTGACTTGGAGGAATCATACTCAAATACTGGAGTGAAAACTAAATTAACCGATACATGAAAAAGCAGTATCACTTAAATACTGTTCATGGTTTCTATATTAGCTGTGTTCAATTTCCTCTAAAGGTTTTCCCAATTAATGCTGAAACGTCCCATTACCTACGTGTACTAAACTGAATTTCATATCAGGAAGTATGGTTGTGGACGTGCATGTCTTCTCTACACGGCGGTATTATTTACCTGCCACCGACATCGGACTCCCTCCATTAAATATTTCGGAGCTAAATGCTGTCATCACTTGTTTATCACATAATAATTAACGCTTGTTAGCGCCTCGCTCGTATCATTGTCGATTAGCGAAGTGTCGTTGCCGAAAAATAAAACATAATTTACTCTCACTTCCTCGAAAACTTATCCGCCCGGGGTGTCCGTCTACTATTCGGATCTCCTCACGCAACATCCGAGATAAAATCCAAGCATATGGCCTTTTAACGAGTAGGTAGGCGCCTCTGGATGTGATTCCCCCCCTACTTTTCTCTTCCTCTCTCACACTTCTTTGGGCTCTTTCGAAATGGTTTCTGCGCGAATAAATTGTCTGACAATCCATTAGCACCAGAACGAAGGCGGAGGGCGTTTATGTCGGATTTGTAACTGCGTACGCTTCTACTCACTTGGTGAGTCAGACACGCAATTTTCAAACGTTCGCTTGGTGGCTATTACGAGAACTCACGCGGAAATGTTTTCGTCTCCGAATTCTTGCCCTCACCGACTGCTGAAGACCGTGTAAACGTACACCCCGAAATGTTTAAAAATTTGAGGTCCTGAAAGGATATCATTCATAATAGGATTATCGGTGAAGAGAGTTAAGATATTTAATTTTTGCGGAATTGAGTTGCCTAACATTTTCAGCTCCACTCCACTCACAGGAAACGAAATAGTTGCAATGGGATAAAACTACTGTATCAATTAAGATTACAAATATATTTTTTTACTTCTTCATGCTTTATTGTGTAATCCCGGATCAGCCTTGATTCCTTCAATGCTTAGAAAACTCACTTTTGCCAGAACTATCATACTTCCCTGATTTATTTACTTAATTAGGAAAAAGTTATAATGTACTTAGATGGATTTTCTGCTCTTTTGGAAATATTCTTATTCCAAAAAGGTATGCGCTACTCTAAATACTTGGTTAATAAATCTCTCTAAATTCAAATTTAAATAATCTCTGTAAATGTTTTTATATCTGTCGGAAAAATTCTGCTACCATTTCAGTTTTTATAAGCCACTTTACAAAAGGTGCTGTTGTACTATTTTGCTCATTATACATATTTACTTTTACCAGATCTAATAACTTTTTCGTGGAAATTCAAGAAGACTAAGTGCCATAAATTAAATAATGAATCCAGGAAACTTTAGCAAAAGAAATCTTCCTTTCGCTATAAATAGTGCCCTTCGAGAAACGGTAAGGTGTGGTTAGGTATTTTATTCACTCCATAACGTCTGTCTTTTGCATCGTATCGTATTTGGTGCATCAAGAAGATACCGATAGGTATTTCTAAAAAATGCACTGCGTAATCCAGCCAAATAAGGCAGCGTGTGCAGTTTAAGAAGAATTACCCGCAATTACGAACAAATAATCAAAGGATTGAGAACATGTAGCGGCCGCCTTTATAAATTGTTCCCACGGCTAAAATGAGTCTATCGCGGTCTTGCAGGGGAAAAAAGTTACGAGTATCCCCGAGCTGCACAACATACTTCGCATTTCGGCGTAATAAATAGTGCCACTTCGATAAATTGGTATGGTGAGGTATTTTACTCACTCCACAACCATCTGTGTGTTGTATCGCATTCGATGTGCTGTGAGTGCACCAACAGATAAAAATTGCTTTTTTTAGTTTAACAAGGCTGCATATGTATAGTTTTGGAGAATTCCCCACACCCATGCCCGATCAATCAAAGGATAGGGAATATTTAGGCGCCGCCGTTATGAAATGTTCATACAGCTAAAATGAGTCGATCGCGGTCTGGCAGAGGCAAAAAGTTTTCAGGATCCCCGAGCTGCACTCCCATGCTTCTTCTTTCGGCGCTATAAATAGCGCCTCTTCGATAGACGGTGAGGTGAGGTGAGTTATTTTGTTTTCGCCCCCTTCCCCCTCAGCTTTTGTTTCTTTCATTTTCCGCCACACGAACCGCCGCCGATTTCTTTTCATTTTTTTAAGAGGGGGCGTGATATTAGGTGCGGACGGTCACGGAAATACACCCGCCTGCACGCACGAACGTGCCCTGAGGCATGGATGGGGAATTTCTCGAGAGAGATAGAAAATGTGCCCGGAATGAAATCGATTCGAATCGTTTGTCGTAAAAATCGATTCACTCCATAAAATCGTTACGCTCGGAGTCATCACGCACCACCCATAGCAGACGGCCCCACGGGCGCTTGTGGCAGTGGGTGTTTTTGGCACCATGCGCTGTTATTTCGGCGTTAAACGGAAAAGAAATTTCTTCGCAAGCGTCTGTTTCACGAAGGGTACCTCCGGCTGCGAGAAAAGCTAAAAATGTGTTCCATGTTAATCACCACCCAATTGGCGCCCTGATTTTCGACGTGACTTCTCGTTGCTTTCGCAATCTCCTTTTGATCCAGATTTTGTATCAATAAGTATTTGTTAAAATCCTGATATTTGCACAAATGCATCTAATAGTGCTTGAGAGATATACTAAAGCCCAATCTTAGGTGTTCGGCAAGTTCACTCAGATTTCGTATATTTATTGTTATCTGCGGATTAAATTAAGGTGAATCGTTCCGGAATGTTAAGTATATATTTACGAACTCGCTGTTCATAGATCACCCTATGACCAGACTTAGCGTACTAGGAGCAAGCCTCATCAAATGAATAAAATTGAGGAAGTAATTGAAAAGGACATTAAACATGAACGTTTCTCGTTTAGTATATCTCCCCTTCATGGCTGGATCCGTTCGTTTGAATGCATGCTCCATATTGGATACATACAAGCTAGTTATAGGCAAGTGGCGCGTGCCTTCTTCCCAGAAGAATGAATTGAAAGAGCGCACCCATAAAATAAAAAAGTTGTTCAAAGATAACATGGACTATTTGTTGACTGCCTAAAGCAACGATTTGGAAACTCCAACGATGGCTACATGGCTCGTCGATTCTTTCAAGAGGCGAAAAAATCTGCCGAAATTACTGGCGTGGATCCGCAACTGATTCATCGTATGGGAGTAATACTTAGAACTTTGTCGTCAAATTACGCCCTGAATACAGATGCCTTCCGGAATTATTGTTTAGAAACTGCCAAACATTTTGTTACACTCTATCCGTGGTACCCTATGCCTATAACCACCCTCAAGATCCTGATGCACGGTGCTGACATCATTATTGCTATGCCTCTACAATAGGATATTTCTCTGAGGAACCGCAAGAATCCAGGAACAAGGACTGTAAAAGATTCAGAGAGCTCCACACGCGAAAAATTATAAGGGAGATAACCAATGAAGATCTCCTACATATCCTCCTTCAGTCATCAGATCCTCTAATATTCTCTTTACGAGAACTCCCGAAGAAAGCGAAAGATCCCATTCCCACAGGATGTTCTTGCACTGCTACTTCCTCCCCTAATTGCACCTGTAATTGAATACATTTCAAGTGACGAGGAGCATCATGACTAAGTTGCATATCAGTTTACATGCTATAAGAACTTAAATTTTGTCCATAAATAGCGTGCGTGTAAAAAATCATATATGGCAAAAACATGACTTTCATGACAGAGATAAAATGCAGCCGGAGGAATTAGGCTGGTGAAATGGTAAGAGTACTGACCTCCCACCCAAAAGGTACGGGTTGTGTGCCATGTGGAGAGCACTTCAAGATCAGCACTTCGTCCGTTGGATGGGACGTTAAGCTGTGGTCCTCTTGGCGCCTTTATTTAAGAGTAGGCTAATGCCGACGCTGGGTTCCTCTCCATCCTTCCTCCATTACCTAAATAGCCTACCTAAAACCGAAATTCCCAGCTTTCCTAACCTGACGCAATTGACCTTATCTGTCGGTCACCTAACCCAAAACCACTACCGCCACAAAGCAGCATACTGACAATGTGTCATTATTAATTAGACATATGGAAAAGTAAGTAAATTCATTGTAAGCTGGTACAATTTTCCAGAACAACTGTATCAGAATTCTCATTCTGAGTGCGAATGACTCGTCGCCGCCTCGTAAACGGAGTGACAGATAGCCAGACCGCTGCGCGCACTTCAAGTTAAAAGTACAAATTGCTGTAAAAATGGAACCTAGAAGCACCTCAAAGTTGTTTTCTCTATTAGAGAGAAGCCTTTAACTAGCAATACTATGCCAGAGCACCCGATATTTCACGATTTTTTCTAACACCTAACTGAAACGGGTAAGTTGAGTGGTGTTGCATCGTTTACGAAAACCCTATCCCTGTCACTAAATATACGACAAAGTAATTATTTAGCAATGAATTAATATTTTTAGGGTGCAAAATCGATCAATTATGCAAAAATCGCAAGTATTAATGTCAGGGCTATTAGTAATCCGTTTCACTATTCTGGCGTGAATATAAGATGTTATCGTGGTAACCTGGACCCATCTAGCATCTGGCAATATTAATTAGATTTGGGTCATACGACAGTGAAAATTCGTGAAATAGGTAATGATTTACCTTCATTATACAGACAATTATGACGAAATTTCGGAGAATTGAAAAAAAATCAGTTTTTGACCAGAAAAACTGGGCTCTCAGATCACTGTGCAACTTCTTCGTTCCGGGTTGTTAGGAACCAAAAAGAAATATTTCTTGGGTGTTTTCTGTGACATAGATAGAACTCGGCACACAACTGTACACATGCGATTTTATCTCACTCATATTTAACACCTACGGCCACGCTAACCAATTTAAACTCTTATAACTGTTTGTGACCGACACCAGCAATGCATTCCATGGGATAGGAGGAGCGATATCATATAATTTCCACATCACATCAACATGGCGTCGGCCGAGGAATACGTTTTCGGCGCGGATTTCAAATTGAAAGTTCAAACGGTTCTAGGAGCGTAATGATGTAAATCTTTGATCATGTAAAGCTGGGTAAGCGGAGAAATATCTTCACATAGTAACTTCGAGACGTTTGACCAGAGCTTTGAAACTTTCGTGCCGGTCGTCTCGAGGGTAAAAATCGAGATCTACGTGCTATTTTGGAATTTGCTACCGATAAGTTTTCTATCATTACGTTCCGTATTTTTGCAACGTCATTCGTCTCCGTCTGCTACTCGATTGCAATCTGCAACCCAGCAATCCGTCTGCTACTCGATTTTTTTTTCAATTCGCCCTGTTGGAAAATTCCGTAGAAAATTGAATCCCCGTTTTCCCTAGAAAATATACCTCTTCGGAATAACTTCCCTAGAGTGCATTTTCCCTGGGCTTTTGAAAGTGGGTTGCAGTAGCTTAGAATATATTTGTTTTATACCAAATAAAGTTGTCTGTGAGAGGTGATTTTTTTATAATGATCGCACATCTTTTTTTAGTGATAAATATTTTGTCTGTCTCATTATAATTAATTGTGATAACTCTATGGTTGATAAATGAAACTAAGAAGAATATTTTTTTGGTTTTTATGAACATATATATTTTCCTTTATAGTCATTCACTCTATGCACTACGCACTGCAATCTATACAATTACTGGTGTAGTTTTTTCTATGCCAGAAGGTTTTCCCTAAAGTAGTGTGTTATTCTAGGGAAACTACTAACCGAAGTATTTCATTTCTTAAGAAAAACGTTCTAGGAAAAAAAATCCCTTGAGTTTAAGGTGATTTCCTTAGAAATTAAATTTTTTCTAAGGTATTTTAAATTTTTCCTTTGCTTTTCCCTAGGTTCTAGGGAATTCTTATGGGGAAATTTCCATCAGGGTTGATCCGAAAAGTTACAAATAATCCCCCCTTCACAGAAACTCAGCTGATATATCATATCCTACGTTTAAGCATCATCTTTGTGACTAAAATGATTGAAGTCCCCTGTTTTCTTGATGCAACTAAATATGCAGGTGTCTGCAATAAGAAAATATGCTCGTTCTTCGTATGCACGCCTCATAATTTGTAGTCTGTGAAACGTAAAACCTCCTTTCATCCCTCTCTCTGAGCGGTTAAATACTGCACAGTAGAGCGGTATTTTACAGTAGCTTCATTACCTCAATTCTTAAACCATTCTTAGCTGGGATATTCATTGAGGGACCTAACTGGGCTGGTCCATGCAAAAGCCGCAAATTTGACCGAGTCGGACGTCACAACAATTGGCTTTCTTTGGTCTTACGAGCAGTACATTGCACGGATAGCGCTCGCATCTAAAAATGGGTTTCACAAACTTTTCTTACCATCGAACAATTCGTAAATCCTGAAATGTTAACGGAACACCTTATTTAATTAGCAGATATAATAACCATTCCTTTCAAATAGCAGTATTCAGGACCACTCCAGGGGCGCGATCACGTTTCTCCATCATGCATGCGCTTGCGATGACGTAATTTTTCAGTTGCACGCATGAGAGCGATAACGCGATTGTCATTCTCCTAATTTTGTCAGGTACTTTAAATCCCAAGTTTTATTTGGTGGAGTGCCTTCTTTGGACGGGAAGTGTGAGCATTGCTCTTCTAGAGGGGTTTGCTTGCTGAATAACGATTACGAACACGCGAAAAAAGGAACCGAGATCCATCCCCAGGTTATCGTGGAATACCTATTAACTTTCTGTGGAACACGAGTGTTCCGCGGGACATAGTTTGGGAAACTTTGCTCTAAAATATGTATGCTTGAAGTTGGAAACCATACTTCTTGAATGCATTTACCTCGAGTGCCTTGGGGATTAGGTTGGTGCAATGACTAGAGTACTGGTTTCTCATCCTATGGGCCAAGGTTCGTATCCCCGCAGTGTCTCCGATTTTTCAGTAGAATACGGATCCCTTGATCGCACTTCAATATCTAGACCTCTTGGAGCCTTTCATTAAGAGCAGGCTAATGCCGATACAGGATTTCTCGCAACCCTTCCTCCATACCCCAAATTATATCTTTCCCTTACAAACTTACCCACTTACACACAATCAGTGGCGCAAATTACCTCCGTTTTCGGCCCTCGCCCCATATATCCTAACCAAACCATCGTGGGCCCCTACTTCCGCCGTCATTACCGGAATTCTAAATGATTTTTTACGCGGCACGTACTGAAAATCGGCAATCGGAAAACACACGACACAATACTGAAAATCTAACTCAATTTAGCATAGTCGGAATTGATACTAAAATTTTCGGATGACCCCGTTCATACGATTCAGCTCTCATTTCGATTCGATTTCGCACCAGCGCGTGCGCAGTATTGTAGTTATTTACTTTGTTCGCACATATATGATTCACGCTTTTCGTGTTTTAAAAAAATTCTCTACTTTCATAAAATTTGATCAATTTTTATGCAGCTTCCCTGGTCCAGTACTGGGAAACTCACCTCACACGATATCACACACCGTCGTCATGAAAACAATGCTTAGCTGATTCTAGCTCCTCCTCCGGTATCTCTTTGATACGCTCCACTCGCCTGTGATTGGTAGTTGGATGCGAGACTCGGATGAAAAACAAGTGGGTATTGTACTTATTTCTGATCTCAGTATTGAAAATCAAATTCGACGCATTCATCGAGTACGATCGAGCCTTTTAAGCGATGCGATTTTGAATATGCTGAATTTGGTTTGATTTTAAGCTCTGAATTTCAGTGTCATGTGAAACGGCATTAACCCGTTCCCATCGGAATAGGATGCAAGTATTCTAGCAATTAAACTCAATCGATATCCATTTTTTAGAATTTTTGTAAACGCGGTCACTGAATCCGTCCGACCATCAGCTCTCCCTCCTCCCCCCACCAGGCTGCGAGATCCACATCATCTACTCCGCACCGGGGCGAAAACGTGAGGTGCCGGTGTTTTCGTGGAGAAAATTGAATCGTTGGATAGAAAGGAGAGATGTCCGCCAAAGAGAAGAAATATGACGCCCCGCGTGAAATAGAGAGGGAGAGAGAGAGGCGGGTGGGGGGATTTCTCTCGCGAGGAGGAGAAGTGGGCGGGAAGGAAGCGGGCAGGAGGAGAATGGATGGAGTCCCTTTTGGATGAGGGAGGGGGATGGATGGAGGCTCTTTTGGAATGGCCAGCCTCTAAATTAAGACCCGCCGGCTCCCGCGCTAAGAGGCGGTATGAAACGTTTATACACGCGCGCATTCTTTCCACTTTATTATTTGGTTGACGTTTCTAATGCCCGGAGAGCGGCGCGGATGGCCCAAAAGATGGAGTGTGAGGGGGAGTGAGGAGGAATGGAATGGGGAGAGGCATGAAGGGGAGGAGCGGGATCTCCCGCACCCTACGCACACCCCCTGGACTCGTAACTCATCGACCCTCTGGTGGCTAAAACGAGAAACCGCAATTGAATTCGCGGCCGTCTTCAACGCTCGGGCGCCCTGCGAAAAAGTTCAAAATCCCTCCCGCAACCCGCTGCTCTTCTGGCGCCTCTCCTCCTCCTCCTCCTGCTAAAACACCCCCACAAGTTCCCTCTCGTACTGTCGCGGGAGGGAGGATGTCTTTGGCTGGGGTTAGAGAAAAATCGCCATCTTTCCACCCTCCTGCAAAGAATGATTACCCTCCGGGTTGCCAGGAGGGTAGCCCGCCCCGATTCCTTCGACCGCCAGTGTCGGGACGGCAGGAATTTTTGGTGCGGTGGATCGTGTACTGTATTCCCTTGTCAAATTCGGCTGCAACATGGAGCATTTTTATGCCTGATCCCCGCGTACTCTCACCTTTTCGGTCACGTCCCCCCTCAGTGGACTTCTGCTTCTGCACTGCTAACGACAAGTTCGTCAACGATGCCAGCTATTCATACGACCCAAAAAATGTATACGCTACCCTTTTTGCTCCGCCTCCTTACAATGCCTTCTTGCCGTGCCTTTTTCTCGCCAGAAAGGAGTGATTTATATGGCGGTCTGCGCAAGACGAATCATAGCTCCGCGATCGCCCATGGACCAAAACACTCAATTGCGCAGGCTGATTCAGTCAGTAAGTCACTTTCTGGTGTTCAAATAGGGAGCTGCTATCAGGAGAATTACGTAAACCTGTATCATTCCATGTTGACCTTTACCGATAACCCGCCACCTTCGCCGTCTTTGGCGAAGATCTAGAGCAACGCACGCAAAGGCGTACTCTTTCTGTAAAATGATTGGTGGCGAGTGTTACTTCTTGCTCTGTGCCGTGGATTCTGGATTGAAAGTTTTGCAAACAGTTGGATTGTATTTGCTGCGGTGGTTTGTTATTTTATATTGTGTTGTAAAATGTAGTTTCTGGTTTTTGTTGATGATTGACTATATTTATTTCGCGCTGTTTATTCATTTCTCACCTGCGCACGAATACACCTGAGCTTGGAAAGAGTTTTCAATTCAAGAAGGGTGCTATCGGAAAAAAGAACACATACGATCTCTCGATAGGATGTAATATTGTGACAATACTAATAGATTCGTTCAGACTTCATCATGAACGTTTGCGTGAAAATTTTCCATTTACATTTGAAGTTACCAATGTACAATTCGTAAGGTTTCGTAAATTCCTCGTTAGTTACGTGTGTTACGACGGATCTCTCATTTCCCGATTCGTATTATTTTTTGTTATCAAATACACAAACTCTTTTTGAGCTCTCTAAGATCAGCCGTCAATCAACGTACAGAAAATTGATAATGCTTGGCATTTCGACCAAGATGAAATCTGCGACGGCTAATGTGACTTTTGGTGTGTTCTCTTTGGGTACGTGCTTTAAATCAGAAGGTAGGGGAAATATCGAAAGCCATATTGGACCATAGAGTACCAGTTTGATGGCACAGTTTCCAGTTGTATTCTTGTTGAATGCCCATTTCGGAGCCCTCCTCCATTTTAATTTCACGTTGTGGTAGCGGTGATTAAGGGAGGCAATCATTAGTGTAGGTTTTTTGCGCCATCAAGGTCTGGGTGATTGGTAGATGGTGTAATTAGGCTTTTTTGGGAGCTTGGAGGAAGATTGGAGAGGAAACATTTTAGTCGAGAATCGAACCGGAGCCCCCGGGAAGGGAAGCCAACTCACTAGCCACCGGACCAATTCGATCCAAAAATGAACGAATTTGTCGTTGAGAATTCATTGGGCTTGATCGAAGCGTTTTATTGCCTTTTTTGGCATAGAAAAACGATAACAGCCATTTTTCCGTGCGTCAGTCTGTTGCCCATGGTAGTTTCCTACTTGTAGGTGGCTGAACTAAAAGCACTCAACCCTCTCTCATTGAAAGGGCGCAGGATTCGTTCTTTTGTCACCAATCGGCGAATGCATCACCAACTCAATCTCCATTGTAATGTGGCCTCGGCGTGTATTGCTTGACTTCTCACGAAAGATTGATTGTTATGATTAATTGGGGAGGTGACTAACAACTATGGTCGTTCGCGCCAATTGGATTGGTGGGTAGGAGGGTAAGGGGATGGGTAGATGGGTGTATAGAAACCCGAAGTCGGCGTTAAACTGCTCCTAACGAAAGGCGCTGGAAGATCGGGAGTTAAACGTCCCAACCGACGGACGGAGTGCTATGAAGTGCTCTCCACTTAGCTCCCAAAAAGTGATTGTTATACCGCTGAAAATTCTCCACCTTCCCCGTGATTCGCACCGGCTCCCTCGGGATGGGAGGCAAGTACTGTAACCGCCACTCTTACCCGACCCCCTATTGCCTGGCTGCAAGTGGCCATCAACGTTTGTATAATCATTCATTTTCGTTTGACGAATTAGTGGCTGGCGACAGAAGACATTTTTTCACGAGAATGATTTTTTGGGCCCATTTACTGTGGAGATTTTGCTACTAAGTCCAACGACCCCTCCATTTATCTTGCGAGAAGGTAACTTAAAAGCGTTGGTTGGCGATGTTCACTTGGCTTAGTCTCGGGATCCGAGATCACGCCGGTGAACTCCCGGTATACATCACGCTCTATTTACACTACCTTCGTCGGTTATTCTGTCGCTACTACTCTCATTTTAGTAGATAATCTTCATTCCTTGTTTGCCATGTCCTATTCTGCTCTAGTCCTGTCCTGTCCTAGTCTGCTCTTTCGCTCGATACACCATATCGTGCGTATTCTCTATAGTTTTGAGACTACCATCTGATTTCTTCCAAGAAATTTTCTATCTCTAACTTCAGGCCCAGCAAGAGACGGACATATGTTGTAAGATTCCGTCTAATCCAGTCTCTTCTAAACTGTCGCCAATGAGTTTTCACTCGTTAGCTAAATAAATTTATGTGGCCGATGGTCTCTGACAATTATTCACCGGCCTAATAGGTTTCGAATGCTTTGAACTGTATACAAAGGTGGACTTAAAGTGCCTACTCGATCACAGAGACCCATTAACGTCCATGAAATATTTCATGAGAAATTTCAAGGAAAGAGCTGCAAAACATCAGATGTGGTCGATAGAATATAGATCGTTTATTTTTGTCAAGCAAGTGCATTTAAATGTAGGCATACAGGTATGTGTGTCGGAGAAATTATACAAAAATCCAATGGCGCTAGCCAAGAAAGAAGGGGCGCATGAAATATGCGATCGCTGATTAAGTATTAGTACAACATTTGTCGAAGACTATGAATGGCACGCAAAAATGGAGGCTTGGTGTCGCAATCCTATGTTGCACTTGTAAGAACCCCGATTTCTCTTCACACTTCATGAATGCTTGCCTTGCCCTATGAAAAAATAGTATAGTGTACAGTGCAGTAAATTATGTTTCAATTGCAGGTCTCATTTAGTTCTTCTTACTACCAATAGAAGAAATATAGATGGCTTGCAAATGAATTTGAAAATTATTAAAACCTATTCCGAGCTCCATGAAGTTGCAATCAATTTCAAATCACTAATTAACGTAGGGATATCGCTGGATATCTCAGCTCTCTAACATTTTTGTGGTTACTCTCATTTTAAATTCACTACCCTTCATCAGTTTATTCGGTTAGTTGTGCCACTCTCTCTCTCTCGATTAATCGAACGCATCCGTAATCATCCTTCGATGTTTAAATCGCATGGTGAAGTACTTTTTGAATCTTCTAACTTCAGTTATTTGCCTGAAACATGCAAGCATCCCGTCTACGCTAACCTGGTTTGTGATGCGCCGGCCTAAAAATGGCCATGGGTTCGAATCCTGGCCGATGTGTTTTGCGAAATAATCTTATTGTAGTAGGAATAATCTTCATCCACATACTACTACTTATCCTTTGTTTTCTCCTTAATCACTGGAATATTTGCTGGCTAAATTAATTAAAATTCCGTATTTACCGTCGTAACTTGATTATCAATCTTAGTAAATCAAGGAGGAGTTAAATAGAAAGAAGAGTCGATGACTTTGAACTAGGTAAAGACTGGGAGCTAGTGTGACAACATATTTTATCCACTAACATGGCCAGAGGAAATGTCCAGTACTTTGAGTGTCTGCCCTAGATTTTGTTGTGACGTTACAAGAAATATTAATACTGTATCTCTGTGTGTTTATTTATGTTCATGTGTTTGTGAGTTTTTTCCTTGTTGTTTTGTGCGTCTGCTGTGCGGGCTTGTCCCGTCCTACACCCCCGCCGTCTGGGAGATTTGTGTTTTCCCAGAACAGCAGGCGATAGACCTCCGTCTCGGCTCATGGCCATTTTTTTCTCCCCTGGAAATAAACAAAAACTGAAGAGACTAGTATTATTTTTGAGAAATCATTCCTTTTTATATTTTAGTGTATTTTTTGAGTTTTCCGTGTGAAAAATGTTATGTATCAAATGATGAAATGTTTCGGTTCGAGTGATGGTTATGGGTCGTTAGAGCCGCAAATGGGACGTGTCGTTGCTGGCATACGTCAGAATATCTTTTGGTCGAAGGAGAATCTCTGGCGACGTCTTTTGAAGTTAGAATTGGAAGGATCTTTTTAATGGCGATTCCGCTGGGAAGAGAATCGATGATAAAGGGGACAAATGGTTGACGATTGTACCAGATGAAGGTCACAGCTCTCATTCACATTCGCTTGCTCAGCCACCACTTTGTAGAAAGCTGTTTAATTGGGTAGTTTGGTGCAATTTTTATTAAAAAATATGTATGGAATTCATTTTAAACGACTCATTTTCATCCAGTAACGTCCGCATTTGATGGGTAACGACGAAATTTAGAGTCATACAGTGGTAGAACTAACTGAAAATGAGATCGAAGTTTTGTAAACAGTGAGTCCATTTTGGTATGTACATAGTTACGCCTGAAAGTATCAACGTAATCCCTGCATATAATGGATAAAAACGGCTTGATTTTAACTATTTCGCCCAATTTTAATGTTGTTTACGTGTGTACTTTAAGAATTACGTTTCTTTTGTATGATATGTGGCAAGGAACGCTCTATCTTCGGAGTTAACGTGCACTTCCAAAAATATCATTAGGGGAGCACGATATATAGACCTAGATTATGTGGCTTTAGATCCAATCTTATACACATCTTCGTCATTACTCGGATATTCTTACATGAGTATTTTGTCCATGTTTTTGTGTTACTGAGATAAATATCTCTTTTTTGCTCTTCTACTGAATGTTTTGTCATATTTAAACTTGAAATCATTTTTCCGTATTGTTTGATCCTCCGTTTTGCAATCTTCATTTTTAAATTATCGAATCTTGAACTTCATAGATTTTTTAACCCTCTTATTTTGTGTAAAATATTCACAATTTTACGGGACTATTAAATTTGCAAACATTAATTTTAAAACAGTCAGCTTTTGATGGTACATTTATTGAAATTTTTCACATTTTTGAGAGATGGAATACACAATCGAAACGTTCACAGAATTGCAGAGTTTTATCCAATGGAGATCTCGAATAGACCTCACTAACATAACAGCATACGCCGGGAAAGCCTCAGATCTTTCTTCACTTTCTGTAGGGCTTAAAAATATTCACATTAGCATTAAGTAATCTTACGCGAAATTTGTTTGGTGTTTTACTGAATTTGCTTTTTTCCTCTCCTCTTGTTATTCATAACATATCGTCGCATGCCAACAGTTGACATTGAAATTTTTCCTTGTTTTTATGTTTATCTTTTTGTTGGTATTTGTTACGGTGAGCTCTTCTCGCGTAGGTATAGCTTTCAAGTTCGCTTATATTTCAATCGGAACCGTCCGCTTCCGACAGAGGCGCCCAAATAAATGAAGCTTGCTTTATGAAAAATATCGATACATTTTCAAACAAGCTGAAAACGTTTCTGTTGATTTTGATGTCGCTTCACAAGCAATCGAATGTTTGCTGTTGATTTCAAAAGTGAACATAAGAGTGCCCATGAAACAGATAGATTCTCGGGCCTCGATGTTCATCTTTCCCCGGAAAGTTTTTATTACTCTGTAGGAAGCATATGTAGCTCTATTTTTTAGCGCGCCGCTGATATAATGTGGACGATCTCACCTCCCCAGCTTGCGAGGGCATTTCCGAAGTTTACTTTCCCCCTCAATCCCTCGCTTGTAGTATTTACCTTTCCCATCGGTTGTGAGCAAGAAGTCGATATCGAGAGGAGGACTCAATATACTTTTAAGATTCGGCCAAGTTAATCCGCCCGTTAGGTGCCCGTATTCCCATTCTCGCATCCTTCAGGAGGTAGACGACTTGGCTCGTATTATGTTTGAGGCCGTAGGAGATTAAGGACTTGCTCTCTTTTTAGGAGAGGGCCTGATTGTTGTGGAGCTGAAGAAAATGAATGCGGTGATGGAGGCAGCAAAGTGATGGAGAAAATTACGTTTGCCAAGAACTCTTTCATAGATACACAGGCGAAAATTTATTTTCGACTAACACATACTCCATCGAATAAAGCTCGCATAATTTAAGCAGAAAATTACACTTACGCACGATTTATGGCCTTTTCTGTTCATATGTTTTTTACTTGACTGTGCTTCGAAAAATTTGGTCAACTTAGTGTAGTTCACAAAACATTTTATTAAAATTACCGACCTAAATTTAGACTAAAAATGCATTAAGAAGGCCTTTGTAATGGCTTTTTAGTTTGAAACATTGGCCGGCACTTTTGATAAACCGTTTTGTGAACTACGGAAAGTTTACCTCATAGATCTCAAATGCAGTACTACAAACCTACGATTAACAACATCAAGCCGGACTATATTGTTTTGAGAATCAAAAATTCTCGAGACGGCGTCAAAGCCCAGTTGGCAGAGCGTAGGGATACTCGTCAGGGGTCTTGGGTTCAAATCCGGGCTTGATATAATGTGTATGGGAAGCAAATCTTTCAAGGAACTTCTAGGCTGAACAAGGAAAGGAATGGCCCTGCCCTTATCCGAATGTAGAAATCACTAAATTTCACTTCGCCAAGACTTACAGTAGTACTTGGTGTGCTCCTAACTTGCCGATCACACCGGCATTCGTACTGATGACTTCGTACTGAAGAAGAAGATCAAAACGTGACTTATCGCATTGCCCGCTCCTGTGTGTACGATAAAAGACTTAGATGTAGCCCTTTCAGAGCTATTCCTCTTTATGTCGTTACAGGCCCTAAGTGCCAAATTCTGTGTCATGGATTTGTAATTTTTTTAAAATAATTGCTGTGAAGTTATTCATAAGTCTGTCAATGTAATCTTTTATGGGATGAATAATATGCCTTAGGTGTGTTGAATAATTACAATAACAACTATGTTTAAATCCACAGAGTTTTTACTGGTACCACTAGTTTCAATCCTACGGCGTCATCATCAGGTACCTGATGGTACCTGATGTAGAGGTACCTGATGTTGACACCGTAGCGTTTTAACTAGTAGCACCAGTAAAAACTCTTGAGGATTGAAACAGTTGTTATTGTCATTATAATGGACTTCCACATGGTCTCGCCTGAAAGGATTGAATTCTTAGGTGTGATCTTCTTTAGTTCATGCAATTTACACATGACAACATGCATCTTCTTTATATATTTTTGAATTAAAAATAATTAACTAATAGCAAGAATTAAATACGATTTATCATTGTTGGAACTTCAAGCGTGAGTAGTTATATACTAGTCCATTTCACAAGTTACAAGTATTTTTATGGTTACGACCCATTCTGTTTCTTAAAGCGACTTGTAAATTTCAAGTACTTATAACTTGTAAGGAAATTTCGGCTAATCCTCCGAGGTGAGTAAATTGGAAAGAGTAACTGGGAAAACAAATGAAAAGCGACTTGTGATATCCTTTTCTCAATTAATACAAAGGCTATAGCGACAAATCAGTTATCAGTAGATATGATTTTTCACCGACTTCTGACATAACAGGCTCAGTTTATGTTAAAACACATTGTTTATAATTTAAGTTTAAATAAAAATCTCATAGACTAGAGCGTTACGAAACAAGATCACCCTCATGGAGATTTTGTGAATACAAAACGAAGTAGAAAGATTTATTGCCGACAGGAGACATTTATGTTGCTTTTATTCGTGCCATTTATAAACGATCTCATTTGATAAAGAATAAATCATGTTAATGAGGAGGGAAGGTTGAATATGCGAATGTTTCGCACGAGTTTACTGGTATTATTCATTACTATTTAACAATATACTTATCATGTCATGTCAAGTCATTAGTTTATGCATCGAGAGGTAAAAATCCAGAGCATAAGTTTCCCTACTAAAATGACAAATCGCTATGAAATATTTAGCCTAAAAGGTACTCACAAGGGGAGACTGCGTACATTGATCAGCCTTTTTTATAGCCGTCATTTTTGTGTGATTCAGGAGATGCAATATCTACGCTAATGTGTCGTGGTTTTTCCTGAATACGCCCTAGTTTTGTCCGATGTTCTTGGTGTAACATTTTTCTCTGTTTCTACTATTTTTATTACGATTATCACCCCAAAGGCTGCACTCCGCTTCCTGCGTGAACAGGAAAATAAATGAGTGAATGTTGATTTTTATCGAAAATAATGTTTTATTATTTTGAAAATATATTGGTATTGAGATTTTTAGAAGGATTAAACCAAGTCCCGCACGTTACGTCTGTTATTTACTAACCTTGGACTTGGTGTCTGTTATTTAAGGTAGTTTCCTATTCGTACCTTGGCAATTCTAATTCTAATCAAATTGAGCAATCCGAAGGAAATATACATTGTTTCTTCACATTTAGCTTGAAGCGATGTGAGTGCATATAACAAAATATTTGTTTATCTTTGTTTTATGGGAATTTCTTCAATACAGCCTTTACTGTTCTTTCAATGCCTTGAAGTCTAGGAATAGCTTGTGAAATTTCGCGCGAAGTCTGTGAGATTTACTTGCTTAGTAATCCACATGTTCTTCATTTCTTTTCATGGAATCTATATTCTTTGCTGTCTTCTCAGGTCATTCTTATTTTTAGCATTCTCATCGGATATTTCTAGGAAATACTTAAAATATGACTCGTTCTTTCATGCTGATAATGTAGAGATACCCGTTGTGCCAAACAATAAAATTCTCAGAAAACCCGATGGCTTTGCAAATGCTTCGCAAGACATGCGTCAATGCATGTTTTATTAATCTATGCTCTCCGAGAAATTCACGTTCATGCACACTTGGTCGCTTACCAACGGTATATGTATTATGCATCAATATATTTCGAATAAATTTGGGACCCCGTTCGCATGTTGTTGCGCAAAGGGCACGCATGTGTGTCTTACAATGGTTACGTCATCGTTGGATTAAAACTTAAGTTCCTTGAAGTCATCAAAGAAACATCTGCCTTCAGCTTCTGCCTTTCAATGTCGCTGCTGGATAGAGAGTCTTTTGCTGCAAGGCTCAATAGCAATTAGCCAATTTTGCATCTTAATTGGTAGTTGCCCTTATGAAGAGAAAGATCTCCGACAAACGGTATATCTAAGCCCTTGTGAATTGTTTATTTGTTGTAAAGTGAAAATGAGAAGTCGAACTTGCCTTCCTGCCATTAAGTTCCGATTATCAGTGTCGGACGTTTAAATGTAACTTTTATGTCAAACACGTACGTCATACTTTTGACATATTTCGTGTTGATACAGAATATGATTACATGGTAGGGCGTTTTCTACTTGCTATAATAATGACCTGAGCACGTCTTATTATACCTTCTGCGTTCTTTTATATATTTATATTAAATGGTTCCCAATTAGGTTCCCGTTAATTCTTGATTAATTTTTGGTATTATTGGATATCTTGGTTGAACTTCGGGGACTCTTAAGGTGAACTTCGAATAATTGGTTTATTCGGCTTGGTGTGTTTCCCTCCTTTTCCATGTAAGCAATCGTGTTGCACTTAGTTACGACTGAAATTTATTAACTGAGCGCAGAATTCAAGTTGGAGTCGACTTTGATCGTTGAATTTCTTCCTTCAATTCCAACCGGCAGATAAAAATGTCTACTGTTGTTTGTACTGAAGTAATTTTCTTCTTAAGCCCTCAACCCAAAGGTTGGTTGGCGGTAGTTCTCCATTCGCTACGGTCTTGTCCCATTCTTTTCAACTGCACATAAGTGGAGCAGCCTAACTCCTTCATTATTTGCCCCATAAACTCCAACCTAGGCCTGCCCTGGCAGTTGGTTCCCTCCACAGTACCTTCTAAGATGGGGGCCAGCAATGTTTCGGGCTTTAGTTGGTGCCCGATCCAGATAATTCTTCTCTTTTTCAGTAATTTAAGCAGACAAGGAGACTCCCCCACACGTTTGAGGACCTCCTCATTACTGACTTTGTCCACCCAGGGAATATTTAACATCCTGCTGAAACACCGCATCTGGAATGCTTCCACCCTCCTCTTTTCTGCCTTGCCCAACGTCCAGGTCTCACTGCCATATAAAATTATGCTCCACACATAAGTTTGAAGAAGGCGTTTTCTTAGGTCTAGGTCGATATTTCTGGATGTTAGGAGTTTCCCTTTTTGATAAAACGCATTCTTTGCCTGGTGAACTCTACTTACTAAGTCTCTTTTGCTCCTTTGGGCTTTTTTCTCTCTTAGTTTTGTAACTGATAAGTTGCATTCGGATCTCATAATTGAGTCACCTCTAATGCCATCTTCAACTTCGTCGTCATGTTCAAGAACAGAATCTTTGGTTAGAATTTCATCTCCATATAATTTCTCGAGGTATTCTTTCCAACGTTCTGCTACTTTGTCTGCTTCGTACAAGAGCTTTCCATTTTCTGCTTCTATCGCACATCCCTTCATTTTCTTCTGACCAAAAAATGATTTAATGGATGAATATGCGGATTCCGCATTCCCATTCTCCATCATCTGCTCGACTCCTTTACATCTCTCCTCAAGAAAAGTTTCCTTAGCTCGCTTACATTTTCTATTGATCTCATTCCTCACAGCTCTATAGAGGCGTTTTCCGTCATCGGTTTCATCATTCTTATGGTCTCTTCTTTTTTCCATTAGGCTCAATATCTCCTCTGTAACCCATTCCTTTCTGGCTTCTGGTCTTCTCTTTCCCAATACATTTTCTGCTGCCTTAATCAGTGTATTTTTAATACCATCCCAGTTTACATTAGTGTAATTTTCTTGCTGCAATTCATTCATGCATCAATCGGACTATTATTTGAACTTATTTCTACATATTTCATCTTTGACCTTCGGCAGGTTCCATTTGATCATTTTCTTATTTTTGAGTCTTTTCAATTTCAAGACGGAATCACTAATGACTATGTTGTGATCGCTGTCAATATCAGGACTAGAATAGCTTCTGCAGTTCGTAACTTGATTTTTATATCTTTCTCTGACTAGCATAAAATCAATTTGGAAACGCTTCTGGTCGCCAGGTGCTTTCCAAGTATATCTTCGCCGAGGATGCTGTTGAAACATAGTATTAGCAATGGTGAGTTTTATCCTGGCACAAAACTCCACGAGTCGATCACCTCTTTGATTCCTTACTCCCAAACCGTATGATCCTACGACGGTTCCTTCACATCCCTCTCCCACCACAGTAGTTTTTTACTCGTACACAGAAGTAATTTTACTCGTGCTATAAGCGAAATTCTCAAAAAAAGATGATATAAATGTCAACCTCTCCTTGGAGTTAATCTTTCAACCCTATGAACTTCTTCCCCAAAACGGATGTTTTTGTGAAAGTGAATAAAGGCCATGACCGAACGAGGTATGAGCATTCTCAACACCCTTGGAAATGGTGAAAAAATACAAGACATATCTTAAAGCGGTCGCATTCCGGAAGAAAAAGCTTCTTGTTTGTATTTATATTGATAGAAGCGTAGGTGTCTGCGGTGACTGAGCTATGATTGAAGATAGCAGGCGTTTCAAGACAGAGATATGTCATGCACTCGAAAAGTAGCTCTTATCGGTGCACAAACCGTTTCATTTATCTGTGAGCCTTCATGAAAAGCGAATGCCCACATGTAAGTATACGCGGACCTCTCTGGAAGTCACCCTTTGCTGATGTATAACCAATGCTTTTCCCCATCCAATACAGGAGGGAATTTACACATACCCGAATCAACTGCCTCGGGTACATTGCTATGCTGAATTCAACATTTGAGTGCATTGTTTTCCCGCGCAACGTGGCGGGAAAATTGTGGACGACCGGGTGGTTATTATTAATTCTGAGTGTAATGGTATTAAACAAGGCGCTAATATTACGTATTCCTCCACTTACCGTTTTGGTGGAAAACTTCCACCTCTCGGACTTAGATAACGCGGTAATTGTAATTTAGCCCTCAGCATTTTATATGACTGTGGAATTAAGTTCAAGGAATTTAAAAAATAATTTTATTTTCAGTTTTATATGTTACTTTAGATATAAATATTATATTATTATGTATTTTTATATGTGAAATATTCCGAGAATATACGTGTATGGAAAATTTTTTTAAACGAAACTGAAAAAATACGTCAGTTAAAATGTTTACTTTTCGGAATATGCCATCGGTGATATGCGAGACGTGTTCGTAAGATCATTGGGCTTACATTAAACTCACTAATAATATTAACTTCTCATGAGTTCTGTTGGCTACCGCAAGTGCTGCTTGTGGCATCATGTTACGTTTTTCTTTTATGAACGTCCTTTCAGGCCGGCATTTGGTTTAGCTAATTGTAAGTGGGAAAAGATATTCTTTAATTAAGTCTGAGTTTTTTGGGTCGTTAATCTAAAATATTACTTCCATTAGCTTTTAAGAAAGCGTGCATTCCGTCTTGTATCATCGACTTCAGCATCCCTCTTCCTCCCAATGGCTCCTCCATTCCTTTGTTGCTGTTGTAACTGTTATTCGGGGAGTCAACTGAAAACCGAGGTCGTTTCCCCTCCATTTTTCTGGGAGTAGGCGAATAGTTTGGTATTGGGAGGATTTTTGAGGAGCGGAGGGAGGATGGACAGAACCCTGGCGACGGATTTAATCTACTCTTAGCGACAGTCACCTTGCTTTCCGCAATTAAAATACCATACGACGGGCATAGCAATACTCTTTGAGAGTGATCCACTCAAAATTCGAGTAGGGATCGAGATTCTACTGAAAAATCTTTACAGTTATCTGAATACCGCAATTTAGTCTCCATCAGATTTGCCTCACCACCTTACTATTCTCCAAATTAAAGTTTACAGTTTGTCTTACCAGCCCAGCGTATGCCTCATTCACAATTCTCTAAAACGTCGAATCTACGTCTATCCTCTTTCATATAACTTCACTTTTCGGACTCAGGAAACACTGCTCCCCAAATCAAAGACCCATAATGATATTTACGTATTATCCGCTTCATGAATTTCTCATTGTATTTCTTCCATCCGCGAAATTCTTCTCTTTATATCATGACCGCTAGGACCATTTTTTCCCGGAACACTCCGGCTACTTCATGTTCGACCTGAGATCCTTATTTTGGAAATACCTGTTCATTTAAATTCCTAGTTTGCACGAATTGCTCAATTTTGTTGCTTTACCACTCCTCACCTAGTGATATTAGGAAATAGAGTGCTGGGTTACAGTCAACCTTCCACATTTCCTCGTTATACTCATCCCTAACTAAGCTACCAACCAACCCTAAATGGCGCAAATGACATCAGCTGTCCGTATAGCCTTCCCAAATAATTATATCAATCATCCAAAGTTGGCGCGTAGTTTTTAAATTTGGACCCCCTGATCAAATTGCCGCCGTCCAACTATAAGGTTGATTTTATTCTTCCGGTGTTTCCCCTGAAAAACTGGAATGCCAGTAATTTTCGTCCTGATCAACCAATTTCCATTCGAACATAAGTAATCGTTCCAGGCTTATTTCATGCAGGTTTCATGTGTCCATTCGAGTTGTTTCGTGATACCCCTATACCAGTGCCGACGTTTAATCAGCGCACGTACTCGCGTGAGCCAAAATCGCTGTTGGAATGCACGTTCGTGTGCGCGTGTTAAAGTAGTATAGCAGAGAAAAACTTTCTTCCCAACAGACCAGTTTAATGCGAAGGCGCCTGGACACACGTTCCCCGGTTCAATGCGGGCCAACGTCTGCTGTGACGACATCGCTCACGACAATATATACACATGAATGCCGAGGCAAATAGTCCTATTTGTGACGTCAATTGACGTATGAATACACTGGTGTCCATCGGACGAGTAACCTTTCGCCTTTCGTCAGTACTCAGGGCTCCATTTTACTGAGGATCTCCATATAGCACGCGCAACTCGTAGATCCTGAAGCTGCCAACTTACAGTGGCAAGCCCTAGTGTCGCGGGGGGAACCGGAAAGATGAAGAATGATAATAATCCAAATTAGGCAAGCCAACTGGAGAAGGATATACTATTATTCTGTTTAATGAACAGGGAGGAGTTGCATTTGCTATTGAAACCTTTCCGAATATTGCAAAAGGTCAAATGGATGCGGAAATTCTAATTTCGTTTGAACTTGACAGATAGTTGTAATTCCGAAAAGAGGAACTTAGAATTACGACTGTAACTCTAAAGTTCTGGGAATGCATGCAGGTTAATTACGCTGGTAATATACGTACGATGGCAGTGGAAGCGGAGCATGGGGGAGTTTTTTTTCTTCCTTTTCCTCTAACCCAATTGAATGACGCTATTAATAGACAGAAGGACCGCTTGGCGGTGCTCTGTTCGAGAGGTAGGAATGGAGTGACGAGGGGAATGGGGAAGAGAAAGGGGAGCAGTCTTTTTGAATGAAGCAATTTTGATGGTCTCTTTCCCACCTCCTCCTCTTCTCTCCCGTTTCCCGAAAAAAGAATAAAGATGCGGAAAAAATGTAGAAAAGGGTTAGGCGCATTCGTCTCTCAGTTGGTAGGCGGAGGAAAACAATTGAATGGAATGGTCCGTGTCCCCGCCGAAATCCACGCTTGGATTTCATCGCATTTTTTCCCCGTTCTCAAATGACCAGGGGGGCTCCGCCCACAACACTTGGCGGCCAGGAGGCGTTCTCTCACTTTCCTCCTCCGATTAAAGGAAGAAAGATTGATTGTCCTTCTCACCCGTGCATTTTTTCTCACTCGCAGTACTCTTCTCGCAGTACTCTTCAATTGAGATTCTTTTACGACTTCTAGTCTCTCCAAATATCGAGAAATCAATCACGCAACACACTTGAGTTCTAGACGATAGTCAAGTTACAGTTACTTCGTTGGTGGTAACTTGATTAGTGTTTACACTACGCCAGCGCTATTATTCGGTAAATTACTTTGAATTATTTTTTTGGGATTTTGGAAATCTAAACATGGCCTAAAAATAACCTCATGAGAAGACTTTTGTAGTTATTTCTCCAGAAACGAACATAATGGACAAAAAAACGATTTTCATCATGATCAAATGAATTATTGGTATCGGAAGAATTTCCTTTTCCAACTGATAGCAAATTTAAAGAGGCCCTCGGAATGAACGAATTAAACAGCAACTGAAATGTAATACTACTCAACTATACTCTTTAAACAAATTATTTTTGTATTTAATGGGTCTTAAATAATTTTTACCGTATTTTTTTGAGTGCCGGAGTAACCATGGAAACATAGTATAAGAAATATTCAAGCACACACTGCCAATCTGAGGTTTCATATGTGATCGGACTGTATGAAAATAAGATGGGATTCTGGGAAAGTCCTGTTAATTTTAGGAACGGATTACTAGGAATCCAAAGAGGACTTAAAAATATGCGAGATATCAAGTTTTTATGTAAGCAAGAAACTATAATTTTGCATTCAGATGTGTAATATATATGTTTTGGGTTTGAAGAATATTTACGCTAAACGCCGTATTCTGAAACATTTATTCAAAGCGTTTTGCATTATTTTTGGGCATTTCTTCATTTTATCTTTAGCGAAATCCTCCCGTCTAAAATCTTACTGGAACGACCGACGCATGAACTGCCCCAAAGCAGAATATCAAGTGACGGCGCGATATTGTCGCAGAACGAAAATGAGGGCTGCAGAATGATATAGTATACACTGAAAAAAATATTGGAATGTAGTGTTCAATAGAACATAGAAACAAGTATTGATCATGGGCGAATTGCTTACATATTCACGTATAAAACCTCTCTGATTAATTTATTACTAAAACGCCCGCCCTCGCAGAAATTTTTTCGTCTTTGCATCAGCCGTTTCTGAAAGATAAAACACATTCTGCTTTTGGGCGTGAACATATAGTGCTGAAATGATGTTGCTCCTTTTTTATTGCGGAAACTTGATTCTTTTCTTTCTTGGCTAAGCGATGTTTGCTTAAGCTCCTACGGTTGAGATCGTTTTTTGGTGGAGAAATCAGGGAGAAGCTGTGGGGAAGTCAAGGTTCCTTTTTTATGGCAGTTATTAGGGGGCGTGTTCGACCACCCACTTGGCAGGGTCTTGGAAAGATATCGAAGTTAACCCTCACTATGTGGCCGATTTGGAATTGGCCCAACTTCATTGCCAACACCGCGACTCGACGTAACTAACAACTCGCGAAATTTCGACTTCACTTATATTTACTTTAATTACTCCAATCTTGAGAATGCTCGGGAATGTTGGACCTCAAACTCTGAAGTAAGAACTGGAGCAAGGGCCATTTTAATACGCTGTACTAAAAAATGATGTCAGCCGATGATATATGTGTAGCAATTAGCTGCGAAGAGCCATCTTGCTGACAAAAAGTGGGTATACGCTTTATAGTACACTACAACGTAATGGATGATTCTATGAAAGCAGAGGTTTAGTAAGTCGTCGCGAATGTTTGGCTATTTTTTTGGCAAGTGGTGTCTTTTTAGTTCGAGGTGAGATTTTTTAACGTGCTAAGTTGTGTATCCATTCTTTAAAAGTATCACAAATGAGCCGTGTGGGGTGCAAGAATGGAATAAAATTGCCACTTTTTAAAAAATGGGGCTCAAAGTGGAATAAATAAATATTGAATCCATAAGTGCTACTTTCTTGTGAAAACGAGAATTTGAGGGTTGTATATGGACCACCAGCGACCGCTCCGATTCCGAAATTAAGGATATGTCGCTAAAAGAAGGAAGGTTGAAACATAAATTTCTGGTAGGAGAAACTCCGAAATTATTAAATTGAACATTGTCAGGCGTACATTTTGGAACCGCTATTTTCTAGTGAAGTAAAACGCATTGGTTTCTGAGTAAATTCCACACGATTTTATTTAAAAAGTACAACCAAGTTTCCAACGACCGTTTTCGATGTTTTTTACGTTCCGTACCATTTCTCATTGGAGTAAGGACCAAGTTTCCGACTCACACAGCGTCAAGCTCCCCTATGAGAGTATTCGCCAACCTTATCTTTACGTGTAACTGAAATGGTTTGCGAGTTCACTTTGTGGAGTTTTTTAGGTATGCTCAAGTGAGTAAAATTTTTAAATTCCACGCTGTTTTTATTTAACGCAACGCCGATCGGTTTCAACGCTTTCGCGTCATCATTATATCATCCCCTTGAAAATGATGCGGAAGCGTTGAAGCCGGTCGAGGCTACATGCTATAAAAACCAGGGTGAAATTCACAGTTTATTCATTCATCTGTATATCTCTGCCAATAGACATCCTTATTCGGGTAGTAATAATTTCTTCATGACGCAAACAGTGCCATCCCAAGCTATTTTACAAGTGTGGGCAACTCTTTATTTTGTCACGTCTAACCAGGAATTTATGAAACAATTGTGCTTTCTTAAACCGTGCGTTGATTTAAGCATACTCTAGAGCAGATATGGACTACCTTCTTCGGTGAGGAACCCTCTTTTGGTCAGCAGACCAGATTGAATGATAACTAATATGATAGTGATAATGTGTATGACAACTAGAAAACAGACTGCGGGCCACTTGAAAAGATCTGACCCGCGAACCGGAGGTTTCCCATGACAGTTCTAGGGTTTCAGAACGGCCTTCTTGACATTGTGATTTCATTTTCCATCAGTAATTGAATGTTAATCTTTAAGTTTTTATTTAGCTTCGATTTTTACAAGGAAAAGTGTTTATGGGTACATTTACATTATACCTTCTTTTTGTGGGTGTAATTTCAACCGTAAATTTTAGTTCAATATCAGCCATAGTTTCTTTCCATGGGTTGGTGAGAAGAATACTAGTGAAGGTAATTATTAATCCGTAGGTTTCATTGTGCTCTTTGTTGAAATTAGTTATGATTGTCAGTCACATTTACGATAGGCTACAAAAGGTCATTCAGGATGGAAATGCATGCTAGAAGTTGGTAACATCTTCCTATTTTCATACTTTCTGTCCCCAAACAACATTCATCAATAAGTCACAAGTAAGGGGACTAGCCGCCCCTACGATCGGCCGCTTGTGGCTTTTGTCCACGTTGGTGCTGGACGCTGAAGTACTGCCACTGCAGAAGGTGACCAATACGTGATTGCTGATGAGTGATTTGGATTTGACGAAGGAAGAGTTGGAGAATACGGACCTTTGCATCGCCCATTGGCGCGTGTCGTTTCCCTTGAGGCTTGCAGCTTACTATGGACACGCCCGGCCTTGAGAGAGAGACTTCTATATACTATATGGAGAGTGTGTGTATTCCTGTCGCTGACGCTTCCGAGCAGCTGCGGAAATGGAGCGTGGGGAGAGTGGGCGGCAGGGAGGAGATGGAGGAAGGATGGGTGGGTTGGCCGATTGAGGGTTTCGGATGGAAAGGGGTGGAAGGGGATAGGGTGCCTCCTATCGACTGTAATGATGCGAGGCTGCAAGGTGAAGAATACCGTCCCAGAAATGCACCTCAATCGGTCCCATGTTACCAATCAATCATTACATCTGATTATGCGTGCCTTTTAACCGATTTTCCATTTAAGTCCGTGTCTCACGGCCGAATTTATTCTGATTTTTCTTCTGCAACTATATATTGCACTCAATTTCTCTTACAATAACTCTTATACCCCGTACGCTTTTCTATCTTTTTACCATCGTATAAAACGTAGGTAAGTTCTTCCCATAGTCGCGCATGTCTTCAATTGCCATATTACAACTGGTATTTAATTCCTATAGCGTGCTCCATGTTTTTTTCTCATCATCTCCTGGTCACTTGAAGATGATGACGATTGATCATATGGCCATTGCTACTGACGTGCATTCGGATGGTAGAAAACAGCTCTTGTACATAGGTAACAGTGGTAGGTTTTCCCCGGTAGAAAAACTTGCCATGGTTGGTGCCAGTCAGGCGTCCGCCTTACTAACTCCTACCTTGTCATGGATTACCATGATAGGAGGCCTTATATGACTGTCGGTTATTTGACATGAACGTATGACGTATTAACGTTCTAAGACACTATTTCAGGCCTAACTTTGTAGAACCAATTCATAATTAATAAAACGAAACCTAAATATTATCCACACAAATTTTATACCGATTACAGATGAAATTCAATGAACAATAACATTTTAGTGTGGATAATACTAAACTATTGTATTTATTAAAGAATCAACGTAGGTTTCCGTAATATGAAAATAAGAAATTAGAAAATTGCTCGAGTCGAAAAATGTCGCTAGAGAGCTGACTCACGAGGAATATTTGTAACTTACCTATGAAATTGATGGAAATAGCGTTTTTTGTTAGTTGATAACTAAAAAATGTTTTTTGTTCGACCAATTCCACGAGTGGTGCTGGATCTTTTTTCTTATTTCGGATTGCTAGTTGCATAAAAAATTGGAATCTCTGACAATTACGTACGAGGAATCGTGCGATTTCTATGTCACGCAATACAATGTCTGGGTATGAACGTCGTGCGAGAGAAACTCTTGATAAAAACTTGTGCCGTGGATCATGGTACAAGGTAGAGAAAATTATTCTGTGAAAGCTTTATGCATAAAAAATACATTAAATTTGTTAGAAGAACGGTTCCAGATATTGAAACATAGATACAAGAAATGGATCGTTGTCATTTTTTTATAAATCTCGTCGTTATCCAGTTACTTGAACCACGAAGGTCACCTGTGAGAAGAATGTTCTACATTAGTATAACAATTGCCAATTTTATGGCACCTTCCTCGGTTGATGTGCTTGAAGCTTTGTTTTGCCGGTAATACTACTCAAAATGTTTTCGTGACGCAGGAATTCCGTAGAAGGATCAATCAGCGTTGTTTATTTCTTTGGTAATTGCAAAATAATGAGTGCATATGCCTTGAGGACAACAGTCATACTGAGAATTGTATTCAGAAAAGGAGTGGTGGAAAGTTGTGGTGCCATCAGAGGACGGAATTCTCGGTGAGTTAATTGCTCATTGTTTCTCTCTTGTAAATTTTCGTAATATAAAATATATAATATATTTTATATTACGAAATGTATTATAGCGTAGTTGACTTTATGTTTGTTAGTTAGTTTTAACTTTCATTCAGGATTTCCTTTAATTATTTCCGTGAAAATCCAAAATCACGAACTATTTTCAATTTATCCATCAGCTGTTTTAAGAAGTTTTTCCATAGAAAATTTTACATTTTTAGAAATATTTACGTCGAGTGATAAAAAAATATCGGAAATGAAATACCTATATTGGTATACTTACTTAGCATTCCGGTCTTCCCGTCTGGACCAGACATTGTCTTCAGATCTCATAACAGCTCACAAAGATTCCATTCGCTGTAATGTATCATCTTTTTGTCGCAGTCTCCGAATATGGTTTTAATATCGCTCTAGCCATTAGGTCATCGTTTTAAATTTATCTTTTTCTGAAGCATAGAACCCTAAAAATTCCGTTGAGTACTTTTAAAAAATAGCCCCTGGAAGATCCACTTGGTAGTTCTTTTGGTTTCGGTCTGGGTGGATATATACTCCTCCTCGAATAATTGCGAAGTTAAAGAGTAGCTGTTTTCCACCTCTGATAATGCCATGCCCCACTTTGTTCCGAAATCACTTCCGTTGGGTGGATATTCAAAATATACTGAGTTGTAATGTTGATTGTTGATTGTTTGTCGGGGGGGCCTTCGACAGGAGCCCGGGCACTTAGACCGTTCTTGGTCCATTGTGCCAACCCCATGCCTGTCTGCCACTTGCAGACAGGGGACAAGAGCACCACGGTAGATGTATGGAACTAGAGTGAATCGATGTGATTTTTTAAATGTGGTACTTCGTTTAATTTGTATTCCAAACCCTATCCCATTCCATTACCTTACTTATTTGATACACGATGAACTTACATGCTCTATACCTCTAAACGGGTTACAGTTAAAGTATTTTAATGGTTATGTACTGATGTGATTTTCGACTAATAGAGAGATATCTATCGAGTTTTAAGTGTAATCTTGTACCTAATTGAAATAAAGTGCAGAGGAAGGTTACGCTGTTACACAGAGAAATAGAAAGACTCCTTACTTGGCACGGGACTGAAGTCTTCAATTTTAGGGGGATAAGAACGAAGAAATTTTGAAAAAGAAACACAAAGAATTTTTATTTGAATCTCGGAATTAGCAAAGAAACGAAGCCATATATTTTCCCCCAGAAATTTGACATTTTTATTCGCCGTATATAATAAGATTCATCTCTCCATTATCATTTATCCTAGTATTTTTGTTTCTTTTTTCTTATATGGAAAATCCCCAAAAAAATCTCCTTAATTCACTTGATGTATGGCCTCCGTTACCTGTCCCGCTAGTTGCCATGTTCTGGCACCATGTTCCGGAATTTTCTTAGTCAATCCTTTCGGTCGGTAGGAAAGTGGTTTAAGAGCACCCATCGCCGAGGACACTAAATTCCAGAGGAAATAATTTAGAAGAACATACTTTCTCGAGTATCATGTGTCAGTCTTTATTTCACTCAAGGGGAAGGTGACCACACAATTTATCTCTCCGCCTCGCCGGTTGACAAACATGAAGATTCCGTGTAAGCCAGCGGCATTCTTCCCCCCAATTCTGGGAAACGTATCTTCTACAGATGGTTATCTTCGCCCCGCTTCATTCAAGTTTTGGCAATCTACGGAAACAGAATACCATTGCATTTTGATTCACCACTCTCATTGCATGAGAAAATGATCACCTTGTATTTTCTTCGTTATTTGCGGAAAGTTGTTTCTTCTTCACGGAGCTGTTCGGAGGCCAGCGGGGCTAGCCACGGCCACATATAAAATTTGTTCGCCCGCATAGGAGAAACATGAATGTGAGAAATTCAGTTTGGGATTCTGAAATGGCTAGTTGATTGATGATTGGGCGCGAAAAAAATACGGTTTGCAAAGGCAGCCTTTTGTTGATTTCTCCGCGCTGAATTACTCGCTTTCGTTGCTTGCGCTTTTGGATGTGCTTTGGTGACTCGAAAAATCTGTGGTATTCCATCCCAATTACTTGATTGTTGATAACTCCAGAGTTTACAAGTCCTTCCCGAATGGATTTGTAGTGGCAGATGACAATTTTTCCAGCTTTATAGTTGGCATCAATAGTCAATAAGTACATACTTTAAGGAGATTTTTTCTGCTGTGCACAGGGCTACTGGACTACTATCGGCGCGAAAAAGGTAGAACGCTGAACTTTGAGCATTTATATGAAATTCCGCCGGAGCTCCATAGAGGTGAATAAAAATAATGAAGTGCACCAATAAAATATTTTGGCCGTGACGAGATGAAGAAGACGACCATTTCGCCGTTCTCCTAGTTTTTCGCGTGTTTTTCTTCACTCTTTCGACCGTAGAAGCTAAACGTTTACATTAAAACACTTGTCAATGAACGTATTTTATAGTCAAATAAACAAGGAGTAAAACGATATATTACACGCCTCTATGTAGCTCCGGCGGAATTTCATATTAATGCTAGTAGTAGTCTAGCCCTGAGAAGCACCTCATGATGCCCTTTGGATTTCCTTTGAAGCCGTCATCTTCCGGGATGATGCGACGCGAGAGAAAACTGTTAGCACTTCAACCATTATAATGACAACACAGATTCCTTCGCATCACATCAAGTCATGTACATATTTTCTTAGCCACTTCACCGAGAAGGCTACTTACCGACGGAGGGCAGAAAACGCCTCTCCATCATCTTTAGGGTTGATAAGATGCTTATTCGGCGTTATTTCAAGCCAAAATGAGTGTGTTGTGATCTCGAAGTTTCACAATACTGATAACCAGAAACATTTTAAAATCTTATTTTCCATCATACATAATATAGACCCTTCAGGCCTTCAGCCTTATTCATCGGGCGTGTAAAATAAATAACGTGGGATAAATATGCACGTACTCTACGAGATAAAAAAATCTTACCAGGTGGAACCCTTAACTACACACTCCCCTTAAGATTTAGCAGGCACTGAGGTCGGCACAAAGTATTCGCAGTTGGTAGGACTCGAACCTACTCTCCCAGAGGGAATCTGATATCTAGTCAGACGCCTTAACCACTCAGCCACGTCTGCCCATAAGAGAATGGGAGAGAATTCAGCTGACGGATTCGACTGTGAGCCTTTGAATCTTGAGGTGCCTTGAAATATAGCGAGGCTGGTTTCTCATCGTCTCATTTAACATCGTCGAATAGAAATTTGCTCAAAATTAAGCGTTCGTTTTCCATTCATATTATGCGTTCGTTCAAAGTAAGTTTTAAGCATTCATATTGGTATAATTTACTGTCTATTCGAGCCGGTTAAGATAATGAGGGAAGTGGAACAGCCATCCCAGTCTACTTGCATCCTGGTTAATGTAATTCATGAAAATCGAGAGCATTCTGTGCGAATTTGTATTTTAATAACTACTCCCTCATCGTGGTTTCACCTGTCTTCATATAATCCACTTTTTCAAAACAACCCAAAGCCTCTCCATCTCCCATTTCTGGAAATATCTCTTATCGCTCTTGAAAACAACTTCGTTTTTCCTTTTCGTCGTTCCTCTCAAGCTCTTTATTCTTTCTGTTTCCCCATATGTTGTCCATCATTCGTGTAAATTTAAGTATTTTTTTATTCCGAGCTGCATAGTGCGCAAATATTATGATTCATCCGCTTTTGAATATAATGAAATATTTTTGAAACGGTGCCTTGCCAGGTACACGACCGGTTCCGTGACCCCCCTATCCGCCGAAGACCCTAAAATCCTTCTCGCCCGTTGAATCAGCTGTCTTTGGTGCCTTCCAACAAAGAAGGAATTTTCTGGACCATTTTTTTCTTTCTGCCGCCCGAAAGAAATGATGAAAGATGGTTGGAAACTTGGTGGTAGGTAGGTGGGGAAGGGGAAGCGGGTGAAAGCGAAAGAGGGAGAGGGTTAGGGTGGGGGATGCGAGAAAGAGATGAATGAATATGAGAGCTGGGGGAAGGGTAATGGGAAAAAGAGGAAGTGTGACAGACACTTCGAGGCCGAAGGAGGAGAGGAGAGGGTGAGGAAGAGAGAATGGGTGGTTGGAGCCAGAAATATTAAAATGAGAGGCTGGCGGACTCCCATAGGTTATGTAAGGGAATACATAGTTGAAGTCTTGGCCCACCCTAGTGAAGATTTGTTTTGCTCATTACGAAAGTCCCAACATGGTTCCGACGCGTCTGTTTTCCCTTGACGCAATGTCTATCCATTATGTAAATAAAATAAAGGACTGAGGAATCCTAGAGGGAATAAATAAAGGACTATTCGTACCCTTCGGAATATAAAAAATCAAGGAAAGTTAAAAAAAAAAAAATATGGAAAATGTGAAAAAATTCTCGGAACACTTTGGTCGCCACCATGTTCAATTGACTACTTGTTCATGATTTTTACTATTCCCCAACATGATTTATTTGTAACTTCATGAGGTACTTCGCGAGATGATTTTTTCATTGTGAATTTTTCTCTCTCTTGAGTGTATGACTCCCGTTAAAGTTGCAATGGTTTGAATTCGGCCAAAGATGGTACCCGTATCCGTGAAAGCTTCCGCGGAGTCTTTGATTTGAAGAGACTTGGTTTTCGGGACTTTTTCCCCGTCTATCCATATTCTCTGGACAATATTTCGCCGGTGTTCCAGCCAAGGAGGTTAAAATGAAATGGTGGACCGTGAAAGCTCATGGGCAAAAGTGAAGCAAGAATAGGGGTGCTTGGGAAGGATTTTGTGCCGAGTAGGTGTTGCCAAACCAGTCACAAAACATCGCCTTGTCTGTGGTTTTTAACTTAGATTTGACGAAAATCGAACGCGACCGCCGGACATGTAAGACAGAGGAAGGTCGAAACTGTGCTGACTGCAATGGCGGAATTGGCTTCAAGAATCAAGTGGTATGTCGCCTCCATTTCTTTTCTAACCTCCTTGGTTCCAGCTGGCTTCTTCAGCTCCGCTGAAGAAGCCAGCCGGGAACGCCGGCGAAATATTGTCCAGTGAATATGAATAGACGCAGAAGAAGACCCGATAACCAAGTGACTTCAAGATATCTGTATATTTATAATCGCCTTGAACCTCGTTGACTTTGTGGTGCCAGGTGCGCAAATGCGAGTACTGGAGGCATTTTTTCAAAGTACCTACTTCATTAGAATATTTAGTTCCTTTAAGATCTCTTTGACATTCTCATTGTACGAGTACGCTTAGCAAGCATAATTGGGTCAAGTACTCGGCGCGAATGTTTGGGACCTTTGTTCGAACCCCCGATCATTAGGATGATTTTTTCATGGTGAATTTCACACTTACTGGAATACATGGTCTGAAGAAGTCTTGCTTGCTCTTTTACGCGTAGCCATAAAGTGCCTCAGGATCTCGCGCCGATGCCAATTTAAAAATTCTAATATTTTATGAATCCATGAGCTTCGTTCAAATTTTAGGCACGATCACTTATGGTGTTAAAGCTTGAGTAGTTAGTATGTTATTTTTTCAACTTTTTAGCCTCTTCCCAATTCTTTTGACGAAAGAATTGGGAAGGGGTTAAAATGGGGCGTATTCACAAATGCTAGGACCGACGGAATGAAAAATGTTCGGGTTGTTATTTTAAGAAAACATCTCTGAAGAGACCCTCATGTTTTCTATCAAATGTCCCGAATTAAAATGGACATTGTACGCCAAGATTTATATTCCTATTGCGTCAAAGGATTTGTGACTTATTTTAATCTCATTCGGAACATTCCACTGACCCTCACTGTAAAATGCATTATATTTTTCTATCCTCTGTTTTCTGGACGGACAGAATGCCACTTGCCAAAGTTTTGGACCTTAGGAATATAATAAATCATAATTTTTCGCTGTCTATATTTATTCCGATTTTTGGTCGCCATTTTTAGGAACCGTCCTGTAATTAGTTCTCCTCTAGGTGAGAGAGTTGTGAGGTTTCATTCCCGGGTACTACTCTGGGATCGTACTTCTTTCTCTCCCGTTCTACAATATTTAACAGTGGACTTAGGTTTCAATTCATTATTATTTATTATTAATACTGCTCCACCGATTTGGTTAGGTTTAACAGAGTTATTATTTTTTGGAATGGATATAATCTAGTAAACACTTCTAAGGTCAGCTTGAATTCCTACATGATTATAATTTTACGACATGAGGTAATAAAGGCATGATGGGAAGTTATTTCCAAAGTTGAAGAACTCCTCGGGACGGGACGAGAATAGTGTTGGAGATAGACGAAAAGGAATTTCCGGAACGGAAAAAATGTCCAAGCGTGACAAGAGAAAGAACCTGGCACAAAGGAATAGAGTGGGAAGAAACTAAAATAACGTAGAAATATTCTGCGAGAAGAAAGAAAACCGAAATTTCTTAGGAATGAAACATCAACAGAGAAATAAGTAGGAAGTGGTTCCTTTGTATTTACCCGTCTGTTGTGAGGACAAATATGTACTTTAATGGTGGGGACAAATGTAACAACCGACTGCGGAAACGTCGGCTACGGTTGAGCCAAAGCTGAATTAATTGCGAAAATTTTAACTCTCGTCTTCTCGTCGAATCCTGGTTCAGTTATAGCTGCGTGCCTGTCGTTCTAACAATCAACTATTTGCTTCACCATATTGAAACTTTAGAAGGGGAGAATTGTCTTACTAAGAAAACTGAATTCTTCTGTATCTAAAAAAAATGAATGAATGTTTTCATGAATTACTTCCTTACTGGTAATCCTAATTGATATGAACAACATAGTTAGTTGTATTGCCATTATGAGTGATTTATTGGCTTTCTCTATTCTTCACTTGGATGTCCGTTTCACTTCCTCCGTAAAATCTCTCCATTCAAAAGGCTAGGAGTTTTTTCTTCGCACCGAACTGTTCCATTACGTTCAAATTCTCTTCCGCTCCTGCCAAACGAAGAATGGACGGGAAAAAGCCGCCACCTGCTGTAGCCACTTTTGTAATGCGCCAGCCTGGCTACCCGAAGGTCTCGATATCGAATCTTGCCTCGAGTGGATGATATGTTTGTTTGTCTCGGGATTAAGGCCTTCGGATAGACCGTGCGATACAACCTTAGCAGTTTGGGCATCTGAAACAAAAAAAGTCATCTAGCTATTTACTGTCACCTGTAGTATGAAGTCATGTTTATCTTCGTTACTTGATTTTTGTAGCTTAATTAAGGACCAGTGTCTGTCTTAGGATTCAGATCTTAACTAAGACGGCACATTAAAGCCTTGATGACTCCCCGCCACTGCGACGAATACGACTCTTCTCTTTGTAGTACACCTCATGATGGAGTGCGACAAACACTGGGTCGTAGCAGAGACTAAATGCTTTATTGCAGAATGCAACTGCCCAAGCATTAGGGTCAGCCAAGAAATGATTTTGAGTGGCAACCCTGACAGCAAATGCAGTTTTTTAGGCATTTTAAAAGTAGCTGGCCTTTTAATTTTAATATAATATATTTACATAAATATATTTTAAATTAGGTGAAATAATACAGCAACTATTGAATGTTTATCCTATTTTGTTACGATTGTCTGTTGCCCTGAAATTTATTGACTCAGACATGACTTTGTGGAATTTTCTGTGCATAAATATTTTAAAAAATGAAAGCAATAATTTTGTCGTTTAGCATAAAAATTATTTTGCATTCAACCTAGGTTTCGACGAAAGACGTCATCATACGTGAAATGTATAATAATTTGTATATCGAGCAGCAAAATTTCTTATTTCTTTAATGTAGCCTTTATATAATTAAATATATCTTTCATTTCAGTTTATGGACAGTTCGTTTGAGGTGCCAAGAACCTAAGCTGTAGGCGCACTCTAAAACCCGAAACCTACCTACCTAAAACTTAAGAAGTTGGGACGCCTAAAAACCAAATCTACTGCAACAAAGAACCGTCTCCGTAGTGGCGGTCTCGTCATCAAGTCCCTCCGTAACCACAAAGAGGGTGGTCAGAGAGCGATTGGGTCCTCCATTCATTTCACTCGTCTTTTTTCGGATTCGCGAAGTGAACCACTCGAGCGCTTCGGGCAGTAGTTGAGCTGTGTGCATGCACGGATGCGTACAAAAAGAGGGCGAAGCTCTCGTATCCCGCACACCACGGCGAGATAAAGTGGAGAAGGGAGTAAGATGGAAGGAGGAGTTGAAGAAGAAGGGAGAGCGGGGGCGTCTTGCTTACGAAATGGGGGCCATGCGTGGAAGCGGCTGTCATGAGTCATTAGGGATGATTTGGTGCCCCCATGAGAGATCTCTCCCTGCTCTCTCCCTCCCCCCTACACACCACCCGGGTATATACCCTTTCCATTCCAAGTGGAAGGAGGCATAAGGATGGGATGGGGGAGGGGGAGAAGGAGATGATGAAGGGGAAGGGATATTTCCCACAGAGGGTCCCTTTTAGATCCACTGGAAACCCTTCATTGCCCTATTGGAGCGGAGGAGGATGAGTGGATTGAAGTGAAACTGAAACTGCATATTTATTCTCCCCGTGGACAATGGGTCCCTTAGACCGTGGCCGGGGTCCGACGGAGGCGGTATTCGAGCACACGCTGAAAATGCCCCCGGGGAAACTTTTAGCCTCGCCGCGGCGCGGCGCGCCGATTCTCGTGAAGGGTTGTAACCGGAATATAACACCATCGATGATCCGCTCGGAGCTCCCATAGTGCCTTTCTGATTTCGTTTCTTACGTGCTTCAGAGTTATTATTCGCCGACAAAACGTCTTTGATATACCCTTTTACGCCCTTGAGGGAACTAAAAGATTGATTGACATCCCTGCAGCCATCAGCAATTTCGCGGCTTGTATCAAAATATAGAGTCTATCTTTCGTCATACGCCCTTGGATAAATTCCTGGCTTCAACACGTAGGAAAGGAAAAATCTGATGGGTTGGTGTGGTGGCTAGAGTACTGGCTTCTCATGTCAGCCCCGGGTTTGATTCCGGGCTGTGACGGAGATTTTTCGATGGAATCCAAATCCACACTTAAGTGCTATATAGTTTTTATATGAACGAGTTTATGGCTTGTAAAAATACGGAAAAGTTACGCCTTTTACTCGCTCCTGACATTTTATTCCACAGTAAATAGCGGTGTAAGCAGTTTAGAGAATTCGACATACGCCTAAATGCAGGCCAACGGTCCAACTGCATGAAGCGAAGTCAAATCTGTTACCGATTCGCAATAATGGAAAGAACTGTCTGTCCTCGACGTCAAGAAAAATGCCTCAGTGCGTGGAATCCCTCCATGAAATCGAGTTTGTTTGATTGATAGAGTACTGGCTTTCCATCCCGAGGGCCTTGGTTCGGATTTTGTAGATATTTTTGAGTGAAGCATAGGACTCAAGCGCACTGTGGACTAGATACCTATTTAACGCCTCATAGTTATACTAATATAATGAGCCCTTACCATTTCAATTGCTTGCGAATACTGCTGTAGTTACTGCTGAAAATGTAATATAGGATTTATTTATTTCTCTGCTTTTCATCTTCATTTCGAATTTTTAAAATCCTTTGACAAGCTAATTTGGCAATTTTGAGCTGTGTCTACGATGTTAAGACTGCTGTCGCAATTTCAAGTGGAATATCGTGTCATAACAGCCACCGAGGAATGCTATCAAATAAACCAATCAAATATGAAGGTGAACTCATTTCCGCTCAATATTGCAAAACTTGTAATGAACGCCTTCCTTGTCGCTTAGTGGCCACGTGAGAGAAAGGCTTCATAGATCAGTTTTCTTGGATATTTTCCGTGATGACCTCCATTTCCTAACACTATGCTACGCCTGTGAACTACAATGACTAGACGATAAAATAACATTTTAATTAGATAGGTACTCTCTGAAACGAATTTTAAATTAATTCCGACAAAAAAACGATTACGCTTAACGTGATATTAAGTATGACAATTTTCAACGATAAGCCGTTCTTTCAAACTATTATTTGTAGAAAGATTAGCGGAAATAACGTATTTTATGTTTTTCTTATAATAATTAGATATACGATAAAACATCGTATGTGTGATAGATGTTCAAATGTCTAAATGGCCTTTAGAATTTTAGAAAGGCATGCTTTTTAAATTTATGATTAAAACAAACTTGAGCTTTATACATAATTCTCCATCTTACCCAACCAGCGTTTTTATTGAAGCTGTGAATGGTTTTTATACGGACAATGAGTGAAAAGGTACAATTGTTTTAAACGTCAGCGTTTGTTAACTTCACTAAGTTAATCCTGATGGAGTTTAATCTGTGTTTATAGAACTATCTAAGAATACGTGTTTATCCTTTTTCAATTCTAATTTTGTTATTTTTGTGTCATTTGCAGTGATCTGAGGTTCAATAGAATAACTGAGCTTCTTCCGGGAGAGTTTGAAGAATTGAGTCATCTTCATACACTGTAAGTACACGAGTGGATTACTCATTGTCAAACATGAACCTTAAGCGCCTTAACTGGCTGCCAGTTTCCGATTGCAATTGCCTAACGTGAAATACTTTGCTTCTCTTAATCTCTTTGAGAGAATATCAATCGAATACTTTTTCTCGAGCTAAATTGTGTGACTACTTTAACTATTTAGCAACATATAGTTCCAATGCATTGTTTCACGTAATATAATTATGGCTCTAAGATGGGAACTAAGCCAGCATATCTACGTATAAAATGGCTGTGTTTGAGCAACTTATATTTTTCTCTCACAGTAAAATGTTTAAAAGGAATAAAATTTCAACCATATCGCCTGGGTATTGAATGATGTGCTTAGTAATGAAGTTGAATACAATTTTAAAGAATAAAACTAGTTTTACTGCTAATTACACCATTTAGATCAATTTTTTATATATTTCAGGTTACTTAACAATAACCACATATCAACGATTCACAATGGAGCATTTCGAGGACTTAAAAATCTCCGATATCTGTAAGTGCACATTACTAAAACTTGAAAATGTATCATTCATTGCCTGTTGTAAATTAGCCTTTCTTTCTAATTTTTTAATGCTTTTCAGGTACCTTTACAAAAACAGGATCAGAGAAATCAACAGCAAAGTTTTCCAAGGTCTTTATCGTCTCGAACAATTGTGAGTTTTATAAATTATTATCTCTAGTTTTCTTCTGACCTCTAAATTTATATAATGTCAAGTATTGAATAAATACTAAAAACGTCTGTGAAATATCATTTAATTAAGCGTAAACAATTTCAAATCTAGAAAAAGAAACTTGGCGTCTTCAACTAACCAAAACTTTTCGGCCCTGTTTGATTACAGACTTTGATTGTTAAATATGTTGGTTCATTGCATGTATTACGAATGTTCTAGAAGTCATTTACTCTGAGGAAGTACCTAGTGTTTGGAATTCGACCCTGGCCTAAAATTCTATTCTTGGTTTACAGGCGCAAGTTGATTTTCTCAAAACTTTTTGGGTCGTTAGCATCACGTTTCGAGAAAATGTGCGATAAAAAACTACTTGTTAGTTTTAGCATAGATTCATTGATGTTTCACACACTGTTTATCAAAATTAACACCTCACTTTGCGGCATTCTATGGTGGCGGCATCCTTTGCGCGAATCTTCCTGGCGCCACCAGCATCCTCTGAAATAATCTCACACCCTGTCGAAGATGCCTCGCCATGCTTATTTCACATCAGCTCCAGCTGAGGGCCTTCAGTCCGTCTAAATACGCGATAGAAGATTTCTCTCGAACGCCAATTTTAAGTTCTGCCCTATTTTACACTTCTGAATAAAATGAAATGGCATTGGAACTAAGACGTTAGCAGTAGTGGAACAAAGAAGATTGGACGCAATGGAAATGTGGCTTTAGAGAAGAACTATGAAGAACGAGAGGACAGAGAGAATCTCAAATGAAGTCCTACGAAGAGTTGGGGAGAAAATAAGTAAAATGGAAACTCTATGAAGTATAAGAGACAAACTTATTGGACACATTGTTTGACGGTAAAGCCTCCTGTAAACTTTAATGGAAGGAAATGCTAACGATAAAAATTACCGAGAGACAGGGATGGACTAACCGTTTGTAGGGGATTTTCTCATCCAGGTTCTGTGAGGGTAAACTAAGTATTAATTATCAGTATTGCCATTGAAACTCAATTCCCTTAACTGTTGCAATACATTTTCGAAGGTTAGCTGTTCAAATTAGCTGATTTACAGAAGGTTAGCTGATTTACATGCTAGCGAGTCTTGATTTTTTATTGACGCAGCCTCTTTAGAATATTGCATTATGTCTGTCACTCACTTTTTTTATTACAAGCTAGCTTCCTATTCCTATTTAGTTTGGGCACAATCTCACTCTGACTCTCTGCCCGAATGTATGTTTGGTGTTATGATGAAAGCATTGTGAAGTGCAATCGTTGTCCATCCGTAGTAATCTATGCGAAGTGTTAGTTCTTCAGGGAAAAATGGTTCGTAAAACAGTTTTTTACCGTTGTTTTTATTCAATCTTAATTAAAGTGGGGAATTAAATTACTGAATTGTTTAATTATTGTAAGTTTTTAAATATTTTACTTTGAAAAATTTGTTGGAGTGAAAAAATCTTAATTTCTATTGAAAATTTTTTTGGCTTTGATTTCGTCCTTAAATACTTTGGAACTTTAATTCCTTACTCCCATCTACATTCCCATCCAGTACCCAGGTTCCGGGTCCCCGTCGACTCTTCTAATTCATTTCATAGAAATTTTTCCCTCCTCGCTCCTACAGTTTTCGATCGTTCGGTGAAATCTCAGTGGACATTGCTTAGGGAATCGCGGCTTCCGTATATTCAAGGTGAACTTTATCAATAAAGGATAGCTAAAACTTTCCTACAAAGCACCCAGAAGAGGAGGCGAAACGATAGGAATATTCAAGAAATTACCCAATTCTGCAGTCATCAATCCTGAGATTGGCTTTCTGCAGCTCTCAATTCTCAAGCTCTTTCTGCAGCTCTCAAATCTCAAGCTCTTTCTGCAGCTCTCCCTTCAGCTAATCATTTAATTCACTCATAAATTTTCACTCCGACGTCCTGCATAACTTGCGTGATGTACTCTATCCTTGGTCTTCCAAATTCGTCTCGTTCATTTCTCCTTCCATTTTCGTTTTCAGGGGGCTGTTGTTCCTCTTCTCCTTCGTGTTTTCATTAATTCGCGTCTTTCCTCTCCAACTCTTCGGAGGAAATCTTCATCGGTCCATTCAGTTGATCTTCGTCATTCTTCTTTAACACCTCATTTCCATTGCCTCTCGAATATTCTTCGCTTTGCAGGTTCTATTGTCCAAGATTCACCACAATATTATTTCATACTGAAAATGAATTGTTTTATAACCCTGGAAAGCTGAAAATAAATTCCTTTAAGCACTAATTCATTCTGTGGAAATCTTAAAAGTATAGGGTGCCTTATTCGAAAGAATCGTTTTACAATGTGGCAGATTTTTTTTTGTAATAGGAAGCAAGATAAATGAAATTGATCGATTCCAGTTCCAATGAGTGCATAACGTAAAAGATTTAAAAATAAATATATAATGGATCGTGTAAGAGAAAACAGTACGATGAATACATATTTCGTCTATTTTATTGTGTTCATTTATTTCATAATACATCAAATATTTCCTCCGAATGCGCCCTGTACCAGAGAGCGTACGCACAATCGGTTCTTTTGAACCGACCCCGGAAATTCCCGGGCGGTGACAGGGAACCTAAATTTCTCTTCTCAGTGTATCGAGTTTTGGCTCGGCGTCCTTTTAATGTCGCTCGTGGCTTATAAATGAGCACAGCATTCTTCATTACATAAATAAACTCTCAAAACATTAGAATAGGGCGTGCGGTTCAATAAAATATTGTGAACTTTGCAGGTATCTTCACTACAATGGAATTGAAAAGTTGGCTCCAGGAGTTTTCAGCGGTCTCAGACGTCTGGATAGATTGTGAGTATTGGCAAAGAATCGCTAGATAAAGATATGCATACTTGATCGATTTCATGTTAGGGTTTTATTGTTGCTTTGCACCTAACTGCATGAATTATTCGGTTTTTAAGCTGAAGTTACGATTAGGTATATTCTTCTTTGATTCCCTTGACCCCTTATCAATATCACAAATTGTTAGGTTTACTGAAGAGTTTTAATTAAATAACATCGCATGTAAAAATTCTGGGCATTTTTGCGAGCATATTGAATAAAATCATGGCTAAAATGTACCTTACATTTTCTTAGGTTTCTACACAATAATAAACTTCAGAGGATACCTGCTGGTACTTTCAAGAATTTGGACTCCATGAAGAGACTGTGAGTGTAATATCCATAGATTTATGTTAGAAGTCAAATTTTTGTTTTCATCTTGAGAAAGTGGAATGAGCACCAAAGTTTTTCTTAAGCTTTCATAACTTTCTCGTAATTAAGAAATTGAGGACTCTTCCACAGTATGATTTTCAAGCTACAATGTCATTACTTTGCAAAAGTCAATTGGCCGCAGAATAAGTTAGAATACCTTCTGCATGAAAATTTAATAAATTGATTTTAAATTGAATAAAAAAAGAATCTTAAGATTCTTCAATAAAGTTGTTATAAAACAAAGATACACAAGAGAAATTGAGTTTTTCGAGAGATGGTATGTAAATTCACGTATGGCATATCAACACAACTTTTCTACGAGTTGCTGAAAACCCCACAGGTAGCCTTCAGTCTTTTTTTAGTGTTTATTTTCATGTCACCTTCCTATGTTTACATTTTCTCCGTGCAGGCGGCTGGACAGCAATGCGCTGATCTGCGACTGTCAGTTGATGTGGTTGGCGAAGATGCTGAAAGAAAGTCTGACGACTACGCAGGCGGCCGCCAACTGCTACTCACCGCCCAACATGCGAGGGAAACCTCTCATCATGGCCACCGAAGAAGACTTCCACTGCAGTTAGTTTCCTATAGCCTCCTCTTTTGCGACAATAAATCGCATGGGCATTCTATTGATAGTCAGATATAAATTTCACCCTTACACATAGTGCTAAAAAAAGAAAGAATTAGCGTATCTTTACCATTGGATAGAGGTTGAAAATCTCAGACGAATTTTCCTTATGAATATTTGCGAGGGTTCGATAGCTTTTCTGCAATTGAGCTTTGAAAATGATTACAGTGTACTCAAGTTTTCTCCTCCCGTCATTTTTAAATGGCAGCGAAACCTGGGTATGTCAGGATATGCATAAGAGTAGGCTAAATGATGTGGGAATGTGCCACACAAAACCACACATGGAACACAATTTAATGAGGTGTTCGCGCTTTTGACGAATTTCGTCAAAAGGGTGAAAACTCGTCAAAAGAACGAACACCTCATTGTGTTCCATGTGTGGATTTATCCGCTTCAACTGTGGCGCTAAGCGCACGCTTTGGACTGATTCGTGACATCGAGGGATCCGGATTTGAATCCCGGTCAAGGCGAAGGCCTCTGTGGAATATCGCACAATCACAGTGATATCAAATGTTCAGTCACAGGTTGCATATAGTGCTACTTTCCAGTATCTCAGAATTAAATTGACATCGAATAGAATTTGTGATCAGGCCAGTTATTTATTTTTATGCATATTTCTTTCATTAATTGCAGGGATATTGATCTCCGAGGCTTATTTGGAGAAAATATCAAGGTGCAATAGTAAAAGTATGCAAATTGACATTTCGAGCGCGTAAACGGGATCATCAGCGCCACTAATCACAAACGGCTGCTATTCATATGTGATTCTTACCTTTGAGCGCAATCGCAGTTAAGAATCTCATATACTGACGAGGAGCAGTAACAGTTCAGGAAGTGACTGGAATGTCACCGTCCCGCTCAAGAACACTATATACAGGGTTCTTGGTCCCGCTCATCTCTAGCATCTAGAAAAAAAATGATCGGCGGGTTGCATAATCAACAGGAAACACCTTCGAAAGAACCTATGGTGTTACCTGCGCGCAATGACGATTTTTTCCTCATATCATTTTAACCCTATCGTACCATTTGGTCTCTTTCAATCAACCTAAGACATTCATTGATAAATTTTGTTTATTTATATCACTACTGAAGAACTGAATGCTCATAATACATATTATTACATAATATAAATAATTTGTATCTATGTTATTTGAATGGAGCCATTTTTAACTGAATGCTATTTACTGTTTAATTCTTTAGATTTGCCTTCCACCTGAATTTCTATAAATTCTTTGTGTTTCTCCTTTGCGGAAGTTTTGTACCTTGATTAATAAATTGGGAAACAATTAGTGAGCTTCAGAAATTGAATACTATTAAGAAGGCTTACGACTACTTTTTGGAAAGTTCCACAGTATCCTTATTTTGAGAACTTGGTGTTTATAAATGTTAAGAATGCCCTCTTTTTTAAAATATGTTAATGCATAATATTTGTCTGTGATCACTATAAAAAACAGAGAAGTTTGTTGAAAGCATCTACCATAATTTCATTATTTCTCAGTATTTTATCAAAAACTCCTGGAGAAAAATGAAGTGATTGCAGGTTCATTTTTGATGGATTCCATCAAAAAAATTTATCATATGCAACCTTTAGCACTATTTTTGCACTGAAGCAGTACTGCTTGAGTGAAGATGCACTGAAGTGGTGTGAAATGGGGCATTCTTAGATTTTTCCATTAGTATCTTTCATAATAACACCAGCATTATATTCATGAAGAAATGCATCTCTTTTACTGAGTGAGAATAAACTTTATGGGTTTTAATAGTGTACTAACAGGTTACATCTATCCTAATAGCAGTTCACTAGTTGTACAATAACCTCTACAGCATATATCATTGCATTAAAGAAAATCCATCAATTAAAAGTATATTTTTCATATATATTCTATAAAATTAGTAACAATAGAACAAATGTATCCAGCAATAATATGGATATTTAAATTCCAAACTTTCTCCACTTCTATTTTCCATACAAGCTATGATTATAACATTCCAACTAATGTTAGAAAGTTGTCCCAACCTTTTAACTTTACATACAGTGAACATAAGAATACTTCTTTTTCATTCACTTCGTCTGCTCTGCATAAAGTAAATATATGCACTTCCAGAATAAATAATAACGTAATTTTGACTTCATCTTTGCCAAATGCTCTCTACTTCCAAAGTTCAAATATAACAGTTTGGCAAGTTTGAAAATGGCCTAAGTTGTGGCCCAAATGTGTAATGGTCTATTTTTCTTCCCCAAACACATCCTACTCCAGAGATACATAAATTAAATACTATATCTCACTATTTTCACATTCTTACAGGAAAACCTACGATCTTGCAGGGGCCTAATGACATTGAAGTCTCCTTTGGTGGAACAGCATATTTCACTTGCAAAGCTGAGGGAGATCCTGAACCTGATATAGTCTGGATGAGAAACAGGTAAGGACTTACACATTGACCTTTATGCTTTTAAAACATAAACTGCTTCTATTCATTTTGGCTGAGACACAATGACTCAATCCATCCTCATTGAATTGTTTGGATGAACCAACCATGATTTCAGAAAATTATTTAAATCCAATTTCGGCATTTATATGTATTTTTCATGCAAGAAGATGATGTATGTTATAAATATCTGAACTGAGTTGATCCATCTTAAGTAAAACATATTAGCAATTTAAAGAGATAAACGAAATATTCAACTACTTTGTGGTTTTGCATGAAGCCATACCCTATTGCTCTGGTAAATGGATCACAATCACTTTCTGTTACATTAGGTTTTGGGATTTATGCTCATTTTTTATTTTTGAATGATTAAAACATATTTATTTTTAATAATTCAAGTATTTACCACTCATATGTGAATATATGTCTGATCTAATCAACCAGTTGATTCAACCTGAATTAATATGTATTGCAGCTAATTTACTGGCCTAAGAAATTTAGAATGATCTCTTAAATTAGGTACTTAGGCGATCCCAAGGAAATATGTCTTAGATATAAGTCTTATTTTTAAAGTGAAATCTGGTACATACTTCACAGTTCACCTAAATGGATTGCTGGATAATTGATTTCCAATCATCTCTTAGGGTGTAAATTTTCTTGGTACATGCAATCACTTTTCCATGTCTACATGTCCCACCACTGTTAAGTAATCAAAAGATTTTGCAAAAGGTATTGAGAAATCACTCATGGGAATATTCCGTAATCCTTTCGCATTATTTCTCATAAATGATCTTTTAGCACATTATGCCATAATGTCTAATATTTTATAGAAAAATAATTGAAAAAAATATTTTTAAATTGACTTCTGCCTATTTCTCGAAGTGACTCAGTCGAATCGCGGCACTATGCTCCTTAGTCCTTTTCCATGTTGTTCTACTTGTCTTGCCCTCATACACTTGGTCGCATGTTTTACAGGTTAATTGGTATAGCTAGATTGTATGTAAGGGGGACCTTTGACAGGAGCCTGGGCACTTAGACCTTCTTGGTCCATTGTGCCAACCTCATGCCTGACTGCCAAATGCAGATGGGGCAAGAGCGCCACGGTGAAAGGTTAATTGGAAAACTCCCTCCATCTCCATTCTATCTTTTTCTTTAATTCTGCGAATTATGTCCGTTATTTGCCTCCCTAGTTTGAATATTGTTCTTATTTCATGCTTACGTAATATTCTAGATATCTTATCTGTGGCTCCCTTGTTGTAAGGCAAGTATTTTTTCTCCTCATTGGCTTTTTCTTCTTCCAGTGGCTGTGGTAGTAATGATCTTAATTTACGGGAGATGATCCTTCATATTTCTCCTCTTACATATCCATTCTTCATGAGAATTTCCATTTATTTAATTAATTCTTTGTCCCTATAATCTTCATTGCCTAGGACGATGGATCGGTGGATCATTGTCGCCATTACTCCTCTGATTTGTGCTGGGTGGTGGTGATATCCGGCGAGGAGATACCTATTGGTTTTTGTTGGCTTTCTGTACACCAAATGTTCTAGGGTTTCATCTTCCCTTCTGGTAATAAGGACATTGAGGAAGGGTAGCTTCCTGCCGCTTTCCTCTTCCTTTGAGAATTGCATGTTCTCATCGATGCTGTTTAGGTACTCGTGAAACTTTGAGACAACTGCTTTGGAGAATGCCACCCTCAAGCCATCGATGTGGTTGTGGTGGATGACACCTTTGTGGTATGGAGACATGGCCGAAAGAAGCTGGAAGAGTTTAGAGAACTTTAGGAGTAAGAATTCAGCCAGATGTGATGTATTCCATCACACTGAATTCTCGATGCCTGCCGTCGCACCTGCCTGATCTTGGTTTCCGACTATTCCAGCCTTTTTTGCTGCTTTTTCCTCTCAAGAGGCGTTCTTTTGGGAGTGAGCCATAATTTGGCAGCATGTAGACCACACTATTGATCAACCAGAGGTCCAAGATCAGGATTTCGTCAATAAGGCCATTCAACTGGTACAGGTGGTTGCCCCACAGAGAGATCTTACAGTGGATGTCTCTCTACCTAGTTTGTCCCTCATCATAGTTAAGTGTGTTAGGCATTAGTTACATAGTTAAGACTAGCATCCTCCTATTTTTCAGAGATATGGACAAGGCAAGCAGCAGTTATTATTATTATTAAAATAAGTGAGGAGTACAGTCATTAACTTTATTTTAGGAACAAGCTTCTTTCCCTAATTAGCCTGAAATAGAGGATGCCATTCTGGAGCACAAAGAAATAGTGACCTTCTTTGGAAAGGTTGTACCAAGAGGGACCTGAATGGGGTAGAAGGTGATGGTGGAACACACATGAATATTTTGGCCACAGTAGGTCTAGCAAATTTAGATGAACTTTTCTTCAACTAAAGGGTTAAAAAAGGAAGAATTATTTTGAAGTTTCATGTTTTGGCAGATATTATTTCATTGGTTTCTAAATATTCATCCCAGCCACCCACCAGCTTTCTAGTTGTGTTGCTTCAAAACTCGTTTGTGGTGTCATAAATATTTGGAATAGGGTTGACGCGTCAGTTATGCTTAACTACATTTACCGTCATGGGCTCATCCAAATCATTCTTTCCGATGGTTATGAGTATATTCACTGATAGCCAAAGTGTCCAGCCTCACAGTGGTGGAGAAAAAAACCCACTTGTCACTATCTTTGTTCTCACTCATGTGCTTCTTATACGTGCAATATGTATGTCTTTCTGCTCAGTGTACCAACAAAAACTATAGTCATCCATTGCTCACTGTTTGGCGGCTCAGCAATGAGCTAAGCCTTGCAGACCCTCGCTATTCAACGCTTACCGATGGCACTCTGATGATAGAGAATGCTGCAGTGGAAGATGCTGGTGTCTACGAGTGCATGGCCAAAAGTGCAGCTGGTGAAGCCAAATCCCGCTCTGCAAGGATGAAGTACATTCAGCCCAGGGGTATGTACATATTCACTGATGAATTAATATTTATAGTGCTGTGCAATGGTAACTTGTTTGTAGTGCTGTCCACCTATGTATACTTAGTTTACTATGTACTTTCATTATTTCCTGATGTGCCTTCTATTGTGTGCAAACTTTGTAACTCAATCTACTTGGCAAATTAATGTTTTTATTATTATTATTATGGCCCATTTGCTTCCATTCATCATCTTTATGTTTTGGAGTGACCTTTAATTTGAGCATCCTTGTGGAGAAAACATTATTTATATAATATTTCAAAAGTTTTCTTATACGTTTTGCATTAATCAAGTGCATCTTTTAATATTTCAGAATAAAATGCAAAATCACTTATTAGTTAGACATATTTGTTGAAATTTTAATTTATTTTAAGTACTGTTTTAAATATGCCAGCTAATTAATTCAAAATATTATTTTTTAGGAACAATGTTATCCTTAAAAAGCCTGTCTTTTATCTTTAATAAACTGCCATTAAGAAGTGCAGCTGTGTTTGGTGACACTCTAAAAACGTCCTTTTTTTCATTCATTGACTTTTGAAAATTACTATTTCTTTTGCTTTATGAATTCATATATGTAGGTGCATATGCAAGTTTGTAATAATCTAATTAAAAATTTCTATCATAAGATATATGTTCCGACACGCATCTGTTGTGTATAGTTTTATGTATTTGTATAGCATGTGCCCTCTGCATATTCATTAAATTGGTTTACTAGCAATTGACATGTTGAATTAAAAACATTGCCTCATTTCCAGACTAAATGTGTCCATGAAGGAGAGTCTCATTAGGTGTTGTGAAGTATTTTTTCCTCCCCGAGGACAACAACAAAAAATGTTTGATGACTACATTGAACACAGTTACATTTTTTGGCCTGGTTTTATAATCACAGAATAAAAACCAGCGCTAATAACCTTTTCCCTCTGATTTAACTCACATCAAATAATCAGTTATCTTATGTAATTCTGGACACCCAACTTCTTAGCTAATGCCAAGTTAATGCAAAGGTTATGTCATCTTGCAGTTAACATAAACCAGACCCTGGCCTTGGTTTGTGTATTTCAGGGATTTCACAGTATATAGTTGGTTCACATATCTGTATCAGTTGAGGTTGCTTGCTGATTAACAAGTTTAGATGGAATACACATAGGAATAAAATAACTTAATCATATACGATGGCAGACACCTGTCACTTCACCCAATTTCTTTATTCAACTCTGCATATGTCCTACCTCTCTTCATCCCATTCAAAAAGCCTCTTCCCTTTCCTCCTTCACTTCCTGTCCAATATTGTGCTGTCTCATTGTCTATATGTATTGTGCTGTCTCAACATCTCCTGTCCTCCCATTACCTGCTCCATCCACTTACTCTGCCTCCTTATAACTATTTGTCACAGTTTCCTCTCCACACCAATCTTGCTCATCACTTCTCCATCTGTCATCCTCTCATGCCTCTACCATTGGTGACCCCAATGGAGGGGCCTGTAGGGGCAATTTCCCCCCCCCCCCCCAAAAAAACCATTTTGCACATATGTAGTTTGTTACGAATTTCTGGGACAAGACCCACGAACCCCCCTTTTCCTGGGGGGTATTCCATACCCCAAAGGCCGCTGGTGCCCCCCTGAACCTCTGGTCTGGAGCTGCCCCTGGCCTCTACTGACCTCCTCCCCGCCAATATTATAAACCTCTCAAATCTACTCTCATCCATGCTCCTCAGAGGGCAGGAATAGTGTGAAAGAATATCTGGCTTTTGGATTGCTTGAGGTGGGCACCAGGCTGATGACTAAGGAAGAATAGTGAAATGAAACCACTGTCTTAGAATTCCTATGTTATCTCTTTCCCTGTGGCGATGGAAAGTAAATATTTTGATTCCTTTGAATTTATTACATCTTCTTCAGATGTTTTGCCAGTTCTGAATGAGTTACCTAAAAATGTCACAGTGGTGGCTGGAGAGACGGCTAAGTTTCATTGCACAGCTGACGGAAGACCTACCCCAGTGATTTCATGGCTTTTTGAAGGGCGTCCCATCAATGATGGAGGAAGAGTGGAGATATCAGATAATGGTGAGCATCCCTAGGTTAATTCTTCCACCCTATTTAACCGGGCAACAAAAATCATCCTGGTACTTAATGGAAACTGAAAAAAAAGTTGAGGACTGATATGACACAGTTGGAGAATATTTCTTATTTTGTTATATGTTTCAGAAAACAGAGCCTAGCATAATGAAGAATACTCTCATATTTAAAAATAGCCATTTTTTCTGTTTTTCTGGAAATATATTCTACTCTTTTCTTTTACTCGTTTTCAATTTAATTCAATAATTAAAAAATCATTTTACTTTTGGGCTTGAATACAATTATCTCTTTGTGAAATTCTAATTCAATCATTTAGGTATTATTGTAATCTGACAGTCCTGGCATGAAAATTTGGATTCAGAGCAAAACATACATTTCTTTTAGGCACTGTAAATTAAAGTATGGATGTCATTGGGCATCTATATTTTAGATACCTGCCCTTTTTTGGGGCATTGTGAACTTGTTCTTTTAATTATAGACAGATCTTCAAAGAGTGTGCATATTATGATTTTTAAATCAATCTTGAATACCATGAGTTTCTAAAGTTACATTTAGCATTCTTTACTATGCATGTAATTGAAAATTGTGAACTTTTTAAATTTGAAGGAATGCATGTATTATTTGCAGAAACACAGCTTTTACTGTGTTATATGCCCTAACTTTTTATTCCTGATTGTTGTGTATTTTATGATAAATAGAATATGAGATTTTCTGTTGTCAAATGTTATTTTTTTTAAAGTTGATATAACAGTTTAGCCATTATGCAAATGCAATGATTGGAAAATTGTCTGTTAGTTATTAGTTGTGTACTTGCTTACTTATTACTGGAGATTACTTTTGATGCAAAAAATCATTGTATATCAATCTTCAATCATCATATGAAGGTAAATCAAATTTTATGTATAAAAATTTACTTTTTACAGGTTCCATTCTGAGAGTAATTGATACCACAACATATGACATTGGGAAATATATGTGCAGGGCAGCCAACTCTGCTGGTTATAAGGAAGAGACCGCATATCTTACAGTTCTTCAGGGAGGAAGTGCTCCAACTTTGCTGTATACTCCTTATGACATGGACGTACATGCTGGGAGCACTGTGGAAATGCCATGTTATCCTGACGGGGAACCCAAACCAACCATTTCATGGACTGTGAATGGGAGACCTAAACCAGCAGATAGAAGACACAGGTGCTTGAATTAATATTTATTTCATGAAATTCGTGGCATAAATTTTATGATACTTAGCCATATCTGCCTCAATGAAGGCCAATAATGATGTCAAATTATACTCTAATGAAATCATCCATCTTCTAGAACTTACACTCTTATATAATGATAGAGTCAAAGGGAGATTCATTAATGGCTGGACCTCTCCTTGATGTGTTTGAATCATGGTTAAATTACATTTCTTCGTGTAATTACTTTACTAAATATTTTATATTCTATATTGCATTCATTCATTCAATATTTCTACCAATATTGGACCAATAATTGCTGGTTTTAGCATAGATCCTGCCTAACTTGCTACCTTCTGACTCTTTGGTAAATTCTTATCCTGTTCTGTCACGAATCACTGCATATGCCCAACATTAGTACTCTGTTACACTCCTCATACCTCCTACCCTACTTCCTGGTGTCCAAAATCCCCACGCTTCTTCTACTTCTTCCCTTCTTGCCAAATATTCTCCCCCCATATCTCTTAATTCAACAGCCCATCACCCTTCATTTTGCTCTCCTATTACATATTTCTCTGCCTCCTTTTGAATTTCCTCCTCTAACCTCCTTTCCTACTCCACCATATTCAACACCACATGGTTTCTGTTCTTTGCTAATCAACTTATCTTTGCAATATCTCCAAACTCGAATTTTTTAATACTCTGATCTATGCTCATTCTGATTTCTTATGGACCAATTTTTGGAACCTAATCTAAAATAGAATCTAATATACATTTATTAGCTAAAATTCTATTTTGGGTGTTTCCAGAGTTTAATAAAAAAATACCTGCTTTATTTTTTTTCAAAAACTGAAATTTTTGGGGATTTGGCTTGATTTCCCAGGTGAAAATTTCTATAAGTAACTATAGGAAACTGTTGAAATTTGGCCCAAATTTTCTACAAGTAAATATAAGAAAACCTATAAGTAACTATAAGAAAACCTATAAGTAACTATAAGAAAACCTGTAAGTAACTATAAGAAACCCTGTAAGTAACTATAAAAAATTATTAGTAACTATAGGAAAACCTATAAGTAACTATTAAAACCTATTAGTAACAATAGGAAAACCTATTAGTACCAATAGGAAAATCTATTAGTAAAACCTATAAGAACCTATTAGGAAACCTATAAGTAACTACACCCTCATAAAAATTTAGAAGGAAATTGCCAGAGTGTAGCAGGATTTAGCATTTGATACGAAATCATTTTACCAATTACTTACCCGACCACGTAGTTTGACTTATATCTCATGTCTACTTGATTCATGTCTAACTAGCAATTGAAATTTACGATTCAAGAAAGTCCTGTATACCTGGTCATTCCCGGGGTAAAAGTAACTGCGAGAACTAATTTTTAAATGTCAATGCCATGATTATAGTTTGAAGAAATACCATCCAATCACGATAACAGTTATCAGGCATTAATTAATTGAAACCTATGTTGTCACAAGGGATGAAAATAAAGTCAATATCAATGATAATAAACAAGATTTTTTCCAATAACCACACGTTTGTTCACATTTCAATGAAGACGTAACTTACTTGCAGAAATGTTACGAACATGAATATACATGCTGGATCTAGGTTTTCCAGAGCAGCTGCGTGTGTCAATTAACATGATGGCAGTTTCTCCCCCGTTACAGGAGGTGTCTTCAGGTTGAAGTTATGACGTTATTCGTTAGTTATGAAGTTATTCGTAACTAGAATTTACATGTATATTCATAGTTACGAATGTGGAAAGGAGTAAACTTCTTGAATGTACCAATAAAAGCATGACAATAATCTAATGTACAATGGAAATGGAAACCAAACCGTCATCACCAAAGAAATCTGTATGTATCTATAAAAATCTATACATATCTATATCAAAAGAACTATACGTACATATAGAAATTGTTCCCTATCTATAGGTTTTATACCTATGTATAGACTCACTCTCATAATCTATAGAAATCACTATAGATATCTATGGAAATCTATATGTATCTATAGAACTCTGTACATATCTATACACTTTATACGTATCTATAGAAAAAAACTATACGTGTACATACAAATTTTTACCTGGGTTGGCATTGACTTATGTCTGTGCAATTACAGTGCATGACTTTTAAATCAAATGGCTCGATGAGCGTGATAGCATTAAGTGTACTAGCATCTAACTTATAGGGCCTGGTTTTTAATCTTGGTAACTAGTTGCAGAAATATATGTATTTTATTTGATGAAATTTCTTTACACATATGAAATTTCTATTTACGTATGAAATTAGAACAAAGCAGTAACTTTAAGTTTGTTGCCTATGATACCTACCTGAAAAAATGCCTCTGATAAAAATTGAAAGACCCTTTAGCATTAAGTTAATTAAGAAATTCCAGTATGATCCTCCGAGTGCTGCTACCCCTGTCTGCGCGTGGCAGACAGTATGTGCGAAATGACCTTAGCCGTCGAAGCACGTTAAACAATAATACTACTACTTGTCCAGTACCATCATGGTATAATGTTGATGAATATATCAATTATTGTAAAGAAAATAGTTACATATGTAAACTTATTCATTGAGCATTGTTTGTATATTGAAATTTTGTTCTGTGACTAATTGATTTCGAAAATGTCTATACCTTTTATGTGAATGTTATATGATAATCTGTATTACTCATTATCATTCTATTGACGAAGCCTATACCATTTAATTGCCTGTATTGGTTCTTTGGCTAATAAATAAATAAATAAATATTACTGCTTCAATGTCGCTGCAGTAAATCTGTGAGTGGCATTTTTTTAAATTTAACCTTTGTCAAGGATTAGTTTTGATGTATGACTAACAACATTTAATGAGGAATGTTTTTATTTAGTGGTAATGCTTTTGGGGCTAGTTAAATCAATTATCAATTCATATTTTCATTCACTATTCTTCACTGGTATAAAAATAGATGTCAGTTTGAAAAATGTGACATAGTTATTAATTTGTAAATTTTTTCCTCAGAGTTTCAGGTTCTGGAAGCTACTACATCTATAATGTCTCATCATCTGATGCAGGAGAATATCAGTGTTCAGCTACAAATGCTTATGGCACAGTGCATGCAAGTGGAACATTGAAAGTGCAAGGTATTTGTCTCCAACTTGTTGAAAGCTTTAAGGATTAACTAAATATGGCTCTGAATATTGTAACCGTCGGAAGGGCTACACTCAAAGAGGGGAAGTTGGAGAGAGTATAATCTACGGGGAAAAAAATAAGAATAGGACTTCCCCTGAATCTGGGAAGGGGAGGTGGGAAAATCACTCCACGGAGCATGAATTTCTCCTTCCAACAGCGTTTACGCAATTTTTGTGTGAGACACTATGGGTGGGCGGGGAGGCAAACCCACTGCAGTAGAGTGGGAAAAATGACATCTACAATTCTTAGACTAAACATAAACAGATTTATTGAGTGTTAAACCTAGAGGGTTATTCGGAATTCATGTTATAACATTAATTGCACAGATAAACTTTTCTTCTCAATGAAAATGAACAAGCAGCTTCAAAATGTCTGTTTTTCTCATTTGATCACCTTTTCTGTCTCACACCACCCAGAAAAACACTCTGATGGCGCAATTGGCACTTAACATGGTCTGAACACTCGGTGACAAGAACCGATTATCGCTAAGCTACGACATCCATTCTCCACGCACACATTCATACAACATTTGCTCGGGCAGTGGGGTAAGATTAAATTGAATAATGGGAAAAAAATGACACGAACTTGAAAAAAAATGTTTCACTGGGGAAAAAAGGGGGGGACAGTACTTATCAGGGCTCTCTGGTGTTGATGGTGGTTGCTCTAGGCGAGTGGCAGGGGCTGACGTGCTTTCCTGGCATTCTCGAATCGTGGGGGCATTGGTGAGGGATAGCGTTGATCGCCTCCTCAATATTGGTGGCTGCGAACGAAACCTCCCTATCTGCTTTCTTTATCGGCGATTCTTGCCATCAGGGATGGTCCTCCAGGGCTGGCTTCTTGTCACTGCCTCTCAGTGTCCTCCACTGATTTCAAACATCCTCTTTCTTCCTATTAATTAACTTTGGCTCTCCCACCCTCTCTGCTGGTCGATGCCAGTCACTCTCTGCTGATTTTCACGTCAACTCCCTTCCTAGTCTTAACTCCCTTCTTAGTGATGATCACTCCTGTCCAGTGGCGGATACAGAAAAAACTCAAGGGGGGGGGGGCAAGTTATCGCGACGATTGTAGCTTTCAAACTGACTGCCTGGCAACGACTCTGCTTCCCTTATATATGTAGCTCAGTTGTTTCGAGAACATTCGGTGCCAGGTGTGTTCGCTTCCAGACTTTTAAGGAGTCTGAACAAATATAAACAGTAGAATATTCGCGACTTTTCTCGAACAAATGCCAGACAGAATAACGTATTGAGATCACTAGAATGGCCACGACTTTTCTCGTAGGTTAGGTATCTATGTGCCAGACATAAACGTATAAAATACGATGACGCACGCGCGTGCTACATAAGAAAGTACAAATACTCGATAACTCGACTCAGAGTCGACTGACGAAAGACACAAACGAATAGCGTGCGGGCTGACTGGTGGGGGCGGCGCGGGCGGCGCGGGTGGCAATGTGAGCGACCCCACAAACGAAATGCACCCCCCGCACCCCCCACATGTATCCGCCACTGCTCCCGCCTAGTGATTTTCCCATTGTCCTTTTCCCCACTTAAATACCATTTTTTCAGGGGTCAGGTAGGGATCACGGGACTGCATACCGGAGCAGAGGGAAAAACTGGGGAGGGGGAGATGATTCACATCCAGCAGTCCAGGAAAAGAAGGGGGGGAGAAGGTCGTGGGCTGGGCGATTGCTTAACAGTCGTTCTAATCAGTAAAGGGGGGGAAGTCCACTTCTTCGCCGCTCATTTGAAAAAAAAGGGTGGGGAAACATTTCACACAGCACCACAGGAAACAGGGGGGTAGGGGAAGGTGAAAAGGACGGGATACCCTCACACACACTCATTCAGGCTCACACATTCATACAACACACTTAAAGTTGAACACACCCTAACCAAAATAAACAAAAATAACACTAAATCTCTCTACAATGTACTGGTGCCAATCAGGATCAGTTACAATACGTATGCATGTTTTGGTTTAAAATACCTAGAATATATATATATATTCAGTGAGAACATAATCAGAGCAAGCAAGTTGAAAAGACAGAAATAATAAACATTTGGAAATTTAGATCATCTAAGCTAGCCTGTATGTTAAACAGTGGACTTTAGTGTAAAGTCAGGGTATCAAACCAGAACTGAGCCAAAACATTAAACAAAAAACATTTTTGTTCATAGAGGAACTGAACCTTTACCAATAACATAAGAGGTTTCTAATACCCAAAATCCAAACCAAAATCCCATATTTATATCTCACCAATTCATTTATCCTATTGATGTTCAAGCAAAATATATGGTTTACTGAGAAGTCAACAACTTACATTGATTCCTTCATGATTAAACCTCATGGTGATGTTGTTTAAATAATGCAACTTATGAGGATTAAGAGATTTTGGGTTTCCCACTAGGTAGCAGTGTTATTCAGCAGTGATGTTTTGAAAGCTGTCTGCCATCTTCCGGGTGCCTTTCTGCCATCTTCAGGGTGATGAAATTAGTGAAATTCACTCTGAAAATGATGGCAGACATAATCTTCAAAACATTGGTGCTGAAATATAAAGATTAAAACTATTCAATAGCTTCATTGCTAAATATTTAAATTGAAGTTGTTTAGTTTTGTGCATTTATTAATGGCATTGTATTTGCTAGGGAACATTTGTTCCATGCGATTCTAAATTACATTGTCTTTAAAGGTTACTAAAATTCTTAGGCTGAAATATTAGTAGATGTTGAGACTGGTTCATTAATAGTAGCTGGAGTGAAACTAAACTGAAGTGAACATTTGTGTTTAAAGTGAACTGGAACAAAAACCAGGACAAGAAAAAACTATGGTTTAATTCGCCGTGTAAGGTTCATTAATATGAGTGCATGCAATGTGGGATATAATGAATGGTATCTTGTTGCAACATTTTTTTCTATGAAAACCTCTATGAAATTCAATAAGGAAGAGGATCTGGTTACCTTAATTTGTAAATACCCTTGGTGTGAATGCAGAAAATGGATTTGGTTTCAAATCCCAGTCCAGGTGAATGATTTTTTCTTTGTGATTTTCCCTCATTCAAGCAAAATGGAGTTCATTCCTTGAGAGTGACACAATTCAAAAGAGATATTAACAATCCTTTGCATAAAACTGTCGCAGGTAGTAACACAATTCGGAATCCAGGAGACCGTTATGTTCAGGCTGCATTTGAGGAGGCTCGTCGATCTGTGGACAAGGCTGTAAATGACACTCTAAATATGCTGAGGGAGACAAGACGTGGGCACTCAAGACCTTCCCCAGGAGATCTCCTTAGACTCTTCAGGTATCCTGGACCTGTTGAGAGGGACCTGGTCCGTGCTGCTGAAGTTTATGAGAGGACTCTAGCCAATGTACGCAGACATGTGGCTGCTGGGTTGAAGCTTGACAATCCTGAGGGTGAGATATCTCATGAATATTTATGAGAAAATATCTTTTTTTGCACCTTACCTCATTAATTGTTGTTAACTTGCAATAATTTTTTCTTTTGATGGTAAAATATATGATAACTTTGAATTGGCAATTCTTATTTAGAAAAACTAATTTCTTGCTCAAAATACATAGAAAACTGGATACTTATTTTGTGTGCACCAGCATAATTTTTATGAGGAAGTTACATGGGTATAATTTTCTGCAGCTGATTTAAAAGTCCCTTGTACTTTTAGAAAAAAATCATAAAGGGCATACGTTGTAAAAAAAATACCAATCATCAAGTTAAGTATTAAGACTGTTGTGAGGGGTTACCAACTACAAGATGATATTTGCTGGTGTATGCAGGGGATCCAGTGTGTTAATAACTGATTTCTACTTAATTCTCATGGGTATTTTATGGTTGTGTTTACATATTCTATTATCACATTGATATTTTTCCCTCAAGCTGGATTGATTACGCATTCATTATTACTATAATGCTTGTTTGGTTTAATGGGCTTTGGTAGTGCATGGATTGTAATAAGCCTTTTGAAAAAAATAAATTACACATTAGTCTTATACATATAATGCTACGAATATTTTTTTTTAATTTTTCAGAATTTTCCTATGAAGACTTGTTGTCACCACAACAGCTTGATGTCGTGGCACGACTCTCTGGCTGCATGGCACATCGCCCCCTAATCAATTGTACAAATATGTGCTTTCATGGAAAATATCGAACTGCTGATGGAACCTGTAACAATCTCATTCACTCAATGTGGGGAGCATCTCTTACTGGTTTCAGAAGACTTTTAAAACCAGCATATGAAAATGGATTTAATCTCCCCATAGGTAAGAATGATAATAGCGTTCATTATTGAGATTCAGAGCATATGTATACCCTGATTTAACTTCATCTCCCTCTCAGGGGAGGGATATTCAAAATCTAAGAATAATATGTGCTAATCACACAAAAGGAAATTAATTTCCTTTTCTGGAAGGAGACTTTTTGAAATAACTTTTCTGATGAGGGTTGAAATGCAGAAGATTTACTCTGAGCAAAAGTATCAAGTTCCGAGAATTTACAGTACTGCATGTTAAATTAGCATTCAGCATGGAAAAATCTTTTGAAAAAAATGAGGTCAGTCCCACCTGAGGCACAGATATCAAGTGATTCAGTCTGTGGGAGACTGCAGGCAAGGCAGGAGTAGGATTTCTATGGCATAGAGGTCATTTTACTTGCCTAACTATCAAAGATTAAAAATAGTAACAATCAGGGACGTGATTATACAAGTATTATTTTTTCTTATGGTCTTTGCTTGGATATTGAGATTTAAATGAAATAAATACATTTACCAAAAAATTGTCATAATCAGTGATTTTCTTCCTCAAGGATGGACCAAATCAATTAAATATTATGGCCACCACAAGCCAAGCACCAGGTTGGTGTCCACTCATCTGATCAGCACCAAGGAGATCACTCCTGATGACAGATACTCGCACATGCTAATGCAGTGGGGTCAGTTTTTGGACCATGACATTGATCATGCCATTCCATCTCTCAGTGGAGAAAGCTTTGAGGAAGGAGTAGACTGTAAAAAGTAAGTTCATTTGTACAAGAGGAAGGCTTTGCATGTTGTCACCAATTCCTTTATTAGGATTAATGCTGATTGATAGGTTATTAACCCTTTCGCTACATATGCCATGTTAGCTCGGTGGAAGTTTTTCTATGCAAGCAAACGAACTCTGTTTCAAAACAGTGTAAATTTTTCTATGCAAGAGAATGAACAACATTTTAACATGGCTCTGTGGATAAGCAAGAGGTAAGAAAACAACAAGAGTTCTAGGTGTCATAAATGAGTGCTTCTTGGGACGCTGGACCCTTTTTTGGCCTGCAGGTGGAGGTAATCTCAGTCCTTCATGGCAGTACGAGTCCCACTCACAGCATGTGTCCACGGTCAATTGCTTGTTTATGCAGTGGAATAGCGAAAATAAAAGTTTCTATGGAATCTGAAAATTGAGGCTTATAAGTACATTCCTAATGTTTAGCTGCATATTTACCAATTTTAAATGGAGCTCTACTGTTATTTTTAACGCAGTAAGTTTGTAAAGGAAACTCCGAACTAATATGATGCTTTTTATACTATAGAACTTAATATTAACAATAGAATTTTGTTCAAAAGCTGTAAGTGCACTGTAAAACTAATGTAATTCATTTCTGATTTTACATATCTTGAGAGTGCAGAAACAACTTTTTTAGCACAACCATTGCAAAAACAATAGTTGACCACAACTGTATGCCGTAATGGGCTACCCATGTGGAAAGGGGCGAAGATTATCTCTGTCCAGTGGCAGAGGAAAGGGTCCAGTAGCCTGCTAGAACCGGTCCCAAGTTGAGGAAATACATACCTGAGCTATTCCTCGCCACTCAAGAGCTCCGTACAGGGGGTGCAAAGAAATTTTAGAAATGCTTCATGAGGGGAGAAGCTTTTTCCAACGTGAGACACCAGCACAAAAGGGTTAAGGGATGTCTTTTGTGGCAGAGCAAGAAATTGTTTTTACCCAAGAAAGCTACTCCACTCACATTTCATTGCCTTCTATTCCCAGCCAAAACTCTAATTAGGCTACCTATAAACTTATAGTTAGTGCTTTAAAATGAATTATCTTAGTTATAAATGTCAGCTCAATCTTCCTTATCACATATAACAAATTTTATTCTAGTAAATTTTGATGATGCTTACACATTTTATTTACTAATTATAGTAATCCTTTAATTTCACAGGTCATGTGAATATGCCTCTCCTTGCTACCCAATTGAAATTCCTCCAAATGATCCACGAGTGAAACACAGGCGTTGCATTGATTTCATTCGAAGCAGTGCAATATGTGGATCTGGCCACACCTCAGTCCTATTTGATAAAGTTCTACCAAGGGAGCAGATCAACCAGTTGACATCATATATTGATGCATCACAGGTGAGAGCCAACTGAAAGGAGAGTCCGCAAACAGTGAAGTGGACATTAAATTATGTTTTCCCATGGAGTTTCCTGGTCTAAGCCAAAGGGGAAGCTGTCATGTTGGATAACAATAAGCTGAATGTTTTCTCTGAGTCCAGGCAATAATAGGGATCCCTGGGCAAATCAGTCAGAAGTGAAAAAAAACTTGGGATACAGTACAGCTTCTGGGTGGCGTGGGAGATGCCTTGAGAAATATCCCCTTTAGGGACAGAGTCTTTTCTTGCAAATTGAAGTCATAATGCAGAGCATAACATGCAGTGATTCTGCTTAAATAACCTATCCAAGCATGATAAAGGTATTCCAAAACCTATAATGGTACCATTCAGTCAAAAGCTGTAGGTGGGTGGCCCTGTAGCCTAGGTGGCCTTATTGATGATTGATACTTCATTGAATGCCAATACCTACATACTAATGCCTCAACTAGTTATCAAGATTATGTCATATTCAAGGACCTTCTTCTTCTAGAGCATCTTCTCAAATTCTTTATAGTCTTACTTTGCAAAATTATAGCAATGAATAAGCGAGTAGTTTTTCAATCTATTTGTCCATTCTTTTATTCACCATGAAGAATGACATTCTCTTTTGCTAATCATGCAGGGTCATGTATAAAATAAAGAATTCAACATAGATATCTACACATACAGTTCAACTTACATTTTGGACTTTTATATGTATTTTTTATTCTTGATTTGAATAACTTGTCATTAATTTTTTTGGAAATCCAAATTTGAGTCTAATCAAATGCTTTCTTGAATTTCAGGTTTCCCTATATTAATCTATAGTTATCAGCAACCTTTCTGCAATTTATCGTATGATTTTTGACTTGCTTGATTTTAAATGTCTCATATGGAAAGTAAAATGTATAGGTAAATGGCTCTAAAATTTGTATCAGATTTGGATTTATATATCCTAGTTTGACAAAATAAAAATTCTTAGTTCTACTTTGTTGGTGGTAACCTAATCCAAGTATTTTTGTATTGTTCCAAGTTACTATCAATTAAAATCAAGCATGACTATAATGTATACTATACACCTGTTTTGCTTTAAAGCCACGGTGAAGAGGATAGGTAGATAATACAATTTACTTCCTTGTCTCGATTTTAAGTAATAAAAGGCTCTCACTTTGATTTTAAAAAACCATCAGTATAGAGTCCATCAGTTTTTAAGTACACCAGTTCAGAATTGTGAACAGATTACATTATTGAAGAAAATCATAAATGGAGAAGCCTACTCCAGTGACAAGTTAAGTGAAAAACCTTGGCTGCTGAAATATGTTGTAACCTACCTTTCTCCTTCTTTTAATGAACGGTGGTCCTGCTTAAATTTACTTGCGATGTTTAGTAGTCCAGCGATTTCCCCCGTCTTGCACTACTGGAGCCGATGTCAAGTGGTGAATGGCGGCACTGGGTTGTCTTCCTCAGTGATCCTCGCTCTCTCCCTGCCGTCGGTTAGGTCATCTTCACCCGTTGGATGTCCTCACTCGTCCTTTTTTTCACGTACACCTTTTAAAATTATACTCTTCCTCTTCACCAAGTTGCCCTTCTCCCAAAAAACGTCCTCTCCCCCCTCACATAAGCCAACAACAACCACACTTCTCTCCCTAACTCCCACAAGTTCCTCACGTATTGTTGGTCCCCATTATTTTGCCGGGTGTACTGCCAACCCTTTGGCGTGTAACAGATGGGGTACCAACTGTATCATTACAATGTAATGGCCATCTGTACCAATGCACAATCAATCATGCCAGACTATAAGGGAAAAAATCCTTGCAAAAATCCTTCCTTGCAAATGAGCCCTCTAAAATGAACCTTGAAACTTTAAACTTACCTATTTTGTTTCTTCTGTCCATTTTTTTTAGGTATATGGGTTTACTGAAGATTTGGCAGAAGATTTGCGTGACTTTAGGGATGAGTGGGGTTTGATGAGGACTGGGGTCACAAGTCGAAGAGGGGGGAAACCCCTTCTACCATTTGCTGGTAATCAACCAATGGATTGTCGGAGGGATCCAACGGAGAGTAATATTGGCTGCTTCCTTGCAGGAGACATCCGTGCTAATGAACAAGTGAGGAACACTTATGATTTAATCGTATTAGTTTTTTTTTTATGCGATAAAGTATGATACCACGTATCTTACTACATTATTACCACATGATACCTGCTACTTCTCAGCTACATGTTTCATTTTTAGGCACCTTAAAACATCACCTCATGCTAATGTATAGGAAGTCATTTTTTAATATCTATGTAAATACATATTGCTTTATCAGTTACTGTCTTCATTTGAATTTAAGATTTCTTTTCTGAAAAGTCAGATACACATTTTTCATTGTTTGTGTGATTATTGTGTGTGTAAGCATGAGTCAACAATAATTTGATTGCCCCTATATCAACCTTTGCATATAATTAAATAATATATGTATATTTAATTGGAGTGGAGTAAATAAGGAATTTTCATTTTGAATTAAAATATTCAGATTTTTAAAAGAATATTCCAATCAAATTGGAAATAATTTGGGAAAATGTTCAAAGATCAAATCAAACTAGCCAGCTTCATATATGAATTAAATATGTATGCTTTTGCAGAGATTAGGTAATAAAAGTTTAAAATCCTGAGGCAGCCATTCAAAGAAGCATCCAGCAGATTTGAATCACTTTAATATTTTAGTAACAAATTAAATCACTCTTAATTTGAGTCAATATCATTCAATTTTAAGGATTTTGTTCCACTCTGTATTTAGTTTTGAACATAATAAAATAAATGTGGAAGTTTTTAGAAAATATCTTTTTCTGTATCTTAGATTCAAATTGAAATTTTTATAAACAGTTGCTGGGACTAGAATCAGTAGTTGAATGAAGGGTAGGAACTTTGCTTTTTAGAGGTGTGAGTTTTTTATGCCCTTGTAGGTTTATTTTCGATTCAAGGATTTATGACCCTAATTTTCAACAATATCATACTTGATAATACTTCTTTGAAAAGTGTAGTTCACTGATTGAATTTCTATGCGTAAACAGGTTGCACTCCTAGCCATGCACACACTATGGCTCAGGGAGCACAATCGCCTAGCAACAGAACTCAGGCATCACAACCCATCATGGGATGGAGAGACTATATACCAGGAGGCCAGGAAAATTGTGGGTGCCACCATGCAGCATATCACTTACACCCACTGGCTGCCCCATATTGTTGGACCAAGTGGAATGGATTTGTTAGGGCCTTACAGAGGCTATGACCCGATGACAGAGGCCGCAATATCAAATGTTTTTGCTACTGCTGCATTACGTTTTGGGCACTCCCTCATAAATCCGGTGCTCGAGAGGCTTGACAACAACTTCATGCCCATCCCGGAGGGTCCACTCCCGCTTCACAAAGCATTCTTCTCACCATGGCGACTGGTGGAGGAAGGCGGAGTGGATCCCTTGATGAGGGGCATGTTCTCAGTCCCAGCTAAGCTGAAAACTCCCCACCAAACACTCAACTCGGAGCTGACAGAGCGGCTGTTTGAGGTGGGTTGACATAGTTTGTATGTACATATGTTATATCCTCAGTGATAGTAGCCACCTTTTTCCTCTTATTTGTAAAGCTGAAGCCAGTAGTTTCAAGTTGCTTCTGGATTTCACTCCCAGCCATAATCGGTAACTTGCTAGAGTTTATTCTTCCTCCAAAATGGGATAGAGAGAAGTCAGTTCATTAGTAGGAACTGCTGTGGTTCAGCAAGTGAGTTTGTCACCAATGATAATATTTGTTATATTATCTGTGATTTACTTCCAGCTGGTGGTTCAGGTAAAAATAAATGCTTTCAATGGTTCCAAGAACTTATTGTATTGATCCTTCATTGGTTTTAGAAATAATTGTATTTATTCTGTAATATACTTATTATATTGCTACATTTAGAAGCTGAATTACCTCTATTCAGACGTACTTATTATTATTTTCAAATATCTTTGTGACTGAGAAGTGGGCCTAAGTTTTTTGGGGGTTAGGGAAGAGAAAATCTCCTGGCCCGTGACTTGGCGAAAACCAGCTAGAATGCAGTAGGCAGAGCCTAGCCCCTTGGAAATTCAGTCCTTCCCAGTACCTACCTCCCAGTCCCTCTGTCATGTAAACTTCGTGAATCTGCTTGCTGTGTGGCCAAATCTCCGTTGCCTTCGTTTGTTTGGTGATCTTCCTTCGACCTAATCTTTTACCCACATTTCCCTTTTAACACTAGAAGGACGGAATGGGTCATTTTGACCCATAATACATGTTCAAAATCAAATTGAACTACTTATTTCTGATTAGATTCTTTTTTAATTTTGTGACTTTGTGCTTTTTGGCTTATATTTTACTAATATGGAAATAAAATTTCGTACTTGTTGCTACATTTTTTAATTGATGTTATACCTTGAAGGACGGCTATGGGTCATTTTGACCCATTACCTACTTCTTTCTGTATCAGAGTCAAGTTTTCTCACCATTTTCTTCTCTTATAGGTCACTGATATTTATTTACATCAACTAAAATATATCAGTGCACAATTTGATTGGTACTTATAAAGCCATTATATTTCATTTGAATGCCATTCGTCAATAGCGGAGCTCTCCTGGTTGCGGCTTATTAAAATTACGAACATATTTTACTTTCAAATCGTCTTTGAATTTGACTTATAATTGAAATCGTCAGAGGAATAGGATTTAAAATGTCACTTTCATTTTGCCATTGTATACATTATTATCGTATTCATAATTAAAATATGTAGCATAAAATACAGCAGATCGATGATAGGAATGCTTTCAGCATTGCTTCCATTCCCAGAAGGATAGGTTTCAGTGGCCAGTGGTGTGACAATGGAAAAGGGTAGTCCTGACCATCACTCGAAAAATTGTTTTGACCTCTCGATAGAGATACGCACATTTGCCCAGACCTTTTTTGATGCCAAAGTGTTGGCACACTACTTCTGAAAGCCGTCTAGAGGATGCATCGTTCTCAAGTTGTAAAATCATCACTGAATCCCCTATTCTTTAGCTTTAGGGAAATCACTCCTTGGGATGCAAAAGAGAGAAGGAAAGAGTTTTTGGCTCTTATGAGAGCAGAAAAGCCTATTGCTTTTGCCCTCCTAGAATTAGTGGGTACATTTTCTGACGCCAAAAACTCACCAAACCTTCCATATGCTTTCTTTCTGTCGTCGGCTCCTTTTATCGCAGGTGGCCGTGTAATAGATCCCTATCGTAGTTGCTGGCGGCGAGCGTCGCTTACATACTCCTAGGACTGGAGGGTTTTTACCGGAATGGAATGTGGCTACCAGGCGGATAGCAGAAGTGACAAATAGCAAATAAAAAATAGCAAGATGGAAGTGACGAATAGTAAAATAAGTAGAAAGAAGTATATTCTAAGATTGGTTGAAGAAGTGGTGGAGATGCTAATGGGAACGAAACCTCATCTTCCCGGGAAACACATGCTACTATCCAAAGGGTCAGAAAAGAAAAGAACGTCAAATTTTGAAAAATTGCACAAAGAAAACTGCAATGTATGTCCTCAATGCAATAGAAGTGTTTGCGGAAACTGTGCTGAAAAAATACCTATATGTGTAAGTTGTGCAAAAAAGTGATCTTATATCTTTCAAATATATGCACATGTATATGTCTGTGCATGGTTGTGATTTTTATGTATATTTTTTATTTGAAAAAGGTTTAGTAAGACTAATATTTATCAAATAAAAAGATATTTATCTAAATATTCATAATTTTCAGCCAAGTGTCTTTATTTTCAAACTTTTATGCTTGAGAATAGCTTAAGATTAGCGCTGCTGAAGAGGATCAACTGAAATAATTTTATTATAAACAATTAATTACTAAAAATAATTTTTTATACTAATAATGAGTAGATAAGGCTTTCATAATGTCATTAAAAAAAATCTTCACTCAATCATGGCAATAGTCAGAAATCAACGAAATGACATTCTGTTTGGAATCATTTTAATCAGCTTATTTCAAAGAAAATTAGTTTTTGTTTGTTTTTTATTATTATTTATGAAATAAAATATTAACTTTTGTTTTCAAAAGTCCACTTCTGAGTCATTAACCTTCCTTATGACCCATTCCTTCAAAAACCCTTGACACTGGTCAAGATAAGAAGTCCATTTGTGGAGGGGAGTGGGATGAAAAGGTGTAAACCTCTCGACTGCGGCACCGGCCGAGCAACTCTCCTGCTCTTCCTAATGGGTCACATTGTTAACCCGTCGTGTAATGTCACAAAGAATGCCTACAAGAGGCAGTTTTTTGTTTCCATTTAAATCCAAAGTTGTGTATGTACATGGCAACGTAGAGTCCAATTTTTCTCTCTCCCCCCCCACCCCAACTCCCTGGTGCCGGTGAGTCCACCTCCCTGCTACAAAGCCCCTCAAACCATTCCGAGCATGGACTAAGGGTCAGTCGCAAAGATATTTGAAAACAGTAATAGATGAGTTCAATGTATTTCAATTAGAAGGCCTGGAAGACATGAGCAATGACATGATTTCACTGGGTGATTTAAAGAATAAAAAGCAGAAAAAATGAAACATGGAGTTCAGCATATGTCCACAACTGATGATAATCATGAAATAATCCAATGATTATTCAGAATAATGTTTCTCATTTTCTGTGATTTCATACATTTCATAGGGATAAGCTTTCATAGGGTTTTTTAGCAAATATGTTTAGCTAATTGTATACCTACACATTATTTCCATCCAAGTAATGAAATATTATTTTAGTGAGTCATGCCTAGAGATATGTATGTAATAGTATTTCCTGCTGCAAATTTGAAATCAATGAGATTTATGTACATACATTTTCATTGCAAAATTCAAACAGACAATTGGCTTTCAGCAGAGTGCCATGATATATTTACATTTTTGAGATGAATACCCTATTGCTTTAGTGTTATTTTTTACTTAATCTTTTATATCTAAATCATACCATACCAGCATTTTGAGGCTTGGAGCACCAAGAGAAAGTATGGTGACATTGGGAGTCCTTGGAAAATTGAACTACTTTCAAACAAACTTAAAACAAATCTAAGAAATAGTCATAACGCTTTATATAGTGTATCTTTAGAAGAAAAAAATCACTTACAATCAAAATGCCACTGCATGTTTTGATTAAATATTAGTCAGCGAGTAGGCATGTGCAATAAGGTCTTGCCCAAATTTGAACCCAGAATTCTTCAATCCCTTTGTGAATCCCCTACACACTACACCTATGCCACCACATCTCTAATATATGTAATAACAGAGTCAAACAAATACCATACCAAGTCAGTGAAACAATGCATATGTGATTGAATTTTAATGCCAGTTGAGTTGTATAAATAATATTTTCTGAAAGATTATGAGTTTTCCTGAAAGTGGAGCATTCTTTGTTGTTATTTTATCAAGCTTTTTAGTGATAATGCTTTGGAGAAAACAGCATAAGAAGTACTAAATATAAAGTTCACGCCAAGCTGTATTGATCAATTTTTTCGCTATTTCAGGTGGCCCATGAAGTTGCTCTGGATTTGGCTGCAATCAATGTCCAAAGGGGCCGAGATCATGGATTGCCAGGGTATAATGAATACAGAGAATTTTGCAACTTGAATGTTGCAAGAACATTTGATGATCTAGAGAATGACATTCGGAATGTCAAGTTGAGGGAAAAGCTAAAACACTTATATGGGCATCCAGGTATTTATAATAAGAATCAATGTTGTCCACTCTAAGGAGCTCTGCATGATATTATCTCCTTTTCCATATTTCTTTCTTAATTTATTAAGTATTTCAATGCTTATTGTGTAAGTACTTAATATTGATTATAATTATAATCTTAAGTCTGTCTCACTGCAATTTTGTACACTTTTGTAAAGATTTTTACAATTATGTTTTCTGCATTAAAGTGCTGCTTAAAATATTTGTTATCATGTCTTATTGATTTCACTCATTGCTTTTACTAACAGGAAATGTAGATGTCTGGGTTGGAGGAATCTTAGAAGATCCAGTCCCTGGTGGAAAGGTGGGGCCGCTATTTCAATGTCTATTGGTCGAACAGTTCCGTCGACTAAGAGATGGAGACAGGTAACATTTTGTTGTTCATCTCAAATAAGCTAATATGTAAATTGTTTATTACAGATAATTAAGCCACAATATTTCACTGGTAAAAATTGCAACACCAGTCATTTGGCATGCCACTGTATGAAATATTTTAGCTGTTTTATTGCATGCCTTCAAGAAGTCCTTTTCTCATGGCCAATCTTTCAGCATTCTTAAAATTCATTGCTTAAAATGCTCAAGCAATTTTGACATTTGTAAAATACCACCTGTATGGGTGTAGATACTACCCAGATAAAAATTTTGCTTTCCATAACCTTTCCATAGTGAATGGAAAGTAAACGGAAAGGAACTTTGTTTTCCAATTCCGTTCCATTGCTTTCTGGTTGGCTTGCCTTGTGGAGGGTTGCTTTCCGTTTCCTCTCCATTTCTTTTCCCCCTATCCGGTTGCTTTCCGATTCTTTTCCTCTGGACTTAGATATTTTCCTCTACCTGACAGTGGTGGATCCAGGGGTGGGGGGAGCAAAGGGGGCAAATGTCCCCCCTCCTGTGACAAAAAAACACTTATGTAGTTCTTCCACAAGAAAAACACATAGTATATCCATTGGGGATATCATACCCCCTACCCCTCCAACCCTGGTGATATGGCATATTAGCAGATATTTGGGTTGCTGGGTTGCTTTCCGATTCTTTTCCTCTGCTTTTTGCGTGTGATTCTTCAGTATGAATTAATAAATTTATACTCTGGAACATAACCCTACTGTCGAAAAAGAAACATTTGAATTGTAACTGCATGCATGGGTATACCACACACATAACATGAAAGCTGGATTCCAGCCTGGATTTTGGCTTGATTCAGGGGCTTCATTTCAGCTGGAAATAGCTAGCTTGATTTCAGCTTGATTTCGGCTTGATTCAGGGGCTTGATTTCAGCTGGAATTGGCAAACTTGATTGTATCAAGCTTTATATACGTATAACTTCATTTCAGTTGCCTGTGGCAAGCTTGATTTCCACTCGATTTTTACTTAAATAAATGTCTCACGTAATTCAAGCTGGAATCTTAGGCTTAATTCTGGCTTAAAGCACCAAGTTTTATTTCTGCTGGCTTATGGCTTTTGTTTGCATGTATGATAAAAAACGTATGTTCAAATATGTATGTATACGCACATATTTGATTTTAAGACATAACCATGAAGTCCAATGCTCACTAACAAATAAAGAAGTATGTATGTATGTACCTATTTAGGTATTATTTCATAAAGAAATTAAGTTAAACTGATAGCAGCATAGTGTACTTGCCATATTAGCTTGAACTTAGTGCAATTTTTTTTCTCCAACAGATACCTTTGATAGTCATGTACACAATGTATTTGAGTAAATAGCAAGCAAGAGTAAATAGCAGAACTTGGTGGCACTCACCAGTGGAAATTTAGAGGCTACTGAGGGTGAATTTTAGCATTGATGAGTGGGTGAAAGTACTGTCAAACTGCCACTGAGACTTATAGGGGAAAAATTGGTCACTTTATCCCACATCACTTTTATACTTTGCTTTCTTATGCATCGTGCTCTTCACAAGCGAGTGCCACCAAAGTTTTGCTTTGCCTATACTTGCACTTTACAAAACAAATTCTGCATTGATTGTCTCCTCAAGCATTTCAGTGTGTCAATTGAATATTGCCACATTGTAAATTAATAGGGTGTTCACGTTATAATGCTACATTACAGAAATACAGTGGAAGAGTGCCTTGTGGAGTAAATTAAAATTGGGTGAAATTTAAAAGAAAAAATAACATGGTCTTCTCTTTTTTTCTAAATTTCAATTCAATTACTTTGGGTGGCACTGTATTTGGGGTCACATTATATTATAATAAAGTCACAGTCTTCCTTTTGGATTCCTAAATACTAATCTAAAATGTGGCTTTCTCATTAACCATTCTTGTAGATTCTGGTACGAAAACCCAGCAGTATTCAAGCCAGAGCAACTGTTGCAAATCAAGCAGTCTAGCCTGGCCCGAATTATCTGTGATAATGGAGACAACATAACAGAAGTGAATAAGGATGTCTTCATTTTACCAAAGCACCAAAATCCACATTTTGTTCAGTGCCAAACTCTGCCAGAAATCGATTTAAGATTTTGGACTGAATGTTGTGATGGTAAGGAAAATCCAACTTGTGACCTTCCTATATTTTAAATCAAGTATAGATATGTAGTAGACATGTTCGTGTAATCAGAATTACCTCCTCCTTTTGTTAAGTGTAATATGTGAAATCACTTCGTCTTCACCAAAATTTTGCAGAATTTACAGTGTGGAATGAGAGATCAAAGTTTAAAGAAAAAATGGGAAAATGTACACCATGACACTCATGAATACCTACATATTTAGAATGTGACTAGTATTCATATTTACCATTCGAGTCTTCGATGTCAATGAAGTATGTGAAGGTACTGGTGAATGCTATGAAATGTGTAGTAAAAAATTAGTGTTAGCGTACCAGAGTTGGAATAAGAAGTAGCAATGGCAATGGATGGATTTGAAGCTACACTTCTGTAGGACCTTTTATATTAATCTATTATTGTCTTAAATCATAGAGAAAAGGACCATCCAAGTTATACCTTGAATTACACCTTTTACCTGCAGTATTATATGCCTCTCTCTAGAGCAAAACCAAAGCCGTATTTTTTAAACAAACTATACCTATTCATTTACTGCTGTGAACAATAAATAAAATATCAATTGTGGAATGTGGAATGACACCTGTAAATATTTAACAATGTTAAGAACCACTTATCTAGTAAAATACTATGTTATTCACCTTTTTGTTACACTTTGTGACTTTTTTCTGCCTTAATACTTTATAAATGAATGTTAATATGAGTAACTTAGAATTTACTTGTTATCCTCAATTTTTACTTGGAGACATCCATGTAAATTATATTTCTTATAAAAATATTTTTGTCAATCATGTTGTTCAATGAGGCATGATCATTATGTAACCTAATGCACAATTCTTGCCTTTTATTTTCTTTGTCTCTCCAAGTAATTTTAGAACAGGAAGTTTAACAAACAAAGCACTAGAGTCATCAAATGTGTTTACTATCTCATTATCGAATATTAGCATAAATGTAATGTAAATATTTCAAAATACATAGTAATTGTCATAACTTTTATAAATTGAGAAATTTATTTATATAGAAGTTCATTCTTTTCACAGATTAGATACCTTAAGAACTTATTTTATGTTTGTGAACTAGTTAAGTATCATGTTTTACACGACACCATTCTTACTTGAAATCATTTAACAAACATTCTTCTCTGAATAGTATACCAGTGTAATGGCCTTAGATATTTGATTGGCGCATATTTATTACTACTGAGTTCCATTTGAAATTTCATATGTATTCAAATGGTATAATGAACCTTAAATAAGTACCTGTAATAAGAATAGTAGGCGATTATCAGTATTTCAAAAATAGCTTTATAGAGCCAATGAAATGGCAATCTTAAGTTTTATATCAGTCAATTAATGTATTTATAAATTTCATCTCTAAGGTTGATTTATTCTGGAGGTTTTAACCTTTAGGATGCCATGTATCATCTCTTAGTTAAGATGAGCCATTGATGGAAAATAAAGCATTCTTCTTTACTGTTTCAATCCCTATAATAATTCAAGACCATATCATCCCAGGAAGTGAAGAGAGGAAGCTGAAATGCAAAATATATTTAGAATAAGTTTGACAGTAAAAATTCCATTAGTTTTGGTATTCTCTAAATAGTGTAAACAAGAATTTTTCTTTCAGGTTGTGTTGATGGAAAATACAAAAGTTTTGGCGGAACAATTTCGGGACGTCAGCGTCGTGCTGCTCAGTACTCATTTCCTAGTGATAGGCCAAAACTAAATGCTCATGTAATTCACTCACACTCATACTCAAATGTGACCGACAAAACATCATTTGACCCCCCTGTAGGGGATTTGGACACTAGGGGAAGTGTGAGGGAGAATATGACTTTGATGGATGTGAATGATGAAAGGATCGAAGGACTGGAGAGCATGTTGGAAGATTTCAAGAAAGAGATGAAACAACTCAAGAAGAAGATCCGAAGACTTGAGGTGCAATGCAAGGCAGAAATTCTGGCAGCAACTAAAATATGTGTGGAAGAAGGAGGAGCCATTAGAAAGCACGGACAAACTTGGATTACCAATGGCTGCACTCGATGTTCTTGCAAGGTAAAGAATAAAATCAGATCATTGTTCACCTGATAATTTTGTGGTGAAGTTTGCAATTGCAACACTATCACACATCCTACACCCTGATCCTTGCTACTGAACTCAGTTTCAAGTATCTTTGTGATCCAGAGGAAAGGAGGAAAGACATAAACAGGCAAAGCCTGGTATCATTAAGTATAAGTCTTCAAGAACCAATCTGTTTACTTGGTGTTCCTCAGTACTGTATTATCAAAAGTCATAAAGATCTAGTTCGACTAGGTTAATCATAGAAATCAAACCAAAGAATAATGGTAAGCAGCCCTTACTTAAATAAACTTACCCTCTCTTGCAATGAGACCAGTGCATTTGAAAATGTCTTCTCCTTCCTTCTGGGACTCTTCTGCTTCTGGAAGAAGACTTCATTTGTGGCAAACACATATGAGTCTTGGTCATTAAGATGTTTGAAATGGATGATTGCATCACTGTTGATTCAACTAAAGCTATATCCAGTGTTAATATTACACTCTGACAATGATAAAATTATCAATGGTAATGCTGTAGCTAATATATATTTCACCCCGCTACTAAGTATAGTGTCTACTGAATTTTGAGGTCAGACATTTTCTAGTCTTTTCTAGTCTGGACAATGCTAGAAGCTTATAAAATAATGATAATACTTGTTGAGCACGTGACTATACATTCATACTCCATTGAGACTGCCTTTGCACAGTATTGGCACAGCTTTGATGAGCAAGAGGTCACTCAGATGAACCTTACTGACACTGTCTCATGCTAAATACTGAGCTTATTTTAATGCATTAAGAATTAAAATATTAATTGAAATTTTTAATCAAATTTTCTGTTCATCATCCCTCCCATTTGATAGGGTAATGCATTATTGACACAAAACTATTTGCATGAGCAGATCCCCCTCCCTAATTTTCATCTCCATTTTTGAGAACTTAATTTCTATCCTTCTCATACACGGAAATCTACATTAAATAAAGAAAATAGTGATTCACTTCCATTTAACCTCAATTTATGAATTCATGAACAAAAGACTGAAATTCCCTACATCCACTTAGCATATTTAATGCCTTCAAGTACTTGTTACTTTACATATCAAGGAGCTGATTAAGCTTGTCTTTCCTTCAGAGATAACAATTAAATTAAAATTGCCGGTCTTGATATCATTTTTCACACCATCTCTAATATGATCCTTGAAAGAATCTAGCAGATACATATTTTTAGATTAAGATTTATTTTTATTTACTAGATATATTAATCCAATTTTGGATTTAAACAAAAGTAAAATATAATATTTAGTAATGTAAGTTGAACTGAAGGTGCAAAATAGAGTTTTACTTATAATTATTGATTTGGTTCACACATTACTTTTAATCTCTGTTTTTTTTATTTGTGCCACTACCAAGTGAACGCATAAATCATGCCAAAATGGAATGAAAATCTCGGAATGAATATTCCGAGATTTTCATTCCATAATAACATTAATGTTATTGAAAATTTTGTTAGTGATCGATAATTAATTCCTAGTGTATCACTAATTTACGTCGTATTTGATGCTAAAAATGATATATAACGTAGCTTGAAATCTTTCAAAGTAAACCTATATAGTTCAAACGTGCAGAAAATATTCGAGACGTAGTTGTGTTGCAAATTGCATAATGTCTTTACCACGTTGTAATCAGGGTATAACAATATAATCACGATAAAAAATTATTGAGATGATTGCAAGTGTATAAAACTCTTGTAGAACACAGGTGCTAAGTTTTCGCCTATTTTAACGTGTACCACGGTTGTTCATGAGCAAAAAACGCGGTATTTACGACGCGGTTGTGTTGCGGGTTGCATAATGTCCTTGTCGAGTTGCTGAACTGCTTTGCATAATAATAATATGTATTTACGGGCTGAAGCCCTTTTACAAAAATACAATTGAAATATGTTGCATAGTTTTCCCATGTAACCATAGGAAATACATCATTGTCATAGGAAAACATAGTATGAAATAAAAAACAAAAATGACATTGTCTTAAAGAAAAATCGATGAGATAATAACAAATATCTCAAATTCTTAAGCAATATTATTATTTACTTATATAGCTAATATTGGCATATTATTATTAATTTTTCTTCTCTATTTTGGGTCATATTAGCCATGAAGTTTCTCCCCCCACTTTTTACAGCCGATATTTAATCAAAAATGGGGGGATTATATTCGGACATAAATGGTTATTGCTACTTGTAATACAAATATTTGAGATGTTACACTAAGTATAGTTTCAATATGCTGCTGTAGCTTCACATAAAACACAAACTTATTTCTCCTTTAAGTATGATGAAAAGGTTATTCAAGGAATTGATGGTAAAATTCCTGAAATAATTGCTTTTTGATATCCAATGTGTTGTATTCTTGAAGATAAGAATTAAATACTCTTGCCACCAAACAAATTTCACCATTCACTTTGTAAGGAGTGAATAATTTTATAACACCCATAATTTTTCATAAGTGACTCAGCCTTAAAAATGTTTATTGAACCTGCCTATATAGTGGCACAACTAAGCAAAGGCAATGTGATCACACCTTGTCTGATCAACATATGCACTTCCCTAATTACCTTGGATTGGAGGACTCTACTCTGGAGAAATAAGAAAGTGTGGGCACGCAAACCTTTCCAGTGAAGGTTTGGTCATAAAACTTAGTGAGGGATGAAAGTAAAGGTCAAACGTACATGAACGTCTTCCCTGCTGTCACCTGAGAAAACATGGAAGTATGCACTTTATTTCCTGGCCCATAGGACTCATCCTCCCATAAGATACACAGTGATTTTTTTAGTAGGATTTTAGAAGAAAAAATAATAATCAACAGCCATCGATGATAACAATTTTTAGGAAAAAAATGGGATTGTTAACTCCCAAAAATATTAACTGTGTAAAGTTATCATAGAGTCCCATAAACAAATAAATGATCGATAGTGCACCTTTAGGTGGCTCTATACCGGGGCTAAGAAGCTCGTTTCAGACGTTTACCTCTAACCCAGTAACCGTTTTGCCGTGACAGCTGGAGACTTGCAATTTTTGTCTTCTGTAGATAAAGAGTTATTTGTTGATTTAAGTGGAGTAACTTTATCATGAAGTGGTTGTTTATTTTTATAAAAAAGAGCAAAACTTTGGCTTTTACCAAATTTTTTTGTAATATTCCGGGGCACATTGAGAAGGCTAGATTCCAAAATGATGATTTTCAGCCCACTTAAATCAAAGAATCATCTTTGATATAAAAAAATCAACAACCATTGATGCTGTTTTCGTATTAAGGCTATAGCAATGTTAATCGCTCAAGCCTGCATTGACAACGGAGTAGACCTTTTCCTTCCCCACCCAAGGATAATCGCTCCCCACTCCATTTTTGTCAGTGCTGCCTTCACAGTTTCCCGTTGGACTTCTACCACCCCAGTAGGCAACCACAGGCGGCGACCATTAACTTGAGTTGGCTTGGAAGTATAGACCCACCTCAAGCCCCCTGCTGTAATGCAGTGTGAAGTGAATGTAAAGAATGTACATCTGATGGCAATACAAAATCAGATGCATGAAAACGTAGCCATACCTTCAGCCCATATGATGCAGGACGATGTTAGACCACATTTTCTAGGAAAAAAGTGCATATTTGGGCTGGGAAATAATGTACATTCCCAGCAGTTAAAAAGAGTTGAGCTGGTTCAATATAGCTTTTCTTAAAGCTTATTGTCTGCATTTCATAGCCGATTCATCAATTAATATATGTCCCCTCCCTTTGTTCCAGGACTCCAACATCGAGTGCTCAGTGGAAGTGTGTTCAACAAACCCTTGAAAGAGCCCAGGGCAAAGAAAGGAAACAACTGAATCCTGATTTTAGAATGAATTATCAGAGTGTGATTTCAGCTCAACACGAAAACAACAGTGACTTGAGAGTGTGTGTCTGACATCACAGGACTCTTTGAAAAAAATCTTTGAGCAAACATCAACAATGATGCTGTGTTGGGATCTAGAACAATTGCTAAAAAAAATGATTGACACAATGGGCAAGAAAGGCTTGATTTTATCATTCCCTGGTCATTATTTTTGTGGCATGACTTTATTGGCCAGGACTTGAGTGTGTGTGTGATTATTTGGTCACTCTCTGAGGTGAGATGAGTTAAGAGGCTTTGGTGTACAGAAAGTTGCTGAGGATGTGATTTGATAACAATGGACTTATTTATTTTAAATATGATAATTCAAGCAGCACATATGAAGGAATGAAAAGTGTTGGTAGCCAGGACCCTGAAGGTGACTATTCATCCATCAGTTTCAACTTTTTTAGTTTGAAAACTTTGATTTTCTATTACTGCAGTCGAGGCAAGGAATAAGGTGAGTTATTAATTTGTCCAAATGTGTTCGGTTTAGACACTATCTGTAGCAGCAGTCACATCTACATCAAAATGGACCCACTCTGCACCTAAGGTTTTATGAACAACTACTACTTGAAGAAAAACCTAGGCTCCTGCTGACACTTGTGTGGTGCTTAATTTATCAAGGATGTGAGTTGAATGATCTGTATCTAAATTTTGACTACGAAAGACCTTTTAGAGTACCACAATAAGGTAGCCTTTAAAACTTGTGAGTTACAAGACTGCTAAAACACTGCCATGATAAAAAAATATAGTCGCCACATGAAATGTATCCATTAGTCCAGCATTTACAAATGGAAAGCTGTTCATGATCACTAACTCCTATTCATTTAATTTTAAAGTGCCCATGGCTTCTTAGTTAACGCAGTGAAGATATGGTGAAAATTAACTGCTGCAACTTGAGGAACCAATGTGATTTTTCACTAACAACAAGATGTTATAATAGTAACAACATTGACCATACCCGCAAATTTATGTGTGCAACTTTATAATGAATCTGGTAACATCATACAGCATTATGTTCTTTTGCTAAATGATAATTGATATCAACATGCAAAACACTACCAAGAGGATGAAATGCTAAAGAAAGGTAATGAAGGTTATCAGAGACAGTTTCATTGTGTAAAATGTACATGTACTGAAGACAAGTGGCATCTTAAGATAAATTCTTTGCAGAGATATGCAAATACCTAGCTGATATCTTAAACTTGTGAAATAAAATGCCAGTTCATCTCTCATAGAATTTATTGCTTGAGCAAATATGCCAAAAGTTTAAACAACTAATCTTCACAATATTAACAGTGAACTAACAACTCAGTTTTAAATTAAGGCTGCCATCAATAACAATCTATAACAAAAATAAATTACGAAGCTTAAGAGATAATATAATTAGGAACAGTACCTTATGCTTTATAATTTACTTTGTGCTGTCCATTCATATAGTGCATACTCCAAGACGGGTAAGGATTGGATTACCATATTTTCCAGCTTAGAAGATGCATGGGCATGTAAAACACACCCCAGTTTTAGCCACATTATTTGAAAAAAATAACCTCTCTTGTTCCCCTTCGATATTATTTACAGTGAAACAGTTAAGCGATCTTTTGCTGAATACAGGAACAAATATGGTAACAATAAGTGATCTAGAATGTCACAATGCTTATTTTTACTTACACCTCACTGTATGATTTGTAACATGCAGATTTCAACAAGAAGGTCTTTAGGCAAAATATGACGCTAACATCAACCTTATAAGATACAGTGTGGTTTTCCGCATCTTTATACAGGGGAGAAAGCATGTCTTATAAGCCAGAAAGTATGGTAGTTAATCTCACAAAGTTTCAAACATAGATATAAATAAGAAAGATTGCCAAAAAATTCAGGTAACTTACTAATACTTCAGTAAATAAATTAACGTATGCAAACATTTTATCTCTCTCATAATAAATTTTGAATTTCATAACACTCTGTGAAGATTAAAATATTCCAAAGAGATTTCAGCATGAAAAGTTAGCAACTTTGACAAAGCATAAGGAAGTCACTGATTATCTTTTCCAGAAGTAATGCCAAACTTCAGCTCATTAATAAAAAATCAAATATTTACATTCATAACATGTACTTGAAAACAGGACTTTCATTACTGTAAGACTGATCTTTCAACTCTCGACAGGTGATAGCAAGTTCAAAAATACTGATGTAAAAACACATGGTAACCTTAAAATATTTCCTCCTGGAAATAATCATATATTTACATGTCAGTTAATCATCACAGAACATCCTCGGAGCATCAAAACTGGAAGGAACATGACCTATGTGAATGTACACTGACCAGGGGCACGTGAATGTCATATATTGAGGGGGGAGGGGTTGCTACTTTCTGGGAGTGTGGGGGGTATGGAATTCCTATGACCACCATTTTTTTCTATTTTACCAGGAATTATGGCCCCCCTCCTCCCCAAATTAATCCACCACTGACATAGAATTGGCTCATTTTAATTTGTGAGGAAGAATTTTTCCCAGTATCAATTTTCAACCCCAAGAAGAAAATTCACTGAAATTCTTCATCATTATCCTTCAACCATTCCAAACTCAGCGTGATTGCTGTTGATTTGATTGGTTTGGGGCACAAAAAGTTTTCCTCATTTTTATCACATTGAAGCCATGCCAAAACAAGGAGAAATTAAAAATAGCACCAAAGTCTGAATGTGTGCAGGTCAGTTTTTCTCTCCAATATTTTTACTTTTAATGGTAAAGTATTATTTTCTTTGCCATAAATTCATTCAAATATCTCTGGTATGATGATACAATTAACGTGAAATGGCATACAATGAAAGCTTCCTAATCCTGACAACATCACAAATGAAATGATGAAACCCATCAGTTCATGCATGTGTATCACTTCAAAGAGATCAGTCCACCATGAGGTTTCCTGAGGCTCTGGCTGATAACAGATTGCTATGATTAGCTAAATACTTGGTTAAATTTGTATGAATTTTAAGATAAAAATTTACTACCTCAACACTTCCAGTCTCTAATTTACCTAACATAATTTCATGCCTAAATCAATTAGCCTATAAATTTTACATGTGATCCAGTGGCAACTAGGTCTCCAGACGCTTTTTTCTTTATATCCACTTCTAAGAAAGCCATAGTCCTTCCAGCCCTCATTGTTTTTGCATCAATTAGAATCTCTTCTCCTTCCAAAGCTGGCTTCAAATAACTAAGACAAAAATTATATGCATGACAGTTTTAAAACAAAAATTTCATTTCAAAGCAAATGCAAAATGCGAAGTAGAAATTTGTTTCTGAGTGTAAGGTGACTTACTTGATGTTCATATTGACAGACACTCCTGGAGCACCTTTTCCATGAGTCATTAATGCAAACGTTGATATGGAATCTATGAGTGTGGCAGTGAATCCCCCATGCAATGTCCCTCCTTTGTTAAGATGCTTATCCTCCACCACCATTTCCACAAGGCAACGACCTTCTCCCGCAGACACTACTTTAGCCTGGTGAGATGAAAATAAGAGTGTTTATACGGAACTATGAAATTATTTGTAAATATTTAAATAAAATTGGCTACACAGCACCCAATAGTTGATCTTCACCTCATAGAAAGAAAGGAGAGCATAAATGTTGTGAATCATGTATTTTACCTCAGGCTCATCCTTTAAGGAGATGGAAAATTATATGGATAAAAAATGAGTTACATCATAGGTAGGTAGGATGTTTATTATGGGTGCATTGGCAGCATAGGTCATTTGCACCCCTTGCAACTCATATTCAAAAGGGTTTACAAATATGCATTGAAGCTGAGTTGCATCATTCTCAGCGTGTTTGCAAAACTCATATTTTAAGAGCTTCCATGCAATCTAAAGAAACCAGAATTCAGCTATCTTTAGGGAACATTGGGTCACAGTTATAGGCGTATCCAGGGGGGAGGAGTTTGGGGTATGTAACCCCCCCATTGATAACAAAGTTAACTTGGGGGGTATGAAATACCCATGTAAAACCCCCCCTTCAGTGGTGGTGACCCCCCCTTCAGACGCTTCTAGATATGCCTATGGTCACAGTAGGTAATGCCATTAAGCCACTCAGCACAACAAACCATATTTTCCCTGTATGACAACAATTGAAACAAACTTGATACTTTATTAATATTATGTAAAGGAAGGAATAGCTTTAAAAGCATTACAAACTTCAATTTAATGAAAATTAATTTTCTCATAAGATCATAATAACTGCAGTACATGTATTTCGATTGACTCAGTGTCCTTAAGAATTATTCTCAAACTATATTTGATGCATAAGATAAAGGTTAGTCTCCTTTCATTTGAATGCTTTTCACTTGAGGCAAATATATGAATGGTCATGTTCACGCTGCACATTGAAAATTTCTTTGCGAGAATGGGAAAATTGAGAACGTAAATGGAGGTAATGGAGGTAAGTAAAATGCACGGCCCAACCTATATAACCCACTAAACTCTGTACTGTGGGGGGTCTGAGGCCAGGGGCAGGTTAAGGTTGTTGTTTTGGTGGGGCACGGATTGCTACTTTCCGGGGCTCTCTAGAATACTTGATGACCACCATTTTTCCTATTTTACCAGGAATTACAGGTGGTGGCCACACACCCCCGTAATCAGCCACTGCCCAAGGCATTCTCAAAAGGACTACATTCCACTCTTCACAGTCTCGTGGGAGGGCCCAGAACTTGTTGAACCAGCCCTGGTACAATGCCTTGGGAACAATGTTCTTATAAGAATGAAGGCAAAAGATAACCCTTATAACCAGGTTATCCTTTGCTTTCATAGGTTTGATCAGAGGTTTTGTAAAAAAAAGGAGAATACAGATATTATGATTTTGGTCATAAGCACAAGGGGCCTTATCATAGTCATGGTACTACTAAACAGTATTTGTAGTACCATGATCATAGTGACAAGAAACTCAGGTAAATATTAAGTTTTTTTTTGCAATTTAGCCTCTGAAAGTTGAGGAGTTAAAAGTGATACCATTTAATAATTTTATAACTTGCAGGGTATCACACACATTAAATATTTTTGCTGCCAATACTTACATAAAAATGAGTGCAGCAAAAATTTGTTGGATCTTTTGATTTTTTTGCGGATAAAAATAAGATTCACTTCTTCATATCACTTACTATACAAGGAAGAACAATAACTCTGACAGGGTTAAAAATATATGCTATGAATATATAATAAACCAACAGGTACCTAAGCAGTGTTTGCTGTATGCTGCATCATCAGTACTGCTGGTGGTCCATGAAAACTATATTGGACAGATTTTTCAAATCCTTCCTTATACATTCTAGTTATTTCCAACAATGAGATGGAATCATTCTCTTTCCTCGACATCCAGCTAACGACTATACAATTTTGGTGGATAACTCATTCACGATGTTCAATTCATACTTTGCATCTCAATAATGAATAAGGTTAGCTAATTAGACAGCGATTACACAGCAATGGTTATTTTGTAATGACAGACACCCATTATAACAGCAATGTTAATGAAAAAATATACTTCCTCTACAGGAAGCTTGAGGTACGGAATAAGCTCTATAATTGACAATGACCCCTAAAAGTAGCTTCACAAATGATACATTAGCATCTATTGTGAGCTGATTTGGTAATTTTCACTTGGTAGGCTCTGCTTAAAATAGCTGAACAAAATTCATAATTTTATTGACTTCGCCATTAGTTAGTACATAAAATGAAAATGAGGATTCTAGAACTAACCAGGTTAAATTGAAGATCAAATATGCCCAGTTGCAGTAGAAAAACATACTCCAAAAGATACTATTGACTAAATCTCAACGACAAATTACTATGATAACGTATAGATTAAAAGTAAATCGGATATTGTTACGCATATATCAGTACCTTTTCAAGAAGTCTATCAAAACCTCCACCTTCACCGACATACTTTAAAATATTTTTCACTAAAGCAACGGCGTTCCCTTTAGCTGAGGCCATAGTAATTAGATGACAAGTATTAACATTAACGATTCACTTTTATTCATACTTCCGAACGCCAATCATGACATTGCATAACTTCCTGCCTTCCTCCAAGGCGAAAGATTCTAGGTTAACAAATCTCCGCAACTTCACGAAAGAATATGGAACAGCGAAATTATCGACAAGGGCAAATGTGACGCATTAAAAAACTCTGTTGTTATCGTTGTCATTGCGCTTTTGATGCTTCATTTTTTCCACGATTTGCGCCATTTGCCTTTCGATCATTTAAATACGTTAAATACAATACACATGTATTTTGACCAAAGGATTTGTGAAAGACATGGTTAATAAGTGAATCTTGAATAGAGAAATGTGAAGCTGTCGGTAATTTTCGCCTAGCAATTTTACAGAAACATTGTTTTCTCTCCTTATTTTATTTTCAAGTTAGAAATCTAGATATACACAGGACCGAAATACGCGATATGAAAACATTCCGAGCGTTAACAATTCAAATTTTTGTTCAGCGAGGTAAGGAAAATATTTTTTATCAGTTTTGTAAAAGATTCTTTCTTCAAAGATTTAACGAGAAACTGGACAGAATTCACTGTGGATGATTATTTACTTAAGTACATATAAGGCTAAGGTCAATTGTCCTTAGAATGTTAGCCAATAAATCAGGACAATATCTTGAGTAGATGAAAGTTTGTATTCTAGCAAATATGCTTCTTCAAAGGAGAATGTACCAGAGAGAATGATAATGAATTTATAAATTGCTGAATGAATTTCCAGAATATGAACACATATTGGTAAGTACTTTATAATATAACTTTAATGATATCAAATATTTGAAAATGATCGAAAACTTTGTTATACTTGCGTTGATATTTTTCGAATGATGACAGTTGATCTGTGCAGATAGAAATTTAAAATTTTCTTTTATTGGCGTTTCACTTAACATTACACAAACGGTTATAACTCGTATAAAATTATTATTATTTGGTTTCTTATATTTCTCTCACTTAAAATTGATATAATCATCTAATTAGCCTTTTAGTTTAAAGAAGAAATACAATAATGTTGATTGCCATTAAAACTCTTTCTACATCCTAGTTCTTATTATTTTGTAAGCTTTATATAAAAATGTACAGAAACCAACCTCATGGTTTAATCGCAGTGATAGAAATTATAGTTCCCCTGTGACGCTATACATTGCTGACAAGTTAACTCTTTACACGGGGCACAAAATTGCACAACTTCAAACTACAAGTTTTTCTCAATCGGGCGTGCAATCATTTTCGAATTAGAGCAGGGGCTATTTTACCATCTTGCGTTCATGCATTCGTGCATGAGTTTTTGCAATTCTCGGCTTTACACGATGCAATTTGAAATGCACGTTCGTACGCACATCATTGTGCAATTACGTGCCCCGTGTAAAACTGCCAGGCATACATATGTGTAAAGCTCATTGCTGGGAAAGCATTCTTAAATGCCCCAACAGGGACTTAGGAATACATATCTTGATGTATCTATAATCCCGGTTAAACATCTTTAGATTTCCATATTTGAATAATTTTATCTCCAGCAAATTGTTTGCTTTTTAATTTAATGGAATGTTTCCGTTAATCAATGGTTTGGAGCAGCAGTCGTCGTGGAAAGAGGATGTGAGCATACTAAAGGCCTATATGAGATGTGGGTGCGGAGAGGAATGGAGAGGGCAAGCTGGGCAGCGACGTCCGACGTGGTAGTTTTAGTTATGGGGTAGGGGAGGAAAAGAGGTTGGTAGCGGAGGTATGGGAAGGAAAGGAGAAGTGGATAGAGGACGTATTGAGTGGGAAGTGAATGTTGAAGGAGGTGATAGATGGATCGGAATATTCGGAAAACAAGAAAGAGGGAGAAGAGTAGGGTATTTGGAAATCATGAGGAGAGGCGAAAGGTATGAGACGCTCAAGATCAATTTAATGAAGGGAAAATAAATAGTCATGAATTGGACCATCAAAATAAATCACATTTGGCGTGAAATTTGGAGACGGTCCATAATCCATATAACCTACTGATGTATAGGCGGAATACAAAATGATGATGACGTACTAATTCCTTAAACAGCCTGCTGAGATGAAGATGCAAATACTACATAACATTATAACATTCACCCGTGACCCCTCCCGCCAAGGAACTATGTACATACTCGTATCCAGTATTGGACTGATATCAGGGACTGGTAATTTATCCTGACAGGACCTCAATGCTTGAACGATGCGTATCAAGGGTGGTATAACTAGTAGGATGAATCTCACCCTCGACGTCATAAATTTAACTCTCACCTAATCTGTGCCAGCATTCCATGCGTTCAAAACACTTTTTCAAGGTTTTTCTTACCATAATAAAATCATAAAGGAAATAATTTGAATTGTGGTTGGAAAATTTATTGCATATAGGTAAAGATACGTTATTTTCGCACGAAAAATGCGGAAAAAAATTAATTCTCTTTAAAACATGTTTTCATGATTTTTCTTTATGTTTTGTGGTATTTGGAAGCATTTAAAGTGGTTTTATATTTCACGAATTAATGCGAAATAAGTCTTTGCAAATAATTGCTATTTTGCGAAATAGGCGCTAATTTCACCAAAATTTAGACATTGACACTTAGACAGTACACCCCCATTGGCTATATCTGGCGGCCTAGCGCCCAATCACGAGTATTGTTGAGCGACGGGTATGCCTGACATGGTAGGGTAGGCTTGTGCGATGACCGATGTTGGTCATCGATTTTCGATGAAAAAATTTCAACGAAATGTTTTGATGACGATGGCTGTCATCGATCATCGAAAAGAGTGTACACGATGATCGATGACTATCGATGAATATCGATTATCGGTGAATGTCGATGATCGATGAATGCCGATGATCGATGAATTACGATGATCGATGACTCTCGATTAACTGTGCAGTATTGATGAGCGATATATCGCTGTGATTGAATCACCGATACTGAAAAGTAGCAATCACGGCCTGTGACTAAATAATCGAAATCACTTTGACTGTGAATTCGGTGAATTTAGCCGATTTATCTCAGGCTGCTACCGGTGCTACCAACTGCACCAGTGCAACCAACGAATACAATGCTACCACTGCTACTGCGTATTAACTGTGATTGAACGTGATCGCTACTTCTGTATCGTCTACCACAAACATGAGGAAAAACATGAATTCCAAACATCCCACTGTGGCCCTGCCATCGTCCTCAAGGCGCAATAGCTGGAGTGCTTATACTTTATACAATCATTTTAGATCTAAGGCGTTCAAATGAATGAAAAAAAAGAAGAAAAATTAGTGATATCGATCATCCTCATCGATGATTCGCATCGACTCATCGACATCAATGATTCGCATCAACTCATCGACTCATCGGGATCGATGATTCTAATTGACTCATCGACATCGATGGTCGATGACATTCATCGTCATCGATTACAGTCATCGCACCGCGATGACTAAAATCATCGTCGATGACTTCGATTAATCGACTCATCGCACAAGCCTATGGTAGGGTGTTCATTACCACAATATTCTTTGTTTAGTGTCTTTGTCTGCAAGATACATAACCACTTGTTTTAAAACGATTAATACGTTGGTGGGAGAACACATGTTGCATTTTCAGTGTTTTGCCTACTAGATAAATCTAGAGGGGGAAATTTTTTATGAAAGAGCATTCACAACTTTATCTGTTTGTAGTTAAAACCAAGATGGCGTTTCTCAATGCCCATAAAATGAAAATTGAGTACCCGAGGTTTCTATGGGATGAGTACCCCACTCTTCCTGCGGTATTTTTTTCCGAATTGTGTAGTGACACGATGGAACTCGTGGTTCCATTCGGTCATGTATCTAGACTGATGCGTTGATGCTTTGATAGATTTCATCAATAACTACGAAAGCAGAAATGTAAGTGCAGATTATGTAATCGAACAGTTATCTGATCCCAAAATGGCCTAGACCCCCAAGCTACAGATGAAGTTCGTAGCCAAATCCTGTGAAAATTTTGGCACTCTAATCAACGTTCTTGAGGGATCAAAGTATCCCTATTTACACCTGTGGGATCAACTAGAACAACTTGGTGCTTCCCTCAAGCGGCTTTCAGATGGACACTTCCCACTTCAAGACAACACTCATCTTTTGGCGATCCAAAGTGCCATGGATGCTGTGTCAGTGTGTTCAGAAGAGTGCAAGTAAGCTGGCAATCCAGATGGCTCCAGGAATGATGCAACATTTCTACAAGACGGCCGGACAGCTATTTAATCCAGCAGTTGCCGCACAGACTGACATTTAATGAGAATTCAATAAAAGCGAAACTTCCAACATTCTCACAGCTGAATGAAGATGCCTTTGTCGAGGGGTAGGTAGGTACCAATGTTTCCACAGGCAACTTTCAAGTCAGGTTTGAGATTGCGGAATTGTGGACCTGATTCAAATACTGATGGCCATAAAGGTGATGAACCCATCATTTGCAGTGCCTGCATTGCAAACCATTTGGGCGCCAGTTAACCACATGGATGCTGAACGTTTTTTCAGCCAATACAACCTGATCTTGACCGACAAGCGGATAAGAATGAAAACCACTACAATAGAAACGTGTTCCATGCTTTCTTTCAATCAGTAAAAAGTGAAGTCAATCAGTGCCCTAATGGGACGAAGAAAGGTAGATTTGATCGACATTAGACCTAGGCCTACTTTATTTTTATTTTATTTTTTATTGTACATAGTAGTCTCCAAGAACTAATATTTGGCCTAGAACTGCACCGTTCCATAATTTAAGCCCTGACCCTAATTGTATTTTCAATATTACCAAAAAATGAGGAATAAAAAAATAATTATGAACATCTATTGTCTATGGTAGTAACTGCAAGATTCATGTGGTTTAAATAAAAAATCAATCTAGGCTAGAGGCTTGGATATATATTTTGCGTTTACTCTTCAGATATCAACTTTTTCATTTCTTTTTTTCTTTTTCATTAAAAATGGCCGAAGTGTGATTAATATGTTAAGACAATATATGATCACATTGAATATATTAGACTTCAATACATATTTGAAAAAATTGAAATAATTACCCGTAATGACATATATACATATATACTCATAGGACTAATTTTTTTCCATTAAGTATTCCAGTTCTGTGGCATTTTTTCTTGCTAAGATATGATCTGTCTTAGGCAGTTCTCGTAGTGTGAGCGATTAAATCTTCTGTTGATTACCAACATCTAAGGTTTACCCTGATGCGGGCCACGCCCATACCTCTCCATCCTTACCTACCATACATTCGCTCAACATCTAGAAGTGGTGTGTCCTTCATATTACCAGTCTCCGTCGTTGATGTCCGAATGCCTCGGAGAATACTTCTTTGGTGATAATTTACTTTAAAAAGTTCATACATTCTCAAACAAAGGAAAAATTATTACGCTTCTATTTCAAAGTTCCTTGAAATATTTACAATTTTTAGTTTTTACCTGTTGCATGATTTTATCATTTTGATCGCAACAGTTTTGCCACCGGTCTTGGAGGCAAAACTGTTTTTAGCAATTTCAACCGAGGCAGAGAAACCCGGAAGAAGATTTCCTTCATCATAACCTACCGGCAGAATCGGAACTAATTCTATCTTTCATCATGTCCGTGGCAAGTGGTGGAATGATAAAAAAGAGTAATTCTCATCACAAGGAGCGTCAACATTAAGTATGTGATTTGAAATGTTGCTTATCGTAATGAATAATATCCACTCGATAGAAGGGTATTTATGACACTGAGCAAACTATTATTTTTAAGAGACTTGCGAGTGAGAGATAACAAGCCATTTAAACATACATATATATTAATGCTGTGATTTTGACCATTGTTCCAACGGAAATTTATAATTTTCGGATACCTTAAAAATTTTGCTCATTGGAGTAGGATCGAATAGTCTGTTGTGTTTGATAAACTTACCTTTCGATCTCTATAGTGGGTAACAGGCGGAATCAGATAGGGTAGTTGCCCGCAAAGAGAATATCAGCCCCCTCAGGTGCTCCACAGAGTGTCCCACCGTGGTGAACCCTGTCCCTCTGCTAAAAATTCTGATAAGCCCAATATTTGTACGAATCGAATGTAATAAAGAAGAATTTTAACTGCTTGCCCTTCGTAGTCTGTGCTGTAGTCAATTGTTCCTCTTTGGACTATCAGAATATTATTTAACCGTAATTCTTTGTTAAATATGTTGCAATACATTGAACCGAAATTATTATTATTAGTATAATCTACCAGTTAAGGTAGGTTTAATTGGAAGAGAGTAAAAATCCTCTATATTTTTACAGGCCCCTATCTCCGTGTACAATTTTTCTTCATCTTAGCATACATCCTTCATCCCGCTCATAAAGCCTATTCTTTTCCTCCCCCTTGCCCATTTGCCCAACGCTCTCTCCTATATTACGGCCTTCCGCATCCCTTCACCCGTCATTACTTGTTCCAGCCACCTTATCTGCCTCCCCCAATCTCTTCCAGAAGTTTTCTCTCCTCACCAGCCGTGTCAAGCACTTCCGTATTAGTTTTCCTTTCCGTCCACCATACCTTCTTTATTCTTCTCCGCACCCACATTTCAAACGCCTGCAACCTATTTTTGTTCTTTTTTCTCGATTCTGTCCTTTTGATTCCAAGATTCTGAACCATTCAACGCTACACTCCATGTTAAAATCTTCGCCAGACCTTCATGCTTACACAAGAACCGATATTATCTACATTGTTTAAAAGTCTGTCTAATTAATCTTCTTCCAAAATATCAAAATGATGGTAAACACTGAATCCTTGCCCAAGTTTGATTGTTTATATTGTATTGTATAAAAGGTTATAATATTGACAAAAAGGAAGAAAGTGATTTAGGGGAAATTGGGTGAAGAAGTAAAAAGTTGATCAGCAAAAACCTCGTTATAGAAATTTATTCCGAATGGCCGCGCAGCTTGGTCTGAGAGGGAAGAAGATGGACGTAGTGTGGTCTATAGGGAGTAAAGGAGTGCTAAAATATGGATGGGACTAATGGAAATTCTAAGAAGAAATTCGACGGAGGCAAAAGTAATATAAGAGGATATATATCGGGAGTTAAGAGAAGACTTGAGGTAATCCGGGAGGGGTAGGGAGAGGACACTGTTGACTCCTACTTATCCGGCCATTGTGGGATTGATCCTTTGGGTGGGTTTACGATGGCTGTTTAATCACAATAAATTTAAAAAGGTATATATTTCAGAACTTAATGTAGAATGAAATTATGATGTGGATGCTTGTAATTAAGTTCATGGAGGAATAAAACTGCGTTTATTAATTTCAGTTTGACGCTGAAAGCATAGATAGCAATTTGATGGTGGATATTATCTCCTCTCGCATTAGAATGCGTAGGAAATAGCCTAAGGAGAAAGGGTCACCTAGACTGGGAATTGAATCACGAACATTCAGCTTTCCGGCACTATGCGCAAACCAAACCACGAGTCTACGATGTGATGTGACATGTCGAAGGTCACGACATGGATATATCATGTCCGATGCCACGGATGTCACGTCATGGACGCCAACACAGCTAGTTTCCATTGAATCTCCAAAAAATAGCTGGAATTCGGAATTCTAAGTGCCGTATTTATTGGCCCGGAAAGATGGAAGTCCATAGTTAGATTCCCAGTCCAGGGATCCCCTTTTCCTCCAGAAAATTTCTGCGCATGCTAGTATTACTCAAATCAGATCTTGCATCACTCATATTAAGTCGGTGTCCCACAGTAGTGTTTCTCATGCATTAATTCATGAAAACTATCAGTATTGGACTGCGCAAGCACGTACCAATAGTCTATGATTTCTGTAAATTAGGTAATTCTGTAAATTCATGACGAAACATGACCAATGGCTATGGTTTTTCTGCGGGCATGCACTTCGGCCATACCCTTGCTAGAGACTACTACGAGGCCGGATACGTGACGGACAATTGAAGCAAGACAGCATTAAAGGAAGTGTAGGTACTCTATGAGTTTTCGGAAGGAATGAGGGGTAAACATTGAACGAGCTAGAGACGGAAATAATTCAGGTCAACGGAGTGCATCTTTCGCGAAAGAAAGCTGGTGGCAAGCGGATGCGAGTAACGCAGCTTTACCGGAAGTCTATTGGAAGGGGCAGTTAGAAGGGTCGGAGGAGTAGGTGAGGAAAGGAAGTGAGAGATCGGGGAGCGAGGGACCATTCGCAGTGGCTGTTTTTTTTAGAAAATAGACTCTTCTAGTCCCAAAATTGCGTAATGAGTATCTTCCACCAGTGCAGGTACTCTATAATTAATTGAGGACTGCTTTGGATGAAATGTTTATCAAGGACGGCTCATAGATCTACTGTTTATGAAAGAATGCCAGTGATAATGAAGTGCTGTTGTGGACAGGAGATTCTTTCGGACAAGGCCTACGTAAGTCTACCCCGGGATCCCACAGACGCCATCATGAGGAAGACTATCGACCTCATCAAGAAGACGGGGATACCAGCCGAGACCGCAAAGAACCTCAGACCTCAAGCACCAGTACCTCCAAGACTATATGGATTACCCAAGATCCACAAGACCGACGTACCACTGAGGCCAATAGTGAGTGCCATCAGCTCACCAACCTACAATCTGGCGAAACATCTTACCGGCATCCTAGCTCAATATGTAGGCACCTGCGAGGATCATATCAAAAATTCAGCAGAGTTTGTTAAAACCCTGGGTGAGATCCATCTAGAAGAAGGGGATATTTTGGCTAGCCTGGACGCCGTATCCCTATTTACACGGGTTCCTCTTGCTGACACCTTACGCCTCCTGGAAACTAAGTTTGATGCTGCCACAATAACGTTATTCCGCCATGTGCTTACATCCACCTACTTCCTGTACGACGGACATTACTTCGAGCAAGCCGATGGAGTAGCCATGGGATCTCCACTCTCCACTGCCATTGCGAACTTCTTCATGGAAGATTTTGAGGAAAAGGCGCTCAACTAGGCCCCACTACGCCCGAAGCACTTCTACCGTTACGTAGACGACACATTTGTGGTTTGGCCACACGGAAGGGACGCCCTCGATCAATTCCTAAGACATATGAACAGGCAACATCCGAACATCTCCTTCACGATGGAACTGGAAAAAGACGGCCAACTACCTTTTCTCGACATCTTAATCCAGTGGAAGAGTAACGGCACGATCGGACACAGTGTGTACCGCAAGCCCACACACACGGACCTATATCTGAACGGAAATAGCCATCACCATCCCGCCCAGCGACGAGCAGTGCTTAATACACTATTCCACCGAGCCAGGGCTATTTCCGACAAAAACAGTTTACCAAGCGAACTGAGTCACCTGAGATCAACCTTCCTCCAAAACGGATACAATGGACGTGACATTTCATTGTTCCTGAAAAGGGCCTTCAATCCACGGGAGCGTACCACGGAGGAGGAGAAGGAAAAACCATTAGCAAGAGCCCGCTCTGAAAAGACATCGACTATTTTTTCTTAACCATTTCGAAGAACGGAGAGAAGTGTTCGAAAAAATGTTTTGAAAATATTAACTCCAAAGGTCTCCCACAACATTCTTAATTATTAATTTAAGAATCAAGTGAGGCCTAAGTTTCCTCGTGGCCCTGAGATCTCGATTTTACACTTTTTTATCTGTCCTTTGATATTCCCGTGACTGAGTCATCAGAGGTTACAGAAAACCCATGTCTGAAACTGGGCTCAAACCCACGATCTTTTGGTCGTAAGGGTTGGAGGTACTACGAATCTGACTGAGCCTACTGTCCTGTTTTAATTTTATACGTTCAATATATCGCATATAAGAATATTTGCATCCACCATGATGCGAAATAAACACTTTGTACTGTTGTACATACTTTTATTTAATCGACCCAATTATTTCCACGCCTATATTGTCATTCTTGTGATACAATGGGCCATGACGCTTTGGCCAGGTTCCTTGGTCGGTACAAAGTGTTTCTTTTGCAACAAGATGGCCTTCGCCGCAAAGTAAATTCTGACTCTATCAATGTAAAATCGATAGGGCACGGATTGTAGTTAAGTGACTTTCAATATCCGCTGCACGAGGGAAAGAACCTATAGCGCTGCAGGTTTTCCGGGAACGAAAATTCTTATTTGACCAGTTTATCGCCGTCTTATCTCAAACGTCGGCTTGCTGAAGCGACTGCGAAGGAAGCGACCACTGACGTAAGAAACAGACGGCGCTTCCCCATTTTCCGGAATGCGAGGTGGAGAGGAAACAAAGGCTTGCGTTATCTTATTTCAAGTTACATTCACGGCGCCCAGGTAATGAGACCCAGGAGCCTTATGAAGATGATTTGTAATTGCGAAGGACAATGGAAGACAAATGTTTTATTCAAAGGATCCCACATCGAATAAAATTTTCAACATTATACGACGTCGCCCGCAAAGCTCTGCTCTTTCCGTTGCCATTAATATTAGCATATCCACATTGCATTCCTTGCAATAACTATATTTTCTATTTAAAATACAGTTAAAAGTAAGTTAATTCATCTCTCACACAAACATGCCACAATCAACCCTTCTATTTAAATAATCAACAATGTATGGACGCGCTATTGAATGATAATTTAATGTCTTTATGCCCCTCTTTTCCCTTAGTAATGCCACTCAAATAGTAAACTCTTCCCCGTGCGGCGACTCTTAATTCACTTAACCGTACTAGCCGAGTGGTTAGAGCGGTCAGCTATTGACTGGAGGGTCCAGGAGGTCTGGGCTGAAATTCCGGTCGATTTCATAGGGAAACTTCGTACTAACCCTAACTAACTGCTGGCCCTAAGATGTGTGATTTTCTTTGTGCCCGAAGACGCCAATTGGGGATTCGCAGGTGGTACCAGGAAAGGTAATGGCCCCCCTACCCTGATGGGCGCGTTTCTCCCGCCACTGGGCTTAGGAAGAAGTTGAATCCTCTTTAACATGGCTTTAAGCTTAGAATGAGGTTACACTTCCATACCTTCGACGAACAAACACATCTACGGGTTGAAAACCAACGTTTTCTTTTTTTTAGTAACGACTGATCAAGAAGAAGAAAAATAATTAAGAGCGTGAATATTATTTTTAAACCGATGCCTGCTCAGCTATTTGGGTAAAATAGTCTCTTGACTAGTAGGGGTAAACGCTATGCTGGAGCCTTTTTTTAAACTTAATTTGTGGAGGATGATGTAAGTTTCTTGTCTGATATGAATATATCTTGCCACCCAGTGGCAAGTTTTCCATTATTTTACCTCAGTTCACTTCGGTGGTAGAAAATGCGAGTACTACTTACTACTCGTAAGTCGCATTCTTGGAAAATTATTGAACAACTTCCTCGGCCGCGAAAAGATTCCTGTAGTGCGATCAGAACCTTCAGAATACCTACCATATTTGTTATTAATATAATATCAGAAAAATCAACTGGAAAGAGTAACTTTTATGTAAACCATTCATCTCAGGTTTGATAAAACAATTTGGCACCACTATTTACGGAAAATAAAATATATGCCTACGTTCATTGTAGTGCAATTGGTGCAATACTAACCACTGTGAGTTCTTTTTGAAAATTTTTACCGTTTTGGAAGTACCGATATTTTATACTGAACAGTTAGAAATTGAAACACGCAAAAATCGAAGGAATTGTTCAAGCTGAAGAAGAAGAAGACATGAATTTTATACCATAGGCTTATTAAGGCGCGTTTATATGCACACACAGTGGTGAAACGCGCACCACACTGCGGCATAATTTTTAGCGTACTAGCAAACAACGAAACAGATTAGTGAAGTGTGTCGTACCGCCTGGACAGACTGTGGTCGAATACTCAATATTTTGTTTTAAGTTGTTCGCTGAAAATTTTGACGAATTTCAAACTTGAAAAGACTCAATTTCGAACTTCAATTAAAATCTTGTTTAGGGATTTCATCATTTCAGTCATAGAAATCGGGTGAATCTAAAAAAATTTAAATCAAACGACTTGAAAGGGAATTTGCAACTAAATCGGTTGTCGAGGTCACGTTATGCCATACCCCTTCCTTTAATTCACCTCTACCTACGTTACGAAAATTTTGTCGACGGTAACAAAGTCCACCGTATCGTCCAGGGCGCCTCTTGCTTACACTTTGCGAGGAGAATTCCTGAACAAGCATATCACATTGGAAGGTGATACAGTAGTCCAGCTTCCCACCAGAAGGTCCTCCATGGTTTTCCCACCTCTCTCCCGTCGGTAATCCGTGCTTGGGTGTTTCGCCTGCATTTCACCGAAGGCTCGTGCACTGTGTGGAAATCGTCAATGAAAACAACCCACCAAGGTGACGAGCGCAAGTCTCGTAACTCGAGCCGAACGAACAAACTGCTTACAACTTTAAGTTCATTCATCCTGCTCAAGTAACTAGAATGCGACGTTCTAACAACTGGTGGATTGGATGGGTTCGCAGTGGCAGGAAGGCGATGTGGTTATACGATCTACTTTCCATGCGAAGCACCGAATAACTGAGTGCAAGAGTCTTGGCTGGCTAGCTCGGCAGTTTTGAACGGGGAAAAAACTTGAGAATGTGATGCGCGAGATACTGCATTAATTGCACGCTCATTTAATCACAATAATTTCGAGACTCGTCGGGTTATCAGTCAAAGCAAACAGGCACACAATGAGCTACTACTACTATCTAATGTTTAAACCGTTATACCTGTCCCGCCTCCCTCCCCGCACGAAATTTATGCGCGCTGCATCTGTTTTGTGTTGGCACTGCGATAAAAAGAAGAGCAATCTCGGGGAGACAATGCGAGAAGAGGCTCGAAGAAGGCCGTAAATGTGCCGTCTTTGCCGGTGACGTAACCTCTCCCAGTGTTCAAACACTCCGCTTTGCTACTCCCCATGTCACGCGCTGGAATTTTCTAGAGGCCCTCTATTAGGAGAGGTTGGCCAAGTGAAAGGCAGGCGCCATATTTCGGACGACGGGCCACGGATTTTAGATGGCCGCTTATGGGCGTACGGAGTAAGATGGGCAATATTAGCGAATTTTCTCCATGTCATTCCATTGTAATGGCTTATAATATATCTACAGATATATGATATAAGTTTGAAAATAAAAAAATGACAATTTTGCATAAACTCGGCCGCGATTGGCAATAATAATCTGACGGGGCACGCCCACTACGTTACCGCTTATAGGCGTACGGTGTAATATGGGCATTATTAGCGAATTTTCTCAATGTCATTCCATTGTAATGGCTTATAAAACATCTACAGATATATGAAGTTAGTTCGAAAATAAAAAATTGACCGTTCTACATTAACTCGGCCAATGGTAATAACATATTGGTGAAGGATACGGACCCGAAATGGGCGCTGCCCGGTCTGCACAATAACAAAAAGCTGTTATTACTTATTGCCGGATAAGTCCCATTTACACATATTGTATCCGGGGATAGCATAAAGGATTTCCCGGCAACATAAAAAATAATCGGAAACTTTTACACTGCAATGAAATAATGCTGTAAGAACTGTGACTTTTGAAAATGTGCACTGCCATCATATCATAGATACAATGGGCTGAAGACAGCGTACGAGTGCAGCGATAATCAATAATAAACAAATACCTTCAAATAAGAGTTACATATCGAATTAATGAACCCATTTCCATAAAAAGTTATTGAATATAGCTAAAGGATTGCCTACGATTGGCAGCGCATCGCAAAACCCATATCATCATGCTTTACAAACCACTCATTGACATATGGGGGACAGACTTGCACCACCACTGCTCATTCAATCCTTTGATTGGTTCACTGCAGCTCTCAATGTGCCAGTCTAATGCTAGTTTCCTCACTTTTCCATTATTGCCGTTAAGACTTGCTACGTAGACCTCACTTTAAAAGTCCCCACCCCGAAATAATATGTCAAAGGAGGTACAAAAACAGAAAATAATTCAAGATTATGCAGTGCCTTCCTACAAACCTCGAAAACTTCATCTTATAACTTGTCTTTATCTAAATAAAAGTCGAGGGCACGTTCATCCCGAAAGAAGAACCTGATGACAGCAATAGATAACAAAAGGGTCAAATTGCAATAACTTAGTGGCAATGAATATAACAAAACAGGCTTGGGCTAATGACATCTTTAATGACTCAAAGCAGAAACATCACTTCTCCGTGATAGCTAAAATACCACACATTCGAACACACCATGATTTAAGAAACTGTGGAGAGTACAGGAAAAGGAAGTAGGTACAACAACATAAAAATACCCATACAATAGCAATTCTTCTAGGGATTATCCTTCCTCTATTGCTTATTAATACTCTTGGCAGCTATGAAGAAGGTGGTGGACACATGGCTCCATCCGCACCATAATAGGAGTCCAGAAATAACTGAATTTGAAAAGAAATATCTTACAGTTAGCACAAAGAAAATAAATGAATATCGGGATTCTGGTTAACCTTAATGTCGAAGGAAACATGCCTATAAATATTAAGTCAGCGAAACGGCATTAAATATGGTCATAACGTTATGCAATATGGGTCATAGAGATGGATGGTTTTTCCAATGTTCACAACGACAGTTTATTAAAACGAGGAATGAAAAATACGTAAGTACGGACAATAAATGGTTTTGAAGTAGATTACTGACCTCGTGAAGCATATGCACGTGCCTTTATTGAAAATTACATATGTGAAAGTTACAAACTCCATCATTCCCACACCCATTATCAATGGAAGAAAACACGTTACCTTATCCCTTAATAAGTACACGTCCATTAAATCAATTCCGGTATCGTGAAACAATTATAATCAAATGTTTACATGATTGTATTTCCTCATCGATCATCATAGAAAGGAAATAACGGGGTGATTCTCTCGAGGCTGTGAAGTACTTGGGCGTTCTAAATACGAGGTATGATTTCCCGTAATCACGCTTATTACTCGGAAAATAATAAATTAATATGATAACAAACGTTTAAACTGAAATGCATAAATAATTACCCTTATTCATCGATTGCAAATGGGGAAAAATAGAGCGGAATGAGTCACGGTGACCGTCAACCACTGATGTCCTGGCCGCGCCGTCTCAGTTCTCACCAATCACATATATTACTTGGCAAATAACAAACTAAGGGATCCACAAACACAAAACAATCGAAAATATTCGGGTTATGTATTGCTTTCCACCACAAAATTGAAAATTACCTGGATGTTACGGATCGTATTCCAAGCGCAGCATTTAACATAGCATAATACTACGGAAAATCCAGTGAAAACTCATTTTAAACCGTTAAATCGATACAGCAGTCTTAGCGCTAATGATTTCAGCAAAAAAATTGTCGTACTTACCTTTACAGTGACATAGAATTGCAAAATTACAATCACCTTCCCTTCACTTCCATGTAATCCAAGTCAATCTTTTGCGAATTATGGCGTCCAGTCTCAGAGTGCATTCTGGGTAAAAAGCGCCAGCCAGTAAAAAATTAGCGGACACTTGGCCAACCTCTCCTAATAGAGGGCCTCTAGAATTTTCGAAACGTGGAAGAAGGCAAGCACGCAGCCAGACATTTTTTGGGACAACCACAATGGGAATCCCATTGTTAGGATACGCGAGAAAATCAAGGAGCCCCAAACTTTTACTTCTTATCCACAAACTTGAAGGCCTGTTTACACGAAGCATGTACCCTTGCGGATGAAGGTATCACGGATCTTGGTAGTATTTGATTTCATGGAACACATAGTCGGAGAGGAAATCTTACTAGGGTGGTGGGAACAAGGAAACGAGGGTCCCTCGAGAGGTCCCCAAGGAACATCTTCGATTCTTCTCCCCGACCTAATACTAAATCTGCTTCAACTTTCCTGACCTCAAACTCTCCACTCCAAGTTCTGTAATACTTATGGATGCACGAACACTAGCGAGAGCTTAGAATAATGCATGATCAATTGTATAGGCCTGTGTTCTCGCATTCGCGCGAGTTGACGTGTTAAAACGTTGCGATAAATTACATACTTTTTTTTACGTATCTTTCGTGGAACTTGAAAAAAGCTCAACTCAAAGTGATCTATCTCCTTGGTCTGGCCACATGGCCTCATTGATTGAGATGTTTATGTGTATCTCCCACGTAAATAGTTGTGCAACTGACATCATGATGCTACCTGTAACTAAAGCGAAACTGCCGTCCCCTAAATCATTTTTACGCTAGAGGTAGGTACCCATAAAACTAATCTTTTAGATCAAGAAATGGTCGCCATTCAAGACAGACTAGCAATACGAGCTTAAAAACTAGTAGTGGACGTTGGCTCGAGTCTTAAGGCCGTTTTACACGATGAAAGATTTTGTACAAACGAATGTACGTGAGATTGTACGTTTGTCTCGACGAAATTAGAACATGTTCTATTTTACATTCAGGCATTGAGACATTCACACAAGCGTTCATACAATTTGCCGCTTTACACGATACATTTTGCCTCATGCAAGAGTTCACGGAAGAGTTTGTACAAACAAATGTACCGTGTAAAACGGCCTTTAGAAATAAGTAAGGGATCAAATTTTACTCTGCAGCAATACGTTCGAATGTCGCTGATAAATTCTGATCCATTTGCCGAGCACATATTCATTCTTTCATCAATTTTATTCGTTCTTCTAAAAGCCAAAATATTGCGATGGGTAACATAAACTTGTGAAAAAGTAAATATTAGCGGACCCTTTTATCCTCCAATAAATGCGCTGAAACACATTGAATTACACTTGAAACCTTTATTTTAGCAACATTTATCGACTATTATCATACTATGCTGATACTTATACCCAAAAGGTGAATGAGGAAGCCCTAAGAACTTATTGTTAGCCGCCTTAAAATGGTTGGTAGATCGGGTAGCCTACGTTTTCATATTTCTGTGTGAAGATCTTCCATGATTACGTGTTAAATCCGCCTTCTTACTGTTCTGCGGAAAAAATAGGTTTTATACAAAAAATAGTTTGTTCTGATTCAATGCATCTGCGAATTATGTACATCGATTAGCATCGTTATCATATCGTCCAACCTAAGTATGCTACAATAGCTTTTCTCCCGTTTTCCCGAATAGCTCATGTGGTGCACTTCTCTGAAGCCGTATAATAGTTTTGAAGTTATACGGCTTCAGAGAAGTGCACCACATGAGCTATTCGGGAAAACGGGAGAAAAGTTATTGTAGCTTACTTAGGCTGGACGAAATGATTCCAATGTCCAGTAGTAGTTCCAATGCCTTCAGTGGCGGGAGCTTATTAAAGCAAGAGCGGAGGCGAGAGTAGTGTTAAGTTAAAACTCAGCGTATTATAAGGCTCATATTCTAAATACTCATTTTTGTCATAATTATGATGTAATGAATTTTCAATTAATACATTATCGTTTTCCCCCATTATAATGCCTGTGATGAACTTTTATGATGAACTGCTCCAGGATTTCTAGCTATGTCTGCCCCGAGCGGTACTACTTCGCGGCGAAATCTTTGGCATGAAAAAATTTTAAAACACTTTTTTTTTAAGATAAAGTGGAGTATTACATATTCCCTGGTATAACTCGTGACAAGCATTAGCGATTTATGCTAATGCATAATTAGTCGTAGTTACACTAACTCTAGGGTATAGTGTAATGCATGTTGGTGATTACTCACCCCCTGCCACACACCCCTGATGTGGCTTGCAGGGTATTTTGTAGATGTAGATAACTCTTGCAATCAATTACAAAAACAGATCGAGGACTTTCTATATTATCCATATAGCTTCAACGACCAAAAGAAATAGTATTTGATAGTATGGTAAATGATTTTGCTATTTAATGTAAGAAAGCTACATTTATAATTTGAATTAATAAATAATACCGCGCCGCGCCCTGACTTCCCTCCTGATGGCGCCCTTACTTCCTTATGTCATTCCACCTAAAGCCCCCCTACCACGCCATGAGCCACTATACCGCCCCCTCCCTTACCAAAATCCGCCCCCTCCCATACCAAAACCACCACCTACCTCCCCTAACCATTCTGGATTATATATTTTTAACCTTAGGTACTGAAAGTTGCATTAATTGTGGCTGATGATGCCACAAGTCGGCGAAACGCGTTCTACCAAGTGAAAATAAATTTTTATGAAAATTACTACATTTATTCTTTAAGTATGGATGCTAAACACTTCTACGAAGTGAAGCCTGAAACAATAGAGTATAATATGAAATCAATTATTTTACTTCGACCTTCGTTTTTAAATTATGTCAAAATCGGTTTGATGTGTGTACATTATGTATTTCCCCAAGGAAGGGTGGTAATTGACAGACCGCCCCGGGCGGCTCAAACTGTAGCTACGCCTCTGGGAGTGAGGAAATTACTGCTCTTGACGAAATGGCATTGTGAAGTAGTCAGCGTAGTACTTATATACTTCAACAGTGATTATGACATTGATGAAAGTAACAAAGATGTTCATGATATTATCATTTTCGTCCGAAAATGGGAAATGCAAGTATGTCGATAACTCACTTTCCCAGGATTACGACTGGTTGCGAGATGTACAAAAGTAAAGAGGACCATGGAATTCGATAACACGTGGCATGTATTCAGTGTAGCGTTTCCCTCATCTTGAGCGAGCGGGGATGGAACTTCCTCGGAGGTTATATTCCACATGAGAGTGATTCATGGGAAATTAAACTGATCAGACTGTGACGGGTGATATACGACACACGTGACACTAGAGCGTTCGAATTTGTTTTGGTGAATTATTTCGCTTTCTTCGGGGGTTCTTATCGGGTTAAAGTCTCACCGAGAGTACCTCCTAACCAAGAGCTCCTCACTCTTGCTTCATTCCCCCGAAAGATCTTCGTATTTATTGAAACAAAGCAGGTTTTGGTGTGTAATTAGAAAAAATATTTAAGTAAAGTAAGCCATTATATGGAGTATAAGTCTCAAAATAGTAATACATTTGAAAGGTCAGTAACATAGCATTTCACGAATAGGAGAAAACTGACCAATTCTCTTTTCGGGGAAGATGAAAGATACAGTCAGGTACGGAGATTTGAAAATTGGCATGTGAGGGTGAGGAAAATATAAGATGATTGGAAATTCTTCTGACATGTATGGTTGTTGTCAACTTGTAAAAATCCCTCCCATGTTGCTATAGTTTCGAAATGGGATGCAATACTTCTACATCTACAATGGAACTACTCGCTGGAACTTCTAAGTCCGAATCTTCGCCGATTTCGCGGTAGATGACCGCATCATCTCCAAATAATCTAAGGTTACCACTAACTCGAGAACTTTGGTAATTTATATGAATGATGAATAAAAGGTTTTTCACGTCGAAGGACACTAAGGTGTGTTTAGACGACAGGAGCTCTCTCTGGTTAAGTACAGGGCACAATTACGCACTGGACTTGAATCTGCTCCTACAAGAAAACTAGCCCCCCACCTCAATGCTCTCTTCAGGAAATTCACAGGTTTCAGTCCAAAATATGGTGTGAAGAATTCAACGGAATTGTGCCGTGTACTTAGCCAGAGAGAGCTCCCGTCGTCTAAACACACCTTAGTGTCCTTCGACGCGAAAAACCTTTTCACCAACATTCCCGTTTCCGAAGCCATTGACGATGCTGAGAAAGTACTAAGAAATACCGGGGCAGAACCTCCATTCCTCAGCGAGTTCGTGAAAATTCTAAAAGTGTGTTGACCAAATTTTTTTAAATTTAACGACCAATTTTTCCAACAAAAAGACGGTTTAGCTACCTCTATCACCACTCCTGGCAGATCTATATATGGACGATTTTGAGGAAAAGTTATTCAATGGCAGTTCGGTGAACACCAATTTCATAAATTGTTAGTACAGATATGTTGACGACGTGTTCACCGTGTGGACAGGTACAGATAGACAACTGGATATATTTTTGAGTAAAGTGAACTCCCAGGGCAAAAACATTCAATTCACGTATGAAAAAGAGAGAAACAACAGTTTAAACTTCCTAGACATCACGATTTCAACCACGAGCAAAGGATACGAGTTTTCCATCCATCGTAAAGAAACCACTACCGACCATGTCATCCCTTCCGACTCTCGCCACCACCCCTCTCAAAAGATGTCCGCATTCCATTTTATGTTAAACAGATTGCTTAACATTCCACTCTCTCCGTGTAACTTTGACAAGGAACTCAACACAGTGAAAACCATCGAAGTGAACAATGTATATAGTGAAGCTGTGATTCAGAAATGGTTGATAAAAACACTCCATCAGAGCTCAAAAACTGTTATACGGGTCATTTCGCAAAGAATAAAATAAACGTTGGTGTAAACTTTTGTATCACGGGAATTTAACCCAAAGCGTTGCTAACCTCTTTTCCAAGGAAAAATTCAACAATGCCTACTACAACAGGGGCAACCTAAGGAAATTATTAAGTAAAACCAAAGACAAAATAGACATTAAGGAAAAAAGTGGAATCTATAGACTGAGGTGTAGTGAATGCAAGGCAGTGTATGTGGGGCAGACAGGGATATAAATCAGAGTGAGAACGTAGGAGCATAAGAGACATTGGCGGAATGGCCAGGTCGAAAGATCTCATTTCGCAAAACACCCGTGGGAATGTGACCACAAAAGTGACTTCGTGCCTGAGATTCTTCATCTGGAAAGAAAAGGATGCAGGATGGACTCACTGGAGCAGATGGAGATAAGAAAATTCCTGAAAGAAGAGCACCTCCTAAACGAGAATATTTTTTGAAAATATATCCCCCTCTTAGATGTCACTCTTTCCTTAACCTAGACCCTTAAGCAACCCCTCCCATCTTAGTCATACCTTCAAAACACTTCCTTAATTGCTACCTCTCCATATCCCCAACACTTCCCCCCCCCTTCTCCCTACCACCTGCAGTGAGGCACACTGCTTACCCAAAGTCCATCTATGCAGCCCCTCCCCACCCTATCCCTTCCCCTAACCCCGCCCCGCCAACCACCAAAACATACACTCCACCCTTTCCTCCTACCTATTCATTTTCCCCCCTCCCACTGCCTTTCCTTTCCCCCTCCTGTCACTGCCTTTCTTCTCTTCTCTCCCCCCCTATACCCTACCAGCTTCATTATATATTCTATGCTTGACTTGAAAATTTACCTGAAGATGTCGCTCATGCGATGAATCCGGTCGTATTGAATAAAATCCATTGTAAAATTTACAAAGTTTTTTTTTCTTCTGTCAATATGGAATTTTACAAAGTAACGCCTGAGAATGTCGAGTTCAAATCATCAAATAACCGCTGAAGCCTCCGTACCAATTTCATGGCTCAATATAGATAGAGTGGTTGATGCCAGCAGAGAAGTAAAGACAAACAAATTTATGGACTAGAATGGATAATCACACTTGGAAAACAGGATCGTATCACTGACTCCATTATAGTCTCTTGACTGACAGCATAAAAATTGAGCAATCACAGGTGTAGTAGAACGTTTCCTTTTTAACGAAGGAGAAACCAGCTTAAATTTGAGGGGAACATGAGGATGGTCTAAGAGTGTATTACTGCAGGGGGAATGACTCTTCAGAAGAAATTCGATCCCTGCATGTGGTAAGCGTCATGAGGACGAGATATTGAACTGAAGACCACTCTACGCTTTTCTTTAAGAAATTTCCGGGATTCAGAGTTTCACTCCACCCTCCCTTAATAGGTATACCCTTATCCAAGGTTCTTTAAAGTAAATTACTATGGTAAATTCTTTACTGACCTTGACCATTATCCATCCTAAAATCCTCAGTAACCGGTGTACTTCGATTCCCTACTAGAAACTTCCTCTACCTATCTGCTGATTTAACCGAATTTGGTGCAGATTTTGAGACTCTTTAAACGGGCTTTTAAATGTAAAGTATTTTTTAATTTGAGTGTGTGAGTCACGTAACTTGTCGTGCGGTAGTTTAAAATATTATCTTCTCCAATATATATTCATGAAATTTGAGCATTTTTTTTTAAGTCATGCCTAAGTTCATCATCAGTTTGCATCAATTTTACCGTGGATTATAAAGACCGCTACTTAGAAATTCAACATTGTTTTGTTCAAGAGGTTTTTGACACGTTTTTGTTTTCGTCCGCAGGGAATGTTGGTAAACAAAGTGCTCGTAACTGACATTGGGCGTCCAACCTTTGAATTACTGTTTTGGACCATATTATTAAATTAGGATTAAAATGGGGTCTATTACAGAATATTTTGATGTCTTTAACAAATTTTCCAATAGAGAGTCGTCAATACAGCTCAAACTGAAGGCATTGTGAGTCAATCGATAGCAGTAGTAAATTAACATGGTTGATGTTATTTCTTATGTGCGTAATTATTCAATTTTAAGGGAAAAAATGTATGCGACTCGGAGCCCTGAGTCAACCAAGGAAAAAAGAATTTCAGCTTATGACGAATTGGAAAATGATTTGATTCGTAAACGAATTGAAACATTGGGGCGTAAGAACGCGTATTCAAGGAACATGTCGTTTCTGAAGGTACCTTTGTCGGTATTTTCATACCTTATATGTATTCGCTCATATCCTTTTTCGAACATCTTTGGTATTGCTTTTCAGGAGCTAAATGTAGCTGAAACACAACTCCGCTTGATGGCATGTTTTTGCCCAACGGACTTTTACCTTCAGGCGTGTAAAACTAAGTTTATGAAAATGAAATCCGTAATGGATACAGAAGTGAAGAGTAAAGAAAAGCCTACAAAGAAGAAGACCCAAATTTGTGCCAAATGAATTTTGAATGCCAGTTCGTTCATTGATCTCATATTAAGGATGTACGTTGTCTGCCAGCGTTCGTGTAGAGCCTCATTAATGTGGATATATATATAATATGACTCCGTGTGATTTATTGCTTCGATGATTGCGCATATTCATTTTGAGGAATGATTTGCTCGGAATGCAGTTCATGTGGCAAGGAAGCAAGTAATTTATTGCATAGTTTTTAAATGGTATCTTGTTCTTATGATCACAAGTATTTCATTAGGATTCCAGTTTACCACACTGGCTCACACCATTGTTTAAAGAGAGAAAAAAATATATTTTACTACCACTTGTATTTTCCTGTCATATTTATAAAGTTGTGTGGTTATGTTTCTGTTGCTAACCAATCACAGACTAAAACTATAATGCCTTTCCATAAAATTTGGCTACATTTTCAGAAAACCATTATAAAATATCTAGTCAATGTGGTAACATTTCAAACTTTCGTCTAGATAAGCCTAAATGTTGTTCATTCATTAACTCAAAAGGAAAGCTGTTTGCTAATATTAAGTAAATTAGTCTACAATCACATGAAAGGGATACAATTCTTAGTCAAAGGTTTAAAAAAAAGTTGTATACCATGCAATTCTTGAGCTATCTGCTTACCCTTTTCTCGTTTAAAACATTTCACAAACAGGTATGCATTCACTTTTGACAAACTTCTCTAGTGTTTCGGTATGTTACACGTGTGCACTGTTTAACATCTAATTGATGAATCCTCGACGAAGAAACCTTAGTTTATTCTCCAATAGAATTTTTGCTCATAAATTATTGCATAATTAAGATAGCACTTTGCACTATCCTGGATGGCTAATTTTGCAGTTCTCTATTTGGTTTATTTCCTTCCAGTACCACTGATGGAAGGGGATGAATAGAGGGGTCCAATGAAGACATTTTGTATTCTATTTATTATAACATATCTAAATTTAATGTATAGAAATAACAGTTTACAGTCATTATGCATCTCCATTATTTATCCACTAATTTCATTGTGGGAAGTAATGTTTGCTGGTTATCGTTCTACAGATTGTAAAATGTCACTGGATTAATCTACCATGTACCAAGGTTTCTTGGACAGTAATTTCAGGCATTTTACTCCATAGCTATGTGTATATTTAAATGTTATTTATGTGTACATTTAGGAATTTTTTAGAATACAAACCAGTTTCACGTGGATTTGTGTTTCTTTATACTGTTTAGAAATTGAGTAAACACTAATAAATGTGCACATTCATACATCTCTAATGAAGGCATCATTTCTTCAAGGAACTTGGACCTTTTTTTCTGGAATTACCATGCTACAATAAATAATTTAACTTATTTTTATCAGCACAACGGAAACACTCCCTATTATTAAAAATTAACATTCTAACAATTTAAAAAATTGACAACGAGATCCACAACTCTCGTTGCATCATTTAAATGTACATGGTGTGTCCCCGGAATTTCATGAAATTCAAACTTTTCAGCTGACTCTCTTATTTTGGACAACACTTCATGGTAGTACTCTTCCTTGTCAAAAATCATCCCAGGCCTAGCCTTGATATTCAAAACTTTGCATTTAATGCTAGAAGCGAATTCCATGACAGTTTCTTTGCTCAAAAATCCTAAGCCACCTACTTTTACACGAACATCTCGACTGAAATGATATCCTTTTCCATCAGTTGATCTTTCCAATCCTCTCTTCATCAATACATTGCAAGATTCTTCTGTCAATGATCCTCTATATGCAGTCAACACCAGGTCAAGGGCTTCCTCATACGTATAGGCAGGCAACACCTTATCTAGCGTTTTTTCATAATCTAAAACCTTGTCAACAATTGCACTTATCCCTTGCACCATATTTTTACTGTCTTTTATGACAGGACTTGCTATATCTATGCAGATTAAATGTTCAACTTCATTAGGGTATGAACCGGCATACATGAACCCAATACCACCTCCAAGAGAGTGGCCAAGAATTGATATTTTATCCCACTTAAAATGCTTAACAATACGGCGTAATACCACCAATCCATCCCAATACAAATAATAACTTTGTCCCACTGGATAATGAGAAGATTTACCATGACCTGGCAAATCAAATGCTAGTAAGCTCATTGTTGAAGGCAAAAGAGGTGCCAGGTTGTCAAATGTTCCAGCATTGTCCTGCCATCCATGAAGAGCAATAATTGGTTTCACCTGGCGTGGTCCCCACCACTTCCCTGCAACACAGCAGTATATTGATGTGAGGTAAAACCTACAATGCATACATACCTCTTGCCCCTGGCTAACATCTACTTACCGCAAATGCTACCCCATGGCATTGGAATTTCAATTTCCTCGACATTGATACTGCTTGAAAGTCCCTCCATTGCCAAGTAATACCTCTGATTCTTTCTTTTTCTTCGGATTGTTTTATTTTATTAATACGATGACTCGAGAGAAAGGAATGCGTGAAGGTGCTACATACATAAATTTTCTGGTCGTGATAAAATAAACTGGTGTTTATAACAATTTACCTAGCAAACTCCAGAGTCATTGCTTGGGTAATCGCTGATAAATAAGTTCCAATCTATGTCAAATCCAAGAACCCTATAGGGTTCTTGGTCAAATCATTTTTTCCGCATTAACAGGGTTGCCAGTTGCCCGCTATTGCATTTCGATGCTTCTTTGTTTTGCAAATGCAACAGCTTCGAATATTTTTGTGTACATTTTTTACTTATTGTGAGATATGTTAGATACAATTTACCTTTACAATTTACTTTACGGCCTTGGACCCACTCCGTCTATTGAGAATGTCAAGAATTGGGTTCTTGGGTAATGTTTATGTCAAAGTTTGTCCCTGTTAAAAATTGCTCAAAAGATCTCATTTTTTAAAGCTCGGTCTTAATTCTTATTGTAAATAATTGACGTAACTGATTGTGAACTATTTGAAATAATTTTTCTGTCTCAAAATGAAATGGAATCGATAACTCGATCCGTTTTTTGTGAGATTATGCATTTAAGTCGACGATTCCAAAATTTATTTATTACAACATCTCCAAATTTTATTTTTTGATCCGTGGCATTGTGGTTGAGCGCCAATAACTCATGCCTGATGATGCTGCCTATTCCCTGGCGCTGCTTTCGAATGTAGCTGTTCTTTCATAAATTATAAAATAACTGAAGTGTAGCGTAATTTTGTTGTTCGTATACAATCTTTGGTGTGTTCGGCCATTGAAAGAGTTGGCGAAAGATCAGCGTGAAAGATGTATCACCACCATAACGTTATCGATTCAGCTTATAATGGAGTTTAGTTGATTTGTAATCGCGTTAGTGTTGGCAGTTCTCCGGAATGACAATGTGCAGTTTTCACAGTGATACTTGGGGAACCTGGAAGTTTAGTGATAGCTCACAAGAACAGTTAAAGTCACTGGCAGCTCTCTTCGAGTGCCAGTCGTCTCGCCCGAAAGATTGTAATTATTTGAAAAGTAAATCATGGCGCTTTATATTGGACAATTTGAAAACCAAAAAGTTACATATTCTTAATAGCGTTTCTGCGATTGATGTAAGTGAAACCGAAAGATGCTTCCGTGAATCTCAAGCTAATGAGTTGAAATCCGATCCCCTGGAAGTTACCGGTTCCAAAGATGATGATGCTTTCAATGATGAATCCGTGGATGATGTGTACAGTTCAGAGTCGGAGTTACTTGTAAGAATAAATATGAATTATGTAGTAAGATTTTTTATTGCCAATAATTTTGTTCTCATTTATTCTACTATGAACTGATATATCCGTTTAAATATTTTTTACTCTAATCCTAAACTTTACCCTGATTATCTCAGGAACCAATTGCTGATGAGGGGGACGATGAAGCTTCTAAAATCACGGGTGATATTTGCGACTATTTAAAAAAAGAGCCAATGCCTGGTCTATCTGCTAAGATAGAAGGAAATGAAGTTGTGAAAATTCTAAAAGCCATTAAGCATAGTTTATCTGAAGAGGAAAGCATGGCTAATCTTTTGCTAAGTTTGTGCCCTCCAGTGGAAGAAAATATGCTCGCTCAAAGCAGATGGGCCCCGGCTCTCTACCAGCATGTTATTTTACCTGAGGTAAGTATGTTACTGCTATCAATACTCAAGTAAAGTCTGTTCAGTAATCATGTTATTCATCAGTCAGTATGTCAGTAATTCTACACATTTACATGTCAACATCATCAGATTTCCATCAGTTTCAGTGGAGAGAGCTAGCGAGTGCCAGGTCATTAGGTAGAAAGGGTGTGCCAGCTCATTTTATATTTGCAAGGGTCTGTGGCCTCTGTGCCAGTGCAGTTGCAAGGCATTTTATTGCACAGCTTACCTGCTGCCATAGAAAAGTTTTATCACGAGGTCGCTTTTTAAGGTGGTTTAAGGGAGATAGTTCCCTAGTCCTAGTGGAGACCATATTAAAATTTTATTTTTTTATTTCAGCGTCTGTAAGAAGTGAAATAAATATCGCTATATTAATGGTGCTAAGATTTAGTTATATATGACCACATTTTCAGTAATTATATAAATAAAGCTACATAAGTTATTTGACTCATTTCCTCACACCGTATGGATGAAAACCCTTCAAAACAACAGGTTTTTTGCGATTCTGTAAAAATTACTTAATAGATTAATTTTTATAAATACCTAGTTGAGAAAACATACAAAAAGCCAGTTTCATTTTAGAGTTAGATTGTTGCCGTATTCATGTCATTCCCTTGCCTCTCCACTCCAGCTCCAACTCCAGCCCCTCATCATGCTCCCATCCTAAATTTTCCTCCCTCTTGCTTATACAATTAATTAAACCATGCTCAACAGCTGAAGAGGGCTTGCACCCGTGGCAGCGCTAAAGAACTACTAATAACTGGAACTTGAAAACTATACACCGTTAGTTTTTTGACGAAATCTAGGTGCTAGAAGTTCCTATTTTTTTTTTAATATTCTCCCTCTGGAGCGCACAGCCGTAATCTATCCCATGTAAAACAGCTTGCATTTTCAGGCAAATTGCTCGAAGAGTAGTTCGGCAAGGGGTTTATATTTTGATATCATTGAAAAGATGAGTTTTCTTTCCTTTAAAATGAGGCCAAATTCATCAAATTCTAGGTGAAGTGATTTTTCGCTCAAACTACCTTAACCTGCAAGAAGGTTAAAATGTTAGCAATTTGATGGTATGAAGACTTGCAACATTGTAGAAGCAATAGTTCAGTTACATTGAGTTATAGTAGAAGCTGGGGGTGTTTCATACACCCCACGCACATGATCATGGTGAACTCTGTAGTATTGTCGACGCGATGTTGACGAGTAAGAAACATAAACAGGCGCATTGTAATAGCTATGTTACTTATAGAGAACCCCCCCCTCTCCCTCGTTACCTGCCGTAGGTTTTAAGGCAACCTCCTCCCCCCCCCCCCCAAGTTGGTACTTTAGTTTATACACGTCCCCTTGGTTACGTATTGATTTAAACGTGAACAAACGTGAGGGAATTGGAAAAAATCTTGTTTATTCTCAGTAATATTGCATTAATAGTCTTACTATGTGGCAATATAGGTTTCAATTAATTAATGCCACATTACTGTCATCGTGATGTAATGGTATTTTCTCAGATTATCGCGGAATTGCCATTTAAAAGTTAGTTCTTGAAGTCACATAATTCCTCGGAAGCAGCCCCAGATATAAGGCTTTCTTGAAGTAGAAGTTTCTGTGAAGGGTGCGAGAAAATGCGTGTAGAGCCGTAGGATAGTAGGAAATGCAAAATAGGTACAATATAGTTAGCTAGGTATAACGTAGCTATAAGTAAATACATTTAAGCATGCCATCGCGTAGTATTGACATTCATAGTCTTTAAAATGCAAATTTCCTTTTTTTATTTGAGGTAGGAGAGGGCAAGGGAGTTTCAGGGGAGTGGGCAAGGGAGTTTTGGTGCTGTGGTCAAGGGAGTTTCCGTGTTGTAGGCAAGGGAGTTTCAGTGGAGAGAGCTAGCGAGTGCGAGGTCATTTGGCAGACAGCTCATTATATTTACAAGGTTCTGTGGCCTCTGTGCCAGTGCAGTTGCAAAGCATTTTATTGCTCAGCGTACCTGTTGCCACCCCACTTCCAAACTCCCTTGGTTTTGTTTCAATTTCAAGGCAGTTTCAGCGGAGAAGCAATTGATTCAAGGGAGTTTCAGCCCTGTTTCAGTTGAGTTTCAAGGGAGAAATTTTTACTTGAGTAATACAGGTCATATTAACTAACACTTGGAGTGGACCAGCAAAATCAAAATGGATTGCACCTACGAAAATTCATAACTTATAATGAATTAAAAGTCACGCACACATTTTTTCTGAAAAAGGAAATAAATTCACATGGCCTGCAAGAGGTTATCAATCTCTCATCGATTATTAGATTGTCAATCAAAAGCTAACACCAAGGATCATAGATACTCATGTATACAGAGGTAGAAACATCAACACAAACCATCATTTAGTGAAATCCAAGATTCAGTTATTGTCAAGATGGGATAGAACACCTACATTTCAAAAATGCAAAAGAGACGGCAAAGTCTATAAGATACTCCTATTGCAAGAAGAAATTATCCTAAATTTGTACCAAAAAAGACTATCACAACTACTCTCAAGGAATGCCTACAGGAAGAATGGGGAAATATTGCAAATACCATTAAAAAAATAGGAAATGAAGTAATAGGCACAAGAACAAAAAATTGGCGAAAAAGAGCTTTAAGAATCTGGAATGAGGAAATAAAAGATTTCATCGAACAGAAAGACAGAGCATACAAGAGCAATCTGAGGAAGCAAAATAAAATTACCATGCAATTAGAAACAGAAGGAAATCGATTGTAAGACAAGCACATATGGCATCATGGGATACATTTATAAGTAGTATAGAAAACGGTGTATACGGTAGACAAGAATTCGCCTATAAAATGTTAAAGCACCTGAACAAAACAGAAAGGGATGTTGCACGGAAATATAGTACCAAACGAGGATTGGATTAAACATTATCAACAGCTCTGGTACAGTCCAATTGAAGAATCTGTTTTTGAAAAAATAGACACAACTGGTTTAGATCCCTTCAACATGACAGAAATACAAAACGTATTGAAGAAAACAATAAACAGAAAAGCACCTGGACTAGATGGTATCAATTCTGAATTAATGAAGTATGGTAGCCCCTTTTAATTTCCCGAATGCTATATCTTTACAATATGTGCTGGACTTGCCTTGACATACCAGATGAATGGAAAATTGCATAAGTTATTCCCATATTCAAAAAAGTGAACGAAACAAGCCAGAAAAATGCTGAGGTATTAACCTACTAAATGTAGTATACAAAATGTACAGCAAAATTATTAATGAAAGACTCCAAACAACTTCTTAAGTTTTTGCTCCTCGAAGAACAGGCAGAATTTCGTAAGGGAAGATCATGTATTGATGATGTTATTAGTTTAAATCTGATAATACAAAAATGTATAGAATTTAATCTGGAGACAGACATAGCCTTTGTAGACTATCAGAAGGTATTCAATAGCATTCATGGAGAAAAACTTTGATCCTTAATGGAAAAATGAGGGTACCCAGTTCATTTAATTAAAACCATTCAATCTCTTTATTAAAATACGAAAATTGTAATTGATACTGAAGTTGGCAAATGCCCAACACAGGAAATAATAACCAACCAAGGTGTTAGACAAGGGAAAGTACCCTATCCGAACTAAAATAATTATTGAAAATAATATCTTAGGTAAGATATCACACTTTAAATATTTGGGATGCCACATCACCTATGAAGAGGACAGAGACATTTTAAATAAAACAAATAATTACCAAAGAATATGTGGGACTGTAAGAAGAGCACTGAAAGGAAAAACTGCAAAACAAACTCAAATAAAATTTTACAAAATAATGGCTGTCCCCACATGCTATGCATATGGATCAGAAGCTTGGGCACATAGAACTAGAGAATTTAAAAAAATTGTAATGTCAGAAATGAAATTCATTAGATCCGTGAAAGGCTGTACACGCCTGGGCCACATAAAAAATGAAGACATAAGGCATGAATTAGAAGTACTACCAGTAACGGAAGTAGCAACAAATTATAAAGAAAGATGGAAAGAACATGATGAGCACATGCCTCTAGAGAGGATTCCCAGAAAGGTTTTTGTAAAGTTCTTTTGGTTGGGAGGATTGGCATATATAATCCAGCCTACAGAGAGCAGCACTGAAAAGTGTCATGGTGGATATAGTGGGGATTGATATCAATAGGATATACGAGCGCAGTTGTCTTGAATTTGGTCTTGAATTACTCGTAGTTTAGTCAATGATGGGGTTGTAGAGGACATGGAAGAGGACAGAGACCAAACTTCAGGGATTAGCTTGGAGTTGATAGGTGGTAGACATATTAAAAGTCCTTGGACCTAGAAGGTGTGTGGGGGAAGGGGGGTGCAGATGGTCCATTATTTTGTTATTTTTGCTCATATATTGAAAACTGTGTGTGGTATCGAAAATATTACTGATTCTAATTAAAGCTCACAAAATGTACTACAAAATAGTTACTTAACATTAATTTTTATTCATCATAGTTATCGAGATGTTTGCTAGCAAAAATTATAAATATTTGAAAAACATTTAATTTCCTCACGTTTTTTGACAAACCTTTCCTTCTAGCGGCTCAGATTTTAGTTTTACAGCAAAGTTTTCAAGTAAATAGTTTTAGTGAAAAATATTACCTTTAAAATGAGGTATAATATTTTATCATCAACTGGTCAATAGATAAAACAATTTGAAATTTCTAGTGAAATTCCAGAATTTCGTAAGAAAACAGCACATCACTCTTTTTCCCAGATTTCTAGGGTTGTATATTGTTAATGCAGATATATGTTGTGTTAATATATGCATAAATGGTAAGAAAATGTGTGTAATGAACTAAATATACAGTAGGCTTATTTATACTAACTTTTTTCACACTATGTGCATACATGTTGAAGTACATGCAGCCGCACAGTGGTCCCAAATCGAAAAAAGTTGGCTACTAGTCATTGTTTCAACTTTCTATGAGGAAGTTTGGTAATGTTTTCATATTCTATAGTATATGGCCCACAATATAGGCTTCCACGATTGTCATTGTACTGCTCATAGTAATATGTTGGACATCATTTAATATTTTATCTTTTTATTTTATTTATATTATATTTTAACTTTTTGTATTCTATTTTATCTTATTTATCAAAAGTTACAGCAATTTGAAATTTCTGGGGAAATTTGGGAATTTCGTAAGAAAACCGTACATCGCTCTTTCCCGTTTATCTAGAGTTAAATCTTATTTATAAAGCTGTTGTGAGCGTCGGAAGAAGAAATCAAAGGGGTGCATTCAGTGGTGGCTCATGGCCAACAAAAAGGAGGTTCCACAAACTAGTTTGCTCCCAACAATGCCACTACCCATAGAGTGGAAAGTATTCAGACTGTCAATGGTACTGACATTAAAATCAGCATTTTCAAAAATAAATTAATTGAATAATTGTATTTTGGAGACTGTTTAAGCATGGACCATTGAGGAAATTTCTAAATATTGGACTTCGTAATAGGTCAGATGAACAAAATTCCAAACTTGCAAGAAGGTAAACCAAGTTTTTAGATGCAAATCTTCTGTGAACTAGGAGGGAGAGGCTACTCAATATTGAGGACAGGAACGTCTGCAGTCAAAGCACAGAGGTTATGGCAGGTGCTATAGTGTCTTTCTCGTTTGCTCGACTCTTTGTGTGTTTTTCTTCTCCTCTCCTCTAATTGCTGAAAGTAATAAAATACTAGAGAGGTGGGTGTTGCCCGTGCGGGAAAAGAAATGGTCACTTTCTCCCCTCCACCCCGTCAATGCAGTCCCTTCTAGGAATAGGTATGGGTCTCAAGATATGCCACTAAAAATTAGAGTGAGTGTCTCCGAACCCGGTCGAGTCGCCTTCAGGGGAAGAAACTTACTAATCTCCAGGCAATAGGCCCTTAATGTTTGGTGCTCTGGTTTTATTTTTGCACCATGAAACTGAGCATATTTTGTTAGACTTAAACATCTTCATTGCTTCGATACCTGCGTATTCATATTGATGGCATTTATAAGTGTCCAAGAAAATAAATCAACTTGAGCGGTGAAAAATTACGCAGGAGTCCAATAATTTAAGGGTGGCAGTTTCAAAATCCATCAGATTATTCACAAAGATACAAGATAGAGCCCCTTAACAAGAAAAACTTGGCTTAGAGTAGCATAAAGCACAAATTGCACATCCTTGCTATCCCCTCTTGAAAGCCTACAAATTTGTCCATCAGATGTCAGCCACTTCAGGTGGAAGAGCAAGTACCATTTAGGAAATCAAGTTAGCCGAGTTAAAGTCAAACTAGGAATGACCTGTCAAGCCAAGGTACGGAATAAGGCTGGGTTCAGCTGGGAGCAGTTGAGGGGTAATAGTGTTAAGGAAGAGAGAGGAGGTAGACATGACTGGGCTCCGCCAATCACGTTTATTCACATAACAGAATAGGTGCATACACAGCAGTTTTAGAGTACAAGCCTTTAGGGAGAAGAAGTGTTGGGGGGGCCAAGATTGCCATGGTGAAGCTGGAACAGGCAAATTGCCTTAACCTGGAAAGGAGGAAGAAGAAGATTATCTAACACATTTTTCTGGTTTTGAATAGGTCCTAATCTTAGATTCTGTAGAGTCAATTGGCATGGCTACTTGACACTTGGGTTGTAGAGTTTTAGTAACAGCTAATGAAGCAGACAATGTGTTTTTTCCTCATATGCTTGTTGTTCATCTGTATATGCGAGAGTCATATATCATTTTCATATGCTCCCCTTTCTACATTCAATGTTGTACCCATTTTAATTTTTGTAAGTTACATGAGAAAATGCTTGTGAAATAATTAGTAAACCCCATAACTGAACCATATTTTCATTTTCCTTCAATTTAGGTGTTCAGAAATTGCATGACAGTTATAAGTTCATTTTTGTTCCTTGGTTCCCAGGTGTTTTACTTTCTTTGGGTATTTTTTTCACCAGAAAACTCATGCTTTGCAATTCTTTGTTGTGAAATTATCCCTAAACGAAATGTTTATCATATTTCACTTGAAATTTTCATTCAAAATATACAATTCAGCGAGGGAAGCTGAGAAGGAAGATAACAGATATGTGTAGTGTGGGTCACTCTTACTCTTTTCTTGAATATCAAATTGTCTTCCTTTCTTGTGCCTGATGCTCACCATGAAAGTTTCCTGGTTTTATGAAACCTTCAATTCTATTTCCATAAAATCATCCTGTGAATTTTCGGATTTTCGGAAAAGATCCTGTATTTTCCGAGGTAATCACCGTACTGCTACATTTTTTTTATAAAAAGGCAATGAATATGCACTAAAATGAGGAGTTAATGGACAGAATTCTTGGATCATCTTACATAAGTCATATCTAGGGGGGGCAGGGGGTCTGGAACCAATTTACGTAACATTTTTGTCCGTCTTGAAATGTTTTATTGTTTCCGAATGAAATTTAGCAGTGACATGGAGCATCCCCTCATATTTTCTGCAATCTTACCATTACAGCATTGCTCCTATTCTGTCACCTGACTGGCTAGCTACATTTACTCCATGCTCAATGAATGTGGTACTCCAACACTGCATATTTATATGATATCCAGTGCTCAAAACTGTATGATGGCTGCTATGGTAAGATGAAACTGCAGAAAGTGAGCATTTAGCGAAGAGTAGATACAAATATCTAACGTCTTGCGTAAGATTGAGAGGGAGGGGGGGTTGGGAAAATCTTACATTGTATTACATAAGGGGAGGAGGGAGGGGGGTCAAAAATGGCATAAATCGTCTTACGTAATACTTGAATGGCCCCTAATTGAATATTGGAATGGAGCCGCAAGTAAAATATAGTTGACATGCCCTTCTACTTTCCTTCCTCAGAGCTGAGCATGGTTCTCTTTCTGTAATGAGTTATTTTAAGCACTCATATCACAGTGGGTCCTTATACTTTTGAATTACTGGGGAAAGTGCTGTTGCTTACTTTGTTATATGTTTTGATTAGACAAAATGAAAATAATACAATCTTCGGAAATAGCCAGAAGAATTTGTGATTCTGACTCCTACTCCTGGCCTTAATATGAATTAATTGGTCTAATGGCTGTAAAAAATTAGAAATACTCTTTCTCATAGATAAAAGACTAGTTTTGGGATAGTGAAAAATAATTTGTTTCCTTCATGATGGATGTTACTATAGGCTGAATACTTCAAGAGCTGTAGAGTTTACTTTTAAATTGTGAAAAACTTACCCGCACATACCCAGTCCCTATAGGGGCTGATATAGTATACTACTCATTTATTGACTGGGTGTGTCCATTGTGGGTTCAACTTGGGGCCTAAATATTTCAAGGGCTGCTCTCCTAAAAGTTTATCCCTATTTCATTTATTTCAGCTGGGTTTTCTTCTTTATTATAGTTTGTGACCTCTTTATTGTTATTAAATAGTGAGCACAGTGGAAATAATCAGTATTTTTTGTTACATGGGACTTCAATTTTCATTATACTACATTCTCAGAACAACAAGCACAGAATCATGGGTAAAAGTATTTACAAAATAAATGCTGCCAACCCAATGATGGCCTGCTACCAACATGATGGCATGTAAATAACAACTCTCTTCCCATGTGTTTCCTTCAACCTTTCCTCTAACATCCACCATCTACTCATCCCATAGAGGTAGAATCAATCATTATCCCATGGCTCCTTCATACCTAGCAGCAAGCGATAGACCAGACTTATCCAGCTAAGGGATTAATTTTGTAATACATTGTAATATGTATATGCTGCTAAAGAAAAAATTCTCCATTTCTTTCCAAAATTATACACATGCTTATATTCTCACAGTACTTATTGTTTTTATGGCAATTTGCATTGCTCTCTGTTCATGTCATCCTTGGAAAACATATTCTTTGCTTAAGATATTAGGACCCCTATGATGTGGGTAACTCAACCTGCTGTAATTCCTGTATCATGTTGCACCCAAGTATATACCTTCATAGTGGTGATGTTTTTGCAGATATCACTTGGTACTCATTGTAATAAAATGGTATTTATAATTTAAAGCAACTTAGGCAAATATCTGTTATGGAATTTATCTATAAAATATTTTAGCTTTTGAATTTATAAACTTTAGTCATGTGTAATGAGTAGATGGAACTGGAAGACTACTATTGTCCATGAAAATATCATTTGAAGATTTATTCTCCCTTTCATAAGATTGAACCTGTTTAATGAAAAGTGTTCAACTGAGGCAGAACTGAGGATATTGTCAGAAAATACATTTCTGCCTCACCAATGCTCTATCAATGATAACTTAAGCTAACATCACCCATTTTCTTTGTCAATGATTAGTCAATGAAGTAGTGCAGAGGTTTTCCCTTAGTACAAGTTATCTGTGTTTGATGTTATGCTGGATTCAATAAACTTCATTGATTTCTTTTTTGTCACAGATCTTGGAGAGGACTTCCCCTGTGCCACGTGTCCTCTCCTCTGCCATTTCCCAACTAGCAGCAAGTTCACCTGATGCCTGCGTACAGCTCCTCTGCATACCTCTATTGCTCTCACCAAATGTTCTCAATGGACCTGCTGACTTGATGCAACCTGCAATTGAAGTGCTAACGAAGATCATGGAAGAATCTCTTCCTTCTCAGCAGAAGGCATCCATATTTAAGTATGTCCACTTGCTTTCTCTCTCTTTGCTTGTCTTCTTAACTTCCAAAATTCCTCTTGCCAATGTTATTTCTTTTGCATTTAATATTTAGTGTGCTGGGAAAGCTCTTTCAATTTCAATAGAATATGTATCCATAGCGATGTTCCTCTGTATAGATGGCTTTAGCTAGTTTAATATGTTTGTGTGAAAAATCAAAAGGACATAATCAAAACTAGTTCTCTTCAAATTTAGAGAGAATAACTTAAGTGCACAGAATCATGTGTGGCTACTCCTCTATATGAGTGAAAAGCTCATTTGCCAAAGTAGCTCTTTCACTGATCCTCATTAGTACTATTATCTTAGGTAGTACATAAAAAGGGAAACATTTACCAGACGAAATGGTGTCAGGGTTGATTTGGTCGTATTTATTTATCACAGAGAAAATGAAAAATAACTTAGTGAGTACCACTTACAAGATTTTATTTATGCGTGCCAGGTTTAAAAACTTCATGCCATCTTCACCTGAAGATATGTCGAAATCCAGGTTGTGTAAATAAAATCTTTAAAGTGGTATTGACAAAGTAATTTTTAATTTTCTCCATCAAACATTTACCCTCATTTTCAGTGTATTAATACATATGTAGGTATATGTATTTTAGAACTATTTTTGTGGGAATATTTGTTGAAGAGGACAATTTTATAGCCCAATTATGTAGATGCATTTTTAAACAATCTTTATTTTTCAAGAACATGCATAGTTGCATTGCTCTGTGGAAAAGAGCATCTCTTCTCAATCATAATCAACAAATTGTGAAAGAAGTTAAGATATATTAGTGTTATCCTTAGCCATCTTTTTCTGTCTATATTTTTACAAATCTATTTATAAATTTCAAATTTATGTGCAGAGTGTTACAGGGAGTGATTGGTTGTACATTAGTAGAGCCCTGTTTGTTGGATATTTGCTTTATTGTTTGTGGCTGGAATTCCATTTTTTTTGTGGTGTTAACTCTGAATGATTTTCTTCTACCCTCTTATCAAGGGCTTTCTACAAAGAGGTGTTGCACCAGAGTAAAGTCACAGTTCAGGAAGAACTTTTCCCACTGCTACAAACAATAGCAGAAAGCGAAGGGGCATTCAGTGGTGCTGATCCCGAGGTGCTATCGAATTTGATTGACTGGCTCGAGATGTGTTCCCAGAACTATACTTCTAGCATCAAGTTCACTAAGTATTTGGTGTCCATTCTGAAGGGTATGGTTCAGGATTTCAACAGTCGAAAGGATGGGAACTCCAACTACCTTGGTACAGAGGGGAAAGTGAAGTTGAGAAATATTGTATCCCAAAACAAGACATTTTTGAGGAAAATAGCCGATAAGTCACTAGATTCTCTTACGTAGGTTTCCTGGTTAAAATACCATTGAAAAACTGATATGAAGCATTTGTGATGTCTTAAAACAAATTATATTGAGGTTTGCCTAATGCGGAGTGGTTTTGGGCTGAGCATTTCCCTATCACTGCTGTGAGACTTCTAGGGTGAATTAAATAATTTTTGTCTATTTAATCATTTATCCCTTTCCATTTGCTCTTCGTTATTTTTTGCTATTTTATTCAGTTACTACTATTACTACATAATAAGAGTTATCTCTTTTCCATTAGCAGATGATTTCAATGGTTGGTCAAAGTGATGTTAGCAAGACCATTCAGTTATGCTTGGTCAAACTTTTTTTTTGCCATTATTAAGCCTTCAGCCAGCAATCGTTATGCTGTGTAAATAACTATGATGATTACCTGAGATAACATCCTGTGGGAAAATTTTGGCAATTTTGTTGTTATATTTTCTGTAATATTTAATAATAAATTTTTTACTATTACATGCATTTAATGCATATTTTTATCCTATCCTTATATGTATCCTGTTTAGGAACATATTTCAGTGACTCTAGTATAGGTTTTATCAGCAATATACTTCAGGGAGTTGTAGTTTTTCAATTGTCCTGTTTTACGTTATATTTATCTGCTCATCTTTTTTGGAAAAATGCACATATTTTTTTATTCATCCACAATTATCAAATTCCATGCAATTTTGCTCAAATTGTCTGAATGTGTTCATTCCCAACCACTGAAATGATGTCCATTGGACATCCATTGGATGTCCTGGCTGACATCCATGGACATCCATTTGATGTACTCTGGACTTCCTATGGATGTCCAAATGTCCCACTTGTGAACATCCATAGGATGTCTATTTCAGGATTTTGAAAGGATTTGGCAATTATTTCAGATTCTTGGTATGTACAGGGTGCAAACCAACTGCAGTATGGTAATAAGTGAGAGAAATCCTCATTTCCCAAGCGAAAATATTGTAGAGGGAAGCGGATACGAACTGTCGACGAAGCGGAGATTTAAGCGTGCACGAAGAGAATCGGAATGTGAACGAACCGTAACTAAACCGTCTCCGAAGCCTAGCGTATGGAAGTGGTCCAGAGCCAGAAACCTAGCTGACGAAAACGTTCACAAGTCGGAATATCGTATTGCCTCTCCACTGACTTCGCTGCTCGCTCAAAATAAAAAAAAGATTAATTACCATTTATCACTTTGAATGTGCTATTGCGCAATGGCATGTTGAAGTACGTCATATTATTCTACCTTATATCTACCGAACGTTGTGGAATCTGTATTGCATGAATACCAAACCTACGACTCGAAGCACTTATTTTCGCCCCCATTATTGTAGATTCAGCGTTGAGAAAGGCATATATTTGTAGTCACGTGGATAAATGTGACTTCGAGAACTATAATCATTAAATGATAATACCGTGATATTTTGAGGAAATACCATAAAATCTTGATAAAGGTTAGTTGTCATTAATTAAGGCCAGATAACTGTTATCCTATGTTGCCACATAGTATGAATATAAATGCAGTATTACTGCGAATAAACAAATTTTTCCTATTCCCGCATGTTAGCTTCAGCGTCGTAGCTAGGGGCTGGCCAGGCGGGCGGCTGTCAGGGGCGCACTTTGCAGACCCACAGCTAATATTACCTCGATTTATGTGGTATCAACCAGTAACTGTTGTTTCTTTTATTTCTATTAGGAATTAATAATATTTACGATTTATTTTATATCATGTCCATTGGATATCATTCTGTGGCCTCCGTATGGATATCCCTAGAGGGCCCTTCATAGGATGTCATTTGAATGACATCCAAAGGATGTCCATAAGGGACTTATGGATGTAAAATGGACGTCCATTGGACATCATGCAGTGGCTGGGTTGTTTGGTGGTTAATTTACCCTTTTGCTGCCAGTGGGCTGGTCTATCAGCTTTTGGTGGACATGAAAAAAATTCCCCTGGCCGATTAATTCGCTGGAAGTTTTACACTTACATGCAATTAACATTAATTTTCACTACCTTCATAATCCAGTATTTTTTGCCATTCCATTCCCAGTTGTATATCATGTTGAAAATTGACCTAAATAGAATAAGTAAATGTGTTGGTTTTACAGCATTTGAAAATTACATCTTTTAAAACTACAGGAATATGGTGTAGGAAGTCTGCACTCTCTGCCAGGAATTTACTCACAATGAAAGGTTAATATGGCTGGGATAATTATGACCATGCAGCATTGATACATGTGTACTATGATTTTTATACTGTTAGAAATATATTACAAGGCATGCCAATGATATTTTCTTCATGCATTACGACATTCACTATGGGCTTGATGATTTAGTCTATTTTCATGCTGAAGTTTTTTAACATTTTGGGAAGTTTGCTGATACATATACCTCTGTGTGTGTGTATATATATATATATATATAAATTCAAACTTACAGGAGGTAGGAGAAAGAGGAAAAGATAAAGAATTCGTTCTTACGGGAACGTTTCGAACCAGTTGGTCCTTCGTCAGCTCTAGAAGATTCAGCGTTGACTTCTAGAGCTGACGAAGGACCAACTGGTTCGAAACGTTCCCGTAAGAACGAATTCTTTATCTTTTCCTCTTTCTCCTACCTCCTGTAAGTTTGAATTTATATATTTGTGGCCAATTGGCGAAAACTTCCAAAGATTATATATATATATATATATATACACACAAATATAAATATACTTTTAAAACACAGGCACACGAAAATTAAAAGGACACTCACAGAATAATTTGCGGACGTTTCGACGGGCAAGCCGCCATCGTCAACGACAAGAGACTAACTCATATATATATATATATATATATATATATATATATATAAATTCAAACTTACAGGAGGTAGGAGAAAGAGGAAAAGATAAAGAATTCGTTCTTACGGGAACGTTTCGAACCAGTTGGTCCTTCGTCAGCTCTAGAAGTGAGCAGTTAGTACTGCCCTGGGGAAGGGGAAGGTAGGGGAGGAAATGAAGGAGGGGAGGGGAACTAGGAGGGGAGGGGAACTAAGAGGGAACAATGTTGCACCTGGCTGTTTTCGGATGGGAGAAGTTTCAAGCAGGGAGAATTATAACAATGTTGCAATACTGAGGGCACTAAATATTGAGGGTCAGTGACTAAGGGGGGGGAGAAATGGAGTGTGGGGAGGGGAACTGGAAGGGGTATTCAATGTGACAATGTTGTGTCAGCTAATCAAAGGAAAATTTTGAAGTAGGGAGGAGTTCTTGAAGAGTGAGAAATGCAACAGTGTTGCAAGGCAGAGGAAAATTATAATTGTGACAATAGGGGGCAGAGGTATTCATGGGATTAATGCAATACATTGATTCCGGGTGGGGAAAAAGCTTTACAAAACCAGATCACGGACATCTCAGTATTTCTCAGCTGTGTGTTCGAAGTATTTTCCGTCCTCAATACCCTTCCCGCCAATATCCTTCCATGTCACTTAAGTATTAGTGGCATGAAAAATGCAAAATGGTCGTGTATTCATTCACCTAGTGATGTTGAATTCAATAATTGATAAACTTTATTTGTGGATTTTCGTAGCTCATTGTTTATGGTATTCAGGCTTTAGGTTGTGCGATTAAAGACCATTGTTGTTCTTAAAATCCCGACGAAGCCGGCAGCATAGCACAGCGAAACTGTTGCATAATATTAAATAATTTAATCGCAGAACCAAAAGCCTGAATACCATCAATAATTGATATTTTACAAATTATATAAAGAGTTGATGAATATGTCTAATTGTTTGTGTACATTTTAATGCCATGCTAAGTCCACCTAAGCCTAAAGGCATGCCTGCTGCAGAGAGGATAATGTTTGCTGAAACACCTAATGAGCAAGGTAAGATGGTAAGATTTTTATGGCAAGGAAGGGTATAGATATTAGGAATTAGCTTACCAAAATAAAAATCCGTGAATGAAATGCCTTTTCCTAGTGCTTGTGCATCTTCCTTTTCAAGTATCATTTAAAAAGCATGTTCTGGAGAAAATAAAGCTTGGATGAACTGAGTGGGTTTTTACTCAATTCTATTATTTAAATATTCCACCTGAGTAGAATAATTCAGTTTCAACAACGGGCTTGAAATATTCTTTATTATAGTAAGCCTGAGAATCAAATAAAACCCTGAAATGACGAAATTTTTTTTCAAGTATTCATTTTCATTGAGAAATGTTCATTATTCGTACATGTATTTATTTGTTTTTCACCCGTCTACTAAAACCTTTTGTGAAATAAAGAAATAAAACATACTACTAATTCAGCGATGAAAAGCTAAATAAGATTATATCCGGGAGGAATTCAGTGGAAAAATGAATTAAAGTTTAATTTAAACAAAGTATGTACCTATACCAATCGTTAAATCATCCGGCAGTGGAATGGATTTTGCGGTTCACATTTCAAATATACCTCCTAACTATAGAACGCCACAAAACAACCAATAGCCTAGTCCGGACCGTGGTGAAAATTGGAAGCATTTTCCCCGCGAAACCTTTATCCTTTGAATACTTTTTAAGCCTTTCCCTCAGAAGCACGAAGAGCTGAGAATTTCTTGACCACAAAAATTCGGATTTTCACGTGGAAATGCGCTGTTCACGGTCAAAACTGACTGGGGTGTGGGGGAAACAGCCGAGGAAGAGATCGCTCAAGGTTACTTTTCGTGACGTAATAATGCTGGTAAGGCAGCTCGGAAAATCAAGTGGTCCTGAAGTTGATTCCCATATTACCTTAGTGGGGGCGACAAATGAGTTACGAGAACGAAACCATTGGTAAAATTATAAATGAAATAACTGCGGAGTCAGGGAATGGAGGAGCTAGATAGTGGTATCATTTCCGAGGAAATTAAAGTTGCAATTTTCTTGAGTTAATAGGAGAAACATACGCGAATCTATGACCGAGAAATCCACCATTTTAATCCATCGCTTCTAGTTCTACTCAACTTCCATTAATATGGGTCGTAGAAAATCGTTCAAAAAACGAGCGAGTACTGTAAATAGTGCTTGAAATGATTTACCTGAGCACGATTAAGATAGATGCCGTCGTTGAATTTTGGAAAAATTTTAAGCGCTCCCCGTCCCGATTCGGGACGTGAATCAGGCTTCGTTGCTCGAGAGGGGAGGACGGTGACGGAGGGGAAAGTTGGTCGTTGGTGAGGGGAAGTGCAGTGTTTTCTAAACAGACACAGTATCCTCGATGTTCTCAATTGTACTTTTGTAGGTATGTAAGTGAACAATGTTGTTAAAGCTTTGGTGCCGTAACGGAAAAATTATAAGGTTGCGGGTCACCCATGAGAAGGGAACCAGCTATGCACTATACACCAGGATATTCACTTACATACCTACAAAAGTACAATTGAGAACATCGAGGATACTGTGTCTGTTTAGAAAAGTGGCTTTTAAATATTTTCCAAGAATATTTTAACATTGTATAATCAGCTAGTGAAATAAAAACTTCAAATGGAGAACCACCTTAATGATTACCAACTTTTATATTTTCCCTGGAATTATAGGGGGGCGGCCGCCCCTGAGTGAGAGTAATTGTACACGGCATCAAGTGAATGGTTCAGGCAGGATCAGCTCTCCTTTCTATGGGTGCACTTCCCCTCACCAACGACCAACTTTCCCCTCCGTCACCGTACCTCCCCTCTCGAGCAACGAAGCCTGATTCACGTCCCGAATCGGGACGGGGAGCGCTTAAAATTTTTCCAAAATTCAACGACGGCATCTATCTTAATCGTGCTCAGGTAAATCATTTCAAGCACTATTTACAGTACTCGCTCGTTTTTTGAACGATTTTCTACGACCCATATTAATGGAAGTTGAGTAGAACTAGAAGCGATGGATTAAAATGGTGGATTTCTCGGTCATAGATTCGCGTATGTTTCTCCTATTAACTCAAGAAAATTGCAACTTTAATTTCCTCGGAAATGATACCACTATCTAGCTCCTCCATTCCCTGACTCCGCAGTTATTTCATTTATAATTTTACCAATGGTTTCGTTCTCGTAACTCATTTGTCGCCCCCACTAAGGTAATATGGGAATCAACTTCAGGACCACTTGATTTTCCGAGCTGCCTTACCAGCATTATTACGTCACGAAAAGTAACCTTGAGCGATCTCTTCCTCGGCTGTTTCCCCCACACCCCAGTCAGTTTTGACCGTGAACAGCCCATTTCCACGTGAAAATCCGAATTTTTGTGGTCAAGAAATTCTCAGCTCTTCGTGCTTCTGAGGGAAAGGCTTAAAAAGTATTCAAAGGATAAAGGTTTCGCGGGGAAAATGCTTCCAATTTTCACCACGGTCCGGACTAGGCTATTGGTTGTTTTGTGGCGTTCTATAGTTAGGAGGTATATTTGAAATGTGAACCGCAAAATCCATTCCACTGCCGGATGATTTAACGATTGGTATAGGTACATACTTTGTTTAAATTAAACTTTAATTCATTTTTCCACTGAATTCCTCCCGGATATAATCTTATTTAGCTTTTCATCGCTGAATTAGTAGTATGTTTTATTTCTTTATTTCACAAAAGGTTTTAGTAGACGGGTGAAAAACAAATAAATACATGTACGAATAATGAACATTTCTCAATGAAAATGCATACTTGAAAAAAAATTTCGTCATTTCAGGGTTTTATTTGATTCTCAGGCTTACTATAATAAAGAATATTTCAAGCCCGTTGTTGAAACTGAATTATTCTACTCAGGTGGAATATTTAAATAATAGAATTGAGTAAAAACCCACTCAGTTCATCCAAGCTTTATTTTCTCCAGAACATGCTTTTTAAATGATACTTGAAAAGGAAGATGCACAAGCACTAGGAAAAGGCATTTCATTCACGGATTTTTATTTTGGTAAGCTAATTCCTAATATCTATACCCTTCCTTACCATAAAAATCTTACCATCTTACCTTGCTCATTAGGTGTTTCAGCAAACATTATCCTCTCTGCAGCAGGCATGCCTTTAGGCTTAGGTGGACTTAGCATGGCATTAAAATGTACACAAACAATTAGACATATTCATCAACTCTTTATATAATTTGTAAAATATCAATTATTGATGGTATTCAGGCTTTTGGTTCTGCGATTAAATTATTTAATATTATGCAACAGTTTCGCTGTGCTATGCTGCCGGCTTCGTCGGGATTTTAAGAACAACAATGGTCTTTAATCGCACAACCTAAAGCCTGAATACCATAAACAATGAGCTACGAAAATCCACAAATAAAGTTTATCAATTATTGAATTCAACATCACTAGGTGAATGAATACACGACCATTTTGCATTTTTCATGCCACTAATACTTAAGTGACATATGAAGGATTAACCTTTTTTTTAATAGTACCCAGTCTATAAGTAACTTACCTTTGATCTTTAAGCAATGGTTTTGAAAAAACTACCAGGCATGTTTTTCTCTAATGAAATTTCAATATTTCAAAATGTAAACCAATCATTATAAGAGACACCTGTTGTTTACGTGTATATATGTATGAAATCTGCCTCAGTTAATCTGAAGCCAAGAAAACTAATTGGGTTTTATCTGGATGCTAAACTAAGCTGGGACTACCCAGGGGTGGCTCCAGACCAGCGGCTCTTGGGGTATGGAATACTCCCCAGGAAAAGGGGGGTTCGTGAGTCTTGTCCCGGAAATTCATAACAAACTATGTGTAAAATGGTTTTTTTTTTTTTTTGGCAACTGCCCCTAACCATTCATGGGTAGGGGCAATGGGACTACCACATTACTAAGGTAAATAGCAAACTATCCAAAGCTCTCTTTATTTTAATAAAGTTTGGCTTCTTAGTCCCTTCCACTTTCATGAGATGCATCTTAAGTATTGTTGTTTTTTTAACAGCCACCTTGACTATGGCTTAGAAATATGAAGTAACACCCCAGATAATAAATGTGACCATATCTTGCAAATAAAGGCTGTTGGGATAGCAATGAAATCCTCACCTATGGAACACTGTACACCACTGTTTACAAGATTGAACATTTTAACTATTTATAGTTTGTTCCCCTTTTCTTGGACTACCACCTTAATATGGTGGAAGGGCTTGTGCATTCCAATGACTCCTAGAGCTGGACTAGTAGGAGCAGTTGCTATATTGCTCCTGGTAGAGCCACCCATGACAGATAGGTCAAAGGGAAGGCGAAACGAAAGGTAGTTCACATGATGGTGGCACGTTAAAAATACTGTTAGTCATGGCCAACCCAACTACATATTTCCTTGGACATGGGATTAAACCATAAAGCATTGAATCCTGACAGCTACTGGACACCACCCACTAGGGACGCTAGAAAATATTAAACAGCAAGTGGAGAAAGGGAAAAAAGATGCTTTGGGTCTATGCGAGGTGAGATGTAGGGAAACTGGGTACTATAGGTGTGATAGTTACAGGGTAGTCTATGGTGAGTCAACGTGGGGAAGCAATGGTACTAATGGCAAAATTGAGGAAAAGGTAGAAAACATTGAACTGGCAAGAAACAGGATACTAGTGGTTGAAATAAAAGCACACCCTACAAATTTCATATTAGCACATGTTTACATGCCTAGAAGTAACCACAGGGAGGGTGAGGTGGATGAGTTATAAAAGCAACTCAAAGAGATAATTAGAGGAGTCACGGGCTAGAAAAACATGATAGTGATGGGTGACCGGAATTCAGTGATGGGGACCATAAAATGTGGCAATACTCAATAACTGGTCTCACGAGTGAACAGTTGTACTAGTACAAGTTAGTGAAACAGGGAAATTTAACAATGTTTTCAGAAATACATAACACAAATCCCAACACTTTATCAATGAAATATGTACATGATACTCAAGGTTAAGGTAAAATAAATACCTATAAATAAATAATTAAAACAAGTACCGTTAAATTATTTTGTCTTAATAAATAGCCATAATGATTGGCATTAACCTTAAAACACCTAGCATGCCCAAAAAGTCCCCTAAAATGTTTTCGCTGAATGCCGCGAGAGCCCAAAATTTACTCCGGGCTCCGGGTATGCATCAATTTATATCCGACAGCCAGGGAAAGACACCGGGATTTAAATCTGGCAGACAAAGGTTAAGTTTTTGGGTATAAGACATGGCAAGGTTTTTTTATGTTGAGATCCACGTGTGGTTAATCTCCCACCATTCAATTATTCTATTAAGACTATTTTGCAGCCTGAGCCAATCATCAAGAGTTTCAATTGCATTTAAGTCCTTGAGAGGTCATCTACATAGAGAGGGTAGTTTATTGGATATTTATTGACTTATATCAAACAAAAATAAAATAAACAGTAAAGGGTCATGGTGGGATCCTTGAGGGACCCCCAATGTGGCAACAAAATGTGGTGAATCAGCATTTTTTACCTTAACTATCATTTTTCTATTATCCAAATTATTGTTAATCCAATTTAGCATATCACCAAAACGCCTATTATACTCATTGTGTATTGTGAATTACCTATGATAATACAACAAAATTGCAAAACAAAAAAGTTTCAGCTTATTTTACTGAGATAAACATACTTGTTGTGTAGCATTAAATTAAAAATAAGCTTTTCCACAAATTTAATCCACTATACCTGCAATATGATGAAACAGCCATGAATTCAAATTATTTATAAATTCCACAATATATATTTTACCATTCATTTAAATTTAAGTGATCTATTTTACCTAAAAAAATCAAATGATAAAAAAGATTTGGAAACCTTGAAAAAATTGCAGTAAATTTTATTAATTCAATTATGTTTACTGTAAGGTGGAATGCATTTATGTGTGTCATATAAGCCACAAGGAAGCATGAAAACAGCTCACTTCACTTCCGGAAAGTAGATGGGTATTTTTATTCCAGAATTATCTTAGAGTGCAATGGGAAAACCAGTAATAGCACCATTTTTCAATATCCTTCCAATATGCAGGTCTCACTGGTTTGTCTTCAATTGGCTATACAGACTTTACCATTCAGTCTCCACCTAAATATAGGTTACCTAGACATCATACAACTGAGTTCACTTCATAATTCACATTATACATTCATGGAGCTGATGATTTCTTTCCCTGGGTTACAAAAGGTTTTAGAATAAGAGAAAATGACAATGATATCCTTTATGGAGTGAATGTTACCCACAGGCCTTGTAAAAAAATAATTTTATTACACTCTTTATCATCCACTTAATGCCATGCTCACTATGGCTCAATTTCTGCAAAGCAATCCTCATTGCTCTAAAATTCGACTTTATTTTCTCACATAAAAGCAAATTAAGAATATTCATAAAGAAAATTAATTATACTATGTATTCAATTCCTTTCTTTTGCTAAATCTTACAACGTAGAAAATTCAGGAAATTACATTATAAATACTTTGCTAGAAGGAAGATGCTTACAAGATGGAATCTGAAACAAAAGAAGAAGAAAGATTCATCTCCATCAACATTTGGATACAGGATACATAAGGAAAGGAATAGGACTGGGAGCAAAATTACATTAACGCTTCATCTCTGAGATTAGCTGACACATTGCATGGGTAACTTGAAAAACTGTAGAAATGTAAAGGTTTAGAAATACCATCATCTAATTGCTCAGCCATCAGGAGCAGATGAAGATTCAGATGGCAAGTTAGTATTTATTAATGAAATTTAACCATACATTTTCTTTCAGGCTCCCAACATGTTAGGCTGTTAGTTTCAGCAATGTTTTGGTGAGAGATTCTCCCATTGTCTACAGAGCCATAATCATTTGCCCTGAAGATAATGGGAGAGTCTCTCATTGAAACATTGGCAAAATGAAGAGCTTGAAAGAATTCCTGAGAGGACTTTACCATGAAGATTCACAAAGAAAAATCAAATCCTTTGATGAATGTTCACAAACTTTGTTGATTTAATTTTGTTATTTATGATAGGAAATAACAAAGTTGGTTTTTCTTTACATGGATAGCCATCATTTCCACTATGTCAGGCCTGATATCATCAGTTTTATCCTTTGATGAAATTTACTCCAAAACTTAGAAGCATTGAAAGGGGAAAAGAGAGCAAAGCTGGAATAGAAGAGCATTAACTAGACCGAGGAGGTAATTCAAGCAACTAGCTGATACAATTATGGTAGAGGATAAAAGGATAGAAAAAATAATGAGGGGGGAAATATAAAAAAAGGAATAAAAAACACAGCTGCAGACAATTTAGATGGACTGGTGAACATTACATTAATTAGTACATAAACTGTGAGATGCAATAGAAATCATCAAAAATATGAAAAATGAAAACAAGAGAAAAACATAGGTAAATACAGAAGTGGGTAAAATAGTGCATTGAGAATCAAATAAAACATAAATGAGAAACAAGGACAGTACTGGAAGCCCAGAGCAGAAACCATATGAATATAGAGAAACTTCAAAAACAGGAAAAAGTAATAGAAGATATTTGACTTTGGGGTCTTCTTCCGTGTCTATCCATCTTTCTGGACACTATTTCGCCCATGTTCCAGCAGGCTTCTTCAGGTCTGCTGCAGCAGAAGAAGCCAGCTGGCAGAAGTTTGCTGCAGCAGACATGAAGAAGCCAGCTAGCAGAAGTCCACTGCTGCTTTCTTGCCACTTCAGTGGCAAAAAATGGGAAAGACAATTGTACCTAGATGGGGGATAAAAGGAAAGCACAATCACTCAAAAACAAACAAGGACAAAAAACACACTCCCAATCACACACTCACTGACAAATCACACTAATGCATGGTAAGAAAGGGTTGAATAGTAAAATATCTCTCAAACACTCGCGTGTGTCATTAAACATTGACCCTCGTGATTTTCACTCATGCACACACTCAGGGTTCAGAAGGATTTCTCCTCTGCCAGTGACCCACCAATTGTACAACTACAAAATAAAAACAAAAAGTAAACAATAAAATACTTCAATAATCACTCAATAACTGGGGTTGTCATGAATCTGTGAGCGTCTTGAATCTCACCTATGTGAACACTCATGGCTTAGAAGGATTTCTTCTCTGACAGTGACAGACCAATTACACAAGTACAAAATAGAGATAGATATGCTTTTATTGCAGCCAGTTTAACAATCAGGACCTGTTATAGTTTATTTTAAGAGCACACCTAAATTTTTGGCAGTAATGACTCAAATTAGTAAAGGTAACTGTAAACCTCTATGTATGTACAGTAATGACTGCTATCAACTAATTTTTTTAAACAAATTTTCCCTGCATTGGGTGCATGCCTAAATGAGCAGTCAATATCTACTCAAAGTTACTTTAGAGTCTTCTTATTTTTTATCAACACGAAATTAATAGGTACCTACTAACTAATCCAATAGATATTTTTAGATAGAAGCAAAAAATGTCATTTGTACATCTGACAGCACATAATGGACTAACATACATCAGGTGAGCTGAATATAGGTATGGCTAAAATGGAAATACTTCCTAAATAGCTTACTAAACTATATTTAGGAAAAATAATGAATTATTCTCACTTAGTTTTGTCTGTCAAAAAACCATCACTAGCTTTTTATTCAAACAGTAAAATTTAACTGGGTGACACTCACTGTAGAGATACAAATATTCGCAGCTCACACTAAAAAAATACTGGACTGGGATAAAAAACCCAAATTCACGCTGAGTGCTTTAACCAATTAAGCTATTGAGGCATTTTGTTCCAATGAGTATTCCATGGAGACTTGAAAGGAACTAGAAGTTCTTATGATCTGCCATGAAGTACTTGCATTTCTGTGCATGTCACAAAAGTCAGTGATGTGAAACTCATTTTCAAATGTTTAGATGACTACCTTAGCTGTTATTCAAAGTATTTAAACTTCACAAACTTGAATGGCCTTTTTCTAATCCATACAAATGCTTTTTTGCTGTGAATTTTATTCATTCACCAGTAACTCATGGAGAGATCCATCCTTCATCATCGAATAAACAGTACATGCACACATATTGCAGAAGCAGAACAGCTGTTCTGAGAAGTACAAATCTGCTTGAAGATACTCGTAAAGGACTAAGTCACCTTAAGGTTATAACTGCCAATGATACAAAAGCTTCATTCAAAATATTCAATTCAGGCAGCTTTATTTCAAGAAATAATATATTTTCCAATGTTCTCATAGGTATCTAAGCAAAATAACAGAATAATTAAGAATCCATACTCACCAGCAGTCCATTTTGTATGAATAGTCTTCATCCAGTGGCATCCAAATTGAAGAAGGCAGTAGGGACTAGAGGCAAGCAGAGGAACTGGATATTTCTGTTCATCTCCTGTCACAGGAGCCTCACCATGGCTCCTCACTCCCTGGAGAGTTTTCTCCTTGGGGTTGAGTCTACAGAGTGAGTAGGACTTGTCATTCCTAGAGTATCACTCAGTGCTGGTGCATCAAGACTTCTCTGATGAGCAGGCGCTGCAACTTATTTGTAGTACCACAGTTATACAGGACAGGACACAAACTTCACCCAGATATAAACTCAAATATGGGTAAGCAAATTCATGCCTGAAACGAGACTGGCTGGGAGACTAGTTAAGCTAGAATTCCTCAGCCACACAGCTTGAGGGTCAAATGGGAGTAAACTGGATTTTGCACAGCTCTAGTAGGAATATTATGAGACATCTCTCGATACATTAGGTACTCCTGAAACTATTTCCCTGAACTTCCACTACCTTATCAAGCACTACATTATTTATTTTCCCCATTATGGCAATCAAAATGCCTCTTTTTTTCGATATTAACATATATTCTCCTTTCTCACATCATTCTTAGCATTCATCCACTCCTTAATAGGCTCTGCATTCGTTTTGAGTCTTATTTTATTTTCTTCTTCCATTATCAACCTAATTGAACACCTCATTCATATTCCTTGCTGTCTCTCTCTCGCCATCCTTCTCCAAACCCAAATTTCAAAAGCTTCCATCTATTCCTCTTTCTTCAATGATCTAATTTCAAAACCACATAATTCCATGGCCTCCATATAGCATTCACAAAAGCTTGTAGCATATGTGTGAGGATGAATTTAGGAATTGAAGACTATTACCTAAAAATCAATCACTATAGGTAAATGGGTAGTAGCTATGTACCTCTGATTATTTTTGACTACCCTGTGGGCATCGTGGTTATTTTTCACCTCCATCTGTGTACCTTGAGGGGAGGCTTGAGCTAATCTTAGCAAAAGCATTTCAGAACATTTCTAGTGAAAGAAATCACACCAATGCCATAGCTATAAAGTGGAGGGAGTAAATTAAATACATCACGTGGATTTAAATACCAGGGAATTCCTATAACTTCAGACCTAACGAGGGGAAAAAATACACAAAACATTGGTAGTGCAGAATAAAAGAGATTACATAAATTCATCAACAAATACAGAAAAACCCCATACATACCTATTTGCATTATCGGAATTCATGTTTTCCCACAAATTACGTCATAATGATTGCATTCCAGTACATTTCCTATCTTTCTTACACATGTAGAACCCCATATTTACACGATTTAATTTTAAAATTTTCCAACAATTTGTATCACTATGGGCTGGTATGAAAAAAATTCACTTGCTAAGGCAGTTACACAAACATAAGAGGTTTTATAAAACATTTTTGGCTTCTTTTTGCATATAAACACTTATAAAGATGAAAGGTTATCCAATCGAGCTAACGTGAATTGTTTTATGGGGGAATTTGAATGTGGAGGGGTAGTACACAGTACCATTAGTGATGGAAATTTGATCTACTTCAACTCGTAATTTAAACCTTCTACATATGCTGCAAGCATTTAGGATTCTGCACTGAATACACAAAATACAAAGAAAACCTGCATGCTTCATTAAAAACTACAACGAGCGAAGACAGCTAATAGAAGGACTATGTTGACAGCTGCTAGAGACTTGGAGGCAACAGGATTATTTGAAAAATATAGAAGATTCGAGTTTTGGGGTTACAAGGAGGACATTATTTTAGCCCAGCATTATATCTCCAGAACTGAAAAAGTGACAAAATAAGAGAGGTTTACTGCTTGACTGATAAGTACAATAATTCTTTCTTCCTATGCAGAATTAGTGACTACAAACAAATGGAGCGAAACACTAGGGCACTGTTAACATAAATTTTACAAATATATTTGCTTCTTTCAATTCTTTTTTCCTATTCCGTCACTTTTTCATGGCTGCTGTCCAAACAACCCCTGTTACACATGTCTGCAGCAGCTCACAAGGTAGCAAGCACCAATATGTGGAAGCCCTCCAACTTTATTGTTAATCCAAGCCACTTCTTTTTTGAGAACATTATAACTTATGCTTTCTTATGATTCAGAAGCCTCCTTAAAAACACAAATTAAACTGAATAGAATCAGTAAATATAAGTGACGAGCTAAACAATATAGAGCTTTCTCATAATAATTTCTGCCCAGAATGTTCCAGACACCGCGGTGAGTCATAGCATTGCAGCCCAGGTTCTAATGCTCGAAATCATCATCTGCAATGTTTTTGAGTAAATCCTTTTTAAGAAGTTTACAGAATGATGTTAATAGTAAGAGCTGAAATGGAAGACTTAACCTAATGGCAATCCTGAAGATGATTCATTCAGAAATGAGAGGCTGATCAGTTCACATAATCTCTTCACTCAAGGTATAAATAATTCTGAGTCATAGTTATTATTTACAGAAAAAAAATCTTTAATTTCTGACAAAAAATTTCCTTTTCAAGGTACAGACTGTCATAGTGGTTTAACACAAAATACATAAATAATAAATTTTTGTGATTTTTTCAAATATCTCTGCATCATTTGGCAATGATTTTTTAATCAAATAATATTTCTGTTCAACATCAGATGAAACTTTTAAAAAACTCACTATTAATATATTTTCATTTAAAATAAATAGTAACAGCAATTAGTCATGAAAGTCAACTCATTTCAACAAATTGAGAATTCAAAATGCACCATAGGAGAATTCATGATCATGGTTGCATTGAATTGTCAGTGAAAGGACACAACAACAAAATAGGTTCAACATAACTTGAATAAATGCCTTGAGAGGCAATATAGATTCAACAACAGTTTAACTCCAGCATTTGAGTGAGGAAAACAAACTAAAAGCATAAGGTATTGGAGAGTAAGACGGTATCACAAAATGTCACAAAAATCATGGAAGGATTATGTCGCACATATATAAAAAGTGGAAAACATCTTACATGGAAAAATATGACACCACAAACAACTATGTCACTACTCTGAATGGAATAACATTTTCACCACAGATCTGGGATAGTGAATGGCCAGCTGAGATTTCATAATCCCTATGAAGGTGCATGATAATTGACATAATAACAAGGAAATGAAGAAGAGGTTAGGGAATTGGAAAAATATATATGATATAATTTGGTCCATCAAGAAAAATTAGTCAACAAACAGCAGAAGGAAAAGACGGAAGGTAATCCATTGACAGCTAGGCTATGTACACAGGCATAAAAGCTATATGGACGCAAATCATTTTTAATACTGAAAAAATATTTTAAAACTGAAAATTTCAAATTGGCATCCCAAATCAGCCAAATTGGATCAAAAATCTGGATCCATCATAGCCTGCAGCACAAAGAGGAGGAATGACAAAATGAACAGCATCTCTACAAAAAGCCAACCCATGTACATGTAACAGATAAAGTAATAAAGGGAGACATTTATATAATTAAGTATGTATATATGTATATACTCTGTGTTCTTCTGTCTGCAATTCACTAACTTATTTAGGAGCTTCCACTCTGGTATATATTCACACACTATGAAATATAAAAATAAGCTATTCTTTTAACATCCCAGTATTGTAAACACGATGATAAACTCTGATTAACATTTATAAAGCACAATTAGTCCTGAGTTGAACCAAAAATATATGTGTAAGCATATATATTGATAAATGTATTTCTTTAACAAAAATTTGGTACTCCAGAAAATCAAGCCATAATAAAAAAATCATGAACAATTTGTTCCAACAAGGAATAAGGAAGAACAAGTTAGCAGTAAGTATCAGATACTTAGATATCAAGGAAACAATAACAACCCTAGAATGACTAATATGGAAGAAGAATCACATTTCATAACACACCATAACGATTCATTAATTGACTTGAATTCTTGCAAACAAGAAATATATAAAAGGATTTATTTTACAATATCTCCTTATTTAAGTCATTCTAATACCACAATGTAATAATTCACCATCTAAAATATAATAAAAACTCTATAGAGGAATGTTGCATAGTATAAAAATAGGATATCATAATTACCCTGATTTCCTTAATTGGACCAATAATATCAGGAAAAAAGGCAAGAAATAATAATAAAACTTTCACCACATGGATCTCCCCTAAGAGTGGAGCTTCAACATTGGGGAATGATTCCAGCTCATAATCCTTATAGATTGATTCCCCAGCACTCAAAGAGAGACATGTATTTTTAAGTAACTAATTCACTTTACTGTCATGGCATCTCCAATAGTAATATCTCCATGTTTGCTTAGTCATGGGTAAATACATATTGGAGAGGAGGTAAGTAAGTCCTTAGAGAGAAGGGGGTGGAGGCATGCCAGACATCATCAGGTACAGAGTCAACCTTAAAAAATAGGTCAATTACATATCGATCGAAAATAAAGTCACAAGAAACACAAAACCAAAGAGGATTGAGATCAGATCTGTTGGTCACATATATAGAGAGTTCCCTTTTCATCATAATAAGCCACCTTGCATCATGTGTTTTTGTGTAAATATATATACGCGTATAAGTACAAGTACAAAAAAACTCGTGAAACACTTTCCTTCCATAGTCACTGAGAACGATGGGTTGATGAATTAGGTGATGACGATGCACACGCCAGGTTTGTCGATGGGGTGGGGGCACAGGGAGACAGTAGAGGGATGGACGGTACATTTAAGTGTGACTGGAGGTGGGACCTTGATGACGGTATGTTGGACGGCACACATCGACCCACTGTAGCATCGGTGCCTGTTGATGAGGACGGTGATGACGGTGAGTAAAAGAGCAGTTGTGCCTGGTGCTGCGACAGTTGAAACGGTATCAGCTCCTCGTCCTGTCCCTCACCACCCACTCGGGCCAGCCTCCCACACCGGTTCGGCACCTGCTGCTGGTCCGCCATTGGGTGATGCATCATTCCCATACCCCCAAAGGACCCCATGTGTTGCTGCTGTTGAGTGAGGTTGTGTTGATGGTTGGTTGCCTGCAGTGGTCAACAAGAAAGGGGAGGGTGAACCTGATGTTTTGACCCCTTAGAAAGAGTTCAACCTATAATGGACATAAGCCGTGTGATGTAAGCAGTAAGAACTTGCCATAAAAAGTAATGAGCTGTCGTAAGTAATAATGAGCTGTCATTTGGGACATGGTGAAGTTTTTTCTGAAGGCAATTTCTACGTTAAGTTCCATCGTGTTGGTTTATGGCAGGCAAAGCGTCAACGTATAATAAACCTTCAGTTCTACCGCCAACATCAGCGCACTCATTTCGTAATGTGGATCATTAGAGCCATTGCAGGGGGAACGAAACATGTAATCACAACACATGCTATGAGTATATTGCATAGAAAACAATGAAAGTCACATTTAGAGGTCCTTAGTACTGCATATGACACTGCTTTTACCCAAGAAAGTTAATTTTATAAGAAATCGAAAAATATTACTTACAACAAACCAAATTATTTGCTAAGGACTGCAGGAAAAATATAATCTCACATTCGTTCTTAATTTTTCTCTTTGAGTGTATACATACAGAGAGATGGTGCACTATATCTGCACAATGTATTGCCTCAGAGGCCAGAGCAAGATGGTAGTTGTGATGTAAGTCACGATTAGAATATAAAGTGTTTGCATGGTAGACCTGGAACATATAAAAAAAGGTGCATGTTGCTAGAGTGGTGAAACCTGTACGCTCAATAAATCTGAGGAAGATTACGAAGTGTTTTATTCATCATGAATATAAATAACCAATTTCATGGTTTTGTTGGAGTTAAATGCTGAGTCATTCAAAAATGTTTTGATAAGCCTGATAATTCATAATTTAATAGAAATATATGGTGAGTAAATCCTTTAGATTATTTAAATAAAAAGTTTAATTTAAATTTTTAAAGTAATTTTTATTACCAATTAAACAAAATCATAAAGTCACTGGGTGAATTCATTGCATCGGACACTCCCTGAATGAAAACTATGTAGTTGAATTAGGTGTCTTTTTATCTTTTCAACCTTCTCAACACAGATCCTAATGAAAGGAAGAGTTTTAAGGATTAGGCAAGGAAATACGAATGAAAATAACTATAGTCCAGCCACATTGAAATGGTGCTTCTCGGTGAACGGTGGGAGGAGTTACGACTCCCTACTTCACTTCCTGGCCTTACCTCCCCCTCTTTACTCTCTCATTCACTCACTCGAGGAGAGGCAAAGAGTTTTGCCAGTTTTCCTCACACCAGCGCAGCGGAGGGAACCTCCTGGCTTCCCGGAAGCGCGCTAAACCGAGAGAGAATCGAAACGACAAGAGCGCGTCACTACGATGAAGCGACGCTGGTAGTGGAGGCATAGTAGGGGAAGGAAGAAGCCTGGAGTGGGGGTAGCCAAGGACAGAGAGGGGGTGCGCATTAATTCTTGCGCAGAACCATTTCAATACTTAGTATATTCCACTTTTTTATTAAAACAACCGAACTCTGTTTCAACGTCTAAGCATCATTCTCAAGGTTCACAAAGATGTGGACAGCAAGTACCAAAGAAGTTGGCTTTAAATAAAAAACAGCGGAAGGGGGGGTTTGAGACAGGGTGGGGGGGGGGGAAGGTTTCATAAACAGTTTTGGGACTAGGTGATGAGTAGAGAGTGGGGGAGGGTCACTTATAATGGACTTGAACAAGGAGGTCATTTGAAAGAATACCGTATAAACGCGTGTAAGAGGCGCACCCCTCTTTTTATGGGTCGAAGTTGAAGAAAAAATTTTGGGGCTTTTTTCCCTCCTATTGCGAGGTTTTGCGGGCCTAACTCCGAACTTTCAGCCATTATCAAAACCGCTGGCGATATTCTCTTATAATTTACACGGTATTTTTCATAGGCATATATGGACCTCGGAGGTAAGTATTCACTTGTAGCCTTAGTCCTTCAATGCTTACATTGTTTATTGCCCTTTAGAATGAGTGGAGTAATTGATATTCATTAAAACAAAACAAATCCGACCTCGCTACAATTCGTGTTTAGTTGGTAAGTGCTAACAGTCGCACCGAGCTCTGATTTTTTAATTCGAATTCCCCACCGTTTTCCTAATGCACAAGTCGTAGTTGCTGTGTCACCTTTTAAAATGTGGTTAACTTTTACAAATTATATTTTGCCGTAAATGACGACGAGCGGGAATGCGAACACGTTAAATGCAAACCATCCAAGCATCAGCCGCGTAAAAAATACGAATGATAAGGCCTAGATACGACATCAAAACCTGGAAAAAATCAAACTTTGAAAGAAATCATAACTGTCTATGGAATTTAAAGCATTTATTTTTTCAATATGGTCCAAAAAAATCTTCAATGAATGACAAAATAAAAAAATTGCATGATTTACATAAAAACGGCTGACTTATTAGTGAGACGGGCGTCGCAGTACGGCGGCATGCGCGTGCATGTCCTGTCACAGCTCGCAGATTTTCCCCAAAAAGACCTTCTGTCCCAATTGGTATGGAATAGTGCAACCTTATCTTTCCTCCATCTTCTAATGCATGATTCCGGCGAATCATGCTTTCGTCCGGCAGCGCGGTTTCCTACTTCCTCAGCCTCTTTGATGACTAAGTTTTTCAGCTGCCGTGAAAGACGCAACTTTTTGCCATTGTTCATTTGGTAAGAACACTCACCTATGGTGGCGTATGCACAGATGTTAATATTCACAGAATTCTCTCAGTTGTGCTTAGGGCAGCTACACACAGTTGAGTCACTCGAAGTTGTCCGATGACAGAAAATTAGAGTTAGGGGGGTGGAAAATTCCGGAGCTTGCACTTGTCGCGTGGCCAATCGCTGTCCCCCAATTTCACCCCACACCCTCACCTTGTCATACAACAAGTTTTTACATGTTTATAGGCGACTGCATTCCCCGTAAACAAGCAAGCGAACGATCCCCTCCCCCTTGATGACTCACGCTGAGCACCAAGGTCACTCAGCTCTCCAGGGACTTGAGAGTAAGGCCTTGGCCACGATACGAGCGGCAGTAGGCAAGCGACAGGGCGGCAATGCTGAATTTCATGTTCCTAATGTTTGACATGGAAAATGCACGAACTCAGCTATGATATCTACATCTACAAAATACCCAGCAAGCCACCTCAGGGGTGTGTGGTAGGGGGAAAACGTGATAGGGGGATGGACGTGAGTGGCAAAAGTGCCACTCGCCGCCGATCCCAGACATTAAATCTTTCTTGTGCCGCTATGCCGTTCTACTCATTCTGTGCCAAAATGTCGGCAGAGAACGTTTTGTCTAATGACAGTATGACTGCCATTTCTGATTCTGAACTTATCTTAGGTCGAATCACTGCTCATTTCGTGGCCACTACCGCCCAGCCGTGATACTGCTCTGCTGCCCGCCAAAAAAGGCGCCTTTTACACGAGCTTATACGGTAGGTGGAGAGGGGTAAGGTGGAAAAACAGTTCGGTCGGAGGGTGAAGGTTAGTGGAGGGTGGGAAGGGACTGAGGGCTGGTGTGGGAGAGGATGTATTACAAAAGGTGATGATTTTAATTCAGTCATATCATTTAAAATATTTACATTAAAAGATTTTTAGTCTTTTATAATGTTCTAATAATCTTGCTTAAAACTTTTTCACAAACATGTAAAATATTAAAATTGAAATCTGCAGTGTTAAACAAGTGTTTGGCAAAATTAGATTTTTCATCTCTGTTTTTTTACACATATCTTATGTTCATTTACACATATTGAAAACTTACGTCCAGTCTGTCCAATATTTGCACCATTACAATCAGAGGAGCACTTTAACATGTACTTTGAGAATGATGCTTAGACGTTGAAACCGCAGTCAGTTGTTTTAATAAAAAAGTGTGGACTATACTAAGTATAGTTATTTTCACTATGGCAATATTCCACAAAGTGACGCCTGAAGAAATCTTTTCAAGGAAATATAAAGAAAAGCGACAGGAGCAGAATTAAACGGTTAGAAACAGCACATAATACAACATTCATAGTAGACTGCCTCGATTTCTTCCCAGGATGACACAAAACAAAATTATGTACAAACTCAAAATCTGATAGTACAATGAAGGACCTACAGATACCCAAAGCGAAGGTTTACACATGAAAGCCATACCTTTTTTTTCACGGTTATCAAAATTCACCACTAATTCATAGTTTTCTTGGTTTCAAAGTTGAGTGGCCACCCTGATTTTAATCATGTAACTAATCATGAAGTTATGGTGTCAGAATACAGAGATCATCCTGCAAACATTACATATCCGTTTCACATACCGTACCCCATAGACTGATTGGAAGATTTATTCACGTCACATAATACTCACTTGAGCTAGGGATGTAAGTCATATTAAAGATGAAACTTGAACATAGGCAGCATTACTGTGTCTGATGTCACATATCTGGGAGTTGCTCTGGGGACAATTTTCTCTGCTGAGGGTGTCTGAGTGGCTTTTGACACTAATGGGAGATCAGCTACATCAATTGTAGATTGGGCTGTGGGGTGAATATTACCAAGGAATATTATTTAGCCACATACAATGCTTTAGGTTCACTAACTGTGATAAGAGAAAAAGGCTGAATTAAATTCAGCAGACCTATAAAATATCTCTCTCAGACAATTACTTGAGCTCTTTATCCCACCACATTTTGCTATTTCAACATTGCTTCAATATTCCTACTTCAGAAAAAAATAAGACAATCCCTGATGAGAAAAGAATTAATGCCTAGTCTTCACAAGTCAGGATGAAATATGTCATTTATGAAATACATAACCACAAAAATTCTGGGTCAACCAATAAAATTTAATGTTTTTGTCACAATTCAAGAAAAGATGTTAAAATTGGGCCTAGGTGATACAATTACGGGTGGTTCCTAAAAATGACCAGAGGCAAGAAGTCAGGGCTGACCAATTGCTACAATTCAGGGCTGGTTCCTAATATTCAGTAAGACTAAAAAAAGGAATTGAAACACAAGGCAGGCCACAACATTTCACAGCTGATTCAAATATAAATATATGGGGACTGATATAAAAAACAAGAGAAATACAAGTGAGATCCAAAGTTGAATGTGACCATTAAGAGAATAGATTGTTACAGGCTGGCCAATTATTTTTTTCACCATGGTAAAATCAGTTCTTCAGTGAGGTATCATTTAAGTCAGCATTAGCAATAAACAAAGATTATTACATTAATGCTTGCACAAGAACTTCAGGAAATAAAAGCAAAACAGGAGAACCAAAGGATATGCCTATGAAACAGGAATTGTCCCACCTAAAAAGGAAGATTTTTACGCCTAAGAAAAATATTTCTTCAACAATTGGATTCTAACCATCCTAAACCGATTATTAAGTCAGCCTGGTCAGTCAAGTGGATAACACATTTGTCTGTAAACCATAAGTTCCTAATCAATCTTAAGGTACGAGGACCTTATCTATCGAGCTTATGGCCACTTTCTTTTTAACTGAATGATTGCACAAAATATATTTTGACCTGCAGGCATGAAGCAACACCTCTTTCACATTCCATGGTTAAACTCCGTTAAATATTGAAAACATTCACCTAATATCAGGTAACAATAAGTTAATTACAAAGACTTACCCGTGATGAGTCAAGTAAGACCCTGGGAGATGGGGCTGGAGGTATAAACAGTTGAATGGTTGAGGGATTGGGGGAGTGGGGAGTTGCGGACGGAGATGACCCTCCAGCTCCTGTCCCGATAGTTGTACTGCTCACAGTGCCAGTTGCAACACCACCAGGGCTGTAAGGCACCTGTGCAAAGAAAAAAATCGATTAAGGTTATCAGAAATACAGCTATAGGAAATATAGATGACACATTGAAGGGATTTCATTGGAGACATAAGTATTCATGGGATATTCTGCAGTCTTCGACAAAAATATTTCTTCTCCTATGCAGGAGACTAGGTGAGGGCAAAATCAAAGCTGTATTTTAACTAACTGAAGGATAACATTCTTGATAATCTGGCAATTTTGAAATGATTAAGCATGGACCATGAGCTAGTTTCAGAGATACCCATTTTTAGTGAAATTAGTTATGGCTTGAGATATTTTCATTACTCAAAAAGGCTTTCATACACAAAATTTTCAATTATTCATAAATGATTTGTAAATATGAGTTTGAGTTATATTATGGTAGTAACCCAAACTTGATTTTTTAAAAGAAATAAATTATTTATCGTCTACTTTTTCTCAAACTTATGAAAGTAACCCTAATTATCACATGAAGAATTGTAACATATTCCAAACACTAATGCCCAGTCTCCTTTCATTTGACAACAGTTGAGTTGAAGATTACAAACATGTTATTCAAGCAGTCTCGTACAAAATGAAGCCTTACCGTAGTGTTGCTGGAGTTTAGAGTTTAAATTCCCTAAGCATATCCTTTCATTTGACAACAGTTGAGTTGAAGATTACAAACATGTTATTCAAGCAGTCTCGTACAAAATGAAGCCTTACCGTAGTGTTGCTGGAGTTTAGAGTTTAAATTCCCTAAGCATATCAGAGATTTTTTGACTGTTCAGTATTAAATACTTTTACCTTTTTTTAGATTAGTAAAAGATTTTATATTTATAAATGTATAAGTAAAAAAAAAACTGGTTCTAATCTTCAGTAAAAGGGTAAAAAATCTACGAATGAATGAAACAACTGTTGAGCATTTAATGGCAGCGGTGAGAGAGTAAATGAATTTCATAAGTCTATCAATTGTTATATCAGTGTCTAAGTTATTCATCTATTTAAATGCAATAAGTTCAGTATTGAGAAGGATTGAAAGTACAGTCTTGATTAAAAAATGTGCAGTATTTGAAGGCTTGAGCCCAACATTCTTTATGTGGCTGTGGTGTTGTGTAGAATGCCTAATGGCTATGTGGTATGGTAACTCAAAAAGATACCAAAACAAGCTAGCAAATTGGGGGATTTGGGTTAGAATCCCAGTCCAGGCAAATGATTATTTTTCACTTTGAAGTCCACACATACCTCCATAGCTGGTAACAACCATAAAAGTTTCATGTTTTAAATTTGTTACAATTCATCTACTTTGGCCAAATGTTACAGCAGTTAAGCAAGGGAGCTGCTGTTCAGTTGAGGCATAATTTCATTTTCTCTCTGAAAAGTCAGTGCAGACCTTAGCTACTAGAAATTAATGATGAATAGTGAAGTAATAACCTGAAGGGAATGCATCTGGGGGTCCTGAGATGAGATCATGTGGTGCGCTCCAGCGGCAGTGGCATTGTTGCTCCCACCCCCATCCTCTGTAGCCTCCACTGGATACAGGCCATAGCGAGCCATCACAAGCTGCTCCGATACCCTCCTCAATTCCTCCTGCTGTTGCACGATGAGACGTTGCAGTGCTGCATGCTTGCGCTGCAGCCTCTCCTGCACGGCACTCTGGGCACACGTCATCACGAGGTGGTGGGCTGACTGCTGCTGTTGTGGCTGCTGCTGTTGTTGGTGGGGAGTGGGCTGGAGGGTCTGTTGCACAAGGAACTGTGGTGGGGGGTGCTGCTGGGCCTGGAGGGTTGGGTGGTGCACGGCTTGCGTCTGGAGCATGGCCGTCGACTGCTGGGGGTGGATCATTTGGTGCTGGTGGGTGGGCTGCTGGTGAAACACCTGAATGATAAAGGGGGGCAGTGTAATTATTTACGGATGGTAAAAATGGGAGAGAGATGTCACTCCAAGGGACAACGCAACAAAGATGGCTGACATATTGAAATAAAGGTGATAATTTTGTTCTTCGACATAAAATTTATTATAAATACAAGCTAGGTCATCATCATCACGTCAATGTCAACAGAAAGGTGTACACATGGTGTTTCAGGAGAGATCTGCATAACTTCTGGAGATGATAGGGGATGCAATATCAAGTATAGGCAGTCCCCGAGTTACGTAAGCCTCGACTTATGCAAATCCGTACTTATGTAAGTGGCAACCTTACCCCAAAAAAGATGAGAATCATGAAAGTTACAGATTTGGAAGGATGGTTGCCTACTTTCAAGGAGTGCATGTGCCATGTTAGTACGAGCTGGCCTTCCCTGTATTTCTCCGAATCAACCGTAATCTTGTGAGAACGGACTCAGTTACGGAGTAATTTTCGACTCTTTTTTTTTGACTTCCGTATATTTCGACTAACGCCCCTAGTATCGGAACGCATCTACTACGTAACTCGGGGACTGCCTGTACATATTTCTTTGTCTTATGGAAATGGGGTCATAGCTTATGGAGCTATGGAATTGCAAACATTTTATGTAGCATATTTTGCAGTTGCCACAGAAACACTGAATAACTAAGGGTGCACTTCCCTTTCCTCCATCTCCGATTTCCACTCCATTTACAGCTTTCCTGCCTCCAGAAAAATGGTTACATTTCTCCTTCCTCCAATCCACATGGCCATATATACTCAAGTGTTTTCTGTAGAAATTTTCCCAAAGATGATGCCCAACGTTAAAACTTAGGTTTTATACACGATAAACTTTATACAAAATAATGAAATTAATGCCTTCATTTCATTATGTACAGCAAGCCTTGTTCAGTCAGAAAATTCCAGGTAGGGTGTTCAAAGACTGCTAAGGATATTGCCCTGAAGTTCTTATTTCTGTAATTTTTAGATTTATTAAATAATTGCATTCATTTCCTACAGCGTTTTTTCCCCCAAGATTGAGGATACATTTGGTGAAAAAGCGTTGAAAAATAATTCATTCAGGTTCTATATTAAAGGAATAGAAAATCAACTAGTTTGTATCGATATGCATTTAAAAAATTACAGCCAAAATATTTGCAGTATTAACACCACCATCTAAGGTGGATAGATATACCAGCCTTAGGCATTGACAGGATTCAATCTTAGTACATTTCCAGCTAATTACATTAATAGATACAAGGAATAATTTTATCTACCTCATCTCACAAAAGGTGAGATGAATCAAATATGCTCTCTAATTGTAATTCTTAAAAGTTCTTGAGCTCCTTCAATGGACTCTAATCTCAAATCCTCTATTTAATTATGTATTAAAATAAAATATTAGAAGAAATTAGAATGCCTCAACTAGAACTAAAATTTATAAACAAAGCAAAATTAGACAGGTCTGTTCACTGAAAAACAAATTTAAGAAAAGGGTTCTTAAAAATACATCTAGGTAGAAGCAGCTTACTGGAACTTTGGTTAGGGGGTCATTTTCTATTGACACACTGAAAACGTCTTTCCCTCATGGTAACATTTTATTCAAAAACATGATGTGCATAGTACATATAATGCATTGGCCTAAGTCACACAAGATATATGCTCTCAAATACTTCAATCTCAGTGTGCAGAATATTTGAAAAATAGACTCCATTTCCAATAGGAGGTACTGCAATTAGTCTGATGACAATCATATATTTCACCATCAATGCTGCTATCATATCACATATAATGCTCAACAGCAAAATTTTGAACAAAAGTATACTACTTTGTTTTCTGAAATAGTAATCAATGCTGGTAACTAGTGATGTGGCCAGGATTCGAGGATTTGATCAAATCCTGGTTTTGAGGATGGCATATGTTATAGGATAACGATCTCACAACGTAATAATCTCATGAATGACGTCGTTTTACCACCATAAGTGCTGATAATGTGCGGAAATACACTACGACATATATTAAAAAATAAATTATTATTTTACAAATATCCGGTGAAATTCTACATCAGAACGTTTTTTCTTCTTCATATGTGCCCCTATTTAAGACGTCCTATCCAACACGTTTTTGCTCACGTATAGAAGAACCTCTCTACTTTGTTATGAGATATTTGGTGAGAAGAGTTATGAGAAAAATAATGCTGAATAACAAGCTACTCGATGGTTAACGTACGATTCTGCGCCCCGCTCATATTAATAAATGTCTTCGCTCTGTTTATTTAAGGGTTAAGACAATGATTTAAATTAACCAAAATAACAGCTGCCCTCCATTCGTTCGAGCATTGGCCACATCAACCTGGTATTGGCTCTGGAGGCCCCCAAAAGAAGAACCACCCCCGACCCCAACTAATGGAAGCCACTCGGGTTTAAGTGATCCAGAATGAGGGTAGACAAACAATGATGAGACAAAAAAGTGATCTTCTCGGATTACTACAATCTCTTTCTCACAGGATGAGTCCTAAGCAGATGAATTTCTTCATGTTCTGGAATAAGAGGCGACAGATTATCTTGTGCCACAGGAGTCTTTGGGCGAAACAGGTTTTGGCCCATAAATTTCACTCGATGGAGGGATGTTTCGCCCATAAATGGGACTGGTGGCAGAACTGCCGTTCCAAGCAGTCCACCAATTTCCAGAAAAGTCAGAATTAGCAGTCAATGCCTTTTAAAGAGCAAGCCTTGGAGTAGCAGGACAAGGACCCGCAGATGATGCCGGGTGGTGTCAAGAAATCACCCAACCCAAATTATGAGCCAAAAGAGGGAAGGAGATGTCAGCCTCTGCTCATCACCGAGTGATTTACCTCCGTCTCTGAGAAGGGTACCCCGAAAAAAGTATCCGATATCGCCAGGGGTGGGGGAGAGTGAGGTGGCTGAAGTGTACGATATAAAGGGTGTTTTCTATTCGCGGCTATAGCCGGCGATCGCCACACAGCAGTGCTTTTGATTTAGCTGAATCCCCATTTATCGCCGGCTGCCGGTGGCTCTCTGCTCCAGGGTGAGTCGGCAATCGATAGCACCTGCATTCAATAATTGGCTATAGCCGTACTCAAATGAAAAGCACTGAAAGAGACAGCGACATAACTCAATAATGAAGAACAGACAGAAGACTCGACAGTGTCGGTAGAGAAGTCACGAAGGTGACAATAATACTGTGAAATGTCTCAACACAGTGAAATATGGTATTACTTCTCAGTAAAAAAAAATTCTGATGATGAATTCATGATTTGTGATATTTGTGGCTGCAATATATCCCTCTGTTGTGTTTCCAAAGCCACTGGTGCATTGAAGAAGCACATAAAGAAACATCCATTATCTGGCCATCAAGCAGCAAAAACCTACAAATTAGCGCAAGAAGATAAACCGAAAGATGAAAATCCTGCATCTTATACCTTCGATACTCCACCAAGCGGTTCCAGTAATCAAGGCACTGATTTAAATTTTGCAATTGATGCAGCACCCAGGTAAAACATTCGTAATTATTAGTAACATTTGAACTAGGGGTGGACGGGTCAGACTTTTTAGTTTCGGGTCGGGTATTTTTTTTGACCCTTGGATCTCGGGTCGAGTCGGATCGCATTCTACAATTTAACCCTTATTTTTATCCAAAAAAATCATGCAGAAATCCATAAAAATATGATGTTTATGAAGGTCAATTATAGGAAACTTGTAACCAATCTGGGCCTATATGGCATACTACATACTGCATAAGTGTAGAAACTCAACATAAAAATTGAAATGTGTACAAACAGTGGATTCAGTAATCAACTCACCACTTTCTTAGCACAACTTAATACAAGATTAAGTTATAAATAATGGAACAAAATAAACGTTTTTACTGTTCTTTATTTCCAACTCAGTTCACTAACAGGCCCATGAAAGATGTATGTTAAGTATTCTAATTTAATTTTCTGCAAACATTCTTATAAATTTTCTGATATAAAAATCCTAACAATACTCTTCTTTTTAGTTGTTTTTATTTATGCTTAATTTAACTGTAGGACTATGGTGAAAATGTTCAACAATACTCGTGCATTTGTGACACAAATTTTCAAAACCAATATACTCCTTCTTAGTGTCTTTAATCATCAGATTAAGGGTATGCGATAAAAAGATGAGCTGGGTGACTTCTGGCATTAGATTTAATGCTGACCGCATATTTGCAGCATTGTCTGTAACACAGTAGTTTCAAAATTTCCAATAAATCCCATTGAGTCAATAATTTCTTCAGTTCCTGGCTGATAACTTCACCTGTGTGAGAGACTGTTACAACCATACATCCAAAGCAACGAGATGCTAGTGTTACATCTTTAGTTACATAATGTGCAGTAACTGCCAGATATGATGTGGTATTGATTGACATCCACGTGTCAGTGGTGATTTATAGTGAATTTAATGTAGGATTTTTGCTGTCTAGCTCAAATCTAATTTCAGCAACTGTTTTTTGGAATAGTTCAGGAACAAGAGTTCTAGAGAATGTTTTGGCAGAATGCAAACTGATTTTAGTACCTGCAATTTCCAACTACTTAAATAACCCTGGCTCCTCTACCAAAGTAAAAGGATGAAGACTCTCTACCATCCATTTAGTAATAGCATTTTTTATTGCTACTGATTTAGGGTGGTTTTGAGCATATTTTTCTTTCATGCTCACAAATTGGTCAATACCCAATTTTGTGATTTTTGAGGCAGTGATTTGTGTAGGCCTGACCTTACATTTGCTTTTATTTTCCTCCGTAAATGCTCCTTCCTCTTTAAGAAATTGTTTAAATTTCACAATATGCTTTCTTTCTAAATGGCATCTTAGGCTGGTGGTGTTTTCATACTGGGCCTTTATTGTATTAATACATAAATTGCACTTACATTCTTGAAGATTTCGTGAAATAATTCCATATTGGTTTTTTTTAAGTTTATCAGGCCTAACACTGCCACTAGTGCTCACACTCATCTCATCACTTTTATTCAATGTCACTTTTTATTCAAGATCACCTCAAAAATAATTTCAAAATAATAAATATGCGCAAATATCAGAGGTATTTAGAGAATAGCAGGGTTCACAGGCATGTAATGCAGATTTCGTGCACAGACAATCAGGGGCTTTGCCTCGTTTGCCAGGGATTCTCACTGTTATTTATTGTCACTTTTTATTTAACCCTTTTAGTGCTAACCTCCACCAGCGGTACTAGTGAGAAATGCTTTAAAGTATTTTAATAAAATGTATCATCTTAGGAAAAATAACATTATGAAGTTATTGTTTTAGATATTGATATGCGGTTTTTAACAATTTTATATAAATTGAATTTTTAATAATAATACTATTATTTGACATCAAATGAGAAATATATGTATTTATTTCAAAGTTATAAAGTTAAACAATATTTTTTTAGCAATAATATTTTGATTTTCACACACAATAGTAATATAACTTTTTTCACATTTTATAATGAAACGGCTATATTTACATCAAATAAATAACCAAAAAATCATGTGGAAAAAATTATAACAATATAAGGAAAAACAAGCGATTGGCATAACTTTTAGTCAGCCTCTGTATGGTCCCACTTCGTGGAAAAGTCTTATCTTACAATTTACCACTGAGTTATATTAGGGCTTACCTCATTATCGTTGTGCCACACACCTAGCACCTATGGTTAACCAAGCAAATGCTATGCACACCTTTCTGACACTGTATGCATACTGTACGGGACCTTTTTCTCTTCTGGTCATGTTTTCCTGAACAAACAACACAATTTTTTTCTTTTCTCCCGGGTAGTTGCTGCAGTCCAGCTTTTGACCCATGTGCACGAGGGGATACATCACTCTCGGTCTTTACAAGCCATTCCGACTCTAGAGACTCTATGATGCTTGATGTATATTGAAGTCTTGTCATTATTTTTATTGGATTATTTTCTTTATATATTATATAAGAATTGAGCACCATACGAGCAATTACACAAAAAACAACTTTCTTCCAAAACTTTACTGTACGCCTTTCATCCAAGTAAGAATATACCATCATGTCAGATGTATCAATCCCACCCATGTAACTATTATATAAATTGATTATTTGTGGTCTAACTATTTCTTTGGTTTTACCATGCCTCTTTTTACTTAGATGAATGCTTTGTGCTGTTGCTTTTGTGGAAAGCAGCAGTACAGGATTTTTTTGGGATTTTTTTTCCTTTTGCCCTAGAAAAAGAATTTCACCACTTCTATAATATTTCCTTTCCCCTACGCTAAACTTTTCTTTTAGTTCTTTGGGGATGTTCTTTCTATTCCTTCGCAATGTCCCTGTCAAATACGTCTGCTTTTTATATAATTCACGTGCCAGGTCAACGCTAGAAAAAAAGTTATCCACCACAACATGGTACCCTTTCATAAAATAATTACCTATGGTCAAAAGCTTTTTCACAACCACAAAACTTAGTCCATGTTCCTGCAAGTCTTTTTTATCTTCTTTATTTTTCGCACCACGGTAGCAGTAGAACGCCAGACAGTAGTTCACTACGGAATCACAGAGCATCCAGAACTTTATACCCCATTTGTGGTGATGTTTATTTGGTAACTGTGAATGGCTTTTGGTACCCACTAATGTTTCATCTATGCTAAGGTGTTCATGTGGTGTATAATGATGGCGAAAAAGGCGATTAGCATGGTCAACAATGGGCTGAAATTTGGCACAAGGGTCGTACTTTTCACTGCCAGGTGGGAAAAGTTTGGAATTATCTGTGAGATGGAAAAACCTCAGAAGCAACTGAAAGCGATCTCTAGACATCATTTTACCGAACCATGGTATGGTGCGAGAATTGTTTGACCAGTAGGAAAAGATAGTAGGCCTTTTAGTTGTACCCATCTCCAGTAAAATAGCGATGAACCCTTTCATCTCGTTCACTGTCACTTCCCGCCACTGCCTCACTCTCGATCTAGGAGATATTGTTTCATGGGCGGCGAGGAACTGTGCAGCATACCTGTTTGTTTCCTGTGCAAACAAATTCCATAGCAAAGGGGTGAAGAACAAATTGAAGTATGCTATGGGTTCTGCAGTCGGTAATGGCGCATGCTTGGGACCCGGTATTTCTGCGTAACTGAAGGCGTTAGCACTCCAAGTGTCATGGCATTCAGATATTAGGTTGAACTCCGGTGGCGGAATTACATCAGTCACGTCACTGCTTGCACCATCTTCGTCACTTTCCACAGTAAGTCTAGGCTTTTTTCTCTGCGTGACAATGTCAGAGTCATCTGAATTCACATCGTCACTCAGACGCTCGCTCTCGTCATATTCCTCAGAGCAATCGTCATCACTTAGCGATAACAAATAATTCACCAATTCTTCATCCACAATATCTTTCGAAGTCTTTTTAGTTGCCATTTCAGGTAACCAAAACGAACACAAGAGTAAAAACGTACGTATTTTCTTGTAATCGCGCTTGATTCAACCGCACGCTTGCAAGGGAAAACCTGCACGCTCGCAAGGGAAAAACCGAACTGAGCTTCAAAGCCAAAAGAGAACCCACTGCGTTCCTCGCACACCATTTACAATCTAGTAACTATCTCAAGGCAGAATAAGAAAAAATCCCTATCACAAAGAGGAATGCTGACAATGTAATCCCATTACAAAGGGCCCATATGATTACCTAAGACGGAAGGCAAGAGAAACCAACATGATAACAAAGTAATGGCTTCATTGGCGTCGTATCGCCCAAGTCTTAGTTAGCAGTTTCTATCAAAACAGATTCATCATAACGCATTCATGAGGTTGCAGATAAGCCTTTTAGTGGGCTCTCTTGGAACGTCCACTCAGCGAAAAGAGTGAGCATATGATGAGGCTGTGCTTCCCCACACGTAAACAGTTCAACGTCAAAATTACAGTATGATTCATACTTTATAAAAAGTATTTCAAATATAAAATAAAAAATAAAAAATAAAAAACACGTTATATAAAGCAGAGAATTCATTTTTTTCGATAAAAGAAACAACAAAAAACATGATATTAATATTTTATAAATTATAGCGATTTAAACAACAGCCTGCGTTTGAGCTGATATATCGGCCCGCCGCACTTTTCGCCCGAGACGCAAGAGCCGATATATCGGCCCGCCGCACTAAGAGGGTTAAGATCACCTAAAAAATAATTTCAAAACGATAAATATCCACAAATATCAGAGGTATGTAGAGAATAGCCAGGTTCACATGCACGTTACATGGATTTTGTGCGCAGCCAATGAGGTGCTTCGCCTCGTTCGCCTGGGATTCGCGTGAGCCTTGACCCCCACAATGAAGTTTTATATTACAATTTCGTTAACCCTTGAGCAGGGCTTTATTTCAGGGAAAAAAGGTGATGGAATTCAGTTGTCCATAAGAGTTACGAAAAAATCCAAATTACCTTTGATTGATTCATACGAGTTTGAGGAATTTACTTCGACCAAATAATGTGCCGGAAGGCAATTCCACCGCATACTGCCAGAAAAAGGCCCTGCTCTAAAGTATATTTCACAATATGAGCAATTTTTCAGTGAAAAATCATCCGAGTATTTTTTCTAGCTCAATTCTCGAGTTGATTTCTAGATAATCTTCGTGTCAGCGAGCTAAGTAGAGGTCATAGTAATGAGAGGTAAATACCAAGTTGACCAGAGAAATACAGTTATCTCGACCCAAGGTTAAAAATATAAATAAACGCGGTAGTCGTCAATCATTTACATCTTCATTATGAAAGAAACACAAGGCTTACGTAAGTCTATGTCTCACAAGTCGTAGAAACGTATTATCGTATTATGATACAGATAACAGCCGATGCTTATTTGCCGTGTCATTGAAACACAAGTGCAACGAAAGCTCTAAGCACAACTTGTACAAAATCGAACAGGTCCTTTTTCCTGTATACGTGTTGAACGAATATACAAAATTATATATTCGTGATGCGTTCGTACAAGTGGGAGCGGTTACACGGTGAATGCTCGCACTCATTAATGAGTTCATGCTTCCACTAATTAACTAGTAGGGGTTAATGTGTCACGCAACCAGGCACAAGGAAAATTTGCTATGACTAATGCGTTTGATTCATCCGGTAAACATGAGCTTCCATCTCACCAGCTAATTTATTTCTGCAAAAAAACTCCCGTGAATGGCAAAAATGACAACAATACCAAGGGGTTGTGTAAAGAGTTTGCATTTATAAAATGTAAGAAACATACATTTGTGATGAATAGTGTTTGAAAATGACCTATTAGACGATTTTTTCGTGCGTTTTCGATGCCATATTTCGAGGTTATACGAAATGTAGTTTTAATCTAGGTTCTACTGCATTGGCTATGTGTGCAAGGGCATAACCTATTAACTCAGGGGGGTGTTAGGATATTTCACCTCCGAAATAGCTCTTAACCTTTTCTAAACTAGGCAGAAATTTCGTGAAATCTATGATCGCCGACATGGGAAATCGCAGACTCAAGATCGCCATTTGCAAAGGAAATATTCGCTGGCTTATATTTTACGACCTTTTATGACATACGCTATATTTTGAGAATGCTGTGTAAAATAATTACCAAAAATCTTTAAAACTTTGTCAAAGACAATAGAAGTTAGAAGAAAGAAAAGTAAAATATTTTTCGCGATGTATTTAATTCTCGCGATTTTTGACCCGACCTGATTTTGATGCAAGATTTGAAAAGGCCCGACCCGAAGGTTGGGTCAGGATGAATACCCGACCCGACAATTTCAGGGCCCCGTCGACCCCTAATTTGAACTACATGAATTTGTTTTCGACTTTGATATGCAGGAATTGATCGTTATACTCGTCTTCTGGAGCAGAAACCAGCTCTATTTCCGGTTGATGGGGAGATTAATTTACCAGCCGAACTTAGGAGTGCTGAGTGGACTTACTTGCAAAATGTTCAACATACTTTGAAGCCATTTTATCAGGCTACTGTTACTCTAACAACACAATATCGGAAGTGATTCCTTTAATAAATAGCACATATATTTAAAACTTATGGAAGAACCAGTTAATGGAGGATTCGAATTGCAAGGGATGAAAAATGATATCACTAATGAGATAAATTTCAGATTTGTTGACTTAGAAAAGAACAAATTTTATGCTGTTTCAACAATATTGGACCCTAGACAAAATGTTTAGAAGCAAGAAAGATTCTCAAGAGGCTAAGAAACTCGTTAAGACGGACATTGACTAAGCGACAATTGTCCATATCAGACAATCAGCAATGCAAAAAAAGTAAAGCAAGAAAAAGAGGAATTGAATTGTGACACAGTTAGTACTCTGATGAAAGCTAGCATAACTTTGGAAAAATTAAACGATCCAAACTTCAAAGCATGGATGAATCAATACATTCCAGGTAAGTTTATGTTTCTGCGTTTTATGTCTATTAAGTTTCTGAGGGATATCCTCCAGCACCCCTGATTCGTGGGCAAGGGCCTAGCCATTTTGAAACACCGGTTCCCATCAGAACACCGAAGTTAAGCAACGGTGGGCCCGGACAGAGGTTGGATGGGTGACCCTCCTCCATACCTGCACCAGGGGTGGATGGAGAGGATACTACTCCCTCCAGACCACCGGGAGGCCGGTGGGAGATATACCCAGACCAGGAGAGTTAGAGGGAGTACACCCTCCATCCCTGGTACTGGGGCAAGGCGGAGGAGGTCAATCCTCTATACCTCTACCGTGGTGCTTTTGTCCCCTGTCTGCAAGTGGCAGAAAGGCATGGGGTTGGCACAATGGACCAAGAAAGGTCTAAGTGCCCGGGCTCCTGACGAAGGCCCCCCCAATAACAATCTAACAATCTAACCCCTGATTCGTCGAGAGGCATTGCATACTTAAGCCACTGAACTTTGCAAGCAGCAAGACTTTATTGCGTTGAAAATTTCGGAATAACTGCAGGAGCAGGAGGCATTCCCAGTGCTGATACCTGCAGCGCAAAATATGCTCCACAAGTAGCCAAGAAAAGATAAAGGCATCAGTTAAAGGCCATCAAGTTGCAATTATGTGTGATGAGACCACTGACAGGCATGGTCGGTGTGTATTCATTGTCTTGCTAAGGATACTGTCCTGCACCACTGAGGAGCAGTTCTTTGTAGGAGCAGTTAAAATGCTACAAGAGGCAAATGCAATTGAATGCTCCAGAGCTGTAATGGCTGTACTACAAGAATTTGAAATTTCTTACGACAATGCCATAGCTTTAGTAACAGATTCAGCTAGATACATAATTTTGTGTGCTCAAATGTGTAATGTTCTCTGCCCTGCAATGACACACATTTAGTGTTGGGCCCATTAGCTAAATCTTGTAGCCAATTTGTTTTCTACAGAGCTTCATGACTTGAATTTATGAGTGTCCAATGGAAAAGTGTTCTTTCTCAACACTACAAATAGATATATTTCTTTCTTAAAAGAGCGCTATCCAGAAGATGAATCAAAGACAACTCCTTTTCCATCACCAGTCATGACAAGATGGAATTCATGGTACAAGTCAGAAATTTATATTGGGGAACGTATTCAGGATATGGCAGACTTTAGCAATACTGAGGATGAGGGAGGTAGCATTGAAACACTTTGCTGAATTAGAGGAACAAAACATTCAAATAATCTAAGCCAGTGCAACTTTTCTCAAAGAACATGGGCAACAGATAATTGACTCCATCGTCACCTTAGAGGGATCATCATTTCCTTCCATACATAAGTTGCAAAGTAGAATTGATGGCCTACTTGACAATTTTAAGATAGGTAGTTAGTAAAGGTTTATTAGACAGTCAGACAACTTCTGCCATTAATAACCTTAAGTCAGTGGTAAGGAGGGGAGAGTTAATACAACTGTTCACAAATCTAGGGAGTTTGTGTGAGGTTAAGTTAACTAGGCTTTTAACATCAGATACTGCCAAGAACTTAACTTCAAGCATGGGAAAATTATTTGATGTGAAGAACATTATCCAAAACACTGAAGCATCCATTGTGCAGACAGCAGCATCCATTGTGCAGACAGCAGCATCCATTTATCTTATGAATAAACTTGACAGCACAGTGCTACTTACTGGCTATTTGTGCATGCAATCTACTGTAAAAGAAAAAGGTGAGAAAGTTGACGTGCTCCATACATTGCTGAGCATTGAGGGAGACAACAGTGAGTTTGTGGAACCTTGTGTAAAGGTATTGTGGATTCCATGTTCAAATGTGAACTGTGAGCGGCCTATTTCTTCATATGGAAATATACGAAGTGATTTCAGAACCAATGCTTCCCCAGAAACTTTGGAAATATAACTTAACATAATCTTTGGCTCTCAATGTGACTGAGTTATGTCACGATATGTGATGCTTGTATACGTTTATTTCGTATGTAATTTCTTTATATATTTATTTTTTATTTTATACATTTATAAATGGTTATATATTTCAACATGAGTCAACAATGAAGTCCATAGTCTGTTTCAGTTGATTAAAAAAACAACTTTTTCTTTTAACCCATTTCATGAAATTCAAGATTTTTAACCTGCTGTCACTATGAATTTTTTACAGCTTCCCTTGACATCTTTTACCACTTTTCAGGGTCCCTATACATTACGCTTTGAATACGCAAAGAAGCGGTACCAAGGAAATTGTCGATAGGCACACACACAACACAGTCCTCACAGGCTGGGTGGCCATTGACCTTTGTAATGGCCTATGTCACAGTCACCTTTGTAATGGCCTGTATTTTGCATATATGTGTATTTTGTTAACTATCAATGAAGATTAGATAGAATAAGTTAGATACATCAATTAATGTCTCTAATACAATTCTTTGTTTGTTTAAATTGAGAAATACGTAAATATTTTTTTTCACCATCAGAGCATGAAATTTGCGATTTTTTCACCGCTGGGGCTATGATTTTTACACTGCTTTTGCTCAAGTTTATTTACTACTTTTCAGGGTCCCTACTCATGATTACATTTCACTATGTTGAAGAACTAATAAAAATTAAGTAAAACTGAAACAGCTGCTCAAATTTGCTTTTATATTTTAGCTAATGAATAAATATTGAATTTGAGGAAACAGAAGTGTGGAACAACTTATCGATTCAAAAAAGTAGGTAGGTACTGGAAAATATAAATGGATTTGAATTTGTTTTATAAATGCAATTGGTATTGAAAGATAACAGGGATTCATAGTTTTCTGAAATAAGGATTCAGATTTGATATTCGATGTGCGGGATTCGATAAAAAAAAGAGATTTAGATTCAAATTCGACCCATAACTACTGGTTACTCTACAAAAGTACATTGAATTATAACCTGAATGATAAATTTGATTTAATTCATAGGCTGCTGGTGGCATTTTCTTCAAAAAGTTCAATTTTAAGAGCTTAATGCAAAAAGGTTCAGGGAAAATATGATTCTTAGGGCATAGTTATCTGTGAGACTGACATAACAATCTGAGGGCTAAAAAACTGCATGGACGCTGGAATATTTCCTCTGTATAACAGTAAAGGCAGAATATAAGGTCCTAAAATATTTCAGGACATTCATACCACACACAGGATTGTAGGTATTATTTCTAATTCCAATTACATATTTCTTATTGATGCTTGATTCTTCCCATACAATAGGGATGGAATAACAATACTCTAATAGCACAAAATCTACACCATACAATCTCAGATTACACAGACTGAAGTAAGAAATACTTTTAATTAGTTAAACAGTCAACAGTGTCTCACTCCAAGAGAAAGTTCTCAAGGTACAGTTCTGTTCAAAAAAATCGTACCGCTGAAAATTTCTAAGTCCCAAATTTTTTACTATCTGGCAACCTGGCAGAACCACGCCCCCCTCAGAGAGCATTAACCTCTCCAAGCGGCCCTTCCTGCACGTAGCTGCGCGACTTGAACCACCCCCGGAAGGAAAATTTTGGCCTGCGAAAAGGATTATTTTCGAGTGGGGGGCTAGGGTTTCTTTTGTTGTGATGTGTGAGTAAGAAGAAAGACGGAGATCTGCGAAGTTCAGGCACCCCAAGATCCCTCGCACACGACAGATGCAAGCAGCCACGGGAAACAAAAGCCAATCTTAGGTCTCAATCCCCGGAGTTCCTTTCATTTTTTATGAGCATTTTAATTTATACGCGTATTCATTAATGTAAAAAAATTTCAAATGTTTGACGCATTTTCGTTATCTGGAAGTCCTTGTGATATCGCAATCTATATTATATTTGAAATGGTGTAATATTTTCTGGATCGAAACTTGATCACCCAATTTTGCTCTGAAGTAACCGATAATGTCAGGCTCGAATTTGAGCGCACAACTGTCCTTGCAAAGCATTAAGGGAAAACAATTTCTATGGACGATGTATTTCTGCGCAAACAATTGTTTAATTTTAAAACGATGAGCTTTTAATTTTAAATTCTTTTAGCAAATAATTTCGTGATAATTCGCGGCTCAGAAAGAAGGACGTGCAGATTGAAAAATTCACCTTTCGCACTCATCTCATCCTTTTTGTGAATTCAGTCGTTTTATTATCCAATGCAGAACTTCAAATACGCGTATATAATGTGTTCACTAATGACATTATGCCGTATATGAATGACTTGAGCTGGCTGATCTTAGATTAGTGGTTTAATCAGGTTCAATTCGTCACCCTCTTGCTTCACCGCCATTAATGCGTTTTCAATTCGCCATAGGTCAGATTTTTCTCATGCGAGATTCATAGAAAAACATTCGAAATAGCACTTTATACAAAGCGTTTTGTGGCTTTTTTCCTAACCTTATTACCTAAGCAGCAAATATTTTATGGCGAAACATAGAAAATTGAACCAATGTCCTGTAAAACGTGCAGAATTAATTATGACTTTTTGAAAGTAATAGGAATTTTGATACCGCAATGACTCCCAGACAAAGAAAATATAAATGCTATATATTTTGAATCAACCTATTCTAAGCTTATAACGCTAATTAATACGAGTAGGAAACTAATAAAAAACGAAACGAGTAAGGGGGATATAAACCAATGAAGTGGGCATTTCATTTTCGTGGGCAACCAATGAAGAGATCATGTAAGTTTTCACATGTATGGGCCGCTTCTACGAATCCACATAATGTGCGGAAACAGCTTGACCGACCACAACGTTGCTTCTTCGCTCACAGTAGAATAAGAAGCCGCTGCTCCCTTCCATTGTCACTTTTTGGCAGTTTCGGGTCTTTCTTCAAGCGATGGTGATGGAAGGGGCTTCCTTTGGTTCGGAATGTTTATTGCTCTCTCAGGGAAGATTAGATGGACCAAAGATCTCTCAAAGGTGCCTCTATGCAAAGATCTTCGTTAATACAGTTAACTCACTAACTGAGTAGCAAAGATTATATACACAGGACTGAGTAGATTGAAAGAGGCATTTGAGAGGGATGAAAGGAGAAATTATTTTCATCAGGTAACTTTAATGGTAACAAGGAAATTTAATCCATATCCAACGCAAAACAATAATTGAGTACTGGCTGAAGTTCATGATTGTGTGGATTGAAAGTTTTTTTTCCTAGGCATTCCAATATTGGAATAAAATAGCATCGAGCTACTTACATCCGAAGATATTTGAAGTGGATACGGCTTCCCTTGCCTCTCGAGAAAAAATGGAAAATCAAAAAAGCGCAGACATATAGTTCCAAGCATAGCGAAAGAACTTGATATGATATTGGATACTTTAGAAAGCTCACTACTTTAAAATTAAAACATTAATTAGTAATAGTTTGCGCATAAATACATCACCCCTGAAATTCTCTTTCCCAGAATACTTTGCGAAGATAGGTGTGCGCTAAAATTTGAGCCTGACATTATGGGTTACTACAGAGCGAATTTGAGTGATCCAGTTTTTTATCCCTTATCCAAACTATTGTTCTTTTATTGTTAATATCGCACATTCTTGTAGCTAGTTGTGTATTGTAATTCCACCCACACCAAATTTATCTACGCACCTAATTAGATCAAAGAAAAAGTTGTAAGCGCTCTTCTGAAAGATGCGTTTCCTGGCTTACTTTCGGAAAGAATTAGCAGCCATAAGGAGAAATTAAACAAAAGTCCGAAAAGAAGTAAATGACTGAAAACAATTTACGAAAGTTCAAATACAAAAGGGATTGCACTGCCACAAAAATATGAGATAACAAAATTAAGTCGAAATTGCGATAATTGTTAACATTAATGAATGCGCTTGCAAATTGAAATAAATTTAAACAATAAAAACGAATCCATATCATTTCCAAGATGCCATAATTAATTCTTGTCATTTTACCCTATATTGGTTTAGTTTTTTCCTTGCAATCATTTACTGTTTCTGGAATTAAATTTGGGGAAATTTACTCAGGCAGTGTTAGTATTCATTTTTTGCCGTCCTTTTTTAACTTATGTCATGCTGTTAGTTGTGATTATTCAATGTATTGTTCTATAAAAATTACGTATGTTACAAGGAAATGGGGGATTGTGAAGGCAGGCTGGCATATTTCACTGCGCGCGTGCGCATCTTCCTATGTCTTTTCAGCTGATGCTGGTTGACGGCGGTTGGGTATGTTGGTGTTCGGGCGACTTTAAGGTTTAGGACGTTTCCTTTATTTATTTTTTTAAGTCGTGGCCTTTTTACTGCAGAAAGTGGTTAGTTGATATGAAAAGGTGGGTAAAACTGCCGCAGACCAATCAAGTAAATGCTGAATCCGTATGACGATTCGTCAGTGCGTAGCAACCATCCATTTTTATTCGGTTAGTAATAGTTGAATGAAGGCAGGCTTTGAGCTTATTTCCTAGCTGGTTTCCACGGCATTCCAGCATTATAATTAAATTGCATTGGTCTATTTGCATCCTAAGAAAATTGACATGCATAATGATTCTTATTTATTATCGATGGAAAAAATTCAAATCAAAGAAGCGCAGCTATATAATTCCAGGTCAAACTTTTGACAAGTTTCTACGTCAATGAATACGTGTATAAATGAAAAATACTTATAAGAAACTAAAGGAGCTCCGGGGAGGGAGACGTTTTATTTGTTCACGTAAGGGAGCGGAAGAATAACCAAAGAGTTAACGAATCCAAAATAATTCATAAATTCTCTTCGACACGATTCGATCTCTTCGAGTGACGATTCGCGGTAATAGCCTTTTCTAGAGAAAAAATAATGGAAGATATGTCATTTGCAGCGGAATTATTCCCCGTACTCTGATAAAGACTTTCAATGGATATTTGAGTCCTGGCTTCTACATGGTAGCTTTCTATTACGAGAGATATCTGGTGACTTTGGCCGACAGACCGATCGTTCATCTACTCATTTTCGCTCACGCCTAACCAAACGGGAGCCCGAAATCCAACCCATCTCCTCAGAAATCCCTTAGCAGGTCAAAATCGTCCATCGGGTGGAGGTTCCCTCTCAGCAAGCGAGTTCGGAAGGAGGGCCGCCCTTCGCTCGGAGAGTTTATTGCTCCCCCGCACATCTCCCTTTTCTTCTTACTCACACATCACAAGAAAAGAAACCTTACCCCTCCCCTCGGAAATAATCCTTTTCCCAGGTCAAAAATTTCCTTCCGTGGATGGTTCAACTCCCCCAGCTACTGGGAGAGAGGGCTCTCGTTCCGCTTGGAAAGTTTGTTGTTCTCCGTCACAGGGGGGCGTGGTTCAGCCACGATGCCACATCATCAAAAACTGAGGACTTAGAAATTTTCGGCGGTACGATTTTTTTTTAACAGAACTGTACATGAAAAAAGATGTAAGACTAATGATGGAATGAAAAAATAATGACTATTTATTCTCACTCCCATATTTAGAATATATTTACCTCAATGGATGACACAGACGTGGAGGGGTGGAAGGCAGCATTTGTGGTCATGCTGTGTGGGTAGAGGGGGGTTAGGGGCAAGCTGGCAAGAACGGCTGCTGCTGGGATGGCAGTCAAGTATTGAGGCTGCTGGGTGGATGACTGTGGGGTAACCTGCTGCAGGATCTTTTCTCTCCCTCCAACTTGATGGCAGGTGGATGATCCATGCATCACCTGATTCTGCAGCAACTGTTCAAGAAGGAGACCACCATTAATCAAACTACACATGCAAGAATATCTACTATATTTTATAATTAATACATACACTATTTTTCATGTAAGCACGAGCAAGCTAACAATCACCAAGCATCATTACATGCATAACAAGGAATACTTACCACCAAAAATATTAGAAAACCTGATGAATACCATCAAGTTTCTGACATAACATTTTCATTTTTCAGATTTCTGAGATTAGAATAAAGATGCACATGAAACTGATTTAACAGTACTATGTAGTAATTTTATGCATCCAGGGGACCAGATATTGTAACGCCTGAGTTGATAGTTTCCAAGAAATTACATATTTATCCAGCACATCATTCAAAACAAACAGAAAAAAAACAAAAGACATGACCAACATAAAAAAGACAAATGACTTATGAACTACAATGTACACATATATCATTATGAAAACAGCACAGTTACACTAAAGTTTTTATTATTGGGGATTGATTATAACGACAATAGCATCATTTTCAAGATGAACAGAAAAATAATAACTGTTGCGGGTCTTTTGTACAAAGCCAAAGTGCAAGGGGGAGGGGAAAATGAGGGAAGGAAGAGAGGGGAGTGATGAGGGTTGATTGAGAGGGTACGGATAAGGGAGATGACTGAGTTGAGGGAGGAGGGAAGCGGAATTAAGGTCAGATGGTGATGATATACAAGGAATAAGGGGTAAAAGCTTTTGAGTCAACATCTGCAACTTATTTAAGTCGAAGAAAAAGAATTTACAGCTAAAAATGAACAGGAATATTCTTGCTCCCCATCAGCTACAAACCTGTGAGTGATGGTGTTCGGTGGATGATACAGAAGGGTTTGCTGCCACAGAAAGAGAGATGGGGGGATTGGGTGTGGCTATACTAGTCACCAATGTCAGCATTTCACCACTGTTTATGTCCGCACACATGATGCTGTCCTCTGCAGCCTCTTGGAGCCTCCTACTTTCTCTGCCTGTGTCCTCCACCCCAGACACACCACACTTGGAACTAGACTGAGAGACATTATGCTGCAAGCGATTTTGCTGCAAAAATTAGAAAAGGAAATTCTGTGAGATACACCATTTCAATATCAACGTACCCCCCAAAGATTCATTGCAAGGGCATGCGGCAGGTGTTATGACACCAGCCATGAAGAAGAGAGTCAATACTAAAAAGGTACACGAAGAGGGGAGAGATGATAGGTGAAATGTATGTTGATGGAGAGTCTAAGGCCCAGTTTTATGTCTGGTTGAGCATTTTCCCAGTTTATTATCTCAGAAGGTTACAATCACCCATTGAGAATGTTCACGTCAAATAACCAATAATAGTCCAATGTATAGGCTGTAGATATGAATAAATGTAACTGTAGATATGAATAAATGTATAAATAAGAATTCAACTTTACATAAACATAAATGCTATGTTATCTCATGGTTAATGTTAACCAGACGACATCAAACATAGCCTTAGTTTCTAGCTCTGTTTTCATGATAATCACTGATGATGATTGGGAAGAAGGAACTGTGCTTCTCTGAGTGTTTAACATTAGCTCTAAACAAGAAATTTTATTGCGAAAAAAAAATGAATTTTTAGAAGTTGGTTCGCGGTTGAGGTAGTTAGTTCTTGCTAAATTGGGGTCTATTGGGCCTCAGTTGCTAAAATTTAATGCTTGCAATGAAAAAACTAAATCAAAGTAACCACACAATTCTGTTGAGCTTTAAAGAAAAAATTCACCAATTTTGCCACACACAATACATTTTTGGAGAACTTAAGAGGCCAGAATGAGCATAGAATGTAGTGTGAGTGTTTAAGGAAAACCTGTTTCTGTAGCAGAGGACATGCAATTAGATTAGAAATGCTTGATACAAATTGATGAACAATAAGAAACTATGAATAAGAGAAGGCACCCAAACAAAATGATGACCTAATAAAGGTACATTAACGGGTCACAATGAACAAGCAAGTAACAAAATGGTGGTAAAATGAAAGGAGAGACTATAAGAGAATAAAAGAGTTATAAGGAAGTGGATGGTGAAAAGTGAGTAGCACTGGGAAATGAAATTAATGGCAATAGCAATAAACGTCAGTGAAGTGGGAAGGCACAAAGGATAAAATGCACTTTCCACTCATGGGTTTGATGACTAACAAAATTGACACTAACTTTGCACACATGCTTTCTTTCTCAAAAAAGTACATAGTGATCAGCTTACCACAGAGGATGACGGTGAAGTGACCTGAGAGTAGACCGAAGTTGAGTCCAAACCCATTCCTCGTAGCTGTTCCCATGAATCAGGACCACGGAGCACCCTTGAACTTGGCTTCCCCCTTCGAACTAAAATGACAAAATTCATTGATACAAATAACAGTGGGCCAAACACAGCTGCAGGAGTGATTATTGTTTTCCAAACATGAACATGCAAAAAATTAATATGCATGAAAGATGATAAAGAAAATTATTTACTGTAAGAGAAGGGATAAATGGTAAAAGGCTTGAAACTTATTCAATCAGTCTTAAAGAAAAATTACAATCACCATATACTGTCCCCACCCTTAGATTTCAGGGAAAAAATCTTAAAAACTGAAAACTCTTTTTATCTCTGCCAAAACATTTTGCTTAATGTCTGGTTATGGCAACAGTTTCACCTAGTGTCATGTTTATATGGAAGTTTATTCCATATTACCTTGACTCCACCTGTAACTAGCAAAATAACCAGACCTTGTACATTTGGCACTTATCCGATTCAGTTTCCAGTAAGTTGATTTATACTAGGGCGGGACATTCAAATTCTTAAATCCCACTTATATTGGAAAAGATTCCAGATGTAAAAAATTGATTCTTCATGCTTTTTTGTGATATGAATCTTACGAATCCTTACCTAAACACTGTTACACACATAGGCGTGCGCAGACCTTTTTATTAGGTGGTGCCTGGAATTGTTTTGATTTTCAAAACTAGCGGTTAAAAATGGTATTAAATAAATTGGGAACATGCTTGCAAATATTAATAATAAAAGTTGAACAAACAACATTAGGGTAATAAAAAAATAAAAATTTGTTAATGTACTTGTATGTATGCTTCACAAAGAAATGTATTGTCTTGAAAAATTTTAAAGTATGAAACAAAACACACAATTTTTACCTAATTGCTTCAAAGTCAAACTTAATAAACTTACTTTAAAAACTTGCTTAAGAGCAACATTCTTCTCTCACCAGGAATTAGAACTTAAAACTCTTCAATGACATCCATATAGTTAACATTTATTGCAGTTTCTTGCTCTATGAATGGTAAAATTATGAACTCCAGGCGATCTTGAGACATTGTCATTCTTAGATTACTGACTATTGATAGTATGGAAAAACACCTTTCAAAACTGGCACTAGTTACAGATATTATTGAGAAAATTTTCAGGGAACATTGGAACTCACAAAGTAATTTTGGTGCAAGCATAAAAAAGTCAACCTGTGGCTCTTAAAAAAGCAAGTAGAATACCATTGAGAAATAAAATATGAAAAAGTAAACAGAAAAGATATGCTGAAGACCATGCTCCACTATGGAGCTAGTGGGGTTGGATGTAGAGGGCAATTTCCTTCACATAAAATCACACACCTCTTTGATCTGATGACGTTTTGAATGACCACACAGAAGACATGGGGAGAGGACTGCCCTCAGGGTCCGTCTCATTCTCGATGTTATTCCCATCTCTTCCACACCTCCCAATTCTGCTGTTGCTGTCATCTCCCTTGTTGCCATCTGCCCTTCCCCCATCCTCCATCATCTCGCTCAGCGAGCCCTCCTCCGCTTCCTCCTCCACCTCATCCTCCATCTCGTCCTCCTCCTTATCCTCCTCTTTCATCCTTCTGAGCCCTTCACCCTCCTCTGTGCCAATGCCCACTCCCAAATTCATTTCCCCACTCTTATTTTGCGATGTTTTCTTCATCTGCTTCAGAACATCTGCGTAACTATCACAGAGAAAAGTATAACAGTGAACAACAATCATTAAATATTCCATGGAATTATTGAGATTGTTCTCTGAAATCAAAATCAGGCATGAAAAATAAAAAATCTCTACCCTGATCACTTCACAAGCAATCATGAGATAGTAAACAATTTCAATGTGAAGATATAATACCCCAGTTTTTTCTCAAGAATGACAGCATATTAATTCCTTCTACTATATTTTCTCTTTGCTATTGCTGATATATTGGAAAACTATTGCATACTAATTATTCTTAAAATAATCAAACACTTAGTTTCCGACCACAAAATATTATTGTATGATCTACAATTGAGTATTTCATTGAACACAAAATAGGTAGGTGCAGTGAGAATAGTCGACAGATGAAAGGAACATGTAAAAAACGATTGAGCTGAGATCGCAGGGAGATGAAAATTGGTTGGCAGGGATGAATTTGAATGGTTGCCCCTAGTTTGGAAACACCAGAAATTTATTAAGCATACATTACTCCACACAAGCTATACTACAATAGGCCATATACTACATTGCAGGTTTTGAAAAGAATGCATGATATTCAATTAATCAAGTCATGGAAGCACTTATTATGAATTTTAAGCAAAATTATTTTGGTTGGCTGTATCTAGAGGAGATGATAATCTGCATGGGATAAAGTTGTTCCGTTATTACTGCAGATGCTCACCTGACAAGCCTGTGTGTGCACACAATGAACTCTGGCTTTGAGTTCCATTGATGATACGTTATGTAAAAGTGGGTCTGCAGCCATATCCACTGTTGTCCTTTGGTAAGAAAGCGGTAATAGCAAGATGTTCCTTCACCCTTCTGCATTACTACACAGTAAGGAGAGAAATGGAACTTATAACTGAGAGAAAAATTAGGTGATATACCTACATAATTGAATTAAAATAGTACATTTTTAATCCATAAATTGAGCAACATTAATCTAAAAGCATCCACAGAAAATACACCTAATGGGCATGAATATGTGCAGTGCATAAAACTTAAACAACAACTGAGAAAGCAACAATGCGCATTACACATGCTAATAAGGATTCATCACAAATAAAGGATAAATTTTAATAAGGAACAAATTTCAAACAGTAGGCATGCATCTATCAAGTAAGAGGACATAAAGCTTTAAGATATTTAATTCTTTTCAACCACTTCAGGTAAAGAGAACACCTATGGAAGGAGAATTCAACAACTGGGAGAACACTTACATTTCTCATGGCAGCTGACCACTTGGTCAAGATCATCAACGTGATAGTAGTCATAGCCTGAAGTTCCCAGAACTTCAAAAGGCAAATATCCAATAATTGGAGGAGCTCTGAAAGCCAAATAAAAATTAATAAACCAACCACATGATAAACTGAAAGAGCTAGATAAGGGGTTAAAAATGCATATTCAAGAAGAGAGTTAAGGAAAGTTTGACAATATATACAATTACACAGATAAAAAATTCTCCATTAGCCGTAAAATATTTGCACCACTCATCAAAACAAAAATAAAACACTTGCTGTGTTGGTTTGTGGGAATGGAGACTCCAAAACAGGGACCAACCACAGCCTCTCCACCAGAATACCCTCCTGTGGTAGTTTACGGGAAAGTTATTTCCTCGCCAGGGACCACCCCAGACACACACACACACAAGCCAAATGGAATTCTTTGCAAGGCTTTAGCCACGTTCATTCAGTAACAATGGAGCTGATCAAACATGCAATGAATAACTACCTCTACATGAACATTTCCACTCTGTAGTTGTGATATCGAATACAGATAGTGGATGGTTAGATTTTTTATTGTTAACAGTATCTAGATGGGCTACTTAAATGGACAGGCTAGTAAAATCGTGTTATCGCAACCTTAAGGAAAGCTATTTATGTTGAATGCAAGTGTAATTCTTCTTAAATCATCGTATGGGAATCGTAAAACAAATAAAACACAAGAGTAGACATAATAATTATCGACAAAAAGAAGCCATTACTCCTGGCTATGAAAACAAAATGTCTTGCTAGAATCCGAAGGGAGTTTCATTTTTTACATTTTTAAACAACAAAAAATACCATATTACCTGCCCCTTAAGCGAGCATTCGTCATATTTACGTGGCCATTAATACAGTTAACTTTCAATTTTACCATCCTTAGTTGGAGGGACCAAAAAGAGGCAGTTTGTAAAATTAAAGTGTGTAAAATCAAAAGTTGATAAAAATACATGATGCAATAACATTTTTCAGGTCTCTTCATTGAATTTAAAATCAAGTCATGAGTCATATAAGACACGTTTTTGCCCAAAATATGTAATTGCTTGGAAATCTCTCTCAGGTATTATATGCAAAGGCAACACCACAGGCATAATAAAGTCATCCCTGATTAGGGTTAACATATTTTGAAACCCCAAAATGAGGACACCATCAACGGGACTGATCAACACGCTCTGGTAGCCAAACTATGAACTATTTGCAACCCATGGTAGACCAGTAGTGCCATTTATTAACAGTTCGTTTAAGTGTTTGTACAGAGAAAATAGATTACCACGAAGCGCCATTAATGATGCCAGCCCCTGGATTCAGCTAAATCAAAAGCACCACGGCGTGGCAATCACCCTCTATCGCCAGCTATAGACCTAAATCAAAAGCACCCTAACAGATCTCTAACGGTGAAATTCAATAATTGATATAAAAATGTATGTAACTAGTTGGTGATACGAGATGAAAACAAAAATTCTTACTTCCCAAAAATAAAAAATGTGGACATTAGCAGAAATCGTAAAAGTGTATGCGGACGCTACATTAAAATTCGAAAATACGGACATGTCCGCATAAATGAGGATGTATGGTAACCCTATCCCTGATGCTCTCTACTGGGGGCAAATTTAACCCCAGATGGTCTGTACTACCCAGCCCTGCCTAAGTATAATTACTCATTAATGGTAAATTGTTACTAACAGTACTGGGGTCGATAAATACCATATTTGCCCAAATATAGCTCCCCTCTGAATATAAGCCCCGCCCCCTCCCCTAAAATTTTATCTCTGTTTTTGGAAATGGATAGCTAATTTATATTCATAGTTACTATCGTACCATGAATTTCCTTCATATTAATCTTCTTAAACACGCTCAATGCTGACAGATTACAATTGTTGTCCGCCAGGAGCTATCCAGTGACTGCAGATGACAATTGTCATCAGAGTTCATATTCTTTAAAGACCATAAAAAATTCAGACACCAGCAAAAATTAAAAATATTGTTGCCATGGTGAAAGTGTTAAATAAAAAAAATATTTGCAGATCTTATGCAAGCAAAAATAGCCAAGATGCAATTGTATCGCTGGTTGCATATATGGAACTTTCCACAGCTTTGTAGGTCTATAGAAACATCGTTATGATGGAAGATTTATGAGATGATAAGAATAGTTCGTAAACTCTGATAATTATTGTTGAATGTGTGAGCAAAATGATACTCTATTTAGACAGGTACCTCAGTTCAAGCCGAAAAAAAATGATGAATTGTGGGTTGCATAACAAGTTGCCATGTGGCTGTAACACCATAATATATAACATCAACATGAAGAAAAATTAAATAATAAAAAAACTTTTTGATAATTATTCAAAATATAGTTTGTTTTTACTGATACATATTAGTTATATTCGTACGTTACTACTTATTTTTCTCTGTTATTTTGGACTATTAGCCACGGAATGTTTGCCTGGTTTTCTCTTTTCATGCTCAAAAATAGCTCCCCTCCCCCTTTCAACTATGGACCGAGATTTGGTCAAAAATGAGGGGCATATTCGGACATATGCGGTATATCATTTTGACTGCTTCAGCGATATTGAAAGGTAATATGTATATCGAATAATATCATCGCTATTTAAGACTGTGATAAAATGCCCCTAACCAATACACAAGAATCATGGTAAACAATCAAAGATTATCGGCGCGAATCTTATAAGTGACATTTAACTCTAAGAAGTATTTTCCCGCAGCGTTAAATATCATGGTCAAACGAAGAAAGACACCAAGGAAACTTGTTTGCCCTTCCACATGTTGCACTCAAAACTCCAGGGGCCTAATTCTGGTTCTCTCGTATAGTGCGTTACCGAGCGCGAACGCCAGTTCTAACGCAATTTGCGTTACGCGGTATTCTCTAGTGACAGGGACAGTGACAGCGTTCGTGACAGCGTTCGTGATAGCGTTAGCGTTAGGGCTTGTCCAATCACAGTGGTGCTCGGTATTCTCTTACTACTTATCACGAGAGTTAACGCACGTTGCGATGAAGAAGTTATCACGGCTTTCGAGGCCGTGATAAGTCGATGGAATTTTATTATGGAGAAAATAAGAAGCTTAGAATAACTTATTTAGTTACTATTTGTTATTATACATAAATATGGCAACAGTGTATCACTTAGCTTCCTCAAGTTCCAGCGAGAAATGCGTGTTTGTTTGTGATGCAAGTGGTATTATCAGTGAAACTTTTGTAGCTTTCTGAGGATATATTTAATCTTGAGTTACCAATGAACACTATAAGGGAGGAATAATGCAATTATATTGACGTAAGTAATCATCATGCTAGGCTTTCATTAACTTAATTTCGGTTATTCATGAGAATACGTCTCTGTGAGCAAGGTGTTTTTGGTCGTTGTTTATTTTAATTATCAACGTGGAATTATGTTTTCAGTGTGCATCGAAGTAATTTAAACGACAAGATTACTCATATTCGTGAAGTGTCACATACGCCACCAATTGGATATGCATGCCATTTCATGAAATAGTACTGCAACTGCTTTGATGAAGTGAACCTGTGTTGTTTTACATCCGAGGCTATTTGTGGATAAATATGAAGGTACACGAAGTACCTACATATACTCTTCAATATGTTGTACCTAGTGTGTCTTTGCTATTATTCGGCTGTAATGTGAAATACCGAGTGATCGTTCTTTGTAAACAGCTGTTGAGCGCATTTGGTGAAACCTAGTTGCATGGAGCTATAGGCTTTCATTAACTTAAGTTCGTTTATTCATGAGATTCCACCTGTGTGAGCAAGGTTTTTCGTCGTTGTTTATTATAATTGTCAACGTGGAATTATTTTTTCAGTGTGCATCGAAGTAATTTCAACGACAAGATTAGGTACTCGTATTCGTGAAGTGTCATATACGCCACCAATTGGATATGCATAAAATTTCATGAAATAGTATATTGCAAGTTATGTTGTTTTACATCTGAGGCTATGTGTGGATAACTATGTTGGTAAACGAAGTGCATATACCGGCTTTAAATATGCTGTAAAGTGTATATTTAATTGCTATTATTCGGCTGTTTTGTGAAATACCGAGTGATAGTTCTTTGGAAACAGCTGTTAAGTGAAACCTTACATGGACCTTTTAAGTTTCGATGAAATACAAGATCCATGTATAGTGGATATGTCTTGGTGAATGTTTGTACATTTGATGGTAATGTTATATTGAAATACCAAGCGATCGTTCTCTTTTAACACCTGTTAAGTGAAACCTTACATGGTGCTTTTAAGTTATTTCCAATGAAATTTACAGGATCCGTAAATGGATGTCTTGGAAATTGTCCAGTACAAATCATTTTTCAATCACTAATTAAGAAATTCAAGAGTGAAATTTAGTGGCTGCTGTTTTGTTGGTGCTTTTATATTTTAAATAAAGGTCAATTCTGAAATAAATATGCTCTCCAAATATCTTCCTTATTTCATCTCGTAAGAATTTGAAACTGAAGTGGAACTGAAATGAAATTCTTTGATATGACAATATCATATTATGCCATTGTCGTCAATTCGCTATTCATATTGCTGTGTTTTCCTCTCCAAAATTTGCATTAGACGTACTTGTTGTTTGGTACCTAAGTAATTGGATCTATTTGTGTTGGACAGTGCCCATCGTCTAGATACTCTCCATACTCTCCTTTCAAATTTAGGTTAGGACCTTTTTGAACTGATTTTATTTTCTTCTAGCATGCCTAGTAATGAAGATCATGAGAATATGAAGCCCATGATAAGGTAAACTGTAGGAAAACGTCGGCAATACCATAGAAGAGGCAACGATATAAAAACATAGATGTATTAAACCTCAAACCTCAGCAGTCTCCAGCTATTAATGACGCGGATTGTATACCCTGTGAAATTCACTCCATCCAATGTACCGTATTAGCCTAGTGGTTTAGGTGGGTGGCTTACAAGGCGAAGATTATAAGTTCAAATCGCTCATGGGGTATTTTTTTTTTCTTTCGTTATTCGTTTCTGTTTTATTAATGGTGTTCTTATCATCGGTGCTTCAATGAAAAATTTTTTTGGTCAATTTTTTTAGATTATCAATAGGATTACATGCAGCCAATAGTCATTATATTTCATATCTATAAGACTTCAGTGATTATGTATAAACACTGTTGTTCCAAATAACTATATGCTATAGTTATTAAGTATGATTAGTTCTATATTATTTTTTCCTAAGGGTACCCCGTGAGCACTATATTTTATGCTACCGTATTGTCTAAACGAATAAGTGAACCGAATCGCCGAAAGTAAATAATCGAATACGATTAAGTTACAATTGTATTAATAATAAAATTATTACCAGCGAACTTATAACATTTAAGCGCTTGAAAATGTTTATTTGCCTATTCAAGGCTCATTCTCGCCTTTTCGTCTGCAAACAGCTGCCACTCGAAAGTCCACTCCTCTCGTATTGGCTGAAATCGATGACGTTAGCGGTGCTGACGTCACTTCCATGGTTACAGAGCCGAAGTTGCCCGAGCCTTATCACGAATGCGAACGCAAAAAACGAGAATGGGAGACGAACGCAATTTGCGTTACGGGGAACGCGTGATATCTTGTCCCGCGACAAGAACGAGAATTAGGCCCCAGGTTAGTAAAGGATTTTACAAAAAATATTGATATAGCTTCCTGATTACAACACCAGAACCAGAACAGATGGTAAAACCAGAAAAAAACTACAAAATAATCTACAAATGTAAGGCATATTATTCCAACACGAATTATAATATTCTTGAATAACTGTCGAAATACTAACTATTTCAGAAGACCAAGCATTTAGTGCTGTATTTTCTGTACATGTTGCAAGAAAATGGAGTACATATTGAGAAAAACCAACTGTAATTTCCACAAAATTTAGTTTGTGGAAATTACAAAGTTGGTTTTTCATCCATCATGTGTCCCGACGTGTGAAGAAGTACATCCATTTGATGTACTTTTTCACACGTTGGGGTTGGCTGTCATATTTAATACGAATGTCAATTTAGTAAGAAGTATTGCAAAACTACGTAAAAATGAGGAAAATTTGACAAGACAAAAAAAACTATGTAAAATCAATAAACTACGTAAAATCAAGTGTTTACCATTGATTTACCCCATATGTACTTCCCAGCCAGACAAAACAAAATCATCGAGAGTTATGTAAAATCAAGGTTTTACTGCTCAATGCATTTCCTGTGGAGTTATTTTCTGCCTAAAAAATTTCAGATGACTACTGATTGCAGGGGTTATCACAGGCCCACATATTTTTACCGGAGATGGAAACTCTTGCAATGGTGGGTGCCAGTTACATGATGCCAGTTACAAAAGCCGTATTTATTTGCATGCCAGTTATAAGGCTGCTAGCTGTCATATGCTGGACTTGAGGGCATTTGGTTTAAACATTGAAGACTAATGAGGATACTTGTCGCTAATACTCCAAGAATTGTCTTTATTATGCTTTGTTTTTTTACTGTTTGGTGTACAGTTGTCCAAATAGTAGTAAATTTCAATTTTTAGGTACCCAGACTACTAATACGACCATTTAACTGAGGACATAACTAAAGAAAAAACACAGAAGCCATGCTCAAGATGGGACAAGAAACTGCAACCTCCAAGATGCCACGACAGTGTCCTCCCATCAAACCGTCTCCCGTAGGTAATTCCATTACTGTGGTTACCCAATTCAGACAATGATAAGGAGGTTTCAATTTTTTGAAAGCAAAAATTCTGGACACATGTAAATTCCTACCAGACAGTCCATTCTGCACGAGGAAATGGCATGGAGAATGAATGGCAGCCCAACACACAACAAATTTCTTTTCTCATGAGCATTTCTGTGAAATAATAGGAAATACCTAAGAATTAAAAAAAGTGTGATAGCTCCACATACCTGTGGTCAAGGAAAAGGAATTTCCACTCTAAACTGTGCCGCGAAGTAAACTCACACTTGGACAAGTCCACTACAGACACTTCACGAATAAGCTGTGGTGTCTGTAAACGTCCAGTTCCCACAAAAACTTGTCTAAAAGAGTAAAGAAAATTGAATGAGTTAAACAGATATGGGCTTTAATTAAAATAACTAAACAAAGTGCACTAAATAATCTCCACACATGAATGAAATAACTCTACTCATAAAAATGCAATGAAAAGCTATAAAATGAAGGAAAGGAACACATGTGAAAGGGAGTTTGGTTTAACATTAGTGTGATTCAAAAAAGTCATGTCTTCAAAATTTTCATGCCAATCCCAATTTGATGCCAAGTGACTAGAGAACTCTTTGCAAAACATATTAGCTCAATGAGTCAACTAAGGGCCGTACCCAATGTAGATTCATTTTGTAGTGTGAATTCCGTTAAAGCCTATAAGGTAAGCAATGGCAATAATGAGGGCATTTGATATTTTTCAAGCTCGAAGGCTCTTGGTGTGGGTTAGGATTTAGTTGCATAATTGCAAAGATACTTTGTATTTCTTATAGTGATGGGTTGAATCCAAAATATATTATCAATTATAATAAAAAATTATCGAATCCGAATCCCGAATCCCTTTTTTTTTTTTCGAAACCCACACATCGAATCTTGAATCCTTATTTCAGAAAACTATGAATCCCAGTTACTTTTCAATACCTATTGCATTTATAAAACAAATTAAAATCCATTTATATTTTCCAGTACTTTTTTGAACCAAGAAGTTGCTCCACACTTCCGCTCCCTCAAATTCAATATTTATTCATTAGCTAAAAAATGAAAACAAATTTGAGGAGCTGTTTTAGTTTTACTTAATTTTTATTAGTTCTTCAATAAAGTGCAATGTAATCATAAGTTATAAATTTTTCCTAAAAAAATGTAACATTCTCACTCTTTAGGATCTAATCTGTTCCTTTTTTTGTCTGCCAAATTTCCAGCAGTACTAAATGCTCTTTATGAAAATACAGTTGCAGTTCTTGCACTAAAAGTTTCTTAACCTCTTGAGAATATTTCTTGCTTCTAAACATTTTGTCTTTAAAATGAGGGTCCAATATTGTTGCAACAGCATTACCAATTTATGTAAGATTTTTGACCGCCTTGAAACATTGCATCTATCGTTTCCAAACGAAATTTAGCAGTGACATCCACTCGGTAAAGGCGTATTTTCCATAAACTAACCACTACACCAATGCTCCTATTCTGTTGCCTGACTGGCTAGCTACATCACCTCCATGCTCAATGAATATGGTACTCCAACACTGCATAATTATACGTGCTCAAAGCCGTAAACTAACCACTACACCAATGCTCCTATTCTGTTGCCTGACTGGCTAGCTACATCACCTCCATGCTCAATGAATATGGTACTCCAACACTGCATAATTATATGATATCCAGTGCTCAAAGCTGTATAATGGCTTCTATGGAAAGATGAAACTGTAGAAAGCAAGCATTAAACGTAGAGTAGATACAAATATCTAACATCTTACATAAGACTGAGGGGGAGGGGGGTTGGAAAAATATTACATTGTCTTACAAAGGGGTGGGGGGTCAAAAATGGTAATGGTAAATCGTCTTACATAATGCTTGAACCCCTAAGCCTGTCTTCATAAAATAAATTTTAAAAAAATCTTATGAATGAAATGATATATCAGCACTATGTGTGTTTTAGGGCAATCCTATGAAGCCTATATTTTATCATCTTGAGCATCTAACAGTAAAAAGCTCCATAAATACATAGTCCAAGACCTCAACAATTTTACACACAAAGACAATTCAAATGATGAAAAAGAAAAAACGTTTAGATAGCTTTAAAAAGATTGAACCACACAACATGAAGGTAGAAAAGTCATTAACATACTTTCCATCACCTCCATCGGACTGGTACTGAGAGAATTTCCCACTCACAGATCCATCGTCTTCCATATCTCCAGTATCTATATCAGATCCTAAATGTAAGAAAAACTAATCAGAGAAATAGGTAAAGAAACATTACCTGCCAGTTTCTAATGGCTTTTAAATACCTTTTCAATTTCTACACATGAGGTTTGTCAGGCGATTTTATAGCAACAGTCAAATAAATGAGACCTGTTGGTATTTATACTTGCAAATGTCTTATTACTTTATTATCAATTGAAGTTAGACTTAATAAGGACTCTTTATCAGCCTAATGACACACCAATCTAATGATAAATGTACTTCTTTATAAATGGTAATCTTTGATTTAACACAAGATCAAACAGATGAATACACTAAGAGTCCACAACAGCATAATTTCAACATTACAATGACATTGGCACTAAAAATTCCCCCAAAATCTTAGAACAATACCGGCACCAGAATATCTTACATATTTTATTCAAAATAGTATGTATTAGAGAAATATTACAAGTTCTACAAATAAGAGAGAAGATGGTCTTTTAGGCCAAAGAGAACATCACAGCATCCTCTTCCATTATGTTACTCATAAAATGAAGAGTTAAAAAGGTAGACTGAAGTATATATATACATACATACATGAGACAGCCCCTAAACTCACATTACTTTGTGGTAGTATATGTGATGTAATTATATACAGTGGTCAAGAAGTAACTATTCAAAGAAAATGATACTAGCAACAGGTGAGTCCTTAAGTTTATCAGATACACGTGCGTTTCTAACCTAATACCTACGACCATAAGTATGAGATTACTCTATGTCACTACATACCCAAATGCAGATGCAAGATGAAGTTCTATCAATTGAAATATGAAAGCACAGTAAATATAGGGGTCCACTGAGAGATGAAATATATTTTTAAAATTCTTTAATTCACGCAAAATGTGAATTCATGAGCAGGTTAGAATCCAACAAGGAGCAATAATGAGTCAAATATTCTCGCATAGTAACATGTATCAGATAGGCTGTCCTACTTCACACATTACTGAAGCAATTTAATGATGATAAATCTAGGCCACAAAGCATACACTACATCATTAAAGCGCACTTCTTCCTATATTGTGGCATGAAAGAGAATGCGGATTATTCAAGATGAAAAACAATTGCTAGCTAAATGCAATGGGAAAGTGGTATTTCAGTAGTGTCTCAAAGAAATATCACAAAAGGAATTATTGGATAGCATAAAAGGTTCTTGGGCACAAAAATAATTGAAATGTTCAACACATTATGTCATACTAATTAACTTTCATCTCAAGTGTGCAACAAGCACCTGGGATCAGCAAAGAAAGGCTTTATTTGCAAACCAAACAATATACTGAGCTGAGCCACATATAAAAACTTCTATGAGTAAACAGAAAGTGTATCAAAGCTATTGAAGCAAATGGGTTGGGAGTCATTAGAGACTCGGCGGATACACACATGACTAAAGTTACTGCAAAAATGCAGGTCAAGCAAGTTTTACAACTGAGGCACCTATGTGAGCAGTTTAGAAAAAAGTGACAATGTACAGTAAATTCTCTGTTGCGATACTCAAGCAACCATAACTCTCATGCAACCAGCACGAAACCTTGAGGTTGCTGGGTAGTTTGAACTTGGAATGGCATTTCAAATCTCACCGAATTTCTTCAATTTCCGGTGATTTTTAACTCATTTGATACCTCAATTGCAGGTAGCCTAGTTCGCTAACTGCGGATAATTTAATACTGTGGAAAATGTGACAGTGCTGTTATTCGATTCTAACTGTAGTTAACTGTAATTTTGGGCAGTTTCCATCTCTCACTAAGTGATGCTGACAGCTACGAATGACTGTCAAGGAAAAAAGTGGAAACATGTCATTTTTACTTCAAACAAATAATTGAAACTTGCAAAAGACATGGGTGAGAATCGGAATGTTCTCATCCATGAATTCAACATTGTTTGAACAGCTGAAAAATGAATCTCTATACAGATGCTGGCAAAAATTATTGCCCCTTGCTAGGCTTGAAGCGTAGGGAGCGTGGTGGTGTAGTGGGTAGAGCGCTTGGCTACTGATCGAAGGGTCCTGGGTTCAAATCCGGGTGAAGCCTTTGGACGCCCTCGAACAAAAAATCCTCCGAACGCGAGGTGGCCATGGGAAAGGAACTGGCCCCCCTATCCTGAATGTGTGAAAATTCACACGCCTGTGGCTTAGTCCGGGTTGAGCTCTACTATCCAAAACAACCTTCGGGTTGAATCACTGAGTGAGTGAGGCTTGAAGATGGATTGTCCAACGATGAAGAGTGTTTCATAGGATATTGTCGTCAAAATAACAAGGAAATGAAAATAATTCATGACGAAATATCAGAATTAGAGGAATGCTCAATTGGCATCCATCCAGTCAAAAACATTTTGTGTGATAAACTTGACAAATGGCAGGATGTTAACAAGGATGCCCCTGTTACGACAATATTAGACATGGATGAGATAATTGAATGGGTACTGAATAGGGACAAATGCAATCCACCAGAAGATGAAATTGATAATGAGGAAGAACACGCACCACAAGTCTCATGGCCGGTTGCTTCCAAATTACTTGGTCGCAGGATTTGAAAACCTCATAAAACTTGTAGAATGGCGAAAGTGCTTTATTTTTCAAACTGGTTTCCCAAAACTGATTTCACCTTCAACATCAAAAAATTTTTAGAAAAGGAAGACATGCAGTCAGATTGACATATAAGATTTATTTCAGGAAACTGTCAAGTGAACATCTCCTCAACATCAGCTTTGCGTAAAGAAGTGATTGCTTTATGGTCCAGTTGATGATCACGATGAAATATTAACCGGAATATTAGACTCAATCAAATGATAGTCTGTACATACGGAAAAGTACATATGTAATTATTTTGTGTCAGTTTGACCATAGCTTTTTTCATAGTTAAATGTCTGCCAACTTGAACTTTACATAACTCCTTTCAACAGCAGAAAAGTAGTAGGTACATATCATTAAAGGCAAAGAGTTAAGGTGAATAAAAACTGAAAATTTTGTCAAATAAATCTGTCATTTTAGGTGTATAATTTCATCAAAAAAATTCAATTTTGTCACAAAAAATGATATCGTCATAAAAAAATTGGTTTAAACATATTTGGCAAATTTTTAAATCGTGCGAAATTTTGATAAGAATGTTATAAAAGACACGTGGAAAAGGAAAAAAAATATAAGATATGCATTAAACACACTCTTAAAAATATACATGTATATACTTGTAGGTGGCTTCTTGCAATTAGAAAATTTTGGAATGCATTATCTCAAAATATGCACTGTCAAGAATTTTAAAATGTTACCTTCTAGCAGAGGCCAACTGTTATTGACACCGAGAGCCAAAAGTCAAACATAGTCAAAGAAGACTTTTAAGACCGAAGACGAGAATGGCAATATCCTAAAGTTGGGAAGGACACTGGCGTTTGAGAGTTTTATTTGCCTTGTGAGACTGCCCATTGTAGTGTTTGATGCATGTGTCTTTCCGAGCCCAGTCAATTCTTACATTACAGTGCTTGCACATGATGCCTTTTTTAATATCAAATATATGATAACTAGGGATGGATGGATCCAGGATTTTTTCCGGATCCGGATCTAGACCCGATCCTTGATTTCAGATGTCAGATCCTTAGGATATTTTCGGTTCCTAGTGTATCTTTAATAGTAAGCTAGAAACCAAGGTTATTAAAGTAGTTTGCATGTGTAAACACATCTTTCAGAACTCTTAAGAGCCGTGGATGAGGCTGATGAAATAGATGATGGCGAAGATAATGGCATAAGGGGATCAAAAATAGAAGAATCCAAGGAGTCAAAGTCATCAGGATCATCAGTCAGCGTGCATGCTCTTAACCATGAAAGTAGGCTTCGGAAAAATTTTGAACCGGAGTGGATTTCAACACTTTCTGACATACCATGCAGTTAGCCTCACTTTTCGTCACTTTTTCGTGGTAGTTGTACGCAGTGGCATACACAGGATTTTCTTCTGGGGGGAATTCATTAATATTTATGTGCATATCATAAAATGATATTTAGATTATTATTTACTAAAACAATAATTAAATTAACATTCTCTTTTCGTGAAGACAATTCAACTATATTTTTCAGCCCAATAAGCAAAATTCTTAACGCTTGTTCAGATAAACATGTTTTTGGGGGGTTTAAATCCCCCCTCCGCCGTCTGGGAACAAAGTACATATTTGTTTTTGAACAAAAACACATACTTTGTTCCCCCCCACCCCCTTTCCCCTCCCTGCTCAACCAACCTCACCCCCAACCCTCACCGCCTCCCATAGCAACTTCCCATAGTATATACATATAAACATGTTTTTTTCCTTGTTTTTTCAATGTACCTGAAGATAGCTTGACAGCCGAAACCGGTCGTTCTACATTAAATAAACTGTGGAAGTCACAAAGTCTCTTCATTGCTACTATGGAGCCCTTCCACCATGTCATAGCTTCCAATTTCGATTTAACTTAAAATTATTTCATCAGGAAAATTAGTAAGCCAATCTGATAATTTTTATCACTAGTGCTTAAGTTATTTTAGACTAAATAGGCTTTCCATATCTTATAAGAGACCTAGAAATATGATTTCACCCCATCATCTGCCTATTACTTTGCAATGAAATAAATGTTTCATGACTTTTAAAGGTTTTCACAGATAACATGTACAGTTCATTCACATTAAACTGGCCGATGACAACTTGCGAGAGGGGAAATAAGTGGAGAGAAGGGGAACATTGGAGGGGTATCTGCCCACCGTACGTCATGCACAGCAAGCGACTAGTCCAAATTCTTACAATTTTACCCATCAAGGGGTGGAGTTTTCAAGCCTCACGTGGTTTAACTTTTCTCTGACAGTGTTCTTGGCTGACCTGGACAACATGCCGGCGCAAACAAGTCAGCCCATTTGAATTCAGATTTGAAGGGGAACCGTCCTCCCCTACTTTCTGCATCCCTTTCCACTGTGGGAAATCTGTTTGCGCATGGCTCCCCTCTCAGTAAGCGCTGCTTCCCTCATTTTCTGAGTTGGACTAGGCTACCTGCGCCGTAGACTACTGAGTGTCAGCCAAGTTATCGCAAATGAACTGTACACATGTCTCTATTTTGCTATTGTTTTTCCCTCTACAAAAACTGTAGGTTAACCTCAATGTATTAATAGTACTTATAGCATTTGCTCATGTCCTAGGATAAAAATATTTGACTCAATATTTGCTTAAATAAGACAAACAGGCAAAGTTAAAGAACATGGGGCGCATACCAAAGTTTGTGAGCATGACTAGATCCAATAGATTAATTGGAAGTGCTTCAGATGATGTCCACACTTGACAACTCAACGATTAAGGTAGAATGGATGCAAATACAAGCATTGATTTCCAGTGCAAGACTGCCTTTCTGAAAACCGCTCCAGAAGTATCACTACTGCCAAAATGAAAACTAAACAACAAGTGCTGCCAGGGTTTCTATGTCATACTGAAATTATTAGTATTTAATAAAAGATGTAATTAAAAAAGTATCTACAATGATTAAATGCATATACAGCTGAAGGTATAACATAGTCATTCCTAGATATAGGAAAAAAAGAAATTGGAAATTATGGACATATTAGAATGAAATGCTAAAGTGAACATGCATGGTGAAGGCTAACTGGAAAATAAAGTTGAACACAACCACCTTGGTGAAAAATTATCAAGTCTTCATTCACGGCATTCATTGACCCACCTCTTTAACCATACAGCTTTAAGCCATACTTGAGAGCAGTAGCTCTTGATTGGTGGGATGTATCCCACTGGTAGGTTGGACTTGAAGGTTGTCTGAGTGTGACACAAAGATCCATGGTAGTTAATATCAATAAGTTCCTGTACTCCGATGATTTGTACATACCATTTGACGATGATAAAAATGATAAAATTATTTAAATGTAAACCACTGATTATAAAACTTTGGGAGACTTTCTGGGTACCCAGACATTTTAAACATGTAACAACTGCTATTAAAAATTATTCCCAATGCTTAAAGAAAAAAGAGATAATACCTGTAGGTTACAATTGGCATGGTCTTACAAAGGTACCAATACATATCAACACAAAATATAACAGAGCCAGTCATTTAGTAATTGTAACCATGCATCTCATTCTATAATCTTTTAATACTTGATTCTTGGAAGACCTTCATTATCCCTTGTACAGTCATGCCTCAATTATCCCAAGGAATGCATTTCAGTGCAATGAAAATGAAGAGGGCTGTAACAAGCTACTGAAGCCAGTGTTAATAAGAGAAATTCTAGATAAAGATGAGCTCATAAACTGGCCAATTTTATTCAGTTAAACATTTTGGCACAAATGATTACAATGTTTGATGCCACACAATTTCATAGACATCCAGATCCAAAGGGGATGGGGGTATGCAGCAGGCACGGATCCAGCCAGGGGTCCAGCCAGCGCATGTCTCCCCCTCAGGCTCAAGAAAAATAGAAAAATATTTTGAAAGCTAACACACAAGACTACAGCCATGTATTTCTTAAATCAAAATGGTGCATTGATGGCCAAGCACGATGCAATCCATCGGTAGTTTCAACTCTATTATTTGAGTGTATCGTGCCATTGAATGTTTAACACAGTAGATAAATTTTCTTAAGCTCTTATGTGCGCAGGGGGCAGCGAGTTCTACACATCTAGCACAATACACACTATGATATGATTATTGGGCAATAGTCAATGCCACTGCCACTGCTGCGAACGCCACCGGTGCAAACTTGTGAGGCGGCGGGTAGGATGAGTTGATAGGGGAAGGGCAGGCAAAAGAGTGGAGGGGAGGGCCTCATGTACGACGCAAGCATTTCAAAGTGTTTCGGGCAACACGTGAAACAGTTTTAGTACAATGCTAAAACTGCAATATGCAACACTAGAAAATAATGCCAGAAAACCGTAATCAATAAAAGATCCTACTTCGACTTCTGCTCTACCAACGATAGAGCCAACCCAACGACTTGACTCCCCTGAGTGATGCTGCCCTACCCATATGTTCAAAGATGTCTCCTGATGTTGGTGGAAGTACCTGTGCATCCCATTATGGAGGGGTATACATGGGCAATATGGCAAAAATGGATGACCTTACAAAATTCAGGCTACTGACAGACCCATGGGTACCAGGAAAGGATAATATTTTTTCCTACATCAAGCCATATAAAAAGAGGTCAAGAACAAAAGAGGAGATTCAGTTCGACTCATATAGAAAAGCGCAATTGGTTGGCATTTTCAGATGAGAAGAAAGGCCTTCTTTGCAAATATTGCTCTACCTTTGCACATAAAAAGATGAGATCAAACGACTGTGCCCCTCCAAAAATTAGTCACAAAACCATTGCGAAAATTGGCCAAGCTCCGGTAAGTTAGCTCATGCTCCCCATCCATACCATAGGGAAGCAGAAATTGATAAAAAATTATTCATCTCCTTTTTAAAAAATCTTGGCAATGAAATAATCAACGTATTAGATAAAAGAAGAACAAGTCAAGTATTAGAAAACAGACCTTGTCTTGCCCCAATCATAAAAACCATACTGCTGCTGGGTCACCAAAACATACCATTGAGAGGGCACATATATGATGGAAATATAGTTGATGTCGGTGAGGATCCAGTACGAAATGATGGGAACTTCCGAGCGTCATTGAGATTCACAGTCGACAGTAGTGATACTCAGCTTAAGGACCACCTGACTTCTACTAAGACTAATGCTACATATATTGGCAAGGCCAATGGATTGGTAAAATGCTGTGGCGTTGAAATTGTTGAAGAATTGACCAGAAGGATAACAATAGGTACTACTTGATTCTATTTGACGAGACTACAAATATTTTGAATGTCTCAGTTGAGTATTTTGCTACGGTATGTCTACCAAGCAATCTCTGATGCAAATTCAACAGTGAGAGAATATTTAATTGGGTTTATTGACCTTCATAAAGAAAATGATGATACAAGCAACCCAACTAGTGAATCAACTATCACTGGAGAGGTTCTAGGCCAGACTGTTATAAAGGTTATTGAGGGCATAAGATTAGATATAGAAAATTGTGTTGGAATTGGATGTGATGGCTGCAGCATTAACATCTATGACGTTCGTGGTGCTGCTCGGGAAATAACGAAAAATATTTAAATAGTACTCTTTGTGTATGCAAAAATCACTCAATAAATTTATTATTATTAAAAAGTAGCAAAATACAAACTGTGAGAATTGCCTCAGGCACAATGAAAGAAGTGTCAGCATTTTTTAGTAGGTCAGCTAAACGTAATCATGTTCTTAAAAGTGCTGTGGGACATCAAGTCAGGAGCTACTGTAAAACTTGTTGGGTTGGATGACATGAGATCATATTTGAAAATAAAAACAGATCGACCCAAAATAGCTTAGGCCCTCCATTTGATCTCCACTTGGAACCATAGTTCCACGGCCAGCATGGCAAATTGTTTATACAATGCTGCAACCAACTGTGAATCTATTGCCACCAGTCACTGTGTATGTGATGTGTTAAGTAGTGCTGTTATCCTGAGTACCTAAGTATCTACAATCGGAAAACATAGATATCAACCACGCCTATGAGAGAGTGAACAAGGCAGTAGATGCACTTATAGGAAAAAGAACCTCATTTGATGAAATGTTTTCCCTGATTTTTGAGGTTGAAAAAATGACTATGGACCAAATGAATGTTGAGGTATGTCAACCTCGTACAGTAGAGAAACAAATTCACCGTCCAAATTTTAGCTCAACTCCAGGCGACCCTTCAATTTACTTGAATAGGTCAATATACATTCCCATTATTGACCATATTGTTGCTGATTTGGAAACAAGACTCAATGATGAAACAATGAAGTTTTTTTCCAAATACATGTTAGTTCCAACCAACCTAGATAAAATACCTGACTTTTTGATGTACGGTCGCTGGAACCTATCTGTGAACAATACTCTGCTTTAATGAAAATTGACTCAGCGATTTTCAAAAAGGAACTTTTAAATGAAATAATGAGGAGTTATAACTATGAAGATTTCAAGAGAATGATCCAAAATATAGTTGCATATAATAATTGTGTTGAAAAAATATTCGATGATGAACTCATTATTAAGGCTGCTCTCAACACTCCCAATTTCAGTTGAAACAAAGGAACTTAGTTTTTCTGAATTGCGGAGACCTGAAACGTGGATAAGATCAAGGATGACTTGAAATAGATTGATGGGTCTTGCTCTCCTCCATATTTATCATGACATCTAAGTAAATATTAATCATGTAGTCAATCGATTTGCAAAATCACAAAAAATAAGACTAGAATTAATCTTGTAAACGCTACTTTTTACTTAAGTTACATTGTTCCCTTAATCATTTAAAGTTTCTATTTTTTTTTTACATTTAGAAGATTAACTCATAGCACTTTTAAAAATATTCTTATAATTTGGAGGAATCGAACTGTACATCATTGTCACTACAATTGCTTTGCTATTCATTTTTTAAATAACAAAAATGAAGTAACTAACTTCCTTTGCAAAAACCATTTATCCCTTAATTCATTACCCAGTATCCCTGGATTAGGTCTAACCTTTTTTTCGTATACCAAACCTAAATTCTTATCATAAACTTAAATTATTTTACCAAAACATTAGAACTAAGGTCACAATAAAGAATAAATACCAGGGAATTTCGAAAAAAATCTTTCATCACTCCGTAAAACTCACGTAATGAAAAATGGAGTTTGATACTTGTGTGCAAGATGTTAATCGATTCTTGTAATTGTCACCCTCAATTCACTTCGCTTTTCTCTGGCGACAAAATCCACGCTCGTATACCAGTAAAATATTTTACACACTACATATTACAGAAAATAACCATTTCATGGATATTTTCAGCAAGTTTTTCTCCAGATTGTTTGAAAAACATTTTCTAACTACCAAAAAAATTGTACTGCATAAAATATAAAAATTTCTGCATAAATTGCTACAGATAACTCAGCAGAATAGGTATATATGTAGAAAAATAGCGCAAATAGCTGCAGAATTTTATGTAGAAAATTGTGCAGCAAATTATGAAAAAATTCTGTAGATTATTATCATAAGGGATAATTATAAAAAATAACATTTCCTCCCAAAAGAGAGAAAAAAGGAGAAAAACTGAGCCAAGGAATTCAGCTTGGCTATCAACCTTTAAATTTTTCTGGGGAGGATTCGCAGTTCCCGTTTTGCTGGTGGCTATTCCGTCGCATCTTCAAAACTTGCACCTTGACCCCCCCCCCCCCCCAATCAAGAAAATCCTAGATCCGCCCCTGGTATGCAGTGGGGGTAATTTTTTCTAGCAACCTGATAAGTGAAGTTGTGAAACTGCACTAAACAAATGTGAGCAACATGAGGTCTGACTGAGTTGATGCAACTTGATGTATGCTACAATAAGTATTTTAAGTAAATTTCATGCAAAATTAAAAAATTAATGCAGTTTTATACTTGCATATATACTATAAATTTTGAACCACCAATTAAATCACTCCTAGTAAACGAAATATGACTGGCATTCAAAGGAATGAAGCTGACAATCCCATGTAAATTTCAATTGGGATAATATTTATAAAGATGAAAGGTAAAATTTATCTTATTTGGAATTCACACAGTGACTATTATTTTCATTTCTTGATGGATAAATTTGACAAAGTGAAGCCTGATACAGTGTGTGATATACACAAATTTAATTTGTAAACCCTTACACTATAATGACACAAAAAATGGCTTCAGTACACAGCACTAGTAAAAGGATAAAGTAGCACAAAAAAGTGAAGCACAATAGCATGTTTGCAGCTCTTGGAATGATTGTAAACCAAACTACAGGACTCAAGCTGAAAAGCATAAACTTCATACGCCAAGAAATCATAAATTGATTCCATAATTAACACCTGTCATTGGTGATTTGCCTAGCATATAATTAAGGTACTTGTCAAGGTGGAAGTACAATGAAAATTTCTAAAAGTTAAATTAAACTTAAGCTAACAAGTAAATTAATTTAGATGAATCCCATACTTACTGAAATATCCTACTAGGCGAACAAACTCATATGCAACTTCACCACTAATATCACTGTCACCCCGTCGAATATGGCAAGTAAAGGATACTTGATTTTCTGAAAAAGAGCAAATATTACTTTATAAACACACATCAGAAAATTAGCTTAGATAATCATATTTCACTAGAAATCATTTAGTTAATGATGGATTTTCCATATTAAACACAAGAGGTTTTTATCAGAATTTATAGCACTATCTCATTTCTTTAAGGCCAAAATTGCTGAGAATAATATGTACTTGTGAAAGGAATCACAACGGAGAAGAGCTAAATACAGGCAATAGTTGAACTACATTCACTGAGACAGAAAGTCTATCTGTCCTTAGATAAAATATTTATGTAACACACAGTCAATAACACAGAATAACTATGCTTCAAGGGCCTACTATTTTTTCCCAGAAATTGCCTACCCCAAATAAACACTGTCAAACAACATGATGTACACCATGAAGAGATTTAGAAAAAAATTATCACAGGGTTAGTTAATTAATAACCAAGTTTATCGGTTAAAATTATTTTGGTTATTACAGGTAAAATATGGCTTGGTCATTGAGTTGTAACCCAACACCCACAAACTAATAGTGATATAAGTAGTGTTTTCCGGGGGTAACAATGCAAAATTGGGGATGCGCGAGTAAAGAATGTTTAAGATGGGGAAACTAGGAGACAGGAAAAATAAATAACCAAGTAACAGGGGGAGTTAGAATTGGTGAGAGAAGAAGCGCGGAAAGAAGAAATGTAATCGCGGAAAGACGAAAATAAAAACTAAATAAAAAGAAAAATCCGACCCATAGGGGTACATAATTGGTGCCCAACGTGGGCCTCGAGGACTCAAGGGTATTGAGACCGCAGGAAACCTGAGCTAAAAGAATTGTAAGGATGAGTAATAAAATGGCGAAGATAGTTAAGGGATTTACTGAACTTAAGAAAGGAGATTTTGGTAAGTTTCTTCAGGATTTCTGCGATTAAACTAAACATTTTTAGCAACAGTTTAGTTTAATCGCAGAAATCCTAAAGAAACTTACCAAAATTAAAATGAACTGTGAAAATCTAAGAAAAAAGTTTAGAAAGGAGAGTTACAAGATATATTAAGGGATCGAGGAGAAACAGTACATGGTACAAAATTTGAATTACAAGAACGTCTAAAAGGATTATTAGAAAAGGAAGGTATAGACACCTACACACATGGGTTTGAAGTTGAGACGGGAGGACCGGTAGGAAGTGGTGTGGAGATCATACTAAAAGAACTGAGAAAGAGGGAAAAGGAAATGGAAACAAAACGGAGGAAGGAACTGGAGGAAATGGAGACCAAATGTGAGGAGGAGAGAAGAAGAGAGAAAGAAGAGAAAAAGGAACAGGAGGAAAGCAGACAACGAGAACTAAACGAGCTGGCAGAATTACTGAGGGAGAGAGAAGAATGCATAAGATTGGAGTGGAACGCAGCTCTTATGACGCTCAAAACGGCAATTGAAGAGGAAAAGGGGAAGGTGCATGGAGAAGTGCAAGGGCTAAAGGAAAGGGCAAAAGTGAGTGATCCGAAGGTGGAGCTAATTATTGAAGACCAGAGGAACGTAAAACGCCATATACGAACGACTGAAGAGAAGGTGGAGAATTTCAAAACCAGGTTAGACGAAAATGAAGTACAGATTGAACAATTGTCCACGGTAGTAACGACTCAAATGCAAAATCGAAGGGCAGGAATGGATGAGAGCACACCGAAAGAATTAGCAAAAAGAGTGGAGGAGGACTATGGAGGGATACACAGCCAAGGGGCGGCTGCGAGAATGATACAATTGAGGATTCTAACCTTCGATGGAAGGAGTGGAGCGAGACCAATGAAATTTATCTCCGAATTAGAGGAATACCAAGAGATGAATTAAGTTGACAGGGGAAGAGAGTTTGCGGATCATAAGGCAAGGGAAGGCTGTCTCTATTTCATGATGACACATCTTTTAATAGGGCTGATGTAACCCAACGTCCATAAATTAATTGTGATTTAAGTAGTGTTTTTGGGGGGTAACAATGCAAAATTGGGGATGCGTGAGTAAATAACGTGAAAGATGGGGAAACTAGAAGATGGTAAAAATAAATAAACAAGTAACAGGGGGAGTTAGAAATGGTGAGAGAAGAAGCGCGGAAAGACGAAAAAAAAACGAAATAAAAAGAAAATACCGACCCATAGGGTTACAGAGTTATATGGTGAAATACCATGCACACTCGTGTAGAGTTCAGATTTTAAAGATGAAAACTTTAGACTTTGGAGTTGAACTCTCCATGAATAATAAAATTGAGGATTTAAAATCTTAGCTACAAAAATGTTTAAAGCCTTGATTCCACACATGGCAAACTGTTTAGAAAATTGAGGTTAATCAAACAAAATGATTGAAACAAGGGAGGCAAATCTGTAACTCATTTCTCTCCTGAAAATGAGAGAAAGAGACTCATGGATATTAATGGTTTCGTATTATTGTAATGTAAGAAGTGGAAAATGAACATCAATGATTGCTCAATTGATTGCTATTTACAAGATATCAAAATGGAAAATCTCGGCCATAATGAAAAACTAGAATTTATGAACATAAAATACTCTGGTTGAACTACACAAGTGATCAAATTATACATGATAGTAAATGGTACATATGTAATTCTCAGTAAAATGATTTCATCAAAATGATGAATTAGCATAGGCACCTTTATCCTCTGAGTAGGATTCATTTTGGTTTCTTTCCTCATTACTCTCAAATGCAGACACTTTCACAGTAGGGGCACGAAGGAACTGGCAGTAATGGTTGGAGTCACTTTCTTCCCTTTTCGTCAGATTTGTCAAGTGTGCTGCTGGGGGATTTTGAAGGAGACGTCGTAGTTTGGGCTTGTCATGGTCTGACACTAAGTCTAAGAGAGAGCTGCACTGCTGGATCAGATCCGATGGAAGGTGTCCCAGCAGTGATGTAACACCTTCTGATACATACAGAATCCTCCCCGAGTTTTCTGAGAACACTATTATGAAGCCATCCAAGGCCTGAAAAAAGAAAACACCATTAATAGACCACAGAAAAATAAATCCTGAATTCATTTGTTTTGTACAATTGATCATGATGAGATGACCACTTGATAAGAAAAACCTTTTACACACAAACAAAAGACATAACACACATTACCTGGGTTAGATTCTTGATCATCATCATCATCCGGTCTTATCTAATTGTAACAGGCATACATAAAAGTTGGAACACTAAGAGTGAACACCAAAAATTTACATGACATTTCATTTTTGGCCACACAAGATTTCACCAGATCACAAAATATGTACATAGAGAGAATTTTCAACAGGTTAAATTCCTTATAAATGCACATTACCTCATTATCCTGGTGCACCTAGATGTTATCTACCCCAGAAGATTCCCAATAGAATCCAGGGTGACAAAAGGAGTGATATACAGATTGTTTTACAAGAGATAAGGGTGCTCAGCCACTTTGCTTGTTTGCATAAAATGTATTTGCCATTTTCTCACATTACCTCATGATAAAACCCACAGACATTTTATAACTACTACTGAAGGTTACTACTGAAGTACCCACTGGAACATCGGTGAAACTGTTATCTTTCAAGATGAACCAATGCTGAAGGTACCCGGAGGCTTTGCTGACAGCTCAACACTTTTACTGCACATTCCAATTCTTTTTCAAATATGAAGTCATTTAAAGGTAAATATATGTAAATAATAAATAAATTAATAATGTTGCTGCTTAAATTTATCCACAAATGATTCTTTCTTTTCATTTTCTGCACTTACGTTACTGCATATGTCACCTACAGGGTCTGTCCGGTAAGTAAGGCAAATATATTTTTTAGAAAGATTTATTCAAGATAAAGTTAAAAACTTTTAAAACTCTTCAAAGTAGTTCCCTTGGGCATCTACACACTTTTTCCAGCGACCATGCCTGGTATGTGTCCTGGAAGGCGTCTTTTGGAACATCTTTAAGGGCCTACGTTACGGCGGTTTGGATCGCTTATATCGCCCCAAAACAGATTCCTTTCAGGGCACTTTTGATTCTGGGGAACAAGAAAAAGTCAGTCGGGGGGGGCAAGGTCCGGACTGTACGGGGGCTGCGGCAGTGTTGCCAAGTCATTCTTGGCCAGGAACTCCCGAATGCACAGAGCGGTGTGGCTGGTAGCATTGTCTTGGTGGAGCGTCCAGGTGGCGGGGATCTCCCCTCTAGTGCACAAGTTTGGCGCACACTTTCCGCATTTGCAAATTTTCCAAAACGATCTCGTGCACAATTGTTTTTGGGAGGTTAAAAGTATCCGCTATCATCCGGACACTCAATCGACGATCCATATTCAACAAATTTCGCACATGAGCCAAATTTTCCTCACTTTTGGTTGACCAAGGGCATCCAGAGCGGGGTTCATTGACTACCTCTTCCCGGCCATCCTTAAACATCTTTCACCATCTCGAAACTCCAGAATACGAAAGAGCTAGTCCCTGTAAGCTTCCATAATCATTTCGTAGGTGTAGGCAAGATTTTTGTTGAGTTTTGCACAAAATTTGATGGCGTACTGTTGTTGGAGTGAGTCCTCCATCACATGTCGTGACACATGCAATGAAAAGGGGGGGACACTAAAACATCGATGTCGACACTACAAGAGCTCGAAGCACACTCAGATTGGCAGCATTGGATAGCTAAAGCCTTCCCCGATGTAACCAAGCCAATCTACACATGATACGACCAGTAGAAGCGCGGGAAATAAAACATTAGCCTAACTTACCGGACATCCCCTGCATAACACCTTCATAAAGGATTAGAGACAATAATGGATAAATACAAGTCACAATTATAATTTATAAATTGTTGCGAAAAGTCAATTGCCAAATACCAGGAGAAAATAAAACAAAAAACTTTATAAGGGACTAACAGGCCTCGGAGCAGTCAAACAAGCTGAAAAAGGAGACTTTGAAGACTGAATAACCAAAAAAGCGACCAGAGGAAACTTGAATCTTAAAAAAGAGACCAATATCTATTGAATATAAAGCAAACCGTTTTACATAAAATTTCCACAGAAAATAATGGAATTGAACACATAATTAGCCATTCATTTGAGAACTTACCATGTTTCTGAAATAACAAATAAATTGTTACATGGCATATAAAAGAAGCAAAAATCATTACAAATTACAAATACATATTACCGATGGAATGGCTTGAGATATAAGTATTCACTGGGTAAGCGTCTATCATTACTAAATGATTAACTCCCATGAATACATACAAAAAGAAACTGGAATGGAATTTTAATGGAATTTTAAAATTTAAAATCAAATTTATTTACAAAAAAACCAAATCACATTAATATTTTGGTAGTATACTTATTTGTCATTAAGTGGCTGCATTTCCTCTCAGCATGTAACTAATAATATTAAATTATAAAATACCACCAAATTATAAAGAGTAATATCAATTATACAAGATGAATTTAACAGAAAATATGTATGTTGAATCAAGTAATACAATGCTGCACTTGAAGTGGAATGTAATTAGAGACAATCATGAAATGGAGATGAAATAGAAAACTAATCCAACATCATTCAAATATAGCAATCTATCTCTTAATTCAGTCACTTTTCAATAACTTTGATAAAAAGAAGTAATTAGGCTATTTATCTTCTTCTGGACATTTTTTTGAAGAGATTCACTCCCCCTAGATTTGTCTCTTTCTTCATTTTTCATAGATTTCACACCTTCCAGCATGGCATGTACCAAATTGGCCTGTAGTAAATCACCTTTCTGAAGAGCACTTTTTAGCCTTTCTGTGGGTTCATTTAATGCCTAATGAGTCAGCGGCATCTTTGGTTAAGTCATAATCCTTCTTCTTTTCCAAATTGCTTCAAATTGCTCAATTTTTTCTTTGTTTCTTGAGCTTTTTTTTCGATTTTCTTCCCTGTCCTTTTTCAATCGAATCTCTTTTTTCTTACATTTCTCTTCCTGTTCTTTTGCTCTTTTCAATTCTTCCAAACAAATTTTATAATTTTTTGAGCACTTTGTGCCATGCCATGGTTGCTGTGAGCTTTTTAGAAATGGGTAAAATCTGAGGACAGTTTCCGAAATCTTTTAAAGCATCTTTCGTAATTAAAATGGCATTTTAACATCTCTCGGACATGAATGACCTATCTTCAGTCAAAGCCTACCTCGATACCGAAAATCTTCTCTCAAATTCTGAATTGCCATGGGATAAGGTCAAAGTGTTTTTATCACTTTTGATACATTCAAATATTTTGGTACCCCACAAGCATTGTTTTATAAAAAAATAGTGATTCCAGTAGGCTTCAATTCGAACATCTCCCACTTCTGGCTCACTTACCAACTGTAACTATTTCCACTCATCCAGCAATTGGTCTCCGGGTAAATTCACCAAAAGTGATCTAGCCAGAGAAACTATTTCCAAATAATTTCTTTTTAATCTCCGTTTTGAAGGATGCAATATGAACGCAACCATCCACCTCCATCGCCAAGTTCTCTTTCTTCCGAGAAAATACTCCATCCAGATCAGAATCAGTGTCCGAAAACCAGGAAAAGAGAGACTAAAAGCGAGAAATGAAACCTGCTCCGAGGCCTGGGGACTAATTTTAAGTTTGTGATTTTGCATTATCATCTTGGTAATATAGGACAAATTCTGAGAAACCGACTGAAATAAAAATGGAAGTAACAATGAATGGGAAGAACTGACATGGAAGAGAAAGGATCCCCTGTTAAAAATTCCCCATTGACAATAACCTATAGAGTCACTGTTATCCCCATTTAACTTCAATGGGTCATGCTAAGTCCCTATAGGTCTTCACTGCAACATGTGATGTACCTATAGACTTGCTATGGGTACTTATAAGGAATGCTCTCCCTATAGGCCTTTATTGGGAGACAGAATCCAAACAAGAACAACGGTTATTTTATGCATGTATAATGAATGCTAATAAGGATGAGGAATTCCAAATTAATCCCAACTGCCATTCATCCCAGTGGCCAGCAATGGGGAGAAAAAAAATATTTGTAGGAACCTCTGGGCACATAATTTGAGATTTGAATAACAAACCTTCCACTCCGCTACAGAATAATTCAAGGATCCAATTGGGAAATTTTGAATTTAAAATATTTATCACATCAGAATGATAAAGAGATGTTATTTTAACTAAGAACTAATTTAAATGTATTGACCTCAATTGAGATTGGCATAAGGTAGAAATTCTATTACAATAGTTATAAATTCCCTAGTGCAACGCTTTAAAATTCATCATCAATTTTGCAGTTTCTGTGAATCAAGGGTGGACAGGATGGACATACATTGCTTTTATCCTGAAGTGCCCTTCGAAATTAAAGTTGGATGGGAAACGCTAATATTGAACTTCACCAAACTTCACTTCAGCAAGCTTAAGATTTTGTTGTTTTTGTTGATTAAGTTTTCATTAATATGTTGAACAGAAACATGTTCCTCTCCATCGCAGTTCAAGAAACCATACCCCTTTTTACGAAAAGTTCACTTCTAATTCACAATTACAGGTTATCTTTGCATGTACTTCCCTATTATTTTAATTGCATTTACCAGTGTATTTTCGCGTACATTTTATCTGATAAAATACTGAGGGTTTATTGTTTATTTTGTAAAAATACTCTAACTTTGAATGCCCAATATTTCTGATTAGGGGACTTGGAAAACTTTCTCTACATCCATCTCTGATGACATAGCTACTGATATTGAATTTGAAAGTTTGAGCCAAAATGATTAGATGTACTACAAATATTACCTTGATTACTAGACCATGAATGTATGACTGTCAGCCATAAAAATAGTCTATTTGGGGCAAAATATAATAACACCAGGGAAAATAAATATAATACAATCACCTGACACTGAGTGTTTTGATCATATTCTTTATTATGTTTTTCTTTGATATGATGACTCATGTAAGGTTTCAGCATATGCATAGAAAATTTTCCCAATAGAGGAGGATGAAGCAGTAATGAGAATTGGAATACAAAGGAAATGCAACAATGCTTCAAGTAGAGTGAAAGAGCAAATATGCCACCAAGGATTTTATAATCATTTGTAATTTCAATAAATTTTACTTTTACCAGGTTTATATTTTTAAAATTATTCTTTAGAGTAAGTTATTTATGAATGTAAGAAAAGGAAGAGGGTCTTATGAAATTATAGTTATTAAAATTCTCGCAATTAATATGTACATGGTGTTCTAATTTATCTATCTCTTAAAAAGGTCTGTCCTGTGGGTACTCTACAACCCTATAGGGAATCTATGGCCCCATAGTGAATCACTATCCCTACAGGGAATATGCATCCCTATAGTGAATCATTATCCCTATAAGTACAATAAGGGATATATTCAATGGGAAACTTTTAACAGGGGATGGAATACACAGAAAAAATTTATGAATGATGTCAAAATAAGGAACTGAAAAGGAATAAACCTGACAATGACATATTTTAATAAACACGAGTTGAGAGCTGAACCAAACAAATCTTTGGATTGACAACCACCAATCCAGGTATAAATGAACCAAGTAGGAATTCCCAAATAACATATAAATCAAGGGGGTTTCCCAAATTTTTCAGGAGGTACCCTGAGAGTTATTTTTTTCAAGGTGGATGGCTACACTCTTAAAGTATAGGTTTTTCGGAACTTGGTGGCACTAACCAGCAGGGAATTAGGAGTTCACTGAGTGTGAATCAAGTGTTGGATGAGCAGGCAAAGGTACCAAAGAACTCCCGGAGGGATCTTCGGAAAAAGACACAGACGCTTAATCCTTCATCTCTTGTATTCTATCCTCTCCTTTGCATAAATCTCATCACAAGTGAATGCCACCAAGTTTTGCTACACCTTTACTCACAATCACAGTAAAATTTCAGGACTTGTTCAAATCCCAGCCCCAACAGATGATTTTTTGCGGTGAATATATCACATTTGTGAACACAATCAAATCCATATAGGTATGTACAGTTCATTCGCGTTGACTTGGCCGATGACAACTCGCGAGAGGGGAAATAAGTGTGGGAGAGGGGGAACATTGGAGGGGTAGGTATCTGCCTGCCGTATGTCATTCGCAGTAAGTGATTTTGGTTCGGACTAGTCTAAATTTCTTACAATTTTGCCCATCAAGGGGTAGGGTTTTCAAGCCTCACAGGGTTTACCTCTTCTCTGACAGTGTTTTGCCTTGGCTGACCTGGATAACATACGGCCGTAAGCAAGTACGCCTATTTGACTTCAGATTTGAAGGGGAACCGCCCTCCCCTACTTTCCACCGCGTGAAAACTGACTGCGCATGGCTCCCCTCTCAGTAAGTTGTGCTTCCCCTAATTTCTGAGTTGGACTAGGCTCACCTGCACAGTAGATAACTGAGTGTTGGCCAAGTTATCGCGAATGAACTGTAACTTCTCAAAAATGGAAGCAAAGTAAATTCATGTAAGTATTTTTTGTTCTTTATACTCAACCAGATCTTAATCTCCCACTCATAAAAGCCAAAATCACCAAGACATTGATAGTGGTGTAAAGGTAAAATCACAAAAGAATTGCTCAAAGAAACAAAAATAAAATGAAATGCTTACACAGGAAGTGGTCATGTTATAATATAATTTTACAAATGGAAAGAGCTTCAAAAATTACTGGAAATAAAACGTCGCTTTGTACATTCCACATACAAACTTTATTGACTGGCCACATACACTTTATATTGACCATGGTTTCGACATGTAAATGTCATTGTCGTTAAACTGCATTTAAAAATTACCATAAGCTATGCTTGCAACTTGTCTGTGGCAGGTATTTCGTCATTTGAATAGCTATTAACACAGGTATAAGAAACTAAAGAAAGCCATTTATACAATAAGAGTTCTTTACTTTGATGATGGAAGATACCTTAGCAAAACCAGCAGGCTGATAATGAATTTGGTAAACATGTAAACAATCAGTTAACTTGCATGATTGCAAATTTTTTCCGGGACATGGCTACAGAAGCCTTTATGGATGCAACAATTTACATAGATAAATGTTGAACAAATAAGTTCCATGTAAATAATTAAAGAGAGAGCTTCACTCAAGGCATTGCAAATGCAGAGAGACTCCACAGTGAACTTACGCTCTAATCCACCAGAAATGCACTAAATTGGTAACAGGCTTTTAACACTGGATATAAAATGATTAACTCTTGGAAAATATAATACCATGGGAAAATATTAAAGGAAAATCATTGACCAATACCCATATACTGAAATACAGCTCGATACAGCCCACAAGAATTGCATCTTATATGGATATCCACGTTGACACCTACCTCTAAAATAAGATGAGTGAATTCTTCATTAGAGAGGAAGGACGGTTTCCAATCTTCTTGTATTTCATGTGCTCTGGACCGAACGGCTATTTCTACATAAAACAAGAATTCGTACTTAGATTTTATCCTCCATGCTGATCGTAGCTTCCAGTATGACAATACGTAAATTACAACAGAAAATTTAGCACTTGCTGATTTAACAATTTGCCAGAGGTATACTTTCACTTAGGAGCTGTAAAATGAGTAGCTACTCAGAAAATAAAAGCTACGATAAACACTGTAAAGAAGCATGCGACTCTTACCATTATGATTTTTAAGGAAAGAAATGGTCGACTTCAACACCGTAGACTTGTCCATCTTCCTGCTTGTAGTGGATACCATCGAACTCAGCTCATTTATTAGCATATTAAACTGATCCCTTCTTTTCTTCTCACTGAGATTTCTTGATTTTCTAGATAAGGGGACAATCCAGAGGTAATTAGTTAATAAACTGAACAATAAGCTTCAGAAATTTGGGTGGAATAATTGGCATAATTCAAGGTACACACCGCTTTGTGTCATCTTTGTCGTCAATATCATCGTCCATGATGTCACTAAGATGAAAAGGATATATATCGTTATGAAAATATTTCTCTTTGAATGTATCAGTTAATTCAGAATTAAGATATTCATACTATACCACTCATACTCTCAAATTTATTCAACTAAGTGGTAATTACGAAAGTTACGGCAACAATATATGGGATATGAAGGATCGGAATAAGAGGCTAGGGAAACAAAAACTTCATTTTGATGATCCCTTCGTAACATCATCGCGATCAAATGATTTTCAATAACTAACCTGCGAGTTATACTCCGTTTGAGGTACCCCGATGACATGTTTTTGCATTCTATCTTCACAGTAGAACAAGTACTACAAAATGCCTAAAAATCAACATTTGAAGCGAATATTTTTCCAAACACTTTGCGGTTTTCATCGTGTTCACACATAAACCCAAGCATCCTTATTTTGTATTTGGCATAATCAGAATTTCCTCGACCTCATCACCCAAAAATTACGGTGAATACTTTCTGCTTGCGCATAATGAAAGAAAGGAGAAACATCAGACGCAAGTGGATGCAAGCGCCATCGTGAATCCGGAAGTATATAGTACCGTTCAATGCGTATGGATATTTATTGACGTTATTGACTTACGGCATGTCATGTAATACTAACGTAATTATCTTATCGTCCAACTCCTTGGTATCCAAAAGCACTTGTGTTAAATTTTCATTGCGTATCACCGTTAATGGCAACCTTATCACTAATGCAAGCTCAATTGCACTCTGAATTTGCAGATTAATCATAGAAATACCATTATTGAATGGATTATTGCAATCAATATAATTAAGTGGGCGCGAGTGGTTATTATATTTTTTCCTCTTTTGTGATTTGATAGAGATGAAACTGAAGAAAATTCATGTATGTTGAAAATTCATGTATGTTGAAGTAGGCCAGGTAAAGGTGAGCTTTCGTCTCGCACTTGTTTTCGCGATTTACACCCACTTTAAACAGAGATATCGGAACCAATTTCACCAAGTTTCGGACGGTAGCGGTAGCAAGTTTCGATGTCTAACATGCGTTGTTTCCATTATTTTGGACGAGCATTTCGATTCCATGAGTTGTGTTTAAAGATTAATAATATTTGAGATCCAAGGTATGTATTAATTGCTTCTTTAATTCATTGCAGAGTAAATATCTCGATATGCGTTGTTTTCTTTGATGAATGTTGGTAAACATTACTGGTATATGTTTACCAACTCCCATGGCCAATTTCACTGGACGTTTCTTATATGGTGCAGTTGCTTGGCGAAAAACTTGAAGAATTAAAATTATCAATCTCTGCAGGCATGGAAATTAATCAGCTCTTCAGTGAGGATGAGAAATGCCAGCAATGGAAGTGAAGTACCGAAATCAGTTATAGGGAATGAATCACCCAGACAAAAGAGAATGTCTTCTAGTGTGAAAATGAACCCCCGATGGTCTCGCTGAGTATTCCTACCACTACGTATGGAAGGTACTGCTTATTAAATAGGGACTGCTTTAAATAGTCCTCATTTAATGATATATGGCGAATTTTTTAATTAGTGTACGAAATATGAGTATATAGGTAGTGACTGCATACACGAGGCAGTTGAGTTGTGGCCCCTTAGGTCATATTCTGAGCTGCCTGACTAGACAATGACAGGAAATCTGGTTTCATGTAAACCTAAAGTTATTGTTTAAGCCATTGACCAAGATCTAACCGAGGATTTCAAACAGGCGTCTTGGACGCACAATTTATCTGGTAAAATGCGGACTGAGTGGGAGTGTGGGGGATTTTGATTTGGGAGTGAGGAGTGGAGCAAGCAAGCATCCCAGATAGAGAGTAAAAGACAGTTCACGTAGAAATTTGGGGAAAGAAAGGGCATGAAGAATCTGATGAAGGTAACCAATTCAAAATTGGGAACAGGTGCTTAATTGGTCTGGAATGTCCAGGGACATGTTATGGCTGATAGGAGTCACTGCCCCACCTCACCCGTAGTATTAGTTTGATTTGGCTTTGGATGGGCATCCTTAGTAAGGGCCCTCATGATAAAAAGGCCTACACAATGTGAAATTCATGTGTCAGGATGGAAGGGAGCCGTTCCTTTCCTTTGGTCTCAATTGATTTCTCAGGAAGACCTAATTTTGTTGGAAAATCTCCAAGCTTAAGCCAGGTCCAGGGAGTCCAACTAGTACTTTTTAAGGTTTACGTCGTAGGCTCAGTTCTCCACCCACTCAACTTTTATACCATCTTCCTTAAAAGTATTTATTGAAAATCACATTACCATTCATAGGACTCTCGTTTTGGGTGTGTATCCTATTCAGTGCTACATTTGGGAATCAATAGCCATGCTCCTGGTTCCATAGCCAGCAAACTACAAGAGTGAAACATACATGAATTTTGGCCTTATTATTTATATATAATGAGGTGTAACCCACAAGAAGAAAATGAAGCTGACAATAATGATACTCCATTCTCATTGCCATGAGACTGATACAAGTGGCTTATGTTGGTGTGAGCGTTAATTACCTCTTGCTGGAGGAAGCTTTCATTTCTGGTGTCAAAAATCCTCATGTCATCATAAACTTTTTCCATTGAATTGATTGATACTTGGCATGTAAGTTTCAGAAGATTGCCAGTGGAGCATCATCACCTCCAGTTCCTCTGCTGCCATAATGGCATGATGAGGAAGCATTTCAATGGCAGCATGATTTATTCCTGGAGAGGACTTGAATGCTAGATGTTACTGTTGTGTGTGAGATATGACAGTATATTAATAAAATGGATCAATTTTTGGCATGCCGTGCATTCCTCTACTGAGGATGCATTGGTGGAGGCCCAGATTCTGCCATTTTTCAGTAATAGCTGCAGTAAGCACGGTTCGATGCCTCTTGTGTGAAGGTCTGAGTCCCAGGAGGGCTCCAGAAGATCCTCGCCCACCCAATCAATCAATAGCTGCAGTGTGTAATTTATGTTTCACTAACATTAAGTTATCCATGACATCTAAAGTTAGTGAATAGTTCTTGGAAATTAACAATTTGAGCTACCAATTCACATATGCCCATGTAGGACTAGCGTAAAATTGGAGAGTTATAGTTGGCAATGCTTTTGGCCAAAATTGATAATTATGCATGGAACATGCATCAACAGTACATTATAGCAACAAACAAAAATGTTTGTCTGGAGACTAAAACTAAGACTAATTTTCCTAACAGACTGAGAGTTTAAAAACTAAATTCACCTGTGGAAATGAGTCTTATCTTTTGGAGATACACAATCTATGAAGTTTAGTCTCTTTGAAAGTATGTACTACATGGAAATTTGGCTGGGAGCATTTTTTTAACTCCAAATTTCCATGACAGGTTGGAGGCAGCTGCATTTCTGGGGTAAAGAACAGCCTTGTGGCATATTATTCAGCCATTTTAATGAATTTATTAAAAAAATAAAAGAAGAAATGTGGTAATAAAGATACTCTTCAGTTCTTAATGAATCCCATTACCTATTTTCACTGAGCAAGAGTGATAATGAGGATTAGGTTTTGCCATAGAAATTTTCACTCTAAATCAGAATGGAAGTGATCTTTATCAGCATTTTTCTACAAAATATTTTGCATAAAATTTTGATATTGATGCCCAGTTTGGTGTAATGGGCTAAAATTACAATGGAAGTACCTCGAACAGGTAAAAAAGTGAACTTGAGACTAAACTTTGCAAAACCTTAAGGCTCTCAAAGTGATCACTGAGAGGCAGTGGCGCCCACAAAACGGGGTCATGATGCTAAGTACAGTGGAAGCCCGGTTTAATGAGTGCTCATAATCCCTCGGAAATCACTCGCTAAATCGAGAGCTCGTTGTATCCGAAAGTGTTGAATAAAGCCACCTAATTCTCATAGTTGTTCGTATTTACCGTTTTTCTTTTGTTTCCATGGTATTTGACGAAGGTAAACAGCAAAAAAAAGTCGTTTCAGGCACAATCTGGTGGAATATCAACTAATTTTAAGAAAGAAACTGGACATTTTCCATTACATAAAATATTAATTCCTCCAGTTTCGGTGTTTTTCTTCTAGTTCTTCTATTTTTCGATCGCTGAAGGAAGCTGTAAAGACACTGTAACTAATCGGAATTAAAATATTAGGTATACTGTAGTTTTTGGATAATTTTGCGAATATGTCATGACGATAATATCAACTTTATCGAGTTTTCGAATGTTAACCAGTACGTCCATCAGTTGGGAAAATTGGCCTGAAGGTTCACTGAAATACGGCATGTACCGGTGGTCGAAGATATTTCTCGCATAGTCACCTATTCCTAGCAGTTTCTATGACTCAAATTCAATTATCTACCGCAAATTAGTGTCATCGAGTATTTATTTACACTAGAAAAGAAAATACCTCAGTCGATTGGCTAGCACATCATGTTTCGTGCAAGTGTAGTCAGCTTTCGCCTTTAACATTGGACCGTTTACGGGCAGTCCTGCAGACCTTTGCTGACAAAACCACTTGAATAGTGCAGATTCCATTTGAGGATGTTCCCCATGCCACAAATGTTTTTGGCTGCTAGTTTGGTCACTGCTGCACGAATTTTATCTTTGTTCTTTAATATTGTGAACAACGTAGATGACGACACACCAAACTGCCTCCCGATATCAGTCTTTGAAGACCTGTTACTTTCGCACTTGTCTATAATTTTAATTTTGGTTTTAAGGTCCAAAGATTAACGTTTCGCGGACATGATGCTGCCGCACAAACCACATGAGACAACTCCGCCCCTCCAACCGAGTAAACTCAACTCCTCCGACTGAGTAAACTCCGCCCCTCCGACCAAGAAAACGCAGCCCCTCCGACCGAGTAAACTCTGCCCCTCTGACCGAGTGAACTCCGCCCCTTATCTACATCACAACTCTCTGCTGCCGTGTGATTGGGCGCATCGAGTTGACGGAATGGTTTGAGTTTTTTCAATCACTCCGACAGATCACTGTCATTCTGCTGAATGTTCCCTCTTCTACTCTCAACTTGCTTGTCGTCCGCCCACTCCCCTCTCACTGATGACTGGGCCTAACAAAAGAAGAACGTAAAATGGGAGCGTGCACAGCGTACTCAAGGCCGTAAATCACTAATGTTTGGACATAACTGGTTTTAAGTGTTGCAGATATGGCTCACATCTTGAATATTTAGTTTAATTAACAGATAATACAAAACAAAATAGTTAATTTTTGCAAGGTGGTGCATCGCCCTCGAGAGATATCTGTCACAATACCGAGCGTATACCGTGGAAGGAACTTTTTGGCCTCGCTATATCCACTTTATTTTACATGTAAAACATAGGCCTTTTGGCGGTACAAAGACAATCACTCGCTAAAACGGGATTCTCGCAATAAGCCGTACTCACTATACCGGGCTTCCACTGTACATTACACAGTTTTTAGGAGGAAAACCTGGGAATTTTGGGAGGGGGAAATGTGTCATTGAGCCTGGGGGCATGTGCACTACTGCTGAGAAGGTTGATTTGATGGGCAAGTGTCTGTCTCACCTGATCGTGAGTGCAAAGGCACGTTTAAATCCTTATTGTTGTCTGTAGGGGGGAAGGTTGGGTGGTTGGTTAGGCTATCCTTATGTTTCAGCGACATGCTCACATTCTGGAAATCATTTGGCATCTTAAATATATTAGTAATCCACGACATTTAAAAACTGGCGAACTCCACAATTTGTCAATCTCAGCACATTCTGAAAAAAATGCTTTCTTCAGTGACTGACAGGGTAGTCAGGAATGTAACTCTTATCTAGGAGAGTAGTGAGAAAATCTCATGAACACATTTATTTCCTACAAGCCTCTCAGAAATTACTGTCTAAGGAGAAAGCTTAATTTGTAGCATTTGACACAAATTTGGAGGATCTGGGTTCAAATCCCAGTTTAGGTAAATGATTTATTCACTGTGAATTGAGGGTCTCCTGGCAGGTGACTCATGCTCAAGTTTAACTGCTTGGAATTGGGGAGAGTAAAAGTTAACTCCTTTAAGAGGAGTGTAGTCAACTGCTACTGTAGACAATCTCAGAGCTTGCTCACTCAAAGAGAAGCTCTCATGAATCCTCACTCCGTAATGTAGGCCAGTTAGTTTTTCCAAGGGAGCATATGATTGAAAGACAGGTACTTTGTCAAGTTGAGTTTTCTTTTCCTATTCTCACCATGTACATAAAACATTTAAAAGTCACAACTTGCAAAGCATATGAAAGTTGCTTTAAGTAAGAAAAAATATAACATCAATGATGAGAACAATAATATTAATGATAATTCTCTCATATATATATAATGCACAACAATATGACTGTAAAAGGAAATATTAATTTGCTACAGGACACAAAACTGTGCAATCTTCTTGCTGAAAGAGCAAAAACTCATTTGTGGTGCCTTACTTGGTCTACCAGATGAAAGAGAAAGTCAAAAGAGTGTTAATTTGACACATTTGCGAGAAGTTGACTCAGTACGGATTGGGCCAACTACCCAGAATGAAAATCCAACATTTTATAACGGTGAATAGATCATCTATAGTATATACAATAGAAAAAATTTCCATTTTAACACACCTGTGTAACAGTTTCCACCATCTGGAGTATGATTAACCCTGCTTCACATATAAATATATATATTATGTATATATACCAGCAAGTTCAAACAAAGAATGTGCATAGCATTCACCCCCTCAAACATATATTCATACATCTAAATTCAATAACAGAAAACAATTTAGATTTACTTTCAGTATACCTTGAGCACTCCGGGCTTCTTTTTATATTTTTTCACTAAAACAAAACCTAAGGACACCATCTGCCAAACATTAGACCCATCACATCCAATGTTATGTTTAAAATAAAATAGCCATTCAGCAAAAACCTTGTGAATAAGAGTCAATAAGAACTCTGTATCTTGGAATCCAGCCCATATGAAATATTTTGTTTCCAAAAAGGGATTAACAAAAATATTAGACATATCAACAATATTATTGCGACATTGCCGACATCAAGAATTCCTTGACTTTTCAAGGCAAAATGTTCACTGAACATCATTAAACATATAAGTGGTAACAACAAGTTTCAACCATCATTTGAATAGTAAAAAAACCATATATATATTCTTAGGAAAAGGTCTGCAGAACATTGTCAAATCATCAGAGGGGGTGAGAAAAAGAAATGGAAAGGAAAAGAATTTCAATAGCATGTATCAGTAATTAACTAGTGCATTGAAAAGTCTTGGTGTCGAGACATTGAGTGAATGTCATTTCATGGACAGCTGCCAGTGATATGCATTGGTACATTTCTAACGTAATTTCCCTTCTTTACAAGGAAAAACACTAAAGAGCACCTGGGTCTCTTAGTAAACTATTATTATTAGCAGGATGAAGTGCTCCAACCTCCATTTGTCTCAGTGGAAGAAACTGGAGGTTCTAAGAGTTATTTACCTAGTTACAAGGAAAGGACTTCACTTAGACGATGGACTTTCTGTGTGATTGTCAAAAGGGAGGCTACTTGAACATCTGTAATGACTATTGTTTCTATATCGGAAATCATACGCAGAATTTCAGGATCTTTTTACCATAAGCCAAATTAGTGCACATTCAATAAGCTTAAGATTTCATCAAATTTGTGGTGCTTATGGAGCCAAAATGAAGTTACTCGAAAGCGTCATTGATATCTAACATTGCAGTTGTAGAAATTGTATACAAGGAGCTTTTAAGATACTGTTCGAAAAATCTTATCCTAACCCATCCCAATTTATCAATCCCTATCCAAAGTTTCCAAATTGACAAAGATATTTCAGTTTGTACTCTATGAGAACACAAAAAGAAAACAATAGGCAATGTAATGCTACATCGCCATAATGCCTTCTGCAGATAACCTTTCTATGATGCAGGAAATGGGATGCCCGCAAATGTTATGGCAATTTCTTATGAGTCGCAAATTTGCTGCCTTTTCCTAACATAACCAGATGTTCTGTGGAGTGAAAAGCATGCGTGCATATATAGGTACATACATACGTAGGCATATGCATATACGCACATGCACACACACTTTGGTACATACAAGCACACAAGTATCCATATCAAGAAAGTCTTATCATCTTCCTGCAAAACAGCACACCGCACATTACACACACACGCAGAACAACTTTGCAATATGTACTTCTTTTTTTTACATGAACACATTGTGATGGAATCTTTGAACATGCTCCCTCTTTTGATATGACAAAAGTGAAATACATTCTTGTCTGATTTAAGTCTCACAATCTTTTCACAACATCAAAGGAGAGTTCAACATGACTTGATGAACTATCCTCAATATAAATATAATATTATCAATATTTATAATTTCACTACACCAACCAGTAGCAAACAACAATATATACTACCTTTTCTCAATGCCTCAACAGTAAATATACACCTTCAAAGAACAGATGAACAAAAACAATATGTATATTAGTACATAAAAACAAAAAGATTTGACCAACAAACAGTCCACTTAGAGATTTCCTCCCATTCTTATGATATGTCATTTTTTATAAGTTTGCCCCGTGAGTTTCTTTGCCCCACTTTACTCTCTCACAACCATATAATTGCAGCCATCAGGTAGCGCTGCATTATATAGTCTCAAAATGGAAATGCCAACTCTCTTGAGACAGAGGTCACCATTTGAAAAATATTGCTTTGATAATCTGTAAAGGGGGAGGAAGGGCAAAGGAATATTGTTTGCCGATCACTATCTTATAAAGAAAAATTTTATAAGTAGGTGATCAATCAGCACTAACCATTGAGCAAAAATGATCGTTGGGCTACAGGCTAATGGATATAGGATATGCTGGGTGAGTATGATGTGGTGCAAGGTATACAAGACACAAAACAACCACACACTAACAATCATATACAGCATTTGTTAAAAGATACAGTGGTCCAATTTATCCCTCAAAAAGTGAGGGATATTTGGATCAGTTAATAGAAGGCCTTGGGTATTAGTATTACATAATTATATGAGTAGGAGATTCCTCCTCAAAAGGAGTGAGCATTTGTGAAGTTATTTATGAGGAAAAAGTATTCTTGCACATATATGCATACGTGTGTCAGGGTACAATCTTGCTTGCCTCCATATGCATATGTACAACCACGAGAAATCAAATTGAAACTCACTGCTATTGTTGAGATTTGTCCTCCTGGGGATATGCTAGGCAAGAAATACTGTTCTTTCCCTTCCATTCTTTGTACTTAAAAGGCAAAGGTTGCCATATGCTTCATTCATGCCCTTTCCTGTGCATGCCAAATGATGCAGTAGTCATAAAAAATTTGCTATACATCTCTTGCATTGCACATTATTTTTCATGAAAGCTTTTTATCTAACCTCATGAATTCCTGCACTTTTTCATGTGAGATCCTCTGACACTTGCTGAATTAAATGGACGAGGTCTATTCCCCCAGAGCATCCATTCATTTCTCCTCTTTGCTGGTTTCAATAAGAAAAAGTTCCAGCTCACAGTAGAAAAACTAGCGTCAGTAAAATGCTTATAAAGTCAAAGTAAATTACTAGTAAATAAATAAATAACATTTCTCTGTACAAGACATGCAACTTGCAAATGTCATCAGATATCATCAATCATTACGTTGGCAAGCAGTTTTATAACAACTTAATGCCTTAAGAGAGACTTAAAGCGAAGCATGATTCTTTTTCATATTTTTTTTTGTTCTGAGGATTGAGACAATGGGGTCATGGAAAGAGACAGAGTGCGGCCACTGCCCTTGCTATTTCTCCGCAGAATAATTACGTTTAATCTATTCTTTTACGCTTTCTATTTACTGTCCATCTTCTTCACACTTTGGAATGTCGAATATTTCAGCAAAAAGCGGTGGGAGATGTAGCCGGGCCCAGTTCAGACGGAACCACTCTAGGTGCAAAGAATGCTTGGCACCCAGACTTCTCAGCTCAGGTAGTTTGGAGAGCACCGAGGAGAAAAGGAGGGGTGGGCTATCACCACCGATTGCTATCCCTAGATCTCCACTACTCCTCCTGCTCAACTGAAAAGAGAGACAATTCATTAATGTCACTGTGACTTTATAAGTGTTGCTGACTTTGGTAGGCATTTGTAGGAACACTGGTATGTGAGGGATGTAAATTAGCCACAATCACTATGCTTACCAATAGATCTCAGATCGATCTGATCTCAGACCAATCTGAAAGTTTTGAAGTGAGCTGTCTCTGATTTACCAACATAGACTGAAAATACTGATATTGAAGTATCAATCTCAGTAAGCTTTTGCTGCTGTTTATAGTTGCTAATGTGGCTATCGAGCTCTCTTTTTCCAACACTTTTAATCTATATTTATGCTTCGTTAGGGCTCAGGGAGAGTTCCTTCTCAATTTTTCCTTATATATATAATAAAAAATTCAGAAGGGATCTTTCTGAACCCTGACAAAGCATTAATATAGATGCGAAACGCTGGAAAAAGAGATATGTAGTAATTAATGGCCAAATATCTCCAGAAGTAAAAAATAATTATGTTACACATATTGTGGCATAATTAAGTATGTACATGCATGATGTTTTGCCAACTTGCTCAGGAATCTAAAACAATAATTATCCCAAAACAAAAATTTTATCACCAATTTCCGACTAACAATGAGTTTACCTTGCATTGGTCAAGTGTTAAAATGCCTTAAGCTCAAATGGATTACTTTCACCAATTCCAAAATTTTAAAAATATTTGTTCCAATGAAAAAAAACTTATCAATGGCTTTTAATTCATGAAAAAGGGCTGTCAGCAACTAAATACATATATACTTAGCTATGGAGAAGCTTTCTTCAAGTATGGGAAACCATTTAATTTTGGATAGCTAACATCAAATATGTACAGGCAGTCCACGAGTTACATAATAGATGCATTCTGACGCTAGCGGCGCAAGTCAAAATTTACGGAAGTCGAAAAAAAAGGAGTCAAAAATTACTCCTTATCTGAGTCCGAGCTCTCAAGATTACGGTCGATTTGGAAAAAATACGGGCCAGCTCTTACTAACATTACGGCACATGCACTCCTTGAAAGTTGGAAAAAATCCTTCCAATTCCGTCACTTTCGTAATTCCAGTCTTTTTTTGGGTAAGGTTGCCACTTACGTAAGTACAGATTTACGTAAGTCGAGGCTTACGTAACTTGGGGACTGCCTGTTGTTAAATGTGGCAATTTTATGCACAGAAAGAGACACAAGTGCTTATTCAAAATGAGATGAGACAGTAAAATCATATGTAGGTACATTTAACGAAATCAAAGTGTTCAAGCATATAATTCTAAAAACAACCTATCACTTACTTGAAGCTTGAGGGCTGCAAGAATGCGATCATGAGCATGCTGGATATGTTTGTGACTGGTAAGGCCTTGTCTATCTGGACACAGTAATGTTGATGCACAGAAAAGGCCAACTTCAGCATCAGAAAGTCCCAGGCCAGCAAATGATGCACACCAACTCAGGACACATGACACAAAGTCAGACTGAAAAGTATAGAGGTATGTTTATTGTTTAACCCTAGAGTGGTGACGCCTGGTCACACAGACTGAAGATTTAATCTTATGGGTGACACACGCGAAGTATATAATGTTGCAGTTTATGCTTTTCAGTAGCTGCCTATTTTACACTGCTCTTCCGTTATATGAACAGAAAAATCACTTAGTCTAAGCATATTGCTACACATTGCTACTTTCGGTCCAACAGACCACGCGTCACCACTCGCGTCTTGAAATACTAATTTGTTTTCAGAGTAGTGACGCTTGGTCTCATAGACCAAAAGTATAACATATGATGTGAAAAGATTAAAATGTTGCCCCTTTTGCCATGCTGTGGATTCCTATTTCAAGTATGGGTAGTTTCATATACCTTATGTAAGATCAAGGAATCCTTCTACCATCAGTCAGTCATCTCTGTTTGCATGCAGTTTTCAGACCTGCTTGTGGAACGACGCTGCTGTCGATGAAAAACCCTGTGTATCAGGTACATATATTATATATTTTGGAATATATTCATTGGTAATTGCTCAGTATCTTCGTGTAACTACCCATATTACTAATAAATTAATTTTTTTAAATTTAACCGAATGATGGGTGCAGCACGTACACAAGACCTACTAATGTTGAGGAAATTGAAGCACTCTTGGAAATGCTACTGCTTTGTGGTATCAATAAAAGTAATCACCAAAATGCCGAAGACATATTTAGTACCAAAGGCAATTCAATTGAAATTTTTCATCTTGTCATGTCACTTCAACGTTTCCGATTTCTGTTGCGTCATCTAACGTTTGATGACAAAGAAACCAGAGATGAAAGATATAAAATTTATAAGATTTCCCCCACGTGAGAGATACTTGATGTTAGTTGAAAACTGTAGAAATAAATTCAGCTTATCTGCCCAGGTTACGTTAGACGAGAAATTCGAGGCATTTAGAGGTTGCTGTGGATTTTGCCAGTATATAAACTTGCCATACATGGAGTAAAAATATATGCCATTAGTGATGCTGAAATTCATTACACGTCCAGCCTATAGGTTTACATTGGAAAACAACCGGAAGGTCTGTATTCAATGGACACTAGCGCACTTACCGTGGTTGAATGTATGTGTGAACCAATTTATTACACAAACCATAATGTTACCATGGACAATTAGTTCTTTAGCATTGAACTTCTTGAGAGACTGCTGAATAAATATGAGCTAACTTGAGTTGTTCCATAAAAAGGATGTAAAGTGAACTCGTGTCTGTTTGGTTTTAGGAAAAATTGCACTTTACTGATGAGTTCTTTTTGGGTTTCCCACCGGGTTAGGCTCGCCATGATCGCTGATGTTTCGGCGGAAGACTTTTCTGCCATTATCAAGGCTCTGGGCCCGGAACCTTGATTATGGCAGGAAAGTCTTCTGCCAAAATGCCGGCGATTATGGAGAGCCTAACCCGGTGGGAAACCCAAGAAGAACTCATCAGCATCATTCGCCGGGAAAGCCTGAAATCATGCATCAATTGCACTTTAGTTTCGTTCATTCCAAGAAAGTTCATTCAAATCCTCTCTTGATTTCATGCATGCACAGCAATGACCAAGTAGATGAAATAACTAAAAAACCTGATATGGTTTTGGCCTACAATGACACAAAAGGTGGAGTAGATATAGTGGATAGGTTGTACGCTAACTACACTGCCCTAAACAGACAAGGTCGCGTTTTATTCATTATTAAATATATCAGAAGTAAACGCTGAAGTTATATACACTATATTAACTACACGAAAGAAAACACTGGACGGTATAAATTCATTGAAGGCGTTGCATTTTCCCTAATGGAAAAAATATGAGGAATCGCACATCTATGGAAAACATCCCACGAATCACTCGTTTCCAGATCAATGAACTGCTGAACATTAATCCATCAGAACTAACTCCTAACCCTACTGGAGGGCAGTTTGGTTGCTGCAGATATTGTGACAGGAAGAGGAATAGTAAGCAACACTCTTGTAAATTATGCAACTCCTTTCTCTGCCGTGAACATGTAACCTTGATGAACATGCCTTGAAAATGTAACCGAAAGATGTAATGCTAAAAATGTGGATGCCTTCATTTGCCATTGATATTTCTGAAACATTCCTGAATATTGACTGACTGAATTTCTTAATAATTTATGACATTTTTCATAGAAATGAAACCTTTTGCTGATTATCAATACCTAGGAATGGCTTTTTTGCTGTAATAAAGAAAAAAAGTCCAAATTTATGTACAAATATTCCGCTTTAAATTCAAAGGAATAAAAGTTGAAAAATATTCTGTTTTTGTAGAGAAAAAGTAAAATAAATATTTAAAATTAAGAATTGAATGACTTTATTTAAAGATAAATCAAGTAAATATTCATTTAACCTTCCAAGAAACACCAGAGTCCATATCGGTCTAGGAGACCAACGTCACCACTCATGTCCCAAAAAATCACATCACCACCGTAGTAGGGTTAAAAGGTGCCCAAGCTAAGAAAGTGGGCGTACCCTACAATGACACCCATTCATATAGTTCAGGGGTTAAAAACATGTTTTACCCCTTGATTATGAGGCTGAGGATTCACCTTAGTGGAGGCCAAAATAAGTGGCCAAGTGACCATATAACATGACTGAACCAAGGAGCCACTTATAAAAATGATCCATATTTATTGGAAAATAGTAATAAGCCCCTTCTCCACAATTAATGCAACATGGACATTTTAAAGACTTTTATCAAAACAAAAAAGAGCATTGTACAAAACACTACCAATAACAATTAAATAATGAGTGATCATATGATTTAAATAAAGGCCACCATAGAGGATTCTTTGGTCACATGATTCCCTTCCCCAAACGGCATTCAATATGTCTACTGATTGGCTGCATTTCAAACTGTCAACTGCACTATATCTTGGATGGACTCTATGCATGAATATTTGTATACCATAAAGTCTAAATTAAAATCCTTTAATCTATCAGTCAACTATCATAGGTTCCTTAAAATCGTGAAAATTTGAGTAAAAAATATTAAAACCTGATAAGGTGAGAAGCAGTTGGATAAAAGTGGAGATTGGCTCCCTTGGAGGCTTTGGAATGCTTTGTAACATTGTATGTTCACCAGACTTGAACAGCTTGTTTCATTAAATCCCACAAAAATCCACATGGGAGAAGGATGACTAGGTAGCTTAACTGGATATAGCACTCGGTGTGATAATGAGGGATCTGGGTTCAAGTTCCGGTCAAGGCGAATGATTTTTCCTCTGAGGAGTTTTGAAGAAAATTGCAACAAACCCTCCACAGTCAAAGTGTTTATCTGGAAATGAGCCATTTTTATTGGATCCAGAAAAGTGCTGAGATGGTCAAATGAAATGCACAGAAAAGGTTATAAAATTTAATGCTTGTAAGCTTTTTTGGCATCCATAGTTGTAATCGTTTGACCTATTTAAATGAAAATACCTTTTTAAAATGCTTTAACAACTTTTAATATGGTTATGTTAGCTGAATAATATGTAAAGCATATAATATGAGTGGGAGGTGGGAAAAGAATGAGGATTGAAATTATTCTTTACCAAATACATATGTAATTGAAATAAAGGGGTATACTGTATTGAAGTCTTGAAGTTCAGGAATAATGCTGGTTCAAGATGAGAAAAATGCATATATTTATTAGCATTTCAGTGATGAAAACTTACATCATACATCATATCCATTTGATGGCGGGTGACAAAGGTGCCATCAGAAAATGTCAAGGTGCCTTCCCTAGGGTTGACTGTACGAGCCACATGTGCCAACCAGACTTCAAAGAATCCCACTTTGATCAGAATTAACTGGTCATCTTGGCCAAGATCACAGAAGCCTGAAATTTTAAAAATGAGAGTAAGTAATTATGTATTGTAATATTTTTATTTCTGGGAAATACAATGAATAATGTGTTAGAATGCAGCTGAGTAAAATTACAAAAAGATTATTTAGACACTAGTCACAAGAATAACTTCATGAGAATTACATAATTAAACTATCTCAGGTTCTAAGAAATCTTACAGGAGTTCCATCAATCACTCTATTACTTTTTGGTGAAGGTGGTTGAAAGAAAAACATCCAAGAATAGCTTGGCAGATCTAGGAGTCTAAAATTTGAGAATATAAGCCTAGGTTAGATAGCACCACATCATGATTAGTAAAATATAGAGTAAAATATACAATTTCAAGCATGTTTTCACTGAAAAGAGTATGGAATTTTCCCCAATATTAAGTTTAAATGACATTAGAGGTTAGTATAGAGATCTGAGAATTGACGAGGGAACAGAATTACACTAGAATTTTGGATTCAACTAATCACCAATGATCATAATCTTTATCCATCTGTTGCACAACAGGTGCTGTGGTAGATGTCGTCAGTCATTACACACCTCATGTGAGGATACAGGAACAGAATACAAAACACATTACAAGTGTAAATTAGAACCTTATTGTAGAGAAGTCGATTCCCAAGTATTCATCTAGAGAGTATAAAGGTTTTGTTAAAAGCCATTTCTCTAGGGCCGTGCGGAAAACTTTGTCACCTACCATTCTTGCTGAGTTGGGCACCATACTAAAGCACTTAATAGCCAAATTTTCATATTTACCTAAATGATTTAGCCAGTCTACAGTGAGGCATGCCTAGTTTGTGATTGGCTCTAGTGGGGTGGTTATGTACATCAGCCCTTATTGAGTACATGTGCAGATTTACTTTAATGTACAACAGAATATGAAATATATAAAGGCTATATACAGTCATTATGCTTGATCTAACAAAAAGTGGTTTACAATGTTTCATTAAATACTGTGTTAGTGATTACCCTAACCACCTTCTTCTGAAGTAATAATATCAGTTTTACATCTTAGGCATGCCCCCAAAGTCTGATACGATATGTAAGGTGTGATTGAAAAAATGCATAGTATGCATTATGAAGATTGTCTTTGGTCACACACCATTTCAGTTTTCTGATTAAGAACAGGGCTCTGGCAAGTTTTTCCTAATGTTAAAAATGTGAGAACTCTAAGTTAATTTGGGACAAGGTGAAAGCCAAGAAGTTAAACAGCTTAATTTTCTAGTGTAACATGTTGAAGGGAACAGGTAAAAAAATGGATTTTCATTGCATTCATAAATAAACTATTAGCTGAGAACCAATTGTTTGCTTGAGCTAGCGTGCCAGATATCATCTTAGTTGTCTCAATGGGATTGATACCCTGATGCAAGAAAGTTGTGTCATCAGCATACAGGACACAATGTGTGGATACATTCCACAGATTGTGGGGGGATGTAACCCCCCCATTGATTAAAAAAACTTAAAAATAATGTGTTTAACACATGCTAATAGTACACCTATTGATCACCTTCCATAACATAATAGAACACCTTCAAAACATCATTTTAAGATGTATATTTTTCAAAATTCCCAGACCCCCTGTTTTACATGGGGGGTATTCCATGCCCCCCATGTAAAAAGGGGGTATCCCCTTCAGACACCCCTACAGGTGATGACCCCCCCTTCAGACGCTTCTAGATACGCCTATGCCAATGATGATTCGAATCTGACCTATGACGAATGATCATCATTTTCAACAAGACTTCAATCTGAAGTGCAACAAACTAAAGAAAAATTAATGAAAGCATAAAGCAAGATAGCACAGAAAAATTCTCAAGCAATTAGGATTAGTATAGGATTAGGATAGTCAGCCATGTTGAATGAATCAGTTATGCAATTAACACACTATAAACAGGGGTATTAGTTAAGGAAGTGTAGAGGAACTATAATGATTTCTCTTTTCACATAATTGCCATAAAAATGCATCAATTTATGTAAACATAATGGAAACAATGATCGTGGCAATGATATTGAGTTGTTCATTAAAAAAAAGATCCAATTTTATGAGCCAAAATTTCAACAATTCTCTTCTTTAATATTTGAGAAATTTACATAGAAAGAAACAAAACACAAGAAACTGAGCCATCACATAATCAGGACACTGGCGCAATAGAGGGGATAAAATAAGCAGGAGAGACAAAGGTGTGGAAAAACCTCACCTGGTACCCTCTTTGCAAATTCCACGACCCTCTGGACGTTGGGTGTGAGGTGGGCAGCAAACACTTGCCACAGCACCACCCTCTGCCGCTCGAGTGACTCGCACACTGAGGACGCCACTCCCTCCCCCTCTTCATCCTCCTCTCCCAGCCCCCTCATGCCCTGCTCCATGCCTGTGCCCAATCCAATCCCCTCGCCCACCACGCCCTCGCCCTCCATGCCCACCACCTCATCCTCCTCTGAGGCCATCCCCTCCTCTATCTCCTTCTTCAATCCCGTGCCATCAATGTCACCCTGCAGGAAAAAATCTCAGGTCAGAGGGATAAATTTAGCCATTCAGGGAAAATCAATTCAACAAGTCTACATCATAGAGGCATTGGAAAGAACCAGAGGAAAACAATTTGGTTGACAGGAAATTGAAGTGAATCAGCTTATTGAGCCAGACCTCCAGACTTTATAGCAATCTTAATTCCAAAGGCAACTTTAGAAACTATATTGATGCATTCATGGGCAGAAATGATATGTGACAACATTGGAGCTATATTATAAACCCATCTTGATATGTTTTGCTTTTAATACATTACCATGGATCAATCATGGGTCAAGTATTTTGTACATGCAAATGATCGACTTCATCGACCACCTTCTTAATATATATACCTGGAGGCTTATTCAGAAAGTAATCATGAGTATCAACACATTTTCCTCCTGAATTCACGGGATTTTATAAGTATCGAATAAGTTGGTGGGACTAGTCTTTATATGGCTGTTTGGAAGAGGAAAAAATTACAGAGTGATGACTGTGCCCTTTATGGTATGCAGGAGACCTTCAGCTCCAGTGTGAACTCGCATAACTCTCCCTGACCTCAAACTCTCTCCTGGCAATTTCCACCAAGTTCTATGATACATATACATATATATTTAAATATGTTGCTAATACACCCAAGGGATCTTTATGGGCTGCGCAATACAAATGGGCCTCCTTTTCCCTTTAGCTGTATCTCATAGTTTCCAAAAGTTAGGTTTCTACAAGGTGCTATTCTCTAAAGTTCTGGCAGTAAACCTAGCAAAGTGACAGCGTAATCAATAATGGGTTCCACACCTTGATCCCCTGCTGTCCGCTTATCCTCTGCGTGGCGAGTGGGCTTTGTGCATGACCCCCCGAGTTGGAGTGCGGGGGCACCGTCAGGGGCCTTCGCACCAGACCCCTCGTCCTCTCCTCCGTGTAGGCGCAGTGCGATTGGTGCGCCTGGGACACGGCCGCCGCCAGCAGCGACGCGGCGCTTAGGGCGTCCATAGTCGCGGGATCCAGCTCCATGGCGCCCAAAACGCCGCCGTCGATGCCAACGCCACAACTACCAGAGGACTCCACCTGCGACAGACATAAATTCGCGTCACACAGATACAAAACTGTGGTTTCGGATGTAGAATAACCCACACAGCCCTTTGTACCACTTATGCCGGGAACAAGACGAATAGAACGAAGTTCTTAAATAAAAAATCTTGAGTAGAGAGCTCGAATGTAAGTCGACTCCTACTTCACGACCTCAACCAACTGCGGATGCAAAGTGGGTTGCATGCCAAAGGTCGCCTAGTATCCCAAAGGTCGCGGGTTCGTATCCCTCCTCAGACATGGATGCTGAGTTCGGATTAAAGTCTTAGGTTGGAATCAAGTCTACTATTACTACTCCGACTGGACAGATACAAAAAAACTGTTTTATGCTCGGGGTGAAGCCAAATTTTGTTTTGCCATTCCATTTCTCGGAGTAAAGAAATTTGGCTTTGACGGCTATGAAACAAAATTAGATCAGGACCGCTGGCTTCGGGTGAAATCTGTATGAGAAATTACGATTTCTGGTATGGTTCTCCTTTTTATTCAGCAAATGGCAAGTGTACGTTAGGTTTGGCGAGTAGCTCAGAAACCACGAAGTCACGACATCCTCCTCAGTGACAGAAACAAAATATAATCCATGACAATATGACTCTCATCATTGTTTCGGAAGCCAGCTGGATTAGCGAGGGAAAGTAATTTATCCCCCTCTTCTGATGTCATTGGGTGTCTTGATCGCATAACACCTCTAACCTCAATGATAGGCAAATATATTGAATTTTAAGGTAAATGCGGGCTACGGCATATTACGATGGATATATCAGTTCTCGCTCGATGACTGAAGTTGGCATCGTTGGGCTCAGCTCGAATCAGGGTGGATGATCGTTCCCGAGAGCTCTAGCCTCTGACTTCAAATGACAGGCAGTAAGTGTGAAATGACCTTAACTTTCAAAGCGCGCTGAATGCTTGAAAAGCGCGCTAAAGTAATAATAAGGAAATGGATTTATATTAAAAATTGAAACGAGACATTTCGAAAAATATCATCTTTAGAAACTATGTCCACCATGCTCCACAGAGATACGTCGGGGCGAGTTAGGTATTCGCAAAGAGAAATAGAGCTAGCAGCCAGCGAAATGTTAATCCAGCCGTGCGAGTGCATTATCCACCGTCCAACTCCAGAAACCGGAGGGAGACGAACGCACAGAGCGACCGATACGGTAGAGGTAACTGCGAGGAACAGGGAGGCGATCGAGCTTCCAGCTTTGAGTCGCGTGCGCCAGTCCAATCATTTGCCAACGCCGCGCCGCGGCCAACCGACCGTGGCGAGATCAAACAATCCGATCCGCTTCGCAAACCCATGCGTTCGACGCGAGATATCTGCTGGACGAGCACCTTGACTACAGAGAGGAGAAACCTCATTCCACAGGGGATGGAAGACAAACCACACCCGACGGGAGAGATGATACAATGCATTCCGAACGACCCATTTAATTAGTCGAGTTGAATATAGTCTGGCTACAGCGGAGACCGGGATTTACTACGACTTTGCTCAAGCCAACGACTAAAATAGGGTGGCTATTGACTTTCTATTTTCAAGATCAAGGAGAAATCTAGGTTTTCCTGAAGGAAAATCAAGTTTTTTCAAGTAGGCTGTAATTCAATACGGGGTTGGTTGCTTATATGTCTACACGACTTTCATATTCATTCAAGTACCTCAATATGAGACATCATGATCACGGTATTCTCTTTCAATCCAAATTAAAATGGTTTGGAATGGTTCAAAAGAAGAGATAAGAAGTACTAAGTGAATCTCTACTTCAAAGTATTATAAGCAATTTCTATATTGATCTTAATGAGGCAGCTACGCAGGTTGTTGTTGTATTTAATGCTTCGTCTACATGGAAAACTCAGCAGAGAAATGTTATCTGACGAACATTTAACATTCTTTCATGCAAGCATAAGCACGAATGAATGAAATGAGGGTAATATGAGAAACAAATACATACATCCGCACTATAAGCGTCCAAAATCGGCCGAAGTAACGATTTCATAATCTGACATGAGAAAAATGGGTCTCTCAAAAACTTTGCTTTGTATAAAGTTCGTGATTTTGTATAACTACACCGGAAATATTCCGTAGCATAATAAAATATCGCAAACTAAAGGAGAAAATTCCAAATTAACTTCATATCAAGGATCGTTCCCGAATATACTAACACGTAGTAGTTTCAAGGAGTATGACCGATTTTCAAGAATTTCAGTGCGGGTTGCCATCCCGTAAAATTAATTTCCTGTGTGTTTAACCGATAAGGCGACGGTACATAATGACGAAAAATAAACTTATGCTCGAATAAAATCCGATCTTTAACAAGGAAACAATACGTCAGAACATTCGCATGGAGAGTCTCTTTTTACAGATCAGGCACATGGACCACTGGAAAAGAGAATCAGAAGAGAATGGAAGCTTCTGAAGCCTGGTGCTGGAGGCGGGTGCTGATGGTCAAATGGATGGATAAAAAGAGAAACGAGGAAGTGCACTGAAGAATGGAAGAGGAGAAAACTATATGGCGCACACTATGGGAATAGAAGTTTCAGTTGGGTTGCCTACACCCAGAAGGGTTAAATCATAAATAGGGGATAAAAAAATTGCCATCTAATCACACACGAAATTTTAATGAACTAAATCACTATGTCGCACATCTGAGAAAATTATTCGGAGTGAAGGTCCAGGTGAGCTATCTCACGTCATTAGGAGAGATCCTACAGGATGATGCAAGGTGACGTGAGGGGGAAGTTGAGACGGGTCAAAACATCTCGTGCCATTTAAAACCCTACGTGGACCTTGTTGCGCTGACGGGTTACGTGACCAGTTACCCCAGTTACGAGGGCTATCGACGGAAGCCAAGGTGGGCGACGAAGGACGTTGGAAGAGCTTAACGAAGGTCGGCTGGCCTTCGTGTCTCGTGTGGGGACGGAAGAAAGCAAAGCGAAGCTGGGGAGAATCCTTACAGGTGTGTCACGGCCACGAAATGGTTAATGGAAACGGACCTGTCCACTCATTCATTCACTCATTCAAAAGGCTTCCGAAAGTCTTCGCGCACGACTTCTCGCCGCTAATAAATCGATCACTCGCCTTTTATTACCCACACACTCCACCCCTACTGAGTGCTATCTATTTAATGATAGCGTCAAACATATATTTAGGTAATCTTCCCACGATCAGCGTTTTTAATGACTATTGTTAATGATTTTCCACAGATTTAAAGCACCGTTAAAGTAGCGAGTATTTGACAATAACTTCCTCTCAAAAGGCCGCACTCATTATTTCACGAGAATAACATTGCCTCGATGGATATTAAACGATGCCGTCCTATGCTTACATTGGTACTCTTTCCACGATCAGGATTTTTAGGAACTGCCATTATTGGTTCTCCACAGATTTTAAGTAGGGTTCAAATAAACCATATAAACAAAAGGAAAATAGCGTGTTTTAGCGATAAATTCACACCTTAAGGTCACAATATTTCGTTCTCCAAAACAACACACCTTCTACCTCCTTTCAGGCAAATTGAAATGCCTCTTGTTTTCACTTTTTGGAAGTTTTTTTTTGGGCTTAACGAGTTTAAACATCAAAAGTAATTTCAAATTTTACTGCCTGCCACTTGCAAACGGGGCAGCAATATTCGGAACGAACTGGACGAACACTCGTCCAAATTTGAGCCGAGTTCAACGATGCTTAGCTTCGGGGATGGAGCGGGTGCATAACCTTTGTGTACATCGCGGCAGGCCCAATTAATTCCATCATTCAATTAGGTGATTTTCTTCTTCCCTCACCGGTAACCTAGCATTTTCCTTGAATATTAAAGTTGAAATTCCGTATGTACGTATGCTTGTATGTCTGTCAAAGATGCGTCTATGTTCAGGGTATTTACTTTTACTTGATTTCTAAAATTAACATCTATCGATTTGTGATCCAGTTCTCTAAATGGTGGCACGTTTCGTTTTTCCCTTTTTTCCAACCAAGATGATAAATTGTGGTGTATGTATGGAGGACGGAATGAAGTAATTTTATACATACAGGCTGTGCTAGGTGTACGGTGGGTTACCTACACCCACAGGATACTTATAGCACAAATTCGACACTGGGAAACCTGATGTGAATAGCCATTGCATTCGAAGCGTACCTCCCAAATGAGCCATGCGTATAAATGACGGTAACAACAGAATTCTATAGGACACTATTTCATGACGCTTTTCAAAAGATTCCTCAGCGGTTTTTCTCATTTGTGATGCAAGAGGAAGAAATAGGAACATTGTTATCTGGCCCATTTAATATGGTTACTTCCAAATCACAGAGGTTATTTGAATTTTTCGTCAGCACAGAATGTTGAATTCAAGCTTTTTATTTCAAAAAATTTCAAAAAGGTGTTTTATTTCAAAAAGCATTGACGAGTTTTTGTACCAAGTTTACAATGAAAATGTCACTTTATTTGAAAAAGGTACAAATAGCTGAACTAGTGTCAAAAGAAGTAGAAGAAGATGCAGACGTCTGCTGCCGGCAGAAGAGAGAAAAAGTCCGGTTTTTCAGTCCTACGAAAGTTGGAGGTGAATCTTATGCACCCATCATAAATAAATAATATTTAGGGAGTCTTCCCGTCCATGCCACAGGCGGGATATGACCCCACGACTTTAGTGTTGTCGGGCCAGCGTGTTTTCCAAGAGACCATATTGGACGCCACAGCACCATAATGGTTTCCCTGATACTCCTCATATTTTATTTCAACCTTTGATCTTTTATCCTTGAACGAATGCCTAGGGAAAAAGATCAATAAAAATCCGTACACGATAATGATTTCGCAACACAAATTCTCTCTACATCCATGTATATACAGACAAATTCTTCGTGGATAACGCTATGCAATGGCTTGAATTTGAGATGCAAATTAATGGCACGAATAGCAATTCGAGAACAAGCCACTTAGTGATGACGTAATAGCAACTATCTCTTTCAGTATTGATCGGAATTACGCTCATATCCTACCTGCTTCTGCTTGCGTGTTACGTAATTCGCCGACGCAATAGTGTCTGAAAATCCGGCTACGTGGTACAAATCGGGTTTCAAAGAGCTACAACCCTTGACTTCTCCGGTGAAGAACGTTTGACTTCAGTACCATAAGTCGAACGGAAAAATAATCGAATCCAAAATTGAGAAGACCCCGAGAGAAAGAGAATCGTGCAGAGAAATTTTAATCTCTTTCAAAAATCTAGATAAATGCATCGGTGAGACGGAAAGAAAACTTATTTTAAGGGGAAATTTAAGCTCAAAAGTGGGAAAGAAATCTTAAATTGAGTATTTTTGGATTACATTCTGTAGCATTAGAGATTGATTAAAGTAAGTAATTAGCAAAATAAGACACGAGGGTCTCTATTATCACCCAATTTACTAAAATTATTCGCTGTGGAAGAAGTTACGGCTATGGAGGCAGGCATACAAGGAGTTTAAGTAGATGGAAAGCTGAAGCATTTCATGAAGCTATTCGCAGAAATTGTCATTGACAAGTACAGGGGATGATGCGAAAGACATACTCAAGATACCATATGATTCTTGACAGTGAAGAAAACTAAAAATCATCACAAGTCTAGGGCACTGGTAGTCAGTAAATAATAATTTGATAATGCAATCGACAGAAATTAAACAATTCCGCTATCTTTAAATGATGTGCTAGGTCAAGTCATTATAGGATAATGAGCGCATTCACGTAAAAGCGGAAGTTAATTATTGAAGCTCAAACCCGTGGACACTAAGGTGGGAGGAAATACATGCACAGGAGGATGGAGATATGTCGTTAAGGAAATGAACGGAGAAACATTTAGAAGAAGAAAAAGCAAGCTTCAGCGGCTGAGGAAAGGGAGCTGGTGGGTGAAAAATGGAGAAGGCAAGGAAGTTCAACGGAAGATAACATCAAGGTGAGGTGTTATCCCCGAAGAAGTATATTATGAACGTGAGAGTGCTAGGCATGAATGTAAGCTCACGATAGAAGAAATAAGTCGAATAAAATATGGCCGAGGATCCAAGAAACAAAAGAGCCGGGAATGAGCATTTAATGCAAAAGGTTTTGTCTTGCATCAATGTGAAAAAATCAAAACATTTAGATTTGAGGCTTTCTCGGCGAATGCTTAGAATATAGAGCTCTCGGGTTTCCAACCGGGTGACATCGGTGCCACTTACTAACACCATCCAGTCGGAAAACCAAGAGCTCTACATTCCCGAAACCATGAATATACATACCCAAAACGTTCATTTTGATCAATTCGAAAATATATGTGTTGTGTTAGATAGATGAATTTGATGAATGGAAAGTTTTGATTTACTTTGAGAATTTTAAATTTACATTTTGCATAAACAATTGCAATTCAATTTTGCTGCAGATATTGTACTCGCACTCGCAACCATTAGATTTTCATCGTCAAATGTTGTCAGGATAAAACTGCATACCTATGAACGAAATGACGAGTAGTGAGAGGGTGCTCCAGTGATGAGCATCCTGGGTAAGGACGCCAAAAAATACTAGTATGGAGTATATATACGAATGGTAGCGAAACTCGGACCCTGGGGACGGGGACTGGGAAGTAGGGGAGAGGAAGGTAATAGATAGGTAGCAACTCGAGATGTGGGTGTGGAGGAGGATAGAGATCGTACGGTTGACTGTAAGAAAGGCAAAAAAAGGCTTGCTATTAAAGGGGGGGGGGCAGAAAGCGGTTTTGGAAGGAATCGAGAGGAGGATAAGTAAGTGGATAAGACTGGTAATGAACAAAGAGGGGATAGCAAAACCCGTTTTAGAAGAGGGTGGAGAAGTTTGAGTATTTTGAATGAACAGGAAAGCAGGATGAAGTACTCTGAGATGAAAAAAGAACTGGTTGAAGGAATAGTACATTTCTCGAATGGGCGTTAATATAGAAGCAATGATCAATCAAAAGTTACCTTAACCAGTTAAAAAACCAGAGGGGGAATTAGGCCCGGTTGCCCCAGACATTTTCCCGGGGCAGCACTTCATAGGATTCATGCGGTCCTCACGAACGTTCTAACCGTTAAAAAAATAAGTTTTGAGCATATCTACAATGTGAAATTACATATTTCAACGATAATAATGTGATTAACGAGGAATTAATATTAATAAATTTCTTCATCTGAAAGCCTTGCAAGTATTTAGGCTGGGCAGACGAAGCAGTGTGGAAAAGGGGTAGGACGCTGAAAGGCGAACTTGCACAGGAGAAAAATTTCCTTGAGAACATCAAATAATGATGACAGATCAATGTTACACAATAATTTATACAAAAAAGTAGACCATGGACTGGACAGATCCGAGAACTACTGGGTCGGTCATATGGATCCATCGCCTAGAATTATCATCGAAGATAAGTTCTGCTTACCTCGATAGTGAAAAAACCTAAATTATTAAAAAAAACCTTATTAATAAGAGAATAATGCACGACTCGGGTTTCTACACCAAAGCGCCACCTTCAGCAATTGAGTATCATCGTTATGTTCTGAAGATGACGCATTGCCGTCAAAAACTGGGTCATGCTTAATTCTGTTTTGATAAAATTATTGTGCAGAAAATACACTTATTTCTATAGTTAAAATGACTATTAGATTCCACCTAGGCAAACGATGGATTTCCTGCTCTCACCTGTTGCAGCTGGTCGCCGGTGGAAGAGGGCGTGAGGGCGGCGGCGGGTGGAGGCGCGGGCGTCGAGGAGACGACGACGGTGGTGGAGGAGGCGACGGGCGTCGCGGAGGACGCCGCCACGACGGCCGACGGCGACGGAGAGCACGACGAAGTCGACGAGCAGGACGACGAGGACGAGGAGTTGTTGTTGGCGGTGACCACAGCCGTCGAGGAGGGGCGCTGCGGTTGCTGGGACTGCACCACCGTCGCCGCCGCCGGCTGCTGCTGGGGCTGCGGCGCTTGCTGTTGCTGGGCCGCTTGCTGCTGCGAAGGCTGCTGCTGTAGGGGCCTCTGGGGGGTCTGCTGCACCAACACCGTGCACCCACCGCCGGTCTCTTCCGGGCCCCGGTCCCTCGAGCGCTTAGGGACCCGACCGTATCTGACCGCTGAGGGCGATGAAGGAAGAGGAAGAAGAAACGATTATTAGAATGCAAGACGGAGGAATCGCCAACACACACACTTTTACTGATTTTAGTGCGTCAGAAATACTTCCAATATCCCCTCCTTAAGGGTTTTTGCTACTGAGGCACCATTTATACAGGTCAGGTCAGGTTTAACCCCAAATTGTCCCTTCCCATGAGTTTTAAAACTTTTGCGAAAGGATATGATGCCTGGGTAGAGCTGCATATAATTAAAACTGTATTCTTCAATGAAGGTCTGTTTGTTTAGTAAAGTAGGAGCTCATCGAGATCACCTCTCGCAAAAGCTGTCGGCAGATGGATGCGCAGAACTCTCCGTCACGAACGGAAAGGAGAGGAGTAGAAGTCTTTTCCTCTTTAAGTCTTATTTATAACACATAGCTGCTACCCACTGACCCGCAGTGACTGGCTCTTTGGAAACGGACCCTTCCCGTACCACAATCTTCATCTGCGCATCCGCCTCGAGCTTTTGCTAGGGTTGTACTAAACCCGACCATGAGCGAATTTTACACATCTGGGCACAGGGGACCAGTTCCTTTCTCTTATTGTGCTGCCTGTGTCTTCCCAGAAAGATCTGCAACCAAAAAAATCACACAACTTGTGTCCAGCGGGACTTGCCCGAAGAACCCAATTGGATTTGCATCCAGGACCTCCGGAAAGAAGCCAAATTCTCATTCCACTAGACTACCACAACGTCAGAATAGTAAGATTTAAAAAAAATAACGTGGGAACACTTTTTTATATTAAAATATAGAAATTTCATGCTTCAGCGGAACTAAAGTAAATTCATCTGCTTGATAATAAAAAAACTCTCTATAGCAATAAATGCTACAGGAGAGGTACATGGAAATGATAGTTCCCCTGCTCTGTGAAATAATTGAAATGAATCCGGCGTTCTCAGTTTCATCTCGCATTCAAACAGTGTGTGTATAATTGAGTTACAAGAAAAGAATAAAAAATCATTCTCGCATATTTGGCAAAAACGCAATGCTTTTTTAAGGAAAAAGGTTACCCAAAGACTCGTTCAAAAGATAATAATTGTTAAAAATGTAGAATTCCGTTTTATAATTTCCAGGAAAGCATACATTTGCAAATTCATTCTAAAAATACGCTATTTTCTAGAAAAAACACATATTTGTTCATATTTGAAAAAATGCAGGAATAAACGGGAGAGACTCTATCAATTTGATCAAATTTTAATTAAAAAGAAGATACTGAGCACTAGGAGAGCTCACCAATTTACACTACATACAGAGCGATTACAAATTACCTCTGCACTGAAGAATTTTGAGAAATATGCTTCACAACTAAGCCACGTTATTTGAAAGAGTTAAATAATATGCACTTCAAGGCTTAAAAAATATGCACTTTATCGACAAATGTATAAAGAATTAATATTACTTCAAAAAGGAAATTTATGTAAACACGGAGAAATTATTTGTTCTGTAAAATCATAAGGTGATGTCATTCAATTTACACAAACAACGAGAGTTTCTATTAGAGCGCATTATACCATCAATAAGTACGACATGTATAAAAAATTAAAGGTTATTATTTGTTTATTTTTCTCCAAGCTAAGAAACCTGGCTATTTGTATTTGAAACAGTTTACATAACGTTGTTATACTATAAACGAGACTTATTAAGACATTTGCAGCAATCGACCCCTACTGGGTTATCCACTTTACCAGGAACATGACTTCGATTGTTTCCATTATTCTGTGACCGTCACAAATCCAGATATTTGAAGATTCATTATCATTAATGCATTTTAAGGTATGAGAATTGTTACTGCGATGTGACTCACAACAATCTTAGAACTTGCTATATAGGTACCTACTCGAAATCAGCGGCAGCCATTAAGAACAAACATCAACCCATAATTTTGTCATAGCACACAAATATCCGATAAACATAAAAATATTCAAGGTTTATCGAGATGCCTTAAAATCAGAGTTCAAAAATTTTGATGATTTAAACTTACAATCTCTGGACATTCCAACGGCGAGGCACTTCTTGAAACGGCAATACTGACATCTGTTGCGATTTAATCGAATCACAAGACATTTCCCGTCTCGTAAGCACCTGTACTCTATTTGCTTCTGTATGCTCCGCCTGAAGAAACCCTGTGGAGGAAGAATATATGTATGAGAGCGAGTTTGCAGTTGCAGAAATTGACATTCTATAACAATTTTTAAAATAGAGTAAACTGTATAATGGTCATTAAAAATGAACACCTTAAAAACTTAAAAAGTTACAGTAGATGGAAGAGGAATACGAAAAGGATACAAAAATATTTAATTATAAGTTTGGAATTAATCCCGAATTATAGCGAAAACGGAGGTGGAAAAGAGCGGAAATAAAAAATAGCTAATATTAAGTCTACATTTGGGATGTCTGTAGACATTCCTTTTTTCCGCTCATATTATTCGCGAATAGCATGTTCACGATGCAAACAATAATTATAAAAATAAAATGGATTTTCTTTTAATTGGTGTATCACAATAAATTCACACTCCACTTCACGAGAATATTCACCACGTTCCCTCTTCTCTTTCAGATTTGTTTTCATTTAATACACTTTATTCACCATGGAAAGTGCCCAGTCGTACGAATCAGAATTTATTTTTTCCCCCTACAAAAATGTTTCCATATATAAAAATTAAAAGACCGGTTTCGCCATGTAACGAAGTTGCTCTTTGTCCACAAAATGCTGTCCCAAAGAGCCACGAATACCTATTCAGGTTAAAAAACAAACATGCCGACGAAAAATGAACCTAAGGTAATTATTTAGTTAATTTTTTTTAAAAGACGCATGGTACCGCAATGTTCTAATACTTTAGATTTTCTTGAAAGCATCAACTTAACTTAATTATTTGTACCACACTCCAGGAGATAGATGGACTGCATTTGTATACCATGGGAAAATTAAAAGGACAAAATCTAAAAAAAAAAATCCACAAAAATCTCATTTGAACCGTGAAAAGTCATATTGGACGGGTTTCGCATGAATAAGAACATTTCAAGTACATGCGGAAGGACAAGCAAAGGCACGGTTAGTTTTTTTAGACCCATCAGGCAGTCGTGTCAAGTTGTTATTATTTAATATTAATGAAACCGACATTATGAGCAAACACTCGTTTGACTGAATTCATAGTGAACTAAACTGACTGGAAAATCTTTTCAGGTATTTAAAGAAGTTCGTTCGAGGTCATGTGAGCCAAAACAATGGGAAATTAATACGTTACAATAATTAGAGGCAATGAAAGCCAAGATTTTCGTTTAAGAATAATTTTTTTATTTATAAACAACCCTAATTTATAACAAAGTAAAAGTTATATAACTACTACTAAAATGTGGATTTATCAGCGAATAGGTAAAAAAATTACTTCTTACGCGCCGATTTCCGTCAAATTACATCATTTTTTCTCCAAAAATATACAGTTTCGTAAATAATATGAACACTTCAATGGTTTGCTGTCTTTCTTACCAATTGATTTCCCGGGAAAATGTGCTTATAAACTTCAGTCTTTTATTTACGAATACAATCATTAATAATTTACTAATCAGTTCATCACATTTGAATCAGACTAAAGAAACAGTTTTCTCTCGAATATTCTGTAACTCGGCAATATCTGATGACGTAACCGTAAAGAGGACACTTCATTCTATTAGTACCACGAGAAAAAAATGGCAAGTATCGTATCACGTCGGATACCAATTCCTTATAGAGTAATTACCGGACCTCCCGTAACTTGGTTAGATATAGACCCGTGCCCGCACACATCTGGTACGGATGCGGGCCCTGTGATGCGGACGAGAAGAACACCGCCTTTGAATCGCAACGGCTGTTGACAAGTCTCTTCCTTCCTCTCACTAATTTTTCCCGACCCATCTCCCCCTTCTGCCGCTGGACGCTAACGATCACGCTCTCCTCTGTTGACACGTCACTAAGTAAGAAGCGTGCGATGCAACGGAAAACGATATATAATCATGGCGTGAAAGAAACGAGAGCCTCCACCAATCGCCAGAATAAAAGGAACTTAAAAAAAGAAGAGGAGTAGTAAATTAGAGGTGGGGTAGGGAAGAGTTAATTCCAGCGAACAACCAATTAATTAGCCAAACAAATGAGCCTACTAAGTGACAGCAGAGGGGAAGGAAGCGCCTGGAAAATTTAATTATGGCCGCCGGCGCACACGGATATTTCCCGCGTCTTCTTTTTTATTTTAGACTCCTCCGCGCGCTCATCTGGGTCGTGATTACACGGGTGTTTTCGTTACAGAGTGCACGAACGGCGTAATTGAATTCCACAGCCGCGAGGATTCTCTGGCAACTTGCTGGTTATGTATTGCACGAGGGGACGGCGGCAATGCGCGCACCCGCTATATTCCCAACTTCTCGATTAGTCTGACTCCGGACTAAAAAAACTGAATTTATCGCAATGCGCGTGAAATAATGGGCACTTTTTCTTTTGATCATAACCCACGGATAAAATCTTCCTAAAGAGAACATAGCCTACTTAATGCTAAGAGAACATTTACACGGAGTATGGCAAGAATAATGATATTACTTCAGGATGCAGAGGATATACTGCTATTCAAACACAGATGATGTATTTGTGTTAGCTTATCTGAAACGTGCGATGGAAATAGCAGCACTGCTATTTCACAATAGTCAGCGCAGTCAAAATGTCTTCAAATTATTTGAACACTCACTAGGGGAAAGGTTTCTGAGTCAACAGTGTCATTCAGAATTCAACGACATAGAGAATTTTAGAATCCCGGAAACTTTTTTCCTGACCTATTTTTCGGCATTCTGCATTGCAGACGAATAAGAGAGCTATTTTCATAATTAAAATTTACTTATGCAACCGAGCATAAATAGAGCATTATTTCAAAAAAAGGTAATTGGCCCAGTTGTGAATAAAGGTCTAGAAAAATGATTGTGCATTCATAATGTATTAGGAAATAACAACTTATTTTGTAAGTTTTCAGTAAGAATATTTTTAATTTTAAGGTCAGCAGGATATGAAGGAAAAAAGAAACTGAAGCATTCATACGATAAAAGAACTACCAAATGATCCTGTTGGGATTCTGCAATGGTACTGTTATGAATAGTCAAATTAATGTTTACAAAAGCATGCAGAAATGTATTAAACTATTTATTGCATTTATTTTCTCCATCAAAATACACTTTTCATGGATATGGCGATAGTGAAGCTCAGCCATAATATCACTCGGCAAATGAGTGCTACTTCACTTTTCAGGATTGCGAGAGGATAAGGTGCGCTCTCTTCTTTATACTCAATGCTAACGATTCCAGTTTGATTCTACTTTTCTCAGCTGAATGAATAATATTCCTGAAAAAAATGAAGCAAGAGGCAAATCCACGAAGTAAATGTCTTATTTTTCAAAAGGAGAGAAGGGTCTAACGCCAAAAAAGAGTATTGAGCTATTAAAAAAATACTTATTAAGGTGACTACTGAAAACAGAAAGCATACATATCAAAAGGGCTATAATTTCTTGGCCATGTCGTCGCAGTGAGACGCTGAGGTTAAAGCAAATACTTAATCTTTATTCAGAGAATTAAGTAAAAAGAGAAAAAAAGACGAAACGAGTAGATCAATAATTTCGACTTTCAACAGATTAACCAAAGGAATTTAAAGTCCATTAAAATGAAAACGGAATCACTTGAGTCAACACTCCATGGAGAAATTATAAAATTCTTCATTATTTTTCCCCTTGACGAAACCATTTATGCTCGGCTACAATTACGGCCATACCTGCAACTAAATGAGAGATAGAATAATATGTGATTTATTTTCAAGAATAACTACTAAATGTGATGTGACGACCTTGTTGACACGACTTAATGCTTCATGATTTATGTTAGAGAATTGAAATTACACCCATTTTAAGAAGCTATCCTTCCCGTTTATAACGTTCCAAAACGTTACTCATCATTTATCTTAACTCGGAACGATCTCATTTCATGTAATTCCTCAAATCGTCAGTGGAAGAGGAAGAGAACGGATTAATTATGAATTCATAGCATGGCTGGTGAGGAGGGTCGGGATCGACTTACTCCAACATTTTTTCTTATTTCTCGAGAACGCCCACTTAACCCACAGCTGCAAAACTCTGTTAACCTACTTTCTTAAGATCCTCACAAAAATTTCCTGCCTTTGCGTTTCTATCTCTCTAAATGTCCTCCTAAATTCTTTCAACCTGGTTTTTCACAGTCGCTTATCTTTGCTTCCATGCACTTGAGCTCTCTATCTGACGGAAGAAATATGGATCAAAACTGGGGGATTAAAAATGATTGAATTATACTGGTGGAATGAAGTCTTGGGATCCCATTCCGAAATAGCGGATTAAACAAGAAAGAAAAAGTTTCACCCGTAACTTATGCATTTTCACTAACTGATAAACGGTCTCAAAAATAAGCCTATGGAACAATGTTTTTCTTGCTTATGCTCAAGAAAAAAACTAAGAGTGTATCCTAACATATATGCAACAACACAATGAACGGAGACCACGGTGGGAGGAACAGAGTATAAAGACAGGAACACCAAGACCGTCCGAATCCACAGCCTTGAAAATTACAGGAAAGTCTCCTGCCGAAACGTCGGCAATCATGGAAAGCCTAACCCGGTGGGAGACCCGAGAACAACTCATCAGCATCATTCGCCAGGAAAGCCTAAAACCATACAACAACACAATCAGCTTAATGAATTCTTCTCTGGTTTCCAACCGGGTTAGACTCTCCATTATGACCGACGTTTTGATGCCCGACTTGAGCATCGTCATCAGGGCTGTTGAGTCACTCAACAGCTCGTGCATCGAAACGCCGGCCATAGTGGAAAGTCTAACCCGGTTGGAAGCCCGAGAAGAATTCATTCATCAATTACGCCGGGGAAGCACCAGATCATACAATCAGCTTTAATTATCAAGTTCGTAGCTTCCGCTGCGGAGGAACATTTTAGGCTGACAAGCCTATCGTTTCCCAAGCTGTCGCATGCATTTTGATCGGACTGTTCAATAGATTCTCTAAATGAGCATGGCATCGAAAGCTTGCCATCAATAGTTCACGCCAATAGCCACGCTTCTACGCTATGAAAACGGTACTAGGGTAGTGGTAAGAGGTATAACTGCAATTAAATTCCTTTTGGTTCCAACAATTGACATATATTGGATTTTAACCCATGTATATCAAGCATATTAGGAGTTTACTATGCCAAAATTCATTGTAGAGCAATATATATTATATATTTATACATAAGGGTTACCCCAAGAGAACAGCTATGTAGCGTTACGCAGTCTTTAGGTAGCATAGGTAGCAGTAGGGACCGTTTATATCATGTAGCATGTATGCGTAGCATATGCGTGGATGCTACGTAACATCAATGCATTGGAAAAACTTAATCTGTATTTTTAACCTTGATCTTGAATGAAATGAGTACAATTGAGAGAAAGGAATGCATCGGAAAGTCAGAGAATGAATTTGAAGAGGAAATATGAAACTCTTCAATGTCTTAGATGGTATACGCTAAATCTACGTTGCCGCTACGTAGCTTTGCTACCTGTAAAATTAATTTTGACCATTTCGACCAATTTGACCATGACCTTATGGAATTCCACGAAGGAAGAAAGAAGTAGGTACAGAACTTTGCCTCGGAAAACTTAGTACTACGAAATGACATATAAGGCTCCACATCGATGTTATGCGTAACATCTACATCACCGCTACGTATGTCCATTTCAAATAAAATAGTATTGGTTAAATTTCCACACAGTATATTTAAAAAACACAGTTAAAAAACACCACCTTAAAACACACCACCTTACAAAACACACCATGTTGTGTGTTTTGTAAGAAGTGATGAGTGTTCCATCAGTACAATGTAATTACCTCGTACATTTTATCTGATATAGTACTGAGAGGGGTAAACCTATCGAAGCGTCGCGCCAGGTAAACATTTTTTTGACGAAAACGTAGTAAATCGAAAGAAAAGCAAGTGATATTACAGGATAGGGTAAGAAATGCGCATTTAGGAAAAGTGAGAGACATACCCGTGGGATACGTAATTTTGAGAAAATAACGTTTGAAAATGCCAAAAATAGCAAATTTTTCGTGAGATATTGACGCCATATTGTGAGGTTTTCGGAAGTCCAGGTAGAGGGATACGGACTAATTTCACGTCTAAAACATGCCCTTACCCCACCCCCCCAACAAGGTTGCGGGCCTATAGAGTGAAACGGGTGCTAGGGTGGGACGGTACGCGGCCTCGAAATGTCCATTTTCAAACGTGAAAAAGGTATTTCTGGGCGGTTAAGAAGGCCAAAAGGCAGTTTTGAGAAAAGATTAAGGCGGGAAAAAACATTTTTCCGTGGTGAAAAACTGGGAAAATGAGGAAATGGGCATTAGTGCGTAAATGGAAATGGACATTTATGAAGAAAATTCCCCGAGTGGGTTGGTGAAAGGAGGGTCGTGTAGTTGTAGTGTAGGCAGTGTTGTAGCATTTTTTTAAGGAATAAAATCCCCCGATGGATTTGATGATTGGTGGGGGGTGTAGTTGCAATGTGTAAATGTTGTAGCGTATTTTTTAAATGAAAAAATTCCCCAGAGTGGGTTGGTGATAGGAGGGGGGTGTCGTTGTAGTATGGTGAATGTTGTACCGTATTTTTTAAATGAAAAAAAACTCCCCTGACTGGGTTGGTGATTGGAGGGTGGTGAAATTGTAGTATCGACAATGTTGTAGCGTATTTTTATGATAAAAAAATCCCCCGATTGGGTTGGTGATAGGAGGGGGGTGTAGTTGTAGTATGGTGAATGTTGTAGCGTATTTTTAAATAAAAAACTCCCCTGACTGGGTTGGTGATTTGAGGAAACAATACCCCCAGTTGGTTGGTGATTTAAGGGGGGTGTAATTGCAGTGTTGAAAATGTTGTAGCTAACTTTTTTTAAGAAAAAAATCCGCCGAGTTGGTTGGTGATTAAAGGGGGGTGTAGCTGTAGTGTCGTAAATGTTGTTGCGTATTTGCTAAGAAAAAACATCTCCCGATTTGGTTGGTGATTGAAGGGCGGTCTAGTGGTAGTGTAGTGAATTTTGTAGCGTATTTATTTAAATAAATATCCCGATATGGTTGGTTATAGAATGGGGGTGTAGTTGTAGTTTCGACAATGTTGTAGCGTTTTATTTAGCGAAATGGGTTAGTGATTGGACGGTGGTGTACTTGTACTTTCGTCAATGTTGTAGTGTGTTTTTTTATAGAAAGAAATCCCCCGAGTGGGTCGGTGACTGAAGGGGGTGTAGTTGTAGTGTCGACAATGTTGTAGCGTAATTTATTACAGAAAAAACCCCAGTATTTAGTTGGAGATTGGAGAGGGGTGTGGTTGTAGTGTCGTCAATATTGTAGGTTATTACAATAAATAAAAAATCTCCCGAGTGCGTTAGTGGTTGGAGGGGGGTGTAGTTGTAGTGTGTTGAATGTTGTAGCGTATTTTTTAATGAAAAAATCCCCCGAATGGCTTGGTGATTGGAGGGTGGGGAAATTGTAGTATCGGCAATGTTGTAGCGTATTTTGTCGACGAAAAAAATCCCCTGAGTGGGTTGATGATCAGAGGGGGTGTAGTTGTAGTGTTGTCTATGTTGTAGCGTAATCGTAAGAAAAAAATCTCCCAAGTTGGTTGGTGATTAAAGGGTGGTGTACTTGTAGTGTCGTCAATGTTGTTCAGTCTTTTTGTTAAAGAAAAATTCCCCGAAGTGGGTTGCTGATTGGACGGTGGTGTAGTTATAGTGCGGTCAATGTTGCAGCGTATTTTTTTAGAAAAAGAATCCCCTGAGTGGATAGGTGATTGGAGGGGGGGTGTAGTTGTAGTATCGTCAAGGTTGTAGCGTAATTTATTAAAGAAAAAATCCCTGGAATGGGTTGGTGATTGCAGGGGGGTCCAGTTGTAGTGTACTCAATGTTGTAGCGTATTATTGTAAAGAAAAAATCTTCAGAGTGCGTTGGTAATTGTAGGGTGGTGTAGTTGTACGGATGTGGCGCTGTAAAACGCGTCGTAAAGCGTTGTTTGTGTGTGAAACGTCCGGTTGAAGTAGAATGTGCGGTGCGAAGTGCGGTAAAATGTGTGGAATTAGGGAAAGAGGTTGTTTAGAATGCGTCGTAAAGCGTGGTTTGTATGAGGAACGTCCGCTGGAAGAGGAATGTGCGTTGCATTGTATGGTAAAGAGTGGAATGGTTGAGGAAGAGGTAATAGGTAATGTGAAACGCGTCGTGAAGCGGGGATATTTCAAGTTGACGGCGGTAGATATCAGTAGAGGCCCTCTATTAGTAAGAGGCCCTCTATTGCTAATAGAGGGCTTCTAGATATCAGGGGGTTGGTGTGTAAAGAGAAGAGGAGAAACTCGTTGAGCGCTGCGCCATCTGTGGGGAATGGGATGAACAAGGAGAAACTTCTAAGATGGCGGCCAAAAAAGTCACATCTCACGTTTGACAGGTTGGTGTTTCTAATGAAGAAAGTGGAATTATATTATAAATGAGCATAGTTGGCATGACAAGTGGTGTGAGTTTGGTGGATAGAAAATATATAAAAGGGGGTTAAAAAGTTTTTAGTCGGCGCGACGCTTCGACAGCCATACCCTGAGAGGATTTATCCATATTCATATGAGGAGAAAGCTTGTACTTACATGTGTATCAGTTAGTCAATTTAACCTCATATTTTAGGAGTCTTGATTTGTTGATATCTGCACATTGTATTTAGGGGTCTAGTGTAGTGATTAGGCGTTTGAAAATATCACCGGCCGAGATTATTTTTCTTGGAAATGAAGTTCTTCATGAGTAAAAAAAAATCAAACCGCTAGGAGAAGTGATTTTGGAGAAAGGAGAATAGACTTCGAATTTCCGTTCAAGGACGTAGAGAAACTGAAGTTTTTAAAAACTATAATCGTTAGTGTAAAATTGGAAGATTATTAAATGCCTGTGGGTAACAGTATTATTTCAAGATATTACAGTAGTGAAACGATTTGTCCTATTTTCACCTGTTTACTCCATCTACACTTTTCAATGAATGGTGCCTCTGTAAAATTCGTAATCTCATTGGACGCTATAAGCATTGGAGGTGTGGGTAATTTTTTTAAATCTAGGAGTTAATTCTCTATGTGATTGTCAGTCTGGGGATTTATGTCAATATCTTGTTTTTTCTTGTGAGTTTATTTCAAAGTGGAGTTCAGTTGTAAATTGTTGTCAGTGGAATAGACGAAAAAATTACTGATTGCAATGAATGCCAATTTTTCATTGTCATTTCTACTATTATTTGAATATGTGCTTGAATCGAGAATTATGTGCTTAATTTGTTTCATTTTCCGCGTCTACACTGACCACTTAAGCATTCACTTAAGTGTATTTTTCACTTAAGTACGCCGTGTAGACGCCCTCTTACCACTTAAGTAACGGGTCCAATTAAGTGGACCCGGGGACCCCCTTGTAAGTGGACTTGGATGATATCGATAGCGTACCGTCGAGGTGGTAGAAGTCTCGTCATCGATAGGTCGAGGAGTTTCGATAATCATACACATCATACATATGTTTATATCATTTATATGAGGAGTTAAGTAACTGTCAAAGTATTATCCTTCTTTTACATTTGTTTATAGGGTTATAAGAGTCTAGAAAATATTTTATGTTACTTCTAGGGCACATAATCTTTGCGCGTTGCAAATATCTTTCCATTACCACTAGGTAGCGCTGAAGTAGATATAATAGCTGTGTGTAGACGCTCCCCTGCATTGAAATGCTGCACTTAATTATACTCAACTTAAGTACACTTGCAGTGTGGACGAGGCAATTGTGTTCCTCGTTTAATACATTTTTAGCGTTCTCAGCTACATATTTTCGTTAACTTCAGGTGAATTGGTAAATCTTATATTTCTAGCTGGCATCCGATGAGCACATCCTACTTCAACTGAGATATGGAGGTGGGATTGAGGGTGGCATTAGATACAAGAGTGTGAGAATGAAGGAAGTGGGATAGAAGAGGAGACCTCTGTTGGGGAAGGTGATAAATGATTTAAAACTTCCATAGCAGAAATTTCTTGATTTTATCTTAGATCAAGGGAGGGTTAGTAAATCGCGTTCTTTCTTCAAAATGTGGGTATCATTTTTTTAAGTGAAGACATGAGTGCTTCCTTGCTCATTTACCATTTGACCGATGTAAAAATACTAACTTTGAATCCCCATATTTCTGATAAGGGGATTTGAAATTTTTTTTCTGGTGGTGTCGTAAGTAAATTAGGAGCTCTACATTCATTTCGGATGACATACCTGCTGATATTAAATTTGTAAATTCGTGTCCAAATGCTAATACTACCTTAAATACTAGATGATGAATATACAACTATTTGCCATAAAAACTCTATTTGGTGAAAAATATGGAATCAGGGAATATATATTTAATGGCAACCTGGAACAACCTGGCACCTAATGTGTTTTGATCATGTTTTTAAATATGTTCCTCTTTGACATCATGACTCACGTAAGCTGTTTCTATTCAGAATATTCAACTGAGGAGGATAAAGCAGCAATGAGGATGGTAATGCAAAAGAAATGAATCAGAGCTCCAAATACGATGAAAGAGCTTAATATTAGCTTAATATTAATTTTGTAGCGTGTCAGTCAGTCAGTCATTCTGTATAAATTTTGTTTATATCTCTCTCAAGTTTTGAGCTAGAGCAATGATGTTTGGTGCATTAAATGTGGATTCTCTGTCTGTATGATTTGGTAGTAAATTTGGTTTGGTAGGTGGCAAATTTTGGGGTTGTTTTTACCCCTAAATTGTTAACATTGACACCCAAAAGAAAAACATTGAATTCGGTGTAGGTTTTTCTTCATTTGCTTTTTTAAATTACTTGCACTCAAGATATTGGATGGAAATTTGCATCACAGAACGCATAAAAGAATTTAGTATTTAATTCTTTAATTCAATTTTCTTAAACGCTTCGTTTTTGTCCAGATACTGCGTTTTTATCTCGAAATTCATCAATTTTTCTTCCTTTTCAACAATAGATATTTCCTTGGCAACCGGGCTTGAATGACCATTTTATAGCGATTTTATGAATGGCTATTCACTCCTGCAGCCTTTAAAGGCCAGGTTCAGTGACTAATTTGATAGCTGTAGTCAAAGGACTACAGTTCACCGTTCGCCTTGCCTTCTCAATGATATCAACAAGGAACGATCGCTTCAAGTGCGTGGATTAAATCTGGAAAATCCCTGCTTTTCGCGTGGTCAATTATATGTTGCATGCTCACGAATGGGACAGATCAGTAATGCCTAATTTAACACCAGCTGATGAACACAACGCTTGCCTCAAAGCGTCGCATCTTTGGAGACATCTACAGAAACTCACGTTAACGACCAATATGCGCATAAATCAGCGCAATGTGTTAACAATATTTTCAAAACAGCTGCTGGACATCGGTAATGGAAAAGTACCAGTTGATGCCGACACAAAAAATATTTCAATTCCATTGAACTTTTATATCATTGTTCCATCGATCGAACAATCATTTCAGAAAGTTTTTCCACAAGTTGTCACCAATTACAAAAATCACCGATGGCTTTGCGAACGCGCTATTTTGGTAGCAAAAAACACCGACGTCAATGCAATCAACTACGCCATCCACGAATGAATTTCGGCCCTGTATGTCACCTACAAATCGATTGATAGCGTCATGAACGCGGACGAGATTTTTAACTATCCAATTGCGTTTTTAAATTCGTTGGATCTTTCTGGTGTACCACCGCACAAATTGTCACTCAAACTCTACGCACCAATAATTCTTTTGCGCAACATCAATGCACCACGAATGTACAATGGAACAATGCTCACTGTCAAACCACTGATACCAAATGTCATCGAAGCGTCAAATCTGAATGGCAATTCAAAAGGAGAAGATGTGCTTATTTCACGTATTCCCATCATTCCCGCCGACATGCCATTTGATTTCAAACGACTACAGTTCCCCGTTCACCTTGCATTCTCAATGACAATCAACAATGCACAAGGTAAATCGCTTCAAGTGTGTGGATTCAATCTGAAAAATCCATGCTTTTCACTCGGTCAATTATATGTTGCATGCTCATGAGTGGGACAGCCGAAAAAGTAACTTGTTTTTGCAGAGGGCGGTAGTACCAAGCATATTGTATATCCGAAAGCACTCGAATAAAATTTTCAACTCTATTTTATTACACAAAATATCATTTTTTTTTCATTAAAGTTGAACATGTTAATGTGTCTGATTTGTATATGTGTGCCTACTTAAAAAGAAAAAGAGGCATTGTAACGCATACCGGGCCCCGCCGGCGATCGCGCCTCAAGTTCGCGCCACCTTATTTCTCTCTCAAGTTTGCATGGGATGGGAAGGCTTAAAACAATGCAATTGCTGCTTTGGGGAAGAAAAATTATTCTGAATGTTTCTTCATTTTTGGGAAAAATATACACTCATTTAGCCACATTCCACACTTCCACTTGAGTAGTGCAAAAAAAAGAAAAAACACCAAGTTCACTTCAAGAGCATACCAGACAGAGACTACCTGCAAAGCAGGCAGCAGGTCTGCTAGTCATGTCTTTCCCATTCTTGGAATACCGTATTTTTACAACGCCGTTACCATATGAACTATCAGCGTGCTGAAATGTGAGCAGACAAAATTGATGTATAAATTACACGTATTTCTGGTGTATTTCGCTGAAACCTTTGACGCCCTATTTCTGGTGTATTTAACACTGGGCTCATGAACTCACAATGAAATTAACGCAGAAAAGTTTTTTTTTAGCGAGCCAGCATCCAGACCGAAAGCGGGATGGACATTGGGTTAGTCATTTAACTTTAAAATAGCCATCTGTGAGCCTTAAAATCGCTCAATTTTCATTGGGTGAGTAGAAGATAATCGAGAAAGGTGCTAAAATTAGCTCCTTCTTAGCGGCCCCACTTAGTCACCTCCAACTTGGGCCGTAGATTTTGGGGAGTAGGTGCTAAACAGCATGCATCGCACTCGCCTTCCGAATGTTTCCTTCAGGTTTTAAGATGTTACAAATGTATCAATTTCAACAAAGTCTACTATACAGCCGCCATGATAACCGTAAGGAAACAGTAAAGAATAAAGTTACTACATAAATTGCACCTTCTTTAGCCCTAATCATCCCATCCTTATGTTTTGGTGAGTTCGTTACCACGACCTCAATAAGTCCGGCTAAAAAATCACACTATTATAAATTACATGTAATCTGAATCTGGAGAAACGGATAGGTGTTACTACTGACTAGTTACAAAAGTTAAAAAAAATATATAAAATCATACATCGTCATAATGGCAAAGGTATAGTTTTACAATGCCATTTACCCTTTCTAATTACAAAGAGAAACGTTTATTTCTACATAGATCGTACAGTGAATGACCAACATTTGACCCAGAAAATTATGCAAGGGGCAGAACCATGTAGACGTTTTACTAATAGAACTGGATGTTAGCACACTTCTACTTCGGAAATGCCATAGCATAAACGGAATCCCAAAACTGAATTGGGTGAAATACAGAATTATTTTCCTATTGAGTAATATCGACGGAAAACTTCACTTGAAGAGCAACATTTTTCATTATTTTTCAATGATTACTATTTCTAGTATGAAATCCGTATATCATACGTGCCAAAGACTACTCTGTGAACAATCAAATAAGCAGTAATGTGTTGCTTGCTTAAAGAAAGAGATGCACAGCTAATAGGCCAGCAGCAGGGCGAGTTAAAAACCACACCGTCTGATCTATCCCAGAATAATGTTTATGCAGTCATGGCATAGAAATCATTCGTGAAGTCCCAACATGGGGGAAACAATCGCCTAATCCCATTGGGTAAACATAAAACTAACTAAGTCTATGAAACAATGACAAATAATTCTCTAGTCATGATGAGGAAAAATCACGTTACTATTAATAGTAAACACTTAACTTCCACGGATGCGTCACTTCCTTAAATTTATAACCGAGCCGAGAACTACCCTATAGCCCTAATTTTTTTAAAACCACTAACAGTCTTTGTGGTCGAGAAAAACAGCAATTGAAACTAGTTTCCCACGCCACTGATTTAGTGCTGCTGCGACATGCACAACTCCATACGCGGAGCCGTCATTATCAATAGGAAGGCCGGGCAATTGGCCAGGTGAATTTTTTCCGAGAAAAAAAAAGCAAAAAAATGGCTGCCGAGCAGATATATGGCTCTGGACAGGGAGTAGGGAAACACATTCGCAGAGCGGACTACACAAGCAGACAATAATTCTTCGAGTGAAGCAAGCGGCTTGTTTGCCGATCAGGTAACCCGGAAGTTACAGGTTCGAATCCATGTTCGGTCACATGAAACGTGATTGCCGGGCCGGGTGCACCATCGTCGTTTCCGGAGGAGATTGTATCGTGAGAATGCCTCAACGGCCAACTTCGCTCACGTGACCATTCAACGTAACCCGATAAATTGATTTCAGTATGAGATTTTCGAAAAAAAAGTCAAAATTAAACAAGAATGGGAGGGTGTGAGTTAGAACGGACACAAGTTTGCTAGTCGGGGAGTATTCTGAACGAAGTTGGAAGCGGTACAAGTATATTCGTAGGGGAAAAGCGTTAGGTTATGCGTTGTTCATCAACAGGAGAGTACTAATGACGAGACCCTTTGGTAACAGGATTGGGAAAAGGCCAAAGAGGAGCCTTATATGGAGCCTATCGCTGCAAGGTAGGGAAACTTGAACCCTGGATTTGGTAAGAGAGGACTATAAGGGACTGGAAGCGTTTGAAATGTGGCTTTGGAGGAGAATGGATAAAGTAAGATGAAACAAGAGGAAGACTAACGAAGACGTCTTTGGCATGGCAGGGGAGGATAGAAAATTGCTTAAGGAAACCGAGAAAAGGCAAAATAATAGGATGGAGCAAGTAACAAAAAGAATGGAATATTGGAAGCCACTTTAGATGGGAGAATGCTGGGAAAAAGAGAAGGAGAAGGATAGACATTATAATGCTGTAAAGGGAGATTTGATGAATGGTGACTAAAGAAATGGATACTCAGAGGAATCTGAGTTACCTTGACAAGGGTGATAGGAGATATCCGTTGCCTTGTCAAATACAGGTAGAGTAAAGTACTGGGATGACTTTATTTTGGTCCACACCATCTACGAACGAAGATTATAGAGTCCTAACAAATACGGTAATGATGAAATTCGGGGCAAAGCTGCACCCGGGCCAATACATAGGTATGCTCATTACCCATATACGTAACGATTTGAGTGCCAAAATCAAGAATCAAGCTTGTCTCAGGACAATACCGGCCGGCAAAAAGAAACTCCGTTGATTTTTCATTCAAATTCATATTTCTTGAATGTATTTTATTTATTAATTTAAGCTTTATTCCCTCATTCTGTTCCAAATTTTAAGTTATTCCACAATTTTTCGTTCTTAGCGCACTATGTAGATTGGATTTCATCCCTCTTTCTTATTTTTTCCCACGACTATGCTTTTTTGGCCATTAATCACTTCAATATTTTTAATTCGTTGTTCGAGAACAAAGTTGTACCCTTGTTGTACCAGCAAAGCGTGTAACCAAACATCGCAAAAACTTCCATCTTATGCAAGATTTAGTGACCATTTGTACCACCTGAATAGTTGTCAATGCCTCAGTGACGTTCATGATAGTGTTGTGCTGGATAGCAGATCTGATGAGTTATCACTAAAAGAAGCGACACTGTTTATTTCTTTAAGGAACTCAAAAGAAATGAAATCAAGGCTACTGTGAAACTATTAAACCACTGAACCATTCACCTCTCAAGAAAAAAATTGTGATAGGACGCGAAGTTATGGCTGCAAAGAGTCTGGATCGGTATAAAAATGAGTCAGCCATGAAAGCACCAACGAAAAAGTTCGTTTCAACCTTTACAGCACTGAAGCGTTTTTTTCAACACGGTGAAAACGATGGTGGGAAGCAACCGCAGCGAAAGGAGTTTTAAAACAGCTTTTTTCGTACCTCAGATGTTCGTGGGAAGTGTCTCTTGAAGCTTTCCTGGGAGCACCGTGGACTGGATAATAATAATTTAAAGGGTACAATGCAGCTAAGTCCAACATTTCTTCAAAGAATGCCCTCGAAAGTTGAGACTCCGCAAAAAAAATCTCTGTGAACGCTTGGCGTTGACGATTAACAAAAAATACACGGATTTAAATGCTTAGAAGATTATAACAGTTGGATCCTTAAAATTCCACCAAAAAGGCATTAAAGCAATAAAACTGTTCTACTAACTTTTCTGAAGCTTAATACTCTAAAACGAAATCCTAGTCTTTAACCAACTACATCAGAACTAGACAAATACTAATATTTATACTAATAATACTATACTACTATAATAAATACTATAAAAGAATAGATTTAGACACTGAAACAAGCGATGAAATAATTTAATTCATTTTTGATAAAAGCAACATAGTATGTATGCTGCCATTGCTAGTTTAATGGTTAAGATATTCTTTATCACGGCCATGAACTTGCAAAGTTTTGATTTAGGTAGCATTTATTCAATAAGGGTGGGAGGTTGGAATACTCACGGATATAAATCATAGTATTGCAGGGATATCAAAAATGTCGAAAGCCTGTCTGGAAAAACCCGAATTACGCGTACTAGGTATTAACCAAGAAAACATGTGAGAACGTAAAATTTTGAGAGCAGTTTTCCGCATCTCAGCAAATAACAGAGCGCTTACTCCATGCAATCAATACTGCACGTGCAGTAAAGATATGGAAAGTAAGAAAGAGACAAAATTCTTTGAATCTTGAGGAATATTAATGTCACAACTCCGCAAAAGAGGTAAAAAACACCATTAAATGCGTAACCTAGTGAGACAGAGAACTATGAAACGCTATCGTACGGATACGACAACCCAATTATTCGTTTTAATCAAAGAAAAAGTTTGAAAAAAAACTTTGTGAGGAAAATTAATACTTTCTTCGTAAACATTTACCCGTAAGCTTAAAAATTTCACCTTATTTCACATCCAAGACAGCAAACAAAATGAATAATGAATTAAGAAATGACGCAATTTACTATAATTTTAATAAATTAAAACACCTTGTAAAGATAGGCTCACCAGGAACGAATGATAACTGAAGGTTGGATTTTAAGACTGAGCTATTTATCTCTGTACAAATAAAACTTCCTTAACGTACGTGGTGGGTCAAAATGTGATATTAACTTAGCCATAACGGACGAGTTAGAAAAATTGAGGCAGTTAAAACATTCCATTTGCAGTCGTTGCGAAATATCTTGTCGTCGGTAGCTTAAAAATCTGCAAATACAACGGCAAAGTACCTACGCATGAAATTTCTCCAAAGCCGATAAAAGACGTTTCGTTGCTTTTTAAGGTGGCTCTGCACATGGAAGCAGACTTCAATGGAAGTAGCGAGTGTATTTATGTCCCGAAGTGTATCGCTACTCCAGATGTGTATCGCTCGCAGGGCATCGTTCTGCCTACACATTACTTCCGTTTCTACTAAAAAGTAAATAAAAACTAACGGAAGTAAAAAAACATTTGGCTATTTCGGAAATCACCTAATTTCGCCAATCGATGCGTTTGTATGTACATCCCCATCTTCGAGTTCCACTGTAATTCATGGTATTTATAAAGTAGCGTAAATTACATTGACCGTACAATTGCATCTATAATGTGTATTAAGTGTGGGAAGTATTTTATTACTAATATTATTTCAATATTAGAACAGTCACAGTTATACATTTTTCTAACCTATAAAAAACATATCCAGGTAAAAATGTATACTTAAATATGATACAATAAATCATTTTCCGGTGAAGTTTGTTGGTTACATTTTGAATTCCCGCTTTCAGAAATGTGGATATTGCGATGCATTGCGATTTTATTATAAAATCGTAGGGAAATGGTCGATAGTAAACCGATTGCTACCACTATCGGTGACTGCTACCATTGAAGTCGGTGCTTACACATCGAAGTCCTACTTGCAAGCGACTAATAGGGCTATTTCTATAGAAGTAACTTCCACGTGTAAAGCCACCATTAAGCCGATCTGTGTGTTTTGGATTAATAGGAATCGGTATCTGGCGTCATCTCGCGTTACACCGTCTCAGCTGAACGGGGCCGAAATTTCTAACGTGGATAGTGACAGAGTTGAGATTCGGATTTCTCTAGCCCGGACGCACATCTTGAAGCCAAAGGTGAACCCCAATTTAGGTATCGTCCCCAAGCCAGGCACTTATCCAGAAGCCGTGACATGTGGTAGTCGCTGGGGGAAAGGTGGTAATCTTAAGGTTGATGATTGAGAATTCACCAACCCCATCTTGCGTCTCAGTATTCTCAGGGATAAAACTGAGCACCGCCATGTGATGGCCCCACAACACTAATCCCTTCCACAGAATACGGCATGCATATGCGGAAATGTTTGAAAATATGCGAAGGAATTGACAGCGAAAACCTTCGGAGGGTCATTCTTCACTTTGTTGTTGATGGTAACTTAGAAAGGGCGTAGGTAACCCCTGGTACTAGTTTCGCTATATCTATATATCACCCCGCGACGCTGGTGGATTGGTTTCACTGTTTTTGTTGCAGCCGCGAAGTGTGCATGGGAAGAAAGAATTCTCACATCAATCTGTTCAATAGCGTCTCTCTATTATTAAGTCCATTTTTCTGTCCTATACATGAAGTGAGTGGCCGAAATAAATCCTCCGTATCAATACGAAGCTCGTTCGAACTGAACCTTTCCAGGAAACCTTAATCTTGCGTGTAACCTCCCAGTCTCTAGCGGTTTCAATCTCAGTCTATTTAATTGCTGTTTCGCGCTTTCTTTTCACTAGTAGCACATTTTTTTAGTAAAAACGGCTTCCCTGGGCATGTTTTGAAGCTAAAAATTATAATATAACCGTAATGAATTTGAAGTTCCATGACACAAAATGAATTGGAAAACCTTAATACTCACGGCAACATAAAATCGATACGCAATTGTTTCGGGAATAATTATTGCGAGGGATAAATTATTTCATCCAGTGCAACTGTGGAATTAAGCATGGATTTGGACCTTTTGGATCGATGATGGGCATCGTGCATTATTCACGACAAAAGCGAAGGATTCTGAGAGATGAGTATGGATGTGACCGCTAGTACCTATTAGTATTTTGCTGCACCAATAATTGTCTGGGTCCGTTTGAAATGCAGCCACCGACCAAATAATATGTTTTACCACCACTCAGGACTACGGGAAGCCCTTAGAACCATAGATGCGGTTGTAATAGAGCACGAATGAATAATACTACCTGTGGCAGGGTAGGGAATTGAATTTAAAGTGCGGATATACCTCGCACATAGGAATTTATAATAATCGCTCCACATTCACATCTTGAAATGAAGATAACCTAGCGATTTCATGTCGTACTTTTCAGGATTTTTTTACTGCTATGATACTCATTGAACCTGAGTTGATTTAGACTGACGAGTCGTACTCAATTCCCGGGTCGATAATTTTATTGCCAGTGTACTCCAATCGCGTAACGAAATTTAAAAGTTTAACTTAACTTCTGCGCTATTCACTTGGTCAAAATAACTCTGAATCCTTGATTCTCACAGGTGAATTTTTCCGCAAGACTAGGTTTTAACTCTATAATATTGTCATTCTCCGGTGTAACCCATCATGATGGTGAAAATAGTTAGAGTTGATGAAAAATTAACCTGCGGAAATGAGTGGTACAAAGTTATGTTCAACAATTTTATGATGTCGCATCCCCGCTTCAGAAGTGACACAACTCAAAATTTGCCGATTTTTTGTTAATGACGCAACCGAAACCGGCAAAACGGTCTCCGTATTCAGCTAAAGTGACAAATTTCAACCTCCAGTACTTTCCGAAAGGTGGCAGTAGTGTCACTTCTGAACAGCCAGAAATAGCAAGGCTTATCAACTTTGTTTTTGCCTTATACTGAAAATATGTGAATTTTGAGTTGTGTCACTTCTGAAGTGGGGGTGCGAATTTCCAATATGTTAAGTTCGAGAGCGCGGATTAAGCTGTATATCATTGATTGCATTCATGGGTAGAAGTTTTACTTAAGGACGTTCGGTGGTTTCACTCAACTTAAGGGAATTCGACGAAACTTGCTGAAAACATTAATTATGTTTTCCTAAAGGTATCTGAATTTTTTCAAAATTATTTACCGCAGATTTCTTAGGATATTTGATGTGTAAGTGGGCATGAAATTACATGGGTTCTTATGGGAACGCGTGCGACTAGCTTTATTCATCGAAAAGAACGTTTTCTAGTAAAGAATAAGAAAAACAAAAATAATTTTAATCATCAATAGAATAATGTATGAAAATCATTTGATATACTTAATTTTTTAAAAATCTTATTCTTAACTAGAAAAGGTTCTTCTTGATGAATTAGCTACTCGTACCTTGTGTTCCCATAAGAACTCATGTAATTTTTTGTCCACTTCTCGATCAAATATCTTAAGTAATTTGCGGTAAATAATTATGAAAAACATCAGGTAGATTTAAGAGAACATAAGTAAAGCTTCCAGCAAGTTTCGTCGAATTCTCTTAAGTTGAGTGAAACCACCGAACCTCCTTAAAACAATAAACACATATTCTCTCTTCAATCTTTAAACACAATAGTTTAGCTCGATTATTTGTCCACCTCTTTCTGTCGGATAATATTTTCTCTCGAACGTTCCGCTTCAAATCCGAAAGGATGGCATCACTGACTAAACTGGGTAGGAGGGAGAAAAAGGGAAGAGTAGGCAAACGTCGAAAAGGTAAGGGTGGGGGTATGTAGGGATCGGGAGGGAAAGCTTTTAGCGCGCGCGACAAGCGCGAAACGATGAAGAAAATCTGTAGACTTCGCCTTGTTTATTGCGAATCCCTTTTTTATTCACTATTTTCACTGCTGCATTATTTGCGCCATTTATAAGGGAGCGATCCAAGAATCATCGCATTCACATTATACCAACCCCAATTCTTTCCTTTTGTTCTCCAGGTGGAGGATTCACTCGGCGCGCTAGCAGCTCATATTATGGAAATGGACGGCCTGCGAGCCGATAGGGTGGAGGGGAGGAAAAAGGTAGGGAACTCCAAGGAATTCACGAGTATCGGGCATTGCGATCCGAATAAACCCTCAGAGGAATCTAGTTAGGCAAAGAAAATAAAAAAACTCACGTTTCAAAGGATAAAGAAGTAAAAATGATGCGAAGACCGATCTATACGACGCTATGCTAGCAAAATCGATTTTTGGTCCGTCGAAATAACGGGAAAGTTTTGTTTTTGAGCTCGCCGAGGAAATATTAGCTGAAGGTGCACATAGAATATCACGAAAAATTGCTTCGAAACAGCCCAACAAATCACCGAACTGGTCCTCTTTGGACACAAGCATCCCGGAAAGTAAACACATCAGGAAATATCTGGTACGTTAATGATGGACAAGGTTTTACGAGCACAAAGGCATTTGAATGGAATCCTGAAAGCTAATACCGAAGGAGCATAAAGTAAATAAAGGTATTTTACAGCTCACATTTACCACATAAAAGAAAACGCTCATATTGAATTGAATAAAGAAAACGATGTAGAGATTGCCGATCAGCGGTCCAAACAGAGATTTCAGTAAAATCGATTTTTGTCCGCCTAATTGACGAGAAATTTAGAGAAAAACAATTTTCGTTCTGGGAGAGCCCATCTCTTCAAAATCAGTCTAGGCTTTCAATGCCCTTTTTACGCATCCTAAACATTTTCATGAGGTTCATTCATTATTCCTCTCATCAAAATACTCTCTGGATGATCCCCTAAAATGTTTTCCTGATTAAGAGCGTCTTTCATCCGCAACTGAAAGGCTCTAGAAATTCCTTTCCTTTATTATCGGTCCAGGAAACACAATGCTGATAGAACTCTGTGCTGAATAACTCGAGAAAATTAACACCGGCATGATGAAAAGAGTGTCCTTTGGATTTTAGTCGTCAATGGAAAAGATAATATAATAGGTCTTTCATGCTTCGTCTTCGCCTGAATGCTTTTAATTTCGAGCGATCGGAATATAGATAAGCCATAAATGATAACACAGTATGAAACTATAAAGAAGAAGCAAGGACACAAGACGTGAATTTTCGAAATCCTCTCCGATAGCAACCGGATCTATTTTTCGATTCATACTAGAAAAGTTATAACACAAGATTAAGATAAACAGGTGTCTTACTATTGCTTCTATTAATATTTCTGTAACTCATCACCGAAATAACTATGCGGATAGCCACTGCATGACAAAGAGAACCATACATAAGAGCAATGCAAAATAATAGTAATTAGTTGGAGTTAACTGATTACAGATACATTATTGGCCATCTTAGGCTGCTTGGCTATTGATAAATCAGAAACAGAGGTAGGAATAGAAAAAAGGGTTGTCGTGATGAAGGTATTCTTTTCACGTAAACATCCATGCGAACCTGAAACAATTACCAAAATACATACATAAAGATTCACATAGTCCTTCCTTACCCGTTTCATAGCTTCCTGTTAGCCGTGACATCACAGTTAACTGGTATGACATATAAGGGTAAGTGTACGATGAAGGGGTGCTCAATCTACCGGATTTTACGTAATAGTTGGCTCGGGCGACTATAAAATCTGCCCTTCGAAGGGCTAATTAGCACAACCTATTCCATGAATGAGTAAAAACCACCGGGAATATAAAACAGCTACGCTGGAGTTTCCTTAACGCCACTCATAAGTCTTCATATCTAGAGTACCTTACGCTAACTAACTAACTGAGAGAGTAACTAAAAGCGCAGAGAGGTAAAAAATCCCGCCCCAAAAACATTTACGGCGTAAACATGGCGACGATCTTAAAGGTATAAAAAATTCATTTTATTTCAGTTTTTGTAGACTAAAGTTAAGGTGATTCCCCCATCCGATTCCATTTTAACTGATACGCCATTGAGAGTTCTAAAGTTGCCTCTTAGATGACAGCTCCGCCCACACCTCCATCACCATCGCAGAATCACAGCGTGGGCGTCGCGGCCCTGAAACTCACCATTTTTTTATTTTTAGTATTTTCCAGAGTCGAATCTCGTAGCCTTTCCAAAAAAAAGACGGAGGGACCTATCGCCGAAATGCACGAAATTTTATTTTACCCACGACACGGAGGGACCCATATACAACGTTATCGTATTTCGACAACGTCCATCGAGGGCACTGGCGTTATGACATTTTCCTGAAGGGAAAAATGTCTCCCCTGCCTTCCCATCCTGAGTGCGACCCTTGATAAAAAGGATACCCCCGTAAACTGGGACAGGAAAGAAACTGCGGGGGAAGGTTTACCGATGTGCTCGTCAAGTACGAATGACGCTGTGCGATACTAACCGTTGCACGGTTACACTAGTCGACGGATTTTGTTCGAAGCTGTGATTGTCTATGAATGCATCGTATTGGTCACTGCTGAATCAAATGTAAAAATATAATTCTGAGAAAAGGTATTAGTCCAAGAATACTATAAAAATGTTCACAACTTATTTGAAAACATACAAAAACATATCGAAAACATTGCTTATTCTCCCTTAAACTAAAAACATGCAAAAGTTTTGTTTCAGGCCGCTATAGCCTAGTAATAGCAATAGTATGTAATTGGTTGATGGCTGATAGTTGGTAGAATGTTCAATTGTTCAGTCAACTACTTCTCTATGTGCAAATTCAGCAGTAATGAACACACAGAGGCGGAAGAGGAGTACTTTGTTCGAGATAGATTTTTGTAAAAACAACGGATTATTATGCCCATTTATTTATTTAAGACGAATTGCTTTGTCTCACACCTGATAGTAAACGCTTGGAACTATAGTCTGTTGATATATACTCTGATTGTAAAAGTACAAACCTTTATACTTCAATGAACATCGCTGTAGCTGTAACATTGACACAGTCAGCTTTTTCAATAACTTTGAACACACGCAGGCATCATTTAGTAATTTTTTTCGAAGCAGACAGTTTTATAAATAACGGATTATTGGCGTCAGCATTTATGTATACCGAAACACGAAAGAAGATACTTCAAGAAGATGGAGGGGATATACTAATATAAGAGTGTGATTACAGGGAGAGATATAAAGAGTTTCCGGTACGTTAGCACGGAAACCATGGATCCTTTCAGGTTTCAAATGCGGAGAGCACTCTCTGAGTGCTTTGAATAATGTACCTCCCCGTGTGCTGCTTTGGATACTATGACGCCGGACATAATGACCGCAAATTGTTCAGAGGAAGCTAGCCGCTGCGAAGTGCGTTTTGAAGTGGAGCACATCCGAGCCACCGAGTGGACTTAACATGAAGGGTTTGCGATACGCCAGCCTTTAACTATACACTACTCGAGTGCAATACGAGTTTTTTCGCCAGTACACTCCTAGTTTCTATTACCTAAATTGATGGTGGCCCGCTGGGCTCCTTATAATCATCGACAAATTACATGGTGGGCGTAATTACACTCGAAAAGACATGAAACGGCCTATTCATTCTTCATGAACATCACCGTAGAGTATCTAACCAAGCCCAACCGTACGTCCAGAAGCCTTATTGCGAAAGGACTCGAAATTCAGAATCCTCAAGAATGACAAACATTTTTGCTGCACAAAACCCGGAAACAGAATTTATAAGTTGAGATTTTCTAGGCTGGGGCGCCACAACTTCGATATTATCGCGGTTAGTTTATTTCGTGACCTTGATTATACCCTTAGGTGGATGTCTTGAAGAATGTTTGAGAAGATCTCACTCAATTATCGATCGTATCGTTTATCGAGAAAGCTTGGTCAGAATATCTTGAGCCGTAAAAACTCGATCAGGAACACGGCTTGATATTGTTAAGAGCGGGTAATACAAACAAAAACCCCAAACCATTCTATATTATACCACGTAACTCTAGTTTCCAAAAAAGACAATTACGAACGATTGCAAACGCCTCTTGCCAGCACGGAGACAGGAAATTAATTTTTAAACAAATTATGGACTGAGACATCCTGGGATAAGCGAGAGGAAAAACATATTTTTGAATATATTCTTTTAGGGATTTGCTGAGCTATTTCTCACTAGTTAAAATTCATTTTCCAAAACAATTTCATATTCAAATGCTTAAAATGTAGGTATATTTTGCTCTTCTTATGTTATGCTTATGTTATCACTGCTTGAGGAGTTACCCAGGTTTTCTTTGTTTTCCATATACAATCGCACATTATGGCCAGGTCAAGCCTGATGGCAGTTAAAAGCAGCTCTAAAAAGTTGGTTAGTAAGTATTAACTCTATTAAAATTGCAATACTTGCAGGAAATATTGACACTAAGACGCAATAAAGTTGAGTTATATGTGCTGAGATGACACATGAGATATTTCAAGATTTTTCATCGCTAAAATTCATGCAAATGGCACCAGAAGTGCTCATTTTACAGGGTAATCAGTGGTAAACTCACGTAGGGAATTTCTAGGTGAAAAGTTTCATCAAGACGATAAAATTATACTGAAGAAGAAAATCCGGGGTTATGCTCGTATTAGAAAGATTTCAATGTTATCCTAGTGGTGAGATGCTGACTAGAATTTCCGTTAGGATTAAATGGTCCTTAGCTTACCTTGGCGGCTTTTTATTAGACTTCTGCAGAGAACGTGGGCTGGACTTTTGATGGAAAAGAAATCTATTTGAGCCCCCAACCAGGTCGGCTTTGACGCGATGCATCAAGAACATGGATGACTTGCAGCGAAGTACTTGGAAGGAAACGGCGACCATGATGGGGTGGGTTCTACTGGATTCTCCTCAAGAGAGATTGAAATGCAATAACACGGTAGGTGGATGGGAAACGAAGTTATTGAGTCCTCCGAACTCCTCCAACGAACGCCATTTCCACAGATGCCCCGGAATTAATAAAATTATTCAAGCTAACTGCTTTGATCATTTCAACGATTGGCGCGTTTCACTTGGAGAACCGCCGGCTTTGAGTCCAAATAGCTACAATCTATCAGTTAATCGAGGTTAAAAAAATAAATAGCTAAGCATTTTTGATGAAATACTTCAATAAACGTGTCTACTTAAGTTCAGAGGAAAAAAAACAAAAATCCAGGTACTTCACAGGTTTACAAGGTTTATTTCTTCATGTTAAATGTTTTTGAAACCGGGGAGTAAAATATTTAATAGTTAGTGGCTGGTGGAGGGATAGAGCTATGATATCAATGAATAACTTATGAACAGTGAACGTAGAAAACGTTTGTAAATTGTTATGAAGTTTATATATTACACCGTTGATTATACTGTTGATACTATTGTCCTTACCAATGGTAACTATATAAATCGTAGTTGTTGCCGCTTTCACACTTCTACGCACAAATAATCGCATTCTACTGCTAAAACTAAAGCTGGATAATAACTGAAACGGCAAGGTTTATGACTTGACAATGAGGGGCTGATCGTTAAATTTCAACGGGAAGAAAAAATATAAAATTGATGTACAGGATTGAAAGAACCCTTTCAATGTGATGCTTTAAATTCAATAACAATACAGGAGTCATCAATCACTCAGAATGGTTATGGGTGAAAAATACCCCAGATAAAATCCCCCTTTAATTCTCCATTTATCACTTAACCTATGGCATAAAGGCTTTAGATATAAGTTACCATTTAAATCTCATGGTGCTTGTCAAGTAAATTAAGATGCTGCAATGGTGAAAAATTAATCGTTTTTCGCCAAAAAAACATAACCTTCAGGAAAAAATGGAACGTATAGGAAAAGTGAATTTGTATTTATATCCTCTCACGTGCTCTCCCTCTCAAATTCTAAATCCTCCATTCTCTTACTTGTTCAGTTCAGGTTGACAAGCGAAATTAGAAATAATATGTAAAATAAAAAATAAGGCCTTGATAATGTCTTCGTAGGCCAAAGTCTTGGACTGGCAGTGAAACAAAATATAGTATTGTAGACAAGACAAAATTTCCTTCATTACTTATTATTAGCCATATACTTGAATAGGGGAGCCTACCCCTAATAAAATCTATTCTCTCTTTTACTACGCATGGCAACGTCTAATCACTGTTAACCATATCGGTCGTATTTAAATTTGTATTCTTTAATATTGTGTGCAGACGGTGAAATCGTGATCCCTCCACGATTTCCGTGATTCAACTGTTTTCCCATGATTCTTACCAGGATTTTGACTAACTTGGGTTCCAATTACAAAAAAGACACGACGGTAACCACTATTCCCTGATATTACTAGGGTAACTCAATGCTAGTAGGACTATCTACTATGGTTGGCGTTTTCGAGCGTTTCCATTACTAGCATTGCGCGGGTAGAGAGTTACCGTAGTAGAAATGTCAGTAGTGGAAACGGGGCCTAAGGAAGCCTAGAGGATATTTGGTAATTATTCTAAGAATTACCAACATTTAGAGTGGTACATGCACTGTTTTCGTAAGTAAATACGAAACCTGTAAATTTGTAAAAGTACTGTAAAATTGATACCATGCTTAACCAATACATCATATGGTAGTATTATTCATACAGGTCGTCTCTCAAAGGCAAATGAAAGTTCCTTCATAGTATAATACTAAATTTATTATATTTTATAAGTTATCTATGAATAAGAAGTAATTAAGTCGTCATTGTTATTAATTAATGCGAGACTGCATCACTAACATTAACCACCTATCTTAATTACAATGGTTCACGAAGGAAATACGATCAACTTATCAACTGTGATTAATCCTTGGTAATCAGAAGTAATCCGGGATTACTTCTGATTACCAAAACCGGTTCAATTTCAATAAATTATATTTATATTTTTCTGAGTAAAATCTATCTAAAAATTTCTTTCCGTTCCTAAGAAGAACAAAAAAATTTTAAAAATCATTTGGTACATCCTAAATTTCCGTCCAATAAGCCCTAAATAAGACCATCCTCATTGTCTCCTTTGAGAATTATTCTCAATCCCAAGATATTATTACTCTAATGTATCTACTTCGAGTCGTTAATAGTTTCTACGTGCTAACAATTCTCTCATCAGGTGATTAAAATCATCTTCTGGTGAATCGGCGCTTCTGACCGGGAGGAGAGGTAGGGTAATAAGAGGGAAGTAAGAGGCCCGTTAGTGATGGGCAGTTTCGTTCCTTTCTTGGACTCGTTCCTTTCGTCCTCCTTCACTAAAAGGAACGAGTTTAAAGATTCGTTCCTTTCGTTCCTTTTCAAGTTGCGCCTGGAAATTCGGGCATTAGGGTACATGTCAATGATATGATTCAATATGATTCGTGCTATTTGCCCTCGTCAATTACTCGTTGCTTCATATCATTTAAATAATATATGAATATGACACTTTCAAAAGAAATGCAGAGGTGATACTTACTTAACCACGGTGACCACCAAGGAGGTTAAAATGAAATGGAGGAGGCATGACCGTGAACACTCATGGGCGAAAGTGAAGCAAGAATAGGGGTGCTTGGGAAGGATTTTGTGCCAAGTAGGTGTTGCCAAACTGGTCACAAAACATCGCCTTGTCTGTGGTTTTTAACTTAGATTTGACGAAAATCGAACGCGACCGCCGGACTCGTAAGCCAGAGGAAGGTCTAAACTGCGCCGACTGCAATGGCGGAATTGGCTTCAAGAATCAAGTGGTATGTCGCCTCCATTTCTTTTCTAACCTCCTTGGTGACCACGGCTAATATCTCTTTTGTGAAAAACTCCCGTTAGTGGTGAAAATGACAAAGTAACCCCATGAAAGTGCAAGGAATGCGCATTTAAGAAATGTAAGAAACATACCCGTGTGTTGGATAGTTATAGAGAGACTCGCTTTGCTCGCTAGGGGGCTGCGCCCCTAACGTCTTAGTCAGTGGAGGCGTAAGAGAAAGAAACATGCGATATTTTCACTTATGTACCATGTTGCCAGAGAACTACGCGGGAGTACCATAGACCTTGAATATAGGTCTATATATTCAAGGTCTATGGGGAGTACGGGTTTTTTCTATTTATCCGTAAAGTTCATGTTATGGCGCATGCGCCTGTCGAGTTTCAAGGTAATATCTACACTGGTGAAGGCGTGTGGGAAAGATGCATTCGAAAGATTCACGAAAAGCCGACTTTGGCATCATGTTGTCAGAGAACTACGAGAAATGAAGAAAACGAATAGCAGAAAGCTGTAGGCCTGAATGAGATCTAGAAAAAACCGCCCAACAGATTCGTGATCGAAATTCTAGTTTAGAAACCACAGTCGAAAATCCGGAAAATCCGACTTTGGCACCATGATTCCAGCAAACTTTAAGTGTTATATAGTAAAAATAGGCATAAAGTTGTAGGCATCGATGAGATCTAGGTAAAATCACCCAACAGATTTGAAATACGACTTCAATTTTAGAAGAAGTGGAAAAACAGAAAAATCCAACTAGGTAAAACCACCCAACAGATTTGAAATACGACTTCAATTTTAGAAGAAGTGGAAAAACAGAAAAATCCAACTTTGGCGCCATGTTTCCAGCGAACCATAAGTGTTAGAGAGGAAGGACTGGCATAAATGTTAGGACTTGATGAGATCTAAAAAAAAACCCGCCCAACGAATTCGAGATCAGACTCTGTTTAGCAGCTAGGAGACGTAAGGGAAAGAAACATTCGAAAATATCACTTTGGCACCATGTTGCCATACAAATACAAGAGAATCCGGGTTTTTGCTAATTAACCGTAAATATCATATCAAGGCGCATACCCCTGCCAACTTTCAAGGTCGTACATACACTGGCAAGGGCGTGAGGGAAAGAAGCATTAGAGAGTTTCATGAATTAGCCCACTTTGGCACCATGTTCCCAGAGAAGTACGAGGGATGAAAAAAAACGGACAACAGAGAATTGTAGGCCTGCATGAGATCTAAAAAAACCACCCAACAGATTCGAGATCCGACTTCTAGTTTAGAGGCTACAGTCGAAAAACAATGAGTTTCACGAAAATCCGACTTTGACACCATGTTACCAGAGAACTAAAAGGAATGGAAAACAACGAATAGAATAAAGTTGTAGGCCTGAATGAGATCTAAAAAAACCGCCGAACAGATTCGAGATCCGACTTCTAGTTTAGAAGCTACAGTCGAAAAACAGGAAGTTTCACCAAAATTCCGAATAGGGCGCCATGTTACCAGCCAACTATTAGTGTTTGAGAAAAAGTAATGGCATACAGTTGTAAACCTCGATGACATCTAAAAAAAACTGTCTACAAATTTGATCTCCGACTTCAAGTTTGGAAGGTACAGTGGAAAACTGGGAAATATTACTAAATTTCGTGTTTGAGGACCTCTGGGGGAAAATTAAGCAACATATTATAACAGGGTTGGTCAAATCTTGTAGAATATTTAATTTACCAGTATAATATGTCGTCAGATTCCAGATCCAACTTACCGTTCAAAAGATATGAAGCAAGAACAGATTCTCGTTTTAGAAATGCCAAAAAACAGCAATTTTTAATTTTATAGTCGGTTTAACGATAAATAATCATGGTTTTTACTCATTATTGATGAAAAGCATGTCAAGGCGCATGCGCCTGTCATATTTCAAGGTCGTATCCCGACCAGTAGAGGCGTGAAGGAAAGAATAATTTGACAGTTTTTCCCAAAATTCGACTTTGGCACCATGCTACCAGAGTACTATAAGAGATAGAAAAAAAACACCAAGTTTTAGATAACTATGAGATATAAATGCCTGGGAGAAATAGTTTTCAGATCAGAATCCTAGTTTAGTTGCTATAGTAAAAAAACCGCAAAAAAATGGAAATCTTCACTAAATGTTGTGTTTGAGGACCTCCGATATATTTATTCTGCAAGCCAACGTTTATTTTATAATATTTTGCCGTTCGATGAATAACATATTAACATACGTCATTCCATCCTCGTCTTCAAAGTACCTGGCCTATCATTTCTGCGAATTGGTAGAGTCCTCTCTTTCCTTTGATTATTTTTGTTCACATTGCATTCCCTTCATTCAATTGATTCCCTCCGTTCCTATGAATCCCTTCCCTTATTTTATTCCTTTCGACCCTTTGGAACGAGAATATTTCCAAAACCGGATTCGTTCCTTCTCGTTCCATCACTAAGGCCCGTTATCGGAATGAGCCTTAATCAGCACTTGCTCTTGACGGAAGGCGCCGAGGCGACAGCATTTTAATGTTTCACCCGCGTAATGTACTTGAGAACACAAACCTCGAGCACTTAAGTAGGGGTTGGAACACCAGCGACAAATTTCCGCCACTGTCGGGGTACAAACCTGTGTCTCACGTGTAGGAAACCAGTAGCAGCCAGTGGTAATGTGACTGCCAAAAATTGTCTTGGTCTGATGAAACGACCGATTATTAGAAACAGTTGCTTACAGCTATGCGATTTTTATCACTTTCCTCCTCGAAATAGCATGAGAGAATCACACTCTACTTTAGACATGCATAGAAATGGAATTCGCTGAGCGATGAGAAAGAAGAATGCGGGTACTCAAAACATTAAATTACAATCTTAAGAATGGGCTGTAATCTTAGTTTGGAAGATCAAGACGACTGATCTAAGTCTACTTCCCGTTTTGCTGCGATTTAATGAGCGCAGTGAGAATACTACAACCATGATAAAAGAATAAATCGTATCTCCGACTATTCTTTCCCAGCAGATTTCGAACTAAATGAACCCATAAGTACAAGCGTGAACGACCACAAAACCACGTGATATTACCATTAACCTTGCCCAGGGTTGAGATTAATTGCCACATGTATTTTTCCTTTGATGGATTGGAAAGCAAAGGGAATATCTTTCTTTTTGTTACTCAATTTCCACAAAATATTAAGAAAGCAGTAACGTGAAGTTAAATCGGAAGCCTAGTACATCCTCTCTTACACCTCCCTCGGTGTGCTCAAATTAGCATCGAAGTCAAATTGAAAAGCCATAAGACGTAAATTATGAGTACCTGAGTAATAGTCGTCTTGCTCCTTTTGCTTCTGTCAAGTGTTTTTAATCAATAGCTAACCCTTATACTACAAGCGCTATGTTGAAGATTCAAGACCAACATGAAGTATAAGGTCGAAAAAAGCGTTGGGTGTTACGTTTCGATCTTTATATTAATATACAAATGATATTTTTCATGAGAAAAGCTTTAATAGCAGCGATTGAAAAAACTAACCTTTGGGAGCACGAATGAACCAATGATTTATTGCTAACCAAAGAGCCGTTTGCATCTCGACCAACAAAAACGGGACTTCAGTTTTACACATTAATAAGGAATGGAAGTTTAAAAGATTCCCTGAAGGTTTTGCGCAGGAAATAATTAATCCATTAGTATCAACTACTTTTCACGTAAAATCTCAAAGTTTCACCGCATTTATATGTATCATCAGTGGTACATGCACTTGTTGCGTAAGACATTCCGGCATGGATTCCATAAGTATGGATGACGCAGTACTTGAGGTACATCCTGGAACCAAATGTTTTCCAGCACGATAGAGAATATTCGAAATCCTCTGAAGCTGCGAAATTTAGCAAAATCTATGGACAGTGAAATTTACGCGCGAAGTAAAATCACGAGGAATGTGTCCTCTTTTCGTGAATTAAATGTACGCTATGTGGTCGCCATATTTGACTTTGTGTAATATGCAACCCAGTCCATCACTTAAAACACTTCTTGCATTCGAAAAACAAAGAGTAGTGGTAAAAAATTGCTATATTCCTCACTACATTAATTTAAAATAATCAGCGAACTGTTTTAAGTGATCCTTAGATATAGATGCAACGCACTTGTAATGTTGTGATGAAAAATTGATGATTATTCTATCAAATTTTACGGACTCAATAGTTTCCAAAGTATACATTTTGGCCAAAATAAAACCAACAGATAAATCTATTACCATTACCTAAATAACCAAGGTTATCAGCAACTTCGCAGCAGTAGTAAATAGCTAGTTATATTTTTACCAAAGTTCGCGAATATAATTCCTTGAACTATTTATATTTACGCTCATGCATATAATAATAGAAATAAAGTTACTCTATGGCATTTTACACGTATATTTCTTTCTCACTCTTCCGGTATTGACCTACTCGCTTAGTATCAACACAATAAATTTAAATGGCCGAATGAGAAATATTTATTAATGTTTTTAATTTTAAATAGTATAAGCAAAATTCGTCAAGGCAGATCCGCGGGACATTGAATGTAACGTGCTTAGCCTTCTGAGCTCATCTCGCACAGTGAATGAACAAGCGTATAGCATACAAGCGAACGATTGGAAGTAGATAGCAAAACCGTAACCCTGACATTCAGACATTGGCACTTGCTTTCTTCCATATCTGTGTCACTCATCAGTGACGACCGTTGATGCTTATTTGTCCTGTGCAACACAACTGACCCACGTCTCCCTGAACTCCGCGTGACGTTCGCTTTTAACGGAAAATTCGCCGCTTAAAACGGTCGTCTCGCCGCGTAACATGATTTTTAGGCCAGAGACTGTACGACCATAGACTAAACGCGGATTCCAAAACTGTTAAAATGCCTTAATGCACGTCATTTCAAGCTCCATGGTTCCTTTTCACGGTCATTGCATTTCAGTAATTAGACGCGTTGATGAGGTTTTTAACTCTTTCATGATATTTCTATGGAATTTTCTGAAATTTCCGCTGGATGCGTTTATTTTTCCAATATAGCAAGAGCTTGGGATGTTTATGTCGTATTTTATCCAACGCGTAAATAATCTGCGAACGATAATTCCACAAGTGAACATTTGTTAGATGATTTTTCTATGAACATTGTAGGAGAGAAAATTTTCACCTTTGTTTCTATCTATTAAAGAGGAATGTTTGTAAATACTCATGGATGTACTAACTAGTCCATGAATTAACAATCAATAGTTCACGAAACAATGTTAAACATTAGTTAACTAAAGAGGATGAATATGAGCCAATGGCCGGATAGCATTGAAATGAAATTAGATCCATAACGTAACACGGACCATTAAATCACGCCTAAATGGCATAAATAGGTACTTTCATAAAGGACATTTTAATGTGGACGTCTACGTACCGCACACAGTTAAAGTTTAAGTTTAAGAGGGCAGCAATTGGTTCTTTTATAACCTAAACGTGCCACCATAAGATTAAATATTATTCTTAGAAGTAACATATATCATTATTCAAATTTTAAAAGCACAAAAGAAAGAATGTCCATACAATAATAATTTCCAAAAGTCCCATAAATGAAAATAGTTTATTGGATCAAGACTTAGGTAAAGCTGCCTCCGTCATTCTAACTTATGCGGCATAATAGGTTGGTAAGTAATAAACGGTTTCCGCGGTTGGGGATTAAGGGCTTTATCCTTGACGTGTGACATTCACAGTGAAGAATTAATCACCTGAACTGGGATTCGAACTTAGATCCCCTGTATTTGGGCTCGATGCTTTAAGCAATAAAGCTACCTAGGCGTCCTCTTTCACAGAGTATTTCAAAGAGACTTTTAAGGAACTGCATGTTCTCGCGAAATACCATGTATACAATGAGTGTCACGAAGTACTCTTATTCGTGTGCCAGGCACCAGTCCACGAGGTTTAAGCCACTTTCACAAACAAGGGTGTTTACCCTACACTCATTCAAATCACAGTAACGGGAGTCTGTGCATTGACGAGTGATTAAATGAGTAACTTTCGCAATGTAAAAAGTCATTCATCTGAATAGGGATACAAACACAGGTTCCTCGCACCATTTGTGCACCGAGTCCTTCAGTTAATTAAGATCCAGTCCCGGCCAATTATTTTTTTCATTGCTAATTTTGCACATTGATGTGTCTCCCTAGCGGTTGTCTCTTGCTGAAGTTTGACTTCGAGTGAAAGTAGGGTGGTTGGAAAAGTACAATATTTACGATAAAGGTTCCTTTTCCCATGATCTCGTGCGAAAGGTTCTTTAAGTGGTGATGACAATTTGAAGGACCCCAAACTACTTGCGGGTCACTTATATTCCCCAGAGGTCAAATCGAAGGACCACGATTGTTCTTTTGGGCGTTCCGTTTCCTTTGCTCACGGAGCCCGCAAGACTCCCCTTCGTCCGGCCGCAGTGAAGCATGTGGAGGAAGGGGATGTTAATGGAATATTAATGATCTGTGGAGTCGTCACTATATTCAACTGCCCGCTGGTGGGTCACGGCCTAACATACAGTGAATGCCTCAGCACAACTTCAGTCAGACTCGGGCTAAACTATTTCTGTACCGAAGGAAATGAAACAACTCCAAGCAGTAATTTGAGCACTTGATTAACGATCAAATGAAACAAACCCCTATTACGACCGCGCCATTTCAAGTGCTACAGAACTTAATGCAAGGAAAGAGGAGGGACTTATCTTACAACGATCTAGAGGTCAGAAAAGTGGGGAGATGACAATCGAAAGTATTCACTTCAATATTTTGCAAAAGTTATAGGTAGTTATTTCAACCTATTGCCTTTGTCCGCTGTACGCAAATAGGGATATAGGTATTCAATGGATAGCCCGGAAACCTTTTGTGAGCTGATTTCCCTGACATTAATCTATCACCATTAATATTACTCCTTCTGTATAAACCAAGCCATTAATCTTTATGCAATCATAAACGGCTGCTTTCTACCACACGAAGCACAAATGCAATAGGCCATACTAAATTTAACTATTCAGTGATTTTTTAGACTTCTACAAAGCTTTCGAGTCAAAATGTTGATAATTATTAAAAGATTGTATGACTACCAGGCTAAAAGTACTTAACAAATTCAATTTCAACGATCACTACTCCTCCTAGAGTTACTTTCGCCATAAAAATTCCTTTAGGGATCAGATGGTGTCAATGAATTGACTAGCTTAGTGACCCAAACAATATTAAAAATTTTCCTAGATCAATTTTTATGAAGCCGTGTACTTGATTTAAAAATGGAAAACTTATTTTGAATTCACAATAATAGTAAAATGTTCCTTTCCAAATTACTCTTCACGCACCACGCCTCAAATAAGAAATGTTGAATGATTGAACACCGCAGATATAGCGGGTGAACGGATCGGCGCAGCAACTTCTCGCCAACAATATGAGTCCTACAACGAAAACTAGGCATTAGTACAGTGAGTATAAAATTAAGGTTGGATGTACTCGATAGTCATAACGAGGGACAACTGATGAGAGATCGTGATAAAAATAGCTAAAATGTGTGTTTCCATCGTTCGGGAAACGGTTTTAATTCCAACTCTTTTTTATGTAGCAATGAGAAGATTGGAAAATTGTAAAACCTGAAACTAGCAATGTATAACCAAAATGGAATTTATTTAAAGAGGAAGTCCTAAAAGCTTAAAAAAAAAGGCATTGGAAAAAGAGAAAAGATTCCATACAAACCTTGGATAACAAATGAAATTCTCTCAATGATGAAAGAAAGGAGGTGTAAAAATTTTGGAGACCAAACCGAGTACAGAAAATACAGAAACAAAATAACGAGGAGATGCCAAAAAAGCGAGAGAAAGTTGGTTGGAAAACAAACGTAAAGAAATTATTGAGAATATGGCAAAGGGAAATTTAGAAAAAGCATACGCAGACATAAGATCAGAGTTCTACAGAAAAACAAAGACCCTATCAGTTATAAGAGATAAAGACGGAAAAGTGATAACAGATGAATAAGGGATTATCAAGCAGTGGCAGGAATACATTGAAGAGCTCTATAAGGGACAAGAGTGGGATGAAAACATCTTAGAAAACAAAGAAAGCATAGAAGAGGATTTAATTGGACCACCATTACTAAGAGAAGAATTTGACAGGGCACTAAAATCGCTGAAGGATATTAAAGCTCAAGGAGTAGATGAAATTCCGGGAGAAAGTTTAAAATATCTTGGTGGAAAGGCAAAAGATTGTCTTTTCGAAATGATCTGTGAAATGTACGATAAAGGAATAGTGCCAGACGACTTCAAGAAAATACGCATGATATCTATCCCTAAGAAGAGCTCAGCACAAAAATGTGAGGATTATAGGACCCTAAGCCTGGTTTCCCATGCTTCAAAGATACTTACTAGAATAATATATCACCGAATTAAAAATAAAATTGAAGAAAATCTGCAAGATGACCAGTTTGGTTTCCGAAGGAGTCAGGGCACAAGAGAGGCCATTGTAGCCAGAAGACTAATTGTGGAAAAGATTATGAGACTTAATAAAAAGGAGGTCATAGCCTTTATTGACATTGAAAAAGCCTTCGATTACATCAGTTGGAACACCATGTTTAAAGTCCTTAAAGAAGCCAAAATAGACTACCGAGATAGGAGGATAATTCTCCAACTTTATCAAAACCAGGAAGCTATCCTAAGTGTAGATGGAATAAAAGCAAAGATCTCTCGAGGTGTTAGGCAGGGATGCAGTCTATCCCCAATACTGTTCAATCTGTGCATGGATCAGGCAATGAAGGGATTTACAGAAACAAGTAAGAATGGAATAAAAGTGAATGGTAACCTTTACACAACTATCCAATTTGCAGACGACATCGCACTTTTAGCAACCAGTAACAATGAGCTACAGGATGCATTACATGAAATGAACAAAAATGTTAAAAATATCTGGGACATGAAAATAAACAAAAAGAAAACTGAAATAATGAAATGCAGTAGAGATGTACTAGAGGAAGCCGGGGTATAACTAGACGGAGAAAAACTTTCGCAAGTCACTACATTTAAATATATGGGTAGCTGCATCAAATCTGATGGTAGGTGCACAGCAGATGTGACAAGCAGGATAGCACAAGCAAAACAAGCTTTTATCAAGAAGAAAACTCTCTTGACATCAAATAATGTTTCCCTATCAACCCGGAAAAATTTTGTTAAAACGTGTTTGGAGTATGCTCAGAACCTTGGACTCTGAGAAAAGCAGAGAGGAAAAAGCTGGAGTCCTTTGAAATGTGGTGCTGGAGAAGAATTAAAAATATGTCTTGGACGGAAAGGGTTACCAACCTGGAAGTACTACAAAGAATTGGGGAGGGACAAACACTGCTAAACTCAATATGTAAAAGAAGAAACGTAATGATTGGACACCTACTACGCCACTCCGAGTAGATGACAACCTTAATGGAAGGAGTGGTAGAGGGCCGTGCTGGAAGTGGTAGACCAAGAAAAGAATACCTGGAGGAGATCTTAGCAGGAAGAAGATACATAGATGTAAAGAGAGTTGCCATAGAAAGAAGAAATTTGGAAGCCCACCAACCTTAGGGTTGAGGAGAAGAAGAAGAGAGAGTAAATTGTCAACAACAAAATAACGGAAAGCAAAATATGCTGAATTATTGCACAGTTATTTAAAGAAATAAGATAACGATCGGAGAGAAATGCAATATGAAATCATCCCATTAAGACCACAGATGCAGTGGAACCACGGTTATTGAGAGTATGAGCTACCTTCCAGCGAAATTTTAATGAACACACGCGTATAAATTTATAACATAAATAACGAGAATAGTCAGTGAATTTATCGAATATGTCTGATTCATAAACAATTCCAAAGCCTTAAGGTGAATTATCTCTTAAGAGAATGGAAGTACCAATATTTCGGGGTTAGCTTTCGTGAAAACTTTTGTTTCCTTTTGCTTTTTACGGCATTGAATGAGCTTATAAGTTGCTTTAAGTATTTATTATGTTAATTTTGATACATAACAGTACAAAGCACGGCAAGGACTACTTATTGTTAGCATTAACAAAAGAGAAAAAGGAATCTACGCAAGCCTACTGAGGCGAATGTCGCGCCCAGCATTGGGGGAGGCAAGGCCTCCGCGGTCGCCATCACCATAATATTTACATTTCATGAGACAAAACACCAACTCTTCGAGAGGGCACCTTGAAGAAGTTCTAACATGGCGTAAAGAGGGTGGGGGAGGGATTCATGGAAGATTTACAATGCGTTACGTTAGTGTGAAGGGAAGAGGCAAAACTTTGATGAGAAAGAGGGGCGTTATGTAACAGTGAACTTGGGTTTTGGGTGCTCCAGCGGCCAATAAAATGTGCCGCACCCTCTCACCAAAGATATTAATCCTGAAAAAAGCAAAATCCATGCCAAAAGCATGGCTCAATCTCATCGATGTAATTCAACTCTGTTTCACACGAAATGGCGCCTCGAACCGGGAGAAAAGGTATTACCTACGATAGGAGTGGAAGTTTGCGAAAAAATTAAGAGAGCCGTCCTTTCACCGGCATTAGTCTACTCTCAACAAAGGGTGGTGAGAAGACCATGACGTGACGTCTCATGTGACGGACGGAGTACTTCGGCATTTAAGCAGGAAAAATTCTACGAATGATATGTAAGAAAAAGCCTCCCAAGTTACGCCCATGACGACGAGTCGCCAATCAACGTGGAGAAAGTTGCGAATGCAATGGTAATGTAAGCAATCCAAAGTCTACAAACAATAGAGTGCATATTGGACACTCTTCTTGGGTGCGCAGGTCAAAGCAACGTACGCAATTTTGGAACCAGCCCCAGGCAACCATGATCGGCAGGGGTTGGACGTGTTTTATGGACGGTTCCGAACGAATAAAATCAGGGATCGAGTTGGAGTGTTGGCGAGAGTACTGGAATTCCATCTCAAGGCCTTGGGCTTGAATCTCGATAGTGGCGGAGATTTTTTAGTGGAATCTCTGGGTTCCTACTTGGGCGCTATGCGTAGAGTATTCCAAGAGCTTCTTTACTTCGTACGTCGAATGGAACGTTAAACTTTGGACACCAGCGGAATTTCGTATCTCTTTGGCTGATCGTGTCGCCATTTTTCTCTCCACCATTTCTCCATTCCCCAGATCATCCATACTTTAACAACCTAACACCTATTTTAAATGGCATAAATGACCTCAGCGGTTGGTAGCCTTCCCATTAGGGTGGTTCGAAAAAATAATATTAAAAATTTTATTTATATATCTTCCGGTCGCGCATTGCCGTTAAAGTGCGATAAAAATCGTTAAAAACCATAAACTTTCAATATTTTTTGTAAGTAAGTAAGTATGACTACAGTCCTATATCGCGTAAACGATTTTACAAGTATTTAAAAATTACTTAAAATTATATACATTATATTCATATCATATATTTTGGTCGCGCATCGCTATGGAATACATATAATAAATTTGCGATTTTAGTAAAATTTCAAAGTTTTACATTTTATAGCGTTTTTATAACAAATGTAATTGAGACACTATAGTTACATTCCTATACCTATAGGTGGTTAAAAAAAGAACAGTAAAATAATATTCATATTTTTATACTAACCGGTCGCGCAGCCGCATTAAAAAGTGAATAATGCTGTATTGGCCTTAGTTATAGTCGCGTTTTTTCGCGCGAACTTTCTATGTGATTTTAAAATAAGATAAAATTGTTATATTTGAATTCGAGCAAAAGTAACACTATTATTTTCTTTTTGGCCGCGCAGCTGAATGAAATACTAATCATAAATCTGGCGGTATTTTTCAAATTACATTGTATGTGCAGTTCTTCGCTCGTTTTGCTTTAGAAAACGACCCAGAACTCATCACGGGGAGAAGGCTGCATTTCGAGTTCCACCCACACCCTTAACAACTCACCATTCAATGATTATGGTGTGTTATTTACAATATTTGCAAGTTTAAAACATACAAATTTACATTGTTTTTCACTGTACTTTTTCTCCATGGCTTAAAACGTTACTCATTTTTGTCCATCACTACGAATTTATATTCAGATTTGTGCGGAAAGATAGGCACGACTGATCTTGGCAGTAATAAAACTCAGATGAAAGCATCTCCATCACTGTGCCCACAGAATTCACTGGAAGCTGCTGTCACCAGTTTAACGCACCTTTCGACAGCTTGCGTATGACATAGACATGTTTCTTAATCCATAACAGTCTTAAAGTCTCTGTCTACATACTGTTTTACTCGTCATTAGTCAGTGCTAGTTATAAAGGAGATTTAGTCAGATTAGAAGCGACCTATTGTATAATGTCGGTGTAGTCTGTAGCTTTAATGTTTAGGTTTGGTGGCATAAAAGGTGAAATGTGATCATCTTCAGGAATTGCTTGCCTTGCCATCAAGATTCGTCTGTACGTAAGCTCTCGAATGTGGTTTCTATCGTCAATGACCATCGCCCAAAGTAAATTTTCGGGATGGGCAAAGTAAGCATTTCGTTGTATAACAGAGTCTATAACTTGAAGCAGCTCTAGTGGCAGATACCGTGTTGTTGGAATGGTCTGATAAATGTTTTGGTGCGTCAGTGAAATTATTGTTTACCTTAATGGTAAACCACATAGGCATATACGACTTTTAAATAAAACTGACTAGTTGCCTCATATTTTCAGGACTCTTTACACTAATATATAGGCGCAATACCCTGTTAGCGGTAGTGAGCCATGTTGAGTGTGACATAGGGCCATGGTCACGGATTGAAAAATCTTCAGAACAGAGCTCTGATTTGATGACTTTTGATATGTCTAGTAAATAAAATTGATCTTTGCTGATTATCTGCCTATCTACTTCAGGAATCACACAATCGATAGGTTCAAATTCAATTACCAGTATCTTTTCACACCCAGGTAGATCTTTTCCAATTGGCCCTGAATTACCGTTTGGGCCTGTTGTCATACCATCTAAGTGCTTGAAAAGGTGGCGGAATGGACGTTCGTTGAAATGAAAAAGACAATTAGTCCATTCCAAAGGCACGCAAGTCCATTCCACGTACAACTCGTAACAGTGTAATCACATCCGATTACTTCTAATTTGTAAAGTGATAAGACATTTTCAGATTGGAAGTCATAAATATATACATAGCTCGTATATACATGATAAATATAGATGCACATAAATCGTAGCTCCAGGGCAGGGATTTATTTTTCTTTTTCACAAATGCAGTTAATACTTATTGGACACACACAGGCATCTGGAGTTCTCTTGCAAGTGCAGTCGTTAACAACAATCTGACATTTGCATGCAGCAATGTCAAAAAGATAGGAACCCTTCTCTTTAAATTCGTTAAGTTTCAGTGTAAATGTTGCTTTGTTTTTGCCACGATTGTATGACTTTCTGAGCTTACAATATGATTCATTGTAAGCGTTAATAAGCTGAACCACTCTGTATTCCGTCACAGTTGGGATAGAAGCCTTACCATACAAACACTTAATTTTCTAAGCAACTGTTGTGGCTACTATTAAAAAGAAGAGACTCTTTTTGTTTGTTTCAACAGCCAAGTTAAATCTCTCTTGATAACTGGAACGGAGAACACCCTCATGTGGTGGTATCTTGTTATTAAATAAGTCCTGCTGGTGATCAAATGCAAGGAATTCAAAATCCTTTCTAGTTATTATACCTACTCCTACGTTCTGTGGCAAATCCATCATAGCAATAACACCTAATCAAAAAGCACACGTTGCTAACTAAATAGACAAGAGAACAGTCATGTACTAACACAGGATCAACACCACGTCCAGTACTGACTGAGGCCTACAGCAGACTGACAGTTGACAGTAAAACACAAAATGGTGACAGGCGGACAGACGCGCGCGCAGCCACAGAGAAAGTTCGAGCGCACGCCTGCATCTCGTCATACCGGGATTAGTCACTTGTGATGCGGCTGCGCGACCAGTTAGTATTAAAATATGAGGATTATTTTACTGTTCTTTTTTCTAAGCACCTCTAGGTACAGGAATGTAACTATAATGTCTCAATTAGATTTGTTATATAATGTAAAACATTGAAATTTTACTAAAATCGCAAATTTATCATATATATTCCATAGCGATGCGCGACCATAATATTTGATATAAATATAATTTATATAACTTTAAGTCATTTTTAAATACTTGTAAAATCGTTTACGTGATATAGGACTGTAGTCATACCACCCTTACATACTTACAAAAAATATTGAAAGTTTATGGTTTTTAACGATTTTTATCGAAATTTAACGGCAATTAGCAACCGGAAGATATATAAATAAAAAAGGTTTAATATTATTTTTTCTTGTCTATACCAACGGCAAATTTTGCGTGCTATAGCATTCCGAAATAAAATAATTCATTTTTTTCGAGCCACCCCATAAAACCAACCAAACTATGGATGAAACCTGTAATGCGTTATTTTTCCTGACTAAAGAGGGAACTCTTGGAAATAATGAAGGATACAATCAACTTCAACCGGGAAGACGGATGTTGCCTTACCTCGATGTTGAAGATTTCACCGCAACATGGAACAGCCAATCAGGGCGCTCGGAGAAAAAACACACTCAATCAAAATAATTCTGGCCAGTCATTTACCCCTAAGAATGGCAGCCAAAATTAAACAAAAAATATTTCGACCTGAAGATGCCTCCTGTATGTTTGGTGAAACCTTGTCCATCAAGCAACAAACGCGATAGAGTTTCCCGAAAATGGAATGAAGCAATGAATAAAACCACCTGAGACAAGTCTGCCAGCCACTCCCAAACAAAGGAGAATCTTCATATTCTTATTTTATTTTCAAGATTCTTTTTGTCCGTCGCAGCGCCAACACGCACGCATGCGGCGATTGCCACGTTCAACGGCGCGGCATCTAGCAACCTCGGGGCGAGCCAAACCAGTCGCCTTCCCCTTCCGCCTCGCCCTTCCCCTTCCCCACCGCCATCACTCAATCCATCTCACGAACCGCTATCTCGATATTTCCGTCGCGTCCGTCCGCGCCCATTACGCTCCTCTTTCTCTCTCTGCCTCCCTCTCCTCCTCTCTTTCGCCGCACTTGTCCCCTCCTGCCCATCTGCGGCCACCTCCGCCACCGGGGTTATCGTATACACACACAGCGCGTTCGTGTGCGCGAACAAGTGTAGCAACATGGAGAGTAATGAGGAGAAAGAGTGACACGATGAATGGCGGGGACGCGAACGATAGCGCTTCGTTTCGTCGTGCGTCGGAGCGCGCCCGCGATGCGAAGTTTTATTCACAATCATTTCGTTTATTTTTATTACTTTTTTTTACGTACTCTCCACCAAAACGGTAGTGCAGTTAAGGAGGGGAATTATTTAAGAACAGGAATTGGCCTATTCTACCCCAGGTTTAATCTTTTTGCTGCGAAGTTCGTAAGCATATCTCAACGATTATTTTCACCCACTGACTGCGGAGTTCGACTTTACCCCACACGCTCAAAAAATATTACCCTCGACAGCGGAGATCGAGAATACCCCCTGAGGTATTCTATCTACAGTGGTAAATTGTAAAACTGTGCAATGATGGTTTTAAAGCAATTTAGCAATTTTTGCGTGAAAAAATACAAATTGTTATTTTAATAGGTACAAAAAATGATGAAAATATTTGGATACTCGACATGTATTACGAGAAATGCTAGTAATCATTCAGCGCAGTGAAAAGGTTAATGTCCCCTCACGTCCGAAGAGGAAGATATTTTGAGTAAATATTTACAGCCACAACACGCAGAGCATAGGTCGGTTTGATCGGTAGGGTAAGAGGTCACCAGGCTCGATATAGAGTAAAATTTACCGTCCAGTGGGCTGAATTCAGCAACTGGCAGGATTCTTAACATGAAGGTGACGAATTTCGGGAACTGCGCGTCTCGCTAGGGATCAGTGACGATCTAGAATACCTACGTTATAGGAAACAATCCTGTTCGCCCTTTAGGAAACAATCCCTGGCTTTCTTTAAATGGAGTAAGCTATATGACGTTCTACTCCAAATTTCATTCTTTAGCGATATATTTTTTATAAATGTATAATTGAATTTCATTTCTAATGAAAACAATAGGATGTGCGAGATGCGAAATGACCCATAGCCGTCAACGCACCCTAAAACCTCTTTCTATCTAACAACCAATCTTCTTTGAATTATTATATTCTTATTCTTTTGTCAAATTAACGTAAATATCCTCTGTCATCCCTCGTGAGTGCACACATACAAATTAACGGGATAAATTCGTAAGTCTTACGTGTATTACAGTACCATTTAGGAAACCGATACTTCAGCTGGTGGCGTGTCCGCAGCCACCACCTCCGCCACGGGGTTATCACATTCACACGCACCGCGTCCGTGCCCAAAAGAACAAGTGCGCGGAGCGAAAAGAAGAGTAATTAATGATAAGAATGAGAGAGTGAGGCGCACGCTGAATGGCGCGGACGCTAGCGTTAAGTTGGTGAGCCGCTTGATGCGCCCCTGCGATCCGAAAATTTATTCATCATATTTTTATTTTGCCTCTTTATTTTTTACAAAGCGCTCCATTGTAGTAAAACAAGTAGCAATATATGCAATTTCCCCACCCAATCTCCTATAAATGCCCCATAACCCTCAACGTGATAGCTATTTGATTAAAACATTAATAAACACAGTAAGCGCATATTATGTTATGGAGGAAAGGAATTTGTTCAATGACATCCGCAGGAGGTAAGATTTTCTGGCGGAACAGGTAATATGAGACAATGGGATTGGCTCTAATTAAATCCGATCAGGTGCATGAAAATTAATAGACCATATTATATCCGAACTCAGAACACGGCCTAATGAGGCAGCTTCAATAATACTGGTGGAACATCGAGCATAACTTCAGCAACTCAGAAAACAATTCCCCAGTTCGACAGACTTGTTTAGAGTTTTATTTCCGCGGCATAATTTCTCAGTGGATGATTAATAGATTTTAGTCTTATATGGTTATCAGTTTCTCAGCTGAGGGGTTCATACCCATGGTACCCTCTCCGTAGTTTCATTTTAAACTTGTTGCATCTTAGCTTCTTTGCAAAATGCCTCCCACCGTGACCTTCAGTAAGAGTTTACTCTTTAATTTTCTGCCGTCTTCATAACTGAGCCATGTAATACCCTTCAATGTTGTGCATGTACCTTATTCCTTGACTTGTAGGCATCTTTATTCCTCCAGGAAAAGGAAACGTGACGATTACAACGACTTATTACCTAATGACGTAACGTTGACGAGCTCATCACTGGACCATAAACTACCAAGATGAGGATAAACTTTCCTTTATTTGCGTGGCTATAGTAACTTGAAATTAAAATATAGAGCTTTAGGAGAAAATGTAACCAAGCGCGATGTAAGAATACCCATACTCAAAATTTGAAAATATGTATTATTCAATACTTTTCAGTTCGGAAAATTTTCAATTGGGAAAAGAGAAGTATGTCAGCAATTAAAGCCATCGATAAGGCAGCTTTGCACAAATGCAAATAGTTTATTAACACTGTCAGCAGGAATAACGCAAAATAAATTATGCTATCAAGCCTAAAATATGTACCTAGTATTTAAAAACCAATTTATTCATCTATAATTTCATGTTCCTGTTTAACAAGCACCTCAAAATATTATTTAGTTCCTCTCTTATGATATTGTTCAAATCTCCTGAAACTTTTCATCAATATTCTTATTGCTAATAAATAACAAACTCTACCGTAGGGGTGCTGACGGAAATTAGGCACATGTTCTCTTGAACTCCCGCGGGACTTCTTTAAAACTTGAGCATCTTTCACCTCGCATGTTTTTCTTTCTTCATTTTTTTGTGTCCTCAGACTTATGATCCATTCCTCCATTTAATTCCCACCTTGATACTCATTTAACCTATCACAGCTCTCTTCACTTCTTACTACCTCTTCCATTCAGTAATTTTCTTCCTTTGTATTTCACTCCCTATAAACCACCTTCTGGGTGGAGTTGAAGAGCTCGGACCTTCTGGGTGGTAAAAGAGATGTCCTAGAATGAGAAATTTCTCCTATTGGGATAACCCTGTAGGGGCGAGGGGTGTGGCTTGCCCAGGAGGAACACTTTTTGGGTCTCGATGATTGCATCCGGCTACGAAAGGCTTCTCTTCCGGTAAGGGTAGTAAAATGATGCAAGGTGCCGGGCAATTTTGATTTAAAAATGAAAAATAAATTTCAGAGGACCAAGTTCTAAAATGCTCGAATCCAAGAATTCTAGCGAAGATTGAGCAAGGTCGTAAAAAACTACCCAAAATAGCTTTCAATGAAAATAAAACTTATCGAGATGAAATAGCATGCACCTACCCTTACTTGAATGCTAAGTAGAGAGGACTTGCACTTATGTCTGTAAGCACTTGAACAATTACAGTAATCAGTAATTCGCATGTGATTCAATACTGTAGACCCATAAGCGCCATTCGCAAAGAGTAGCCTAATGCCAACGCCAAGTTTCCTTTTACTTTTCCCCACTCTCTTAATAGTCCTTCCCTAATCAACCCACCTTTCTGTCCATAATAAAGCAAATTATCTCAGATGGTCGTGGTTCCTGCTCACCATGACTACTATAACTCAATATTCTAACGCTTTCTTCATATTAAAAATATGTATACATCCTGGTTCTTATAACTTCAAAGAGATGACGAAGCAGGGGCACATACCCTGTACGCTTCAGATACAATGAAGTAACTTCGCATAAATGGGAGAGAGTGAGAATCAACATGTTATCAAGATTGTTTTATCCATCCTCTCTCTATTACGATAAAAAAGACGTAGTCAACCCGAAGGCTGCTTTGAGGCTCGGAATGATGGAGAACAACGATGCCCCAAGATATATCAATTCACAGAGAACAATCAAATGATGACTAACTACGCGAATAAGGAGAGATGTGTAGATAACGCAAACATACACGAGTACATATATTTTGTGCAAAAGGTAAAAAATATGCATAAATAAAAATATTAGGAATGCTAGAGAAGGAATGTCCTCCTGAATCTGTAGCCCACGGGAGGAACAAGCGAGGATATTGCTTGATCCCTAAATTGCCCCATCTGCTCTCTTATAAGAGCTTTACATCCTTTAAATTTTTCTCGTCATAGACTACTAGGATAAATTCGTTCGCAGAATATCATACTTGCCTCGTTCGGGTGAAAACGTTTTCATGACTCATCAGATGGTGTTAAACCGAGGCCTTTCGACTGGCACCGGTTATCTTCATTCAATGGACTACCATCCCGAGAGACTCTCCATTACAATGAGGGTGCGAATTACCTAAGATGAACTTCACTGCCATAAAATAACGGAGTCCGTGTGAGGGGGATTGCACCACCATCGAGGGCTGAGTCTGCGGCCTTCCGGAAAGGCAACCAGAAGCTCAATCCAGCGCACAACAAAAGCCGTGCACCAGTTTAAGAGGAAAAACACGTCTATATCTACCTTATAACCTTCGATCCGCCATGAGGGTAGGCAGTAGGGAGTTCTGGTACATCATTCTTCCCTATTGTATTAGAGTATGTAGGAATACGTTCGAAGTACGAATCCAATAGACAGACAATTGAGACCGCGAATGCAGTTTTCTTTGCGTATTTTGACTCTTTTAAATTGAGGGATACAGCGCCACAAGCAATCACTTTTTAAATGAAGGGAACTCGATTGAAGATTACGATCATTTCAACAGACGATCTCTTTAAAAATGAATAAAATAACTCTGCGATGATACTGAATAATATTCATAAAATCATTACGTTTTGCTATACCTTGGCATCTTCAGGATAGTTTTCTGTTAGTAGTACTAGATAGCAATGCTACTGGGTAGCGAAACATTAGATTTGAGAAATTTTGCTCAGTGGAGTTTTAAATTTAAATAGTTCATCTGCAAATCACAATGGAATTCCACAGAAAATTAGTCTCCACCACCATTCACTTAAAATAACCTGATTAACTTCGAAATTAGCTTAATAGTCATAATTCCAATGATCAAATTAGTTTACTTTCCAATTGATTCAGTAGTCACAAATTTACAGTGCACACCTCCATTATCATGTTCCCGGAGACCTTGACGTTCTTACCATCCATTGAGCTCCGTCTAAATTTTAAGGGTGCTCATTCTCGGTTCCTATAAGATTACCGATAGCATCAGGGAACAAGTGGCATTGAAATCTCTCACTTGGGGCGACTTTAATTTCTAATTTCAATCAGGTTTACAACGCTAACGAAAATTTTATTTCTCATTAAGTACTTGTTGATTTAACGAGAGAGACCAGTTTAAATATACTACGAGCGAGGTCCATCCTGGAGACGAACAAGAGTACAACTAAGGAGGTATGATAGAGATACAAGAGGAGAGACAAATAATCCAGGGAGTTCATACACCATTCTAAACACCAGAACATGCGACCTTATTGGAGAAAATACCAATGAATTTTTTGATTTCCTTGATTTCAAAGAGTTACTGAGATTGACTGAAATGCGTGATATGCGAGACACATATGAGTACGAGGAGGTATGAGAGAGAAGCAAGAGCGAAAACTTAGGGAGGTTTACACCATTCTAAATATCAGAACGTGCAGCCATTGTGGACAATATTATTTCCAGATGATACTCACGAGACAAGGAGTGAAATATATAACGAGATAAACTCATCCTGGAAAGGGAAACCATAGTGAGAGGAAGGTTAGAGGCAGACAGGAGCGAGAAGATACGGAGAGGAGAATGAAGTGAAGAGGAGGTGCAGTTGCTTTTGCCTTTCCAGCCACCACCACCTCCAACTCCTCATTCCCTCTCAATCCTCACTTCAGTGCTTCGCACACGCGGTCAGATGACGCGGAAGTTACAGCGCAGAACGGCATACCTCCACCTCCTACCTTCCCTCCCTCCCTCATTGGTCGTTAACCTCTCTCTCCCTCCGCCCCTCCTACTGATCCCTCCCAACCCCACCTCCCATCCCTCTCTCCCTCCCCACAACTGCACAGTCCCTCCCTACCTCCTCCACCCTCCCTATCCTTCTTTTATGCCCACGACGCGTGTTCCCGTGGGCTGCTTCTTCTGCTTGCGAGAGAGAGAGAGAGGGAGGGATATAGAGAGAGTGAGTTCAAAGCGAAATGTTCCGTTAACTTCTTCTTCTCCTCCACCTCCTCCTCTGTCTTACCATTTTCTTTCTCCGCCCTGTCTCTCCCCTCTTTCCCCCCTCACTCCAATCTCCTTCTTGCCCCTCTCTTCCCAAATCACGGTCGCTACCCCCGCCTACACAACTCCATCCCTCTCTCCCCTACCCCCCGTGTCTCTCTCTCCCATCTTCTACAGCCTCATCGAAAATGCCCCTCGTCTCCCACCCTTCCTCCACCTTCTCTTCACGAAATCCTCCTCCCCCCTCAATCCTCCTCACTCTTTCTTCCTCCTACTCATCTCACCTCAGAGAACCATAGAGAAAGAGAGCTCGGTCCGAAGTGAGTTTGGCGAGAATGTGAATATATTCCATTGGGTGAAAAGTAGGGATACGTAGTACTCCGAGATCGACATTCAATATCGACCATATTTACGGATTCGTAAGAAGCGAGTCGCGCTTCTTACCTCAATTTGGTTCTCTCCCTGACTCAATTTTTTAACGAAGTATTCTTGTAAAAAATATTTCTTTCCATTCGCGGCCAATAAATGATCGAAAGATCATTTATTGGCCGCGAATGGAAATCGCGAATCACCTTCTGCGCGTCACTTATTGTATACTTTAATAATATCCCACAAAAATGAAACTCTTGAATGACTTAAAATACAATTTCCTTCTTTAATTTCTTCTGCATGTACTTTTTTCTAAATAAAAATGCTCGTATATTTTGTTGGTTTGTTAATAAAAAATGTCGTTAGATGCATAGAAAGCTCTTAAAAAGCATTTAAAAGCTCTTATGAAATCACTCTTGTATCACAAACGTCTGCGGATTGTCTCCTTCTCCTTTCATCCCTCCCTCCTTCCATTTATCTCCTATCTCCTCCCCCTCACCACACCTTAGACGACCGAAAAGAAAATCATACAAAGGGGTGGGTCCGAAGTGAGATCGGCGAGTAGTAGAAACGCGTGAGAAGTCTCAAGCTCGCAATTCTGAAGTTCGCTCCAATATCGAAATTATTAACGGATTTGCAAGGACAGCACCGTAAATGTTTACGAGTAGTTTCCAAATTTACTGCCACCATATATAAGGAGCGTTCTTACATAAGAGCGACTCGCAGATGTTTCATAAATACCACGTAAGTTACGAGAGTGACGACGACCAACCAGAGAGAAATATTTTAAGAATGTTTCGTGATCGAATAAACTTTGCGCACACACCATCCAACATGCGCAACTCCTTTGGCATTTCAAGCGATAGGAGAACTTCGGCGACTATTAAGCAAGATGCATATTGGAACTCACCTCTTGGGCAAGTTCGTAAAGTGAGATTGCAAGTTACGCACACGAAGCGGTAAAGGGCTTCAGAAGCATGTTTTTTGAAAAAATATTGTTCCATGTCTTTATTTACTTTCAATGATCTGGATAACAGCTCATAAGACTATTGAAATCGGGTTTTTAACAAAAAAGGCTAGATAAATACGACCCTGACATAGCGGAATATACCTACCTACTTTTAATATCAAATAGACTCTAATTGTAAATTTTAGATTAACGTGACGTCTATTCTCTCTATACTATAGAATAAAGCACCGGGTAAGGGACTCCAAAGTCCCTCTCATTCCATTTCTAAAAAAATTATTCCAAACAATTTAAAACCGTGTTGATATTAGTTTTAGTGACTCCAAAATCATGCCTCTTTAGGTAGTAAAATTACCAGAAAAACTATACATTTGAAGCATGATTAGCTGACAATAAGTTAACTGCAGTTTAAGATGCCTGACAGGCACTTAATCGGTACAGAAAAGGTGACAAGAGGCAGACTTTCTCCTCGGCTTTTTTTCCCATTGCATGACACAATCAAAAGCATTTCTTTCGATATTTGTGGCCTGCGGGCGGAGTTTACGATCTCATCGGCTGCGGTGTAGCCACATAGCTTAAAGAAGTTCAAGAAAAATCAATCGAAAAATCAGGAATCTGAGAATAAGCAAGGTTGCCTTTTCTTTCATCATCCCAGGAAATCAGAGTAAGCAAAATTCTGAAATCCAACCACGGAGCCAATTCTCGACATGTGCAAGAAAAATATACCCTATCATTCCGTGTGCTGGACACGAAATCCGTTCGCCTCAATGACTTGTAAGTTCCTCCAACTCGTCGTATATTACGCACACACTGGGGGCACATAACGGCATCAATACATTTAATATGGAGTGAAGTTACGACAAAATACAGCCTTCCTCACCACTCGAGTACATTTATCCAAAAACTCCCCTTCCTAAACTCGTCTTTTGCTTCAGCTGTAGGCATCACGATCGCAAAACTTAACCCATTTCTCCAATTACATGGGGCCGTTAGCAGAAATTATTTTCAGAAAACAGTTCGTAACAATCTGTTCAAGTTGCAGAAAATTAGAACCGTATTATTTCGTGGCACATATTTTTCAATTGCAAAACACTTAAAGGGGAGAATAGAGACGATCCAACCAGCTAAAACGCTGATCACGTAAGCCAATCAGGTACACAAATAAAGCAACCGCGCAAAAATCAGCAACAGCATGCTGAATTTTACTGTTACTTTAATTGGAAGTAGGAAAATTACGATAAATACTTCCCTGTATACTGAGGGAATAATATGAGCACATTGCTTACAAAATAATTCTATGAAATAAAAATGAAAACACCTAGGAAGGCCGGATGTTTTATTCTAGTCAGCTTCACATAATGTCTACGGATATAATCATGACCTGACTGAAGAAAATTGAGTTTGATAATCAAATTGCGAGGAACTGTAAGTAATACTCAATTTCTTAAATATTTTATGAATATCAAATCTATCCATTCTTCTAGTTCCCATAAAACAGTCATTTTCTTATTTATTGTGCAACCGGCAACTTTCATGCATTTCGGGTATTGCAGACTGGGATGAGGCCAAAATATGCAAGTTTTCATCTCCAAATTATAAAAATGGCAAGGATAAACTTTAAATACTCTCCATAGGAAGAATTATGAGACGAGTAAAGCCGCGAGTAATAGCTAGTGAAAATATACATTTACGGGCTGCTGGAATGGAGAAAATATTAATAGAGGGGATCAAATCAAAATCAGGCGCGGATGTTCCCAACCATTGCATTTCCCGCTCATTAGGCAGGTCAACTCCATGAAAATTGTTGCGTAAAATAAAATATCTGCCAATGACACATAAACATTCGCATAGAACAGTCTTTTATGACTGTTAATTCGGCTTCCATGAATAAACAAGTTTATAAGTACACACATAAGCACCAGTATCTCTTTAACTCAACTTCACCTCAAAGCAGAGTGTAATTAGCGTTTATTGGACGACGCAAGACCAGACACAAACACCGTAAAAAATGGAAAACAAAAGCTGTAGATAAAACGCGATGACCACGTTGAAATGTTTTTGTTGGTGCCAAATGACCGAAGGGAAAACAAATGAAACTAGGTAGGGCATAGGTATCCCTGGGGATTTTGTAGCTAAAATAATACCATCTACCGATCTTGAAGACCGCGTGGGCGACGTGAAAAGAATGTTACGTTCCCATCCCGAGGGTCAGGGTTCGAATCCCACCATTGGAAGACATGTTTTCTGCGGAATTCCGTTCTACTTTAGTGTCATGCGGACGGCATTTCAATACAGCACTCTGCCCGTCGGTTGGGTGGTGGAACTGCGGGTCCCTTGGCTCCTTTGGCTAGAGCGAGCCAATGATGACAACGACCTTTTTCCCAACCTTCCTCCATTACCCAAATAATTATTCTCGTTCCAACCTTCCAACCTACCTATAAAAGGGAGTAAATGACCTCAGTCTTAACACCCTTCACAAATTATTGCTACTAAATTAAGCAACAGTTGCAGGTAAAACGCAGGGAGCACCCTGAAATAGATCCGGAAGCACTATTTTACAATGGAAAGGATCATAAATGTATTTTGCGCCAAAACGATGACAATCAATCAGTCTCTGTAGATATTGCACGAAGAACGTTCATCAGACGAAGGATCAGGAAAAAAAAGCATGCATAAACTTCATGAGCTGATAATGGATTAAAATTACTTCGTCAAGAAATACCTAACACGAATGGATAGGGAACAAGGAAATTCTGGTGTTATGATTGGAAACCAACATTTTAGCAGGTAAACATTAATTACAACGAGTTTTAATGAGTCCAAATGGAGGCAATCCTCCAGTCTCAAGTTAAGCACACTGAGCGTTACCTCTATGAAGAATTAGGAATGAAAACATATTATCATTCTAAAGGATTCTTACTTAACTTCATAAGCTGATAATGGATATGGATTATTAGGCACGTCAAGGTATACCTTCCACAAGCGGATCGGGAACAAGGAAGTGTTGGTATCATGGCTGCAAGGGGAGAGGTAAGGGGAGATAAAGGGGAAGGGACAGTTGGCCGCCACTGGCAAGCGCCCCTCGACGGGGAAGCCGTGCTATGGTCCTCCTTTCTCTCCTCTCTTCGCCTCTCCTCCAATACTTTCCCCAGACTCCCTCTCTCTCCTTTTCCTCCTCTCTGCCTCATCGCGATTCCCTCCCACGGAGCAGTCCCGTCTCCTCCACCCGACCGGCGAGGAGATCCAACAAGCGACCACATCTTGAGAGTTGCCTCCCTTTTTATTTATTTTCAAGGGCGGAAGGAGAATACGAGTCGACGGAGATGGAAGACGAACGATGATGCTCACTCGCTCGTGTCAAGCTGGCGAAAAGTTTACTGGGTCCGTCACTCCTCCCACGGCTTTCGAACTTTCGACAAACTTAATCGTTCGACGAGTTATTCAGTGTTGAGATTGTCGTTTTTTTATTGGGATTCCGAAAAAGACAACTTCATCGAAGCGAGAATTCTATACGATCTGTGTCACCAGTATATTCAGAAAGCTAATATTTTATGCAGTTGTGTTTCTTGCTTCCTTGCTCCTTGTCCTTGGCTTTCAACCAACTCAACGTTTGATGTGTAATTTAGTGACAAGATTATGGAATTTTTTTCTGTTCCGGGAAGACAAAATTCACCTAAGAAAACGTTATGCACAGTATTTTTATCTATTATTTAGTAGCCAATTTCACTTTTATGTACCTATAACACCTGCTTTTTATACCATTTTTGACCCTTTGACTTTCGGCTGACTTAAAATTCAATCTGCCATTCATTTGAAAACCATAGCGTTCCTTTGTTCTGAGAAAGAAATGTGAATCAGACTGAGTTCCATACTACCTGTTTCATAAGTATACAGGTTAAGTTAAATTTTAGGCAGTATAATCCTTATTTTCTTAAATTTGTCCCTTTAATTTAATTTCGGATAGCTTGAGCGTTTTATCTGTCATTTAGTGTTCATGATGAAGTGTTTTTCTGGTTCCGAGGGAGAGTCATTCATCGAAGTAATAGTTCTATATAAACCATTTAACGTGTAAAGAGGGAAAGCTAATTTGTTCCGTATGGATAATCCTCTTGCCACACTTTTACACCCATAAATTGACTAATGATCAGAGAACTGTTTCGCGGGTGTATAGAGTTCCTTGCTTGTCCTTGCTAAATAAATTTCTAATACAGTTGTTATCATTGTTTCCTTTCCTTATATTACCTTATATTTTTATCCTTAACTTGAATAATGACTAAAATAATGTGTTCATTCTGTTTCGAGAAGGAACAACTTCGAAGCAGAATACTGGTTTTTCACGGTTATGGAGTATGCATCTTAATTTTTAAGTACATAGATGAAATGCCTGTTTCCGTACTTTTTGACCCAAAACATGACTTTCGACTGATTAGAATGTTCGAACTGTAATTCAGTGTTGAGATTCTAATGTTTTTTTCTAGGGAAAGTCACCTTCAATCTATAGTTCTTTAAAAAACACAATGTTTAGAGTCTGCACAGAGAAAGTTATTTGTTAGATAATTGTAATTTTTACCACTCTTTTTGAACCTCAATTAGGCTTTCGTCTAACTTTATAGTCCGATCTTTCATTCAGAGTTACGATTACGGTACTTTTATGCCTCGAAAAAGGAATATGCATTGACAAAACATTTCCAAACTATAATAAAAATAGCTATAAGCTTTGTATTTACACCGTTTAAACCGCTATAAGGAAAATTCTTGGGAAATTCACTTTGGATTTAAAAATTGAATTGTTTAAATATAAATAAACCTGTAAAATGAATGTCGCCGGTCAAAATCACCGTGTAGAGCGTGGTGACGTATACGCACTAGCAAGGTCAGCATTTAGCAAACTCAAGTCTTTTCAAGGCTGGCTCACTGGCTTCTTCTGAACACGGAATGCTGATATGGGGTTTCCGTTGCACGAAGAAATATCTGAACCTCACCAATACATGGAGTGGGAGAAGAAGTAACACATACATATAAGCAAACTTTGCAAATTTATGTTTTCAAAGTGATATTCCTCTTCCCACGTGCAACTTTGGAAGACGATTTGTGAAGAATGAAAAATTTATACGGCTTATGTAATTTTTCTGTCGTTGGACCATAAATTGCAGCATACTGAATATATCTAAATCAGAATCCTTTTACCCGCTGGAAAATATTGCCTAGAGCATGAGCGTTTTATCAACTCGAGGGGTTCTCTTTCCCAGATAAAACTGAGGTCAAGCAGCCATTAAGGTTGTCAAGGTCTAAGCTGACTCAAGAGATCTTCGAGAGACATATAAGACCTAACAAGACATTTATTTCCAATTTATTATGACATTCACAGAAAAATTATATTCACAACAATAACTCTAAGCAATATGATACAGTTGACTAGATGACGTAACATATCAATGAGTGACCCAAAACCTTTTGTATGTTATTGCAAACTCAGCTTTTCCGATAATAGGGAGCTATTTTTCAATACTCAATTCGCAAGGCCTATATAATACAGCAAGTGCTAAATATTATTGGTTTGTGTGAATGTTTTAGGAAAACCCCGATACAGATAAGTATAAGCTCTACAGCATAGTGTATGTATCATCTGACATTAACTCGAACTGAAAAATCTGCATTAAAGGTATGGAAAAACACTAATCTCCAAGCTCGTCACTGCCCTTTGAGTATTGATTGAAATCTTTGGACGAGCAGAGTAAAACCATCAAGCACAAGCAAACATTAAAAGAAACGGAAAAGAAGTATTTTCTTACATACATTTATAGTTTAAGTCCCAGTATAACTAAAAATTAACGACTACGGGCCCTTCTCACTTGATATTACTTAATGAATCGGGGAAAAATCTATTAGACACAGGTTGTATTACCCCGTGAAGAAATCCAAAGTTTTAAATAATGAAATAAAAATGGACTGAACGGTGAAAATTAACTTTAGAACTTCAAGCAGTCACCTTCGACCTAATACATCGCTATATACAGTAAATAATAACACTGATCTTTGAGGCATAGCAGAAAACCATATCTTTTTTCGGGCATTTATCATGACATATACTTGGTTACACGGAAGAAGCCATAGTAGAACCATGAACTGTTTGCAAATATTTCGTGATAGACCGAGGCATCCTCATTTAAACCTTTAAGCCAATTTTGACGTGGATATGCGTTAAAAATCATATCGACAATGGGGGACCGGGACGGTAACGGCGATGTAAAGTTTGTAGAGTGGTCCATTCCGACTCAATAACTTCGTGACTAAAAATACAATTGAAATTAATGCGGTCTTATTCAATTGGGTATACGGCTACGATACGAGCGTGATCTTGAGTTTATGCCACGCTTGGACGAGGCACGAGTTGGGGCCCGTGACGACTGGCGGTCATTTCGGCGTGGGAGAAAAGTTCCGTGCGGTACATCTCGCGACTTCTCTGAGTGCTAGCGAGCTGATTTAGGTGTCAAACGAATCTTCTAGTCTACATCAGTCTATTCACGCCAAAATTTGATTTTATATACTATAATTACTGCGGATAAATCAAAAATATTTATTGGAAATTCCAGTAAAATTTAAGATATCGACTCATACTCTTCAAAAAACCAACAGGAAATAGAAGAGAACGCAACCAGATGAAAAGGGCGAAAAATCCGCGACCTCAGCTCACTCTAGAGGCTCCAAGAGACGTCCAGTTTAACCGAAGCCGAGGAATTCTCTGGGCACAAGATCTTTCTTGGGAAACCACAGGCGGCACGGGGAAAGGATCTGACCCCAGTGCTCTGACGCGCGAATTTCACACTTCGTTGAGCTCATCACTTGGTGAGCTGAAACATCACCGATCAAACCGACCATCGAGTCGAAGATCGTGGCAGTTGGATATAGCCTCTACGACCACATTTGAAGGAATTTTAAATACACTTACAGCTTGGGGAGAAACGGCACCCTGATTGTCTTTTATGAAAATTCCCACCGCAGTGGCGGAGATTTTCCAGTGGGATACCGATCCCTCAATTGGAGCGATATGTGGAGAGCACTCGAGTTCAGCACTCCGTCCGTCGGATGGGACGTTAAATTGTAAACACGGCGGAATCTTTCATTGAGGGAGGACACCGGGTTTTTCTACGTCCTTTCCCCATTCCCCGAAATATTTCTTCCCTTATAAGCCTTACTGTAAGGGTGCAAATTACCTCAAAGGTCGGCCATCTCGCCAAATATTCAACCAACCAACGACTACTTTTGACGGAATTTCAAATCAACTCGCATTTCTGACTCGGCTCGATTTCTATTCGGGGAGAAACGGGACGCTGATCATCTTTCCTGAAAATCCCCACCTTTAACCTTCCATGGGATGAGAATCGAATCCGGCTTCTTAGCGTGGGAGGCTGGCACAAAAGAAACTCTCAACGAACCAATCCGAAGCCATCCCCTAATCTTTCTTCTCTCTTCTCTCCCGTCCACGTCCAATCTTCTTTAAAAATCCCCAACCCACGACGCGACGTGTCCCTCACAACCCCAACCTCCCCCATTGCTCGCCCGTCCCTGCCAATTCCCCCCACCCCACCTGCCTACCCTCCTCCTTCCCCCCGTCCTCCCCTAACCCTTTGCCCTCTCCATCCCGTCATCTTTTCCGACTCTGGAAATCAAATCCGCCCACCTTAACGCGTTCTCCTCCTTTCCTGCCGCCCCCACGTTCCTCCTCCTCCTCCACCTCAAGAAACTCCTCCACGACGTCACTCTCCTTTAACCCAACCTCGCGTCTTCAAGAAGAAGACGGATGAAAGAAGAAGGTAAGAAGAGGGTGGGGGACGAAGGAATGGAAAGAGAAGCAGAATTTTAGAGATGGGAGGGAAGGCATATCTTCCCGATACACCTGATGCTGCCGCCCACTCCATCAGCATGAGAAACACCCAGCTAAAATTTATACCTCTAAGAAAGCCGCAATAATTCGTTTGAGAACAGAAAAAATAATAGTTCACGTAGTCACACGCGCAGGTGCAAGATATAGAACTCGAGTGAGGAAATTCACAATGAAAAAAATCGGGAGGCGTGAGCTGTAGGAGGAGTGAGAGGCTGTAGTGCAGCAAGAGAGTACAAGTACAGTAGTGACAAAAAGATGTTCTCGAATTAGGATATTCGTCTTGAATTAGGATGACTCGGTGAATGGCTGGCACACGTAACCTGCAAATAGGGAAATTAGGTTCTAGTCCGGTTAACTTGGTCGAATGTTTTCGTGGCGGATTCCCAGAGATTGGCGGTATTTAAAAATTATGACGGCAGCTACACGTAAATTCGAGAGGATAAATGAAAAGAGACCAATACAAGCATGAGCTCTAAGAATATAGTTTTTTAATATAAATGAATAATTACCCATAAAATGTAGGGACTGAGATGGACAAAAATAAGTGAACAGAGCACCTAATACTACAGTAAGAGTAGGTAATAACCAGAGAGTTTTTACGATTAATTTGGTATAAAACTTACATTTAACTCACATTGAGAATTTGGCGAAAGTTAACAATCTCACTGTAATATGTTGGAGCAAAACGTTGTTGGTGATCGATGCACACAAATAAATGTATAGTTTTAATAACACTGACATACCGCAAAATATAAAAAGATGGGGCACATTTTTGAGACATCATCGTATCGTCATCGGCCGTTGGTTCCCGTTTAAGTCTTAAAAATATATTTTTCAGTCTCCCACTAGTTTTTTAATTTTGTGCTTAATGTTTTTGAAACCAAATATTTATTTGTGTAATCTCACCATTATAATCTCACTCAGGTTTATGTAAAAAGTTTTCTTTCAAGATGAATTTGCTTTGGCACAAGTTAAAAATACTATGGTGAGGTATGCTATAAAAAATATTAGCTTTCTTATTGCAAATTAAAAAATACATGGAAATAAGGGGAGCTCTCTCATGGGAGGTTTATGGCAAGAGAAAGCCTGAGAGGTGTATGCATTAGTTTGACAAATAGGTATATCCTCCTTAATGTACTTGCGTTTTATGGTTACTACGTATTACCATAATTCTTATGTCCAATTCTATACCTATAGCTGGATGAAGAGGGCCCTTCTCCAAGTTTTTACTTCCTTCTTTACTTTACTCATTAATTATTGCGCGAGTCTACCTTTATCTTCGTTTTTGCGGTATCTATATTTTGGTTTGCCATCCCTTCCAGTCAGAACCACTCGAAAGAGCGAGGAGAATACAAAAAAATGAGCGTCGAAAAGATGAGAAGAACCAAAGCGGAGGAGAGGTTTCTAAGAGGGCGTGGAGGTGAGGCAGTTGAGGAGGGCGGGGAAAGGTATGATGTATATCAAGAAAGAGGCAAGAGAGAGAAAGAATGAAAGAGAGAGAGGTAGAAGGAAGAAGAAGAAGATTCCCTCTTATACCCAAGACGATCCGACTCGCCAATAACACGGCAGCACGCAGCGTTGGTAAGGGGAGGGATTCTCAAGCGAACCAGCCAAGCCAAACCTCTCTCACACGCACACCACCATCTTCATCCCATCATCTCCAGCCGGCCACGGAGTCGAGAGGCGAAAAGCAGAAAGATTTTCATTTAATTCGCTCGCTCGTCTTCTCCACGGTCCTTTTCTCCTTCCATTCCCCCTCCACGATCCTCCCTTAGCATCCCTCATGAAAACAATTAAGGCCCGTGGTTACCACGGCTTTAAAGTGATATTTCAATGACTTAGCGTCAATGGAAGCTGCGTTCGTGTCAAAACTCGGATTTAAAACCCCGATAAATAACGACGGTGTTATAATTTCAACCAGAAAAGGGATGTTATTCAGGGTGAAAGCGTTGTTTTTTCCTACCTCATAATTCCGTTATGCTTTTCATAGTAATATAATTCACTAATTCGTCGAAAATATGCTTGCATGGTACAAAATGTAACGATATAATTATATACGCAGGAAATTCGAATCATTTAGAAAATATTTTTAAAATTAAAAATCTATTAAATGGATGACTTTTATACCTGAACCCTTTGTTAAGCGAGAATCTGAAAATCACTCCGAATTGACCCTACTAGATTTACTGATCTTCCACGATCTGTATGTATGAAGAAATAATTTATTGGTTCATTTACCAAGATTTTCATTTAAAAATATTGGATTTCTACGCATAAAGAATAATAGAATTGGAAAATGGGCATTTTCATTGATGCTCCCAAAATTTCCAAGAAGGGTTTATATGAGAAATGTTTCGTCATAAAATGTTTCGACTTAACGTTTCTCTTACATTACGAGGGTCTTCAGGAAAGAGGAGACGCAGTGTTATATTTCATTACATATAAACATTCTTTACATGTATTGTTTTGCATTCTATTGAAAAATTCCTGGCATGAAAATAGTGATTTTTTGAAAGTGCCACTGAGGACGATTTCCTCTTATAATTTTAAGTAATCGATTGATATAAAGGTTTCCCTTTGGAAGTTAAATATCAATCCTATATTAAATACTTTATTTATCAACATTTTATTAAACAGTATGAGAGTGAGTTCTTCTGAGAAACTCCAGACGGTCAAGGGTAGTATTTAAAACCTAAAATAAACCTCAACCCCTAAAACCTTAAACCTAAAATCTACCGACGGTTTTCGATTTCCCATCCTAGAGGTTGGTTTTTGAGGGTTCCAAAAATATTTCATATTTTCTTTGTCCTTCGGCATTATTTGGAGGGACATTGAAACAATGGTAATTACAAAAAATAAATCAAATGCAAAACTTTCTGCTTTTATTATTTGTAGCTCCCAGCAGTTTTGAATGTTCCTCCATATAATCCGCAATTATATCACGACCTAAAATTTTTCCTTCTAGAACTCCGTATGTTAACAAACTCTTGTTATAAGAAACTCAGCAATGATTTAATATTCGAGCAACAGAATTTGCACCATCCGCCTTTTGAGCTTACGTACTACGTGTACCAAGAGTCTATGGATATTTCACTAAACCATTTATTTAAAAAAATAATGTTTATCTGATTTTGACTCATTCAGCTTTAACTCGTCCCATCGAATATTTGCATTCATTGGACTGCATCAAAGGGAAATCTTTCGAGCATCCTTTTCATCGTTGACAGCATTTTAAAAACGTTCGACGGTCACCTATTTCTCTCGGATCCTTAATGAAGGCCATGTCCAAGATATTTTAGCACTGTTTTACGGTGGTTCACTTTTAACTATTTTACTACTGAAATTTAGAATTAAAACGCAGCTTCCCATGAAGTTATATGATTTAATTGACTAAGTTAGATAAGTTCGACTAGGGGAAAGCGGAAAACTAGGACTCTTACCAACCACACCTATCCGATTCCCATGGTAAGATTATGTATAGTACGTATAATACGTTGACTCTCGTAGTTCCTAAAAATTTTGTAGCATGTAGTGTATTGCACATTTTTGCGGAAATTCACCCACCTGTCGTATTTTTAAACCTATTATAACTAAGAGCTGGTATACCGACTTCCGCCTCTGTGGCGTTGGGTGCCGCTCATATGCATAGATTGGTTCATGCAAAGAACAATGGTTAAATCTCTACAATTAATGGCGATTTGATTTTTGCAATTACTCTGATAAAAACGATAATCATATTAATGAATAAACATTTTCGACGGTAAAAGTTAATTGCAGCGAAAATGTAAAATATTACTGCCTATGTTGTATTTTTTTGAGGGTTACACTTTAATTACAAGTCACCCAGGTCATTTCTGAAAGGTTCCACTGAAAATAGACGGCACTTAAAGAAGGGAACTACCAGGGTACTACGTAGATGTAGGGACAAAGGCCTGCCACGATAGTAACACCGGTTTCCGATTGATCTCCGAAGTGTAGCATCGTTGGGTTCGGCTCAAATTCGGAGGGCTCTTGTTAGTCCCCAAGAGCTGTTGTCCCAGTATGCTAAAGGCAAATTGTAAGTGTGAAATGACCTTACAGTCTAAGCATGTTACACTGAATTACTGCCGCAAAAGATATAGAGGGTAGCGGACGTATCCGCACTAGCTCCCATCTCATATTCGTCGCAACCCTTAACACGAGCTAGCATACGTTAAGACTCCGTTCCGCTCGTGCGAACTGGAGAAAGGGAATCCCCGTCGGAGATGAAGTCAACTCGACCACTCCCAATCTCACTTTCTTCTCTCCAACCTCCCTTCACCCCACAGTCGACGCTTGGACTTTCACAAGGCGGTAAGTGCATTTTGAACTTCTGTATCCTTCAGGGTGAAGGAAGGAGTGGGAAGAAGATAAACCGGCGACGGGATACGGTTCACAAGAGCGGAAGCGGGTCCCCCCACTCCCTCTCGTGCGAACTAACACCTTCCTCTCTCTGCCGCCAGGGGGAAACTTATTTCGCTCTCACCTTTCCCTTTCGGAGGAGTGGTTGTGACCACGAGTCGAGCGAGTGAATTTGTCGAATAGAGTTTCCACAGCCACGTATTAATTTGGTGTCCGAAATCACTTCAAATACATTTTCCTATTATCGTTAAGTATTTTGATAATATACAGCAACAAATCAGGGCTGAAGTGGTTGAATTTTTCCACGAAGGAAAAAACAGATGTTGCAGATTTCCGCTGGAAATAACTGTATTGCACGACTATTTTCGACGCACTACGTTATTTTCAAGTCTTGATTACACTTGATAATAACGTAAAGCATCGAAACTAGTGGCGCATCAAACTCATTTCTTGTGGAAAACAGCAACATCAGTTTTTACCTTCATAATTATTTTGATATGGTATTCTCTATGAGAAATATTTAATATGACCATGCCATTCATCTTTAAGTATTTTGACGTTAATCCTACAAGTTCTGGTGGTTCGGCTCCTGAGAAATCTGATGACAAGCCAATGACTAATCGGAATCTCAGGGGCATAAGGGGCCACCAGAATCGTCCGAGAAAAAAAATATTTATCTACACATGGAAAGTCGATAAATGAATAACGAGTAAAGTTGATTTGCCCATTTCTTCAGGCAAGTTCATTAAAATCTACCCGTGACCCATAGTGCATACTGACCCCAGGGTATGTGGCAGGGGGTGATGTATCAACAGAAGTAGCAATACACCCAACCCCCAAGCGAAACTGCGGACCTCTTGGCGCCTACGAATGACCAACGGGATCGAGTTGGTGTGGTGACTAGAGCACTGCTTCCCCAACCACGAGCCTGTGCTCAGATGCCGGCATATGGCGGTGGATTTTCACAGGAAACCCGACCCCTACTAGGATGCCATATTCAGAGAAAATCAAATTCAGAATTCTGCTCGTCGAATAGGGCGTTAAACTGTAGACCCACTGGCATCACCCATAGCGTTTAAGGATTAGGCCAATATCGACACTGAGTTATTCTCCAATCTTCCTCGATTCTCAAAATAATCCTTACCTACATTCTTATCCACCTATCTTTGGTAGCGAAAATGAACTCAACTGTTCATTGCCTCAAAAAAACGACCAACTAGCTGTCATGTAGGTATTTCGACACTTACTGTACAAGAGGCAGTTAATGAAGTTACTCCCACATTCATTAAAAAACCACATTTTCTTCAGGAATATCAACACACCACCTTCAAAAATCTATCTCGTTTCACTACCCTACCACAGAAATCGTCAATAAATGAAAGAAGGGTTGAAGTTACAAGGATAAAAGTTCCTAGTTCAAATAAAATCGCAGCCAAGGCGTGTGGGATGGGGATTGATTTATCTCAAGAACACATCTCACCAGAAACGCCTCACACCCTCCCACCCCATCGTGAAACTGCGGAGGCCAACGTAAGACGCTATATGGGCTCACAGCTGCAAGTCCTATACGATGTATGGAGTACTGCACTCCAAGTGCTTTTCATATAGCACTCATCTACGGCTCAAGATTCCCTCAAAAAGTCTTAGAAACTAACGGAATTAGAGGCCAGGGTCTTGGGGTGAGTATAAAGAAATCTAGCTTCTATTAATCCAAAAGGAAACGTGATTCTACCATGAGTTTTAAGGCAGCTTAAGATCTCAAGTTCCCTCTGACTCTAAAATACGCTAGAGAAAAACAGGAATAATTAATGGAGCTAGAGGAACTTAATTGCTCAACTTTTACAAATTCTTCGAAAATTCATTTTTTTCACTGCAGTGCAAGACTGAACTAAATAAAAATCAGATGAAAGTACCTTAGGACCACGAAAATTCACTATAGTAGAAAGAAATTCGTCATTCTTTTGAAGAGTTAAAGCAATCTTTCATGAGAACTTTAAAGAAAAAGTTTTGAGAAAATATGTTTTGACACCAAAGCAATGGAGATTGGTAACAATGCATATATTTTTCTCCATTGAAATATTATCATGATCCATGTAGAGTGCTTATTAACGAGCACAGAAAACTGCGTGAAATTATCATTTTTATGGGTCACGCAATTTTTATCTAAGACTTCTCAATAGAATTCTTGGATGTTAATTATTCTCATATAAACACAATAAAATAAAATGTAGTCATAGAATGAACATAATATTTAAATTGACAAGAGGCATAGATTCAGCGAAACGCCTCACATCCGCAGAAATCCATAGAATGTCAATTAGCTACACCAAAGCTAAGAACGAATGTCTTAAATTAGTATGGTAGATATGAGCATATCGGTGACACCACACAGTCCTTGTGGTTAGCGCCATTTTTTTCAATCCCCATCTGCGTAATCGCTGGCCTCTCTGGGGCTTTTGTATGAGGGAGGTTTTTCATTGCCTTTGACTGACTGCAATCGGCAACCGCTGTATTCGGAAACTGATTTTTTTACCGCTGTGTCAATTTCCCGACGTGAGGGAGATCGAGTGCACTGATGCGCAACGCGAGAAAAACGATTGCAATGAGTTCAACGGGTACGCAATATCACACTTCCTTTTTCCAACCGCTCGTCGCCGTCGAAGAAAAAATCAATTGTTGCAATAATTATTTCGGACTGCGATGCGACAATTTTGATACTGCGTTGGTCACACGAGTGATCCGATGCATTTTAGCAGCAAAATAAAGCCATCGCACTGTTGGAGGGGCGATGACAAAAAAGCGACGAAAATTCGAGCAAAAAAAATGAAATGCTCCACATTGTTGCACGACACACTCGGAATATTTTTTGCGAGCTTGCAAAATTGATTTTTCTCTTTACAAACTGTTGAAAGCCCTCGTATCCCAGCATTTATATCATCGTCAGCCCGACAACGAATCCAACATTCCCTGAAAATTTCCTTTACAGCAAGACCACCAAAAGAGAAATGCAATAAAAGCAAGCAAGAACGAACGAAAGCATGCAAAAATATCTCCCGTGAGCGTTCTAACGGTTCTCCATTTGGAAAATTATATAAAAACTCAGGTCATAAAAAAACATATCAATCAATGCATAAAATTGTTCTCGCATGACGTTTATTTTAGGAATTCCGCTACACAACCAAAATGGCGACTTTGAAAAACAATTTTTGCACAATTGAACGACAGAGCAGACTGAGGCAAGCCTGTGAATAGCATCCCAGTTATTTCTCTCAGTCGAAAAACTAACTTTCCAGTTTTGAAAATAAATAATGAAATGAACATTAATTAACTACAGTCGTGAAATTTTAATTCTATCTCGTCCTTTTAATATACATGACAAGTACTTCATTTTCCAGTAAGTCAAGGTGTACAAAACATTAGGTTTGTTTATTTGACTCTTAATATCAATTGTGAAGTTCAGGATTAGAAGACTTTTTGAATGCAAGCAAATACAATAACTGAAATTGAGCCAGAAATAATTCACACTGAATGTCAAACAGAGGCTAGCAAGGAAGTTTAGGTACAGTGTATTTATTGCTATAACTTTTCTCACTGCTAATAATTTAACGCTCATTTCCATTTCACACGAAATATTACCCAAAGGTACCAGAAGCATCTGTATGTATTGTATTGATATTATGATAATGATTACTTTGCAAGCTTTCAACAAATACTCCGAATATTAAGCCCTGATTATCTGAAGTTTTGCACTTCATTCGCTCATCCGAGCCTACTGAAAATTTCAGACGGGGTATTAACCACATTTCTACATTACTGGAATTTAGAAAACGAGATAGGTAAGGCTTATAGTTTAAAGGCCTACAATATTCGTTGGAGCAGATTAAGTGGGAAAAAAGAGACACTAGTATTCTTCTCTGTGGGAACCTATGACAAATTCGTACGTAAATTGGTATCCGTGATACGAAGACAATCAATTCAAGTACAAAGGCTCATAAAAACAAAAATACAGGAAGTTTACTGGTTTTCGGGACAAGGGATGATTAGAGCAAGAGATTAGAATACTTTTGGGAAGAAAACAGGAGAACGAAGACTTCTATTCTAAAATTAGCGTTTTTCAAGTTCTTTGCTGTTTGCGGATATTGTATGATAAATTGGTACTAAATCGGAATTCAATCAGTCTTTGGTATCTGGTATGAAGAGGAACTCTAGACCTCACATAGGGAAGAAAAAACGTTTAAGATTTCGATATAAGAGCTTTAATAGGGAGTTAAAAATTGATGAGCATAAATGCTCATAAAAATCTGTAGTCATTTGGCTTTAGAATTGATTCGACATTGAAAATTAAGACCAGAAACATGTCTACATATTCGAGATGAATCGAATCAATGGGAAAATATTAAACCCTTGGCGAACATTGATTACAAAGAATAAAAATTAGGATTAAATATTTGGATAATAATAAAATATAATTTAAAAACAAAGAGCTGACTTTAAATTGCGGGAATGAGAAGTAATAGGCTTCTCATATTTGACCTCGTACTTATTAAGCAGATTTCGGAAGATACATTCCTAATCCGCATGTCTATAGAAAGGAAAAATCATAAAAATAGCATTTTTTAAATCAGAAGGATGAATAAGAAAGCATTTATAGCGCACGCATTTACACATTTTCACACTTAACGCCGATGTTTCCTAGGTAGGGTTCGTCAAAAATCATGATAATTGTTTCAAGGCCTTGGAGACAAATCTTCATTCAAGTTTACTCCTTCCGCCTCTGTCATTCCACGCATTGACTCATGAGCGCCAAGTCATCCTCAAGGTTCATGTTGATTCAAGTCATGCGAATTTGTTCGTTAGTTTGACACATTCAGTCAGACGTTCTCAGATATTTTCATCTTTCTCAGGTATAGCCAACATTCAGTATACTAGCATTATTTTTACTGGACAGGTTCAGAACAAAGGCACAATCGATTTATGATTTAAATGTAAAAGGAAAGAGGAAAAGTTCGGGCAGCACTGAAAAGTATAGGCGATTAGTTGGCAATAATTAGAGTGACAGTTCTATTTCAGTGTTTACCAAGATAATAGATCTGAATATTTTCGAGTATTGCAGATGATTAAGACCAATATTTTCCAAGAAAAATTCAAATCTTTTTAGCTATAAACTCACCCGTTGAAAGCACTTGTATATAGAAAAAAATACATTCAGGTAATAACTCGAAGTTCGAATTGTAGTCAATCAAAATTGCCGTTCCAAGTGAACCGAAAAATAAATATAATTCGCTCATTTCTGACCCTGGGTGGGCGTGAGTATCGATCCCCAAGGATTTACTTCCGAGAAGAGACAGTCGCAGAGAGAGAGTGAGAGAGAGAGAGAGAGAGCGAGAGAGAGAGACGCGAACGAGAGTATTCAACGAACTACGCAGCACATGAAATGATAGCAATAGAGACGAGGGGAGGGTAAAAGGAGCGGAATCTTTTCACGAAGAGGTTCACTGACGTAACCGTAAGGTGTGGAGAGAGAGTAAGAAAGTAAGAGAGTGGCACCGGAGATTTCTGGGAAGTCAATGGAGGGACATTAACAGTTAGGATTCATCCAAGGCGGGGGAGGGGGGGAAGATAGAGGAGTGCGGGCGGTTGGGGGGGGGGGAAGGGGAAGAGGGGGGTGTGAGAGTTTATGGGGTGTGGGGGGGAGGAGGAGAAGGGAGAGTTAAAGAAGCGGAATGAATCGAGGGGATGGGAGAGGTCACAAGGAACTAGGGAGAGTGGGGTGGGGGGAGAAAGAGAGTAGGACGGGGTAGCGAAGGTGTCCACGATGGAACAAAGAGGATGAGGGGCAAGGGGGACACAAGGGGGAGGGGTAAGATGGTTAAGGAAAAACAGAGTGGAGTGAGAGTTGGAGAGGAGAGAGATAGCAGCAGATGGCAAGTTGCGTCTTCCGTTTTTTGAAAAACGCAATTCTAAAGAATCTCACTTTACTTGACTCCATCACTGGTCAAATATTTATCAAATGCAATTTTTTAGCAGTGGAATCCAAAATGAGCATTAAGGTGAGAATGAGTAGAAAAAATATGCCCGTATGGTCAATGAAAAAAAACTCATTGGGAATTACTCGATGGCCGACGAATATTCATTTTCAAAAGTAATGAATAAACGTTATAATTTTGTATAGAGTGATTTAATATCGTCCTCTCCGCCGAAATATCACAGTTCAACAGATTCGAAAGGCAAAATAAAGGGAAGGGCAAACTCTAATCAGAAACAGAATATCATAAATGATAATAGCGTGATAAATGGTTATTAATGGACAGTGTTTCTGATAATTGATTTTTTAGTAGACAAAAGAATAATGAATATCTGGGTGATGATTTCTACGCAAATACGATAATAAAACCCCATTAAGGTTCGGGACGATTGATAACATCAGTTTTCTCAGTTATCGTAAATTCTAAGCCACTTAAATGAGTGCTATCCAAACCCTATCAACTCAACTTTCGATTTCAATGTGTTACAGTTTTAAAAACTTTGAATATGGCACTGCTTACCGAAATGTGTATCAGGACTGCTAGCATAAAAGGAAATAGAAGATACCAAAAATATTACTAGATATTCTCATTACCCTCACTATAGAGTACAAAACCACTCAAGATGACCAACTTAAAATTAAGTAAAATGTAATGATAGCAGTTCTGGTAAATTTTATACTTCTAGACTCATGTATAATTTATTTTCATTTTTCTTGCAGCACCGGCTCATTGCTTAGCCTATTTTCCTGTTTCACAGTTTCAAGCTTCAAATAAAAAAACGCGACGTCCAGGTAGCACCTAAAAACATGCTTGTCCGATTTTTAAAACGATTTCGCAGCAAATAACTGCCAGATAAACTACTGCATAATAATCATATGGTTACTGCAGGAAAGAAAACAATTCAGAATACATAATGAAATAATACATTAAGGAATAAAATTTCCATGTCTTGATTACGGTATGAACGTGAAGGCAGAAGAATATGTACATCAAAGTACATATATGAAACCAATCCACGCTGAAGCACCGCTTCAAAGTTTAAAAGCATTTACCAGGGACTTACAACTCGGTAGCACCAGACAAAACTCCAGAAATGTTAGATGTGAAGGCGTAAGATTTTATCTTAATAAAAATTAAAAACAGCCTCGGGGGGAGTTAGCGTAAAGTGTTTTCAAAACTCCCAGTTTCCTTATGAAAATGAAACGCATGAGGCGAAAATTCTGAGCAAAGTCTTCTCCAACACGTGCTTCCGAGGCAGTTGATTAATTGCTCAAAGATTGTAGAGATAATAGACGAGTTTTTGGCCGTTAAAAACTTCCAAAAGGGAACTCTCGGCACAAGGCTCACGGGCATACCAGTTTCCAAAAAGCTGCAAAACATTCCGATCCCAGAAAGAGCCATAAAGTAAACATCTGATAACAAAATTAATTGCGTACAGAGATTTAGTGAATGTTTTGGGATAGTCTCCCTTTATTATCCTGAAATTTAATAACATTCACAGAGATATTGTAAAAAATATTTCATAATATCCGTGTGCATGGATAACGACGAAAGCACAAAAATATTGAACTCTAGATGTGGTAAATGTCAACGTTAATTTTATTACTCATTTGAAAACTCTCTGGAAAACTAATTCACACGCAACCGGGCTACAGCCCTTCGATCTCTCCTTCAATATCAAATTATTTAAATCATGCAAATATACGAATAATAGTTATTATTATTTTACACTTTAACCATTATAAGAATTCTACACTTGTCATTATAAAAACTTTCCAGGAAACACGTTGTTTAGCGTTATTATTTATTCTCTCGAAAAGTACACCAAAAGATTTTTCTCAATAGTCGCACTTTGAAAATCATTTGCTGAATGCATCTTGCAAAATGGTTTTTCCTTGAATGAACACCTTCAGTATCATTTTCTCAATTTAATTTACACAACATATTGCGACGGAATCACTAAATACTGACTTTGCCCTTTGTGTTGTCTTTTGCACGTATAATAATTATATAGATTGGATATGAGGCTTGGCTTGATCAAACTGTCAGCTAATTACATGAGAAACAATCTTTAAAAATAAAAACGATTGGCATATAAAGCTTGCCTTACACCGACTTGGGTTTTAAACAAAAATGCAAATTATTTTATATTTTCTTTTATTTTTAAACTTGAAAAAAATTTCCCGATGTCATTTTCGGTTAACCTTTATTTTGAAGCCAGTCCTGGTTATCAACAAGTGAAAGCGTCTGCTCTATCCGTTCCCCTAGAGGCGATTGAATACACACATGTGTAGCTTTTCTTCAATCCTTGCATCAGCAAACTCCATACAACTCACGGTACCTGCTCTAAGGTGGGATATTATAATAGAAAAAAGAGAACAGAGCCTAAACAGTTAATGGCTCGCATCCTCTATGCTCTCCAAACAGAATTTTTGCGCGAACGTCCCAAAAACTAAAAGAAATGTTTTATCTGGGTGAGTAAACACACAAACAATAATTGGTAATATATAACCTCGTGATGACAAACAAAATATAAAACGTTTCACCAATACTACGCTTAATTACTTTTGAGAAATTTCCTGGCTTCCAAAAAACAGCCACGTTAAAAAAAATATGTCTGTTAAAATAAATTATTTTTTAAAGGTTACAAAGAACATTTATGCAACGCAGGAAAAAGCGCTGACTTGTTTGCGCACGAGAATGATGTTGAAGAGCATTGTCATTACGCGCTTAGCGAAAATGTGGTAAAAAATCATTTACTTGGAAATAAATAAATTTTTGAGATAAATAATGCGCCGGCATTCACGAGCAAACACAGAAAGTCTACCTTTTGGTACTTAAGCCGTCTCTTTTTTCATCATCCATAATCTAGGTGGAAACATGGATTCCTCTCCATCAAAATAATTAATACATAAAATGATAATTCACCATAATAATGGACTTGCTAGAAATGTAATTCCAAAATAGCGCATTCCGAAAATAAGAATCAACTCAATAATACCTTTCCGTTCCCCCGAAAACTAGTATACCACCAGAAATACACAAATGTGGACAAGTAAATTAATTTCATGATATTATTATCATTGACGACAACAAATTCAACGGTAAAATTTAATGTTCTAAGGAAGATAAAAGAGTTATACAGGCAATATAATGAGCCTTACTAAAGCTGCATACATATTTAGTTCGGATAATGTATGAAACAAAACAGCAGTTGCGTAATAGATCCAATTCCTCTATCTACAAACATCACAACACAAAAATCCCATATATTACAAGCTCTGCAAGCATAACAATATTTCAGTGGAATCAGATGTCCCTAACAACATTTTTGTTTGCACTTTACGCAACACCCAGCAAGAATCTTTGCTCACTGGCGTTGCCTTTATTTTTTTTGTTTAATTACCCAGACGAAAGCGGAGAAAAGAGCCGTGAGGGATAGAAGGCGGACGCGAAGCGTACTTAATTTATTCTAATCACACTTCCCCCACCAAGCTGACAAGTTCCAGCATTTTGACTGTCCGTACCGGAAGCAAGGAACTCACATTAGGATGGAAGGGAAAGAGAAGGCAAGGAGTTGTGATGGTGGGAGAGGGGGGGTGGAGGAGGCGTGGAAGGAGAGCGGGAGGGGGGAATGAGGGACTTTGGGCTGGAGTGGGTGAAGTTGCGGCGGTGGACGTAATCAGCCAAGGATGGAGGCACAGTACAATGGCCTAAGGATGGAGGAGTGGGAAGGTGAGTGGGATGAGAAGGGGGAATAGCTAGGGGGAGGGGGAGTAAAGATAAGGGGATGGGGGAAGAAGAGCCAAAGGGAAGGATGGGTTGGATGGTGCTATTGTATACACACGGGCACAATCGCTAGGACGTGGGGCAGATGGTGCTCCTCTCTCTCTCTTCTCTTCTAAGCGCAAAAGAGAGGCACCCGACAGGAACTCAGGGAAGGTAAAAGGCGATTCTTTTGAAATTGCTTGCTGAATTAATGTGCGCGCGGTGGGATCCTTGCGGTATCCTTTATGAGATAGAATGATAAAAAGAGACTAACGCACACGCCCACATCCCCTTGAGCATCGAGCTAAAGTGAGGATCTTCTGGTTTTTAAAGAGCGGGAACCCACCTAAGCTACTGTTCCCGGTCCATTATGGTGAGCCGAAAGTTCTAGGTACTCTGAAGGATTCAACTCGAATTATGGTAAACACGGAGAGGCGACAGGTGTTAAGGGAACAGAATCTTACTTAACTTTTTGCGGGCCGAGACGACAGGATTCAGCTAACAGGAAAACCACTGTCCATAAATACTTACAATGAAAGCCTCAGCAGAAAAAAAATGTACGGAAAATGCTGCTTACTACATTATATAATTTTTCTATGATGTACTGATTCACTTTAAATGAGTAAAATTTGTTCTCAGTCACATTTAAAAATATGTTTTTCAAAACGCTACACCCCATGTAATACCTATCCTGCTGATGAGGAACACTCTGGCTTTGCCATCCCAATGAATACATACGCAAAACTGTAAATTCTGCAGATGAAATATTGAAGCATCTAATGACTATTAACATAATGAGAATCCTGTTTCTCATTCAGCTTGAAGAAAAGAGTATTTCCATAATGATGAAATGAAGTAGGTACACATCTAAGTTTTATGGGAAAAGCTGATGACGTCAGTCCTAATGCAATGCGGTATTTTATCAATCTCGAATCCATTAAATTATTATGCACTGAAAAAAAATAAATTCAGTGCAACAAATGGCATCCATTATCGCAGAGAAGTAAGTAATTTAGGTTGAGCAAACTACAAATACAAGCTTGGCTGAGAGAAATGAACTTGTTTTCCTCCTCGATGCATAAATGTCTGATTCATCATGACTACGAAATGTATCAATCAACATGTCCTCCTGCATATCTTTCATGCTGCAATCAACACTGCATATCATACATACTCAAGGATAATTGAGTTATTGAGTAAATGTTTATGGCACTTCAACATCAAGTTCAAAGTTCTGGTGTCGTGCTATTTCGTACGAGTAATGACTCACGTAGGCATGCGTAGAGCCTAATGTTTTCTGTACATTAAAAATTGATCCAGTTGGAGAAGAATAAAGAGTTTTAGGGGTGAAATGCGCACGCCCTTGCATCTGAATTACTCTGCTACTGTACAGGGGGCGTCGTCAAATTGAAAGCAGTTTCTCATTCACCACGTCCCCGAGGAATAAGTAGGAGTATATAGGCCTTTGTGGTGCAATTTGCGTCTCTTCTCTTATTCCGACGGAGTACAACGCAAACAGTTCCCGTGACTAAGGGGATCGATGAAGCCATTATATGATTAAGAAGTCAGAATGTCCTTCAGGAAAGAACGAGTAAGGAAACTCGGCAAAATGTACGCTAGTTGAACTCGTAAGATATTAAAGGCGAACAATGAACTTCATAACTGCAACGCTTATTAGAGATTGAATAAATCAACAAAGCATCCGGAACTAAAAGCGAGAGACTAATGTAGTTTATTTGCATGTCTATTACACGTGCTTTATTCATGAAGAGAAGTTTTACGAAGAATATACGAATAAAAGAGCATTCATAAGGTATGTGACTTTTATGAAAATTGCTCTACCAGGTAACAGAATATTCGCATAATAATATATGATACTTCATGAAAAAATATAGGCATAGTAAAAATTTCTATTTCGATGGATTTGGCTTTGGTTGAAACTCATTTCAACTGATTCACGGGAGTATTTTCCACTGTCGTTGCGGCCATCATAGCCAGGACAGGAGCTCCCCCATTTCGACCTTCTAAACTTTCACCAGTGATGTGTGCAAAATTTTCAATTTTACAGAAGAAAAAATTACATACAAATGAAAAAGAAGACTAATGAGTAAGAATGAACACAAAGCAAACAGAAATTCTATCCCCCCGCAAGCATTCACGATCCCAGGTATCTCAAGGGAAATTACAGCTTTCCTAAGACTTTCCGTTTAATTAATTGGGATTTATGGTTGGGACCTAAATTAAAAGTTTATAATTCTTTTCTTTGTTTTATGGAACTTCACAAAGTGTTATACGATATTTATTTCACCTAAGTCCGACACTAAGCAAGAAAATTCAGCGCCCAGTGCATCAAATTAAGAGCATCGCGATCATCAAGAAGTCAGATCAAGTATAATATTAGTAAAAAACTGCTTTCAGGCACGCAGCGTATTAATATCACCTAAAGCATTAAGAAAGCAATTGGAAAGGCATGCCGATAGATAAAGAGAGAGATACATTCGATTTATGAACATAAAAATACAGATTACCGGTCAAAGAATTCACTAATGGAATAAAATACAGTTGTAGCAATAGTAGGCATATCGACCCAAAACTATATAAATAACAAATGCTGAAATAAATGGAACTTGAAATTCCATAACGGCCACGGCATAAAACCCATCGATATTCATACCTACCATATGCATGAAAATAAGATAGGTACTAAAATGCTTTTTGCATCTGACATGAAACTGGATTCCAGCCTCACCGTCAGCTGCCATTTGGAGTGGATTTCTCTACACCATTATATTTCCCAAGTTTGTGGAACAGGGATTGGATTATAAACAAGCTTAAAACAGCCACACACACTAGTTGCTATTTCTAATCAAAAGTGCAGTTTAGGGGAAGACATCATTCATTGGGAGACTGGTCACTCAATCTGTCATTCATACCTCATTTTATAAGACAGTTGCAATAATTTAATTATTACTTGAGTTCAGTATCATATGTTTGCGTTATCCTTCCATGGTTCAAAATAATAATGACCCGCGAGTAACAAACTTCAATAATACCACATATCGCTCGGGGAGTAAAAAACATCAAAATTTTCCTCTTGAGTTAATGCATGAAAAATCGCCGAAGAAATGTTTTGCAACAATTTATGTAACAATTAAATAATAATAACCCGCGAGTAACAAACTTCAATAGTACCACATATCGCTCGGGGTGTAAAAAATATCAAAATTTTCCTCTTGAGTTAATGCATGAAAAATCGCCGAAGAAATGTTTTGCAACAATTTATGTAACAATTTTAACTATCTTCCCTGGTTCGAAATAATAATAACCCGCGAGTTTAAAAACTTCAATAGTACCACATATGGCTCGGGGAGTAAAAAAACATCAAAATTTTCCTCTTGAGTTAATGCATGAAAAATCGCCGAAGAAATGTTTTGCAACAATTTATGTAACAATTTTAACTATCTTCCCTGGTTCGAAATAATAATAACCCGCGAGTTTAAAAACTTCAATAGTACCACATATCGCTCGGGGAGTAAAAAAACATCAAAATTTTCCTCTTGAGTTAATGCATGAAAAATCGCCGAAGAAATGTTTTGCAACAATTTATGTAACAATTTTAACTATCTTCTCTGGTTCGAAATAATAATAACCCGCGAGTTTAAAAACTTCAATAGTACCACATATGGCTCGGGGAGTAAAAAAACATCAAAATTTTCCTCTTGAGTTAATGCATGAAAAATCGCCGAAGAAATGTTTTGCAACAATTTATGTAACAATTTTAACTATCTTCCCTGGTTCGAAATAATAATAACCCGCGAGTTTAAAAACTTCAATAGTACCACATATGGCTCGGGGAGTAAAAAAACATCAAAATTTTCCTCTTGAGTTAATGCATGAAAAATCGCCGAAGAAATGTTTTGCAACAATTTATGTAACAATTTTAACTATCTTCTCTGGTTCGAAATAATAATAACCCGCGAGTTTAAAAACTTCAATAGTACCACATATGGCTCGGGGAGTAAAAAAACATCAAAATTCCTCTTCAGTTGATGCATGAAAAATCGCCGAAGAAATGTTTTGCAACAATTTATGTAACAATTTTAACTATCTTCCCTGGTTTGAAATAATAATAACCCGCGAGAAACAAACTTCAATAGCACCACATATGGCTCGGGGAGTAAAAAAACATCAAAATTTTCCTCTTGAGTTAATGCATGAAAAATCGCCGAAGAAATGTTTTGCAACAATTTATGTAACAATTTTAACTATCTTCCCTGGTTCGAAATAATAATAACCCGCGAGTTTAAAAACTTCAATAGTACCACATATGGCTCGGGGAGTAAAAAAACATCAAAATTTTCCTCTTGAGTTAATGCATGAAAAATCGCCGAAGAAATGTTTTGCAACAATTTATGTAACAATTTTAACTATCTTCTCTGGTTCGAAATAATAATAACCCGCGAGTTTAAAAACTTCAATAGTACCACATATGGCTCGGGGAGTAAAAAAACATCAAAATTCCTCTTCAGTTGATGCATGAAAAATCGCCGAAGAAATGTTTTGCAACAATTTATGTAACAATTTTAACTATCTTCCCTGGTTCGAAATAATAATAACCCGCGAGAAACAAACTTCAATAGCACCACATATCGCTCGGGGAGTAAAAAAACATCAACATTTTTCTCTTGAGTTGATGCATGAAAAATCGCCGAAGAAATGTTTTGCAACAACATATCACACCGCCTACCGCAACTGAGCTCCCACACAATAACTCTCCACCCATGACTCCCAGGCGTCATTCGGCGGCGGATGGCATGTGCAGGATATTGAACCGTTATTGGGCAGTCACAGTGAGGCGTTGCATCCAGCGTTTTTCATCCCCCGGGCACATTTGTGAAGTGAAAAAAACGGGGCCATATACATCTCATCCCATCAGCGGAACAATTATTGCTTCCGGCGCGCGGTACAGTGACACGAGACCGGTCACAGTTCGTGGGCGGCAGAAAATTTTCGGTCGGCCCTCACCACCTGATATACCACCCCGAGAACATGTGCACCCGTCCACGCGACGTCGGTGGGCTGTCTGATGCACACTGGAGGATTCTGAACGCATTATTTCTCCGTTAGAATCATCATCAGATTAATATTTTCGTTCCATTGCAATAAAATTTTGACACGCGTTTAAAATTTTCCATGTTAACTCTGCCCTTTTTTCCGAAACAATAAGAGCATCAATTAGAATAAATTTGATGGTCACAGGAGTTTTTTCGCGGAAGCGACGGGCATACTTAAAAAAGTAATTTTACAAAACGTTGTGATTTTCCACAGATAAATAAATTCTCCTATCATTTTCAACTTGATAAGACGATATCAGAAGATACCTTATCAAGATGAAACTGGTCTCAGATATTAATAAACAATGGAAAAATATGTTTTATCATTAAAATGGATGGAGAATTAAAGGCAACAAATCGTATCACCTACCAAAGATGACTGAAAACGGAATCTAGCTGAGCGACTGAAAACGGAACGGAAACATCCACGGTAAAATACGAAAGAAAAAACTAACTAAGATATTCGTTTCAATAATTAATTTCTGTAAATTATATTGTTGCTTTCAATATTATCGCTTCCGTGGACAGCTGATTAGAATTAAATATCGAAATTAAGCTCCATCCATTACTTAGGATACACATTCATAGCATGAAACACTTCCATCATTGCATGTAGCGAGCGGGTAATGGATACGTGTACATATGACAAATTTACTAACTGAAAATTGAATCACCAACTTTGACGAGAGAGCGACATGTTAAGTTTGAAATTAATACACGAAAGTAAATTCATTCACCAACCTGTAAAAGACACCATGCGAAATAGACAGGGAGATTTTTCAGGACAATTAATTTTTTTATTGAAAAGAAAGGGAAAAGATGGTGCATTAACGTTCCAACATGCCTATTCATCAAAATAAGTCTATACTGAATTAGAAAATTGGAACAGGATTGAAATCAGTAGAAGTGATGGTTTTTTTCTTGTTCTCATAATTTTATCTCACGGAGTTCTAAAAAAAAAGAAAAAGTCGTAAAAACGCGATTTCTTAAACAATGTTAATATCTACATGTCTACTCGCTCCATAGAAACTTCCTATATGTGGCATCCATGGCGCTCGTTCTGGAGGCGCATGGGGCATTAATGTTTGGCACGGTCAGGCCCTTGCGGAATTCAAAATGCCGCTTGCCAATGATTCCGCCGTTGCAACGGTAAAAAAGTGCAAGTCATCAATCATCGATTGCCCTTTGGCGCATTTCCCGCCTAGTGACATCGGTTCTCTCTCGAAGATTTGAATTACAAGGAATCATAATGTATAACTGTGACCACTTCCGCCACTTGCACAACCGGGCTTTTAGAACCATTAATGATATCTTTACGAGTGTGTGTCTGGAATGAATGATGCTAGATTATTATTTTTTTAAGGATGTAAATCATTATCGATTGGAAATATTAATCCTCCAACCGTTATAATACTAGTGATCAGAGTTGACAATTCAATTAATTGGATTTACGAATGCAATCAAGTTTGCAAGAGTCATTTCTCATCAACCGGTAATGATTGAATACTTCATCATTAAATCTTGTTTGAGAGGCAAAGAATATTACACAGCGTGGTCTCGTAGCAATGAATTTGACGATTGGATGGCTCAGCGACGTAGGTGACTACGAGGCATATCGGCTCATTTTGAGATGATCATAGAAATGATCAGAAAAGATCAGTTTTCTTTCCATGCAAAATATTATTAACTGTTTTAGTGTTTTCTAAAAGCTGCCAAAATCGAGATTTTTTAAAGCTACTTTATTTTTAAAAAAGTGTACTGTTGATTTTATCCTTCATTCTCTACAAACTTTGTAGACAGCACTTGGTCACCTGTGGTACTGAGCTGGCCGATTATATTGTATCAATACAAATTAGACTAATAATACTGAATAAGAAACCGATAATATATCCAGGAATATTATTCTTCAAGCGCTATCAAAATATTGTGAGATTGCTTTTCTTTAATATTTACTGATACATTAGACATTTATTAACTCACGGTGTTTGACTGAATTATCCTTCTTCTAATGTCTTAATTATCTACTGGTGAAACTTCTTCGGCCTTTTCAGATGGTTAAAAGCTGTGACAAGTGAAGAATACTAGACCCCAGGGGTTACAGATTTCTTAAGAAGAAAATACAGGGACCATAAACAAAAATTCTTTCTCTGCTCTCCAACCCAGGTATTTTATGGTGCTTGGCGCAATTTTTGTTTGTGCGCAGATTTGCGTGAAACTTTTCTTAACTGTTCTCGTTAGTGATATATATATATAGATACAGGTGAAAAAATTACGGTGTACCGATTTGGTTTTTTGGCCATTCAATGCTACGAGATTTTAATCAACACGTACCTTTATGGTACATGCCAAGTATTTCATAATAATTCGATTACATATGTGCAGATTTTATTCTACACGCAAAATAATACATTCTCTATTATTATTACTGTTGCTAACAAATATCAAGGTGTGAAGCTGAGTAAAATATTCGAAGCATCATGTTTCAATACATTTTCGTCTAAATCTCGAATCACGCGCCGAAAACTCCAATAACAACTTTAATTAAGGAAAACATTAAAATATGATACTTGAATCATTTTCATTACTGCTTATATGATGCGTTCCAACGCATTTACGTTAAAAGATGCACGTAAATGACATGTAGTCCAAGAAATTCTTTAACTTAAATTATTTAAATGTGCACTCAATGACTCCAGCCACCTTAGGAAGCAATGAAGGATTCCAGCAGGAATCTGATTGTGAGAACTAAGAATTGCGTAAGAGTAAAGTTACTTCTCAGCTGCCGACTTAGCGCGTCCTTGTGAGATATTAGCATTAAAATAAGCTTGGTAAACGGTTTAGGGGGTTAAATTCCTGAGATATACAACATCTTGGAGCAAAAACAAGAGAATGCGTTAAAAATTGGTCACTTCCTATGGACCCATAGTTGACTTCATCTCGCCCACTAAGACAGTTTCCGATAACATATATATTGCATCTTGAAGTGGTGACACATTTTTGAAGGTTTCGATCATGGATAGTACTCCACTACGTACAAAGACCAGGTAAGCACATCGACTGTGAGCAAGAAAAGTATTAAATTTAGAAAAGGAAAGAGTAGTACGACATAGAGATACGGAAATCTTTACCTTGCACCCCTCGCATGACGTCACCCCGTAGTGATACCCGGACGCCTTGTCTCCGCACACCTTGCAGGGGACGAAGGACTTGGCGGGCGTTGAGCTGTTTGAGTCGGCTGCTGCGAAGTGTTGTTCTATAAGGGGAAGACAGAAACAAGAAACTTATGATTATAATAAGCCACTTCCGAAATAAGAGTAACTCTGTTGCTTTTACAGTTTATATTGCAGCAATATGTTACGATATATATCACCATTAAAAAAACAATGTAAAATCCACCGCGCGAGGCATGATTTGGCTTATAAGATTCACCGCGATAATTTATGCATGCGAGTTGGGCCAAAATTATAACTTGAAAAGAGGTATTACATATGCTTGAGAGCATACATTTCCATCAAATAATTAGAAATTCAAGCTGAGGTGAATTATTATTTACTCCAGTTAGGAACACTGTAGTAAGATAAATATTAGTTGTGACTCTTTAAATGTGATGATCGTTTTTAGAAATGATATTTCTCCAACTCCTTGGCGAGTTTAGTGCCCCTGAAGGTCACCGGTGTTGAAATAGGACAGCAATTTTAAAAATCGCAAGCATGAATCACTGATTTTGTAACAGTAGGGCCCTATTTACTCTATAATACAATAGCAGACCTGCTGCCTGCTTTGCAGGCAGTCTCTCTCTGGTGTGCTCTGGAGGTGAACTTGGTGTTTTTCCTTTTTTTTTTGCATTACTCAAATGGAAGCAGTGGGAAATCCGGCTAAATGAGTGTATATGTTTCCCGAAAATGAAAAAAAACATTGAGAATAGTTTTTTAAACATAAGTAAACATTTTGGAGTAAAAAAAGTCATAATATTCATTTTTCTGTGCAATGCTCACTGTAGTTGACTGAGGAGAGTACCATTTTTGAGAAACAGTCACTCCGACGATTGGTTAGCCATAGCAAAAATTCCGCCATCTATCACACAGAGAGCCAAGGCATTTTTTGAACATTGCATTGTTTTACGTAGGTACCCCACTGGCAATTTTACTTCCCTAAAACAGCAAGCACGGGATCAATATTTGACATACATTAACAAATACTGGTAATGAATTATCTCCGAGGTCAATTTCTCGCACATTCATATAGCATTCGTAATTGTATAAGTAATACTTCTAAACTTTCGACGTGAAGTTTGTACCAATATTGAGACAGCGGCACACGCAAATGTATTGAAACGTTTACGACTTATGTATTTATCCAAACACTTGAGGTTCATTTCACTTACGCTAGCTAATCGTATATCTTAAGCCATAAAACCAAAACAAGGGAACGCCAATATCAAAACACTGAATTGATTATATTAACGTTGAGTTTACAGAAATTTGACATGAACCTTATTGTTTTGGAGTGACATTTAAACATTCACCCGTATAATTTCTAAATATCTTCACTAAATAACTTCGATTGGCACACTTAACTGTACCTTTCATTTTCAAATCGACTAATTGCCGAATTTCACCTTCATTCGCGTAAAAGTAGCTATATATATAATTTTTATCGGCCACCCTCTTGGCATATTATATATTTATCACCCGAGTGATTCTCCAAGAAGTTTATATATATATATATATTTATATCAAGGGAAATAAAATAAATGAAAATAAAGTAATACAGATATCGTAGTGCAATCAAAATTTACCCGAAAAAGATACAACATTAACAACGTTTATATGCCCATACGGTTTGTAACTGATTGTAATTAAATGAGTACTGTTTGTTTACTTCACCGTTGCTAACCTCAATAAATTCATCGTTGTTTAGCAGCTTTTACGGATTATGAGCTTAATAGTTAACCATTTAATTCTGCATATGATGCATGCATGTCATATGCTAACCTATTTAAGTGAACCCGGGAGTCCCGAGAAAGATAGACTCGTTCTGAAAAAGTAAACCCGGGAGTCCCGAAAAACTTGTCCCCGGAATCTAACTAAATTTAAACTCTCAAAAACCACGGATATTTGCATTTTTTTGCACCACCAACTGCTAAAAATCCAAAACTACTACCAAATCATACAGACAGAGAATCTACATTTAATGAACCAAACCTCATTGCTCTAGCTCAAAACTTGAGAGAGAAATAAACAAAATGGATACAGAATGACTAACTGACTGACATGATACAAAATTTATAAATATATATATATATAGTTACGCGTGATGGCGAAACTCACATCTTTTGAAATGAGAGCAAGTATAATTTATTTCACCTATAGCGATTTTATCGCAAAATTAAACCACATGAAAGATCCTCTTGATCGGCAGCATTGACGCCCACTAAGTCCATGGTGATGATCATTGTGCATAGGTATGTTAAGGAATGAAAAAGAAGGCACGAGAAATAAATAAAAAAGAATGGCTTATCGTGTTGCCACCGACGATTATTCGCCCAATGTGCATATATTCATTATTATTCTGGAGCTATTATTCATCAGGTTTACTACAGTTAATTTGCAGTTCAACTATCAGTCTATCTAAACTTTTTAAATCCTGAACCAACAATTCAATGGGCGAGGAGGCTTATTTCCGCTTTCCATGGTTTAAGTCTATATTGTTAATCCTGCAAAGGACGAGACGTCAAACAATAGGTCGCAAGGAAAATACACCTAGTTAACTTAAGAGTAATAGCTACTCGAGTGTACCCTCGAATTTCATTCCTCCCGCAGTATATCTTCCTCGACTTTAATTACCCACACCGTGAGATGATATCAACCGTCGTGTATCTAAGGCATCTGCACCTGTAACTGATTTATACCCTTGCCTTATTCTCTCATGAACCGAGAGCTGCCTACCCTGAAGATCGTACTCCATGTAGCGGTGAATGACGATATAATCAGCATTGATATTTTATCATACGAAAGTCTTGGAAACGAAGAATAATCATTCTTATCCTACATACAACTTCCCCGTAATCAGGGAGTTTCCTCTAACGATTCCATGCTAAAACTTCTTTTCCCAACAACAAAATCATTTGCATTCGTATTTTTTGCCTCCCTTCATGCCATCTAAAATACTAATTCTTCTCCTCCCTCCCCCACGTATAACTAGCATTCTAGCCTCTGTCGTCCATCTCAACATGCATTTACCTCTTGCAATTAGTATGTCCTCCATCCATTTTGAAATGCCACCTTTAAATTTCTCCCATTACCCAAATTTATTTCCATGCCTAATCCAACCATTGCTCACTTTTTTCCTTCCCACCCAGCACATCCCTTACATACGAAAACCTTCAGGGTTAGCTTATCCTCCCTCCACAGAGACTGAACTTCCAAACCACCCCCTTATTAGGGTTTTACCAAATATATACTTCTTATTTTTCTCATATTTCTATTAATAAATTCCATCATTTTTACCTCACATCTAAACCCATTCTCATTCAGAATAATCCCCAGATACGGAAACAGTTCCATTTGCACCAATCTAAGCCCTCCGGCCTTAATATTTATTTAATCTAGCCCACTTCGTGAGAATATCACTACTTCTGACGTCTTATGAACGATCTTTCTTGGGCGGTTGGGTAGTGAAAACGATTAGGGAGAGATACGAAGAAATATCGATGCACACACAGAGCGTTCAACATTTTTTGGATTTAGAGAGGCTATTAACAGTTCGGGGAACGTTTGCATCAGACATGGAAAGTGGGGAAGCAACGGTGAATAGGGCATAAACTGTTCAATCAAACATCGCCCGGGAATTTGTCGAAAATTAAATAACACTCGGGTGTGCTCACAGCTCTCCTTATCCAATTAGCGGACCTCGTTATCTCATTACTAACGTCAACCTCTTCAACCATTAGGAATTCCCCCGACGCGCGCGCACTCATATTGGTATTTCGGTGATATGTAGCGGGATTGCGGCCTCAATTTACACTCCCTTCCACCCCCTTTGGGAAAACTTCTCCAGACCAAAAGAAATGAAGCCTCACGCCCATGAGCAATATCCAAACGAAGAGAACATGCGGCGCCAATAATGAGTCTCTCTATCCATTTCAGCCTCCATTATTGTCGAGGAACATTTCAATATGATTTGCGGGTGCAGGGAAGAATTGTATGCATAACTACTGAATATTGCTGACTTACCTAAGCCTACGATCATAATAATTTAAGGTACCCGATGACAGTACCCGGAGTTCTGATATACCGAGGCTCCCGACTGTCCGAAGCGCATATATTTACGTTGCGTAGTAAGCAAAGTTTTCATTTTCTGAATGAAACTGATCTAATTAATATTGTACTAAATGTACGTGCGCACATAACCCTGTTTCAGTCCTACGCGTTCGAAGTAAAAGAGTCAATGAATATAAAATTTCTGTCTTCATGCCGGGCATTTGAATTTTCAGTTACACAGAAATGTTTCAAAACGACTCCGCCGTCGACGCATCCCAAAATTTATCCCGAGTGCCACTTACATTGTGGCTATGCCCAGGAAGTTCAGCTCAAGAAATCCAACGTGAGAATAGAGCTATGGATTTATATTCACATACCAGGCGATCCACAGGACTATTTACCCTCACAGTATCACTAGAATCACGAGAAACTATCACGAGAATTCATAGAAACATCTTGTATTTTATATGTCCGCACGTAAGCCTTCCATACTATCCGAGTTTTGACTACCTGAGGTGACTTCAATCCACATTACCTAGGATAATCTGCACTGCACTGTTTTGCTGAGTTGGCTTTTATAATCAAATATCCATTGCAATTAGATCCAAATGCTTAGCCTTAATTGCATGTAACTCCGGATGCCGTACCCAGGTGAGTATGGCCAGTGACGGATTAACACACTTGGGGGCCTGTACGTAGTAAAAGCAACGGGGCCCACGTCAATAAACAAGTCGTAAGAGAAGAAAGAGAAAAAAATTCTCGGGGTCCCTCCGAGACTCCCAAAACACTGGGGCCCATAGGCAACTGCCTACTTTGCTTTATTGGTAATCCGGCAATGGGTATGGCAATGTATAATTCATCGGTCGCGGGCTCGAATCCAGCCTCGGGCTTGGATCTTGAATTTGCAGTAGGATCATAGGCTAGATGTTGCGATATCATCTTAGCTGTTAGACAACCTAAAATTCTACCGCGGTAAAATAATATGATAGTGCGAAAATGGTAAAATTTCATTCGTCATGAGAGGTAAAATACAACATATTGAGAAAGTCTGCCACAGTTTTGTGATTTAACTTGGAAGAAATTGCTTAACATCTTAATTTGCTGTAGTTCTCATTCATATTTATAGTAGAAGCTTGCAGACCAAAATATTCTGCCACATGACTTAATTAAATTTCAGTTTTACGCAGCACCAGCAGTAGTAAAAGCCAATCTCTCCAGTTTCCGTTTTAATTTTATTTTGAAAACATCATTTCACCCAAGGATTTGGTTTTTGTTGTTCGCCTTTCATCCACGAAAAATAGATAGAACAGGCTGGATGCAAAGTTCGTAGGATCCTCATTAAACACGTTCACTTGTCACCTGACCGATGATGAATTTCCACTCGCTTTCACATGTCGGGGCCCAAGCAATCACGGGTGCGAAAGTTTTGAGTATTATTTTAGGCACAAAAATTCTTCATCCCACGCGCCTATAGTGACTACAGTCAAAACATAACTCACTTCTCGTCCTTTCCCTCTCCAATGTCTTTCCTCAATTCCTTCCCTTCTCCATGGCTAAAATCCTAGCACCCCCTACCACACACCTTTGTAGCAGCTCGCACGGAAGTATGCAGACATATACCACGGTCATTCACCAGCCATAGCGAAATGGAATTTAAATGTAAATAACGACCTTCTTAATTGACGGCGATCCCCCGGATTTGAAACTGGCGGATTGTGCTCGCCATCTAATCCCTAACGGTACCTCCCAGCACGACATGTCGACTAGAACACGCACTCTTGTTCTTTAGAAAAGAATAATAAAGACGGAAGTGAGGTACATGATGTTTTGCGGAACGACATTTTATTACTACGCGGTCTTCCAACGACTGGGAGGCCACACACAATCATATAAGCATGACATCTCATAGCTCTCGAGGGCATGAATTTTCTGTTTTCAATTCAACAGCCGCTCGTAAGAGCGAAATGAAACATAACGGGGTCTGCTCACTAGTGCACACTCTCCCATTTTGCCTTACTTCTCTCTTTATCGCTATGGCTTGGAGCGAGGTTGGGAACTAAAGATTAAAAGTGAAGGAGGTGAAAAAGTTAAGGAGGCTCTATCCTCGGGTCTAGTGACTAAAATGGTTTGTAATACTTCCTCCACGTTTTATCTGCAAAACTCATTAAATAATCAGTTTTCCGAGCTACTTTTCGCGTATTACTTCAATGAAATTGGGTTTGTGACGCAAGCTCTCACATGCTAATCCTGTAGTGAAAAACGTCCATTTAAATCGTAAAAGTGAAATATCATTTGAAAGAAAAACTACGTTTAAAGTAACCGATAATTTTTTTCAATAACAATTCGCGATATAACTTTGAAATTATAACTCTAAAATTTGCGTAGTTAGAAAAGAACGATTAAATATCAGCTGTAGTTCAATCACCTCCATTTATAATGCCTACACGCAGTGATAAAAATAAGTTGGAAGGTCAGCTCTTCGTATCATCCTTTTTCCAATAGAATCATTATAAATAATCAAAGGCTGACCGCTGTAGCCAAGTTGGTAACACGCCAGCCAGTCAGCCCTTAGGTGGGGGGTTAAAATCACGTCTCAGGCTTGAATATAGTATTCGTCCTAAGATGATTGCTTTATGTTAGATGTCACGGCATAAACATATCAATTGAGTCACCCCGTTACACACACTCTGCAGTAATGCCTTAAAGGTGGCTTGCATGGTACTCTTTTTTTGTAGATGTTGAGGTTGGATCTTTTAAAAAAAGCTGAGGGTATTACTACTATTACTAATAGTTCACCGCCAAGGTTTGTTCGATTAGCAATCCTCATTGCTACATAAATCCTCAGGCTTGTAAAAAATTATTAAGAAGAGAGAAAATACAACTAGTTGTTACCAATGGCGAAGAGAGCAAAATTAAGACTCAGAAAAGCAAATGAAAACCAAGTCAACTGCTGACAACGAGGTCATCAGCTTCTCACACTATTACAACAGATGTAGCCAATTAGATAAATGAAGAAGATAGGCACCAGCATCGTTGTAGTAAAATACCCCATTCCTTCGCAAAATTAATAACTATTATAGAATAAATTATCAGAAAATCAAAATACATGTAGGCATACCTCCATTTCAATTTCCTATGAAGATCTTGCTACATTCTTACAGCTATGCGATTAAAATGAAATAGAATGTAATTATTCCTGTCTTACGCCCTAGGTGGTAAAAGGCATATAAAGTAGACGTATCACGAATCATTCTTTTTCTTTCTTGGTTCCTTCGCTCTTTTTACTTAAATGGCGGTACAAGCAATACCCGAGTCAAATGCTCTGGCCACAATTTGCAGGGCATATTGACAAATTCTAACATTTACAAGCACAACCAGGAGTTTGGCTCATTCCATTACAGCACAGACTCTGCAGTTCGCAGAATTAGATAACCTTATTCTTTGAGTTCTTTTCAAAATATTTTTCACCTTTCAGCAATCATTGCAGATGTTAATTCAAAATTAGCTTAGTTCATTAAATTATTCCTAAAAAAATTGCAACGTCACAATCTACAGGCCCCAATCTTCTCTATACTGCTATTGTATAATGCTTCACAGCCGCAGAAGAACATTATCTGTAAAATATTTTTAGCCACAATTAATTAGTCTCACGGAACGAAATACGTTGAGACAATGTTTTTTATAAATGGTGCCAAAAAGCATCTCCTAGCGATCAGAAAATAGCTAAAAACAGAGATTGATGTCAAATTCCTATCGTTTGAAGACCAACTCCAGGAAATGAGTCCTAGAATGATTGCAAAATACGATTGGAAGAGAAATTATGACGCCTGCCTTTCACTTTACGCGAGGAGAAAATAATGGCTGGTTAACGCCATTAGATATCGGAGGTATGATGCATAATCCTTATCCTTAAGCCACTCACTGCTATGTAGAAGGGCTTTACTGGCCAAATTGTAAAAGTAATGGTGACTATGCAATGAATACATCATCAGTTCACCTCTAACGTAACCAACTCTCATCTATCATAAATATTATTGAATACACAGAGCAAACTGAAACGAACTGCAGCTATAGAACAGGATATTTGATTCTGAAGTGTTATTTTTAGAGTATTTTTTACTTATATCTTATTCTTTATTACTCTTTATTTATCACTTAATATGCAAACGGCTGGTTACAAACGAAAATTTATTTTTCATGAAATATATTATTTCCGACTTATTTTTCATACCTGAATATTAATTGGTATCGTACCTCACTGAATGAACTCAGTCAGGCCCTTATTAATATTATTACAAAACAGTTATTTGATTCGTAGATACAGACGCCATTGGCACCATTACCATCATTTTTCACCCAAACTTATGTCTCAAAATATGTTGAAATCCGACATGCCGAATAACCAGAACAGCCACGAATTTTTCGGACTAAATGATCTCTTACTAGGGGCAAATTCCATAACTTTTGTTCTCTTGGACTTCTTGTCACTTCCTAACGATACCGAGATTCCCCGAGTTTGCCATTTATCCACCATTGACAGCCACTTTCGACTAAATAAAAAACAGCTTTGGGGAAAGGGGGGAGAGTAACAAAGAGAAGTAAAGAAAGTAATTGACTAACGGCCTTATTCATCCATGAGAGAGAATACAACACGGCAAGCGAGTTTCGACTAATATCTATATTTTGGGCCTGTCCCAATTGGGATAGTCTCTGAGCGAATATGCTGAAGTTGATAGTATGCTGACCGCTGAAGTTGTTACCTCTCCACTCCACTATCCTACCCGCTATCTTTCTTCTATTCTTTATTTCAATGTCCCTCACAATTTGATTTGTGTATTTCATCCTGGGTAATCATCGATAATTCTTCCCATTCATTTCTCCTTCCATTACCGTTATTAAGAGACTTGTGTATCGGAATGTGTACAATACAGTATTTATCAATAATTTTAATTATAAATATATCTGCTTAATTCAGCTCCCCGTGGCTATGGTCTACGACAGGGTTGTCCAACTTGCAAGGCCTCAAGGGCCACAACTTCACCTTTAATATGGTTGCGGGCCATATAGTAACAAATTATTATTTTTAAAAGTAACAACAAGAAACAACGTAAGGTATAAAAATAAATTTCTGAATTTTTGTTTAATAAGCTTTCGCGGGCCACAATAAATGGCCCCGCGGTCCGCCAGATGGACAACCCTGGTCTACAACAACCTGCGCGTTCACGTGACCAGTGACATTTTCGAACACCCGTCCATTAAACTTCATAAGACTAAAACGTGAATAATCTTGATTACTACATTATGAGGGGAAACGAAGAGAGGGAGACTGGGATCGATCCGTGGAGTCACCCAGACTGAAATCCATCCGCATCGCAACCGGAGACGAAACGGAGGGTGGTCGGCCGCCGGAGACTTTAATGCCCGCGGAAATTTGAACGCCCGTCGCAGTGCAAGAAAGGAGGGGACGACGAGCGAAGGAAAGGCCGGGCCCTCCCACTCCCAACCCACCCTCTTGAAATGGAGGGAAGGGGAGAACTCTTTTGCGAACGGGAGATTACGATCGCTTCTACCCCCTCCCCTACCTTTCTCCCACTCCCTCTCTTCCTTCACCCGCGTCCTCTTCCTCATGGGAATTCTTCAATCCAGAAACCCCTCCCCTCACTCTCGGAGAATCATTTCCCCCACCCCCGCATCAACCTCTCCACCCGCCCTCCCACCGTGCCCTTTCCCTGTCGTTTTCATCTTGCCTCTCCCTTTCCCTTCATCCACCCCTTCCATCTCTTATCCTTCCTTCCCTCTTCTTACCCCCACCACGTAAACGGAGCGAGTCAAAAAACCGTTAGCCGCCCCGGTGGATGTTGGTTGCTTCGAGGGGGGAAGGCAAGAGGGGCAAGTGGTGAGAGGGACTCTAAGACAGAGATATAGGGGAAGGGTTGGTGTGTGGAGTGGGTTTGCTGTTATGGGTGGGTTTCACTCCGAGTGGGGGTGGTTGGGGGTTGTCGGTCGCTGGGTGAGTCCCGGTGGAGAAGAAGATTCGTGGAGGAGAATATCATAAGGGTTGGGTCGGAGATATGGATTATGAGTGGGCTCAAGTTACTTCTATAAGAGGTGGTGGACGAGCACTTGGAAGGATCCGCAGTGGATGGATACTTATTATCATTAAAAATGCTGAGTAAGAACGTAGTACACAGACAACTTAACGTAAGCAGCATTTGAGAATCACTGAAATGCTCTCCCCAGTTCTAACTTAGAAGTGTCGTTGCCAGTACGAATGTATGAAGATTCCCATGAAGTATTTGTCAAAATTTACGATGGCAATGAATAACTATCGTATCTAACGCTATATCACTTCAGTTTAGCGCGCTTAGAAGGCTGAGGTCATTTAGCTCTTACTGCCTGCCACTCGCAGGCAGGTGGAGCAGCATCCGGTAAAGACGTCACCTATTCGGTTCGAGACAAGAATAAGGGTAATTAATTGCAGTGATTGAGAGAGAATCAATGTTTCCACTGTGGCCGGCTGTTGCTCACAAATGAACAAAAATTTCAAGATCCATTCAAATATTCTAAAATGTGAATCACCACTACCCTGTATCAAGAGCGGAAAACGCATAATTTCAGTAATTTCGCCGTCGCAACGGTCTGAGGCATTATTGTCAAAAGCTCTCTACCTCTCAGAAATCCGATCACTAGAGACAGCGCCGACATAAATAATAATTCCCTGATTTGCGACACAAACGTAAAAATGAGAGATATTCAACATAGATGATAGGTAGGGTTTTCCAATAAAACTTGAAGATTAAGAGCTATTTCCCGAAGATGGCCGGTGGGACTTATTAGCCTTCAAAAAACTCCTGGTCTCATTAGTACGGTACAATAAAGTCAAGTAATAGAGATATATAGCTTTGGAAAGCATACTTGGAGTTTTAAAGGATCGAGAATGGCGTGGGGGGACTAAAGGAGGAGAGAAAGTAGTTTTTTGCAGGAGAATCAGATGGAGGGATTGAGGATGGGGAGGGGAACACGCGTGGGGTGAATTTACAAGCTCCCCCTACACCAACCCGGCGAGTTCCCTTCCTTTACCTTCTTCATTTTTTCAGCGCTGGAGGCGTGGGACGCGGCGAGAATATAAGGAGGAAGTGGAGATTGATACGGTTTTAAGGATGGGTGTCTGGATATGTGGTGATGGTCGGCGAGGGAGGTTGATGGAGGCTTTTGGACAGAAAAGGGGAAGGTTGTTAAGGAAACATGGGAAATCCAAGTGGAAGAGAACCCTTTTGAGGGATTGGTTTGGTGTGGTGGCTAGAGTGCTGGCTTCCAATCCCGAGGGCTTGGGTTCAACTTTTGGCCATGGCGAAGATTTTTCAGAGGAATCCCGATTCCTACTTTAGTGTGGTGTGGAGAGCACTTCTAAGGCGACAATGTTATGATGCCTGATGGAAAGTTAAACCCCTACGAAGCCTTAAGACTCCTTGGTGCCTTTCTCTGTGAGTAAGCTAATGCCGTCGTCTGGTTTCTCTCCAACCTTCCACCATTCCCAAAATGATCCTTCCCCTACTAGTCTTCATAACCATCCTTAAAGTCGGAAATTATCTCACTCGTCGGCCGCTTTTCCAAATAACCAACCAAACTTCGTAATTAGGATAATGGTTAGTGGTCGATTTTGATTTGATTTAAATATTATTTTCTTTCTCGTCGCACACTTATTCCTAAGGAAAATTTAGCATTATCGATTCTTATTGTGAATATGAAATGAAATACACTCATGAGACGATAGAGAACGATTTTCAAACGGATAAATGCAAACCTTTTCATTCCCTGAATGTCCACTAGGCGCCTTCTGTTAAGAACAATTAAAGGGCAACACCGAGTTTCTCTCCACCCTTCATCCATTCTTCCAATAGTTCCCCCTTACCTGCCTAACAATCATTGATGGAGCAAACGACCTCAGTTGGCGGTCGCCTCCTCCAAATAACCAACCAACCATGTGGTGATTGGAGGGGCATGGTCGGAGAAGATGGAAGGAGAGAGAGACGAGAGCTCCAAGTGGACGGGGAACGCTGTTCCGTAAAGCCATAAAGGAAATGCGGCGCTGCCCGCAGGGCGATGAGAACTGGGTGGGTAATAGGGGGAGGAAAAAATTACCGCTTCAAGTTTCCTAACTATTTTGAGTCGGCAAAAGAGCGGAGATTCAGAGGAAGGGAGAGAGAGAAAGAAGAATGAGAAAGGGGAGCGCCGGGCGGGCGGTATTAACGGCCGCTTCGCGCACTCACCAATCAACTCCAAAACTCCTCTTCGCATTTTAACGTCCCGTGAAAGACGTCAGCAGAGCGGTCCGAAAAATGAAAAAAAATGGAACAAGAATCTGCAAGAGAAAATAAATTTACGACTCTTAAGACCCGAGAGGGGTGGAATGTGCCACCGCAAGAATCCGTTAGCTCTTTCCTTAGCAATACCAAGGACTTTGGAGACCCATGGGAGTCGAAAAGTCTTGAAATATATATCAACCGAATTGAACCGAAAAAAGGAATCCGATGGTAAGTCGGAAAAACCCTCGAGCACGCAAAAAAATTCAATCTTTGAGCGATTCTCGAGCCTCACTAATGATTTACGAAATCCAGGCGAGGGGAATGCCGATTTATCCTTAGCAATTTTAAAGCCATCGTTGACCCAACACACCATTATGGAATGCAATACAAAAATGCCGTTAATAATAAAGCCACTGAAGCCATTATTGAAGAATAAAAATTAGCCTATAAGGTATTTTTGCGATTCATCCAATAATTAATTCCAACCTGAAGCACTGTTGTATAAAGAAGCGACATTCTCGCGTATTTGTAAACGACAAAGAAAAAAGACCTTTGTCACAATTCATTTCAATGCAACAATACGCAGAATTTAACCTTCGAAAATAATTTTCCTTGTCCTAGATCAGTCGAGTCCGGTTTTTTTCAGTGTTAAATTTATGCACACTTCTTCTTTAACCTAATGCTTAATTTAAACATAATTGTAATTGTTGCGTACCATTTCGTGCGTGAATGTTGCAAATTATTGTTAACGATTATTTTTGCAAGGTCCTTTTATTCCTGGTTATAGCTATTTCTATGTACTAATTCTGCATTGCGCGGAGGAGAAGCATAAGCATGCACGCTGAACGTACCCAGAATAAGAACTTCGATATAATTATTTTTATAATGAGCACTTCAATCGAGAAAAAGTATCGAAAGCAAAAACAGCAATGAGTTCTACCATAATAGGAAGGAAACAATCTCCTCGCAAGAAGAGAACAGTTATTAGATGTAATATAATTACTACCTGATGTTCCTCATTTAATATTGAATTCATCGGCGATGAACTGGCCAACGTAACTGCAAAGGATTATAGCAAAGAAAGAAGCCAATTTTATAAACAAATGTTAGAATACTAATCGGGATGATACGCGGTTGCTAAAGGTACAAGGAATTAGAGTACTCTAGTGTTTTACGAGGTTACCCGGAATGCGAGGATAAGGATTTTCGAGACTCAATGGACTACGCGAATCACAGGAGGTATAATGAAATGAAGAAGTCTTCCAACCTGGTAACTCTTAACAAATTTCATCAGCAATGGGACTTATTGCAATGTGAGGTCTGTAGCTAAACTTGAGCAAACTTACTTCTTGATGAAGTCCGGGTTGATGGTGGCACTAATTGGTTCTGAAGTGCTTATAGCTCAACGCTGTCCTCGACAGCCTTCGAAATAAGCGCTACTTCCTTCACCCATCCCAGTTACTCTTTCATCTCCGCCTTCTTTTTTCTTTAAGAAATAGCTCAAAAAAACCTATCCATTCATAAATGAGGGGCTCTAGTGAAATCACTATTTCCAATCACCATTAGAAAACCGTTATTTCTTCTCATAGATGTCTCTGCCACCACAAATCAGGGATTCACTTCGTTAATCTACAGATTCCTGTGCTATATTTTATGTTGACTGTGCAGACAAATTATGTGAACCAGCAAATGCCACACATATTTTCATTGGAATGCCAATAAAAATTAAGAATTAAAAGCAAAAGAAGATGATAAGAAATCAAGTTGTGCGCGGAATTCCTTTCAGTATATTAAAGTCAAAATACGATAGTCGATGAATCATATTCCTCAAAGCTCAACGGAGAGAAATTCAATATTTTAGCAAGGCAGGAAGATGCATTAAAAAGTAACTATGAATTGAAATAATACATATTTTGATACACGGACGCACTCGTGAAAACGAATTGCTATTAGATTGATGGTGGCGATACGTTTCTACGCGATGAACACAACCAGCCTTTTTATCGCGGGCTCATGAAAACCAACCAAGTCTCATTTCCGGCTTTGCCCTAGAAAGGAAGAGGCAATTTGCCTGACTGCTAAAAATACGTTTTACGCATGTAATGACTTTAAAATCTTCCTTTTGAAATGCTAATATTTAAACTCTTGTCGCCTTTCTCTCTCCTTTTCGATACAACCACACTTCTTATTCTAAAGTCCAGCGTTAAAAAGCAAGGATAGATTTATGACCACAATGGCGGGAAGAAAATTATGACTCATTCCCGGTATGGGAGTGATGTCCGACACGACATCAATCCCCAACACACTCTCGTCTCTGTGCGGTTTAAAAGGATTATGCAAAGCCGGAAATGGTTCGCATCTCCGTTGAAGCGAGAGTAGTGCACTCGTAGAAGCGAGCATTTTCTGCGGCAGCGATAAAATTCATAGTGTTTACTTTCACTAGAAAAAGATGCTTTAATATGAAAGTAAATAAACACTTTTATTAGCACGGAAGAATATTTAGCATATGTATAGGTACTTGGTACTCGCCACAGAGATCAAGAGTGAGTGAGATTTATTGGAGTGTTAATTAAAGTTCAAAGATAAGGTTTGAGGTATTGTAAAAAAAAACACCAAGAGGAAATATCAAACGGTAACGGTGTAATTATATTAACTAGAATCGTAGGTACTCATCGCCCGAAGACAGCAATCAAGATTAAGACTCCCAGAAAAGTTTTCGGGAGAAGAGTTTATTTATGATTATCAGGCGTTCGGACCACTCAACTGAAATAAGAGAGATTAGCACTGGGACGGACAGGTTTGAGTACAAAATTTTCCCTCCCAGAATTGGAGACTTTTACAAAACCAAGGTAATGCACATATAAATTCAAATACAGTATGATACATTTACTTACATTATTTTTTCAGTCACAATAGCACAAAAAAGGCCATTGTCCTGACTATCCCTGCCTCACGCCCTTGAGACATATCAAGGGATACAATTCAAAGAAGAGTTTGCGAACCTCAACGTACTACGGTTGACTAGAAAATGAGCCAAGATTTCGGGAATTCATGTTTAAGATGTCATTTTTTCCGAGAACAAGAAGGGATCGTAATAGCTGCATTGGGTTCGAATGAATATACTCTTCGGTAGTAGAAATAGACATTTGAAATGCTGAGAAAACCTAGTTAATACTCTGAAAAACAGTATCAACACCACGCCTCTCTCGTCCACTTTACTTTATAAATTCTTATACATTCATGCATATGTATGTAATGAATTAACACATGCTGTTTCCAAAACCTTAACCAGTTAACAAAATAAAATGTAGTGAATTTTTAGGAGAAAATTGCCACCCTGGCACATGTAGATTTGGGTGAACGCATGCGTAGAAAAAGGAATTCCTCACCACTCATTGTATTTGATTAAGTGATCCCAATCCCGTTCGACGCGGCAGCTACAGGTTCATTTCCTATTTGAGATGTTTCGAAATGTTTTAAGAGTTACATCCAGTGGTGATCAGATAGGGAAAACATTTCCCCATCCGGCCGCGTTGAAGCGATCCTCCCATGCGAAGTGGTTCGCGTCGATGATTGCAATTTGATCCAAAACGCCATATGAATTGGTGAGGATGGGGGAGTAGGTACTTACGGCTGGCGGCGATGCAACATAATTAAGCATTTTTAATACCAGCATTTAGTTTTAACTTGGAGAGTTTTAGAGATATCCAAACGGGTCATGTGCTATTCAAAAGAAGAAGGTCAAAAAAGTAAAATAAAAGGCCATCTCGTAGCTGATGGTGCCATCTTACAAATTAAAAAAATAGACTCCTAATAGGTTTAAAAGCACGTCTTACCGCAAGCGCAAAATTAGGATAGCTCGACATATAGTCATCGAAGTCGTGAATGGGTTCATCTGAAAGCGGTTAGAACCTTTCAAAGGGAAACAACAAAAAACTGCAGATATGTAGCATAAAAAATTGTGAGATTTAAGTTGTGACACATTACCAAAAATGTGCCTTTTAGGAAAAATGTCCAAAAAATTCACCAAAATAAGAAAGAGAATACCCGCACAAAGATGTTGCACGACAAAAGATCATCGAATTTTGAATCTAAGAAGCCCTGAATGCTATCCACAGAACGCTTCAGAAAATTTCTAGAGCGACAGAAAGTCAAAGCGACAGCCGAGTCTGTGCCTATTGCAGGTGTGCAAGCATTCAAATCTTTACTCACAAGAGAATGTTTCTCGTAACAATCTAACACCTGTGGTAGTGTTGCGGGCTGAACCAGTTAATTATTCTTAACTTGGTAAGTGAGCGAAAAAACGAATGGAGAAGTTTCAATTAAAAGAACGTTTAATAAAAGAACAAGGTTGGGGGAACCTCGAGGAATGAGCCTTCAGAGGAAAAATTCGTGATGATCGCCCTAGGTTGATCCAACTTAAAACCGGAAATATAACAGCCAAAAGTTCTAAAAATAAAATTCATAATAGCTCCACACAGCGAAATCTTTCCCTCAAACATTCATTAAGACAGACGGAAGTGAGAAGCCTGAGGAACAATTTATGGTAGGAATCAATCGAAAGTTTTTCAATATAACGGCTTTCAGAACTTCCGAGCCTAGTAGAGTTAATTTACATATTTAATGGGACATATTTGCAACTACAACCAAGGTAAGACTTAAATGTAATCCACCGACAGTGTTTTGGATCCTTATGAAATAGAAAATTAGACATTGTGCAGCGAAGACCGTTGAACTATTCAATACGTCATCACGATCATTTTATTAATGCTATTAGTCTATATTTTGGATGGTAATCACTATCACTAACGTAAGTTAAATTACAGACTCAATCTTGCAATTGAATTCCAAGTAGTTTTTTTCTGACGACGTCCAAAACATTTTCTCGAGCCCCGGTATCCTAAATTAAATTATAAAATGAGCACAGGAATAGGGAGTTAGAAGACCAGATAGACCAGATAAATGGCATACTAAACCAGAAGGTTTAGTATGCCATTTTATCCGAGAAAAATTAGAGATTGCGATTAATTTTATCGAAACTAGAAATATCTGTTGTTCGGAATGTATCTATCCTATTTCCAAAATAGATGACTGACTGTTTCAAGATTTTCATTTTTTAGTAAACGGACAAATATTAAAAACACGCCCAACATGCCAGCTTTTCAGAAATTTACTATTCAGATGTATACCTGTATGTTCCTAACTCATTTACATACATTAACTAAGATAAACTATTTCAATAGGTAGTAGTACATGTTGTAAGAAAATGCACTCATAATCACACACCCTTATGATGCTGTGCAGGATACTATGTAGATTTTTGTAGATATTATTAGAAGTAATATTGTCTTCATCTTAACCTAACATTTAACTATAATAATAGAAAAAATTCATACCGCATATACCGTAATACTAGATTGAAAATACGGAGTTTACATGAAATACTCAGGCCTATTTGTATACCTACCATTTCCTTAATTACATGCAACTTCTGATTGAGAGGCATCCGCCGACGAAAATATGAATACGATATATTTAAAGCTGAAAGAGGACCGATATGGAAGAATATAATATTGAGGCTATCAGCCGTCCGGATGTGATTTGTGGGTTATCGATCGTCAGACTGCGAAAGGACGGTATCTAAAATTAGGCATGGCATGTGTTGAACAAGTTTTGCTCTAGCAATGCCTCAGCAGTAAGCTCAATATCCAATCTCCGCTACCCATCGCACAATTGGAAAAATAAGTCCTCCGTACATAGAGAAAATTTAATCATTCTGTCCAGCATTTATCAACCGAAAATCTTAATTGATATAATAATTAAAAATGGTACATCGACATCCAAGTTAAGGAATGTAAAGAATATTTTCTTATTTTTTTAAATGATCAGTATTGCGGTAGCAACAAACAATTTCTCAATCCGCTGAAATTTGACGTTCCTTTTGACGGAATAACGCAAAAATAATAGATGGGCTTAATACCGATTGTTTCAAGATAATCTCTGGCTAGTGCCAAGTGGAAACACTACTCCGGCCTTGGATGCACTGTCAACCCAGGGTGATATTGATGCATAAGCATTCTACTCACCCAGAAAGCTATAGCGTCTAATTCTATGGCGATGGTTATTCATTATTTATTTCGAGTAATAATCCCAAAATAGGCGTGTATTTAAATGAAATTAGCATAAATAAATTACGTCTGTTCAGAAATAAAAATGTTCCCATTCTCTTTAGGCACGACCAGATATAATTAGGATATCGGGATAGTCTGGTAGCCAGAGTACTGAATTCCGACCCAGAGAGTCCAGGTTTGAATTCCTGCAGTATCAAAGATATTCCAGTAGAATCCCGATCCGCAATAGGACGCCACGTGATGATCTTTTCAAGCAGAGCACTGCCTTTGCCGAATTCTTTGCGCTAGCTTTGCTAGCTAGTTAAACTTCGGTTCCTCTTGAGACATTCGTAAAGATTATGTTTACGCCGACACTGAGAGCTCCATCTGTCCAGTGGAGTAGATACGAAATTTTCACGGGGGATATCGATCGATATTTTATGAATTGATATTGCCTACTTCGCAGGAGTATTAAAAATTTGCATCTGTAGTGAGAATTGGATGTAGCCAAGTTCCCCCTAGAAATATGGCGAAAGCTATTGATGTTATTGGGATTTAATTACTTAAATTGCTCATATATGCAGAACCAATGAGTTTAGTTGTAAAAAAATATCCGGAAAACAATTATTTTCGGTCACCCATGACATTCAGGCAGATAAAACTCTGTTCCCATTCACTTAAGGCAGGATCGGTCACCTTGATCTCCCCCCGTACCTACGCCCCTATATCTCTCCACCACTCCCCCTCTACAAATACCATACACACCTATCTTGAATGCCGCAAATGACTTAAGCTATCAATCTCCTTCCCCAATAACTATTTCCACTTCTATAGCTGAACAATATTCATCCCAAAAAGCAAAGAGATTTTCGAAGTTTGAAATCAGACCGTCGTGCAAGAGGTATTAATCCTCGCCCTGAGGAATACAATATTGCGGCGTGAGAGGGACTTTAAGGAGGAGTCGATGGTCAATGAGATCCCTACGGGTCGGGCCCAAGTGGTAAAAGAGAACAAAAAGGTGGAGATAACGCCCGCATGGATTAATATTCCTCCGAAGGCATCGCAATCAACGAGATACGCGTAAACAGATGGGGGGCATTCGGAAGGGAGAAGGGCGCATGGCAAGAGTTGGGGAGAAAAAGAGATGGGGCCCTGGTTTTTAAAGAGGGATTTGCAAGGGTTCCCCGTGCCGAGGAGTGGAGGCTAAACACTTCCGTAAGACCATTAAAAAAGAAACGCGCTCTCGAAGAACTAAAGGGGCGTGAAAAGTTTCGTCCCGGAAATATAATGCGATGTATACGTATACATCTAAGATGGATTGCATTCTCTGGGCGTTGGAGAGGGCGAGTGATAGAACGCCGTGACGGGAAGAGGCTGTGAAGGGATAGGTGGGTACTTGGGCGTGGATCGGATTGGGTGGGAATGTATATGGAAGGCTTTGAGTGAAGCAGGAGATTTAGGAGAGGGAAGGAGTCTAAGGATTAAACATGCGACAGGCAGTAAGCTAGTAGTAGTCGAAACTAAAAATAAGTGAACAAACACAACAAAATAAGGAGATAACCAGTATTAAATGTAGTTCAAACGATAACTTAAAAGAAATACTAATAACTTGACGATTAGTTACACACTGTCAAACGGATAGGCAAGAGAATTCATTTTCCCAGCGTATCAATTACGAATACAACAAAAACGGAGCGACACACTCATCTTCGAAAACACATCTCAATCCTTTCCTCTCAGAATTCCTTTTACCTATTCGCTCCACTTTCATGACTGGCGTTGTACATCTTTCCTGGTAATTACTCAGGATGAAATATTCCTGGGTTAATCACTCTAAATCAATTTAAAATCGTCTGCACGGGAAGATTTTTGAATAGGCGATGAATTATTTAAGCTTGTTAATGAGTAAACATTAAGAAATAATAAACTTTGTTTCATATTAACGTGTATTACAGATATACTTGCTGAAAATTAAAAAAAATCTACTATCTGCAGCGTCAAATTACGCAATTATTTTGCACTAATCACGCGTTTAAACCTATGAAAAGAATTTGATGACTCTCATATTCCTTGTACAGGCTTATGCGATTGATTAATTATATACCATATTTTGAAGTTAACTTCAATATCTCAAAGGTTGCTAAAAAATCTCCCACCCATATTATCCCCCTAAATCTGAGGTAAAACAAATGATGATTATTACGACCATTAATTGAGGACTGGAGCAAGAAAAAAATAGCAAGATAAAAGCACATTATACTGTAAATTTTAATGTAATGGGAAGCGAGATATCGCAAGTACACACTAAAAGCAGTGACACTAAACAAATAAGGATAATTTTTAATTGAGGCAAACCTTTTTATTTTAAGCCAGTACTTAGTTTAAAACAAAAACTGATGGCTAAAATTGCACTATAAAAAACTAATATTACGACTCAGACTTAGAAAATAAATGCATGGATCCAACGAATAAGGAATTAAAATATTAGTATGGGATACGAGAAAAAAGAAGTGGAGTAGGTGATCCTCCATTTTCAACTGAAGTATCGTTTCTTTTTTTTACAATTAGACTTTGAACTTTTTACTTGACATTGGAGCTCCCACCACAAAGGAATAATACGCTGCTGTATCCCCTGAGTGTAGCTACAAAGCACCAATGAGTCACAAATAACAATTTTGGCTTCCACCGACTACCGACTTATTTTAACGAGAAAATCTCATCATTAAAAAGTTTAAAAAACACTCGACACAATTTTTGGACCGACTCAAGAACACTGACAACAGGAGAAAAACTGTTATAAAAACAAGGTACACGCTACCACCGAGAGGATGGAATATCTAACGTTCAAAATTATGTTTACTCAGTCTTTTTGAATACAAAAAATAATTTTGGAAACGCCACAGAAATTTATGAATGAATAACATTCTCAATTAATAGTAAATAGGGATGCTCCAAAAAACATACCTCGCTATTATACTACAGTAATATGGAATGAGAGGTGGAGGCCGCTAATGAAAACCGCAATTACTGTCCGTGTTTATTGGCGGTAGATGTAGACATGTTATTGTACTCATGGCAATATACTTCGTTGATTTACGTCCGGAAATGTGATATTACATACAATTTCTCGGCGGATGTGCTTCGTCGAAAGAACTATTGGAGCGTTAGTGTTTAAATAATACCCTGTAATTCACCATATGGATGACTGCCAGACTGGGAAACGTTGCCATCCATGAAAGAGGGAAGTAGAGTGAGAAATATGAAAAAATGGTGATGTTTTCCTACCATGGCCATTTTCTCTTTTTTGCACTGTTCGTGACTAGAGCAATGGGGGTGAAAAAATTCTTGAACCTATTATTTTTAGAATTTCTCTTATAGTGACATTATTGTTACACCTGACGATAAAGAGCCGGGCTTGGATTGGTTCCTAAATGGTGTAACTAAAGCGGCACACCGGGATTCTTCACGAAACACGAAGGACCCGGAATATGCCTCACTTTTTATTCCTCGATTTTTATGTCCATGGAAAGGAAGGCTTCTCCAATTTCTTCATGATTCATGAATAGAATCATTCTAGGATAGATTCGATATTCCTTCACCATTCCAAATCTTTTATGTCTGGAAAATCTTGATGTCGTACACAAACAAATATATATTTTTACAATAATCGTTCGGAGACTGCAGTAGCCAGGTAGTCAGTGTGCAGGTCAGATAATCCAAAGGTTAAAAATTTGAATCCCGCCCCAGGCATTTGCTTGCCTTCGGCGAGAGATAACCGTGAGAGAGGAGCATCACACACATAAGTTCACTAAAAAGTGATCATAGTAACATGAATTAGGATAACGCTTCATTAGCATCATAAAACCAAAAGAAAAAAAGTATAAATATATGAGAATGCCACCATGAACTTCACAAGTTGAACTACTAACCAATAGAATGGGCGTACCGCAAGAAAAGAGTATTAATGAATATCAAATTTTTCAACAGCACAAAATGCCAGAAGAAGAGATTGAAGATCTCAAACTAAGCAAAAAAGGCCAAAAAGGATGAAAACGAATCATGGCATAGTAAAAAGGAACTTAAAAAGCCAGAATGCTTAAGGAAAATCTGAATAGTTCTCCATACATGCCTTCATACGAACGCTCAATGATGACAGACCCTCAACCATCATTTTCATATTTGCATCAGTGATATGTAACTACTTGAAAGGATTTTTAACAATCCCAAGTCTTACTAAAGGAACTATATTGTAATGAACGACCGGCCCACTATCGCAACCTCCACTAGACTATATGCAGACTGAATGAGGCACACGTGGAAGTCAGAGACGGTTAGTTTTTTCCTGTTTCTCAGAGAGGACAGCAAGACGGGAAAATGTTCACGTGTTCAGTAATATGCGCTAATGCATATACAAAAAATAACACACACAAAGGTCGATAATAATAAAGGTATAAGGAATACATAAAAGACAATGTCATGTAATTTTGGAAGGAAGAAGTATGTCTTAATTCCAACAAAAGAAAGGTCGACTGTTCCGAGATTGAAACCATGGCTTTTCAGGCAAACATGTTTATCTCATATATGTGTTGTAAATATATACGTAGGTACGTAAATATATCACTTAATGCCACTAAATTCAGTAGCCGCAGGCGAGGAAATCAATAAAAAGGATATTACAAAAAAGAAAAACACAAATAATATTCCCAATGTTTGGTAGGAGGCACACCTTAGTCAAGTATAGGTCTATAGGTGTATACGTGCAGTTTATAATAGTTCAAAAACGCGTGGGGAGTCTTTGATATGTGCAGTCCGTGAGGAATATAGCGTACGGTAAAAAAGAGGCAGAGAGGGCAGGAACGAAAGATGGTGAGAGTGAGAGAGTGAAAGAAGAAGCGGAAGACATGTAGATGGGAGAGAGAGAGGGAAAGGAATAGGAGGAGGAGGTGGGAGAAAGCAGGATAGGAGGAGAAGGGATGATGGGAAAAAAAAGCGAAGGTGGAAGGGCGTGCGGATGGTGGGTAGGGGGAGAGTGGTGGGAGGAGAGTAGGGGGGGAGGAGGAGTTGGGGAGCATAACCGGTTCAACGACCACGCCAACTCCCCTCCCTCCCCCCTCTTCATTCCACCACGTTCACCTGATCAACAGTCGGCCACTGAACCCTCTTCTCCTTCCCCTCCAGCCCTCTGGTTGCCTTCAATCCCCCCCATCTCCCTCCTCCTCACTTCCCACCAACACCCTCCTCCCCTTTTTTAAAACACATCACTCCTGCCACACGAAAATCTCATCCGCCTCAAATACTCCTCCCATCCCACCACCTTCTTCTCGCAAACCATTCCCCTCCCACCATCAAACTCTCTTTTATGCAAGAGAGGTTGAAATATACTGGAGGCAATATCTAGGAGATTTTCGTCAGTCGGTTGGTTTCTTGGTGAGGCGACCGACAACTGAGGTCATCTGCGCCACTGAGGATAGAAGGGTGGGTTGGCACTGGCAGGATTATTTGGGGGAATGGTGGAAAGGAGTGGAGGGAAACCCAGAGTCGGCATTAGCGTAGTCTGAAGGAAAGGCACCAAATTGGTCCAAGGGGCCAAGGGTACACGTTTAACGACCCCTTCGACGGACGAAGTACGATACCTGTACATTGTACAATGCTCTGCGCTTGCCACAGAGGAACGGAATTCCACCGACAAATCATCTCCTCCATTACCGAGACTTGGACCCCAGCCCTCAGGATAGAAAGTCTCTACTCTAGGCACCTTACCAGCAATATCCCATGTGTCTTTACACGCCTGACGATACGTACGAATCGTGATGTTCGATCAAAATAAAAGTATTTTGAAAATTAGCTAATTCTTCCCTCAATAGGGTTATGTATGTGTATGTCATTTTTTTGACGGTTTTCTTAGGGGTGGGACCAATCATTTCGAGACAAGGGTAGGAGGATCCGTTCCGAAAAGACATAAAAGCAATTGGGTTGAAAAACATCTCCTCGTCCACCTCAAATACTCCTCCACCACCCAACACTTCCCCCAGAAAAACCTATCCCATCCTACCATACCTTTTCCTCTTTATGCCTTTTTGCAAACGATTCCATCTCCCCAATCTACCTTTAAAACTTGCCCTAACCCACTGTAAACTATCGGAAAAATTATATGCATACATAACCCCCTAGAGCGAAGAGAACACATTTATTTTTTTACTTTTGGAAAAACCTCAAGTTTCTTACGTATCATCAAGCTTCTTCTCCGGACTCTTGAGACACCGCTGATGAGTGATGATTCCGTGTTGTGAGCGAGGTTTTTTTTGGGCGACGGGTGACCACACCATCGCTCGTTCCGTCACCGTGGACGGATTGTACGTGTAATGGACTCGGGTGGAGGAGAGGATGGCGTCCTCTGAGTTCACTCTAAACCGCAGAGATAAGAAAACCGCGGGCATCGGTGACGCCATCGGTGGAAGTAATATCCATCCACGTGCCAGCACTGTTTCAACTTTTTTCTTGTTGGGGCGATGGTGATGATACTTAGATAAATAGCCTTTTCTTCCCTCCCCTAGAACTCATTTCTTTTATATCCTGGGATTATTGAATAATTTGACGAGAGACTGAGATTAAAACTCCCATCTACAGACTATCCTCCCAATCAGTCTGGAAATATCACCATGCTAGAAGAAATAAAGGGATATTACTGGTCGCTCAGAAATGAGATCGAGATTCTCTCATTTCTGCACCTTGTGCCCTCACAGTTATTTTCTCAGGTTTGTGAACTGAATTGCTTTCCGGCCAGTAACTATGCTAAATAAAATTACGTAGAAACCGGAAATAAGTTCAACTCTTTAGAGAGTTCTAGTTACTGCATACGTTCACGTAAGGCTTCATATTAGCTCACGGTACAGTACAGATTATAGTACCCTGATGGAGGTGTTCTTCAACCCCATGGTATAGGATATGCCAGTTTGAGGTGTATTTTAAGCTCCTTTCTCATTAAATATATTTATCCTCCACAAGAACCCGAATGTAATGAAGAGAGGAAGAAAGTACGCGGAACTACAGAGTGAAGTAGCGTGAAGAAATATTCCCACCCCGGAAAGGGCAATAGGAGAGTAACAAAGATACATAGAACCCTTCCCTTCTTTTTATCTGTTTTTATACATTTTCGCACGTGTGACACACAAACTTCATTCACGTTGGTGAGAATCTTCAAGAGCATCAAAAAAAATATCATATATCTAGGGCCTAGTATGCCCCTTGATCACGATAAGCCTCCCCTGATTTTTCATCAGGCTTGTCGGGAAGCGATTCAGCAGAAAGGCTAGTTGCCTACTTGGACTCCTTCGTGATAGGAGAGATATCCTAACGAGATGGGAGATTTCCCAAACGCAACGGTAGACTTAATACCCTCTCTTAGATTCCTTGATATTTAATAATATGTTACTCAGAGATTAATGCGAATTGATACAACATCGGTGTCTTGTTCAATTGTACGGAGGTTATAAACAAGCTCTCTTCGACATGCGTATTTCCTGATTTTTACTGACAGGAAAGAGCAAGGCCATTACTAATTTACGTCAAAGACAGCTCGATCGTGACGTACGCCGCGGCGACTCCCATTAACGTAGTGGATGCATAGTCCGCATATGCCAATCCATGAAAAGATACAGCTTTACAAAATAAAGTTACGAGAAATTATCATGCAAACATTACCTTCATACCGTTTAGAAATAAATGAATCGAGTATTTAGAACGATGCCAATAATAATACTCATGAGACGAATTTGCAAATTAAAAAAATAGTTCGAGAAAAGTTTTCATGAAATGGCTAAGTGAAAAAAGTTTTTATTCTTAGCATTCAACATATTTTTCACCCATTCTAGGGTTAATCGTTGCTTCCGGACAGTTATAGGGATGCACAAATTGGAACATCGGTTAAAAAGCGCAAGAAACTTAATTAAGATGTTAAATAAGTATTGTAGATGGGAGGGAGTTAATTATCTGCTAAATGCTACCGATAATCTTATCATTTATCACAACGGAGAATCCATAGATATATCCATACGGCTCAAATTAATCCACCAAGTGATAGCACTAAATTAAATATGACTGTACACTTGCATGCCCCGTGTACCCAACTAATGATGCCTCATATAATATAAAATGTTTTTTTTTCTTCACATACCATTCTATTCCCAAATTAATATTCATCCCCTACCAAGACTAACAGCATCAGAAGACAGCAGGGGAAGTGCTTTCCACCGTGGTTCATTCTCTGCCGGTTTAACGAAGGAGACTCGGGGAGCTTTGAGGAGAGAGAACTAAGATAGAGAAAGCAGATTCCAGTGTTTGTTTGCTCACTTTATCCAAATGCAATCATATATGAACCTTCGTGAATATACTTCCTCTGAACCTGCTTAACATCAAACACTCTCCAAAACCCAACGTCCAAGCAAACGAAGAAATTCTTCCTCTTCGCCTAGATTCTCTCATATCCCCTCCTGTGTCAGGATATTTCCAGTGTATTCTTTATGAATTGGGGTCTGCGATTAGCGGAACTGATTGAACAGGCGTCCAAACATCAAATTTGGGTCTACCTAACCCCTTACTTATTAAATTATGAGAAAAATGACAATTTAAATTAAAATATTAGGACTGCATGGGGGTATTCCACGAAACCAGACCCATTCTGGGTTCAAATTATGAGTTGAACTCCGCTCACGTTATTACTCTTTACAATCAATTTCTCCCTCCTATTATTCACTGGAAAAGGTGCACACGACCTCAGCTTCCAGGCGACTGCCGCTGTGACGACTTTCTCGCGTTCAATCCTTCTGCAACTTATTTCGACGATCAATTCGATATATTAAGGAAAATACACAGGAATGGTAGGAGTAACTTAACCTTTTTACTCGCCAAATTCAACAATTTCTGACATTTTTATTCACTATAAGACCGTAGGTTACATTTTACACTAAATCATTTAAGTAGGTTCCAAGCCGATTCCATCTCTGACGACGCCAAAAATATTTCGTGATCCCCAACATACTACGTCGATTAGATAATCAGCATAAAATAAGGGATGTAGCCTTCCTGAAGGGCAGTTTTAAAATGTAATTTTTACTTCGATAGAATGATGACCATTAAACCTACATTAAACACCATATAAGTAGCTCGTTCGATAGGCAGGCTGGCTAGTTAATTTGCCATAAAAAGCTTTTCAGTAAATATGCAAACCATAACTTACAGAAAATCACGCATTCTTGCTATCTTTTCGATATTATTGTATCTATATGCATGCATGCATTTGCATAATCAATATACACTCGTTACCGGGTTCTGCATTGTCGCAAATTAGTGATAACAACAGAACCACGGCAAAGCAACCATACATTTATATAGTGTATAGCATAAATGAATAACACTTTCCAATCATAAAATCATAAAAAAATGGCTGGTATCTTCATGGCATCCATCGAAACATATCCACGGCGTTTACCATATAGATTCAGATGCACTGTCCCTCCACGCCTAGGTGAGCGTCAGGTCCACCTCAAGCTCAACACTTAAAAAAGTTCCCCTCATTCTTGTGTCATAGTAAATATCGTCTCAAAAGAACGGCATTTAAACTGTTAGGTGGGTCCGATGTGTTTATAGTGCGTCCAGAGGTCACGGTGACGGACATCCACCCACTGAGGGCGGCTCGAGAGCGCAGCACCCCGTAAGGTGGCCGCCAACGCGGTCAATGTCAACAGATGACCGTGCCACTCAAAAGCGAGACGTCGGATCCCCGGAGGGGAGAACGAGCCTCGGTGGCGTGTGACGGTGTAAGTAAGGGAAAAGCGAGGTGGAGTCAGTCCCCTTGTGTAGGTAAGCGCGGTGGGCGATGCATTATAAATGTTTCTCGATGAGCGCGACGCGACTCCGCGACGGGTTTTCGTTAACACGCTTTCGTCCGCCGTAAAACGGGAAAAGGGGAAGAATTACATGGTCAGGGTGCTACGGCATGGCTTTATACTTCACGTTGAGCCACAGGTGACTCAAACGCAATCGAGGTATCATAGGCAGCCTGGCTTTCTTCAACGAAAGCGTGTGATTGTAAACACGAAATACAAGCTATACTGAAGATCTATATCACTCACTCGTATCGACATCTATTGCACACCTAATTAATCATCCTCTTTGTCACGCAATAATTTTTCCCTATTTCCTCACATCTCATGTCTGGTGTCCTGGCATCCCACAGCCACGCGCTCTTGCGGCGGCTCGTATGATGCGCGTGAAATTAACACGGCGAAATAATAAGAAGGGTATAGTGATAGCAAACATTGCGTTACCTTATTCATTTAGTTTTAATACAATGTAGAAATTCCACAACATCACGCCTTATAACTCCCTTTTTGTAGTTTAAATACGCTTCGAAAATGGAGTTTGTACCACCTCCTCAACGCAAAGCCGTGATTTTGAAAAAATAATGAAGACGTGGAGACCACGAACTTGTGGAGACTGAGCCACCGCAGCAAAGACGAAATAAATTGTCATCAGCATTATTCCGTTCAATAACGAGCTTACTTTTCACGGTCCTAAAAATATTGGATGTTTCGTAGGGATCTGTATAGTAGATGGGCAGCACTGCTGTGCATTTAATTTGCACTGCTGTGCAAACGAATGTTTAAGCAAAAATTCGTTTGACTCGGCATTTGCCTTCTATTAACATGTACGTATACATTTCTCCCGTTTCTGCCACTTATAATGCACAGGTCCTTTTTCGCCATCCTAATCAGACACTTTGTTCTTCGGATCTACTATCTTATACGAGCCCTTTGTAACGAAATCTGAGATCCCCTTTTTTCGTTTTTCTTTTAAAGCTACAGGACGATCACAATGACTCTCGGGGCATCGTAAATGAAATACAAAACATACGGTAGCACACAACCAGTTAAAACTATGCATAATGCGAGTTGAAACAATAGCCATTAAAAAGGCCGGTAATTTGAAAAACATAAGGCACTTTTAAAGAGCCTTGTTCTTTCGAGAAACCAGCCGCTGGAGTGAGCACTTCTCGGCCATAACACAGTGCTCACAACCTTTCAATGCCACCGCTCCCGTTTGATAAGTAAGCGAGCAATAAACTCGGCAGGGAAAAGGACCGGAAGGCCGCGAAATCAGACGAAATTTTTCCCAACATCCGAGCGGAACGTAGCAATTATTGTTGCTCCGACGACGAGTCTGCCGCGAAGGCAGAAGCTCAAGTCACACGACGAAAGCCTGACCGCCGCCAAATGAGAACGCCACCGCTTTGAAGATGAGCCGCACTCCCGAGTGAATTTAATAGCTGAAAGCATGAAGAAAAGACCAGATCTCGTTCCGAGATACCACTTGTTTTTCAAGGATACGAATTTTCCGTGTATCTGCATTTTGGAGTCATTGGGATTATTAAAAAACGTTTTATCGAAAATACTCTAATGGCTTCGTTCTGTTAGCCACAGAAATTTTTTACAATCCCGGTTTACGATGACCCGGTTGGAAATTTCCGGCGTTTGATCTCTTTTCATCTGCATCTAAATCCAATTCAAGTAATTTTCAGGATTTTCAGGTCAGAAGTTCAGCTTTCCAGGCCACGATTCCAGTGAAAGTGACGTAATGAGGAGTAAATTTACCATTTCAATGCTCTGATTAGTATGATGGAAGTATTTGTATCAATTCTGCTAAAAAGGAGGTGGAAAAATTAGAAAATAAATGTAGCTGTATTGCTTTTTGTTTCCGCATAAGTTCTGGTTGAGATGTTAGCAATTAACAAAATCATTTGTTGAACCAGTCTATTCGGTCGTTGATATCTCTCATTTCTTCACGTTACTCTGGGGTGTAAATGAAATTGTTGGGTTCTTATCTTACTTCACTATGTTCCTATACTAACATCAAAATATGAGATGATTTTCATCCCCGCCTAATTTTGGCGATGAAATATTTAAGTACTGCCACGAGAAATTGTTAACCTGGACCGAGACATAAGGTTTGTCATGATAGGCATTTGCTCAATAAGCCGAAGTATTAGCTTACTGAGCAAATGGTATTCGGAACCGTGGTCCATATGGATTTTTTCCCAAGAACATTTTTTCCGAGTGATAAGATATTTAAATTGATGACTTTAAAAATAATTTTCAAATAGGCACCATTGGTCATTCCTTTTTGTTGCAATTCAAATTCGTGCTTTACAACAATCATATTACACTTTGTCCTCACTCGACGAGAACCTGAAGGGCAGCTTTCTTTACGGTTTTTCACCATTATAGAGTTAAAAATTTCACCTAATACACTTCAAAAGCTCGAGGGGCTTGGATTCTGGAGATATGATATTCAGAACAAATATGGTATACTCAGACATACGGCAGTAGGGATCTCGCATTGCATGCACTCTAGGAGTGACAACTTCTACAAAGTCACAAGGTCGTTTAAAGCCCGAGACATTTCGGGTAGCAGGCTTACAATTTTTTCCGCAAGGCTTTTTTTGTCAATTTATTGTGAAAACTTCCACAAAAATATAATTGATGCAAGCGGCTTACTTATCCTCCTCCTAAATCGTTAGCATACTATTGCACTTTCATCGGAGGCAGCTATGAACTTAAAAAGAACTCTTTTATTTCAAAAGTGATCCACCCAGCAATAAATGTCAGTCTTTAAATCAATCTTCAATTCTTTACAATTAAAGTTTCGAAGATTTAAGATTCTAGAATTTAAATGGCATTATAATTCATAATTAGCAATAGACTTCGTTCCCTTTCGCAAGTTATTTAGGCAGAACAACGCGTTTTACAGCATTTGGGCATGGAGTGTGTCCTGCCTCCCAGCTAAAACTTGTGGAATAGTACATGATATTTCATGTGTAAGAAATTTCAGCAAACACTACTTAATCAAATATGAATCAGCCTTAAGGAAGGCATCATAACGCAAATCCATTCCCTAGATTTCACTTATTCACCCCGACACTCACTACAAAACCTCCATTTATTCAGTCATCATATTAACTTTTTTATCGTTTTCCAGCGTAAACGGATAAAAATCTTTTACCTGGTATACTAAATGAATTAACAGGTTGTTAACCACTCGCGGCTCTGAATTAGTTCATTACATTTTCAAAACGAAAAATACACACCATCAGCATCCAGAAGAGCCACAGATGCGCTAACCTGACCCCCTCGTGATGTAAGTGCGATGAAATCAATTACCTACAAACAATTCCTCATCCTCTTTCAATCCTACTGGTACTTACTCTTTCGCCAGCAGGCTGAAACCTCTCCTAAACTCTCAAAAAATATCGAGAACATTAAATATCCTTTCATAGATGCAGAAGCCATTAGTAAGTAAATTGTTAATTACATCTATCTCTACATTGTAACTCCGTAAGATACTAGAAGTTCGTATGGCAGAGAGCATCACAACATCAGCCATTTTTAACTTGAAAGGAACGATACAAAATATATTTAAAATTGAAAAAAAAAAAAAAAGTACAATACTATTTTTATTTCAAATTTATGGGGACGTAGCCATGTTTCTGTCGCTGCCACGCTATACGAGATAAAGTTCTGTATCAATACAGAACTTTAATGTGAGACAAAAAAGGTACTGAAACTTCACAGTCCTTTTGATTATGTAGCTAATTTTGAGTTTTCAAATCTGCCGATGCAATGAAGTATCCCAATAATGTTTCCAGGATAAAAAGCGAACTCTGGTCTCCCATACCTTTCTAGATGCATTCATCTCGCAATGTTTCTTCCCTATTCAAAGAACCAACGACTTGACACACTTAATGATCTCAAGCGTTACTTTGTGGTACTCCTTGGACTTGATAATGTGTTATTTAAAACCTTGGCCGGCAAATTCAATACAATTTTGGACTATATGAAGTTATTGTTTACTTACTTTACAAACATGACTTATTTACATTCGAATCGAATGTAAATCGCCACGAATCTTTTACCTTTTCATCAACATCGGTTTTACATATTTCACGGATTTCCCTTGAATTTAATCTAATAACAATGCTAAGAATTAATCATTATTGATAATGCATAAATTCAAAATTTTAAACACCATAAGTGTGCCAAGAATACTATACACTATACTTTTATGTTAAAAGCCTGAAAGGAACATTTAGTGAATTTTAATTCGGAGGCTCGTGACAAAGGATCATGGTGGAAAATTAACACCCTTGATCTGGATAGGGAAAAACCCAGCCATTTTGGACTATAACCCGCGACCTGTGGAATATAAAGATAGGCTAGTCGATATACAGAAGCCTATATGCTGCCAAAATCGTGCAGTTAACTCGGGATTCAATGAGTCAATTTTCAATCAAGTATTCTACCAGCTGATTGGTAGGTTCTTGGACAGTCCCAATTCTGCATCCCAATTTCATACACATTGTCTCGCTTTCCCTTCTAAGGATGTCCCGCCATTAGATCCCTCTTCAATTCTTCATATCTTCTACTTCCTATAAGACCCGCTAAGGACGCCCGATTGGAGATGAAAGGCGTCCTTGTACGACCGAATGAAAAAGAGAAATTAATTAGCATTTTTCTGAATGGTACTGCTATGTAAATATACTCGGGAGACGAAGAGGGAGAGTCCCTTTCTTCCTGAATTAACCGTCCGGGCTATTTGCGCCCTTTTCCGAACAGACCCGAAAGACCGGCCCGGCGACAAATCTCTATAATTTATCCCTTCCTCCGCGGGAGAATGAGCGAGGAGGAAAGAGCTTTCACCATAAAGCCCTAAAAATGCCGACAGTTTTGTGCTGCTCGGAGCTGGGAAACGCTCTCCTCCATCCCAAGTTCAAGGTCATCCACCCTCCTCCTCCGCGGGAGTAGTTGTAGCTGCTTCTCCTTCTTCTCTTCCGTGTTCCGTGCCTTTCGTGCTGTAAAGGGCGAAGTGAGGGCCCGCTCGCGGGGGACGAGGAAAGGGGAAAGAACGCTTTAGGTGAGACCGCGGCGGCTGGAGGAGATGACAGCCGCCGAGTGCTATCTGGCGGAAGTTGGATAGAAAGCGAGAATGCGTTCGAAGGCTTGGCTGCGCGATGCAAATCTGATTGCCCACATTCCATCGATCGACGGTACGCTGGGATCAGTGCCGGCCCAAGGCGTGGGCAACTTGGGCAAAAGCCACAGGCGGCTGTAGTAAGAGCGGCCAGTGTCCGACTGAATGTGAAAAGGGGACATAAAGTATGAAAATTTGAGAAAATGTTGCTATCTTACTTTATGCATTTCCATCCACAATGACCTTCTTTAGAATATCTTAAAAGTAACTGACACTCATGACTAAGTTCAACAAAGAAGTTCAACATAAGAGACCTGCAGACTAACAATTTCCTTCTATAGCATTCTTGTCACGAGCCCATTGAAAGGAACTACGGATAAAATTTCACCACAACTTACGGTTGAAATCACACTCACCCACAAGAAGTAGGCACAACGTAAATAATCCTTATCAAGACTTTTCCTCATAAAACTCAGAGACAACGTATAGATTAAAAATTGAGTCCCTGACGGAAAAGGAAACAACAATTTTAAGAGAATCATTCTGCTGAGTATCCCTCAAATTAATGCTTGGTTTAAGAAGTCACAATCGGTTTGATAAATTCTTTATTAGGGGCGGCCAAATAACTTTTCGTCCACACTTGTATAAAGGCTTGGGCTGGCACTGGCTGGGACGAATAAAAAATGCCACGTCCAAACGCTGATTATGACGAAAAGTGAGGAATGAGGCGTGGTGTCGCAGAACTATAACATAATCGATGACCAAATAAATAACAATTTTCCACAGTAAACATTTATTTCCAGACCTTGCTTTCCATTTATACACCATCTTCATGTGATGAAGATGATGCAACACGCCAATATTTTGGGCGGATAAATAGACTTAGTTTATTATTTGGTCATCCTTGCTGATTATAACTTGATTTACATTTCTTTTTTCGGCACAAAACACTCCTACTGATCATTTTAAAATGCCACTTATTTTTCACAAATTTAAATATCGGCATCCTACCCATGAAAGTCATGCCAAAGCCAAAAGCTTGGATAAATGAAAAATAAAACACGATCACATACTTTTAAACTGTAAAACCTTTTGTTTTACAATTTCTCATTGTTCATTAGCTCAACATAATGCTACACAACTTGATTTGATGCTCAAATGTAACATAAATGTCTCCCTTACCTTCAACTCGAACGACTGTTGAATGGTGACAACAGCAAACAACAGCACTGCGGTAAAAAATGGTTCACCGTATTCAAACTCTGATGCCAATGTTAGCATGAGCAATAATTAAGTTTCTGCGCATGCAAACACAGGTAAATTTCCCTGAAAGTTACCGAAAATATTCAATCCCAATTTAGAAGTTGTTAAATCACAACTCTTTCGACAGGTTCGCCGCTAAAGACCAAAAAAGCGCTGACACCAGGAATTTATTAACCAAATCGTTGGGTAAAGGCAAGAAGTTTTTAAAAATGCTGATCAAGATGTGATATCTCTTCATAACATGCGTTCAAACAGCAATGTGATAACACCCTTTATGAACTTCCATATCATTGAATGTGTGGCGTTAAATACTAGGAAAATGAAATTGAAGACAATAAATCAACATTTTTCAAAGCTTTGCAAAGATATGGAAACGAAAAATCTCCGTGTAAGTGATAACTTGGAAAAATCCATGCCAGAAAAATTGGTTAACAAATCTCGGGAAAATAGAAATAAATCCTGTGACGGTTTCCATTTTTTCTTTTTCAAGCCATTGTGTTCCAGCATTGCGCCAAACGTTCATTCAACCCGAATCCTTTCCCCACCATATCTGTAGACTAGTACATATCGATTGAAAGTCGCAATTTTCATCGACCAAAGCAGATGCTAAGATAATGATTCTTGTGACCTTCGTGATTTAACGCTCCCTAACTTAATCAGTTCTAAAAGGCCAAACTATTTAAGGTAATTTTTGTCCAAGCTTTTCCGATAAATGCAGAGAAAAAAAATCTTCAAGTGATAGATGTTTTTTTAAATTCACGTGAGCCACGAATGGGTTAACGAATCTCACAAATAAATGGATAAAATTTCATGAGAGCACTGGTAGTTGCGATTTCAACCTTCCTTTTCCCCTTGCTAAATGTATTCCATCATTGAGCCAAACTCATTTACTCCACATCACTTTCCTAGCTTACCTGTAGGCAAGTGCACTCATATCGACTGACAACTGCGATTTTCGATCGTGAACGTCGATTTTAAGATAGTGACGCGCATAATTTAACGCTTCCAAAGTTTCGCCTGCCAAAAACTCCACCGATGGAAACTTTTATCGCTGGATGATATATATATAATTGATGCTCCGGCCTCCGATACCTGCAGGAATGGACGTGGGAACATTATAAAGAAATTCAAAGTCGCCATTACACGATGATTGATTGCGGAAAAAGCCTTTTTTTATCCTCCTTTGGGCGCGTCGCACGAAAAGCTTCTTTTACTTCCTGCGTGCCGCTGGGGAGGTATTATGTATTTTCTTTTTCGGTTCTGAACATATAATGGTCTCCTTTACGAGTTTATAGATGATCGCTTGATTGGCGGGTTAAAAAAAGACGCATCACATTGCGAACGCTTAAGCTCTTCCAACCCTCCCATATTTTTTTACGCGTAACCTGAAACGCGAGTAGTAACGAACTTACTGCCTCGCATAAACGTGCAACGCATTACCCATTAAGGTGCATTATAACCGCACTGGCCCCACTCCTTTCATTACGGAAAGAGGACATTTTTAAGCGAAACGATAAAATAGCGAATGAATCACGAGCATTTAAAATTAGAGCCCACGAGCATTTTTGATAGGAGCCGTTACACTCGTTATTCATCACCCTCTTGATTTTTTCGCTTTTTTTAATTAGACAAAAAGGCATCGAAGGAGGAAGAAATAATATAGGCGATATTAATCCGTGGCAGTAAAATTTGCCGAGTTTTTCAGTGAATGAAAAATGCGCATTCTCATTTTTTCGAAAAAAAAAAATGGAGAAGTAGCCGATTAATGAGTCTTAAATTCTTTTGACAATCAGTCCCACATTTAAGAACGTGGAAAATCACTTCCTTAATTCTTCTCTCACTATTCGTGAGGGAGAAAGTCACGTCTATTTCTGAGGTTTCCTTTGCCGCTAACATTACTTTCAAGCTTTTTCATTATGCACTCAGCGTGCAGAGTGCAGGAGATATAGTCAATTATTGCGGCATGAAAGATACTTTGTGTAACTCCGAAAAAACAGGGATTCTGTTAAAATATTAATTATGAAATTACAAAATGGTCAATATTACCAGCCGTTTTTAGATTAATTAGAGCACATGTAAAACGTACATTTTGCGAGAGAGCTTTCTGTTGAAGACCGACGCCAGCTCATGAAAGAGAAGTAAGAAGACATGTTACAAGGGAAATAGGTGAAAGAAGAGAGCTGCTATTGGTAAGAAAGAATTATTATAGGAGCCTCTTGGTAAAATGGAAAATACTAAAACCTCAGCCTTCAACCGGTAGGATCGTTTAATGCAAGGGAATGGCTCTCACTTGTTAGGTAATAAGCCTTATAGCGAGCGAAATTAACATTCCTTTCTCTCTATTTCCAGAAGTTTCCGAAATAGGTATATCTAATTACCTAGAAAATTACGCTTCTCGCCTTCAGACTAAATTGCTCGGAGTCAACACCCAGATGTGAAGTTTGTGGTCTATAACTTATTAAGGCCATCCATAAAATTGTTCCTGGATGACATTAGCGCACTCATTAGCGTATGGAAAAATACATACATGCATACATTTGGAGAACGTAAGGACAGAACCTTTGTACGTTCCACTTGAGCCTAAGTTGATAAATGTTGGCATTAAGAAAAACTTGTCTTCCTTCCAAGCTAAGTTGTACCAACTCCACCAGCAAGACGGATACGGAAGATATTTGTCCCCGATATCGCTGGAGCAATCAAACAATCTATTGAAATTACAATATCAAGCACAGCTATCAAAGCAATAATGCAATTATTAATGGAGTTACCATGGAGAAAATAACCTAAAAGTTGCCATGCACCTACAGTCATCACCTAAAAATCAATGATTACCCGGTACTCTCTAAGAATTGAGTAGGATGGGGCTGACGAAGCAATTTCCTCTGAAAAACCAATAGTCCAGTTTTACTATACTTTTTCGATATGGATAAAAGGAATCTTCTTTCAATTCCCTCCCATCACAAACACCACTAACTTTTACAGCCAGGTAGACGTGGAGCAGTTGTGGATATTTTTATCAATTCATGAGGATTATAGTGAACGAATCTCATAAGACAGAGCTGGTTCTCATACAATTGGTTGACGGTAGTAGACTAATATATTATCCTACCCATAAGTCTGTTAATTACGTAGGTATTGGATGGGCTACCATTCTCATCCATGATGTCACACTATTGCTCATTATGTTTTCCTATAACACCTAATTTCGGTTCATCATTGGCATTCTACCAATCATATGGTGGGTCCGTGGAAAATCCTGACGATAATTTCCCAAACCTCGCGTAGTCTTTTCTAACTTTCCTATATATTTTTATAGAATGATAATCCTTTTAAATTATTCGAATATTTTCCCTCCTTTCATACCACCCAAAATTCTTATTCTTTTCCTTCCTCTCCAACGCGTACTCGTCATTAACCCCTCAATCACCCGCTCAAGCATATGGTTGTCCCTTACAAGTCCAAGTTGTCCAGCCACTTAAGCTACCTCCTTTTAATTTCTCCCATCGGATTCCTTTCCTCTCCTACCAATAATTGGTTGGGGTTTGTGTAAATATATCAAACTTTCCTTGCATTTATCTTACTAATGAATGATTCATCAAATAGATATGAAATAAATATCATATTTTATAGTTTGGTCACAATGGGATTTACCTTTCCATTGCACTTACCTACGACAACATTAAGAGATCCAACAGTTAATCGTGGTTAATTCGCCTTAACGTCTGAGGAATTCTATGTAACACTAAAGGTAAGACGGATTAAGGTGGGACGAAGGTAGGTAGATGAATCCGCAATCAAGGTTAATTAATGCATTAATTCATACAAATAAAGATGTATGAAGCATTAAGAACTAAAAATTAGTAGTTCCGATGATGTTTAACTTCACGTAAGCAGTAAACTGACCGTCGAACATGTCTTAGTAAATGCACTGGAGTACACTTCTTGTGCGAGAAATCACTAATGAATAATCTATGAAAATTGGGGAGTAAAATAAATGCTGCTGATGAAGTCAAATACCTATGAATCATAATAAATTCAGACGTAACGTGGAGAAAAATCATTCGAAACATATGTAGCACTGCATTAAAGAGACTAGGTTTTATCATGCGAATAGCTCGAATATCCTCGGTTGGGAAATTAAAGGAGAGATGTTACTTCACTCTAGGTCGATTACACCTTGAGTACGCCACTAGCATTTGAGACCTAGCACAAAAAGGCTGGGCAAGTTAAATAAAAATATATGAAGAAAAGCCGCGAAGCTTCATTAATCTCCGCTTAGAGCGAATAGAGAGCGCAATACGGGAGAGGGAATTACCAGGTTGACAGCCGCTAGATACTCGAATGCTACATGCTAGGCTAAGAGTTCTGTAAATTTTCATATAACGAAGGTTGGCACGGAGGATGGGTATTATTTAACCCCGCACTAGATCTCTAGCACTAGAAGAACCGACAAAATAATAGAAATACTCTGTCGAACTGATAGGTATAAAAACACTTTCTCAAAAATTAAAGACAACAAAAATAACAGAGGAAGACAATAATCACATAAAAGTCGTCTCAATTGTTGTCCTATCCTTCTTCAAATTCCTTTTCCCTGCTCCCTCACTACGTCGTGGTTCTTACACTAATACCCCTTGCCACACGCTACTCTGGCGTATCGCAGGTTAATATGTTAGTACAGAGAGCTACAACGACTCTACGAGAAGTACCAATTTTCGATGAGTCAAATACACCGGAGGAGAGACTGATGTGTAATAATATCAGAAGGGCTATTTATTTCACGCAGAGGACCCGTAGTTAATCCAAAAGGTATCAATCAAAAAGCCCTACCAAATTCGAATTTTTGAATCGAGATTTCGAATCCCAGAACACGAGGAGAGCGGCCGAGAGGGCTTTCTCCAGAGTCTTTCTTGCGCATTCATTTCGATACCAAAACTTGTTTCCTTCTTCGATACAATCAAGAGAGAAGGCAGGGAAAGGAGATGTTTGGATTGATAAGTATTGCCTGACGGAAGGTAACGGGAAACAGGGAGAAGTATGGAAAAAGATGTTATTTGTATCTGACGGAAACATTGGAAGCCACGTCCGGGGGCATGGACCAGCGAGAGAAAGAGGAGAGGGAAGGAGGAGGAGTTGAATGGCGTGAAACGTGGGAGGACGGTTAGGTCTTTGAAGAAACACTACATGTGTCAATGTATTTGAATAACAACTTCACCGAAGGATGATACAATGCGTTGAAACCTAGGTCTTGAGAAACACATATCTTTAGCGGAAAAAATATTTTTAACAATCTCGATCCCCGAAGGAAAAATTTTAAATAGCCAAGCCTGAAACCGTTTGTTACGCTAACTCTTGAGATGGGTGATTGTCTTACAGACCTTAGGCCGTGCTAAATTAAACCTATCGAATCAGGTCATCGGGTCTCTATGTTTAGATTAATTACAATAATTGCGGTGCTTCACCAGGTGAATGGTAGGTCATTAGACCTACCAAAAACTTACCTCACAGCGAGGTCTTCTCTTACATTTCCTACGTAAAATGCATACACAGTAGTAAACGCCTTCCCTCTATCGCCTAACTGCTTTCCCTCCTTGTAATATCTTCGTTTCTCTTGAAAGGTCAACGACTAGCATACCAGCACTATTATTCGATGACTGCTGTACTATCATTAAGAGTATAAAATTCTTATCGTGGAGCGAAATCACTCCAACTGCCGAAATATCTGTAAATTAGGTCTTAAAAGAGTTGAATAGCAGCCTCAGCAGAATATACTGCAACTTTTTAGCGTTGGAAATACACCAGAATCAACGCGTGTATTTATGCAAACCTCTGCAGAGCCTAATTTTAAATCTACAAAATCTTTAAGCGTTTTAATCATCAGTCAGTGGCGTAACGGAGAGGAGTACACAGAAGCCCATCACTTTTGCCTTACCTAACCGCACACACAACCACTATTTATCCAAAATAGCAAGTTTAATCATACCTAATTATTAAGCCATTACAAACACATGGATAGAGAGAATAAAAAAAGAAGTACGTACACTGAAGGGCAGAAGAAGAGAGGTGCATTTGGATTTTTGTTCCCGTCATCCGTCGACCGTTTAATCACGTCTCCTTCCGGCTAATGTCTTCATCGTCATCCGTGTTTCAATCCTAGGATTCATTAATTAAAGCCCTCCATTCGCCTCTGTTCATATGTAGTTGTAGTACATCCAGCTAATCTTTTCTTATCAGTCTCAATTCCCTTAATTTAGCCTATTTCCTTATGATTAGGTCTTCCTCTTGGGATCCTCCTTTTTTATATTTCCTTCAGTTATATTTATCACAAATACGTTTTGTATTAGAGCGTTAACAATCAACTTTGTCGTATATCAGCAGGACTAAACAAGAAAGTCCTATGCTCATATGGATGCAAGGAAACTATTTGATTCTATTGATATTTAAATTTGAACTCTGCCACTCGAATCAGGGTCTTGGGAAAACTTTTTTTTTAAAGGTTCCACTTTTATTTGAGAAAACATCACTATGATATAGTCATGCTCATGTTCTAAATATATGCACACAGTAGAGTATTTAATCGCAATCAATAAAAATCCAGCGAGGTGAATACAACTGCATGTCTAACATCCCGGTTCAGTGAAAATATTTCGATGCATGGAGAGGGGAAAGTGGCGGTAAGAACTCATGAGGTCGTGAGGCCATCACTGACGGCATCGGGCTGCCAAGGCGAAGACGTGAGCACGGGGCACAAGGTATGCCGATCGCACGGGGCTCATGCAGGTGGATGGCTCATGAAACTTCCGGGATATAAAAGCGAAAACAACCCACGCTACTGTGCCTTTCAACTTGAGGGAACATTTTACCCCGTTTATGCCTTGCTTCGCGGACTTATTGATGAGGGGTTCTGCTTAAGAAATTGAATCTCGGTTCTCAGTCGATTCAATCCCCGAATGAGATTTCTGAGAGCATCCATTCTTCTCCATAAAGCAGACCAAAAATGTAATTCTCGATAGAGAACTACATGCCATCAATTTTGATCATTTTCCACTTAACTCTTCCTTAGGTACAAGGGTACAAAAGAATTGGAAGAAGTTCAAAGGTAAATGAATAGTAGGAAAAGAACATAAGCTGTGAGAACAGTCTAATTACTATTGTATCATACATGATAAATCCAATTTTGAAGTCAATTTTAGGATGAAGAAAAAAAATCATCAGCAAGAATTTTGTGGTTTATGAAACCATTTTGGATAGAATCCGAGATATCCGAGGACCAAATCGTTTGCATAATAACATATTTCATATATGGTTTTAAGTCCGTCGTATCTTACTTGCTTACAAGATAAACAAAGGATCTTTGCGCATCACTGGTAAGTATAACGAGTCTTTGCGGAATTTAAGTGGGTTCTTACTTATTTTCTGTGAGTGATGTTTGTGGCTGGTATGGAATTATCGGCAGAGAAAGGAAAAAGAGTAATGAGACAGGAACAACTGGTCCTGTGAACAACCCGCCAGTTAAGCAAATAGTTTCTTGTTCGGAATTGCCCTCGATTGTGAATAGCGTTTCATTGCATTAGAGCGTAATATACATACAGTTCAAACTTAAAGACCTATTTTAACCAATACTCAATAACTATCAAGAGTACTTTAAAATTATAATGCAATTTCATACAAAATTAAAACATATGACTGTAAACTACATTTTGGGAAACACACAAACCTCTGAACGTCCTTCGTGAAATGTAAAAGGTATGCCTTTATCATCATATTAAAAAAGTCAAGGAAGTTTGAAATATTACATGCCCTCAGTTACATCAAAATTCCAACTTTGAGCTACCTTTTTTTATATGAAGGAAGCGCTGCGCCATTAAAATATCACCTCCTTGTAACTTTTCTCACCAAAGTTAGATTAAACAATGCGGTATGAAATATTTAATCAAACTTCCACCGATGTTAAACGCAATATAAATTTTGATACTTTGAGTCACTGCTCCTCAAATCTACCGGATGACTCAAATCTACAACTCTACACTACTGCCGGAGAGATAGTTCAGCCTTAAAAAGCATCAAGAAGAAATTGGAATTTCCTGGATTCAAAGACTAATCATTTTAAGAGCAATTTTTGGCAGTAAAATCGGCGAAGCCAATGTACAATGAAGCCACCCGCAAAGAAAGGACAAAATGAAAAGTCAATGGAAAGTTGAAATAAGAACAAAAGGTAAGTTGATCGCGTATATCCTGGAAAAAGCTGGCTCGTTGAGGATAGCTTAAAATGCAAATAGCTGAAAATTTGATAGAATACATTATTGATTTATGGAGTTGGAAATCGACATTTCGAGGAACTACGGTAAAATTATGAAATTGGCAAAGAAAAGGCGCAAAAAGCCAATCAACGTTTGCTAACTTCTCATCGATCGTTAAAACTCCTATTTAATAAACGATGAGTTCGGATGGAGAGGCTCGAGAGAAGATATCGTACGTGCACTCCCCTGGTAATTACAAAACATCAAAGTGCCTACTAAAGGAGACAATTTTGGGGTTAGTGATTTCGGAACCCTAAGAAGAGGAATTAATATTAGCCCATGGCGATGATGAAGAGTGATTCCACCAATTGATTACAAATTTACTCATTAAACCGCTTAGGAAGAACTCCAAAATTACACCATAATATGAGAGGAGTTCTCTACACTGAATAGTAGCGCAATTGTCTCCCATTTCCTGCTTTACCTAAAACTAACAATAAGTGAATACCCTTCCACTCTAATCGAGAATAATGATACACTTGGTGATAATACTCATTGGAAAATACCCACCGGTATTACATTTCCACAAATAACTTTCCGTCACCTATATGTTAAGAATGTCTATCATTATTTCGTTTCCTGAAGTTATCCAAAATTTGAAAAATAGTTTTCCAGCCCATTCGCAAGGATGTACAAGATCAAGCGCTCCCATTTCATGGCTATCTTATAATGCTTGAAAATCAACTATAATGGTGTTTGGCAAAGTGGTTTTACACCGTTGTTCATTGTCTACACCGCCACCGCACTACCCTCAAAACATACGAATACCTATAGTACATAGGAATCAGTATCTAACCTCTCTTCGGGGTCTTCAATATTGATATGTAATACCTACTATTAGCGTCACAGACAGTTTATTTTATAAGGATCACAATTATTGATCTACGTTATAGATGGTTCCTCATTTTCAGAAAGCTCTTACTGCAAGTTATTTGCCACTATCCTCTCTTGTTTTTCCCTACCTTTCATCTGTTGCATAGGTTCTCACCCACCAGAGAAATTGTATTACAGTTTCATTAGCATGCATTACGGGATGACAGATGCTGCAGCCGGAAGATTCTAGTGCAATCCGTCATAAGTTTAGGACGTCAGCACTTTAGTTCTCGTATGAAAAAATGAAAAATATAGCTAAATAGCTGTAAAGTTAAATCGAAACTCGAGGACATATTAAAAATCAGGTTTTAGAGATGAAGATGCACTCGGAAAGCCAGGGTGTTTCAAGTTTCAGACACGGGATCAAACTTGCCAAGCGCATAAGGCCCGCGATTATTATCAATCCTTTGCCAAAAGATTCCCCATACTGAAACAAGTAGCAGTTAATTCTCAGAACTTGGAAGTAAAATACTAGGAGGGGGAGGAGAGCATTTTTTTCATTTCGGAAGCATGCTAATGAGCGGAAAGTGTCCAAGGTGACACGAGAAGTTTCATTAATTAGTCGGTTAATTGGCTTGTGGTACCTCGGGCGACGGGGAAGAAACCGGTTTCATGAGACAGATAATATCACACCGAGCAAGGAGCGCCGTAGCATATGGCGTCATGCGTCCGTGCAGGTTCATGAATTCAGGCTTCTCAGGGGGACATGTTGATGGACATAAATGATTGCCGAGAAACTTGAAGCAGAGACCCTTATAAATGAAATGAAACTTGAAGCAGAGATCCTTAAACGGCTGACACTCGCGTGTCTCTCTGACGCTCCAATATCACCTAATAGTTGTCTCTCCTCTGCCATAAACCAACAAATTTCTCTGGGTACCACATTTTGGAAGATACAGTCAATGAATTAAGACTCATTGCCATGCATATACAAGAAGTATGTTGCTTTCATGAAACGGCAGATTAACTATCAATAATTTTCAAAGTGCAATGATTTTGAGCAATCTCAGGAAATAGCGTACCACATTTGACAACTGCCGATGTATACATTTTTATTTTCCTCTCCTGATAATGCACCTACTTACACGAGTCTTATTTTATATTTTCTTATTCGTGCCAATGGGAGATGGCAATGCTACTGCACGTATACAATTTTCGGGGCAAGTAATAAAGCCCTCCAAAGGTGAACAGCTGTTGACCATGAGTACGGATGGGGTTAAACTCATGCATCCTTAAAGTTCCCTACAAAATCTTGACTGGAATCCCAGTCCACGCGAATAATCTTTTAATTTTCCATTTCACACGCTCATGTAATTCAGCAGATTTTCTCGTAAACACTATGATTTCGTCAATTAAAAAAATTGCAATTTAACTTAAAATAACAGCTGAAATCAGTAACATATAATTCTAATTTCGGCGCCTAGCTAAGACTGCAGAGTAAAGTTTTGGATTTATTTTTTCATCGGAATTGTTTGAACCGGTCATTCACGCAATAACTTCCCACTAAAGGGAATTTTCGCCACTTTTTCCAAAGAAACTTTTGGGAGCCAAACCTATCCATCTTCGGCCAGTTAGGCCATAGATTAATTTCCTATATGAATGGATGTATATATAAATGCATTCTATGCCCTCGACTGAGGACACCGTAATATGACAGATTACAAACCATGCTATTCCTTCCAGTCATTTTTACTAGAATCCTGCGGGGGCTGTGGGAATTTTGGGAGAATACCTTTTGTACTCACAACACGCTCAGATGCCAACGGCGGAGAGGGATCATAAATTATGATCATATCCGATAGGCTTCGTATAGCGCGATAAGCGATACTATGATTCGCGAGCGATACGCGTTCACATCGGAACGCGGGGAGAAGCGAGTGTAGAGGATGCTGGGCAAGAAGACCCTCCTTCCCATCGTACACCCTTTCCCAACAAAGAAAACGCAAAATGACGATGGAAAAAACGAAGTTTAAAAGCCTCCAAAGGAAGTTTTCATATCGCGGTTCTGGATGTGGCGAACTCTAAATCACCCCATCCAGAACCATGGGAATAGATTAGCTAAGATTTAACAGCATTCTCTACCTTCTGAAACCTTACCGCTGCGGTAAGCAGTATGCGTGCATCAGCAAATGCGGGTACTAGACAATAATGACATGGCGCAGCAGTTTATGGAATGCGCTGGAATACTATCGAGTACATTAACGGTACTTACAGTATTACGGTTTAGTGTGGTGGTTAGAATATTGTCTTCCCCTTGCGAAAAATCTGGTTCGAATTCCAGAAGTGGCGGAAATCCTTTAATGAAACCCGACCTCTACTTCGGAATATGTGCTGTACTCAGGTATGTAAAACTATGACACTCATTAGAGACGGTAGACTAGCGCCAGCTCCGGGTTTCTTTCCTCTCTTAGTCCATTCCTAAAATAACCCTATCTTAACCAACCCATCCCATCTGTTCATGATGGCACAAGTGACCGCAGCTGTCAATAGCCTCCAGTAATTGATATCAATACAACTAGCGATGGCAATTAGGTAGTTTTCCGTGAATCACTATTTTCGATGTGTAACTCCAATGGTCGCTTTATTAGAGGAAAAATTCGACTGTCATCCATAGCCTGGCAGCGTGATGGCATGGAGGGAGGAGATCACGGCGGTTAGAAAGCCCAGTAAATGCGTCTTGGGGCTTATCACGAGATAATTTCCATCTAGTCACACAAATATAACCAATCTCTAGTGGTTATCAATCGGTATCTGAGCTTAATGACTTTACGATACCAACTGTCTCCATTTTACTTAACGTGACTGCACTCCAAATAACGTTCTCAGCTTTTTCTGAGAATTACCTACATTTAATCTAACATCAGTGGTTAGCTCATACTTTACAGCGGCAGAGGTCATAAATGAATATAGCAGTGATAAGTCTGTGAGACTGATCATTAAGATTAATATCAAGAAGTTCTACATTTAACCACGTATAATTCATATGTTCACTGGTATTTTATCCAAAAATTATTACAAAATTTAATTTCATGGGACTACTTCAAAAATGACACTCAGTAAACACGGATAGCAGGTATACAACTGACTTCTTCTCTGCTAAGGTGTAAATTCTATTTTTAACAATAGCGCTTAATATATCGTTCCATAAAAATTTTCTTCGGCAAATTAAACGGCGAGATTTCCTATTATTAACTGTTACTAAGCAATGATATGGCCAAATGTAACGAACACACGCCTTTATTGTCTCTCGTAGCAATAAAGTTCACACTTATTAAAAATAGTATAAATAAAAAGAGTACAATATACGGAAGTCACAATTATTTCGTGCTTTAAATGATTCATCTCTCATGCACCTGCGTTAAGCCTTCACTTCATTTATATCTAACTCTCCTCAAGGCTTTTTGGCAAATTTTGGTCAAACTAAGCAGTATCCCATACATATCAATGTATTAGCATTAGCCCTTCATTAGGCTCTGTCGATCAAACCCACGAAAAAAGAAATTAAAAATGAATTTTCTTGTAAATACATCACTGAATATTAGCAAGATACACGAGGCAGCTTCAAAATAATCCACCAATCCCACTCCACTGATACGAGATGGCCGTCTTTCTGTTTTCTTTCATATACGGTAAACTATAACGGAAAAAAAACTTTAGGGGCGTGAAAAATACACCACGGAAAGCTATAGGAGAATGTATGACTCAAGGATATGGCCCAAAAATAGTACACATAATTCCGACAGCACTTCATACGCTTCATTTCATCAAGGACTGCCAACGCCGTTGACTGCAAGTGAGCACGCTTCACTTCCACATTGGACGTTTATCGCCGAAAAAGGCTTCCATTCCTCTCGACTGGAGGAGAACTTCTTCTTCCGATGCTCGTTTATCTTATTTCTTTTTTCTCCAACCTTCTCATTCTCCGATATCTGGGCGACGTCTTTGTGCCCAAGTCTCCAGTGATCACGGATTCCTGCAAAGTTTCCTCCTATCCGAAGATTTTTTGAAAAATATGTGTACCTACATACCCATATAAATGCATATGTCCACGTAATTTTACGGTTAAACGCCCAAATGTACACGAAAACTTTGATCCAAACAGGCGGAAAAAAGAATTTTATGGAGCAGCATCAAGGTTCTCCCTATCCATATTTCTTCCATTGAAAGAGTGAGAGCTACCGAAAATGTCCCGCTGGTGCAGTAGTTGTCCCAAATGGAGGTCGAAAAAAAATTCTTCCGATTTTATAACTTTGCGAGCTCAGGGTTTTCCACTTGAAAGTCGGGGATTCGCGGAGGAGATTCTTTCACAAACGCAAATGTACTTTTTATTTACTAAACGTATGAAGAGGTTGGAATCTGAGAAAAACATAACGTGCCGGGAAAATCAATAGCCGAAAGGTTTGTGGAATGTAGACCATGCTAGGTGGTGGTATTCAAATGCGAGCTGAGAAAAAAATTAGAGAAATAATAAGATGAATAATTAATCCATTGAGCACCATGCGTCTTGGGAATGCATCCAATTTTGACTATCTACTGATTAGTTTTGTACAAAAAAGACATCAAGGCCGTTATTAGACCTGAGATAAACACTATGATGACACTCTTCATCTGGTATAGTCAGCGCACCAATTTATGTTAAGATTACAATTAAATCGAAATTAATATCACATTTATTAAAGGTTTCAATTTCGTATCATAGTTCAGAGTTTATCAGGTAGGTATCAGATACTGTTTTCCACTGCCCGCTCCACTTAGGAAAGTATGTTACTCTCTGGAGTCGATTCTAGGGGCTGAAAAATGCGATTCCATATCATAGAGTACGGGAATCTGAGATGAATGGTTAGCTGATAAAACTGATGACAAAGTGAAATGCAGTCAACAAGGTATTTAGGCTATACAAATGTTTTTCAGTTCCATCGAATGGTTCTCGCGCTTACCATCAATAACGCGAAGTTCATTGATTCCTTAACTGAGAGGGCCAATCCTACCGGTAAGGCCATCGAATAAAATTTATTTTCGGAAGCAATGGACTCAATTTAGATCCTGCATCTATCTAAATTAGAATCAGAAAAATAAGGATTTTAAACGTAAAGGTAGTGTCAGTATTTCTAGGTAACAACCGAAACACAAGTATTCGAATAGCATTCAATATGAGTACGTAAACACGCACAAAAATAATTCGAAATAATTCCTGCAGATATTTACTTTCTTTGGATTTGAAAAACCCACGCACAAAAAATCTATCTTAAAATTGTAACGAATAGCTTTACAATTGCAAGACCGCTAACACAGCTCGTAAACCATGGCTCTACTTCGGCTTAGTTTCTCAAAGGTCGCTATCTAGGCTTCACTGTGGACGGGAAGTGAATAGATGTCTTTGCAGCGCAGATAATACTACTGTGGCAATTTAAGCATTTATTTTCGACAGTTTCTAGGATAGTGGAGAAATGTGAATTCGCTCGAACTCAACTTCGATTACACTATGCACATCTCCGAAAATCGTTTCTCAGAATTTAAGAAACTCAAAGGAATATAGGCAATCCGCAAAAACAGAATTTTGAAAATCAAGGCTTTTTAAGCCGAATGTCCCATGGTATGTGGATTCTCTATCACCTGCAAAGATTAAGGCCTAGGATCTTGGAAAACTGAAAACCCAAATAAATGGAAAGAATGGCTGACCTCTTTTTTTCACACACTGCCACTTTTTGACGCACAATGAAGTACTATTACGAAGATGCTACGATGGAAGGAATATTTAAAGCAAAACATATTCATGACTAAGTAATGCTTTTATATAACTATTTATTTCAAAATTTTGAATTTCGATAAAGAATTCACAGTTCCTTGTTCTACAACAGTTCTTCGCTTATTTTATGTTACTTTCCGCGAATCAGCAAGACCATATCAATATATTATTATAAAAATATGTAAATGCATATTAAAGAATTAAAAAATAGGTACTTCGGTAAGTAATATAGGTAAGATAGGTACTTCGGTAACTCCATTCACATCACAGAAATCCTTCTTCAAGACACCTCTCACGATAGGTAGCCCAGATGCATCACGAATCGAATACTCAGGGGGCTGAATTCAGTAATTTTAAAAAATCTATGATGTCGATGGTCCATGGTTTATGCGGGCTTATTTCATCCCTGAACGCTTGGACATCAAATTCATTTACGAAGGCCATAAATGACTGTTGTATGCAGTCACTCGTGCAAGTTCAAGGCTCAACGATATTGTGTTGGAAGTCGCGGGCTGGTCATTTGGTGAGGTGAGCGAAAACTGAGGTATTTAGGACATTATGAATAGGTTGAAAGGGGAAGGATTGGAAGAGAAATGGAAGGGACGTCAACATTAGCTAAATCTTAGCGAAAGGCACAGTTTACCATCCCATCCGACGATCGAAGTGCTAAACTTGAAGAACTCTCCACAAATGACCCAAGAGGGGATCGGAGACAGACTGAAAATATTCCGGCACTGCTGAGATTGGAACCTGGGTCCTCGGGAAGGGAAGGCAGTTTGCTATTCAACGCGACACCGGGATCTTCGAGTTGAAATTGCTCGTGGAAAAATCAGAATTGACCGGGATTTGAACCAGAGTCTTTCGGTCACCGGAATTGATAGTGTAACACTCCGACTCACTTTACCAGTTACCGAAAGATCCAGATTCGAATACCGGTCTAGTCAGATATTGTTTTCCACAGCGAAAATCAACACGCTTCGACGTACATAACTTGTGTTTGGGCAGAAGAGCGGACCGACGCTGCTCTCTGGCGTCCGCGGTCGGAAGAGCGGAGATGTTTCAAAACAGCGTAAGATTCGACGGCGAGGCAGAGAGGCGCGGGCGGATGTCAGGTAGTCCGGATGCCTCGACATTGAATCGCAAATGGGGTGAATACGAAATCTCGTCGGCCGTAGGGCCCGGCGAAAGACTCTTGACCACACTCCAAACTGGGACTTGGGACCACCATCAGCTGTTGTTGACGCCTCGAAGGAGAATATCAACGGGAAGAGGGAGAGGCGAAGATCAATGCGTTCATGCCCGGCATCGGGTAGCCCTTTAAAAAAGTCCCGAAAGGATTTGAATGGAAATACAGGGGATTCGTGACCAAGAACGCAAGGTCTCTCCGTCAGGCCGCCTTCCCCCCTTTTTCATGCCTCGGATAAATTTCAATACGAGATCCTTCGTCTTATTCCCGTAGAAGTTCCATGCTGCGGCGGAAATGTCAGCCGAAGTTCTTCTAGGAAGAAGAATCGGGCCAGTGCAGATGAAACTGCCGACTGGTTTTCGCTTTTGGATGGAGTGGGAAATTATTTCATCAGAAATCCTACATGCATGGGCCATTGATTTAAGAAATTAAATGACGTCTCTGTGCGCTCATGCAAAGCCTGCTATTTTTTTAGTGATTCACTCCACGTGGCAGTCGCACAATATTTATCCAGTTACTTAACATATAATGCAATCTTTTCCTTAAATTACTTTCGGTTCTAGTTTTGCCGTATTTTCTGTAAAAATGATCTATTCAATATGACCAATTGCGCTTTAACAGCTTCAGTACTACCATGGGTTACCGCACAGTATTGTCTCACCTATTCTCTTTCTTGATCCTTTAAATAACTCTTAGAGTAATTAAAAAATCTTATTCAATTTTAACTTTAAGTAATTAAAATAACTCTTAAGTGCAACTGTAAATTAACCTAGATTATATGCTTTTGGTGTATTCGTACGACGGCATCAATTTTAATCCCTTTCCGTTCCTATCACATTATAAGTACCTACACCAGGCTGATGCCTAATCAGACGGATAATACGGAGTCTAACACTTGGTCAAGGACCGTGATATACAAGACGAGTCATAGAATAGCGATTTCAGTCGTCCACTCGTGAAACTTTATTTAATTATTTATTTTGGATATATTCGTATTTTCCTCACGTCAAAGGAATACCCATGCTGTATTCACAGAAAATGTACACTAGCAAACATATAACGAAATTTCAAATGGAAGGATAATTAAAAGTCCATGAGGATTCAAAAAAGAAATTCACATGTTGTTGATGGCATATTTTAAATTAGCGCAGGAGCTTTGGAAATGGAGTGATGCTTATGATAGCAATTCCATATGTGAAAGCCGTTACTCATAACCATGAAAGGCACTAACTTTTAATGAGATAAATTATAACGTGCATCGTCGTAACGCATTGAGATAGGAATATCCAGCAGAGAGCCGCATATAAAACAACGCTTGAATAGATTACCGGTAATTGTGAAGCGCCATGCGCATTGAAACACCAATTATCCAAGCACCTTTCACGGAGCAGTAATAGGGAGACTGTTGGAAAAAATCCATGCACAAAATGTAGAAGAAAGGAGTTGGCATCCAAATGCTGCAGACAACTTATAACATGTTTTTGAGAGTCTGTTTCCGTTGCACCTTGTTCCTCTTCCAAAGATCATTTTCCCATAAAACGGCTGGAATGAACCATTAATAACAACTGAGTAATACTATGCAGACAGAAGGCCACACCCCACAGCAGGAATCGAAGCAGAGTTGAGGTTTCTATCGTTTCATGGTTTTGTAATAGAATGTCAAGGAAAAAAGTGTGAAAATGGTATAATAAAAAATTACCATAGAAAGAGATTTATTTTTCATTAAATATGCCTGATAGCGGCATTCTATGGTGCACATAAGGCTTATTCTTCATTCCAAATTCGTTATATCGACATTCTGGTTAAAAATTATAATATATTATTGAGCCATTGTTTTAGTTCTATAAAGAACTTCATCGTTTAAATGACTCATGTGTAACAAAAATAACTAGGAAAAGAGTGAAGTGGAAAATTAATTTACATGTATTTAAAATACTTATGGATACTGGGGACTTCCGCAATTTAGAGACATATCCAGGAAATCATATTATTATTCCATGACTTCGAACTCGATGATCAAATCACCAATTACCTTACTCATAAAGACTCAAAAATGTCGGCTAATCTAAATTACAGCAATTTCTGTCATCAGCATTTATGATTGACTAAACATTTATATATTTTAGCTGTTTTGCTGGCTGATTACATCGGTCATCTCCACGACAAAAACTGTAGGGTATGTAAAAGAAATTAATTTAAATAAATGGTGAGATGAGTAATACGGGTCACACCACATTTCGTAACTGGAAATGTTGTTTTAAAGACTGAAGATATGTCATTGAGTTGAATCGCGTGGATATCGCTTCAAAGAAAGCTCTTTGAAATATTACAGATTCTTGCAACACTGTTCCACCGATTATAGGTTAGGGACAAGTCCTGAAAATTAATGCCCTTACTTATTTTTCACAGCATAAAATCGCTACTCTTTCTTCCTTCAATTCTCCTCAATTTCCACCATGTACTTGCAGCCCAAAACCAGCATTAAGCATATTTCTCTTCCACCTCAAATTATCCTTCCCACTCCCTCCTCTCACAACCTTCTACAAAATATCATCAATCAGCATCTATTCCATTCACCTCCACCTCGTGCGTATTTTAATAACGAATGCTTCTCATCCCTACCATTACTGATACTGCTTTGTTTGTATCTATCTCATTCAGCCTTTTATATATTACCTTCCCATAAGCAAAATATTAGTTCAAATTGTCAACCAGGGGCCGCACACCGCGCAAGTTTTTTTTGCGTGAACGCCGTTACAGCCGATAGGGTAGGCAAAACGAACGAGGAAATTTGATAATTCGCAATCTTGAAGGCTTCTTCTGATGTGGGTTGGGTTTCGGAAATATAGTAAAGGTATATACTTCGTATTTTTTACTTGCTTGAGCAATGAATGCATGACCAATTTTTTAATTTTTAGTAATTTATGTGTTGAAGTTCCTCCGTTTCGCATTCATTTTGAACAAACTTACGGTTCACCCGCACCATTTTGCCTACGCCTTTAGCCGTTTTACAAATCAATGTCTTCTGTTCCCTATCATGGTAAAGGGTGAGGAGTTGCAATGCGGCACGGAAATAGCTTCTTTACCTCGATGAAGTCGTAGCCGACCAACACGCTCGCCCATTAGTGATTCTGCACAACTACGTATACATTGCGTACCTCTTAAGTACACATCCATCATTGACTTTGTGTTCATTACACAGGCAAGTAACAAATACGAAGTATCTTTGAATTTATACAACCGAGTCCAAACCCACGCCTTCGAGTTAGTGAAATATAAAATACCCTCGTTCGTGCTGCCTACCCTATAGGCTCCAAGGGCGTTCACGCAAAAAAAACAGGGTGGGGAACGGCTCCTGGTTGATGTATTGAGCTAATATTTTGCACAAGGAATTTTCTATTTATTTGGCATAGAATTGGGTGGCGCCGTAAAAAGCTTAAGAGACTGGATCTTTTTGGACCATCTTAATAGGCGGAGGTAATTGTGGAGCCTGGATATATTAATGGCATGAATGCGAAGCCTGCCCCTTGACTTATCCCAGAATTTGAGATGGACGACACTTTTTTCAACAAAAATACACATTTTTACGTACAAAATTCAAAATAAAATCTATGAATTATGTTCCTTGGGAAAAATATGCAACATCCAGTTTTTCACAAAAACTACAAGAGGTAATTCTAAAAAAAAACTTTTTCTTGGGTGGTTGAGTACTGTTCAGGAGCAGGACTTCGTCCATATAATGAGAGGACAACTGTGGAATCCTCGGCATTTTCGTAGGCGTTTTGATGATGACGCCGGGTTTCTCTCCACCCTTCCCGAATACCTCACATCACCACCCATCCTAAATATCCTTAACCCTTTAACGCCTATCGTGATCATAGGACAATAAGTAGGGAAAGATGCAATAAGTAGGACAATTTAAAACAAGGAATGTCAGCTCAAAGCAGACATTTCGTGTTTTAAATTGCCGTACTTATTGCATATTTCAAACTCACATAGTGCACTTTTGTAGCGATATCTCGATATACTTTCTCATCTAATAGCCGAAATATTTGAACGATGCAATGAAATATTTTTATAATACGGCTTGCTCAATATGATGGCTTGAAAAAAAATTCTGACGTCAATTGGTTGACCTCCCTAGATGACCTGACCGAACAAACACATTTTCCACAATAATACAAATTTTTCTGAAAATATGGTAATAAAATATATGATATATGAAACATAATAAAATATACCTTTGTTTTACGATCGAACCTCGCACATAGTCGCAAACACAACCGTGTTGCTGCTGCAGTTCAGCAATGCCGAGTACGTGTGGAGGGGAGAGGGGAAGGAGGGAGTATTAGGAAGACGGGACGGAGAGCACGGAAAGGAATCACATCGCATTACCAGTCATTCTGAGCAAGTTCAGAAAGACCGGTAGCGACGGAAACGCAGACCAAATATGGGAAGAGGAGATGGGGGTTGCGATTTGCATGCGCTCGAGAGGGGACGCGGACAGGTTTATTCGGATAAATAATTTAGCTCCAAGTCCTTCAACTCCGCGCCGGACTACGATCGAGTGTGGATGTGCGTCAATGCATATGGAACGAAGCTAAATTTGCTGTCTGATTTTCTCAGGTAAAAAGTGAACCGGGATGCATGGCATGCTGAGTTTCGGAGGAATACGATTGCACTGAAGAAAAGTAAGCTGTTCGGCACTCATCTACTACAGTGCTTACTGAAGAATCACTACATGAAGTTCCCATATGAGAAGCAGGTCGATACAAAACTTCTATAGTAATTAAGAGGAAAAAATTAAGAATAATTAATTATTAACCCGAAAAAACGAGTTAATGGAAATTATCATACGATAGATAAATGGAAATTCAGAGGAAATAACTTGTATTGAGCGCATCCCAATTTACCACAACGCATACACTCGAATAAAGGTACTATCGACCAAAAATGTTTGATGATTACGACTGCAGGAATAAACCACGCTGCAGAACCTCATACTTTAGAACATCCTCGGAAAAATGACTAAATTCATCAACAGAGCCTTTCTCTGCGACAGATAAAACATCAACAATATGTACCATCTCTGATGAAAGAACAGGGGCACAATTTACTGCTAGAGGACCTTAATTTACACGCTTTTGATTAGCTTTAGTTGTCTGTGGGTCAGACAAAATTGGTAATCAAAATTTGACCCACTTCCTGACCAGCAATCGCTTTGAGGTTTGGCAGAGATACGTATTCAGGATTACAGTACAATAATTATATTTTGTATATTTTTTCCTTGGTTTGAGCCCAGTGAGGTTATTGTGTAAATGGGATAGGAAAAAAAACATTTTCCACGAAGAACATTTTTATTTCACTCATTAAAATATGAAATAATTGAGCTAGGATTTTGGTAATTGGACCAAAATGAAGCCAATACATACATTGTATTATTTTGTTTTTTTCAGTCGTTTTTCCTCTTCCTATTGAAACAATGAAAAAGTTTAACTTTGCGTGAAATATTTATGCAAATGTATAGCTTTCTTCACTTTCCTTACAAGAGATATTTTCATTGTTACCGAGCCTTGTAATACGCTATTCAGGCTATAAATGCTACATTAATGGGAATTTAACTTTCGCGTCGCGTACTTTAATGCCTTTTAGCAACATAATTCCTTCAATCTTTATGATTTACACTGTATTATTATACTTTATGTACAATTGTATGGACTTTTAACCCTTTCCAATCGCAAATTATGAATCCATCGAATCAAATAATGACCCTATTTATGAAATTTCTTTAAAATTGAAAATGGCAAGCGTTTTAATTCAGTATTATTAATTACACCTAGGTGAGGTTAGAATCGACTAAAATATTTATTGTGACGTAGACTAAAAATGAAAACACGCTTTTATAAAGATTGCACAAAAAATGAGAAAATTATTTTTGCAAACAGCCACAAAACTACAAGCGATCACTGTACATGCATACGCCAATAAAAAAAGCATGGGACACTTTCTTCACAAACCCCAACGCACGCATTAAATAACCTTTACATTCTCATCACTGCGTAAAACTCTCTCATCTAAATTCTATTCGATTAGTTATTCTTAATTACGTTTAACACATACCACAAATGGCTATTATCTTATCAGGACAATCATTATTTCACGATCCTAATATATATTAATAAAACATAGAAATATACTTCACAGTTTATCTAGCACCTCTATTGACCAATCGTACTTAATAATGCCGAGCTAACATGTTAGGTGCAACTTGGAGATTTATAAACAATCTTACTTTTAATGAATCATGTTTTCTTCGCGTGAAAAAGAAGCCCCGCGCTTTTATTTTTATTGACATATACATACACTCTGATCGCTCATAGTACTGGGGCTGTTTACAAAAATTATTTTCTCCTTTTTAATGCAGTCTTTATAGAAGCGTGTTATTATTTTTAAAAATATAATATTATTATAATCACTATCTAATGCAGTAGATACAACTCCGTAAGACATATTTTTTTTAGATTTTTCGCAGCTCATTGTTTATGGTATTGTATTGTTGCTTATTACTAAATAATTAATCGCAGAACCAAAAGCCTGAATGCCATCCGTAAGACATGTTTTACCACAATTAAAAATAGTGGATATAGTTTAAATATTTATTTAACTTAAAAATTGTTATAAACAGAGTGAAGACCTTGGAAACAACAAGGTAAAATCCACTTAAAAGAAAACTAAGAAATGGCATTCATGGCAGACATTCCAGATGCCATATAGGAGACACGATACAAGACAATACTGGTTAACAGTATTTATGCATAACCTTCCTGAAATCGTTTCCCACTTTCCATTGGCTATTAATAGAACTACAGAGAACATCAGGAAAAATGATAGAAACCCAACTGATATCCTAAGTAATCACATAAGAAAATTGATTCCAGGGCAAATAACCTAAAGGCGACTCATGAAAATACGCAAATCCTGAAATTCACTGGCACGACAGTAAACCCTATGTGAAACTTGTACTGAACTTCCTACTCATCAAAAGATAGCATCAAAATTATCGTGCCTAGAAAAGTGGAATCATTTTCTTTACAGTTTGATATTCAATTTCATCCAGAATGTATTTCATATAAAGAGGGTCTTAGCGCAAAATGGACTATCGACAAAAATCTGTGTTCCTTCTCTTTTATACTGCGAATTGAATACAACAACATAAAAGATCAAAGAAAATTGGATCGAAAATAAATTGATACTGATTGGAAATCGTCATGTGAAACAGAAGAAAGAAACGTTTCGTTAAATTAAATGAGAAATTAAACAAGCAGGGGAGCGTAAATAACAAATGCTATTTAGAGGGGTTATCAATAATTTACAAAGTTCGCATAAATGCCCAAATTCCACTCTCGGAAAATATAGAGGCTCTCATGGAACAATCTTATGACGATTATTATATCATTATCATTACTCATTTTACGCGGAAATCCGGTTCGTGAACAATGAAGTCTGCGAGAAATTATCGAGCGTCTGCGCTTCAATTCACAATGATTCAAAACCGAGTTACGCCTGAGTCAACAAGTGTTTAAGCACAGGCCAAAAGAAACTTATGCGGACCGAGACATCCGTTGCGGTAGGATTTATTTTCACCCTACCTAGTTATCGGCCTGTTTTTCAAGTTAAAGGTCACCTTGTATTTGAAAACCCAAAAAAAATAAGGATTCCCTTTGTTTGAAGGAAGCAGAAACGCTGTATTGCCACTAAATGCCCTCCTTTGCTCAAGCGACATAACCTGTAAATGACATCACCCCAATGAGTTTATAATTTAGTTTGAAATACGGAAATGTTTCGATGGCAACAACTAGATGTCACCAACCGGTAGCTTCAGATGAATGAGAGGAGGAGACCAGGACATTCGTAATTTTTAGCGAAAATTAGAAAGTTCCCGCTAAGGGAAGTCATATGAGAGTAGAATGACTATAAAACATGACCGTGGAGCATGACAAGAACGGCAACGACATGACAAGGTGGACTCAATACATATAATTGTTAAGTTGTCACCCATTTTCAATCAATATTTATCCAGGGGTTATAGTTGATTTTGATGTTAGGCAGGGAAGAATAAAACTCGCAAGCATCAATTTCACAAAGGGATTAATGGAGGCATCAACTGGGCTTGAACCCAGAATCATGGTCTTTAGCTGAAATTTTGGACCGGTGAGGTAATGCATCGTCTTTTACTCAGCTTTCACCATAATCTTATGCTTAATCTTCGCGATAAAATAGTCGGTTGAGTTAGCTTTGATAAAGCCTTGAATTAACGTAAGTTGGGAAACTGAAAAGGCCATTTTGAGAAATTTAATTTGTTTTAGTGATGCTCCACTCTCCGGTCTTCGAAAAAGTAAGAATCAATGCTTGCGTAACTTAAAGTGAGGCTAAGAAAGAATTAAGGTATAAGACTTCCGGCTTAAATGTATCTTTTAGTAGCATCCTATGAGTGCTTTTCGTACAAATGGAGAAAAATCTCTCGATTTTTCCCCTCCAAAATCTAACGATTGTAAAAAAGAGAAATATTTTAGTGATATACTATTTTTTACTAATAATAATGGATGTACACGCAGATCGACCAAAAGATGGCATAGTTTCACAATAGTAAGACCTGTCTCCATGTATTGTAATCAGCATTACAGCATCTGAGTAATATTACGGAAATATGAGGGGAAATGCTCGGAGTCAGAGTTTGAAAGGAAAGCTATTTAAATAAAATGGAGTTCATTTCAATAATGCCCCGGGCATTTGTGAACTATCCCAAAAAGATACTTGTGCTCTAAATAAAATATAGAAATCAAGCAATGAGTTCATCAGAAAATGCAACGGACGTCACATGCTCTTTCAAAAATCTAATATTGGGGCCACTTGATGGGCGAAGATAAAACTTCAGTTAACCCTCTGATTAGAAATACTTAATGTTATAGTAGCAGTTTAATGCTGACTAAAATAAAATTTTTCTATGGCAAAATAACGTCGATCGGCGATCCGCGATGAGAATTTACAGGGAACGTGACTACCGAACAATCCAGCATAAGGAAACATTTTTGACATGCGAAGCTTAAAATAACTATACTATTTAAGCAACGACCCTTGAAATTCTGCCTTGAATAGTCATCTTCTAAATTGGATCATTAAGTCACCTTATTTCCTTCAAAAGCATGAGTCCTTTTCATGCGTCCCTGTGGCGTATTTTAAATTGAAGAAGCCGTATAATTGCATCCTTGAATGCTATTTTTCAGTCGATTGCTAGTAAAGGTGTCGAAAACAATTAATGTATAATTTTTAATCACTCTGTGGCACAAATATTACGTTTTCAATAATTATTTCGAAAGAATTCGATAAATATACAAAAAAAATGCGGCCGAAACTTCTGTGTACCCACAAAATGCTACCTACCGGGAGGTTACCAAACGTTTCGCTAGCGCACATCGTTCTATTTATCATCGTCCGTGGTTTCTAATGTGTTCCTATCTGTGCTAACACTTCAACATTTTGAATGAAAATCTCGCCTAAATTTGGCGCGGTGTTGTAAATATTTGCCTGCGTCGCGACGCGTCCCCAAGAGGCGAGCAGTGGGAGCTTATGATTGACAGCAGCGTTTTACATTAGGCCAATATTGTCAACTAAAAGTGGAGTCCGAAGAGACCTATCCTGGAATTGTACCCGAGACCCTGCATCCGTGCTCGAGCGTTCTAACTAAATGGGCCACCACGATCCCATCGCGCATGGTATAACGTCTTAATCAATTCGGGACGTGGAAATTTGCCGGCTTTTTTTCGATCACTTATTCGGTTTTTCAGCGCAGCGCCCAATCCGCTACTAAAATTGTGCATCGCCTTTGCGTTAATCGTTAAGAGCAGGTTAATGCCGATGCCGGGTTTCTCCCCGCCATTACTCCACCAGAACCCCACCCCCCCCCCCCGAATCATCACCACGCCCTAATTACCCAGCTGAGCTAAATGGCGCGTAAATGACCTCGGGTGCCGTCCCAACCACCCCGCCAGAACTTCCCACAGTTTCGGAACACAGAATAGGGAACGGAGCTAACCATGATGAATGGGCCGTAATTGCAAAGCCCGGCAGGTTTCGTTTTCGGGCACATGGCCGAAAAGTAAACCGTGTCGAAAAATCCTGTGTGGGGGGGGGGGGGGGTTCTGAGCGGCTAAATGAATCAAATGCGGGGCTACAGCAGTGAAATTCGGTCCCTTTGGTTAAATCACAGAAACCTCTCGTCAAGCGTATTGTCGACAAGAATGCTAATTAAAAGATGACATTTTTCGCCCGTTTCAGTATCCCCAGACTTTGTTTCCAGACAATTTTTTTGAATGATCGAATGGTAGTGGAAAAAAACTGCCGGACTGTAACTCAATAACATCACCATCCTTTCGTTGAGGACGTTAATCCACTTCCGTGGCCAAATTTTGCACCCCCTCATCCCCTCCGGCGACGAGATACGGCCTTAGAGGGTCGGAGAAATGAAGCATCAATAAATACCATTTATTTTCATTGATTTTGAAATTAAAGTTATGAAACATTTCCCGGGTGCTCAAATTATATGGTAAAATATAAAGATAATTTTTATTCATTTTAATTTACGTATTCTGTTTATATTTGTATGCAAATGACTCTTATTATGTTCTTTTTTAATTTACCATTGCAAATTGGCATTAATGCTGTACGTGGACTTCTTTCGGAAAAAATAAAATAAAAAACACATTTTTCACTAGTTATCTTGCCCAAATTGAATCAACCAACGCATAATATTATCCGCCCCAAAAGAGCAATGGATACTTTATTTTTCGTGACATATATCTGTCATTTGCACTGATTTGGATATGTGGAATAAGCAGAGAGTTTTATTTTAAAATATTAAAAACATATTCAAAGAACTTTTTACATTATAAAGTAGGAGTAATGTATGCATTTCATATTATCGGATGACACTTAGTATAATACTTCATTGGATAAATACGAAGAGCAGCGTAAATTAGAGAATGATACTATACTTCGTTGCACATTTTAAATAACATTTCATTCTTGGTATAAGATTCACATAGGGGCATAATTTTGAGTTTTATGAGCTCCATATAGGCAGATGAAATCTCACAGCAGCTCAAACTACTTTAAAAATGCCTTAAAGCAACAAAAAATACTGACGGAATTTCAAAACTTGTTGAGGTACTAAAACTTCCATATGTTAACTGGCGGGTATTAAACCTCGTAACCATTCGGCAGTTCTGACAATGCGTGATGTTTATTTTGTTAAAATAAAAACGTAAATATTCTCTAAAATTAATCAATCATCGAAAGAGCCTCCTCTACAGTCACATCTCCAACTAGGAGTCCTGTGTCATAGGTGGGCAAAGACCATTCTTGCTTAGTACTTACTCAATACTTTGCCCAAAATCGTTTGAAGTTAGCAAATACAGGTAAATGGCAACGGTTACATTTATTGTGCCAACCCTGTCATTCCAAAACAGGTGTCTAATAATTTACGTAAAAATTCGACAGAACTGAGGTGTCCCGAAGATATCCATCCGGGATTGAACAGAGAAATTTCGTTTCAGCCGACGAAATCTCTATAGAGCAGACAAATAAACTACTCCCAAAGAATTCCTTTCCTCTTCCACCTTCCACGGAGAGGAAGGTTTTGTAACCTCCAACGCAAATACCAACAGCTGTATTTATAATCATTTACGACCAGGTCTACGGCAGGTGTGAAAATTTTTCCAACGCTTCCTTTAAAAAAGTAGGAACTCGTGACGTTGCATTACAGTCACTGGGATTAATCCTGCCAACTTTTTCCCGGAGGAAGTTAAAGTTAAGGCAACCACGATTAATTTTCAAACTAGTGAAAGAGTCGAAGACCGACTTTTAGTCTCATTCGATTCCTCACTTAGGCCAAGACTCAGGACAGCAAAACCTCCCACACTGGAATTTAATTTGAATATGTCGATATGGATGCAGGACATTTGGAATGGAAGTTAAATTAGATAAATAGGTTAAAGTATCCACAGGAGTGAGGTAGTGCCAGTCGCCTTTCATCCACACCCCAGAGCAAAAATAAACAAATAGTAATTTTTACTAAATATACATAACTCATAAAATGTAAACATATACACAGTAGTATAAAAATAATTATGGGCGATTGAGATAAGGCGACTGATGGAAAATCATAGCGGACAAACGCTGCATCCTATAAACCAGCAAAACTTACTGATTGGTAGCTAATAATAGCATGTTGCAGAAAATTAATACACCTATTACAAATTATAATAAACGAGCAGATATACCCATTGATTCTCAATGGAAGAGAAAAGTAATTAATAATATACTAGTTATATTCATACAGAAGAGAATCTGACTTCTCACTTCTCATCTTGCATTACATTTTTTAATAACTGAAAATTGCCCTTTTTGGGGCTTAATGATGCATAGTATTAAGCTATTGTACTGAAATAGTTTATTTTTAAACAGTAAAACTAAAAAAGTATTCCAGTTTCACGAGGGGGCGTGGGGAAGATCACCATAAACTTTGAGCATACTTTTCCTTAAGTGAGTATTAGAAATATTTTTTTTACATAATCAATAGAGACCATGTTCGAATTTTTATTTGAAATAAGTATCATGTACGTACGCGAAAAATTTCAAGATAAACGGCTCAGTTCATGATACATTCCGAGGCTAAATAAAAAGCAGCGATTTGGAGCCATAGAGCCAATTGGTATCCCAACCATACCTCTTGAGCTCTAAGACTGTATTAAGGTTAAATAGGTGTAGTACGCAGATCTCTAGTAGTGTGCCAAATTCTACATAGTAAGCGATAAACTACGCATACCGATGGACCCTAATTATAAGAATCAATGTGACGTGCTAAATGCGGATACTATGCCAAAGCCGTTAAGTGCACATGGAAAGGTTAGGGTAAAAAATACCCCAACAGAAATATCACTAAAATTTGCTAATATTAATTGCAAAATTTCATAGTACTCGGTTCGGTCGTTTTTGAGTTTTGCTAGAGCATGCATACATACATACCCACATCCATTTTTATATTTATAGACTAACGGATTTACCCGGCTCCGCCCGAGGTATTTAAACGTTTTCCGAAATACCCTCAATGCATACATGAGTTATAAAATAATATTAATTTTCATATGAATAATTGAATGATGGCACAAACGGACTTAAAAAGTTATAAACGCGAAACAGTATCCGAAACATTACCCGAGTCATCAACAATTAATTGATGCTGTTATTTTTTAATATATATCACAATTTAATCAACATCAACACTAACCGAATTAGAATTAGGATTTTTCAGCTAGAGATTTTGACAAACATTGCCTGTAGTACCGCGAGGAACCCGTGCAGTTGAAATCAACGCGTTTGAAGTCTTCAGCGCTGTGGTCTCGAGTAAGATCCCTTACTATCTTCAATCTCTTACAGTGATCGTTTAAATTTACAGCAACAACTTTAACTTCACCGGCTTCATGTTTATTACATCCTCTTTTGTGCGTATTAGCAGGTGTATTGTCCGCTAGAGGTTATTAGCACAACAAATTAGACAAAGAATGGAAAAGGCCCACACCATCATCAGGCATAGGGACCAATCGGTAACAGTATGTACTATTGGCATTAACCAGCATAACAGGCATTATTTCAGAGGCCCAGCTAACCTTTTAATGAAGGAAAAAAATAATGTATAGTAAAAAACAGACTGTTTAGCTTAGTTAACGGCACCATTTACCTATTAGAGTTTGTGAATGTCGATATCATATGATGAGACACATTATAAGCCAAAGTCTGTTTCAATACAAAAAATCATGGTTGCTACGAAAATAGAAGAACATCGTTATTATTCTTCCTGCACTCAACATTGTTTACATGAATAATGGGTGCATTCTGCCGACGGAGCAGCTCCGGAGCGTGTCGGCTAAATGTGTAGGCTCAGTGAGCCCTCAGTGAGAGCGGTCGGCCATCTTGGTGAGCGGAATAAATCGTCGCTCAATGCTCACTGAGCGGTAAAATATGGTGGCTATATGAAAGCAGAAACGTAAATAAATGAGGTAAAAGTGAAAATTATGGGAAATAAGAAATAATAATGGATTCAAACTGTATTTACTTTATTTAAAAATTACGTTTCCTTTTTCCACGATGTTTAGTCTCGTAATTATTAGTAACATTTCTTTGCACTCGATGTACTCTATGTACATAAGCATATCGAATGTATCTAATCGCTTTGAAAGATGATGAATAAAGTAAAAGGTCATGACAAAAATTGAAGTTGTACTTAATCATGCATTGTAAAACTTCATCACGGAGTCTGAAGAGTAAGAAGTGTGTAAGAAGCCAGCTTATCTACTGATTAGGAATGGCATTTGCAACTTCAGGATAATTAATGTCTTCGTCTAAATATTCCAATCGCAGCCAGTAGTACACGCTTATCCATATTTATTATACACAATTCTAAAGTTCATACATTATAATGCTCGTATTTATGTATATAGTCGATCGTTGATCGCAGTACTTACAATAAGTTGCGTCGGCGAATAACAATACGAGGAGCCAAATGAAACTTCCCGCTCCGGATCGTAACATTCAGCAGAATGAGAGCGCTCTCTCGGAGCGCTCCGAAAACTTAACCTGAGCAGCTCCGGAGCTGCTCCGTCGGCTGAATGCGCCCAATGTATATTCATGATTGTATACACCAGAAATGAATCGGAGGCAACAATATACACCAGAAATAAACCGGAGGCATCAATGGCAGTCTCATTAGCCGTTCTAAAAATTTCCTTTTAACAGCGAAAATAATTATTGACAGGAGGGAAATACGTAAACAAATCGAAGGAATAAGATAGTTCAGAGTTTTTTTATTCTAATGAAACAAAAATCAAAGTAATCCGTACAAATTTATGTGTTTTTATGAGCGAAAGAGAAAACATCGCACTGCGAAAAATGCGAAATATCGTATAAACTCATGGAAAAATTATGAACCCCCTTTAAATCCTTTAGGGGTGGTTTTTCGATTCTATTTTTCTTTCACTTTTTTATTTACTCCAGGTGGAATATCCATGCCAAATTGTAATTTCGTACCTATTCGGTAGATGGGAGAATTAGTAATGAGTCAGTCAGGGCTTTCGCGTTTATTAGTACAGATTAGCGAAATAATTATGAATATTGTCAGATAACTTACCACCAAGTGGGTCGTCAAAAGATTCCAAAAAGAAAGGAGATATGCATAAACCACGTGGGTTTCGGAGTTGCAGGAATCTAGGAGATTGGACGAGATTTGAGGGAAAGAGTGAGAGGGGAAGGGAGACACTACTACAGGTTCATCATCTCGGTTGGGAAGCGGACAGGGGAGGGGGTTGGGAGAAGACAGCGCCGACGGCGGGGGAGGAGGGAAACTACCCACCAAAGGAGGAGGAGGAGGGGTCTTTAACCTCTACAGCCAATTACATTTGAAACCGCAAGCAGCCAAACCGGCAACATTTTTATGGCCCTTTTTGATTTCCTCCTTCCCTCCTCGCCCCTCTTTCCTCCCTTCTTCTCTCCCCCCCCCCCCATTCTCTTCCCCTCTAACCATCTCTCTCCTCCCCTCCTCCCCCACTCTTCCTGAAACACGGTGCTTTGAACTCATCCCTTGGGGGGCTCCCTCCTTCTACTACTTCTTGCTTGGTGGTTGGTGCCGCAGCCAAAGAGGAGAACGCCATCTGAGCGGCCTTCACGCGCAACGTTTCCGGTATTTATTCAATTTTTTTCGGATTCTCTCTCCTATTTTCTTTTCACCTTCACATCTTCTAGCGCTGTGTAATACTCAAATCTTAATATCTCATCGCTGTAGTGAAGACAGGAATTGCAATTTTCCACTGGTAAATAAATTTATTTCGACCCAAGTTTCTATGTACCTACCGCACCAACATCATCTGATGATGATGTGGTACATCGCAACCTAGGTCGAAATAAATGTATTTACCTGCGGAAAATTTCAATTTTTGCCATCATTATTTTGGAATTCCACCGCATCACACCTGATACTTCTCTTTTTTCTAATAACTGTATTAATTTCGTACCGAAAAAGGTGGAATGCGTTGCATAACGTATGAAATTATATCGCATTGCATCGCATCACACCGTAATGCAATACATCAAATAGCCAAGATGATAATGATCACGATGTGACATCTCCGGCATGTCTCAGTAGATGTATTGCAATATCGAACTGCCCTAACACGCACCTAGTTCTCTTAAATGTGCTCCAATACCTCGTACACACTACTATTGTACGTGCCAACGTAACCAATCGGAATGCACTCACATTACTTATTGCTATTTATGTCTTCGTATTTCCATCCTGTCCTCTCCAAGATTCACAATGATGAAGTGAAAAGCTTTTATCATGGGGGAAAGTAAAAAAACTCGCTTACCAGTGATGTTTCACACAGCCGAGAAGATTTTCCAAATCAAATGTGACTCCTCCCGGCATGTTCATCTAAAAAACAGTTTTCGAACGATGGTGGAGTCCGATAATTTATGGAACACGATTGTAAACATCATTTGTGGTCATCAATGGGTACCAAACCGATAAAATGTTGATTTAATCCAGCATGTGTGGAAACATTGTGGTATCATCAAGATGCTCCTCTATAACACCTCCAATATCCTGAAGATGTTACAGTGCTGCGAAATATGTTTATTGAATAAATCATTGCTCAGTGTATTTGCAAAACTATTTTATTTAACAAAGCTCAAAAACAGTTAATAAAGACACTCCCCTTCACTTATTCATCAAAATAACAGTTTATCCACTACTATTTTATTGACCTTATTTGATTATTATCGCACGTTATTTATTTCGAGTTGCTCCAATTTCCTGGCGCTTGCTACAGTTATGCTACAGGTGCTAGGAACTGCAAGTTTAGACGTTAGAAACGCGTGTTGAAATAGTGTTTTCCTCATGATTGTAAGCACGACGACCGGTACGTGGGTAGTGTGAACGGGGCATAAGCTTTTTATATGCGACGGGCAGAGGAAGAGTCGGGGAGGAAATCAGAGAAGAAAGAGAAGATGATGAGGTGGCCCTATTAGGGCGAAAAAAAGCAGGCGCGGAGGTAATTTTGCCCCGTCGCTTTCTTCGTGCGATCATTGGGTTCCACGAAATTTGAATCCTGTTCTAAAAAATTGTCTACTGATGAGGTGAAGTAACGTTTCCTGGAGATTGAACACTTAAAGAAAGGTTGAAAAAGCGTGAGAAGGCGTCCGTAATAATTGAATCGCCTAAATATCTTAATCCCTGAACTCAATTTTTCACTATCAACCATTCCATTAGGCTTCAGTCTAAGGCTATCGCAGCAGTAAGATACGGGAATGTCATCGGTTTCCAAGTTATTTTGTTGCGGTCGTGCATCATCAATATTTATGCAACGGTTCTTATCCTCTTCAGGATAAGTCGTCATTAGAATAAAGGATGCAGATTCAGATCATAGCCCAATGAAAGATCTGAAGTTAGATCCTGTAGTGAATATGAAAAGTAGTCTAAAATTAAATAATGTACGGAGCTGCAGAACAGTTGAAAAATTTATAAAATTCTTAAACTTCATCAGTTTGTCACTGAGATGCAATGTGCTTTTCTCAAGTATAAACCATCCCTCATTTAACCAAAACAATCGTGCGAATGACAATTATAAGTTTTCAAATTTGATTGATGTTAAGGTTTTGCGTTGCACCGACAGGTAGAGTCATCGAGGGGTCGCAGATCTTCATTGCATATTTTACATTGCAAAAACAAAACACGTACAAAACCAGCGAAAATTCGCCCTACAGTAAATTTTTTTCCAAGCGTTAACGTTTTTATTATTCGGAAAACCTAGTCCACCCAAATGATAAGGATATTAGTTTTTGCCTCGCTTTTACAAAGCTTTTGCCAGAGGACTAGAGGATTTACATATCATGGTGGGCTGGAATATCGAATATGTTTTGAAACTCTTGGGTGGGACGAGGTTTTTTGTTTGAAAAGAATGCATCAAATTATTGAACGTAAGTTCAAAATTGTCTAAAATAAAATTAGAGGACAAATATTTGCCTTTATTTGAGGACTTTAACGCAGTTGGAACATGCTATAATATTTTTAAAATCACATGAAAAGAGATCTTTGTTTTTTAACTCAATAATTATATGAACATTTTAGAATTTCCCAGGAATTACAAAGGAAGTATTTAATGAATTATCGTGAACGCAAGGGTGCTTCTTTTGAAGTCGTTCCATGAAAATTTTCCAGATAATGATCCACGGGGAGAATTAGCCAGAGGCTGACAATGAAACGACTACTATAAAGCCTATTGGATTTTAAAGCCTCTCTGCTCATCGAAAAATCCATAAACTCGTTCGCTGGGATGCTAAGCTTTATTTTTCAATCCTCCAAGGCATACCTACATGTATACCGAAGCAGTGGCTGGACTTAATATACATAAAAATATTCATGCATAAAAATTATTTTTAGCATGAGAAAAAACAACGAAAGATTGAGCTATTAACTTTGGAATTCACTATGTCTTCCAATGAAAAAATACCGCATTGAAATCCGTTAGAGTACAAAAACTGGAAAAAAAACTAAAAATCTTTAATTATTGATACTAGAAGAGATGGAAACTATGAAAAAGTATTTTTCCCCCAACGAAATCTCCAGCATAAAACTACCAAGACGTATTCAGAACTATTTGTATCGCATTAACAAAAATAAAATCAACATTTAATGCATGTCCACCATAGATATCTCAATTTTCCATCTGATCTGCACTGGTTACGTGGACTGCGATAGCAGCGTTCCTCCATTCCAACGTCGAAAACGGAAGTTTGCCTTGAATTCACAAGCGGATGGAAACCACAAACCGTGACGACTCTTAGGTTCCGAGTGCCCACAGATATGGTGCTGGTGAGTAGCAACTCAAAAATTCGAAGTTTGATCATGTACGGAATTTTGGGGAAAATCCTATCCAGTTCACCATCGCAGCTTTTTCCGGGAAAACCAGACGGGAAACATATAAGTAGTTTACTGGGGCACCTTTCAAAAGCCCACTTGAAGGGAGAATCCGCGCCATATAAGCTAGACGGTAACAAGGACAAGTGCATTGATCTCTAAGGCCCTCCCTGTACTTCATTTCTCCATGTAGCATGTGCAGCTGTTTCATTTTTGGTATAATATTTCATCTTCCCATTTTTCCCAGGTTTTTACCAGATTTTCGAGATCCACAGCTTGAATCCGAAGAAAAATAGATACTATGAGTGAATTGGATCAATAGATATGCTTATGTTTTCAGGTATGCTATAGCGGGTGAGGAGAGGAAGCTGCAAGGTGATAAAGGAGGCAGAGTGAGTGGAAAAAGCAGGTAAACCAGCTATTTATTGCACTTCTTTTAGAAAATTTTCCTTAAAATTAAAATCCGATTTCCATTGAATTTGAAACGATTGTGTGCTCCAAAGAGACATTATAAAGAAATAAGGAAGTTCTGACGCACAGATCGCGTCAGAAATGTTTTGGTGTGTCCTTTATATGTTTTTAAGTTATTTAAAAAAACACATTTATTACTCACCGCATTGATATTCATCAAATCGCAAACTTGGTTGTAAAGGCATTTTCAACGTACGGCGTAAAGCAAATAAGCCATGTTATAGCCTTAGCTAAATGAGTATACTTAGTTGTCTACAAACAAAGATTGTGCGACATTAATATCACTATATTTTCTTCCAATATCTTACAAGAGCTTGAGTCGTAAAATAAAATTGGAACATAGTCTCATTGGTCATGACAACAGAAAAATCTTGCTCTAACTACCTTTAGGAACTGAAAGAGGGGAGAAGAATTCTCTCAATATGAGATGAAGGGAGGTAGGAAGTATACCGAGCTGCAGAATCGGAGAGTCTGAAGATGAAGTGGTCTTCTTTACCAGAAGTAGAAGCATATGACTCTACGTTCATTCAAATCTAACTTAATCGGTAGATATATCAAGTAATAATGAGATCACCGAGTAATTCTTTCCCCTTCTTGTATAGAGCTGATTCAACTTTTGAAATTTTAATCAATCCGCCCCAGATGGCATTTCCTCTAAGGAAATGAGCGTCCTACAAAGATGCAGCAGAGATTTGAAATCACAAAAACTTTTTTTCTAAAAGGCAAGTCAGGGATGGGACATAGGCCTAACCAAGTAAGGTCGGCGAAAAATTCCCCACACCATGCATGGATTATCCAAAGACCCCTACGCCAATATATAAGGGCTAACTTTTCGTTGGTGGTGAAAGTTTAAAATGCTCAAATTTGTTTTGCACTAATATCAGTATTCGAGAGTCGAATGAATAGCCCTCCACTAGAAGCAGTACGTACAGTCAATGGGGTTTCATACGTAAGACTCTCCTGCATCCCTGCCATGCTTCAAACTGAATTGCTCTACACTACACCTTCTCGTTCCCGAACTCCGCCATAATAAATCAACGCTCGTCGTGCACTCTAATATTCCAATGGTTCTCAAAATTTGAGGATTGTGGGACGTAGACCCAAATTAGCAAAAATAGACATAAAACTAGAAGAGCTATCATCCAGATGTACTTTAAAAAAACCTCCCTTATTAATGGGAAAGTTGCATCTTGCATTTGAGCATGATGATATGGAAATGGTGTCATATGGTCTCTAAAACATCTATCAACTGAACAAGGATGCCATACTCCATTATAAAAAAGTGATTTTTGCTCATATGATTGCGATGGAATACATTCTTGTAAATAAAATAAACTAATTAATAACACTTCAGAGCCGTACGATGATATTATGTTGAAATATGAAATATTAAAAACTGAGGTAAAAGTGTTTACTTTCGTGTCTTTATGATTTGAATGCCTGTCACAGGGTGCAATCTAGAAAGGCACAACTGATCCAAAATTATTTTAGAATTACAATAATCAGCATGAGGAGGAACATTTAATGTTCTTAGATGCTACATAAGTATATATCAATTAAATTTTTTACTTCATCATCCAAATAAGAGTATCATTGAGGAAACGAAAAATGACGGAGTTAAAACGTCAGCTTTCATCCCAAAAAGTTTCAAGTTCCCGCTCAGAAGCCCGACAAGATTTAAAAAATAGAAGTACACTTTCAAATACGAAAGGCTGGAAGTCACGTGGTGAGATCACAGGGAAATTTGAATGAGGAAGGATATTCTGCAAGTGGAAGCGGTGATAATGACACTGGACAATGTCGTTGACTCAGCGGCAAGTCTAGTGTCACGGCCGTCATGCAAGAATTAGAACGAAAGTCTTTCGAGCATGGGATGGCTCTCCTCCCGGCTAAGCACTTCCCGCGGAAGGGAGGCCTTGTGCGAGGAAAGGAAAAAGAATAGGGAGCCGGGAACGTGATTCATTTCCTAAACGAACGTGAAGAAGAGGAAAAAACGAGTAAAACGTCAGCCCCAGATTCATTAGGGGGAAGAACAGGTATAAAACACAGTACAAAATTCCACTATTTATTCTATATATATTATTTATGAATTCTATCTTCAATTTCCACCAAGTATCGCCACAATCGATTAATTTGAAAAAGTAGTGCTTTTTTATCCACCTGAAGATGACGTGAAGTCGAAACCATGGTCGTACTGTATTAAAGTTATGTGGAAAAACAAAGCACTACTTTTTCATTCTCCATGCCTTGAAATGTTCTCTGGACAGCTCGGGACTGGTCCTCACTCGATGGCCAGGGTAGCTACTGGGGCTAGACGAATATTACATGCATGATGAGGAATCATCCCATGCTACACACCATAAGGGTGGCTTGCATGGTGCTTCATAGATGTAGGTGCGAGCAAAACAAGGCAAAATAGAAGGCAAGGTTTAGCGAGGAAGACCAAGAGACAGAGATATAGATCAAATCAAAATGAATGTTAGGAGAAAAAAATTACTTTAGACCCGGCCTAGAGGCACTGGTAGATTTCGAAGTTTTTTTGTATAGACTCAGCTTGTTTTTCTCACCCTTTACAGAAAGGGTTACTCAAATCAAACATCGTATCAACAAAATTTTTAGATAATATTTAGAAGATCTACAATGACCTTGAACGAATCTGATATTGTGGCTACAAATGAAGTTTTCATTTTTTGTCCCTTTTTTCCTCGACTATTTTTTAAAACTCTATTTTTCCCCATTTCCACCCCATTAGCCTGATTTTGCCCATTAACGAACTTGACCGAGATTTTCTACCTTCATACTATGACAGTCTGGAAATAATTTGTGCAAAATAACGGCATTTATATCGTGACTATAAAACATATATGAAAACTTTGATTTGATGATGATTTTGGGATCTACTGACCATGAAACGAAAAATTATGTATACATTTTATGGAAGTTACACCACCGTAACGACTAAAATAGGTCTTCTACAATATACCAAACAAAAGGAAGTAATAGGAAGAGAGAGTTGAATAGGAAGGTACTGAGTGCTGCAGAGAATAAATGTTCAGATTGAAAACCGATTGTAAAGGGGTTAATATACATATTCATGTTCCCGATTTCCCTCTCAGCATGCTGAAGCCGAATTTAGAAAATTTTAAAAGTTGCCTGTGCATCGACTCAAAAAGTAAAGAATAGATACTCCATTGAATTAATGGATACAACTGAGTGGGAATCCACGGCAAATGGCGTGGGTGAATGCTCCCGTACGCAAAGTTACGATTTCGTTGAGTGCACTAGGATCCACGACACAGATTATAAACCCTTGAGAGGAAAACGAAACGGAACAAATAAAAAAAAACCAACGCATTGCGAGCTCCTCTAATAGAATATACCCAAAGACCTCTCGTATTCCTCTCATGATGAAAGTTAAAATAAGACGTAAAATGAGCTTGCGAAAACGAGTGGTAAGAGATTTTGTGAAGGAGATGTGATTTTTTTACGAAGGCAAAAAATTCGCTCGCTCGGCTTTCGAAATCTAACGCTTTTACTTCAAAATAAATTTCTTTGTTCCGTTCCTTTCTTCCGACGTTCTGATAACCTGGGCCAATAATCGTCGTACGATGCATATGTAAGGATTCAATAATTTAGATTGGAGTGCTACATTAATTTCACTATTAGAAGATGGTATTATTCATAAACGCTGCCATCCATAGAATTACATTGATTACCCCTTTAAATAAAGCTTCTCACACGTTAGTTTAAACCTCCAGGACAATTTTAAAATAAAAAGGTAAATAAAAGCAGCTACAAACTTCTTAGGCTCTCCACATTCAATTATTCCGAACTCTACAAGCTAGAATGATAGCCAATTTAGGATTAGCCCATTAGGATTATAACGATCTTGAGATACAATCAGCAGCATTCTTTTGGCCATGGTTGGCATTTGATATCCTTCGCTAGCTCTCTTCTAGCTCCTCCGCAGGTGCTGCAATAAAATCAATATCTTGTCCATTGTGATCCCCACAGAATTATCGAGAAAATTGATAAACCATGGGATCAACCCTCACTACGGGAAGGATCATGAATTTTAATGACCAGGCATTTGGAGAGTCAAACTCTTATTGCTTTAAGCATTCCCTCTGAATCTCAGTGGGGAGTATTTTGGGGAGTGTCTCAACCCAATCCGTGGAGTGCATTCAGTCGGTCCTTATGGTAATCAAAAGAAGATGACTCTTAATAATGCATGTGGCTTTAGCGGGCTCGAGTTTGTGCTTGTGGAATGAGTGGAAGCAGCTGTCTGAGAGGGTTAATGTTAAATATATCCCTTCCGAAAATATATTCCTCGAAAAGCCTCATTAGGATGAATTAATTACTTCGTTTTACCTGTGAAAAAATAGATTGACACATGATTTTCTTCGTCAAATCTCACTAAAGGAACTGCTGAAAAATACCTGTCACCTGGTGCCACTTAAAGGCATAAAAAAGGAATCGATTAGAGGTTTGCTAACTTTGTAGAATACATCATTATTCCAGCATAGAAAACTTAGTTAAATCATTTCTACAGCAAAATATCCAGACCGTATTCCATGTTATCTCAAAAAATTAATAACTTTTATTTTTGAGAAATTTTATCTCATTTTTATTACTCCCGGTAGCATATTATGAGCACTATTTTAAGCCCGTTTTCTTTTGGAAAAAGTTTTAAACTTAAAATCACTGGTAATTACAGAAACTTTCTAGCATCGCGACACTGACAGTAAAATGCTACCTACCGCGTTAGGTTTTATTCCATGTTCAACAGATAGATTTTTCACTAATCTCGATTTCTAGAATTGCTCGAGTTTCATATTTCAAAAGCATTACAATATCATTAGGAGACACATATAGCTATTCGTCAGCCCATGAGATTCTGTGTGGCTCCAGCCATCAGGCAGCGGTGAAAAATGGAATGCACAACATTATATCCGTTACTACCAATTAATTCATAATAAGCCAAACATCAACAGAAATGGCAAATATATCGGTTACTGTGAACTGGCATGAGATTTCCGAAGAGTAAGGACTAAATGCATTTTCGAGTGCAGGTAATGAATTCCACTGCAGAAACCTGTCAGCTGCTCTTACCTTCTTCTAATCCCAACTTTTTTTGAGGTATCATGTCACGACTGCCGTGTTTTCAGACCACGTGAATGCTCAAAGCTGAGTGAAACGTTGAGTTCACAGAAAAGATATATTTGACTGGATCATAAGGAATGTGCAACTGAAACTCTTTTTAGGTCCTAACAAAGGGAAGTGCGCATTATCATGATGCAAAAAAGAGTTAAGCTGTTTAATCTAGCAGTAAATGGAATTCGATCGAACTAAGTGCGCTAAAATATGCGTTAGTAACTCTTATGTTATCGAGCTATGGCAACACAAACGCTTTATCGGGTGCGATTTGTAGTCGCAAAATATAAAACGAAAAAAAACAGTAACTTCCACTAATAGTAACGCAGTAAAACTTTTCTGGACTATGCGCGACCTTTTATAATTATTTTGTGGTCCTCCATCCTTTGTGATTCCAATTTTGAAGATTACTATTGAAATTGAAAATTTTTTAAAGAATCATTTCTGCATTAATTTTTCAATTTTAGAGATTCAAATAAATGAAAAGACGAAAAAATATTTCACGTGAGCATTCATGGAGTCTGCCCGGCATTTTCAGCGCTTCCTGTTCCCGCCACGTGATGATATACTATCTTCCCACGGCCATCAGCAAATGACGTGACCCATGGGGTTCGTTATGTCTCCCGACTCGAGTGGGACAGGAAATATTCAATATTTGCCGCATATGCAATTCGAATAACACATACTGACCAACCAGATGACGAGAGTAAACCAAAGATGATGACTTGGCTTGCGGTCTCGAAAGTGCAATTTTGTGAAAGAAGGAAACGACAAGGTGGGAGATTAAATATTTTGTGATTGAGGTATCTTACAACATCGTCACTATATAATATATTTTCGTGAGGTTGATGCCAACAAAATATGTCGGGCGAATCAATGCCAAATAATTAGGTAGGAAATATTATTAACGTAACATACTCATTAGCCTAAGAACCGGTTGTCAGCAAAATGAAAATGCACAAGAGATGCCCGCTGATATAATTGGACAAATAGGGTCTCTGTTCGAGAAAATGCGTTGAGGCTAGCACAGAAATATTGATTTGAATTTTCTACAATTTTTATGTCTAAACCCTCGCTGACCTTAAAAGTCAGGAGAGAAGTACTTAAAAGTGAGCGTGCACGTTGCCGCCTTATACAGCGTTGCAATCACTCCAGCACACCATGCATGAAGGGTTGGGAAAGGGGGTGGCAAACTCGTTTGAAATTCACGTGGAGAGCCGCGGCGAGGGGAAGCAAATTCGGAAAGCAATATTCTATAGAGAAAATCAGCAATCACGCTTTCAAAGAGGTCTGACGGCATCATATTTATGGGAACTCGATCAAGAAAAATCCATTACGCGATAGCACAGCACACAACCTAGGAGATGGAATTTCAACGACACATTTTAGCTCCATCCGGTCTGTTTTATTGAGTCGTTTAGTTATCAAAACATATATTTCGCATACTGCTCCAGATGCTATGCATCTTTTAGGGTGAATAGTACCACAGGGATCGGGAACTGTTGCATCCGGCTTTGTCAAAAATTCGTCTATTAACTTATTAAAATTATTTTTTTGAGCTATTTATTTCACTTCAAATCAGTTGATCAAACTAATCGTGGCTCAATTCTTGACTAAGGTAAACATTTTTTAAACGCATACATGATTTTGCATTTCATAATAAAATTCCATTGAGAAAAAACAAATGTACTCTCCAACCACCAAATACTCGCAGTGTATTTTTCAAATTTCTGTGAACTTGCGGGTGGCTCCATAAAGGAACCACGAATAGCTCGCGGTAACCTCCACATTTGAATTAAATGCTATTATTCTCAGTTATAGTGATCATTACCTACGACAATAATGCATTATCTATTAGTTGAATGAACTTGAAAACTTGACATTGAAGTCAGCAGAAAACGAATGACTTAATGCTTTAGAAAAACAATGACACCCTCATAAAATTATCCACAGGTGTTGCGAAAAGAGTGTATTGGCTAACTACCCATTGCTCAATCAGAACGCAAAAATTCAAGAGCGTCCACATTTATCTAGAAATCTCAAGCATTAACTGTACACGTCTAATTTTATTTATTTTATGAAATATGAATAGCCCACGAAGTCGATTCAACAGGTACCAGTCGTTGAACCTGATTGTGTCTGAATAATCAGTTAACCGGTTTACTGAGTATTTTGGAGGACTAATTACACAAGTCGCGCACCTTGGAATTCTGTGAAATGAATACTGCATTTGTAAAGCAGCTTAATGAGTAGGGACGTATACCATACCCGACCATTATATTTTCATCGACAAGCTAAGCACGAGAGTGCATGTAAAGGGGGTTGAGCACAAGTACTGCCTTGGCAATTCCGTCAAAAAAAAAGACATGCTCATCAACACACACGGACAAGTCACGTCACAGGTCCTTCCCTTTTGCCACCCCCACAGCTCCATTAGAAACACTCCATTTGGGAGCGAAATGAAAGAAAAAAAATACAATAAAAAATTAAATGAGAAAAAAAGACGCTCGCAGAGCGTGAAAGCGGAGGTGGACGAGGAAAAAAACGGTGGAATTGGGCAGCAGGACAGAGAGAAGAGCACTCCCGGCGGACACTCGCGCATAAAAGGATAGCTGATTAAACGGGTGGCCCTGGGGCTCGGCTTTGGCCCATCCGCGGACGGAGCCGTGAATTCGAAGGGGTGATGCTGCGAGGCGGCGATGCGCGGCGAAAGTTGCGGGTTGCGAAAGGGGGGGGAGGCTTCTAGGACGGGATTGCCAACACTACCGGATTCTCCAGAAGACAAATAGGGGAGTGATCTCCCGCCTCCCGGAGAAAATTTTTCGATCTGCCAAAGAACGAGAAGCATGTTATGCCTTTTTTTTGTAAAAGAGGTGTTGTTGAAAAGAACGCGGGAGAGATACTCAGGGGTTCTAAAATATATCCTATATATTTTATTTACAGGGTGATTGCTAGATTCAAAAAGCACTTTTTTATAGAAATTCTCACTTGGAGACCCGGGGTGTTGTTGTAATAAGAAATTTCCATAGTAAACTCTGCAAATAAATTTTACCCAACAAGCAGATGTGATGCTTTGGTGCAAGCATAAGAAAAAAAGAATAAAAGCGGGTTCTATAATAAGCAATAATTATGTAGGTTCTAAGAATACGTGATCAAATATAGATAAAAGTAATAATTTTTGATAATTTTACCATGAACAGTATGATTATCCCAAAAAATTAACCGGGATCAAGTTTGTGATTGTGCCAAATTACACCGGCCATATTCCATGGCATAATAAAAGTCCTGAACATCCCAACTAATGTAAAAATCAAGGAGAATGTTTGTATGTTTCAAGAAGGTAGGGCTTTCAATGAGTTTTTTTCAGTTTTGAAGGAATTCAAAGGGTGATATTCACCCTGATTTAGAGTGTAATACAGCTTTTTTATAATATTCTGCTGAAGAAATCATGTAAGTTAATCCAAAATAAAATATCCATAAGGATCTTATCCGATTGTGATCACACTGCAAATTAATATTGCTCAATATTTGAGGAATAAATCTTTCCTAGCAATTTTCCCTGCAGAGGCCTCGTTCAGAAAGGACTAGACCTCGACCCCTCCGTGGACGTGACGTCACAGCCTCTACAAATCAGGATTTTTAAATGCCATAATTTGAATTTTCCGAGGTTGCGATGTCAAAACTGCAACATTACCGAAGCTCGGAAATGTCGAGGCCTTCCTGAATAGGGCATCTGGAGCGGACAAACCCTGGATCAAACTTCTCAAGAGTTGGCAGCCCTGGGTGGACAAGAAACAGGACGGGACGGGGCGTTCTGGCCAAAATGGAACGTCCTACACAGTCAAAAGGAGAGAGGAGAAATTCTGAGGGGGAATGAGGGGGTAGGTGGCGTGGGCCGCCGCCGCTGATGGACGGGCGGACTTCGAGTCGGGAAGGTCCGCGCGGAGCGAGGCTTTCAAAAAAGCCGAAAACCAATTTCCCCCGGGATCCGCCAGAGTCTGTCCCTGTTGATGCATGCGAAGGGGTCCTCTTCTCGTTATTATGTCCATCGACATGCACGAGACGAAGTAGAGTACGTCTCATCTGGGTCTAAAAACGGTCCGAAGGCGAAAAAAAACAAAATAATGAATTTATGGTGATGCGAGAAACCGGCTAACTGCTAGCACGAGATGCAGTGACTCGAGTGCACGTTACCGTGGCAACAACAAAAAACTGATTTCAACTCCAGACTCATCTAGATCTCATGATGATTTTTTCGATTCCGGAAACTGTCAATATATCCAACAAGTAAGGTAATCATTTAATGTGGTAAGGTAATTAACGTGAAATTAAGCAATTTTACGCAATTATGACACCTAATTATAGATAATAAGTAATGTAAAGAAAGAGTAAAGCTATAATAGTAAGTTTTTTTTTTAATTCGAAACCTAAAACACCTGAAACATTTCATAAGTGTAGTTATTTCATCAAAAGCGAAGCTATTTAACGCTTTCCCTGACAAATTTAAAATAGTTACGTAAATCATGCCTTCAAGCCGCCGAATGCAATGAATATTTCGCGATTTTTTGCGAACATTTTGATGAAATTGCATTGCCTCGCCATGGCACCTATAGTCTCTAACGCCGACTGATGAACAATACGTTACCTTATTCCTGGACATAAAACTAAGAAAATTGCATATCCTCTGAGTCAATTCCGATTTCTAAACTTCCTATCGAATAAGATGCTCATGTTTTCATTCATTTATGTCCTTGTCTTTAGTTTTTTCCCTATACCTTTCCCTCAACTCAATTCTGTGAGTCATCTTGATCCCAAATACATTCGGAGAGATCATCATAAGCTTAAGTGTATTTTTCATTTGTCAAATGCAGAATAAAACCAGGGCTGCCCCAAACTGCGGTATTACATAATTAAATAAACTCACGTGTCACCATGTATTTCAAGTCATGTTTTCATCCTTACCTGAAACGAAAAGAAACAAATATTAGAACACATATTATGTATACAAAATATTAGACATTTTTTACATAAATGTTTCGCTCAAAATACTAATACTTCAACTCTCACTTTCATTCAAATTATAGATTAGGAGCCCTAAACATAGTGATCATCTTATTCGCTAGTTTAAACTACTTCTTCTTAGAAATAATACTTCTTGCTCTTAATATTTCATGGTGACTTTAATAAATATTCCTCTAACTTCATGAAACGAGATAAGGCATCATATCGCCAAGGCAAAAAAGTCAGAAGATTGCCTATTTGGTGAACTAAATGTCAATCATTACTGATTGCAAGAGTGGAAAGTTTATAACTCTACAATTTTCCTAAATTGATTCAGCACTAAATGAATGGTTGATAAAATTCTATTTTGAACTTAGCTAATCGACGAGAAATTAGTCTCCTTTATTTATTGTAATATTCGGCCCTATCCCTCGAGGTATTCTTATTCGTCATGTAATTTCGAGGCAGATTAATGGAAAATCTAACATCATCATTAGAAAAGTGTAAATGAATAAATAAAGACATATAAAATGAAAAAGGAAGACCGTGAAGCATTTACTACGTGCACCACGTGGCAATGATATATCTGTCTATCTATTTAAACACTACAAATCATATTTTTCCCCGAAGGAAGATCCCTCTCGGCTATGAAAAATTGACAAACCCGATGATAATCAGAAGAGGAAATCGTTTAGCAGCAAAGAAATTGACAGTCGGGTGTTATTTGAGATTAAATGAATGCGGAAAGTAGTTGCGCGAATTTTCAAAGGAACACAGCGATAACAATCCACCTAACCATTCACGAACGTGCGGCTGACGGCAATCGAAACCGAGTGGCGGGTATTTACCTTCAATTTAGGTCCCGGCTTTTAATTACACTCGCGCTATGTTTTCCTGTACATTTCTCAGAGGCGTATGTGAAGGGGCAATGCATAAATAACACCGCATCATTTGTGACACGTTTTGAATCCCATTTCCATTCCAAACTGCGTAACTAAACGATCTTTTATACAAACCTCATATCCGGAATGTATACATTTCATAATTTTGACCAGAGAGTAAAGAACAATGCATTTATTTTTAGCGATACATGGCATTCATTCAGAGATTCCCTCATGTCTTCAGCAAATCGTTACGTTCCATAGGCCCTCGTGAAACCTCTTATCCATTCCTCCAATGAAAATATATGGATTTACTTATTGCCTTTATGCAGGTAGTTTAGGCAGATAGTTTAATTATGACGAGGACAAAGATACTAGACATCAAGAGTGTTATACATCTCCATTCAAATACAGTCAGCAGGCTCGTCACACAAAAAACTTACACAACTTCATACTTTTTCTCTTACAGGCACCCAGAGATGATTTATAAAAATCACCTGCATTGGGGAAGTTATTTTTTCTTGTCAACAGGAAACTTCAGAAAGTCATTGAAAATAAAATAATATATAAAAGGAACAGATATATTAAATTTAGGGGATAAAAACATTTCATTCAGGCGGAACTGGAAAAATTGAAAAACAAATGACGGGATCAAAATTCTTAAAAATCTGGCTGAAACCCTCTGTTTTATGCGTCGGATAGCTTCATCAGAAATTTTTGTAAATTCAATTCATTCCCTTCTTGTTGAAAAGTTAAAGTGGCAAAAATTGAACAAGTATCTTATTATTTATCTACACTAGTAAACACAAGAAAAACTCTGCTTGCGTGACGGATAATTAACGATGTCCGGAAGCAAAAAAGAGGGTAGTAAGGGTACAATGAATGCGTTTTGTCTTACCTTAAAGCCTACTGTAAAATAACAAATAACAACACAAGAAATAGGGAAAAGAAAAAATAACAACCGTGTGCGGCAGGTCTAATATAAGAGTGAAAAATGAATGAAAGAGTTTATTTCAGGAGAGCATGGTGTGACATCTTCAATCACAAATACGTTAGCATGAAATTTCAATTGAAAATATGAAGACATTTTTTTGATAAAAAATAGAAACATATTCCGCAATGAAGAAGGTAGGTGCAATCAAACAGCTCATTATACACATCCTCAACATAAGAATTTCTTCAGTTTCGAACGGCGAATACTTTGAACGAAATTATTTTCACACAAACGGAGCAAGAATAGGTCACCAAAAGAGTAGGACTTCAACGCACTTTAGCACGACAGGTCATCCTTAAAATCATAACTAGACTGAGTAAATTGTCAATCGATCGACCACCTGGGACACCGAGTAAATTCAGATTTTTACCGCAGCAGAACCCGCTAGACCAGGGCATATCAGGGATTGAGAAGACTATTGGGATATTTACCGTATGCAAACCTATATAAATACCACTTTCATCTTTATTAGGTAGATGAGTTTTTTGTCGCTTGCCCTTCGAACGCTATGTATTGCCATCAAACCTACGATCCTGAAGAACATAACATCCATGATCCTGAAGAACATAACATCCATGCCCGCACTATGACTTGATCAAGCACCTTAACGATGAAAGGCCAACAAGTTTACCACCGGGATACTCTTTTTCTTCCATTTTTTTAATATTTAAATCCTTCCATATAATATTTATTCAGGATTCAGGATGAAGTAAACACGTAATTATTACGATAATGACACATGGTAAGTTTTTAGCAACATTAATGCCTAGAGTTTTCAATAAATTGATTGTTACTTCCACAGTAAAATACTTTTAGAAATTACCACGTATTGCGAGACGACTCTTAAGAGCAATCAAACCATCATAATTATTTCACCACCGAGTTCATTTCCTGAGAATATTAAAAATTATTCAAAATATTGTCCAAATTAAATTTAAAATTGAACCAGAGAGGGACTCATAGATTATCACTCCATTACGACTATTTGAGAGTATTCTCATATTTAAAACCCTGTCCTCATCCATTCGTTTAATTTAGACACACAAGGAAATCAAAGATAATCACTTCTGAAACCTAATACATTTTTAAGAAAATATCCGCTAACAATAAAAATAATCAATTAAAGAACAGTAACAGCAACCATATTTTTCAGCACTAGCCGCTGACATTAAAAAGGCACACAGTCTTGTTTGCAGCTAGACTGCAGAATGATTCCCAGTACTGATTGGTTCGCTTATGCTTGCAATCTTAAAATTATGAACCAGTTCATATATAACGGGAATTAAAAACAAGGCACACAATTAGCTTTAACAAAATGCTTGGGTTGAATGTTCTATGATAAATCTATGAAGTCTTTCAGCCCACCATAACAAAAATTGGTAGGTAATAAACTAATAAAAATTCAGCTGTTCCGCAAAATATAGTCTATTCGCCACAAGAAGCGACGCTAAAAAGACGCTGTGTACTACCAGACCGACGCGACGCGTCGCAATGCTATATTCTTCAGGTGTATGAAAAACAATCGTGAATAAAGCACATTTTGTTGAAAGTCAGAATTTTTCTTCCCTTTTCACTATGTTATGCCGAGCATCTGTGGCAAATGAAAATTAATGGGCTATGAGAGCAAAAATGCCATTGGCGAAATTTTCAACGAGAAACTTCATCTTGGGTGAAGACAGAAGATAATGATTGGAACATGTGAACATTCCGATATACGTCTCTCGTTTACCTTAACTTCTCGGGAGTAGTAATTACGAAAGGTATTTGTCGAGAAATTGAGACGGAAGGACAGTAGAGAGTTCCTCCGAAAGGGATATTTATTGGACGGGCCTCGTGATTTGTCTTCGATTAAGCAAACATTCTGACGAAAGCTCCCTCGAATTATGAGAACTGGGTGTCACCGACGCTGCACAGCGCCAGTGGGTTCGTATTCTTCAATTCCAATGCTCCCTTTCTTTCAACTTTTGCTAAGGAGCTACATAATTTATTATCCTCATAACTGGAGACGATTCAACGATTAAGGTAGGTTTCTTGATAAAGCTAAAATTACATCTACTAATCTTCCAAAACCGCAGGCATTTACCCCCTCAAACGTTTTCTTTCATCAGATGGGCATATTTTCCACCTTCCTCTATCCCATCCATGAAGCCTAATCTCTGTCTCCCTCTTTCCTGCTTACCTAACACCTCTCCTAACCCACAGCGTCGAGCACTCCCCCGTTTGCCTTCCTTTCCGAATGTGTATCGCACCTTCTCGTTCTCCGCAACATCCACTACCTATAGTCCAATATTATTTCCTCAGTGTCCAGGTTTCTGCACCGTACAAAGGGGATTATTTCCCTTTTGTCAGAAAAAAGCTAATGCTATTTTCCTCCAAATATCTCTGCTACTAAGCCCGAGTTCATTTAGTTTGCAGCCAAAGTAACTTAATCGTTCTTACAAATCTTAAATAACTCGACATATGCTTAACCCTTTATTTATAATTTGATTCCCTCATTTGTTTAGCCATTTATTCTAAATGAGCCGATGAGTGAGGGAGTCAAATAATACTGGAGGTACCATAAGACGCCAAGTCCAAATTGCAGCCAAAGCAAATCTATCATCATGTTTACTCAACCGATTCAGGTCATAATTGTAATTTATGGAATATATAATCATATATTTTATTTGGAATGGTAGTAACTCACATAATACTATCTCTGTCACAAGTATGACACAACCTCTTTCTTGCATGGTTTTTTAAGAATTTTTTTTTACTCGGAACTAAAGTCCAAACCTTAATTTGTTCCATAAAAAGTATACATATTATTTGTTTTACATCGTAGATGCTTTGTACTCTGATTTATAATAAAAACTATGGTGAATTGAATATTAATTATACATAATAAAATCATATGTTTCCCTCTCTACTCCGTGGAATACACACATTCTTCAAAATTAACGACAAGGCATTTTCACACGATCGCGGTACCAGCGCAATAGCTTTATCATCAAGTTAGGACTTCACTTAAATCCTTTATTCTGCTGATCCCACTATCTCCTTCTAACTCCCTCTTCAACACGTGTTCTTTTTGCAGCATATTCTCCAATCTATACGCTTTATTCTCCGAGCCTATGCCACCAATTTGAATTTTTCTCCCACCATCTCGAACACTTCCTCGTTCGTCTTCCTCGCTATCCAGGTTACCGATCCATTCCCTCCCATACTTGCATCTAAAAAGCCTCCAATCTACGAAAATTTTCCTTTCGTATAAAGCAAATTCGGAACCCATACAACGCCGCGATCCACATTCGGGCTTTAATTTATCTTTTCTTCACTTTAGTTCCCAAAGTTTCCCGGCATAAATTTTCTCCTCACCACAAAAGCTTCCCCAGAAAATGTAATTATTCATTTTGGAAGGATAAGAAGATCCCAAATTTTCCGCAAACAAATACAACTTTAATTACTACGCAGGTTTTGATGAAATGCATCATTATCAGATAGAAAAATGAGTACAACGAACTTCTTAATATACCAAGTGTTTGTGGGAGGTTTGGGGGTTACGCAGTTGAGTATGCTAGGTGAGGGGGGAATAGGAGGAGAGGGTGAGGAGAGGGGAACGAAAAGGGGAAGGGACAGTAAGGATTAAGGAGCGAAGTAAACAAAATTATAAAATAGAAATAAAAGCATTTGATAAAGCAAATTTGTGTTCGGAGGGGAGGAAGTTAACACCTCTGATTTCGTAATTTACTATCTTTGCTGCCAATCTCACTCCCGTCCAGGATACCATCTCCCAAAAAAGAGAATGCTTGAGGGACAAGGGAAAACCCAGGGTCTGTGTACATGTAGAGGAGGAGTAGGAGGAAGGAAAGAAAAGAAAAGGAGGCTTTCAGCCGGGCGGGGGAGGTTGGTTGGCGCTTAAGCGGGACCGGAAGAGGAATCACTCTCCTCCGGGTCCCAATCGATATGTACACCTCCTATCCCGCGCAACACCCCCCCCCCTTTCCATACCCCCCCACAGCCTGCCTGCCTCCCCACCATTCCCTTCTCTCACCTGTTCCTCCCTCCCACCTTTACACCCCCCCCTTCTCTCGGGGTCCTCCCCGCCCCCTCCCCTCCACGCCTCCCCGGCTGGCGAGGAGAAAACCCTGGGCTTCCTCCTACTGTGGGGCAGTGCGATATGACGATTCAACAACTTCGATACGTGGGAGAGATCGAATTGCGGTGCTTATCATTTGGGATGTGCGATACAATCAATCACGATACGATGCTATATGAGAAGCATCGATTTTTCGGCGATGCAACATTTATGAATAATATTAAAAATTGAAATGTCGAGTGTCGCAAAGCCGAAATCTCTTGATTGTTTTAAACATATTTGAACGACGCATTGCGATGTAAATTTTGCGTGAATCGTATTTGATGTGAATCGTAAAGAACGCCTCTATATCGCATGATGTCGCAGCATATTGTGTGCCATATCAAATCGAAAGCCAAAGGATCAATTGTTTTTGTTACTTATTGTCTTTTTAAGTGTCTCATAAGAACTTTAAACGGAAGATGTACGCATCAAAGTTTTTTTTCGTGAGATATTTTATGAATATTGTTAGTGAAGACCCTACACTAATCAAATTAATTGTACAAGTAATTAATCGTCAAATACAAAAATGGTATCAACGGGAAATTGTTGAATTATGCTACTGGAAATATGCATCACGTCGTGCCATTTAATGTATCGCAAAAGCATCGTACATATTCACTGCCTCCTAAGCGCTTGTAGCATGATATTCAAAGCAAATATCGGATGAAATCGCAGCTCATTGCCCGATATCGCACCGCGATATTTCGATGAATATCGCATACCGCACCGCACAGCCCCACTTCCTCCCAACGGAATACCTTCCTCTCCAACTCTCTCCATGAACTTCCACCCCCCCGAGAATTCCCTTCCTTCCCCTCCAAAACTTCTCCACCCCGGCAAAGTATACTCCCTCTACCTCCTACCCCACCCCTGTCGTACCCTCGCTCTCGTCTCTCGCGAGAGGCAGCCAGCCAGCCAGGTATTCGCCAATGGGATGCAGGAAGGACCATCTCGGAAAAGCAGGTGGCATCATCCCCCCCACCCCCGCCAGCTCCCCGAGACAGACATGCCGGGTCCCTTCCTTATTGGGCGGGGACTTCTATAATCAATTTATTCGCCCATTTCACGGAGCGGGGATGGCGGGTGGTGGGTGCAAGAGTTTTAGACGCGCGGGCGAGACGGGAGAAGTGAGCGAGAGATAGAGAGAAATGGGGTTTTGTGCGGGACGGAGAGTTGGGTACACATTAAGAGAGGGGGGAGGGGGGGGGGGGTAAGGGTGGGTGTCCCCTCTATCCTTCACCCCCCGCGAACCGACTCCTCCTCCGAGTGACCTACATTTATGCACATGACGATCGGCGAGCAGGCGCGGGGGAGTGTGCCGGCAAACGGGTGGTGGACTGAAAAATATAGGGATGTGAGGTATGCATATCGATGCAACGGTAAACACGGTAATATATCACATTCGATATATTGATAAATATTCTGCGACGTAATAGCGTCCTGAATACTATAAAGAAATGAAGTACGAACGGGAAATATTACCGAGGACATCGAGGAAGGTAGGCATAAATAGAGTAACTTCCAAGGGTACATACGTTAAATTTTCCAATATATCTTCACAAAAAAAGTTAAGTTGTGAATATGCCAAAAGTTAATTTTTTAAGAGACCAAAAGTACACTGTACAGCCTTTCAATTATATACTATTTTCAAACATTATAAAGAAGGTACACTGCTATTAATAATAAAGAAACGTCAATTTTGCTTGTTTAGATGCGCTAAAATATACTAATCTGAATTATCTGATGTCGATGCGTAAATTTTGCAGATTCCTTATAATTAATTACCCCGCTCCTTGAAGCCTACATGAAATTCACAGCGAGAGAAGACACCTGGGTAGCTTAACTGGTAGAGCACTCGGCGCAAAATCGTTGGATCTGGTTTCATATCCCAGTGATCATCAGTGGGTTAAAGTTGATGCGCGGCCAGTATCGCAGTTCTTTGAATTCCTTGCCATTTTTGTGACGATGCAACGGGTAGGAAGAAGCAAGAATGGCAAAGTCACCTATGTGGCCAAGCTCTAATAAAGCATTCTATCAGAAGGGTTGCTATCATACAGCTACGCAAGCCTTGCTCATTGCATTTCTATATTGCTACTACCTTTACCTGCCATTATGACATGAAATAATAGGGTCATAGTGAGTAGAGTGAATCATTCTTATCAGATAAAATTTCATCGTAGATGGCGGAGTTTAATTCGTCTACCTTAGTACACTAAATGTTTATAAAAATGTAATTTAGTTAAATAACATATTATTATTAGTTATATTAATGCTAATTTTGACAAATAGATACGACGTAAATTTATCGTGTACTGGTGAAACGAAAATGACATCAGTTACACTGCCGCAAAATTCATAACTTACAGTCAGTCATCAATCCGAAGATTGGCTAGAAGCAGCTCTCCACTATTTTTAGATAAAATCTTGATTCCTTAACGATTTCCCATGTAGATATCCTACATAATTCGATTAATGTTTTCCATCCTTTGTATCTGTCGGTAATTCTAATCATTCGCTGCTTATTTCATCATTTTTTTCAGGAAGTTATTACCAATGCCTCAGAAGTAGTCAAAGAGTTAGTGCCTTCTAACTCGCAGAGTTTTCATCGAGAATCTTTTCTCATCTCTTCGTGGGACTTCTTAACTGGTGATTCCCTCCATCCATTTCATATTCCTCATTCTTCTATAGCATGACATTTCCATTTCTCCAACTCCTTTTTTCTGCTGTACTTATCATCCAAGCTTCACTTTCATTTAATAGCATGTACGTTGCGTATGTTTTAACGATGTGTTTCCTTACTTCTAAGCTGGTGCTGCTAGGTATTAATACACTCTTTTTTCTGATAGTAAGCCCTATTTTCTTGGGCTTCTCTGCTACTTACGTCTTTCTTATTTCTTCCATCATTGGCAATTTTACTTCCCATAGGTAAAATTAATGCACTTGCTCCAGTTTTTGCTGCTCAATTACAACGGTTTCCAATATATTGACATATATTTATATATTGCCATCCCCACTGGTGGGACTGTGGGAAGAAGGGATAATGGAGAGAAGCAGAGGGGTGGAGAGACTTATTTAGGGGATAGAGAGCTATTTTTTATCACGCGGTGATTTAACTCCCTTGCGCTATGCTGTCTGCTTTTGCCTTGATGCGGCTCTTGACTCCCCGCTCTGAGAAGGCGAGGAAGCCAACGCATAATAATGCGCCGGTTGGGAGTCGAACGATGGGGACCTTTCCTCGAGAGCACCTCGTTTCCGCACGCGCCGACCATCAAATCCCCCACCCCCATGATAATAAACTTGGGCAGCCCTGTTGCATGCCGTGTATTTCCCCCGCCGACGACAGAGGAGAGTAGATATACGGTGTCTACGAGCACGAAAGTGAAGCCTGATAATTTTCGAGGCAAAATATTCACCCAACATGACTACCGCAAGAAATTTTTCCAGCGACCCAAAATAGACTGCTATGTTTTTCAGTAAATTATTTTCGGTTCACGCATTTTAAGGTAAATTAGCGCGATATTACAACATTTTTTCGGCTGATTTGAAATATTTTCAGAAAAAATACCGTATCGACGTTTGAATGTGACAAATGTGTCGTTTGTGGAAAATAACTCACCCAACAGGACGAAAGGTGAAATTTGTCCTCAAATATGTATTTTTTTGAGGCAGCCTTTCGATTGATTCTTATTTAAAATATGATATATTATGATGATTCTTATTAAAATATGGAATCGAGACTAATATTATTGTAAAACCACTGTTTTAATATACTAACGGCATTAATGATCCATTCAATGCGTCAGATATGGCCTTTTAATGGCTTTTTTTTATCCTGCGCTATCCCTCTGAACGGTAACTCCAATTATCGTCGGATATAAATGACGTCCACCATTTAGAAATTCACGCATCTTTCGTAAGACAGGAACTATTAATTAAAATTCAATGTGTTTGCTGTGATTTTTTTCCAGTGTTTTTATTTTTAAAATTTACCCAACATTGATACTATTAGCACGTAAAAACGGTACTTTTTCAATTTAGTACAAAGTAAATTTCGGTCATTCGGCGTCGGCATCCATTCCTGCGAAATCCATGCGCTTACCATAACGATAATGGTATCAAGGTCTTGCACCATTTGCAGCTGGTGATTATCAGGCATGAAATCCACCGTAGACTATCGAGGGTGACGGTGCAGTGTGCGTTCATCCATGGAATTTCCTCTCCAGAGGTAAATATCCACGAAATCTTCAGGTGAAATGGCTTCATTTTCGGGAAGGCATAAGTGATAAAATGCAAACATACACAAAATTGATACACTCCACTTCTATAATTTTCTGCCACTAAAAGTTAATACTACCCCAAATACAGCTCGAAAAATTAATATTTCATGCTACCATTATAACAGTGAATAGAAAAGAAAGAGCGTAGTTAACTAGCCCTTTTACAACTAAGGCAGGCGATCATTATAACTACTGGGCAATACTCCATGACCCAAATGGGCACCACCCTGAGCTTGTACAAGAAAGGGGTGTCCGGAATGTCTATCTCAACAACGTGAATTTTCCTTAGTCTTAACGACCACACCAAAATCAACAAAAAGAAGGGGTCGATGGGAGATGAATCTCCTGATTTAACAAATATGATGCTTGATTTTTGCCAATTATGAAAACAGATCTCATCAACACTTGGGTTTAAAATTTGAAAAAACGAGGTCTGTACTCAGGTACCCACTCCACCTTTCCAATCGATTATCAAAGCACAAAAACAAAGTTAAAAAATCTAGCTAGGATATAAATAATAATAAATGTTCAGTCATTTCCTGAGTTTCATATAAAGCACATCAAATTTGACATATGATGACGATGATGATAATATATAATGACCAATTAAAATTAGAAGGAAATTACACCAGGATTTTTATAGCATTAGAGTCCTAAAAATAATGCTTTTAATTAATTCAATCAATTTGCGTGCGTTTTGTTACCACTGTTACACAGATTTAAAAAAATAAATGTTTAATGACAAAACAAAGCCCTACTCGAACATAACTCGAAAAGCTACAAAAATACAATTCAGTGGACGATAATAATGTCTATCCGAACCATAATATAGAATCAATGATTTCCCATAGCGGAGTTTATTTATCATTTCTTACATAGAAATGCTCACAAAGATGAGTATGGTCAAAAATCTATGACCGTATTATACTCATATTATACTCCGTATATTATACTCCGTGCCACTCCGTATTAATAGCACCTAGTCTTTATCAAGCTGAATATTAGATTTACAACTCAAAGTTTTAGCGTCGTTTCACGATTATCGCTTTTTGTGATGATGTGCTGAATATTTGATGGAGTCTAATGAACTCAATTTCTCGCTGAATAATTTTCCCTGATTGCCTAAGAGTACTTTTAATAAGGTCAATGGAAAGAGGACCCTTAAAAAAAGAGTCAAACGAGGACAGATTCACTCGCGTGGGACTGAAGATTTTCTAATTAACTCCCCCAAGTAATCACGTTAACTAACCTTATCAGCTCAATCGCCGTACATACCTCCTTAATGGGTTTAAGTGGGTCAAAATGTTTCCACGATTAAGCGGCGGATCTGTTCAGCAGGACAAGATATTTCAGCGTAGGAACTACAAGCTACGTAAACCGGAGTCGAATCAATAATAGCCTGACGGGTAATTCACTCTCCTCGTTGCCGCATGGGGCGCTAACGGTCGAACAAAAAACCTACGCATACGCGAAAGAGAGGGGATGTTAAAAACGTAGCGAATTAGAATGAAATACGGATGGTCAGCAACAAGTTGCCAGGCATTCATCACTACCCTGAGAGAGCAATTAACCAGCTCTTTTCAACAAGAGAGAGGATACTTCTGCCGAAATATAAAAATCTAATGACAAGCGGTCGGGTCATTATTCGTTGATCAATGATAATTTGAGATGCGGCAGCCCAAAAATATCTCCATGCAAACGGATGGAAAAATGGCATCAAGTCGTGGAATTTGAATCTGAAATCATTCTATGACGAAATATCGAAATGTGTCAAATTGGATAGGAGAAATTATAGACAAAATTACTCAGTTGCAAGAATAGAAATGAGAAGACTGTAGACTCCTTGAGCATATGAGAAACCGAGATTTGAAAGGAAAGAGAGTAGGTACGTACAGGAAAAATTGACCAAGGGCTTCGCTCTATAAAATATATTATTTGCTTCAATGTTATTTTATTTGGTTGAATTAAAAAGTGAAAAATTAAAGGTCAGGGAAATTCTCCCTTTTTTAAGGCCAATAATGTTTCATACTTATACGTAGAAAATTAACCGATTCCACTTTAAAAGGTTTATTATCAGCCATATAATTTTTATTAATCGACGACGTCACCCATTCGATGCAATTTTACGTTGGAGTCTGATACAGTCACTGCTGGCTAATTTAATTTATCTAATCGTCACATTAAAACTGTCCAATCCCGTCTCCGCAAATATTTAACGGCGGGAAATCTAGGGACAATAAGTAGGAAAGGGAAGCAACCGGTACCAAGCATGTATGAAAATGGTATGAGCTTCGTTGGAATTGGAGTAGATGGATCCTATCGCATGTATATGCAGACTGAATGTTCATAATTAACGCGTTCATTTAAAGATATTTCTTCATTTTGGTATTTATTCACAAGGCTAAATAATAGCTCTCAAAACCGTTTTGTGCCAAAGGCGTAACTGCATTAAAAAATAAATTTAATTCGATTTTCAGGGCTGGAAATAGATAATAGAGAAAAAGATTGTTTCAATTGTTCATTCCTTTCTTGCAAACGCCACATTGTATAGATGATTGGAGAAACTTCTGGTAACAGGTAACAGACGATGGCAGTAGAATCTAGATTAGGTACTTGTGAGGATAATTTTCATTCATGGATTGCTTTAATATTAATATCACACTAGACTGCCCTAAATCCAGAGAAAAACTATAGTAAGAAACAGGCATGATGTATATCAAGTATTTATCGGGACACGAGCGTAGCGTTGACTTCCAGACTTATAAACAAAACACCAAACGATTGCACGATGCTCCGAAAGAATAAAATGTTTTCCTTTTTGTAGAAAAGGAAATGCGCATCGAGTAAAATAGCTTTCATAAAATGCTAAAATACCACGTCTACTCAAAACACCTACGACTGTATCTATAATTTTGCTATACGTCTTAAGCAAATCTGTTTGTCGTATCGTGGCGCATCTGTTAAAACCGCATACAGAGCTACATTTCAGCGCTTATTGGTGCTACCTCCAGCAGCTACTACTATGGTGGAAGCTAAAACTATGGCAAACTGGTTAAACGGCGAGCTTAATCAAGAGGTGAAGGCGAATTTTATCTTTTAGTTCCATTCGAATCGGCAATTGTTAGAGGACTGAGAAAAACCTCGGAGTCGGATTTTGCTGAAAACTTATTGATTTTGGAAGCGACTGCCAAAGTTGAGCACACGGATCAGTGGGCGTGAGTGGTAAATTTTATCAGAACTGCATATTTGATTTCCCATAAGACGTACAAGAGATACAAACCGACTGTAGTTGGGATTGCATTGTACGATAATCTCGCTTAATTAAGGAAGAAATGGGTAATGGAGTGGTAATCCTCCATTATTTCCTTACACAATAGAACCGCGTTTTTAAGATGAGAATCCCATTCAAGTACTCAGAAAGCTAACTTTCCGGCGTTTTCCGACGTGATAAGTAAAGCTGCAGTTGATTTCCTCTAAGTTTATTTTTCTAATGATATACGTAGTTTACCCAGGCTTTGCTTTGGGGAGTGTACAACATGGCACAAACCAGAGAGAGAACGGAAGTCACTGAGTCACAGCTTTTGATTTTGCTTATGTTTTGTTAATACAATAAGTGCACGTCAAAGTAAGTACAGATTTAGTAAAATAAGGTTCAATTTAGGTTATAGTAGATGATATGTAAGATAGTTCCATCGCTAGAAGTTATGCGAGAAGGATTGTAAATATCTATTTCCTTAGCTTTAGAGATCTTTTTTTATTTCTAAAAGTAGACGATATTTTCAGCCAACGACTCTTAAGAGTCTTATTTTTTCAGAGAACAGTTTCACATCGCATCTGGATTTCCGGCAAATGGAAAAGTATCGCAAAGGCTCCAATACTCATACCGGCGAAAATTAAAAGCGAAAGAATTTTTCATCCATTCGTAATGGGTCAGGAAAGACATTGCTTGAGGCGCTGTCCGTTCCAGAGTCGCAAAAAAATCCATCGAGGTGCGGCGAAAATTTTTCCAAGGAAAGAAACTGGAGTGGACTGGACAAGAGCACAGTCGGCTAGAGTGCAAGGAGCTTAATAGCCAAACCCTCGTAGCATAGAGTGTACTCACTTTTTGGTTAAACCCCCCTCCCTTGCCACGTTCTCTTGAGGTGGGTTCCATTTAGATAAAGCGGGGGTAGATATCTTAGAGACCAAGAGAGGTGAAGATCAAACGGACAGAGAGAATCACCAATGAAGAGGTCTAAGACATCAATAGCTGTGGGGAAAATATTATCGATGAAGAGGACCCTTGCGAAGAAGAAGAGACAAGGTTGTTGGATACATTTTGAGGGATATCAGCCAGCTGGTAACTATATTGGAAGGAACAACGGATGAAAAGAATTACTGAGGAAGAACACGAAAGAAATACATGAAGCGAATTTTGTAGGATTTAAAAATGAGAAATTATGAGGAAGTGAAGCATTTAGCTGAGAATGGAATGGAGTGGGAAGCAGCAGAAAACCAATCTTCGGATTGATGAGTGCTGATAGTGATCGCGAAACTCGCTCGATTCTCTAACGGAAGGAAAATGAAGGTAGGTATCTGCGTATTTTCCTGTGGCATACACCGGTTACACAAACATCAGTGGGTTACAAGGGAGTTGGGCTGTATTGACGTGCACGTAGGTGACTGTGGAGGGTGTAAGTACCTGGGGGTGAGGGCGGGCTGAGAGAGGTAAACTCCATGAAAAAAGATTCCCAGGTAGAAGGGAGGGGGGTTAGAGGTGCAGGAGGGTAAGAGGGCCGGACTTCCCTCCCTAGGGGTCGCTAAGGTGAGGGAAAAGGACGACATGGTAGTAGGAGACCAGGGGTGGGATCACGGTTCTTTATTTCGCGTTGCAGCGATCTTTATCCACTCACGCAAACGCAAACCAACGCAAAAAACGCAAACCACTCTAAAAGGTAAATGCAGCTAATATCCTAAAAATGTAGTACATCATTTAAAACTAGTGATTTACAGCACCTGACAAAGTTTGACTAATGACGATCACATTTTCGCTCTCGTAGGCGCAATTGAAAATTAACAATAATACGAGCTCCCACGTGATGGAAAGTCGTGATGGAACCCCTGGGGCAGATATACGTATACATACTAACATAGATCTTCCTCGATACATGTCGGCCGACGCCGATAGAAACTATAATTCGAGGTATCTCCCGATCCGATATTTGAGGATATATCTGCATTCAGAAATTCTAAGAAGAGGGGCCTTGTGAGTTCATTGGCTGAAGCGTACAGGATATCATTGATTTGACATTAAGGTGGTTTATAACATTCATTTGAAATTAGTATTTGAAAATCAAATGTTTGTAAGAAGATAAATCCATTCATTCAAGGTATTCTGCAAATGAATACAGGTAGGTTCAAGAAAAGATCCTTCCTAACTACTAACCACCATGGAAAACATTACTATTTGGTTACATATCGGTTAGTTTAGGTGTTTATTGTATCATTGCTCTTCTCCTATTACTAATAAGTCAATAACTTCGTTAGTCTTTCTCTCAGGCTATCGTATCTCCTCCAAGCCCAATAACTTCTTAGGAATTACGTGGAAGAAGTGGCTACTTAGTCTCTGTCTAGCTCCAATAAAGACATTAATCTCTTGATATTTTTCCATCCGTCAATAAAATATAGCATTAAATATATCGCATCAAACGTTATATAGTAGCCTTAGTAAAAGAGGAATATAAGATCTGGATATAATCAAGGAGTTTCAATCCATTGAATAAATTCTGCGGAAAATTACGACTGAGACTCCTTGATTATCAAGTAGAATTTCCACAACATTTCGCATAAAAACTTCAATTTCATAAGATCTGGTGCTTCCCCGGCGTATCAGGTGCACAAGTTACTAATGGATCTTTTTCTCCTGACTTGGAGGCATATTTTGAAAAAAATCTTTTTTAATGCCTAGCATTGGCGATAAATATAATTTTCTCAACATCAGCACAGGCACGATAATACCGGAAGATAAACATCGGTATCAGAGAGCGTCAGAAACACTGCAAAGGATGAAGCACTAAGAAATAAAAGAGAACAAAAGAGGTTGAGGCATCATCGTAATGGGCCCCAAAATACCGGGAATATCGACTAGCGAAATATCGGTATCGGATAGTATCCGAAACACTGATATTCTAACATACAGTAACAGTAACACAAGTGCTAATAGGTACTGGTACCAAAGAGCACTTGAAATAAAAGAGAACAGATGGGGGTGGCACGTCATCGAAACGGGCCCGGCCCCGGAATATCGGCAAATGAAATATCGGTATCGGATTTAAGGGAAATACTGGCATCGGGCCCGCAGTAAGGGAAAAAAAGGAAAAAAAGTGTGGGTGGGGAGCTAAGAGGAAGTGAGGGAAAAAAATGAAGAGAGCTGAATACATTTCTTACTCGCGGGAGACGAAGTTCTCCATCGATCCTTTAAAGCTTCCTCCTTTGCCCTCCTTCCCCTTCCTCCACCACTCCGAAGAGCTGCTCGCTCTCCATATATACCTTCCGTTCTCTTCTCACTCGGCTCACTGCTTTTCCTCCCATCTCCCTCTCACGCCACACCGCCTCCACAAACAATGGCGAATGAATAGAAGGCCTTAAAACACGGACTTGCGGAGAGAGGAGATAGGTATAGGCGATGAGGGAGCAGGAAGGAAATAAAATATAAATAAATGGACGCAAATATATCTTGAGTGTGAGAGAATATATATTTTTAATGCCTTCCACTCACTCCCTGGTGAAAAATACGAAGGAAAACACGGTTTCAAAATGAAAAACCCGCGTCCGGCGTTTATCTGACCCAGAAGACGCCGGGACATGAACAAACGCGGCAAACAAGGGTGGTAGACGGTGACAAGGCAGAGAGAGAGAGAGTGAATTTGGCCACGGGGAGAGTTCAGGCCAACATAGGAAACAATTAAAGTTTTTGTTTTAATCTTTTATTATTTTTGTCAACACCGTCGTGCCATTGTCAAATTGGTTAACACCTCAGCGTCAGAGTTTTCATTTTAGGTGTGCTAGCGGCAATCTTTGAATTACAATCGCTGTATTAATGGTCTAGGACAATTAATTTGTTAGAAATACGACTAAGAAAGAACAAGAGGACGGATTGTAAGAGTAAGACCGATAAAAAATTAAATCGGACGAAAGAAAGAAGAATTACCAGGGTGTGAAAGGATTAGTAATCAGCAAAGAATAATGGAGGGCTGCAGTTAACCAACCTTAAGATTGAAACCATTGATCTTTTGGTCAATTTTTTCGCTGTACAAAAATTTTATTTACAAATAATATTGCATGATGAAGATTAAATTACAGAAGAATTAAATTTTCCAGGAATTTATACTATATTTCCATGCCATTCAGATGTTCAACAAAGAACTTCGCCGAGGATAGAATTAGGTGCCTCCTTCAAAAAAATAGGATTTTGGATCTGGTTTTTTAACCGAAAGAGTCGTTTATCCAGAAAATAGGTAATTATATTAAAATTATTTTTTTGCACTGTATTGGTTATCTCAGCATTGCAATTGTAATGTGATATTATTTCATTTTTTCATTGTTTGAGTAGAACTCAGTAACTTATACTATTTAATTATATCTAACATCCATTGAAAAACACAACTTAGTACATTTCCACAATTTATTTTTGCAACATATTTTTGCAATCAGATACTTCAAATTACATAAACTACAAAGGTTTATTATTGCAATTGTTATACATCACTTCCATTAAGACGCCTAAACCATCAATAAAAGTTGTGTACCATATTTTATTTCTGCGATAATTGAATTTCGATTAATATATTTCTATACTATTCGGATACTAGGGATCGAACTACGTGGCGTATATCTGTGATTAATCTGCGTTGATCTGCGTTAAAATCTGTGATTTTTACCCATGGAGAGACTCAATCAATCGAATCTCAAATCAGATCTATGTTAACAATCCGAGGGAAAGTGATCACAGCGTTTCAGGGAAAAACGTTTGTTTTCCGTCCTTTGATGCACTTTTCTGCTTGCAGAGCGATGTATCCAGCTCTCTTTTCAAGTGCTCCAAGCCTAAATTCGGGAGTTAATTTATGAGAAATGGTCGAGATGGAAAATCGAAGTAAATTACGCAGGGTCTGAAAACCCACTCCACCTGATGCTTTGAAATTATATGTTAATATATGTACCTATGCCGAAATTCTGACCCATCTAAAACTATTATCATTTACCTTTTGGATCTTGGATTAGTTCTGGGGGCCTTAAAAGGGTCGTTATAACCTTGGAAGGACGAGGCCTTTAAAGGACGCAAAGATTTAGGAGGCTATACGGATCCAATTTGGGGTATTATGAGGAGAATAATTGAAAGCAAGCCCGTCATCAGGGACGATATTCACACGATATCCTCCTGGTTCTGATTGCTCCACCTCCGGCGCTCATTATCCCTAATCGCCATTCATCGTTCCACTAATCTACGAACCCACCCCGAAAATAATTAAAATGATTTAACTCGCGAGAGAATTATATCTTTAAATACGACAAAAAATTCGTGGTCGCAACCGATTGCCGTTTATGCAAATTAAACTTAAGTATTTTGTTATGTTGCAGGCTTTACTGAGATTGGAGGATCCTAGTTTTCTCATTGCGCGGCCTACGAGGCCCAATCACGTAAAGGTGTAACGAATTAGCGAACGCTTTCATTGATGGAAATGGTCCATTAAAAAACCGACTCGAGCCGTATTTTTCCACATTTTTTATTATTAAGCAGCCCCAGTATTCAACAAATAAATTTAATAATCAAGATTTTCAAGTAGCTGAGGGTCGTTTATGTGAGCCCTGAAAATACTGTTATCAGCTACGATCTAATTCCGTTCATTGATACAAAGTGTGGAACAACACTACGTAAGTGTTTTTAAAATTTAACCTTTTGAACTGGGGATAAATTTCAGATACCTGCCTCACGAATACTCATGGATTTAACATTACTCATTTCTTTACCCGGAGGAAAGCAGTAAGAGAAGAGGAAGGGATTTTGGACGGAGTGATACAGAGTAGGAGATGAGTACGTAGAATTTAAGATGGGGTTAAAATAGGATACATGCAGTGATTCATAAAAGAATTAGCTTTTATGGAAGACCGATGACTTTGAGGTAAGAATCTTTGAAGAAACTGTTCTCTAGCCTAACAATTTTGGTAGATCACCTATGATTATGGAGGTTACATAAGCATTTAAAAAAAATATAAAATACTTTCATCTTGGATTACAATCATAATATGTTTACAAGCGGCATCGCTTTCAATTAATTTGACTCAGGGCGTATTCTCCGCGCTCGTAGGTGGTAAAAAATTATTAAACACCCAAAGGCCCGGAAATATATACGAGAAATCAATAACAGATACACAATATTGGTATCGAGCGAGCTCAGATATTTCTGCTGAATCTTACGAGCGGATCGCCTAAACATATATCTTCCTCCACTCTGACTTATATCTTCCTCCTATGAGATTATTCACGGCCTCTCTCGCTGTGTGTGAGGGTGAATCGGTGAACAGAGCGGGAGGAAGGCGAACATTGTTCGCGTGAAAGCCTTCTCGGAAAAGGACGGAGTCAGCCGAAGTATCTTGTCCTCCCTTTCTCCTCCTTCCATCCTTTTCCTTCTGAGCGCCATTCCTTTTATTTCCGCGTTTTTTTTATAAACGTGAGTAGGCGTTTATGTAACATTCAAATGCATAATGACTCAACGAAAATAAACAGAAAAAACGAGAAAGCAAGCATTGCCGCTGAACTCTGACGACTAAGTTTTCATACTTTCACGAAATTAATGGAGGTGGTAATTCGTCAATATTCATGCTCGTTTTAAATAACGAGGAAGGCAATTATAAATTAACATACAACCGCCGGTAATTGTCTACATAAGTTACAACTTTTGCTGCTAGCCATACTAGTAGCGATTCAACTAGAATATGCATCTTGGGATGTCAAGGAAAGGTATACGAATTAAACCGATTTGATGGACATACGCGAACATATTATTTATTTAATTACGCTCTTCAATATTCAATTTCTTTCTATTTTCTACCCGAAACTTCTCATTCTTTACTTTAAGCCTAGTATTATTTAGATTGTGTTCCTGTTTTTCAATCTATATTTCTCACTAGCAGGTGGATTCTTAGCCAAACGTATTAACTGTGCGTTTGTCCATCAATCATTTTATTGGCATCCAACTTGACAATTGAACATTGGACTACTGAACATTTTGCTTTGTGAAACCTAATCACTAGTCGAATCAGGAACTTTCGAGAAATCACGCGTGGATTATCATGGAGGAAAATTTCATGAACCAGCCGCAAAAGGGAATTTTGCTTCTTTTACCATGTTTTCTTAAAAAAAATAGGTAAGATGCAAAACAACGTCACTTACCCCAAGAGAAAGATTAAGAAAGAACATTTTTTCGCACGAATCACGTTCCAATTCATCCGATTAACTTTGTTGAATGGTGAGTTATCTTATACCACTATTAACACGCCTTAAACGTGTGTCTAAATGATTGATAGTATGTTGGGAGCTAATACATACAGACTGTCCACATTAGCAATATAATGCAATTAGTGATAGCATAAAATAAAAAATCTGGAAACTTCAGCTCAATTAGTGAGGGATACTTGGGTTTGTTTTAATGCAGAGACCAGCCTCTTTTCTCATAAAATCTATGATGGAGGAAGGTTCATTCATTCGTCATTCGATCTTCGCATTCCTCGGTGAGGGTCTCTAATAAAGATCTCGGAGTGAAAAAATAACGAACCAATTACGAGATGGGAATTTTTCTGGCGGGAAAGAACATGATTATGCAACAGATCTCTCGATAATTTGCCCGTCTCCGACTCCGCAGAACATGAAGAGGGAAGGGACGGGAGGAGTGCGGGGGTAACAAAAGACGAACGAATAAGTGGGTGCGCATGTGAGGGGGGGGACAAAAAAAGCACAAGGGTGCGTCGTTGGCAGAGATTTTAAACCTCTCGTTTTGATGAGGCGAAGATGAGAGATGGGAACACGATTTTGCATCGATTACCCACCTACCATCCCTCTCAAGCAGGATATTCCTCGCCACCCACCCCCCAGTGCCTACGCAGAATTGCAATTCAAATGAGGCGAGAAAAAAGAGCCAGGATTGAGGGAGGCGGATAGGGATGTGCGATATGTCGATATATTGAGTGAAATGTACGATGTTAAAACGATATCGGTGAGCGATGCGGAGACGGAAGATAATGTGACTAATCGCAATGCTACATCATGTGATATTGTGCGATAAAATGCTATACCTATGATATGCATGTATGTCGTACCAGGCGATATATCGCATAAGAATATACTGTGTGATATTGTGAGACTCCATTCAGTACTGTGCGACAGATAACGAAACGACTTCATGTGATATTCGACTCATTAAGACGTAAGATACAGCGCGTTATTCCACGAAATCGTTTGGCGTGCGATAACACTCGATATGCGAAATAATAAGAGACAGTAGGTAAATTCAAAACATGGCAGTTTTTCTTGGTAGAAGATCGTCATATTGATAGTGAAACGATCTTTGTCACATCCACAGTTTATTTCAGAATTTACAACCGGTTTCGGCAGTTACACCATCTTCAGGTAGATACATTTTGCCTGAAGATGGCGTAACTACTGAAAGCAATTGCACATTCTGAAATAAATGGTGGATGTTACAAAGTTTGTTTCACTATGAAGAGACAGGTGAAATGCAATAGAAAAGGGCGTCATGATATTTGTAATGGAATGAAATATCATGTCTTTTTCGACATCCTTACCAAGTGCGTCGGGAATATCGCTCGGTATCCAAATTATTCTAGTTTCATGCGATATCGAACGAAATTCCCATTTCACATCGTGACGCCAAAATTCGATGGTGGCGGGGCTTCCACACTATCCGCGGGTTCGACTGGCCAAGCTAGATTTTTTACAATCACGAACATGGACGTTTGTGCGCCAATGAGACACTGGTGGTCGCAATCGTCGACTATAAAGGCCCTAGAGACCTATTTTCTGGGCAGTTTAAAATAAATAAAAAAAGCTATTATCCATGCTCTTGCAGTACCAAATGTATATCGAAAGGCAAATTTAAAAAATGGCATAAGGCACGGCTCAATGGATGGGATGCTTCAATCGAACGTCCACATTTTTTTCCTGGCCGTGAAAATGCCGCCACGGTGTGCAAAGGTAGGTCGCCGCCGTTTTAAGAGTGGAGTCACGCGAAAAACCATTTCCAGCCACCCACGGACAGAATCCGCGGAACAACGGTGTTTTTTTTCACATCCCGAAGCCTTTCAGATTCGCGGAACGGAGTGGAGGGGTTGGGGTGGAAAGCTTCACCGAACGGGACGATGGTATGGGTGAAGAGAGAGAGAGAGAGAGAGGGGGGGACATCTCGAGCATATCCAATTTTGGAGGGACTGCTGATAAATTAATGGGGACGCAACACTTACATTAATTGCCAAGGCTTTTACTTAAATTAGTTCACCGCCATCGGATGGAGGAGTACGAGGGAAAAAAGGACTTCTCTTCCCCCTCTCCACCTCTCTTATTTCCCTTTCCTCGTACGAAAAATAATGGAAAATCGAGGGTAACGAGAAACTGAATGATTCGCGGGTTTTTTTCCTCCCCCTTACCATGTCCCGATGAGAGAGCGTTGAGCCCCGAAACTTCAGCCGATTTTTCCTCCCTTGAACAGTGATGCTGACGAATAATAGCTGAGCAATCTAAGCAGAGTAATAGCTGAGCAAAGAACGTGCAAATGGAAAAAATCAATTGAGAGCGCAGCTCCCTAGCCAAGGGAGGAGAATTCACTACTCGTTTTATACTCTCCACTGTGGTGCTCGACTACTATTTTGGCACTATCCGAATACCTATGCCAGAATTATTAACTCGATCCAATGAACCCTGATTTCTCATGAAATTCACGCATAATACGATTTTTTATTTTTTTATTGAGAGAGATAGAGAACCAGAAATGAATCGCATAGGAGCAGCAGGAAAATGTCACAGTTATTAATTTTACAGTTTTAATTATAATGATAGCACACCTTATTTTTAGACTTAGCAGCAGCTAAGTAATATCGTACCATCTAGACCAGTTTCCCAAACCTTATTTAGTCTTCCATAAGCCCATCGTTCCACAAACACCCAACCCAACGCCGAACACCCCAAACCGTAAGCTTTAAAATCATAGACTACACCACCAGACCAGGAAGATTACAAAATAAAGTTAATTATAATTAAGTTAACGTTTATTTTAAATCTACTATACACATAATCTACATACATCCTAGGGCATGCATGTATGTAGGTAGGCCTGTGCGATTATTCGATTAATTGAAGCGTCAATTCCATTATTTTTACAATTGATCGATTATTTCAGCACATCGATGTCAATTACGGTAATAGACTCGATTGTCAATTTTTTAAGTGTCAATTACTGTTCAATTGTTATTCAATTCATAATTATTGTCCGGTAATCAATTAATTGACGACTATTGACGGTGGTGACGGCCATCATCTACCCCTCCCTCCCTCCAGAAGTTAGCTAGCTATCCCGGCAACTAGCACTGCGTCCGAGAGGCTCAGCCTCGGCGGGAACATTGTCATCGACACAAGCCAGAGTCTGTTGGATGAAAACGCTGAGGATCTCATCTGCTTGTCTTCAAATAGCGATCTATTCCTTTAATTAATGAATAAAAGCCAACTGACTGAATCATTTTGCTGTTTTTCAAATTAATTCCTTCATTCTTCTCATTGGCAAAGGAAAGCCTTTGAAAAACATGATCTATTTGAGTCCTGTCAATTAATTGGTTGATGCCAATTAATTGAGCAATGACAATTAATTGACAACCCGTGTCGATGTAATTAATCGACCAAATTTGCAAATATTCTTATAACTGATGGATATCGATTATTTTCGATAATCGCACAGGCCTATGTATGTATTTATGGTACCGTTGGGTCAGGACCTTGCCCCCAGCGCCCTCCAGCCATCCCTTTTTTATTTTCGCCTCCCCCCCTAGATTTAAGCACCGCCCCTAAGAGGCGGTAGTGCCCCCAACCACTGCTCTAGACTAGGATATTAATAAAGAAAAACGCATCATCTATTCCCGCGGAGGGATTGGAAACCACGACCTTCAGTTTGCACATGTTGAAGAGTCAGCAATCTGGCTGCCGAATTCAATATAGAGAAGATATATTTCCTTGTGGGTTACAAGGTGAAACAACAAAATTGTTTTTTATTTATAAATACATATTCTTGAGTTCAGTTTCATTAAACGATGGAAATTTATCACAGAATCATTTGAAAGGCAAGAAAGCCAGATTGGAGAAGTAACAGAGACAATCGATTATTTCGGCGAAACGAAAGGAAGATGCCAAAAGATGCCACATTATGAATCGATTACTGACATACACGACGCAAGGCACACAATAACTATTTCAATTCGAGCTATTTGACAGGCACCTGCAAGATTCTGTGACTTTGTATTCCAATAACGATATTACCGGCACAACCAGTTTTCAATTCCGGCCCGTGGTTAAGAACTGGAAAATTGGCAAGCGATGGTACGAATGCTGGTATTTTATTTCCTCTGGTGGATGAGACGGATCCCATTCCCCCGAACGAGAAACAAAATAACGGGGTAAGCCGTGTCCAAAAGATATGCATTAGAATCCAAGTGATTTTATCGCGTCGGCTACTTCGCCAGCGAGACGAGGAACACCCCTCGTCCAATTAGAATCCCGGGAAATCCCTTCACTCGTCTGCCACTGTGAGATAACCATTGGCTTAAGATGAATGACTTGAGATTGCGTTCCACCAAAAATTATTTGGCGGCCAACGCCATAAAATTATGTGAAATTATCACTCAATTGATATGAGGAATTTCAGAAATTATGTACAAGTCAAGCATTTTACGATTCCCCTCATTTTTACTGTCAGAACTAGAATGATTTTTCAGGCTCTCCATGAAATATGCCGCACAGACGTTCCATTCACAAGTGATTGGAAATATCCAAAAGTCTAGACCGATTTTGTGACACTGGAAACGGACAAACGTTGTACAGTACGTATTACATAATTGGAGATGGAAAATTAAATCTACATAGTGGTTCCAGTTGGAAGAATATTTATTTCATTTGCAACGGAGTCTCTCCGTATTGTGAATTCTCTTCTAAACATCGACTAATGGACAAGTGTATCGCAGCATTGAAAAAGGGAAAGGGCGACTAAGATAATGAGTGAAGAAAGCTGATTGACAAAGAAATTGAATTAATTGGAGTGAATACAGAAACTCCTAAGACATAGCTCATTCGCAGTTAAAATCTTTGTATTTTCCCGGTCGTGACCTAAAAGATCGAGAAATAGGTAATTCAGAGAATTATCTTCTATAAAGTGAAACATCCCTGCGATTTAATCAAATTTCATGGGAGATACGGACAGCCGCCAAGTATGGGTGGAATAAAATAGATATGTCTTCTTAAGCGATTAGGAATTTTTAATTAGAGTCTTTCGATGAATCAGCAAACATCGATTGGCTCTCAATTCCTCCTGTTTAATTTTTGTTACAGTTCCTCCGTATCGAGAGGCTAGGGTGGATTATTTCCATCTGAAAGCGAGTATGCCGTAAACACGTTCGCTAAGAGCACTCAATCGAACGATGGAACCGTTGTCAACACTGTAGTCGGAAACACCATCTCAAAGTTTTTTCAAATGTTTACAGCAATGGCTCAAACAGATAAACAAATAGAAACCTGAGTTGCAATGATTGTGTAGCTAGAATTACCAATTAACTGAATGGTAGAAAAACGAAAGAAGGCATCTTTCGAGATAGAAACCCGTTTAGAAATCGAGGCATAGAATTTGTATCAGAGGATTGAAACAGCAGAACCATTACGTTTCCATCAATTGATTTGTTCTCTGTTTACATCGGATCTAAGCGAATCCTCACTTTATCTCACCAAATACGAGACTCACTACTGACGCCTGGCGGCTACCGAACCATTGCCGATTGGTACTTGCTTTTTCCGTTGCAGGATCGGTGTGATTAAAGATACCCAAGTTGCACCATCAGACGTCAAACATATTATTTATTTCCTCCACTGTGTTCCAGAAAATTTAGGAAGAAGTACGGGTGTATTTTAAGTTTACAAATTCGCACCATCAGAGTCAGTAAAAAATATTTCACTATCTCCACCTTACACTAAAAATAATAAAGATTAAGGAGCAAATAAAGTATAAAGAAGGAACTACAGGCCTCCTGACCAGAAAATAAGAATGAACATAATTACAGTAGTATTTAACATTAAAGTAAGATTACTACTAAGTTATAGTAGAAGTATTGAATATGAGGTACTCAAACAGGTAAGGTGACATCACAATGACTACAGAAGATGTTATTCCTAATATAAACATAACATTCATAAATTAATGCCTAAGAAGATAGTAGAACCAACGACCTTTGAGTTACCAGGCTGGTGCGTTACCAACCTGGCCTCCGTAGGCACATAAGGTAGGTAGGTATGAAGGCCACAAGGGACACAAGTACAGACGTACGTGTGCCAGCTGACAGATTGGTGGGTCGTCAATTCCAAAATTTCACTTCTCTCCAACAGTTTCAGTTTACGCACGTAATTACTGTTTACACAAGTGAACGACAAAGCTCCCCTGAGAAATCACAGCCCCTGCACGGTAATCAAAACATACGGGAACAACTAAGGTTGGCGAGTCATATTTTTGTGATCATTTTTTATGCTTCTTTCGTCTGAGCTAATTTAATATCGATCGTAATGAAAACTTTCCTCTAAATTCCTTATATAAAATCCCAAATCCTGGTATATCGATATTTGGCTCTAATGATTTGACACTTCATCCCTTGATAAAATGTGTTATTAAAGATTGATATTCTCTTTTTCCTTAAAAAAAATGTTATTGGTTAAGCAAAAGCTCGGGATCTGTCTCACAAAGAAAACTTGCGCTATGCTCTGAGCATGACATAGGCAATGGTAAGAAATCAGTAATCCATTTCAGCTGTTCGATATGCGGACATTGAGTAACTTTTACGTGAAAGTTTTCAAAATTAGTACCATTTGGAAGTTAATTTTATGCGGTAATGTACGCTAAAGCATATAAATGAACGGAAGGATTGCCGCATTGTAAACGTTACAAGGAGAAATTTTTCAATTAATTACCCTGTACTGACTCCTAGAGAAAGTCCATTACAAAAGGCAATGAATGTAAATGTAGGGAAACAATGCGGCGCATTCACAAAATGCCTACAGCAATCTTCATGTCCAAGAATAGCGTTTGCAAATCTATCATTAAATAATCCCCTTTTTTGTGGTAAAATATTAATTTCATAAGTGTTGAAGAATGATTATTTCTCCCGTGAGTTTGTGCGTGTTATTCATGGTTTTCATTAAAAGAAATACGTTGTTTATACCACCGTTTGCAGAAATGCCACGGACCAACAATGACCCCATATCGCAACACAGTGATCGCAGCGCCACGACTCATACACCAAAGGTTCACTTTGCTTTTGATTTGCAGCCACAATTATCCAGAGCAATCTTTTCGACTGGCATTTAATAAGCTTTTTTCCATAGGGGTTTTCATTTTGAAAAGGGTATTTAGCCTTATCCTTTGAGGCTGAGGTACGTGAATAAAACCTGCCTCTCTTGGTGCTACTAGGCTAATTAGTTTTTATTTAAATTCACTAATAACGTCAGCCACAGAGAAATAGTCAATTTTCTCATTCAAAAAGTTTTAAATTTATTCCATTATTTTCATGTTTGCCCAATTTACGGAGTATTTTATACAATCAAGGAAAGCGCCCGTAAGCTCTTAAGTAAATTTGTTCATGAATACATTTCAAAGATAAGGCGATGAACATCAATGAGTGCGAAAAAATGAAATTGATTTTTAGGGTGAAACCATATCGCTAAGGTAAGGACGTGCGAGGGACATTTAATGATTAAATTTTCTCGATAGAATTTATGCCTGAATGAATAATCGCATTCAAAATAAGTTCAAAGAAAGTTAAAAAAGTGTCCATGGCCATAGTTTTTTTTACACTGGATTTCCAAGACTTTAATAATTTATCTTCAAAGAATATTGCACGGTTGCCTGTTTGCAGTGAATTCAGTGCAGATTTATCACCCAATCGAACTCTATTAAACCCCTGTACAATAATAGTGTATTTTAAGAACTCAGGAATTCAGTGTGTGCATTTCACAATCAGCGCTAGGGACACATAATTTCCTTGAAATAAGGTTTAAGTAAAACTAGAAGGAGGCAATTGTTTTTAATTTTGTAAAATTTTCATAGATTAAGTACCAATGTTGCAATGCTAGGCATCGCTCTTGGAGGGCAGGGTAAGGAAATTTCACCCTCAAAATGACGCAGTGGTTTTAAATAAAAAAATGGTGAAAGAGCAGCAACTGATAGAAATACTAGTGGGTGAAGTAGCCACTGACTCTATAGATCCTCAAATCAAATTCCGAGGAGGCATTGGAAAAGTTGATGCTAAACACGGAGTGATTTCCTAGGACCCAGATCTTTGTGTAAAACCATACGAAAAGGAATTGATCCCATACTCTGATACGTAAATTTCCCTCGCCTATGGGCTACGTACTAAGACGTTTTTCTACTTGAGTAGCACTACCTACAAACGAGAACCGTACTCGTATAATTATAATACTGTTTGTGCATAAGAAATAAAATACGAGATTTGTATGGGCAAAATTTTCCATTGGACACGCTCTTTGACACCACAGATAATCTTTATCTCGTAAAAAAGCTGAAGCAAAGCTTTCGATTGATTTTTCAATGACGAGAATAATGAGGCCACCAGCCACCATTTCTAAGGAATCAACATATGGCATACAATCGGTAACTGAATAACAAGCCATCGGCTGTTGATTACAAAAAGTGGTACGAAAACCGCCAAGCGATGGCATAATAAATTCCATCCTTATAAAATCAAACAATACCAAAGTGAAGTAAAGCATTAAAACCATTAACATTATTAGCATACCGCTGCAAAGCGATAGCATTAAAATCCCTTCTTTAGAAACAAGGAATTAACGAAACACACCATCTTTCCCTCTGCAATCTCCACGGATGCCAAAGGCTGCGTACACCTATGAGTACCATCGTAACCAAATCACAGGCTTGAGTCGGGTGAACGACAGCCGCAAAGCGATAGCATTAGGAATATTTCCTTAGAAACAAAGCAATAACGAAATTCACCACCCACCCATTACCATCACCATGGACGCAAAAGGCTGCGTCTAACTTTCTGCACAAACGTAGCAAACCATTTGCTGTGGAATACGAACAGGAGAGCGACAGCCGCGAAGAGATAGCATTAAAAATTCCTTGGCTTGGAACAAAGCAATAGCGAAACGCACTGTCTCCCGTAAGCCCGCAAGCCACCCTTTGCCGGTGCACACGATCTTAGTGGCTCGCGCATCCGTTGGTCTGACACGGCATTGGCGAGCCTCTCTCCTCTCTCACCATCTCTATCTCAGGTTAACCACCCCCACCCTACCACCCTTCTCCACCCCACCCTCTAACCCGCAGCCCTTGTCTCGTGTCCCCCTCACCATCTCTTTCTCCCATACCCCAGCGCTCTACCACCTCTCCCCACCATCCAGTGAAGCAGTGAGTCTCCTCTTAAAAAGGAATCCCATCACTCCCTTCTACTAGACGGTAGATCCATCCCTCCCTCCATTTCACCATCCTCCTACGACTGACCACTTCCCACCCCCGCAAAGGCCTCATTCTCTCCTCCATCTCCCCCTTCGCCCTTTCTCATTCCTTCCTCCACTCTCTCTCGCTCGGAGGAAATCTCACATTAAGATGAGGCGCCCGGCCGCCAGCCCTTCCGCGGATGTTTCGTGTCTTTGGCGCGATGGCTGGACGGCGAGGGCGGCTGCGACGATAAGAGGAAAGGAGCTGTTGAAAAGAAAGAAGCGACGAAAGAAGAAAGGCAGCAGACGGATGGCTTGAATAGTGAGCGACAGAGGATGGATAAGCGCTTAAATGGACAGTAGTCATATTTTTTCTGGTTTAGTTGGGCCATTTAGATTGGGTAGGTTGATAAGGAAACTATAATTTGGGGAATGGAGGAAGGGTTGAGAGAAACCCGGCGTCAGCATCAACGTATTCTTACCAAAAGGCGCAATGGGGACCACGATTTAAAGTGGTGGGAGTGATTAGATTTTCTTAAAAACATGAGAAAATACATTTAATATTATAATAATGGTTGATGACAAATATCATGCTGTAAAGCAAAGTCAACAATTCGATAAAACAGAATTAAATATAATTTTTTCCCAAATTTCGAATACCGCGCTGGAAACAAGTCAGTGTGCTTAAATTAAGACAAATATTTAAAATAATTATTCTTGTATCATTCCCAGTGCTGCATGTGTGGTGAGTTCCACCGCATAAATATATGTACTTGAAATGAAATGTGGTCTTAATATTTCTCGACTTAATTGAAATAGTGTAAACATGTGCAACCAATGGCCCACGGGGACCGCTCCAGCCATCCTTTGGGGCATTAAACCACACATGGGACATAAAACCACACATGGGATATTACCACACATGAGACATTACCACACATGAGACATTACCACGCATGGGACATTAAGTCTCATAAGATGATCACTTGACGTGATCTCTACATCTGCGCATCTAGATTCCTCTGAATCCCACGAGATCTCCTTTCATTTAGGGCTAGAGATGATATATTCCCTAGTGCTCCTTTTCTAACTATCATCCTTATTATTTAATTAGAATGAGTGCAAAGTACAACGTTTCATGGTAGCATTATTCCTTACAAAAAGTCATGCGCGGGGGTGTGAGATGTAAAATCATCATAATCATCAATTATATAAATCCAAGGATGGGTTTGCTTCAGCTAAAAATTAATAGTTAAAAAATTCCATGATGCATCACCAGGTGAGTTAAAATGCGTATTTTAAATAGTAAAAAAAACAGAGAGCAATAATATGGAACTGAATCGCAGGTTTCCACTGTCACGAGCCATGATTATTCTCTTTTTCAGAAGCCAGTCACGCTCCCGAGTTGATATAACTGCTGCGTGTAAAGTCTTAACGCAGCATCCCACAAAATTAAAAGAGAGGATATAAATTCCAAAGGGAAATCTTCGAGGGCATATAAAATTTGGGAGTAGTAATTCTCTGTAAATTGGAAAAGCTGTCGTAAGTAGGTACTACAATGTACGAGCATACAATGAGATCGAACTGACATACAAAAACTGAAATTCAGTCTATTTTTTGAGACTAATTTATTTTGAAGCCACTCATCCCTCCCCGTATCAATATCTTGGATGAGAGAAAAGCAAAATATCATTCATTAGCATTCACATAATTACAACGATGGCTTAGCCAAAATCTACCTTTCGAATGCTAAACCAGGACGCATTTCTCACATGGAAATATTCAACATATTCTACACATACTACATTCGTGGCAGTCTTATCACCGGATGATATTTGGTATGCTAGGCTTACATGGACTATAAGAGCCTTACATTACCTATTTTTGAAATACAAATAACGCCTGCGTCACTCCATTATAATTTAAAGATTTCATTAATTTCTTTTAGCAAAATTTCTATCTAATTTACTCCACCAAAATGCTCTAGCTTTCTTTCCTGTTTCCCGTATTACAAGCACTAACCCTTCTGTAACGGTTTTTTTCCCTCCAATTGTCTTATTATCACCTCCATCAACCACCTTTTCTCCCACTGGATTTCCTCCCTTTAATTCACTCCTAACGCAGTATGTCTCACAGATTTTTCTTGTAATCTCTAGAATACAGTCCACATTGCCTGCTCCACCTTTTACTAACCCTTCATTTTCTACCAACTACCTCCAAACTACTCCTATTCTATTTTCTAAAACGTTTTCTGATTAGGAAAGATACAATTATATACTATAGATCTTACCTTCAGTTTTTATCTCATACTTAAACTTTCCATCGCATAGAAATCTTTTCCTCGCGACTTCTTGTATATTCCAAAACATGTAACAAAAATAAGGGAATCACAGGCTTCATATCGCTGACAGAGGAGATTATTTTTAGAAAATCATCACGAAGACGCCTTCCAAAAATGTCAAAAGTCATCATCATTTGAATTTTCCAGCCAATTCTTTCATTTGTGGGCGTGAGAGAAACTGTGAATTTTGAAAATGGATTGGCTTCACGTCCCTAATCGCAGATGTCCCTTTCAACTCACGCGCATGTGACTGAACGCGAGGCCTTTTCAAGCAGAGTTTTTGATTTACAGGTTAATTTACTCCCGACGTTATTGAAATTGGAAACCACATCTAAAACAACACAATAACGAATAAAAATACAGCACAAATTGGAGATTGAAAAACTCTCCACTCATCGAAAAAAAGTTAAAAAAGAGAAGTGATCACTCCAATTTGCCATAAAAAGTTCATTCGTCAATTAAAAGTATTATATGTTTTGATATATACCGGCTTAAAGATAAATACTATAGAATCTAACCTATTTGTTCCCATGAACTCAATAAAAGACAAAACTGTGCCTTTCATATAGGCATGTGCTTTCAAGTTGTTACCAATACACGAACTGAATGATGGATGGATGGATGCTAACTGTCCCAAGGCGCCTTTGAAAAAAGAATTTGATAGGATTACTTCCAAAGGTCACTGTGCTAGCAAATAGCATATTCCTATTCGCAACCAATTTGACACCCTCGAAAAGTTCTTTGCTCTACTGAATTTCTTTAGGAAAAATAAAGTTACTTCCGTATTGCCTTTAGAATCAACCGTTGATGGCATTCCATATGAGAAGGAATGGGTTTTAACACCAAGAGAAATATCAACCCGAATGATCACGAAACTGCTTAGATCGTCAGTACTAAAAATTAAGGAGAAAGAATTATTTCTTCGAAAGGAAAGGATAATATCCATAAGGCATTCTACGACGCTATTCACCCCCTTCTTTGAACATCCTTTATTCTCCATATTCACCCAGCTTCCAGAACGAGAATGAATTAAGTTTCCTCTTTATTCTCGCATTTTTCCTATCCCTTGAGAAAGGAGACTTCCTGGAAACTCAGCATGGAGATTCGGAAAAGACAATATCCCGCTTCCATTTCTTTCCTCTCAGCAGATCAATTCCCTAAAGTGGAGTAAACAACGCCCGAATTCAAGAACCGCCCATCTCGGAAGAAGGATGAGTGAGAAGGGAATGGATTTTCACAACTCTACAAACTCGGCGAGGGAGAAGTCATTCCCCCTTGGGAAAGAAGAATATGCTTTCACCAGGAATTGAACTCGGTTTCACCACGTGAATCAACCTCCAAGACGTTTACTTTCTTAGAACTTTTCGATTCCAAATTATAATTGAGCAATGAACACCCAAAAGCTGATTTCACGCAAGTTGGTAATTAGTATCTACTCCTGCGTATTCATTTTTTCATCTAGGAGCAAGTTACCGAAAGGCAAGGTAGTGGTAGTAATTTTTTCAGCCTTTTAAAAATGTTCGATAAGAAATAGGGACGGATAGAAGGATACAAATCTTCAGGATGTTAATGGACATGAACTAGTTTCTACCAAAACTAACACGAATCACCTTACAGCGTAGAGAAATAGACAAAAGAAAAAAACCTATAATTATAGATACAACTGTCCCAAAAGAAAAGAATTTAATGGAAAATATCTCAACAACTTTCAATCAAGTTTAGTGGCTAATATATTATACTTTATTAAGGATTAGTGAAAAGAGCTGTGTTCCCAGATATTTCTATTTTCTTCTAAGATTTTGAATATTCTTTGAATGAGATATATCACCAGATCATTTATTTTCCTGCTGAAGGACGTCATAGTGATAAATTATCTAGGAAAGTAGTGGCTGGCTGGTATGAGAGCGGAGTAGAGAGCTGCAGCAAACCAATCTTCGGAATGACGACTAGTGATGATAGGATTAATGACCAGATCGTCATCGGATGCAACAAATAAGGTGTAACGATGATGTAAAGAAACGCAAACATGTAATCGTTAATTTGATCTTAATTTAAACTCCAAGGCACCCAGCAATTAATTCATATGAAAACTGCATTCCCCTCCGTATTGAAAAAACTACTCTTTTCTTGCAAGGAGATAAATTAACCCTGATAGCAAATTCATCTCAAAGCGCTTTCATTTGGCTGGAAGCAAGGAGGAAAGTTTCTGAAGAAAGTGTGCAGGAAGAGGAGAGAGACAGAGGAAATGAGGGTGAGAAAAAATTCGTAGGCTCTCCTAAAGTCATGTTGACAAAGAGATCTTTTATTGGCATTAAAATTAAACTTATATCCTATTTTTTTTCTTCTAACAGCTAAGGTTCTTCTAACTGCTAACTTGGATTGGGAATATCCTCGATCACAAATTGACAAGATGAAGAAGGTTCAACGATAATTCTAAGAAGCGTTCTATTTATTCACTAAAATTAATGACCAAGTCCAATGTTTTAGATGAAACTAGCTCCTGAGGACTAGGTCATAGTATTATATTTTTTATCTTTTCCAAATTCCCTAAATTAAATAAGGGAGGAAAGAAAGACACAATCTGAGGATGTTGATGGACACGAACCTTCTATCAAACTTCACAGGTATTTGTCATAATCTTATAATGTAAGAAGAAGTAATACCTTAGAATAGAGCTATAAATTCTAATTTCTCAGTAAAAAATTAAATTAAAAGAAATTATTTCGAAAATCGAATGAAATTTGCATTAAAGTTCGAAATGATTTCGGTCTATCCTTTCAATTCATGGGGATATATTAATCCTGATGTCAAATTCCACTCGAAATCAGTGGAATTTCATTTCGCGAGTAGCGAGAAGGCAAAGAGTCTCTGTCAGTGGGGAGAAAAGGAAAGGTGGAGGAAGAGAGAAGAAACGAGGAATATAGGAAAAAGGGGAAGCCAAGGTGAAGAAGAGCGGTGGGAAATCCTCATGAGGAGTGAAGCTGGTGGGTGGTCGGTTTGGTGAAAGAAAGAGCAAGGAAAGTAGAAATAGGTGGAGAGAGGGGCATGGAAGTGGGGAGATGGAATATTATGCGATGGTGCACGGGGTCGAGAGATGGGTTTCTTGCGAGGGTGGGAAGGGTTGGGGTGAGACGGAAGACGGGAAAGCGAAGCGTAAGCAGAGAAGAAAAGAGAAAGGCGGCGGGACGGGCCCTAAGGTCTAAGATAGCTCTCGCGAGGAAGACGTGAGATGGATTGGCGGCGTCAGACTTGGGAAGTTTTCACCCTCGAGTCGAATAACTTGGCGGAATGGATCATTTTATGCGATGATTAGCGCTAAATTTTGTTCACACAAATAAATGTAACATGACCAAAACTTAGTCATTAACAAATTAGCTTCTGCATTGATGATGAGCAGTTCACATTGTTACATAATTGTCATGAATCATTAGCAGACGGCTCAAATTTATCCATCGCCTAACTACTTTCCTTTCGGAACACGGTTCCTGGGGATGAATATATCCTTAAAACTTTCTGAATTTAATTTCGTCCAACTAGAAGATGGAGATATTGTCACTTAATAAAAGGTATATTCAACATAAGCCAAAGCTATAAGCGAAAGATGTCTTTAGATTATCACGCAGAAGTATGTAATCACATTTAAGAAATGAGTTACCACCGCTTTAGCTTCAAACCGTGAAAATAACCAAGGTTTTACCCCAGTCATAGGAGGATTATAGTGGAATGCAATGTGTTTAATGAAAAGTGTCTTATCTTAGAAAATTACAGCACCAAATTCAAAAACTAAAATAAAAAAAGAACAAAATGACCACGCTCAATTCATTACAAACGCAGAACATTTGAACAAGAGATAAATGAAAAAAATAATCAACGATAATAGTTCTCTTTAAAAATACATTGAGCTGCATTCTTAATTGAGCACATACCTATATTGAACACATAACTTGGGTATTCAATTAGCATTTTGAAACAAATACTTGCTGTTAAAATTACCTTACATCTAATCATGTGACACACTACTAATACCAGTAAATACGACTGCATTTATAACTATCATCTTGGCTAATGCGGCACCTGCAGATTTAGTTTAGGGTTTTTCCGTGAAATAATATTCGTCGACTGAGTTCATTCAGTAAGACTACAATTAAGCAGGCACCAATCTCTAAATATGGAATAAGAAAAAGTTTAGGTATTTTTAAAAGGCATATATTTATATGGATACATATCTGGACACAATCCGATCGATATGCTAGGCGCAACATGAAGAGTGAGCAGAAAAAGATACTATGAATATGAACGTGGTTTTTGCATACATTTTAAGACATAATTAGTGGCCATTATATCCCCTACTTCATGCAAAGTTTTAATTTTTAAGAAAAGATAATTACCTTTCAGTATAAATGATCTCTATTTCATTAACTACTTCTCTCTTGGTATGAGGTCGGAACTGGTGTCACGCAGAGAAACTCTGACAGTAGTCTCAGAAAATGGAGTCAATTTCCTCGCAGAGGAAAATTGTGACATGAAATAACATTGTTTTGGCATTCCAAACAGCAAATTCACCCACACGTCATCAATTTTTGCCGATTTCGGGCTTAAGCATCGGTTCTGGGACCTTTCTCTATTCTCTCGTCTACAGGGATACCGGGGGGGGATGATAGTGGATAACAGCTAGGGGCGAGGGAATTACAAATCATTCCCTGGAGGCGTAAAGGTAAAAGTGAAAGCAAAGTGATGGAAGGATTCAGCTCTGCTGCCGCGTTTTACAAACAAAATTCGCATTCCTATTCTCCCACAAATGATAATGCTTATCGAAGTGCGCGAGACATTTTAGAACACTGTTATTTCCTGATAAACCGAGTGAACGGTGTCTGTGTAGTTACAGAGGAGGAAAATAAATATTGTCCCCTAATTTCCCACGCATTTCAAATATTTACATTCGAAAAAAAACATGGGATCGAAGATGAATTTTGCGGAGGACTTAGATTCTACTCTTGATCACGCTCGAGATAATCAGCGAAATATGTTTTGACTTGCATTGCGTAGGCGGCGTAGGAAATGTGCGGCAAATAAGGGGGTTCTATGCCTAGGCTAAAAAGCTCATTTCAGACGTTATCCTATTTCCCGTTCGCGGCTGTAGATTTTGCGGTATTTTATCGTCTGTGGATGAAGAATCATATTTTGCAAGTAATTTTATATTTTTCATAAAACGAAAAAATAGCGAAACTTCTCATTTTTTTGTAATATTCCGGAGAACATTGCAAAGGCCAGAACCCGGAAAAGGTATTTGGAATCCACTCAGAGCAAAGAGTGGGCCTTCACTTACGCAAGCAATTAACAACTATTGGTGATGATTTCGTATTAAGACCAAAGCGAGGAAGATAGTTGAAGCCTGCATTTCTCTCTGTGCGCGTTTCCGAGGAAAAATAGCGAGCGAGGATGTCGCTGATGTATCTCATCACCGGTCACTCAATTTTTGTCACCGCCGCCTTCACGGTTTCACGTGGAACTTCTATCAACCCACTAAGCAACGATCGGTAAAATTTGAGGTGGCTTGGAAGTATAGAGCTTGCTTGATTTTGGTTGTTTCCTCACGAGCCTGCTCAAAGTATTTGTCGACGGTTCAGCAACGATGGATGGAAAATCAAAATGATGCAAAAACAAAATCAAAATCGATAACTGAGTGAATTGGAAATATTCACGCTCCAAGCAAACGCTTTTAACTATCAAATAAAATGAGTCGAACTTGGCACAGCAAGTTATAATCGAGAAACTGAACTTATATAGAGATGATAAAACCCACCCTCGTACTTCTTGGGAGGCTAAACATTCGGGGTGAGCTTGAAAAAGCTCTTGGAGACTTCCCAGATGATATCCAACAATATAAAAATATTTTAATGAGTGACAGTATGGAGACGAAGCACGGATGATGAAAGGATCAGAAAAAGAAGTTTGAACAAAGGGAAATGCGATGTAATTAAAGAATGATGAAGATCAAATGAAAAAGGGAATCACCAACAAAGAAGTCCTTTGAAGAGCTGGGGAGAAAGGATGCTAGATAAAGTCTGCGAGGCAAAAGAGAAAAACATTTGGACACAGTATAGAATACATCAGCCTCTTAAAATCAATATTAAAGGGAAAATAAATGTTTAATAATCACCGAAGATGGAATAAATCACCCAAATAATGAAGGACGTTTAAAGTGAAAAAACTAAATGACTAAACTACAAGGAAAATGCTGTAAGAGCTGAAGCGGACCAGTCTTCAGAAAATCTATAATAACCGGAGATGACAGATCCTCATGAAAAATTATGATCTTTTCCAGCAAATGAACTGATATAGTTATGAACTGAAATTGTATTGAAAATTATTTTGAGTTTTAAACGTTAATAATTACATAGTGTGAGGTGGAAAATGGACATTGTTGTCTGCGTAAACAATGATGTCCATCCCACATAACGACGAAGCATTAAAATCAACTTACTTAACGCAATCACGAATGCACAAATGCCTGCGATCGAGAGGGACCCGGCTGGGGCGGGGTGGGCCGAGGGGATGGGCTGAGGAAGATCAGACGGGTCTGAGGAGATACCTTTGTGGGAGGAGGAAGGGGAGGAAGGTAAGAGGGGGAGAAATTAATGGGGAGAGAGGGAAGGGTGATGGGGAAGAGGATAGAGGGCGGGAACGAGGCATAGAGGGAGCTAGATGGTTGAGGGAAGGAAGAGGAGGAATGGAGGGAGGTGATGGTGGGGGGGTGTGGAATCGGCTGCGATGGATATCAATCAGGTGGGCGGAGGGAGAGGGATGGATGGTTACGGCGGGGGTAGGGGGAGGGTCCGCCGGGACGTGGGTGGGTGGGTGGGAGGTTAATCGGGGGTGAATTACATTGTAGCGAGAGTGCACGACCGCCGGGAGGCTAGATGGGGGTGATCTAGGAAGGGATAGGGATGGAAATAAAGAAAAAAGGTAGAACTCGGGCGGGAAAGGTTTGTGCGTAGCGACGATTAATTTCAGAATATTACTGCGGCATAAATAATGCATCACAAAAGACGGGAGATATCGCATTATATTTTAATAAATGATGTCGCATAATATGGAATTGAGTCCAATCGAATAACTTCACATGGCATATCATATTGAAAAATATCGTGTGGTTTCGAATATCAACAATAATGCATGATACACATCATGATAATTCATGCCAATTAAGGTATGTCGCAGGAGATGATGCCTGTTGGATCGTTCCTTGCTCTGTCAACCATGCATACAACCAGGCCTCCTTTGATTTTCATGTAATTTGGATGAGTTAAAATCCATTTGCAATAAACAAAATGCCGCGAATTTCACCCGCGAAGCAAATTATAAAAGCTTATATCGTTGATCATAGTAGATATATACCGTTGATTAAATTGTAATCCTAAAGGTGATGGATTATGCAAAAATTGTATCATTGTATTTTCAGCAATACTCTATCCAAATATGAGATGGAAGGACAAGGTGGGAGAGGACCTGAGGGAGAGAGGATGGGAAGAGGAGGAGGCGTTGGACAGGGAGCGGTGGAGGAAAAGAATCAAAGAAGGGAACGCCGACCCCACATGAGTGGGACAATGCGAAGACAAAGAGGAAAGAAGAAGATTTTATCAATGCTGTAAAGAAAGTAATTTGGTTTGAAAAATCTCGAAACGAGTACCTTTCAAAATAAAAAAAGTTATATATCTCTTCTCTAAAAAACTCTTCTGAATATTTTAGCTTGGAATGGCCAGTGGACCAACACGAATATATATTTAGTGCTAGATGAGATAACCATCTTGATAGGCAAAAACATTATTCAGAACTCAGCAGTGTTGGTAGAGCTAAACTTCTGGTAACACACTGCATGAAATATTAAGTATGTGATCAATTTTTTAATTCTTCTGCTGTTTATTTGGAATACCAAAAACAGATAAAATTTTTACTCAGGAATATTTAAAGTTTTTTAGACGTCGGAAAACATTTTAAATTCGATAATTTAATTTGAATAATAATTTTATTGTTAGTTGAGGTACTACTTAGTAGATAGTCTCAGTGAACAATAAAACATGGCACTGTTTCATCATACTGATTATATCGCGTATCACATGCATCGCTTCATATTGCATGTCGCATTGTTTCATGTATCAGACGATGACACAAAATCGAATGGTATTTCATCAAATCGCATTGTATTATATCATATCGCAATATAATCCATTTCGCTCTGCATTTCCTGGTGGATCAAAGTCACGATGCGATATATCATTTTATCACAGTCGTTAAATAAAAATATTTAACAACACTATTTGAGTTCAGGATATCGGTTGGGATTTGGAGGGGAGGTCTAAACCACTCCCACCCATGAAATTCCTTATTTCTCCTCGCAGAGCTAAAAATAATCAGCGGCAAGAAAAGAAAGATGAACTCTTTCGTCCCGAGGAAGTCTGCCGAGAAAATCCCATTCCTTACGTGCACTTCGCATCCCCTCGAGGGGTGGCCGGATTCGAGAAAATAAGAATACTTTCCACCTCTCGGTCGGTTTAGAAGGCACAATCGATCTGAACGCTTCTTCGGGAGAATCGATTGAAAACATAATCTTGAAAAAGTTCCAAAATGTGGCCGTGTAACTTACCAATCGAGATATCCCGCGTCAATGGAATTCAGCGGTTTTGCAATATGAAACGAAAGTGAATAAATGTTGGCGAGGTTTCTCTATTTTTACAGTAATTTAAAAACGCATTACTGCGAGAAAGTAAAGAGAAAGTAAAGACACTGGAACGACCTTGAACCTTGATGTATACCTTGAGAGTTGGACTTGAGTTCAACTTTTTTTAAAAGAGTTGACAAAAGGTATGATCAACTACTCTTCGTTAATCACTGCGAGGGAAATAAAAAAACCTATTAAATAGCACTAACATACGAATACAGAATTTATAGGTACAGAAAATTCAGTGAACTTAAACGGGAACACAAAGAAAAGAACTTTATCCATACTGGTAGCTGTAATTTCACTTCATAAGGCTTAGTGCAAGATGATTTCAAGCCTCTTTCATTACATTCAAACTTCGGCTTGATTATGGTTGGAGTAGAAAGTAAGTAGTATAGTTCCCCAATGATATTTATGGAAATAATAGGTCTGAGCTCGTAGCGACAAAAAACAGCTCAGCTTTCGCATTCGGAAAGGTGAAGCTGTTCATTAGGTGGTGGAACGGTCGCTTCGACACAACTATGAATGATTTTTCTCCAGTTAACAGGGCGGAAGGCATTTGAATAGTGTTCGTGAGGAAATATAGTAACAGCAACGAAGCAACGATCAGTCAGAACGATCAACAGAAGAAGCAACGATCGTCATCATTCGCAATTATGATGCGGTCACCTCAGCACATTTACATTTCTAAAAACGCGACGAAGAGGCCAGGAAAAATAAAAAAAATTAAAGCCCTTCCATCTGCAAAATGCCAATCTTGCTATGGAATTGTTTACACAACGCAGTCCTGATTATTCCGGGAATTTCGACATCTCCCTCCAAATTTCATGGATGTTTTATTGCTTGGAAGACAATGATTTTGGAATGCACGAGAATGAAAATAAAAAGGCAAATGAGAAGCCAGGTGGGGGGAAAATCGCTCGCAATAGTACCTTTTATACATCACGTAATCAGGTATTTATAGAATTCATTGTTAAAAAAACACTGTACAAAATTCCACTAGTTATTTTATTGCTGTCGACCGGTTTCGACGACTAAAGCGTCATTTACAAGACAAAACAATTTTGTCTTGTAAATGACGCTTTAGACGTCGAAACTGGTCGACAGCAATAAAATAACTAGTGGAATTTTGTACCGTGTTTTTTAACAATGAATTCTATCTTCAATTTCCACAAATCAGCGCCACAATCGATTAATTTGACAGATATTTATAATGTATGCTCCGGTAGAGTACCAGACTGGGTCTTGAGTCACTTTCCTTACTCAGCGCTTAAAAGCATTCACCTAAATAACCACATCTTTCTTTCAAATAATCAGAAAAAAACCGTTATTTTATTGCTCCAGAACAAGTTCAGAACTATTCTGAGTAGCGCCGATTATGCAGTGCTTGTTTTCATTGTTTTTAATTTGGCGGTTTTTCATCACTTTAATTCATCTTGTTGTTATTATTATTCTCACTCTGCTTATAATTATTCAACTTGTTGAATAATTATAAGCAGCTGAATTTGTATTCTTCTTTTCTCATAACAGAAAAAACGTGTTCAACACTGAACATCTATACCAGATACACCCTGCCATTTTGCTCTCAAATACACACTTTGGGTTGGTGGATTACATATATAGCCACCAGAGGGTTTCAATGTTAGGATGCAGGATACAACAAGGAAACCAGGAAGGTTTGAGAAGTTTGTTAAAATACATAATTGACCATAGTTATTATAACACCCAAGCAGTATCTCTCTGGAACATAAATATTTGTAAAATCATTTAAAGCATTTTCCGTAAGGCTAAAAGGAACTTAAATTTCACCCAAAAATCCACTCCCTAGCTACACAAGGCCTCTGCGTTATTTTGTGATTTTATGATTTCCATTAACGAGGCGGTAATTATGCAGCGAAGCGACCGTAGTTACCGGAGCTCACAAAACAAAATCAATACTGCTAATTAAATAAACGCCTCTGACGATATGGGATGCATAATGGGGTGGGTTATATGCTGTCGCCATCTTTGCCTCAGCTCTCGGTTGGGAATCCACTGCCCTGCCTTGGATGCCCGTCCCCTTTCGAATTCATCTGAATTAGGATCAATTGAATTTGCATAAAAGAAAAATGCGAATTACGTAGTTAACTACCCGAGAAATATAACTCTGCATTCGGGTGCCTAATATGCAACCTGTGATTCTAGAGGATAGCAAATTATCGCGCCACCTGTGCACCTAATATACGACCTTCATACTATTTTCCCACACCAAAGTCAGAATCATTCTGCTTCAAGACCGGTGTCCTCGAAAAACCTGTTCTCGATTCTCGATGGTGCTACTCAAATAATTTCGTTGGAAACAATAATAAACTTATCTACTTCCTAGAAAAAAAAACATTCAGTGGACCCTACGTAGAGATCGAGAACAAAGTTTTAGTATTCTCAGTAACTTGTTCAATAAAAATTGAATGTCACAACACTTCTTCGTGGTTTAATAGTGGTAAGCAGTAACATGTCGTATATTACCACCTAATTTCAGTAAGCTAACGAGAATATGACCACACTATTTCCTCTCTTTGTCAAGTTGGTGGTTTCCGGCGTAACTTTGTGGAATATGCTTACCATTTTGAATAAAAAGGTAAAACCGTCTTTGTCGACGGAATGCTTCATCATCGAATTATTTCTTTAACTAGTAAGCTCTAGAGTTTGAAATGGCCTCTACAGCCGGCAGCTGCTAACGCCGCCTGTGCTACGGTGGATAGACTGCGGTTACAAAGGCTTTTATTATGATCCCCCTCACACATGACCACAAAGGGAATATTATATTTGTCGACTAAAGGAGAGATTACAAATAATGATCATTCAAAGACCAAAGACATGAGAACCTTTCCTCTCTTGAAATTGTAGAATATTGTCTCGATAGCGTTTAACCACTAATTACATTTATTAAAATTGAGCCAGCCATAGGCTGCAAAAATCTGTGCGTAAGGGAATCTTGACAAAACGAGGAAGAGATTGGTGGGGATCTTAAACAGTCTAGACTCCTTCCGAAGCATCATGAGAAAATAATTTATATTACGACATGAACTGGCCAAAAAGCCAATTCACAGTGAGGCCATATAACTCGAACTCCACAATTTTTTCGTTAACTGGAAAAGCCTTCTCTCTTAAATCCTACGCAATAATACGGGTGTAACTAAATTAGCTTGACATTCACTATTAATAATAATCAACTTTCTCCGAGATGTGAATATTTTTCAGAACAATCACCATTCAATAGCTTTCAGGCGTAGAAATGTCATCGCCTTAATTTCTAGGCTACCTTCAAAATAAACTGATAAAACATCATCTACATAGATAGCACGAACCTTGGACGATACCTAAATGTAATTAAACAACGCCAAAATATGAAAGCGATATAAATCACTATTTATAATGGTGTACAGAGCTTATCAAGGTAACTGTTACATTGAAAATAATATCATAGAAAAGGTGATAATCAATTAGACTAAACTGAAACATTAGTTTCCATAACCAAAGGATAAATATTAGCTCATCGCAGCATACTCCCATTAACAGTAAAAAAGAAGATTTAATAGGTAAAAAATGTAAATTATTTCCTCTTTAAAAATAAATTCAGTTCCTCGTGAAGGGAAACTACTGAATTCGAATAAACCCGATAACTTTGGAATCACATTAAGGGATCCAACAGTTTAAGCTACCATGGCTTAGTCTGGAAGCAGGTGAGTCAAGTCATTCTAGGAACACCACCATTGATAAACACTTAATGCAGAGAAATGAGCCCCCTCCCCGGCCATAATGCTCAAGAGAGAGAGTCGGAGGGAATAATGGTATTACGCCGACATGTTTAATCAAAAGCCGGTCATTGCGCATTAGTGCAAACATAGAGGAGCCACCTAATCACAATCACAAGCAAGGACATTATCACGGCACAGTAATAAACGCAGTGAGACGTGGGTTTATTACGGTATTAGTAGGATGACGAAGAACAGGCTTGACTGAGGAAATCGCAATTCAGTGATAAAAGGAAATACGAAAAACGCGTATTGACTCGGTCGCTGGAATATTTATTTTGCGTAGAGAAGATGAAAGTTAATTCACTACAAAATATTTCTCAATAAAGACTAGAAACATTACGCAGTCACTGAAGCATGAAATATTATTTCTGTGAATGCAAAAAAAGATAAAGGAGCATAAGTAAAAATGATAATGAATAATGGAACAATAAAAGTAATTTGAAGTATGAGGTAGGTAAATGCTCTGAATGCTATTAAAATTACCATATCACAAATATTATCATGTTATACTATAAAAGATTAAGTAAACAGCTCTCGCGTCTTCTGCAGAACTAATGATACATAATAAAAATTCTACCTTGGGTAATATCCTTCTTAATGTAATTCAAAACAATTGAATTAATTAATAAAAATCTGCGGGAAGACGTACACACGGACACATAGTGAACTTACTGTTCTATGAATTGTCGCCCATCCTGCCGGAACCCCACTCACACAAGCGAAATAGACGTTTCGCGCCAAATTCGCGCATATATTAAGTGATTATGAGGATAAACAACTGAATACATTTCAGATAGCTTTCAAAATTCCCAGTACTTTTTGGCTTTGAAAATGCTGGCTAGTTTTTGTTTGATTAGTGATATTGATTCTGTTAGTTGTTATTGGTGAGCATTCTTCACTTTCTTGTGATTAAAAATTAAAATGTATGCACCATTAAATTCCAAAACCCTGAAATGAAATACAAAAACTAATCACCTAAAGTCTCATTGAAATTGATTTTTCGATTACTACATACTAATCACTATTTCACTGCAAGAGAAAAATCAAGTCCATTAACTTATTCTTCCAGGATTATGCCTTCCGTCTAACTCCACGCCACGTACCAATTGAATCAGGTAATATAACTGAAGAATAAAAACCTCCTCCCTTCCAAACTTAAGCACGATGTTACATCACACATGAAATCAATGACCCGCGTAAAAAATGACAGGCATGCGAGTTCCTGAGCACTTCTCGCGTAAAGGGTAAAATACGTGGGATTATTTTCCAGACCGAATGGTCGCTCCTGGTTTTAGGGCATCTTAACACATTCTAGAGCAAGAACTAGGCCAAGGCCGACTAAGATAGCACGGCAAACCAGAAATATCGTACCTTCTCACTATATCGCTGTCCAAGTGAATTCCAAAATTCTATTCGAAGACCCCCAAGATTCTCCACCAGCGCGGCGAGGAAACACCCAGTCGAAAGTTCTTGCTGACGCGGCTGTCTACGTTCGCCGGAGAAATGAATGAACAGCATAAGAAATTCCCACAGAAATATCTGCTGAAACTTCAAGACGGAGTAATTGCAAATTCGATTTGTTATGCTAAAAATCATACTTTTTACTTTTTTTAAATGACCTATATCTCCTAAACCTAAGAGCGGCTGTTTTAACGCAGAGCTACACTTCATTGCTCTAAAACGATTAATTTTCGCGGGATGCGACGGGCATATTTGCCGTAGCTGAGGATATTTATTCGAAGAAGTTAATTACGTACGTCAAAAATATTAAATAGAAATCTCGGAATGGAAAACCGGTAGAATATTATCAACCGAATCCAATTGTCACCAGATTTACTTACCACAGTTACTTATTCTGGTGCGTAAAATTGCCGTGCCAAAACACCGAAGCTTAAGGCTGAAAATCTGATAGCTTTTTGATCACGTTTTGCTTAAGAAGTCCCTAAAAGAGTTTTTGCTAAATATTTTCCAGGAGTTAGGGGCGGTTTAAATTTGAAGACCTAAAAGACAAGACATGGAAATTTTAATACTAGTTCCATTCAATATTGTCTACGGCTTAGAATAGTCATTTGCAAAGGGGAGCAAACACCGATCTTAAAGGCAGACATTAAAATTGCAAACGAAAGGATAAGGAATAAGCATTCTCTTTATCGTTAGAGCTATACTTTTAGTGAAATAATATGAATAATTTGTAACTATGCTTTCCATTACAAGGAATGGTGAGCGAAACATCATTATTAAAGGGAACGACAAAAACTGTTAGCCTCAATTTTCAAAATACACGGTCGATAGCCCCAGAGCCAATACGGGTCACGTAAATTCTATTTATCAGATGAGATAATAATTTGGAGCTACGTTTATCCGGGCAAATATTGACTAATTTGGCGAAATACGCGGTGGCAGCTATAAATGTGAATAACCAATTAAATATACTGGAAAACGAACACACATTACGGCCCCTTCATCTTTAATGGCATCAACCACACAGGCATACGTAAATTAGGGAAATTTTAGCACCATTACTCATGATTCAGAAGGTTATACCACTGATGGACATTGCACTCCCAAATGCTCGCGAAATATTGAAATTTGACAGGGTTATCGAACCCAATAAAAAAGGCAGAGTTGTAGTTGTAGGTTAATTATTTAACAACGATCACATCTCAGTGATCATCAATTAAAGGGACGTAAATTTCGCGAAGGTCAACAGGAGCCAATTACGACTAAGAACAAAAGGAAAGCAGAATGATTTAGTTAAAGGTGGTTTTCAAGCCCTTTCCGTAAACACAACGTTTCAAGTACTACTTCGTGAACATTTGCGTAAAGGTTGCCTAAGAGCAATAAAAGCTTTCGGTAAGGAAACGCAGCCTTAAGGAAGCTTAAGGTGGCAAGGAAAAACTACAGCGTTCATAATTATTTCCACTTAAATAACGTAAAATAAAATTTGTTTCCTCGCAAGTTGAACAGATCCATGAATAAAATGAGATGGCATTTTTGGTTCCGGGTTTGCGTTAACTTTCAATCGTTTTTAAAACTCTTTTCAACAATGGAAATTACTAATTTTTCTTTCCAGAGTTTGTAGGCAGAAATATATATTACCACCTGGATCTCATGGGTGAATAAAACTTCGCCAAACCCCATGCAATTTTAAATACTGCCTGATTTACTACATTCTGGATAAAAATATATCGACCAATGACAGGAGATGGCGAATTCCACCTATGCCATAAAGACATCAAGGCTAGTAATTGGGGTGGCTGGGGATGCCACTAGCGAGGCGCAAGCCTCCCCTGAAGAGGCGACAGCCTATACCGGGGGCAATGTCTGACATGGCGCTGAACATGTTACGTACGTTAATTGCAATCTGCCTCGCTTAGAATCCATAAAAATAAGATAACTGATAATACGATAACTGACGCTACCACTTCAGTACTGCGATAAATGCCGTCCTAGGTTAAAATAAGATCTGATGCTTTCCTGGCGTACGCAATAAACATAGTTACCTACAAACGATTCAGAAAACCCTCCCAGGTAAGTAAAATATAGGTGAGTTTCATATTTAATAGACCGATTGTTTCGATAGCTAACGCAAAAATTTCCGACTAGAGTTGTTTTCTCGCCTTCAAGGGAATTGGGCTCTGCATCACACTGGGAACAAATGCTCGCGGAATATTCGTGACTCATAATTTGGAGAAGCCTCGAACCTCAACGAACGAATCAAGTTTTCGCGGCACAATGACTGTTTTCGCACACGAAATCCACCCAGACACTGTTTTACCTAACCCCTTTCCAGTTTAGAGACACGAATACTTTGTAACGCCCGTGCTAAAAGAGCGAAGTTTGGAACGTTAAGACGTCTTGAGTGGCTGGCGAGCGGAATGATCGGAGGAGGGGAGGGAGGGGCCACGAGGAGGGGAAAGGGAGGAGGGAAATGGAAGAGAGCCGACGAGGGGAGGGCGCCCAGGGAGTGGGGGCGAGGAGGGGAGGGAGTGAGAGATATAAAGAGAGCGAAGAAAAGATTTTCGATAGCTGGCGATCGACCGATGATCCCCTCGCCGTGTGAGGCGTACGCTACCTTCGGCGACGACAAGCCTTTTATAAAAACTGTCCAGCGTTGCCATTTCAGATCTTTCGGTATTAGACTCGACGACTTTATGCCAGATTTTGTAGGAAACGATGTATACGATACCTCTACTCGTTGTTGTTGAAATCGATGCAATGTATGTTTCGTGAACCTTTAAAAAAACAGACGCCAACATTATCGCCATTATTATTATTTATATGACGGTCATAAAGACGGATTGTCATGATTTCTCGGTCTCAGTACGTTGTTGCTCATATATCCGGTAATGTGCCTGTTTACCCAACTACGAAATGGTTAAGAGACTCATAAACCAAAAATGGAAAAATACCGAGCCCTAATAGATGTAATTATGCATATTATACCAGCTCTCGTAACATAAATGACGAATTAACTAAGAGTGAAGTTAGGACAATTGAGCTCTCTTAGAATTTGACTCTTAACAGATAACACACACAGACGGGAGGCCCAGCCCTGGGAGGTGAAAACCTCACTACGGGCTCGAACCCATCATCGAGCGTTAGCAGTCGAGGAATTACTCCATCGTCAGAGAAAGAGAGGAAGGTAATATCACGGAGAGAGAAATTGAAACCACAGTAGCTATTAATACTAAACACTAGACGACTGTAACCGTTGGTAATCATTGCGAAGGTTAAAAAGCTCATCAAATAATTGAGTTTTAGGTACTCAAGATTTCCATTTACAGCGTAGGTACGGTTCTTGTAAAAAACACCAATTACAACTTTTCCACAGCACCACATAAACAGCATTACAATACGCACGGAATATTTATACACGCTATACTGGTCTATTTCATTTTTCCAAGTAAGAGAACACTTTACGTAGCATGAAAATAAGTTTTCAACTCGGGCAAATGTCTTTGGACAACCATTTTTCCTTTCAATGTTTATGCATTATCCCAACCCATAAATAAACCTCCGCATGAAATTACTATATTCAACAAAATCTCCGGTCAAACTATCGCCGCATTAAACTCCCATTTGACCACACCGTTTTAAAACCCATTTGGTTCGTCAGGTTTCTAAAGGCAGACGTGTGCCTTCGACCATTTCTTCGCCGATGTACATAAAATTCGCCATGCTCCCTTTCCAATGCATTGGAGCTATTGGTGTCCCCGGAAATCAGTGGAAGCCGCTATGTTACTTGTTGGCACGTTTATCGGACGAATAGGGCTTACACAGGGATATGATGATACCAGCACGTGCGAGTTCAAAAACTGGCAAAAAGTTTGCTTTCATCAGAACCTGCAAGTTTCCACACTGCCGCAGGGCCACAAATATTTGTCACCCTTGGACATGAATGTGTTGCTTCGTATCATAATGAAAAGAGTGACTTGAGCGTATGTGAGTGGATAGAATAAATAATAATGATCCAGTAGTGCTTCAATCTCGGAGAGAGACAATTGGTTTGGATTTCTCCCCCACCAAAATTCCATTGATATACGAAAATCAAATTCTATAGATAGGTATATGATTTTGGTAAAATAGACTCACATCATTATATTCATTTATCCGAAACCAGCGACTAAAACCAGTGGAAATAATTGGTTGAAGTTGAGATGGAGTCGAATTCCCTCGTAAAAGGCATATGTAAAATAATCACCCCTTCTATATGAAGATATTTGTGAATGCGGCAAATACGGCGTCGAAATACGTAGAAATTACTACTGGAAAAAAATCGGCATTAACATTCAGTTCCCTTCACTCTCACTCAGTGATTCAACCCGAAGGTTGGTTTGGATAGTTGAGGGCAGAGCTCATCCCGGACTAAGCCACAGGCGGGTGTAATTCACACATTCAGGGTAGGGGGGCCACCTCGCACTCCGAGGATTTTTTTTTCGGGGACGTCCCAAGGCTTCACCCAGATTTGAACCCGGGACTCTTCGATCAGTAGCCAAGCGTCAGTTCCCCTGTATCCTCCTAAATTGTCACGGGAATTAGGAATCCTGGGTAGCGTAATAGTCTGCGCATTTACCTGGCAAGCCAAATGTCCGTGTTTCGATTCCAGGACGATTTTTCCTCCAGGCAATTTCAACGTATTTCATCGCCGTATTTGCGGAAGTCAAATATCTTCATACGTGTCCTAGCACGGCATAAGTGCTGGTATAGGATGCAATCACATGGATATGTGGCTTCTTAGAAGTTCTCTGCTCTCATGTGTTGCCACATTTGATGGACCGGAAGGGATTAACATCCATCTCCCTTGTATTCTCTTAAATTACCACGGGAATTAGGAGGATATGGCAATTTCTACATTAACCCCTTCTTTTAAGTTGTATTTGGGACTTTGCGGCATGTTCCATCATCTTCCACAATAAGATCCCAACTGGCGAATATCTCTCTAGGAGCGTATGACGCATTCAGAGCGAAACACATCGACGGATATATGCGCCCCGAGATGCTCCTATGCCGATTCCGAATTCGAGATGGCGATGCTATTCAAAAACCCACCCACTGTCTCCACCCTCCACGCGCCCCTTACGCGGCTCTAGCCTCTCCCCCCCCCCACCCCCCCGATCCTCCTCCTCCCCCGCAAACACTCCCCCACCCCCTGTCTCCAGTGAGTCGGAATCCGAATAACAATTACATCGGAGTGGGTGAGGGTGGGGGAGGAGAGAGAGAGTGAGGGGAATGTGTCGGCAAAGGTGAAAAGGGTCGGGGAAAGATTGAAGGGTTTTGGGGGGGTGAGGGGGTGGGGGCGGGGAGATGGAGAGATGACTGGGCATGCCGCGGGGGCCTCCCCAACCTCCTCCGCCCCCGCCCGCCCCCCTCTGACCGACCAACGCCCCCTTCTGCTTACAGATTCCCATCCGCCTACCCTCAACCCTCCCCACACCCACCCACCCTCACCTGCGCCATCTCGGTAATTACAAAGTTAAATCCCTCCCCCGATGGGTGCCAGCGCAAGCCTCCAAAGTCAACTTCCTGGAAACTGCGTGCTATGTATCCTCTCTGCCACCTTCTTACAGTCCGTCAGGTGTCTTGTGGGAAATATACGAAAAGAGCATTTTGGCACTCGGGTGGTGCGGGGGGAAGTGGATTTTATTCGTTCGATTGGTCGGTGAGGAAGTTGAAGATTGCAACCGAGGTGCGCTGACCACCCAGAGTCGTGGTTTGAATCGGTATAACGGTGGTGAAGGCAGCATTCTCCGGTTTCCTCCGCCAATTTAGTTGATTACTGAAAACTTTTTCGTCAGCGTTACAGAATGCGTCTTCAGGTCAGAACTATTGTCGACAGTCAACAACATACGCGGAAGATACCCGAAAATATAGCCTACACATTCCACACGCCGCCAATGCCTTCGCAGCTTCCAGGTACAGCGGTCGTTCAGGTATTGTCAGATGCTTTCATTGACATTCACGATCAAGAATCAAAGTAAGAAATTGACAATAGGAGTGACTATCAAGTTGGTCAAGATATAAAAAAGTAAGAAATTTGAATGTCGTTCCATACGGCGATAAATACCGGCAATACCAATCGGTTAACCGTTTACCGATTTAACTTCTTACGAACTGTAATAGTTTTGGTAGGATTGCTGTTCTCAGGAGATTTACGCCTGTTCCAGCTTCGTTATTAATAATTCGAGAGTTTGAATAGCTGAAAGTTGTTTTTTCACTGATTAATTACGCATGCAAGAGTTACTGAGAATTTTTATGAAACAAAAAATTCCGATTGTTATCGTATGTTTCTCTGCTTGCCAATATGCCAGTGATTGTATGTTTTATAAGCAACAACAGGAATACGCCAAAATTTTTCTCTAGGTCTTGTACTGTTTGCCCAGGAGAGTTTAAGCATTTACTCAGCAAAATTGTTTAATGTGGATACTTTCATTGATATATTTGCGTTAATACGTATGGAACGCCACAAAATAAGATCCTAGCGGCCGCACTTGGTACTTCTACTGTCGGTAAAAGTCGAGAGAAGCGAGAGCGGATACTTTCGTTATTATCGCTACAGCCGGTTACTCTCGTTTCGATGGCGCAGCACTAGCTCGCAACATTAAAAGCAATCTCCCTCGACGCCGAGGTAGTTATTTCAGTTCAAAAATATGGAATAACAATTTACCTCAAATTCAACAAATCATATTTCCTATATACTGCCGGCACGCAAATTTCTCACACTCTTGCATGCCCACAAAGTGCATTTTATAAAAAGCTAACAATGAATTTCCATGAACCTAGGCAAGCAATATTCGGCACAACCTCCTATGAGACTTGTCTCACTCGTGTTACTTTGTTGCTGCTTGTATCCCGACACCGAGCGCTCTTATGATGGTTGGTCACAGGCTTTCTAAAAGATTTCACCACATTATTAGAGTTTATCAACGGTAAAAATAAACCAAAAGCCGCAGTTTTAGCTAATTTTCGTTTCATTCATTACAGTAATCTACCGGTTAGAGGTAGGTTGTGATGAAAGTCAGAGAATTACTACCGAACTCCTACACGTGCCGTGCCCTTTCCACTAGGACTGAGAAAGAGGGCAACTTAAACTTTATTTAGTTCACAAAATATTAGCCCGTAGAGAAGGATTGAAATGGATTGATTATAGTTTAGAGGTTTTTTGGAAAGGATAATAGTGTTCTCGGTAAATGATAAATTAATAAAGTTTAAGAATAAAAAAATTAAGAGCAGATTCTACTAATATCTTTCTTTTTTTGCGCAAAAACCTTCAACTCCCACCTACGATGCGAGCTATAATAACAGATTTTCCTCGCTTTATACAATTGCAAAATATGTATCTGAGATTCTTGTTTTTATTTTCAGTTTCGCCGCACGGCTATGCAGTCTCTCCAATTGAGAAACGAAAGTCCTATGGCGCCTGTTCTCCGTGCGTTGCCATCCCAAAAAACGTGGGCGATTTTGGGATGGATAGAAACCACGATGACTCGGCATGAGAAGCCCAAGAACTCTTATAGTCTTTAATTTCGCACCCTATTACTGAGAGAACGCTTAAGTCATGTTTCTCCGTAATGATCACCCGGAAGAATTACTATAGGGGTTGAGTTATCTGGATTTTAGAGACTCAGGAGGTTTAAATGTTTGGGCCCAAGGCAGACATGGAGAGGAGGTCAAGATCCTTAACATTAGCGTTATCGGCCCTGAGCCAATGCGTCGATACACGGTGCAGTTGTTATCAGTGACTAAGCTAGATGGCATAATCTACGATGACCATCACAAAATATTCCTCTGCATACTATTCAACTTGACGCTCGGTTTTATCTTAGAAAGGCGATATCATCTCGAACTAAGCTATGAGGCGTGAGGAATTCGTACATTTCTCCAAGAGGAACAAGGTGTTTTTTTCACGTTCTTCCTCCCGTTTCTCACGATGATGTGCTATGCAGTAAAAGCATACATCTAGAAAACTGTACTGTTTTAATTATGGTTACCCTGAACTAAAGGAACTATGAAGAATTGAATTCACGACTTTCGGCTACGAAGCCGGTAAAATTGGCTACCACGCAGCATACAAGCAACTTTACCCCTTACCAACATCAAACCAGTCGTTAACAATGAAAGTGAATTAAGTAAATGGTGCAAAGATAATCCTACTGATAAAAGAGCATACTTCAGCACGTTTCTTGTGTCGGATTCTTAGGTGAGAGATACATTTCGTACTTTGAATGTGATAATAATACTGGTGTTCTCCCGAGTAGACAACCCACGTAGAAAAACTGGGACGGTTACCCACCACAATTTTGAACTCACAATCCGGCAAGATAGGCTGGGGGAGGAGCCCACCTGGTGCTAAGCTTCACGGTGTGTGAAATTTACACATTCACGGTAGGGGACAGTTCCTCCATGTTCTTGTTGATTTCCCAGAAATATCCATAATCCGGAAAATCTATGGTCTGTGTTTAGGAGGGCGTATCTAAACAGACCTTCCCCGGATTTGAAAGCGGAATCGCCAGATAAATAGACAAAATGTCTGCTCACAACACTCACTCACTCAGTGATTCAATCCGAAGGTTGGTTTGGATAGTTGAGGGTAGAGCTCACCCCGGACTAAGCCACAGGCGTGTGAATGTCACACATTCAGGGAAGAAGGGGGGGGGGCAGTTCCTTTCCCTGCGCCACCTCGCACTCTGAGGATTTTTTTGTTCGGGGGCGTCCCAAGGTTTCACCCGGATTCGAACCCAGGACCCTTCGATCAGTAATCCTCTTCATCATCAGTAATCAGACCCTCAGATTAGCTCTACCCACTAGGCCACCACGCTCCCTATTTGAAAGCGGAATCGCCAGATAAATAGACGAAAGCTCTGCTCACCAAGTCACCAGAAAATTATCACAAATATCAAGTTAAAATTTTATTTAGTTTACAAAGTAAAAAGCTTAAGATCCCCTATATTCTAACTACCTCTTTCCAGAAACCCGAAAAAAATCAGTTTTCTCCAGAAATGAAAACAAAGTGTTATATATGCAAATTATACGATAACAATAAGTCAAGAAAAAAATAGGGATTCCCAAATTAGCACTTCAAATAAAAAAGCATTACTTCCGAAATATTATTTATTCAATGAACGACAAATGCAGTGATAAAAAGTGGCAAAACGTTTCTCTCAATGCATTTTTAGCTATTGAAATTTAAATTTTTTCTTTTTATTTGTATGACGTAACCTTATTTGTTACCCGAAATCCAACTTTTAAGTTTCCGGTAAAAAAAGTTAAATTGAGCATTTTTAGGTAACATATTTCACAGCATGGAATGATGTAATAATAACAGCTTCACTACACTTCTCAAATTCAAAAATTCCGTATGATATAATGAGTAAAATATTAGGAATATGGAATTTCAAGAAATAGTACATAGTCTCCCGGCTAAAAAAACGTTTTTTCTTCACGCTTCACTTCGGAATTATTCAACTCAGCATTGGACCTTGCTAATTTTCATCATGGAAAAGTACTGACGTTAGATAGTCTTTTAATTACATTGAAATAGGCTTAAGATGGTTCTACTCATACAAATTCCAAATTACCTTGGAAATTAAATTGAACACATCACTACAACTTTGGCTGATAATAAAGTGAGTGGCGAAGGCCAGTAAGGCCGCTAGGTGAATTAAAAAAATTACTTCATGAATTTAGACCACGTAAGTTAAGAAATCAGGCGGATAGGATTAATGCTCAAAAAAGCTGAAATGCGTTTATACACGTTTTCAAAGACAGCAGGATATAAGGAATTCATCATGACTTAAGAAGCAACACATTTTAACACTACCGATACGTAAGACATTTCGGCGATCATTTATGAGTGTTCAATGACTGAGCACCGTTCATAGAATAAAATAGGGATAAAAGTCCTTTAACGGTCGGATATATAGCGTAGCTATGTTAGACAAAGGTACGGTGGTAATACAACACCCGCAAGCCTTTTCACAATTCTAAACCACATATTTTGTCCAGATTTCTTGATAGCATCGAAGGGAGTCCACGAAGAACAGGGGAATTCTATTGACCTCCTCCGTTGTCACAAACAAGTTGAGCAAGCTCTTGCAATTATTTCCTTAACTTGGGATGCGGAAGAGAGGTAGCATATCATGTATGGGCCCCGAGGTGAAGAGTGGTTGAGAGAAGAAAAACTCGAGAAGTGTGAGCAAAAACTGTATTCACGGAGCGGCCGAGGTTCGAAGGATGGCCCGGAGGCACTCCGAGGGCGCCTCAAGAATGCAATAAAGAAGTCTTGCAGCGAATGTCTTGGACGACTGCCATAAGGGCGAGTTAAAGTTGCGCTGACGACGCCTGCTTGTGCAGAGTCGTGATTTTGGCTCTATTCGGAAGGAAGGGTGGGGAAAATCACTGCAGCAGAAGTATTCATTCTCAAGGTAGACGATTACTGACAACTTACGTCATTTGCACTTTTAAGGATTGGTGGATATGTCGGTATAGGTATGCGATTTAGGGGTTGTAGGAAGAGTAAAGATAAACCCGGCGTTAACATCATTGTATTCTCAATGAAAGGCGATATGAGAAGCCTAGAAGCCAAGAGGTACAAGTGACAAAAAGTTAGTTTTGAGTTCTTCATGTTTAAAGTTCAACTTGCTGTTGTTCAATGTGTTTCTTGAAGTAGATGACATTTACTCCACTAGATCTCAGCACCCATTAGTAAATTCATTTATACCTATTGGCCACAACAATTTAACATACACAGAACACAATGAGCAAAAACTAAATACGTATTCCCACGATACGCAACAGATATGCAAACACATACACATGAATCGCGTATATAAAAACGTACATGTCAAATGAATGAATGATTGGGGAATGGGATATCTCTGGGATTGAGTACAAAGGTTGGGTCTCGGGAATAAGTTGCCGGTAAATGATACTACTTGCAGCATCTAGGACATACACAACGTGAAATAATGGGCCAAAAGAGGTAGAAAAGATATTAAAAAGGCAACAAGCACATCGGTACGAAAAATGTATAACATTTAAATACATTAAACATTCCTATTGCAACTCCGTGACAAATTTTTAACTTGGATTCTTTTATGCCTTTCACGAAGGTCTAATGAGGACAGAAATATGATTTGAATTGATGTCTAAAGAACATACGCCAATATAGTATTTAAATAACAATTTGAGCCTTGCCGGTAAATTCTCTTCTTATACTGTTTCTCTTATACTTTCTGGTAACAAGGCCCGCTGGAATTGAGTTTCATCCAATAGGGTTAAGGCGAAGGACGGATACATGCTGCGTGGGGATCAGAGCGCTTGTCACACACGGCTGGAGGGAACCCGTGGAGTTTCTTTCCGAGCCGACCTTGGGTGAGGTCAATGTGACACACGGCAGGGTCAGCGGAGGAAAACACGGGCTTAACTACACTGGAGTTCCTTTCCTGACCTTGCAATGCTCGTGCATGACTTGCCGCCGGCACAGTGGTTACCAGACCGGCATTCCAAGCGTTTAAATCACCACCCCGCCCCTTTTAAATGGTAATCTTCGATTTGGATTGACACCACGTTTACATTATTTGAAAACTGCTAAGAGAAGCATGATGCTGATTCATTCATGAAAGTTAATTCAATCAAATCAAAATCAAAATTGGTTGACGTTATTCCGAATTATTTAGACAATGGGATAAGATACTAACAAGAAGCATTTTTTCTCAACTAATCAGTAGAGCATATCGTTTCTGCTGTTATTTACTCAGGGTGTAATGTATCCTAAGTACAAAATGTATTAACTCATTTATCTCTGGTAGGAGAAAATTCCTTTGCCTGAATCAGACAAACAAATCTACGCGTGCATGACTAAACTGGTGTCCTCATTAATTGAAAAATTGTAGACTTTCAAGGCATAATGCCAAATGTTTGAAGAAATATTTTCTAATTCAACACAAAAACTGGGATATTATTTATGATAATAGAATATTATAGTAGATAATATGACAGTAGACTATTACATCCTTCCTTTATAGAGTATAATAATAGAGTCAAGAAACTGAAGCCAATATTATCAAGAATATTAGTGATGGTTAAATTTCCTAAAGCTTCAGCAACTGAGGTCATTATGATACAAAATACATTCCGAACTAAATTCTCGTGTGAAACGATTGGGTGTTTCATTAATCAGCACCTATACTACGAACACGCGGAATAACTATCATCGAGACAAAATGGGACGTGAACTTTCAGAGCAATCAAGTTACTAAGAATCATCACTCCGAATAGCTACCGATGGAACACTGTTCCAAATTATAAATATGCATGCCTCTGACACACTTCAATACAACTATAAATTAGAAGATAATTTAGGCCTTGAAAATAAATAAACCACCAAAGACAGGAAAATAATGTCACATCAACGCAGTATCATTCATTTCAAGACAGAGGAAAGTAAGAGTTCAAATACGATCCATAAAGCCTACGTGTACAATGGCCTAAATTAAGAGAAATTAAGAGAAATACTTCATTACCAATTAAAATTTTCTGGAGAGTTTATCTAAATCTATATTACATCCTGAATGCCTGAATGAACGACAGGAAGTTTATAGCAATTGTGTACGTAATTGAAGAGAGTTTTTGCATAAGTGTCATTTTCAATCCCAACGCTGGAATATGTCGTCGTCATTATAATTATTCCTTCTCAGATGGCCACATAACTTTCTCGTAAACTCCTGTGAATTCTAGAGCAACTGACCATCTCACTGATCAGACGTGAGTGATCACGTTATGACGTAATTGTGAATTTATGAAGACATAGGAGAAGATTATACTGCAATGTCCACAATTGGTTTTATTTTTACGACCACAATTTTGTAGCACGGTAACGCAATCAAGTTGAAAGGCAACAAGACCATGAACTTACATCCCTTGCAACGTACCCGCTGAGGTGAAAAATGATACAAAAATTGGAAATTAAATTGTTACCCTCTCCTAATATTTCCTGAGCACTGAGGATTTCCACGAAGAAATGCCTGGGACCGTTTACTGATCATAAACATTAAGTATCATCACGAAATTTATCACAAAAATGTAATCTACATTCATAATCTTCAAGAAATCCGCAATAACACGCTTACTCCAATCAAGGAACTAGCCACTCTCAACCTTAAGGGGAGGTTTGGTGCATCTTCTACCTCACCTTGCTTGATCGCCAAACTTCCCCCAGCACCCGGAGAAGAGACAGCCGCAGCCGGAGGCGGAGGAGGAGGCTGCTGCTGTTGCTGCCCGCCTCCCCCGACCACCCCCGCCCCCAGCTTATTGAGCATGTGGGCGTCGAAGAGGAGATGGTGGGCTGGGATGGACGAGGGCGCCGGGGACGGGACAGTGGCCGGCACCAGGGCCGGGTGTGCCGGCGCCAATTGTGGCGCCGGGGGCGGTGGGGGTGGAGGCGGAGGAGGTGGAGGTGGGGGCGGCGGGGGCCTCTGCTGGGTCGGGGGCGGAGCCTCCGGTGCATCGAAATCACCGCCGTCACTGAAGACCATCAGCTCCGAATGCAGGGCTCCGAAGGGTCCCTGGTCAGGGGAGTTGTGGTCCCCCACTGGATGATGCAGGTGGAAAACCATGTCTCTTTCGTCTCCGTCCGTCTCCCTGCCTCCGCCTGCCCCATCGTCGCACTCCTCGTCTCCTTCATCGTCGTATTCGTCGTCGTCTTCATCGTCATCCTCTCCATCTTCGTCCTGGAGGTCTCCATCGATGCCGTCGTCCAGGTCCTCACCTTCGTGACCCTCGGCATCTCCACTCCCGTCCAGCCTTGCCCTTCTCGACCCGGCTAAGCCGCGCCTCCGCTTCCTCCGCTTCCCGAGACCCCTCCTTCCGCCCCCGCCGACCCCACCGACCCCCACGGCGGGCGCCGGCGAAGGGTCGAAGAAGCTGAGGTTGAACTCCGAGCCGCCGGCGTCGAAGGTGACCACCTCCTCGTGGTGCGCGGCATTGCCCGCGGCTTTCTCCACGGGGTTCGACGAGAGGACCCCCAGCCCCGAGGGGTCCACGAGTTTGAAGACGTCCATGGCGAAAACGGACGCCGGGTGATCCGATCCGAATTTTCCGAGAAGATCCGGTTGGCTTCGGCTGAGGAATGGCCAGCGTTCACGTAATCTGTCCCAGTCTACAGGTTTAAATCGGTGGGTTAGGGCTCCTTAAAAAGAAAATTAACATGCCACTATCATCAAGGTTCTTCCTCACTGGTGAAGCCGGAGGGAGAGTGCATATTCAGTTCCTCCGAGTGCTATTCCGAGACAGCATGGAACACTTTGGAAAAGTTGCGCCAGACGAAACTCGTATCACATTCAAGGATTCACGCATACCTTATTTCATTTACCTACCTCAAAAATTCAATACGTCACTCTAATTGACCTGCTAATCTATTGGTCAAATGGAAGGGTAGTACATTTCCAGTTTTTTCCGATTGGAAAGCCGATACAGTCTTGAACACTTCGGGAAAATTGCACGGGACGAAACACGCGTAAATATTTAAGGAACCAGGCATACCTATTCTGTTTTTTCTCATAAAGGGATGAATCACTGGGGCTGTCTGAGGTTTTTCAGGAACTTTTCTGTTGGCGAAAAACGTAAAAAAGAACGAAAAATCATGTCTTATTTCGTTCCCCTCAAAAAATGGTTATCACTGGGCTGTCTTAGGTTCTTGTCAACCCTTTCACCCGCGGAAAGCAACAAAAAAGTGAACGAGAAAACAAAATCCTTCTCACACAGACGACATTGCATCCAATCCCTAGGACACGAGGTCACGAGAACGAGTAAGGATGCTCCTTCTTCTTCGTGAGAAGGCCACGTAGGAGATCGTTAGGGAAGCAGCTGGGAAGCAAGGGTGGCAGTCGAGAGAAAGAAATGACAGAGCGAGGGAGAAAGAAGAGAGAGCGAAAGGGAGGAAGAAATGAGTTCGCCTTCTTCCCGCTTTCCCCTTCTTCCTCCCACACAGCACTTCAAGAACACTTCGGGTAAGCTCTTCGGGGACGAAAAACACACGAGAGATCAGGCCCGTCCGCCCCACACCGTCGCACAAACCAGAAGGGACACACCAAAAAACCACCACCACCATCCACCGAACACACCAACATCCATCCATCCAAGCATCCACGGACAACCGAGCGACTACTACTCCTCTCTCTCCCGGGAGACTCCAACGCACGCAACAACACGGAAACCTTTCTCCTCCCTTCCTCTCTAGCCGCGCCGCGCCGCCAGAGATGGATGAAGAGAGAAAGAGGAAGAGTGAGTGAGAGAGAGAGGGGAATGTGTAGAGAGAGAGAGAGAGAGAGAGAAATGGGGTGAGTGAGGGATCGAGAAGAGGGGAAGGAGGTATGTGAGAGAGAGAGAGGTCGGCGTACCCAGGCCGCTGGAAGGGGAGGGAAAAAGATGAGGGTGGAAGGGGTTGGAGGGGAAGCCAGGGGGGAAGAAGGGGGAAGGGAGAGAGGGTAGGGATGGAACGACGTTTTGCAGACGACGGGTGCAAAGCAACACACCGTGCACACAAATCTCACACAAACTCGAGCTCGCTCACTCGCACACAACTCCACATCCACGAGAAAAAACTACCACAACTCGAACTTTTTTCAAGTAGAATTCCCGATAACTCGGAATGAATTTCATTCAGGCACGTATACTTGACACTCCACGCATCTGGTTAGTCAGCTTTTTTTAACTCTACATACATTGTTCATAAACTTTAACTACATGTAAATTTAATTCTTAATGTGAACTTTGCGCTGTGCGTGAAAGGCTAATTAACTCTTATTCACATTTGGCACGCGCAAAAACTGCCACAACTCAAACTTTTTCGGGCCGATTCCCGATAAATCTAAAGGAATTCCATTCAGGCATAGGTTCTTAGCATTTTACATAGGTTTTCAGTCTACTTTCTTTAACTCGAAGTATTTATTAATTATCATTAGCTCAGAGTATATTTCATTCTTGATTGGTCACTTAACTCTGTGCTTAGAGGAATAATAGACTCTCTGAGCTTGAAATAAATTTCATTCAAGCCGGTGTGGTTTGCATTGTGCGTTACGGGAAGGTAAAAACTCATTAACTTGAAATAAACTACATTAGCGCTGATGTACTTAACGGTGCACGTTAAATGGTAAATAGCTTTCTCCAACTAGAAATACATTTCATTTTCTCTTGAGAACCTTACACTAAGTTCACAATGTCAATTGCCTCCCTTTCACTCGTAAAAAAGTTCATTCAAGCTGGCGTATACTGTTTAGTCTATTGGGTGACAGATAACTTTCTTCAAACCGATATTTCATACATGCCGGTGTACTTTCTATAGAGCGTAGAATATTATTTAACTTTCTTTTCCTGGAAATATATTTCATTATCGCTAATTGAATTCTTATTTTAAGCTGGGTTTTAGCTATCTTTCTGTAGTTAGAAACTTTAACAATAACTCATGGCATTTTTCGGTTCCGGATACGCTTCGATTTATCGAAGTTCGACTGCGTAAGTGATCTCCACGTAGGCTCCCCTCCTCCCCTAACTTTCCTCCGAATCCCCTCTCCACTCCCATATTCCAACCCCCCTCCACACACAGTCGTCTTCCGCCGGGAGCGGCAAGGGATGCGGAGAGAGAGGAAAAGAGAAGGCAACTAGAAAGAGGACTATTCACTCGGGAGCGCACGGCTTCACAATCGACAGTCACAGAGGCGAGGAACGGGATCTCCTGGTCGGGCGGTGGGAGGATTCACAAGGGCGAGCCATCCGTGCAATCTCTCGATTCCCCACCCCTCTCCCCCACTGGCTATCTGGGCTCCCTTTCCACTCTTCCTTCCCCTCCTCTTCCCCCCTCTCTCCTCTCCCCCTACTATCCCCTTTCTCCTCCACCGAAGACGTTGAGTCTCTTTCGGTGGACAGCGGCGAAGAAGAACAACCCTCTTCTCTTCCTGGATCCTTCCTTCTCCCCCCCCCCCCACAGCGACGTCCTCGTTGGACTTTTAAGATGAAGGCTCCGGCGTGAAGATCCAATTTCGCTCACGTGAGGAAGGCTTGAGGGATTCCGTGAGGGATCAGATTTAACTCCGGAAGGTAGTCACTTTTCGTCGGCGACACTGGGATAGAGGACGTCCCTTTAACCTCCCGGAAGATCACACCCGCACACACACAAACAGCGATACTTTTCGTGAGGCAGCCTACTTGGAGACTTGGAGATGTCGATGCCCGGCACTCCCACCTTTTCATTAGATTGCTTTATACGCTATAAGGACCTCAAGTTCGCCTACCCAGACAGGGGAAAGCAAAGGCACCACAGGAATCTTGGAGATGAAGGCCTACTTGATGCCATTCCAAGCCACCACCACGCGATCCGCGAAGAGCCCTCTGGTTTTATTTTTACCAGCGATGGCGACCTTCCCACGTGAGAGAAGGTGAGGAGGCGCTTTCTAGGGTCGACCTTGTCTCCGTCTTCTCCCTCCGCCGCGAAGATGTTTACTACAACGTTCCCTCTGTAGCTTCCTTCAGCGGGAAGAAGTTCGTTTGTGGAGGGGACTGGAGGCTCCAGAAGGAATGGACGGACGGCTAGAGGAGGGTAGGAAGGTAGATGGGGTGGCACCTACTTGAGTCGACTCTCCTCCTTGTATTTACTCCTCTGTCATTAGTATATTTTCCATAATGAGCCCTCCTACTCTACTTTCCACGTGTCTTGCTCGATAGTGGAGGGGCTGGAGGCTCCAGAAGGAATGGACAGACTCTCTCCTGGAGGGGATGGAGCAACGAGAGGGAGATAGGAAGGTGGCGACTGCTAAGCGTCGACTTTACTTCAGTCCTATCCTCTTCACTGCAACAGCTTTTACTGTTGCGAGTCCTCCTGCTACTCCCTCCAGCAGGATTTTTCGTAAGGGATGGAATTGGAGGCTCCAAAAGGAAGTAACAGGCTCCTGGAGGGGTTGGAGCAATGATATGAGGAGGTGGCGCCCTGTTGTGACGACTTTCTCCGTCCTTTCTCCACCACCGCGAGGATTTTTACAACAAGTCTTCTCCTACCACTCCCTCCTCCGGCGCAGAGGTGGGGTATTGAAGGTTCCAAATGGGGAATGGACAGACTATTGGAGGGGTTGAAGCAACGAGAAGGAGATGAGCTGGCGCCCTGTTGTGAACACTTTTCCCCCGCCCTCTCTCGCAAGGAGTTTTACTACTATAAGTCCTCTCCTCCTGCTGAAATTCCCTCCAGCGGGGAGAAGGGGGATTGTAGGCTCCAGGGGGAATGGACGGACTCCTGGAGGGGTGGTAGATATCGAGGAGGGGAGGGAGAAGATGAGAAGTGAGGGGAATGCAGCGCACAGGAGTGGTGTTGGTCTCTGGGACGGCGGCCGCGGTGGAACTGGCGGAGGAGAGAAGAGAATGGGCGACGGCAACCCCGCAGCTCCGAGAGACTCACACTCCCCATCCTCATTCACTCACTCCTCTCTCCCTCTCTTCCTCCTCCCTCCTACTCACCCCCTTACACCCTTAACTTCTCCCTACCTCCCTTTTCAACCAAACCACCCCTCCTTCCCCTCTACCACCACTACCCTTGGAAGAGAGCAAGCGGTACCGTAGATGCGCCCTCCCCATACCTCCTCCCTAACTCCTCTCTCCCTCTCTCTTCCCCACACCATTACCTCCACGATCCATCTCTCTCTGGTTTTATCTCCTTGTTTCTCTCTCACTCACACACCTCCTCCTCCCAATTTTTCTTCCTTTCTCTTCTTTAACTCAATACCCCACCATTCCCTTTTCCACGCAACCATCTGGGACCCGGGAGAGAAATATTTAATCCACGAGTTTAAAACACAAAGAAAAGCCGCGCGTTTCGTTTAAAAACTGCTACAAGCAAACAGAAAGTGTGAAAAAACTCTTCAGAGGGACAGGGTTGGGAGCCGCTAGAGACGCAGAATGTTACACGCTAAGCTAAGACTTCTCCAAAAATTCATAGCTTGGGAGTTTTTCCGGTCAAAACGGTAGATTTAACCACCGCTCTACATTTTTAGGATAGACAAAAACGACGATCATCATCAGAACTCATCGATCCAAAGATTGGTTAGCTGCAGCTCTCCAAACCACACTTCTCGCCTCCAACCGCTTCATTTCTACATAATTCTTTAACGACCTTTATAATTTGCCTGATGTATTCCATTCTTGGTCTTCCTCAGTCATTTTTCCCCTTTTTAATTTCTCCCTCTATTTTTGTTTTCAATTGGCAATTATTTCGTAAAATGTGCCCAGTAAGTTTGTCTAGTCTTCTTCTCAGAGTCTTCGTTATACTCCATTTCTCTCTAACTCTTCGTAGGACCTCTTGGTTGGTGATTCTCTCCGTCCATTTGATTTCTATCAATCTTCGAAAACACCACATCTCCATTGATTTCATTCTATTTTTCTCTAACGAGAGAAATTCACTTTTGAAGACAAAGGTTCAAGAAAATTTTCTTCCCGCGCACTATACATGATTACAACAAAAGCAGAAGAAAACAATAGTTCGTCAAAATACGTCTAGCTTCTCGTCTCTCCCTCTTCCAATTCCCTTCCTCGTAACTTTCCTTCTTATGGCAGGTGACCTAACACCCCCACCATATACCCTTGTGATGACTTGCGGGATGTAGATGTAGATTAAGAGGAGCGCCAGAGCCGATTAATAGGTAGGGAGATAGGAAGAGTGAGGAGGACGTCTCACAGATTTCAACGAGGAAATGAGAAAAGAATAATGACATCCGAGACTGAATTAAAGAATCATTGTGTGATAAAAAACAAGTTCGGATGAGAGAAGTCATGATCAGACCTCCTGGTCCCCCGCCCTTACAACGTCGCCCTTCGACGTCTACACATTTGTGAAAAAGTGAGTGGATTCTATGAGGATATGGAGCGAAAATATAATTTCATTATGGTGAGCCTACGCCACGATTTGTCTATTAGCTTGCGATTGGATTTGTAGGCACGCCCGTGGGTGTATTTCAGCTACCCTCACCAGTTTGCTTGCAATACTTATCTACAGTCTCACGAATGAAGAAAAGGAATTTGTGCATCGGATATATATTTCACGGAAGATTTACTGGCTTGCAAGGTTCCCAATAGCTAAATCTCTATATTACTGGCCTAGATGATGATGACATGACATGACAAGTCGAAAACTATGTTTGTTAATGAAAGTTTTTATTGCCTAAATAAACCTGATTTTTTCATTGACGACAATTTCTCCTAATTGCAGAAAGTAATGCGGGTAACTTCTTCGGAAATCATTGATACATTTGAAGAAATTAGTATAAGTATAAAACTTCTTTACCATGCTATACTTGGTTCAACTGTGATCGATTTAAGATGAGTCTATTTAGGACATCCTGATACGCTACTACATTATAGACAGCATATTTAAGTCAAGGATACTTATCATTCAACTGCTAAGGTTATACCACACTTTATAACCTAAGAAAATGCTCTTACGACGAACACATCCTACATGAGTGACGAGGGATTCGAGTCTGCGACCCTTGGATTGCCGCTACCTACACGGCTACCTCAGCTGGCCTATCATGCAACCATTGATCGTAGACAAAGTAAGTATGCAACAATATAACGAACAGAAATCAAGCCTAGTGTAATATAGTACGACGTACGCAATACAATCGAATGCTACACAATACAAAGGAAAGCCGCTGGGCCTGAACATATGATGGTTAAAAGATTGCGTGAACGCACGTACCAAAGGTCATAAGATTTCAGCATCAACACAGAAAGTGCTTGTTATGGATGCATCAGTCTGTTTCAATAGTTCTATCGGTGGAATATCGATGGTTTACAGTTCTTTTCAGCATCGATATCCGCACTTTCAAAATTTAAAGCAACACAGCAGTCTGAGACTGGGATAACGTGTCCGTTCGTATTATAAAAATAAAACAAATAATTAAAACTTTGGAAAAACATGGTTTTGTTATAAAAATGTAGTAAAAAGAAGACATTAATTTTTGAATTGTCACAACTGGCCTAGAACAGACAGAACGTGATTTTTGTGACTAAATATAAATTCATGGGGCTCAACCAATATTTGTGATACAAAAGACTTAACCATTAACTTATGGGTAACGTGGTTAAAAGTCTTTAGCATTCCAAGCTATGCAGGACCAGGAATTTCCGGCAAGCAAGGCTTTCCTCAACCTTTACAGTAATTTGTTGAAAAGTTTTTAGTATCACAAGTTGCGATTAGGACTTGGGTGTTTCCGCTGAAAAGTCGTTTGCACCACAAATGTTGGTTGCGCCCCATGGTTTCATTATTAGTCACAATTAATCACGTTCTGCCTGTTGTAGGCCTGAGGAGACAGCTCAAAAATTATTTTCTACTTATTAGTACATTTTTTAATAAAATTATATTTTTAAAAGTTTTTTTCGTTTATTTTATTTCATAGTTATAAACAATTTTGAATCAATTTTTTATTCAATTATTGTCGTTATTTTATGGATAAATTTCTGAAAAATCTACAGTGAAATATTGATGAAAAAGATAGGAACGAATTTTTTGTGTCAAATTAATGTTTAAATTTTGTGCTAATTTGTTTGGATCGAGAAAATATTTAATTGTCATCTAAAATACACACGTGGGAAAATTGTTGTAAGAAGATCGACTTGGTGGAAGTGGGTGAAAAAATTGATGACAAGATTTGACCCAGGCAAACATAGATGTCACGTTAAATAATACCATGTAATAACTCTAGCATCAAACTTAGTCAACATGAATAGCTAATGAATGCATAGGGTTGCTTCTCCTCTCAATGGTCGATGGCACGTAGTTCCCTTGAGCATCGAAAATGAAATAAGAGCACGAGACGCACGCAACGCTTCGGGTATCGCATGCAATCTGAATTTTTTTAACGCACCTACCTATTTCTTAATCTGCTCCCTCCCCTCCCTTATTCCACCGGAATTTCATTCCCCGCCCCGGAGGAAGAGTCGAAATGGGCCTTTTTTCGGCGTCAGCACTTTTGGTCTTCTCCCCTTCCCTTCTCACCGTGGCGAGCTCGTTTGGTACAACTCCCCCCCACCTGGTGGAGTTGATCTTGGCCGTCGACTTCACGGATTCCAGGGCGGATGAGAGAAAGGAAAGGTGGGAATACTGTGAGCGATGGAATGGAAACAAAAGAAGAAAGATGGCTCTATTTTGCGCTCCACGGCTTTATTCTACCATTGACTCACATGGAGCACATAGTTGGTAGGATACGTAATAAGCGTGCATTGACGTCAGAGGTCATAAGGGCCGCCTATTTCTCCTTTATGAAGAGCTTTTTATCAAATTGAGTATTGATTGGAGAGCCAATTAGAGATTTGCCGTTTAAATGAGAAACATAATGCCCCGCGGTCTAAAGAATTAGTGACTTTCGTATGAAAGAATGTTGATGTTTCACGTATTGACAATATATGTTTTTCACTATGCTGATGTTTCACTAATAGTCATTATATATTTTGAACTTCGCAATTTAATGACTGAGAAAGGCTAAATTTATGACTTAAATTGTTGGTGTTCCTGTATACAGTACCGACCATATTTTTCCAGACAGTCTGAGAGACCCATCAACTGCCCGATAGAGTTTTTAAATGCGGCTTCTCGAAGACTATTCCTTCTGCATTCCCATCGGAGAAGAGCTTTTAACATTATACTATTCGCTACCATTGATTATGGACATAAACATTTAGCTCAGTGCGTATTGCGAAACCTCTCACGGAGAAAGTTAGTCGGCAAGAAAAATATTTCCTACTTAATTAAAATGTGCAATAGATACAGCGAGTAAAGTAGTCACGCAAACTTTATCTCTCTGTCACAGTCAATATTTATAATTTGTCTTAGCCCTCCTCATTTTATCTCCATCCTCTTGCTGAAGCAAACTCTCCGATGGCTCGCTTTAAATACTTCGCGGACCAACTCTTATATCGTCCGTGGTGCCGTTATCTTCCGAGTCTCTCGCGCTCACATCAGCTGCCGCACGAGATAAGAGGGCAAACACGTGAGAAGCCGGTAAAGGACTTGGATTTTACGTATTTGAATAGGTTATATTGCAGAGTCTAATCCATGACGTTACTTCAAAGAAAAATATAACACCCATGGGATTCGAACACGCGGCCATACAGGCTACCTGTATACTGCCTGGCGAGCGAGTTACCCACCCAGCTACGGCTGCTGACTCATCCGAGCTCGACATCTCTCGTTAGGACAGAATTAAAAGGAATACAATAGGTATTTTCACTGTTCCAATTGTTTATCAAGTACCAATACATAACAAGTTGAGTTGCGATGGTTTTAAGTAAATATGTGGCCAATTCAATCGGTGTTTTGATTCTTCAGAGCAATTAATTTAAACTTTAATTGTCGCTCCCATCTACTTCGATTCGATCCCGTTCCTCGACTTGCCTTGACTCCTTAATTCCCGGCTTAACTCCTCATTACCCATTGCCACGGTTCGGATTCGAAAACCGCTGGTGGTGGGGATAATTCAGAAGAAACCCAATCCCTGCTATTATGAGAAAAAGATAAATTCCAGGTGGAAAGGAAAATGGGTTGGAAAACTTTTGTATTAAGTACATCAAATGTGCTTTAAACTTATTTTCTCATTGGAGATTTTACTTGGGTTGTTTAAGCAATAAGGATCACTTTTCGAAAATTGTACATCAGTATTAGGCAATTATGTGGAAGAATCAAAAACATTTTCATCAGTAAATTGTTTTCAAACATGTTTAGAGGTGGCGCACTATATGCAAATCATTAAGCTTGACAACCCCGATGATATGGAAAATTCAACGACGCAGGATGCTGATGTTGTGAAAACGGGGCCAAAGAATCGAAACAGAAACGTTGACACGGGAAAAAAGTGGCCTTTTCTGAGTCCACCGAGAATGTGAGCTTCCACCTGGGGCGGCAGCCGCCTTCTACAGGGCGGTGCACTCGATGGTGCTGGTGGCGGTTCCGCCGACCGGCTGGATGTTAAGGGGGATGGATATAAGGCGAACGCCGCGGCGTGGAAACTTTAACGGGCGGAGAGACGTGAGAACGCCGGAGTTCATTGCGAAAGAGAAAGGAGGTGTAATAAAGACGGATCGAAAGGGTTTTGCGCACACAGATTGGGAAGCTAGTCCTCAAGAGTAAGACACTTCGCCTCGGCCATCCATTGAGAAGTGTGAGAAAGAGGTAATCTAGAAGTCTGACCGTGAAATCATAGGCGTGGAATGGCGGCGTTCAAGACGAAAATAGGATATAATGGGTACAACAGAATTGTTAGAAATTCGTGGTGCTCTTTCACTCTAGTGCGGAAAAGAGACCAATAGTTCATGCGGATGGCTACTCAAGTCAATAATAAGACACTAAAATTTCAAGTTTTCTTCCCTTAGTACGAGAAAATATTTGAACCTATCAGCACTGAACATGGAATGTCAAGCGAGCATAGGATTTCGTTGGTTTGTCCGAGTAGATATTAATATTCAGAGAGATTAGTTCGACAGAATATGATAGGCTTACACCATTTTAATTACAAGGATTAAAACAGTAGCAAGAGTTCCCTCCACCTCAATGGAAAACCTTTGTTCGATAAATTATTAAATTAAAGTGAATTTAATGATTCAAGAGTCTGAATATTAATTTTTTAAATCTTTGAATTAGTCTCGGTTGTTTACTGTAAAAATCACGCATCGTTTTCATGATGGAAGGATATAAAAATGGCAAATAATACCAGTCAAACGTATGCAATGATGCCATACATTTCATTCTTTTCAGAAGTCGCTGGATTCTCTGACCAAAGGAAACAAAACCTGACAATAGGACTTAAAGAGTAAGAGGAGGTGCAGAAAAAATTGGGAATGGTTTTCTAAAATGATTCATTCCTGTTAGAAGCAATTATGCAAGATGATAACTGGAAAGCATGGTGTGAGATTATGATACTAAAAACCTTCAAGATATGGGCAAGATCAAAGGAATTGGAGGAAAAGCCGATCCATAAGCCTAATTACATACTAGTAGCGCCGATTTTTATATTGATATCAAGCAAACAAAGATCACACCTTAAGGTTCAAAAAGTTCAAAATCGAAAATAGAAAAGTAGCAAATCCAAATTTCAGTTGTAAGCTATAACGAGGGTAATAGGAAATTAAAAGTATCATTGCATAACTGCACCTTGCCGGTTATGCATGACGATAATTTAATATTAACCTTGGGAGGACAAAACAAGGCATACTTTTTTAAACAATCGAGGAAAGATTGACCTTACTCAAGAAAGCATTTTGAAAATACGGATTTGCGTTCCTTTAAATGCTAAGAAATGCTTTGCAGCGATAAAATTTTATTCAAATCACGGGAGTGGACTAGCTGTAGTTGTTGCCGCGGGGGCGCTCAATTGATCGTATCTGAAGAGCCTTCGGTCATTTAAAGGAAAACTCATGCAGATCGGATTGTCAGCAGGGAAGGCAGGAGCGAAGCTAGTGGAACGACCAACACGTCCCCCAGTCCAGTACGGAATATAAGTAAATGCAGGAACAGAGCAGAGAGGTTGAACCAGCTAAAACATGAATCATACTTCAAAAAACTTGAAAGATAACACAAAAAACTGCAAAATAGTAACAGCCATATGCACAGATAGAATGTTAAACCCGGGTTATGGAGGTTATACTTATTATTGTTAGTCGTGGTATAAATGAGGATTTCAATGGAGCTGAAAAACGTATTAGGCTTCGAATTGGGCTTAAAAAGTGCTAACTCCCTATAAAATAGGTTTCCCTATCAACGAGATTCCTTAGAACTGGTCTAAAAATATTAACACATCCGTATGACTTTTATTACGAATGGTATACCGGAGCTGAAGCATCGCAGAAAGACTATGACTCTCAGCCCATGAGCCCACTAGCGTCGAATAACAACATTCAGGAAAATATTTGTGGGAAAGCAAGGTGGTACACAATTTTGTTCGTTTCTGGAGCGGAGCTGATAGAAAGATTCTTCTCAGTGATGACAGACCTTGATATCTTTTACTCCTTTTACTGGATCATGTCATCCTTTACCATCGAGACTACGGCGTCATATACCTCGTATCCATGCATATCACTCGATGTCTCTGGTTCGTCCTAGTAACTATTTCATAACCTGATGACTGTCAACCTATTTTTCCAACTTTTGACGAGAAAAGTGTTATAAACTGGTTCGGATAGGGGGTATACCTATATCTGGCAGCGATGCAATAAAATTGTGTGCACCAAAAATTTCATTATAACTCGGAATGCATAACAACTACCCGAAAGGGTCATTTGTCAAATAAAAGTTGAAGGTTGAAAGAGTAAAAAAAAAACTCCTGTACAAGAATTTTTGACACCATCACAAAAAATAAGATGACCGCAAAGTAGGAGTAAAAAATCACGCGTCGACTCATGCATAAATTTTGAGGAAAGGGTTGACTAGTGGAAAGCACGAGCGAGTCGATTCGCCGACGTCGTGCACAGAGTCGCGTCAGAACCCCCCTCCTCCCCAAATCCTCTTTCACCTACCAGAGGTAGGTACCTAGGGAGCGAGTGAAATGGCGGAGTCTCGGGCTAGACAACGAGTGCATAGGGTAGAGCGAGAGAGAAGATAGGAGAGGAACAAATGAGAGAAAAGGAAAGGGAGATCTCGCCAGAGGAAGGAGGTGAAAAAGAGGAGTGGGTGGAGGGGGAAATGTAGAGGAGGAGGAGGAGGAGGGGAAGATACGGAGGGGAAGGCAGGGAAGGTCATTGTACCCTTTCCCGGTGCTTGCTTCCCTTCCCCTCTCCCCCTTATATCCCCTCCCGATTCCTGCCTCCTCTCCCTCGCATCTCACGCCAAGGGGATGGGGGTGGGGGAGGAATGGAGGGGGGTGAGATGGCAAGGGGGGGAGGGGGAGGTGGATGTTGGGTGGTGGATGTGAAGTTTTTCGGCGTGAACGTCATTCTCTCCCCTATATCCCCTCACCATTACGCCCCTCCTTCCCCCCGACCAACACATCCATTTCCATCCCTCCGACGACGAAGGCTGGAGCCTCCAGGTATACATAACATCCCACCGCGAGCGAAGAGGCGGCCGAGAGCCAGCCAGCCAACACTTCGCCAGTTGGACTGCGCTTAGAGGGATGGATATTCCTATCTTATTGGGGGGGATCCGGCTGGCTCGGTTGCTAGAGGACTGGCTTTCCATGCTGCAGGCCCGTGTTTAGACCCAAGAAAGTTTCGGAGATTTATTAAAGGCATTTTACGATCCTCTTTTTAGTGCTGAACCTTAAAATTCAACTAAAAGAAAAAATTCGGAAGGACACTTCCCGCATTAACATTTGCAAAAATTTCAAAAAAGAATGGTTTAAAATTCTATTCAGTAGAGTAAAATTCGGCTTTTCTGTATTTAATGCAGTATCCCAATTCATAATGAACCTAAGAGCAACAAGACGAATACAGGATATACTCTTCATCGCTCTAAGACAATGAATTTCTGTGAAAAAGGTGTGCATATTACTCATGACTGAGGATTTCAACTCGATGGAATGAAGTATGTATTTGGGCAATGATGATGTAGTGGCTAGAGTACTGAAATCTTATGCCCAGGGCCCGGGTTCAAAACCCGTGGAAGTGGCGGAGATTATTTTGAGGAATCCTCGAATCTCTCGGTCCGTACTTAAGTGCTGTGTACACACTACTTCAAGGGCTGTACTCCACCCTTAGATGAAATTGAGAACCGTGGACATCTTGGCGCCTTTCGTCAAGAGTATAGTAACGCTGACGCCAGTTTTCCCTCCACATCCAGTCCATTCCGTAACACTCCCACCGATTACCAAACAACCCACTTATCCTTAATGGTGCAAATGAACTCAGCTGTGGGTCATCTCCCCCATTATCTACCACTGCCTTTGGGTGGGTTATCGCGTGCGAAAGGGACTTCGGAAGGACGACTGTCAGGTGGGGGTAAGGTAGATAATTTGCTCTTTACACTGCCTGCCCTCTCTTTTACGCAAAGGAAGTAAATAGGGAGGAGAAAAGAAAGAAAAACCTCTTTGGGGTCGGATGGTACCCCCCTCTTTCCTCAACGACAGCCTTCGCCACTGCTTTTTTTTCCAAATGCGAGTTCGATGTTTCACTGCTAGCGTACAAATCACTCGAGCGAAGCCAAGGGGGCTCTAAGACTTCCCGCTAAGGTTTTGCCATTGTTCATTGCGAATCCTTTCGGCACCTGTGATAATCTACATTTGACATCTCGAACACCATGATTATCCACATATCACTAAACGATTCTATTAACGGGCGAAGCTATCAACACTCTAGGTCCTTTAAGTCCCAGCCATCTTTCACGCATTTAATCCAGTCAGACATTTTAATTACTATTTTATTCTATTTAGAACAAAAACATGAGTAAGGCGAGATCAAAAATCGTCAAAAATTGCTCGTAGGAATCCTCCTCATAATCTATTCTCTCCTAACCATGCCTTAGTCTTTTTACTTCATTAAACTTACTATATTGATTCATCTCTTTCAGGTATAAAAATATAATATGTCGACGGTCATTGAGGTGACTTAAATTAATAAACAAAATAATATGTAACTACCTGAGACAAGATTTCTCTCGCAAACGAAATATGAAAACTCGAGAATGCCTGGGTGACGAAGCAAAGAACGTAAGCCGACTTATATTTTATGCCGTGTACTGTTTAATTATCACGTTCTATCTACCCCTATACACTAGCCCGTGTGATATATTCTAAAAAAAGTCCGAAATACCGAAAAATATAGTAAATGTTTCACATGTGTTAACCATAGCGGATTTCCAGGGAGCGGAAGTCATATCGTCGGTCATACGAAGGTTTTTTCAGTGAAGAGTGACTAGGTCTCTCCCCAGTACTAAGCCCAGCGGTGCATGAAATCACGTGCCTACGGCAAGAGGGGGAACATACTTTCCCTGGGCGGTCTATTGTTTCCAAGGGATTCTCAAGTACCTAGAAAAGTTATTCAAACTGAGTATGGGTGGTGGGTGACTGACGCACTAACGAAATTCATTACGTTCCGGTATCAAGCCGCAATATATGTCCGACTGCTCAACAATTGACATTTTACCCGTGAGGGATATGCCTACGCTCTGCCAAAGTATATCTAATGAGAGTAGTTGCAATACGTTCCGCGCGAGAATCGGTCTTTGAACTAAAAAAATGAAAAGTCAATGCACGGATCTACTTTGCAGTTACGCTACGAGAAAATCAAATTCTAAGAAGAAAAATGGTTAGTTTTTCTGGCCCGATTGACCCTTGTAAATGTTGAAAAGTTTAAATCACCGAAGGACTTCAACTAAATAAGCGTTATCATTTCTCTACGACTTAGACGTCATAATTTAATAAAAACAGCGCAACGGCTAAACGGGCACCTCATCCATTTACTTTAAAAAATTACCAAAAGGCTTTAAAAACATTAGGCATATTTCGCATAAATGCGTATAATATTTGGAAAGTCTCGTCTGCTATATTTTCAGCAAGAAGGCAATTTCAGTTTTCAATTCAAGTTTCAGGAACACTTATTCCATTAAAATATTAGCTTCTGGCGTTGAAATCTCCGAACAGGACGTTATACCACAGTTATACTATAATGATCCTTCGACCGGATAGCGAGAATCGTTAGAGATCATCGTTTTGAATTATCAACAACCACAAGGTAAATGTTCATGTCCATACATACATATACGCAATTCTACTATCTCCCCATGTGGCCCACTAGAGGCATAAGCGAATTAGGATGAAATAATCGCGGTGGTGAACACGCACAATGAATACGATAAGCAGAAACTACAAGGGAAGAGAATAATTTGTTGGGTGGACAAATGCACACATTACGCAATTATGCCTCATTACTGATTATCTTTGATGGTCCCTGACTATGAAATAACTGTTGTGACTTAACATTTTCAGAATGATAAATTGTGATTTTCAGTGCAGCATTTTTCAATCCGTTTTACATCTACATCTACATCTACATACTACCCCGCAAGCCGCCTCAATAGGCGTGTGGCGAGGGGTGTAAGGACACCAGCCGTTTACATATAAAAAGGAAACGCTCTATGAAATTACGCCTAGCATTTATTAAAGTCCCTTATTGTTCGGGGGAAAAACGAATTCCCATACCTATCCGTTCGGCAAAATATCTCTCTTAATTTATCGTTTCTGTCGGACCTGGAAATATAGTGGGGTTCTAATATGATGTTCTCCGTGTCGCTCTGAAAGATATCTATTCTCAATTGCTCAAGTAATCTAAGCCTAGCGCGCAGCCTCCGAGTCTCTAGCGGCTCCCAGCCTAATTCGTTTAACATCTGCGTAACGCTGTCTGTACGCCCGTAGCAGTTTTTGACGAATCGCGCAGTTTTCCTTTGTATTTTATTAAGTTCCCGAATTAATTCTTTCTGCACCGGATCCCATATGCTTGCTGCATATTCAAGGTGTGGCCGGACGAGTGCGAAATAGCACCTCTCTTTTACTTTTTCATCTGAGAATCTTCCCACAATACGCTTGACGAATCCTAGCTTCTTCAGAGCTCTGCCACAAATATTTCTTATATGTGTTCCCCACGATAGGTTTGAGGTTATCGTAACTCCCAGATACTTAACTTCATCTGTCGCCTTTATCTTAACGCCATCCACAGCATATACACGGGGATAGTTGGACGACCTCCGCAAGAAATGTACCGCCGCACATTTGCTCAGATTAAGTTCGAGTCCCCACTCTTGGCTCCACACATGAACGTTGTTTAAATCCGATGATAGAATTTCAAAGTCAGAGTGATTTAGAAATTTTAGTAGCTGTCCCTCTGAGGTAGCTCGTAAGAAGTCGCAGAAACTATTTTTTGTGCATCGTACAGAATCAACCACCATTGTACTATAATTTTGAACTCTGTTGATGTAGTCGAAGGCCGATAATTTTCAACTGCTATCAAGTGTCTTCCTACCGATCTGTCCGTTCAAAACTAATTTTCAAATGGTAATCCGAAACGGCGGGGTAGGCTTACAACTAGGGGCGGAAATGTTCAATTCCCTCCAAGCCGAAGACGAAGAAAAATGTATATCCTAACGGTTTGTCTGGCAGATTACATATTATTTTGCAAGTCGACAGGAGCCATTTACCACGTCAAGAGGAGAGCCGAAGTCGTTTCAGTAGAGCTAGGACAAAGGAATTTAGAAATTAACATAAAAATAACGGCTTTATCACGCAATTCAGACGCTAACTCATAAGTTAGAATACAGGAAACGGATGAGTTACTATTTATGAAATATTATTACAGCATACTAATCTTAAATACTTCAAGTAAATGTTTCAGCGCAATAGCAAAATGAAATTTATAAGATTTTTATCATTTGAAAATGTTATTATTGTATCTCAGACTGATGAAGAGATTATTTCTTGAAATAATCTCTCGATCAGTCTGAATAATAATTATTTATTGAAATAATTGAATAGCATGTTTAGATGTGCGGACCATATAAATAGCAGCAATCTACGTCGCTATTAACGAGCTATTTCAATTATTCCTCTACTTTTGTGCCCCCTTAGCTTCAACTTACCCACTTCAACACACACTATTTCTCCGAGAGGCATCAAAGTAGAATCACCTTGTAATAAATAAGGAAGTCAACTATGGAGAAGACCTGTTTCCAAGCTATAACGACCTCATCCACGGATAATTTTTCCATATGATCAAATTATTGATATTCTTTCACAGACAATAAATGCAGATTCAACTAAATATGGGAGAAAAAGAATGGAAACATATTTTTTTCTATCCCGACGCGTGACGTCAAAGTTAATTCAGGCATCTCGAGCTGGAATAATTTTCCATCTTCAGTAATTGGCTGCATCTTTCCAGGGTGTGTCGAGAAAATCTGTATAAAACAGATATTTACTAGAAGACCATGGCTTAGAATTGCCCTAAAGTTTTCACATGTACCATTTTTACGTATAGGCATTATTTAAGCAAGTTAGACAAGTCTCTCTAAAGAACGGAAGTACTAGCACGCAACTTAAGGAGCTCCCAAAGGATTCATTCAACTTTCATTTAACGTGTGGCTACTTAGCAGCGAGCAAAGTTTGAGAGAAATTCTCAGCGAGAGTGTTTGATTTTCCGTGCAGATTGAAAGCAGTCTTTCACATGAATCACTTGAAAGAAAACTCCATTAAGAGCCAAAAAAATAGAGTAAATCTGATCCTTACGCATGCCGAATTAAGTCCTCCGCTCGAAGCAAGACCTGTTACGCGAGCAGGCGGAAGTCGAGTGAAAGGCGAGCAGGAGTGAATAGAAATAAATGAAGAATCACGTTCGGTGCAATGGCACCGACGATTGATTCGGAACAAGGCAGCTAGAACAATCTAACCAGAACAGGGAACAGACCAACCACAAGAGCAACGATTTCGATCCCAAAGAAACATATCTTTAACATTAAAACACAATTTTTATTTGTCTCCGACGCTCATCAAAGTAATTCCTCATTCCAAATAACGGTAGAATAATATGATTAACAGTTGTGAGCGGCGAAACCAACCTCATGCTTGTACTTAACCACAGCGCCTCAATTCCACAGGAAAACAAATAAATTCCCGGGGCGTTGGAGGTAAAACTCGAACCCGAAAACCAATTCGGTTTTATCCCGATTGCCAACTTCCTCCAAAAACCGTCACGATTCAATTAAGCAGTGCCATTAAATTACTTTGGCTAGCCTCCCCTTCGGTTTCGTAACTACGGATCGTTCCATGGAAGTGACTAAGGAAATTATATCACATGATTTCAATGCCTGTACTCCTAGGCCCTTTCCAGGGAATCGCAAAAAAACCATTGCTTCGAATCAACAAATTTCGTAATCAATTTTCTTAAATACTTTGCATCTCAGGTCCATGGAGGCACCCTCAATATACAACAAACATTTCAGGGTCAGGTAGGAACTTCCCTCGAACTTACAAATATTAAAAATATATGTCCATCAGTTTTTATATTTAACTTGCGCCACAAAAATATAAAATTTTAATGAAACCCTCGCTCTTTTGAAACACATAGTACAAAAAATATAACGACTTATTTCCAACTAAAACCATCTAATTAAACATATTAAAAATATTTTTCACTCATTATTTTTTACTACGGTCATTCATTTGCAGAAAATCTTCATTGTTAAGAGAGTTCCTGTTAAGCTTTTCTCACTCAAGTTATCGCTTAGTACCTCAAAGTAATGCGTAGCTCAATTACCCAGCAAATAAACAAGTACTTCCTAGTGTTACTTAGTTCTTTTCTTCTTGCTCCTCTTGAAGGGATTGAAAATATTAATTACAGTTCATAACTAAAACATAATTTATCATACATCGTTTCAGTAAAAAAGGATTTTCTTAAAGATGCTCTCATATAATCGTCAGCTTCAATGTACAAAACACGATACTTATTTATCATTTAACTCACCATATGGCGTAGTTGAATGAAACTCTGGTTCGTAATGAATGGAGTAACGTCGTGATGATCTCGAGATTGACAAGAGAATGCCGGTGCGGTAGCATTTTTATGCCTGTGAAAATATATTGTACGCCTCCTATTACTATTCGAGTTTCCAATTCGGATTCTTTAACAATACTTTATGGCGCATATTAAAACGCGCCGCGCATTTTTAAAGGCACAACAGTACAGTTCCCTGTGAAATGAATCACTAAAATCCGAACGAGATGCATGAATAAAGGTGCGGAAAATTAAACGGCAGAGGAGAAAGGGAACAACACCTTTTCCTACTCTCGTCTCATACGCGTATTTATAGATGAAACAAACAAACAATAACCGAGGTGTAAAAAACTTTTAAAAAATATATTCACTCTTCTCCTAGCCGCAAAAGGTAGATAGGTATATGAAGGTGCACTTATATATTATTCACGTGTATGCATATGTGTAAACTCCCCGGACTCTGTCTCTCTCCCTCTCCTTCAGCCACGCCTACGTCGGACGCGCGAGCAAACTTCTATGGAGCGCCGGTTTTATCGGAACTGGCGCTATTCCTCATCGCATCGACGCTTTAAGCATTAATTTATTATTTTCATTCTCCCTCTGAGCCAGCCAACCAACCTAACCCCTCCTCCTCCCCCCCCCTCTCAGCGCCACATACTACCCTCCAACTCCACTTGCCCCTACGCAATCAAAAAACTTTAAGCTTCCTCTACCACTACCACCTCTCTTCCCACCTTCCCCCTCTCTCACCCCTCATTCCCCATTCCTCAGCCATCATATTCCTCTCCCCTATCTACCCACCTACCCTCCCCCCCTCCTTCCCTGTCGAATCCGTGTGAATGAACCTCTCAACCGGTTTACCCAAACCCTCCCCTCCCAATGTTCCCTTCCCTTCCCCTTTTCACTGTCTCTCCCTCCCCCCTATCCCTCAACTCACCCCTCCAATCCATTACTCCTTCTCCTCACTATCCTCTCCTCCCCTTCTCCCTCCTGCCCCTTAACCCACCGAAGCTCCCGTCCATTTCCTACCCCTATATCTCCTATACCACTTGCCTTACTTACACAATAATAATTCGCTCGCAATTCTCTTTATGTTATGTTTACACATAAAATATTGAACGGAGACTCGCAAAGGAAATGTAACAATAATTACATTCAGACAGTCATTCATTACGGACGGCAGAGTCAACATTTACAGTAATCAGTCAAAACAGTAAGGGAACGATCAGTCCTTTATTTCAGTAATTCTTAAGACGTGAACACAAACAATTATGCCCTTGGTAGTGAAAAATCCACCCAGACGGGACACAAACCGGCAGCCACATTGTTTGAGGTAGTCTTCACTCCCACGCCACCGAGATCAAAATAAAGGGTTTGAAAACACATAAAATTAACAAACACGACGATTGTAGGGATGGGAGGAAATGAATGCAATAATGACTTAATAATGAGGAGGGGAAAAGGGATTGAAAACAGATATGATGGACAAAAGCGGCGAGTTTAGGGAAAGGTAAAAATGCGGAGTTCAAAAGGTAAAATTCGATTGGACTGGGTGTCTAACCGGATCGCCCGATGATTCGAACGTTGCATACGTCGTATCGCGTCAGCTGGATAGCCGAGACGAAGTAGAAAGGTCCGGGTTCCGGACCTTTCAATTTCACGTCAGATTTCAATTTGTCTGGGTGGGTTTTCCAGCACCAAAGGCATGAGTGTTTGAGTTGAATATCCGAGGAGTTAATTATATGGTGGGACCGCATAGGCCTGAATTCCCTCCTAATAAATATGCCATTGCTGTCATTATTATTATTCTTTCATTTGCCATCAGCAACTTACTGGTATTATATCACACTTGAGCATTTTCACATACAACACTATTTGACGATAGTCACGTAAGGATAATTCATATTCATAAGGAAAAAGTTACCGGAGATCGGGATCGAAAGGTATGAGAGCATTCTTGTTTCATCTGATCTTCCTCCACCTTTCTCTTCCCTTCTTCTCTTCCCAGTCCTAAGGCATTGAGTTCCTTTTTCTCATTTCTCCGCTATTTCCTTCATTCGTCTTCCTGTATCTCTTTTCCTGATTCTCACTCCCTCCCTCATTCCGCATTCTCGTTAAGTATCCGAGGGAGATGCATGTAGGAATACGCACCTGGATGTGTGCATGTTGCATCTTGAATGTGCCTGCGTTTCCTTCAGTGTGCTTTCACGTACTCGCGTGAGTCCATATGCAAATATGCGTATAGCAATTAGCACAGACACGTTGAAGTATAGAGCCTGCGCAAGGACTTCGGCGTAAGAGTTCTGTGTTCGGCAATCAATACGTAGAATTCCCCTAATTGATTGAGGCTCACCGTAATTGTGTCTCTATCCCTTTTCTAGTAGTAACAAGTTCATTTATAAGTCATTATAATCTGGTTGAACATAGTTCTCCACCGGGCCTAAACTAATAAGACATCAGGATATTTTACGATACAAGATTTAAAATGGCCATTTCCCAACTATTGACAATATTAAAGATTCTTGAAAAGTGAATAATATTTTTCCAATAGTTTAAATTTAATATCTTTATTTCTGAGCTAAAGGAGACACACCCTTTTCACGGCAATGGAAATATAAGGCACAGAATAGCTGGTAAACGGGCGAAAAATAATGAATTTTCATTTTGAATTATTTTTTAAGCTGACTTATGAATAAGAACTGATTGATATTGAGATTCCTTTTTCTATCGTTGAAAATTTCCTTATGCATATTCGTGATTCGGTGCGATCAGATTCCCTAGGTAAGCATTAATCGTCATCGATTCTATGTATCGACCAGAGGAAAGGGGTATGACTATAATCGCAGTACACCATGAAATATTCAGGAGGGTCGCTACTTTTTCATAGACTGTAGTATCGGAGCATTCAGTATTTATATGGAAAGCCACGATGAAATGAAGGAATATCGAGCACTGCATGTTACGCGTCATATAGGATCATTATACGCCATGACTCAAATGAGCGTCATTAACTCGTACATCCAGCTACGCAACCGTGATTAAGAATATATTTCCTGTTTCAGCGGATATAGTACTTAGAAGCCAATTGATTTTTAAAACGGGAAGTATATGAGCCATTGGCAAGCAGATTTTCATTGGTTCGTTTGCTATTTTATGTAAATGAGAGCAAACTGACGTGACAGCTGTCTCAAGAAATTAATATTGGACAATATGATCGGCCGCAGAGAGAAAATAGAAAATCCTAATTCCTCACATACTCATGGTAGTAAAGAACAATACAATAAAACCGTGAAAAGGCTCGTTGAGATAAATACCTAACAGAGGAATAAATTACCGGGAGAAAGTTTTGCGGTTGAAAAAAAAAATATTACTTAGCCTATATGTCCTGAAAATCCTAATGTAGTCATGGAAATGTAGTTTTCACAAATATTTTGAAGATCTATAAGAATATTTTTGTTTGAAGACTTTTGCAGCTTTTTTCTTTAAATGTTGATGTTTTCTTGAACTTGTTCGGGGTATGCTGCGTAATGTTCATTCTTAAAAATTCAACGTTTCGCTTCTCCTACGGAAAGTGTTATCAAGAGAATGGAGAATTCTCTTGATAACGCTTCCAGTAGGAGAAGCGAAACGTTGAGTTAATAGAAATGAACATTACGCAGCCTACCCCGAAAACATTATATCATTTATATCTATAAAAATACTTAGAACATTAAGAAGAAGGATTATATCGCTCTAATTGATAATATATGGCATAATGAACTGGAATAAAGGTAGGAGTCAAAGTGTAAAACTCCGAAAATCGAGGTAAAATAGACTTGAAAATAGATCGAGGCTGGGTAAACTACTTGCAATATCGTTTTGATCTGCTTCACTAAATACTGTTACAACATATCAAGGATGAGAAGCAGATAATTTTCCATTCAGTAATTTTTAACTTTCCCTTTGATCGTCATTGATATGAATTCAGGACCATATCATACATGATTAAATAGTACCAAGGGGTAAGAGACATTGGCATGAAATTTTATGAATTTTAAACCATCCTTTACTAACAAATTTAGGCAAAATTTTGACAAATAATTCTTGTGAAACGGCATACGGAATATTTTGACAAGGAAATGAAGCGCAAAAATCTATTCTTGCCATTCCGCAGGTATTAAGCCAAGAAATAATTTTCTTCGGCAAACATAATTACAACCTGTGAATAAGATTATCATCGGAGGCAAACTTAATAACATCATGCATTTTAAATTTGAAATTGGACTGTTTTACTGACTGTATGAAGACAATTTTTGACATTAAAAACACAGGAAAGACGAACGACAGATTGAAACGCATTCCAGAACATTCTTCTTGATAACCAACTTGAAGCTTGCTTGATTCCCCTCCCGTATTTCCCTCGCTTAGATCCCAATAAATTACTCAGCCATGAATAGAAGATACGGACAAACACAATTAACAGACTACGGCTTAAGCTGTATCCTGGTACATTGTTTTCACAGTCACATCCAAATTTTGAACGATAATCCGTATTTCATCATGTTTGGAGATTATGGCTCGACTAAATTAAGCTGCCTTCAGTAAGACAAGATACAGCACCGTATTTGCATCTGATATCTCAGAGTAATCCCCCACATTTTGAGTGAAATACTGATCGCCCGGGTTAACCGTACACTTTTCCCCAGAATAGAAAAATTTCTATTTCGGATTTTTCTATTTTCCCCCCAGGTAATTTATGCACAAGTTTACACCAGAAAGTTGAATCAACACTTTTAAAAAGAATTTCATGGACCATTGACAGGAAAATGGGATTCACAAACAGATTGCAGCTGGTTCAAGTTACTCGTTTATCTGATGGGAACAATAGTGTCCTGTAGGTTGATGAGTTCCCAAGCCAGACAGAAACAGAAGTAAAAGATAATTTCCCTGGCGTGGATATGGAAGAAGGAATCAAATAAATAAAATCCACAGTTAGGTTAACGGCTGATAACACAATAAATAGATATATATGGAAATTAACTTGACCTGGTCTGTATTTTCTGACTTTTCGTTAAGTCCGCAATTGCAAATTCAGGAAAGTAAATAGGGAATTAGTGGAATTAATGTAACTCGTTATAATTGACCATGTTAGAAGACTATTCGGGAAAAGGAAGTACAGACCAAACAAAAGAAGCGTGCCAGGTACTTTGCGAGAAAAACAAACAAGGAGTTCTGGATATTAGAAAAGAAAATGATGAGGGGAATAAGGAATGATGATGAATAATTGGCTGAGATGAAAATTCTGCGAAAATTCAACTCAAATGGTTCATTTAGAACATCAGCGATAAAAGTTGGCTGGTTTTCGGAGCAATTAAAAGACTGGGACGCAATATAAAGCATGAAAATACACAATTTGTACATGAAAATATATTATGCCAGAGCCAATCTCAGCTGACTCGCGACTGATGCTTTAATTGCAGAGGATCTGGGTTCAGTTGGCAAAGGCAGATGCGTATCTTCAAATGACTATTAGTGTTCTGGAGAGTATAATTTCGCTAAATTACATCACTTCTTGGGAGTCGTATGATCTTAATACTTTCCTATTTCAAAAACTTCCGAACGCTTTATTACTGTCTTCCCTCTGGATCTTAGTATTAAGAGTTATTTGGGAGGGAAGTGATTTGCGATGACCTTCCAGCCATTTGGGAAATGTGAGCAACTGCGCTTTAGGAAGGCTTTTTGGGAAGTGAGAGTGAGCTGGAGAGATGCCTAGCGAATGCATCACTCCTCTTTGTACAAAGTAGTGCAGGAAGTCCACAATCCAACGCCCTTTATAATGGAAGGGGTACTCTGCTAGAATTTCCATCCCCGTAGTATCCAATCGGATCGGATACGGCGCCGGCACCATGGCCCTGGCGGGAGTTTTCGCCTTGGGAATCCTTTAGCAGTAACCATATTTCTCAAAATATGTACCACAGAAGTGTATAAACTCTACGCTTTATCCTTTTCTTTAGTGACTCATTTATAACAATTGTTATGGTATTTGTAAAAGTATATAATCATCATTTGGTGCTCTACCAAAGAATGTAAGTGCTTGAACGGCCCTGCCAATACTTTTCTCGAGCTCGAGAGGTATTTTTTAACGTTTCCTTCCCTAAACTATAAATTTGCTAATATTGAATCCCTCCTTTACCCCAATAGGATTTTTTTCTTCCCTTATAAAATCAAAAATTCCTACTCTACTCCACTCTCACTCAACATTCTTTTCTCTGTCATCCTTTTTAGCGTATCCTTATCTCCTAGTATATCACAAGTAAACATGGTCAACAAATAGGGGATTAAGTTTGTTTGGTAGCCAAAGTACTGGCTTCCCATTCGATCCATCGATGGCCCGGGTATGAATAACAGCAGTAGCGAATATTTTTTAAAGAAATTCGGATCCCTACTTGGGTGCTATGGCCTCAGATGTAGTGCACCTTCCGCCCTGTGGTGCTTTCGTTAAAAGTAGGCCCATGTCGAAGCTGGGTTTCTCTCCAGCCTTCGCTCGTTCCCAAATAATCCTAACCCTACCAAACTTCTTCCATAGGGCGAATCGGCCTCCAAAAAATTGTTAGTTTACCAACACGATTATATCCACTTTATCATAAGCCTGTGCAAAATACCTTTTAAACTGACAATCGTTGATGCTATCACTCTTATTACAAAAAATGTCGCATAAACGTGGGTGAGTAAAGTTATCAGAGATTTTCTCATTTCTATCGTTGAGTCCTCAGTGCTTTAAGGTTATATTTCAATCTCCATGGAGCCTCAGGAAAGAAAAAAGTCTCACGAGACAAATAAAAAAGCCTACAAAGTCAAAATAACTCGGTATATTTATGTACCTGCGATGATTGATTTCATAAAGTGGGCAACGGCTGATGATTGATAGCCCCGGCGCCAAACCTCTTTCAGCAAGAAGCGCGTAGTATGACAGCACCACACGCCGATGTATGCATAACATATACAAGAGTAGAGATTTTAGCAAACCCAGGGCTACGATAATGTATTATTTGACATGTGAATCAAGCTATCTATTTGTATTTGAAAGGAGAGCGGGGGAACCAGTACCTAAATATTACGAGGCAAAATGAAAGACATAATAATCGCGAAATCACTAAGCAGCGTACTCATGCTGTTTGCGAACGCCGTAGGTGGAAACAAGAATTATTAACTATCCACGTAATCATTAGTGGAATTGCGGTCGTCCACGCGAACAAATAGCTGAACCAGCTTATACGCAAATTCACACTGAATGCTTAATGAATGAGAGCATGATTTTATGCGGAATAGTCAGTGGCGTTCATTTGATCCAATACCAATACTGTATCCGACGTATAACCATTACACGTAACAAAGCACCAATCCGCTTAAATCTTTGTGGCATAGTATTGTCACGATTATTCGAGTGAAAGCAGAGGCTGTCTTGTATACACGAAAATCGCATATTAAGGAGAGATATGAATAGTGAAATAAATTTTAATTACTATAAACTATTTGCATATAAGTGAATTGCATTGAATTTAAAGCTCTCTCAAACAAAGTATTCTTTACTTTATAATTACAAAAGCACTTGATGCAAGCCTCAGATCATACAACAAATTTGGCCTTAGATCGTTCGGACTCAACCGCGAAATTATAATTCGAGTAAAAAACTTCATACTCACCCTGCATTGATTACACCCACTCATACGATTTAAGACAATATCTTTTTAATCTAACATATGTCTACCTACGGATTTTGAAATTGTTTTTTTTAAATCTCATTTAAGGTTTAAGGAATCAAAAAAGCCTGATCGCCACTGCTTCATTGGAAGAAATGAAAAATACCCATTCAATTTGTGACCATGTTTTTATGAAATTCTAAATAAAAAGTCCTCTCTATAAAATACCCAATAGGTAGGTACATACAATTATACAAGGACCATAATGTCTTGCAATAAATCACACCATTAGATGCGAAAAACGAAAGTGATTGGATCTGGAAGCAAGTTATAATGAAGAGTTGTTGGCCTGCAGAATAAAATTTGAGTTTCCTTAGTATAGAAAATGAAAACTTTGATGTTTTAAAGCAACATACGGCTTGTTGTTTTTAATCAAAAAGCACTAGTAAATTTAAACCTCGGTCGGTTCATTTGTGCTCATAAAAAACTGTCAATAGCATGATTCATATGTGTAGGATATAATCCAATATTTACGTTGAAAAAACTGACATGCATCAGCATAGTAGATAGTTTTCTAAAATAAGAGAGTTGTAGCGGGGAACTCTTATCTTTCAACACTCATTTTTCAATGCTAAATTACAAAATATAACACTGGGTTTGGAGTTGATAAAGTTTGTTTTTATTCCATTTGTATGCAACCAAGATTTAAGAATATAAATATCACCATAGAAAAACCTTGAAAATGGCATATGCACGTAGAAGACATGGCCGGATAATAATAAAGCCAGTCTGTAATATACCAGCTTTTCCTGTTCCGCAATGTGGAGATTTTTTCCATAAAAGTAGGTACGCCATAACCTCAAATCAGTACAATAGCATTATAAAAAAAGTATGCGTTAAATTATAGAGTTGGTCATGTCTTTTTTTTTAAATCTCAACTTCCTTTTTTGCAGGAAAGTTGATCTCACCTTTGAGGTACATACTACATTTATGAGTGCAAACGTTTTTATCTTTGTATTATCATAATTGTTATTAACTGTTTTCCTTGCATTGCGCTGTAGCCCTGACGATACTTTAGTTAAAAGGCGAAACGTCGGCAAAAAATGAAGTTGAGATTAAAAAAAAGACATGACCAACTCCTTATAATTTAACGCATACATTAATTAAGTGGTCAATAACCAATTCAACGAAATTATAAATAAAATTCATTCGAATGACGGATATTGACCCGGCAAAGAACAAACAAAAACAGCTTCATCATAGGGGATGAAAAAATTGTTGGCACTTGCTTGGACAGAAAATGAAGTCAGAGAGAGAAAAACCATGCAAAATAAGTATGATAAAAGGGGCGAGAGTCCCACCAGAGGTCCCCGCATGAGTCTTTCGATACCACTGCCCGCCTAGAAATGCTTGATTTACCCTTCATGACCTCAAAATATTCACTAACTTTGCCACCACAGCTGCTGATATATTAAAGGTGCTAATATACGTAAAGTTCAAACGTAGGAGTCCAATATGGTGGGTGAGGAGAGTAAGCTGATGGTGGAAATTTGGAGGAGAAATATAAGTGAATGGAGCAGGCTGTAAATGGCGATTGTAAATGCGATTGTAATAATTGAAGGAGGATACGCTGAGTAAGCGGGAAAGCGAAATAAATGGGCTTTTAGAATACAATTATGAAACAGAAACAAAAGAAGTAAAGAGGAAAAGGAGTGCCAGATGAAGCTGAAGATCCTATGGCAGTATATCTATATAGATTTAAACCTGCCTCAATCTCATCATACGCGTATTCGAAGTGTTCTTATTCATACTAAATGAAATACCAAAATATTCATGCAGGCGGCAGGACGCGACGTGTTTCACCCCACAGTGCTATAACCATGTGCCACAGAGTGTTGAAAGGTGTCGCGCAGTTGAAATGAACTAGTGGATGAGTACCAAGTCCTTCATTCATTCTAATTCATGAATATACACAACTTTCAACGAGTCAAACCTGAAGCAGTAGTTTTTAATAGAACCATTATTGATCACAAAACAGGGCCGTTCCATCATGGGAGCATTAATTTCATTCCACTAAGTATATCAATCTTACTCACCGCCATACGTCTCCTCCTTGGGCTCCACATCCCTTGCTATAATATTATGTCGTCTTGTCACCTCTCTCTACCTCCCTACCTCCACATCCACTCAATAATCCCCTCACCAGCCCGCCTCATTTGAAAAGCCTCACGCCTCCACCCACTACTCTCTTTGAGCAGAGAGGAGGGCTCCAACCCCTCCCTCCTACTCCTCGCCGCCCACAAAACTCTCCTCTTCCTTTATTCCCCACCTCTCTCCACACTCCATCTCTCTTCCTTCTCAGCCGAAGCAGTCACACGTGTAAGCCTCCCAGAGAAGAACAGAGTTAGAGGGAGATGGAGAGGGAGGAAGGGGTCGACTTGGCAACGCCGGAGAATTTGGCAAACCCGTATCCCCCTCCCTCCCTTTCCAACCCCATCCCTTTTCTCCTGCTCATCATCATCCCCTCGGCTCTTCCACCCCTCCTGCTTTATCTTTCCCCCTCTCTCCCTCCCTTCTTTCCTCCCTTTGCCATCTCTTCACTCGCTTCCCCTCTTTTCCCACCATTCGTCCCCCCTTTTCCCTTTCCTCTAAAACGCCACGCATTCTCCCACTACCCCACCTTTACCTCCCCCATTCCGAAAAACCAGGGAGTTTTTTGCTTCTTTCATTTGCCGAGGGAACTTTTTTGAGAATTTTCGTCCGCATCAACTAGAAGAGCCAAAAAACGATTGCAAACAGAGGTATGATATGTACACCAAACAGCATCTAAGTCAACGGAATACCCTGTTGAGCAGTGAAGTGTGGCTGGGTAGATGCGCGAATAATGGTTTTCAACCCCTCGAGTGGAATGGAACATATGCTTTACGACTTGGAATTCGAATCGAGTACCAGAAAAAATCTCTTTTGATGCAGTGGAACTTATGCTCCTCCCCAGAATCTAATCCAATTTCTAAAACGTGTGCCCTGGTCGAATATAATTTTTGAAATCTTTTTCGAATCCAAAAGGGTATGCCCATCTCCAAAATTTGATCGAATTTTTGAAACGTGTGCTAAAATTGAATAGAATTTCTGAACTTCTTTCGAATCCAAAAGACATCGTATGCCTGATTTGTAACTTTTGAATTCAAGAAGTAACAACGGAAACAATCAGTATGGAATCAATAAGGAAAAACTTCAATTAATTAGCTTGAGCTTTCTTTTCTTCATTGTCAGAATTAGTACACCATATAAGCTGGCTCCCTCCGATGGACTTTAACCTTGAAGCAGTGGAAGGGCTTGCGCGTTCCAATGACCCCTAGAGATGAACTGGTGGGAGCAATGATAATTGCTCCTAGTAGGGTCATCCATAACAGGTAGGTTGAAGGCTAGGACCAGACTATTGGTAGTCAACTTGATGGCTCTACGTTAAAAATATCGTCGAAAAGGCAATGGAAAATCCCCCTCAACCATCTCATTTCCAGAAAAATGGAAGTCATAGAGGAATTGAATCATTTTGAATCATCATAGAGAATTGAATCCTGGCAAAGTCGGGACTCGGCCCGCTAGGGTGGGTATGGGGACCGGTATCGGAGGAGGCAAGTCCCCCGTTGCTGTCACCACACAAAATCTGTGCGCAGAAAAAACAGCAGCGGTTACAAGGACGACAAAAGGAAAGACCCATAAGAAAATGAGGAAAGTAGCAGAAAAATACGAACTTGGAACGTCATGATAACTATGGGGGTAGGGAAGCAAGAAAATATTAAACAGGAAATGGCAAGGGGGAATATACATTTGTTGTGTATTGTAAAATGAGATGGAAGGACAGTGGTGTTAATTGGAGTGATAGTTACAGAGTACTTTATAGTGGGTATGACGAGAGACAACTTGGGGTAGCTATGGTATTGTAGGCAAAATAGGGGAAGAGGGTAGTGGATATTGAACAGGTGAGCGACAGGATGTTAGAGGTCGAAATGAAGGCCCACCCTACGAATTTCGTAGTGGTCCAAGTTTTACTAAGAGTAATCATTGGGAGGAAGAAGTGGATGACATATAGGAACAACTAAAAGAGATAATTAGACAAGTCCCTGGGAAAAAAACATAATAGTGATGGGCGATTGGAATGCAGTAGTAGGGGAATAGGGGAATGGAAACCAAGAGGGGGAGTGCGGGATAGGGACCAGCAATCACTGCTGAGCGAAGGCTGTTGAATTTTGCCGGAAAATAAATTAGATATAAAAAACTGTTTCGAAACCATTAAAAGCGTAGATAAACATGTAAAAAACCGGGAGACAAGGGAAATTATAAAATTGATTATATCATGGTCAGCTAGTTTCCAATACTTGGAGAAAACAATAAGAAAAGCACAGGAACTGAGAGGAAATAAAGTTAATGGAGAAAAATCAGCGTGATCCGTTTCGCAGATGACGTAGCGGTCCTAGCAGGAAATCGAGATAATCTTCTACGATCAGCAAACACAATGGACCATGTTCTATTAGAATTTAACAAGAAATTAAATAAGAAAAAGACTAAATTCATAGTGAGTGGAAGAGATAATCAGATTGCAGAAGTCACAATAAGCGGTCCTAGCAGGAAATCGAGATAATCTTCTACGATCAGCAAACACAATGGACCATGTTCTATTAGAATTTAACAAGAAAATAAATACGAAAAAGACTAAATTCATAGTGAGTGGAAGAGATAATCAGATTGCAGAAGTCACAATAAGCGGAAAGAACAGAATATCGCATTTTGTGCACTTGCGGGTGACTCCGTAAAAGGTAACTACCGTGGCTAGTCCCGGTATCCTCAAAATTAGTCAAAAGAGCAAACACCTCTTTGTTTTCATGCATGGCTTTATCCTCGCGGGCTGTGGCGCTTAGCGCACGATTTGGATTGCTAATGACATCATATGTCTAGCAGTTCTTGCTCCTATAAAGCCACCAAATAATCCACAGGGGAGAAGGACGCCTCGGTAGCTTAACTGGTTAAAGCACTCGGCGCGAAATAGAGGGATCCGGGTTCGAATCCCGGTCAAGGCGAATGATTTTTTCTCTGTGTAATATCACACAAGCGGAAAGAAATTAGAGCATGTGGTTTCCTTTGCAAGCAGCGGAAGCACCATCACTTAGGATGGAATAAGTACAACGGACATCAAATGTATAAAAGCCAATACTAAGAGGGCGTTTGTGATGAAAAGGCAACTACTATTCTCGAAGAGGATGATGCTACGAATGAGGAAACGGTACCTAAAGACATTTCGTGTGGAGCGTGGGAATCTATGAAGCGCACGCATGGACCAATAAAAATGCAAGTATGAATAGATTAGGAGCTTTTGAAACCTAGTTCTTGAGAAGGATTCTGAAGATCAAGTTGACAGATGAAATAATACATGAAGAGTAGAAGAGGATGTGAACATATGGAACACTATACAGAAAAGAAGGACCAGATGGATTGGACTTACTTTGAGGCTCAATGGGTTTGTGAGGAATATAACTAAAGGAAAAATAGAGGAAAAATATCCAAGAGGAAGGTCAAAAGATCAATGCATTAACCACATAAGAGGGTACATAAGAACTAACAGGGAGTAAGGGAACTAGCGATAGATGTGGAGGGATGAAGGGCTGCAGTCAACCAATCTGAAGATTGAACGACCAACGTCAGCCTGAGGTATAGGAACAGAGTTAAAAATTTCCAGAGATTTTCAGGAGCAGATGCGCATTCGGATGATTATCTAACACTGATTAAATGTCAGTGGAATGTTGGAGAATTGAACAGGACAAAGAGTGAATATCAAGAGCTGGTGGACTAGAGAATAAGAAAACATAAGGAAATTGGAATTATTGAGGAGAGTTGGGAGAATATAAAAGTAGAAATTATAACGGCGCCAGAGAAAACAGTTGGACCAATGGAAACGAGAAGTATTAAGAGGCCATGGACCGCCGAGCACATGACTAGGATATTTATTAGAAGAGAGAAGGAAGTGAAATGACGTAAACACATAATGAGGCAGGAGAAGGTCCAAGGAATTAAAAAACTTCGAGGAGAAACCAGCAGAGCTAAGGAAAATTTACTGAAAAGGCAATGAGACGAAATTGAAAAGCCACAGAAAGATGGGGTAGTGGATGTGTTACTCGCTAGGTTAAGGAAGGGAGGATATTGGATAAGTGGGGGAGGGTTTGAAAGGGAATACGCTTTATGGATGGGATGAGGAAATGTTGAACGAACGCCAAGCTGAAGAATGAAATAGTGAACAAGGACCTTCAGCTCTAAAAGATTAGTATATGTATACACCAAAGAAGGTGAAATTCGTCATGAAAATAATTATTTGACTTGACCGACATTCGAACCCGGATACCTCCATTATCGGCCAGGTACATTAGCCAGTTACACCACCAAACCATTTTAACACAATTCGAATTTTAGCGGGGATTTTATGCGAACTAGGTTCCTATATTTTCACTTCCTCTTTCAGTAGCTTATCAAGACATTTTGGTACGCGCAGTTTTCAATTTGATATAGACTTGCAAGAATTTCCAGCATTTACTATTTACAGTAGTAAGAGATTAAAAAAATAATGTATCGTATCAACATTGAATTAGATAACTATTATTCTTATAACTAACGCCACCCGATAATAACAATTGCAACTACTTTCCCACTAGGTACGCCTAAACTTCGTAATCTCCAAATCTCACAAAACCTCCCCCCATTGCATCCGCATGGTAATCCATCAGATAAGCCAAATCCGATTGCCATGGAGTAAAAACAACGCATAGAGACATGAATTGATAGGGGAAAACAAGTGGATAGAAATTAAAAAGGTAAAATGTGAATCGCAGTACGTGAATCGATTCAGATTTAACGTTTTCCATATGTAAACGGCTATCGTCTATTTCCATCCACTGGCCAAGGTAAGTCCAAATATATACGATGCAAAAATAAGTCAAATTTCAGAAAAATAAAATAGGTAGTTGATGGTGGCATATCTATTAATTAATGCTGTTAATTTACAAGCAGTCCTTTACTGAGGGAGCATAATTGAGGACTTTGTAGGATTGTCACAATCAACTACAGGATAATAGTAGTCGTTACACTGGCTTTACCTATGCAATTAGGATCAGTAGCAAGCATTTTTAATAAGTGCGTATTTAATACCAGTAAGGTACTCTGCGAGTGGCTCATAAAGCTACCGGTCATAGCTTTTTTGCAGGAGAAAGAGAAACAAATCATCATGCAATTCAACTCAGAACTGGAGAGCTGTTTATGCAATTGGGAAAAGAGCCAGAGATGGAATCAGTGACAGAAACTCGGTTTATATCCTTCATTTCAGGGAAATGAAGGCAGTGTAGCGAAAGCACTCCCATGCTTTCATTACTCACCATCCCATTTGAACGCTGTACAGCCAATATACCTATAGTACTTCCAGATTCCATAAACTGAATTCAGAATGCGTATTACAGCCGCTAGGCAATTACATGAGGGCAGTTTACGGATTGTAAAGCATTTTTTTCTGCCCGCATTAACAGCCATAATGAAATTGGCATTACCCTACTTTTCAAATTCTTTCTCTTTATTTCATAGCAATCAGAGCTAGGCTATCTCTTCCATTTCTCAGTCAATAATCTAGGGAGAGACGGAAAGATAGGCCAGTGGGTTGAGAGTTGGGCCACTCAAACGTTGCGATATTTCTGGTAACCTAACAGGGAAAACTCCGGCAACATAGGTAATGGAACTGAATCCTATCGTGATGAGTGAATTTCCCTCGTCGCTGAGCTTGGTACTAACCTAAAATCTCTGGCTTAACCGATCAAACGACCTTTAATTTGAAAATTATGGTTTTTGTAGGACATTAAATCGGAGTTACACTTATATATAGAGCAACGGAACTATTCCATAATTTCGTTTATGCCGATACATACATACCGCTACCGCTGATACGACGGTCACACTATAAAAAGTTTAACTAAGAAAATATGAAAATTAAACGAAGAATAGGTTTTTTGTTGCAACAATTTTTAGCCAAAGGAACCAACTGCATTTGTGATAATTGGAGTTGATTGCTAACAGCTTAAAAACGTCTACTTAACATCAGTTATGCACTAAAACGGAACGATTAAAAGATATTATCACTCTGGCCTACGTTTTCTCAAATGTTTTCAATAAAAAGCATTTCGGAAAGGAATAATTATTTTGAATTAAATAGACAAAGTGCCAAATAACTACTAGTTCCAAAAACATGAATAAATGATTTACCTTAAATATTTCTGGTTTAAGCACTGAAGTTCATTCCATCAAGTTAGGTTTAAATACCTATTTTTCCTGACACGACAAAGAAAGCAAAAATGACTGATGTCCCAACTTACCCAGCCCCACACTCTTATGGGGGCTTAAGGGGGGCTTATACGTCGATACATTTCTACGAATACGTTAGTCTTAGACGCATATGAACCGCTTCAATTCTAATTTATATACGAGCATCGTAAATGTTAATCTAAAACTATGCCACAACGTTCTAAAATACTCGTAGAGTTAAACAACCTTTACTGGGTATAATGATTGAGAAGTGGCTGCAAATGGAAGGCGTTCCGATCGGAAGATAAAAGCAGAAAAATTAGACACAAAATGATGCAGGAGAAAACCGTGAGGGGAATTCCGAGAGGAAGATGGAAAGAAAAATCTCCTGGGACATAAAGAGAAAGATCGGAGTAATAAGAGATGAAAGCGAGCAATGCAAGCAGAATAGAATGTATAACCTCCTCCGTCGGTATGCGAACACAGGACATCACAGATAGAAAGCCAGGACTAGAGCCAACACATTAGCCTGCTCCGCAACGGAAAAGAGGAGCAAAAAGATTGGACGCAAGAGGAACTTGAACGAAAATCGTGTGGAGAATGCCGAGAGGAAGGTAGAAGGACAAACGCGCCGGGACGTTAGGAGAAAGATCGGAGAAAGAAGAGATGAAAGGGAAGCAATGCAATCAGGAGGGAATGGTGAATAACGGGGGATGGTATGCGGTAACCAATCTTCAGGATTGAGAACCAAAGAGCAAGACTGGCATGAAGAGGGAGAGCTAACTTAAAGCCGCCAAGAAGCCGCCTTTAAATACGCCCGTCACGACTGCACTCTCTCTCTCTCTCTTCCCACCAAATTCCGATTCCTTTCTTCCTCATTCTCTTTCTTCGGACCGAATATATCACACGTGTCCCAAGAACCACTTCCGCAAAGCCCTTTCCTAATTCCTCCCCCGGCTCATAATGGCATATATATGTATAAGGCTTCCTCCTCTTCCCTAACCACCGCACGCTACTTAAGAAAAAACATCACGTACAAGCTGAGTGCGGCTCGACCCCCTTGCCCTCCACCGAGTTCTCACGGAACAATGCCACCGCGGCTGAGAGGCAGTAAACGTTTGTTTCAACCCGATGACTGTCATCCACCGGCTCTTCATCAGCGATCCTCTGGGTGATTTGAAAGTGGGGTGACTAAGAGTGGGCGACGTGCAAAAGATATCAACCTAAACTGATTGTCAACATCTACATACTAACCAGGGATCCGCCGCAGGGGCGGTGGCAGGGGGTGTTATGGCACAAGCCATGTAAAGGGATTGGAAAAATAAAAAGGAAGGGGGAGAAGATAAATGTGAATTGTATGTCAACGGTGTGTCACATAGTCACGCTCTCTTTCTGTTACAGTCATTACTGGTGGAGATGGAATATTTGTACAAATCAGATATCTATCAGTGAATCTCTCTTATATTGCTGCTTCTATCAGTTCTAGAGATTTAGTGCAGAATCAAAATAAAATCTTCCGTGTCGTACTGCAACTCACCTGATAATGAATTTTTCAAGCAACTTAAACCTAGCGTGCATAAAATAGTGCATGCTGATGAGAACTCATTCCTGCAGTGTTACTCGTATAATCTATAGAATTTGTAGCATTATTGTTGTGCTTAATGGTAAAAATATACACCCCCCTCCCACACATCCTTGAGGTGTCTAGCAGGATACTATGTAGGCTTACCACATCAAGTTATCTTATACATAAAGTTACAACAGAGATTACGAATTTATTTGGTGTAGCAAATTAGCTCAGCTAAGGGAGTTGATTCAATATGAACTTGCATTCAGTGTAACCGAGTCAATGGAAACTATTTCTGTCATATGTACATGACACTAAACTATATGGTCCGATTACCAGAGGCAGAAGGTGCGATATTTGGCAACAGAACTTCCATTTTCAACGAAAAAAACAGCGGCTTCCAAATCTATGGTATCATGTAATATGGTATCATATGGTGAGGATTTTTCGATGGACAAAATATAAGCTTCTTTTCTGCTGAATCACTAGTCACCAATTTGTATGCTTGCCAGAAGGAAGTAGATTATGCATGTAGTAAGGTTTGAAAAAACACAAGTCACAGAAATAGTTTCAGAAGCTTCACTTTAAAAAGGCTGCAAATTCAAAAACACGCTAAACGCCATCGGTAAAGATTTGAATCAGATTCAATAGTTTCAGGCTCCAATTTGTGAAACTTCATGCTAGGCAACGTAAGTAAAAAACCTTGTAAGTTTTTAAATAATTGCTGTTTAGAACGACCGGTTTCGTCGAGCAGTTGTCGACTGATGAGTAGATACCATAGGGTTATATCAGTTATTTGATGAAACCCGTCATTCTACATAAAAATTGCGTGAAACTTTGAACCATATCTCTTTCTGGAACGTATCTGAAAATGGTGCGATATTAAGCATAGGGGCTACAGTGGGTTATTTATTCCTCATCAGGATTACTACAGTACGCACTTCAGTAAGTTAATTATACCTTTAATGCCTATCTTTCGGCGCACAAGTCGCCAGAATAGCTTTCATTGAAGTCACCCGAGAATAAAAAGCCATTCAAGACCCTTCCCCTTTTTGAAGAATGAGGATCGCCCATGTTTCCAAGTTCCTGCTACCTTTTAATGTCACGGCACTTAACTTTTACTGCTGTATCAATAAAATGTAAACTATGGATCGTTTTAGAGATCTCCAATTATGCATCCAATACATGGGGGCCTTGAGGTACTTTTACGTACCATAAGTTTGGTGGAAGTACAAGCAATGTTACAGGCAAGAGTTAATTTACGTTAGAGGACAATATATTAGTTGGAACACAACGAGAAGCCAAAGGGTTGGAAGAAAATAGGGCTATAGGAAAGGGAAAGCGCAATCAGTAACAGTCGTTGGGCTAGTTGCCGGATGTCATAAACTGAAGAGGGAAAGGAACTAATTGTAAGATCGTAACGAGCTCCTCTACCGCTGAGAAGATTTTAATTAAGTCTTAAGGACTATATCCACTGGGTATCACGAATAATTTACTATCCCGAGTGCTCTTCCTCATATTTTAGCTTTGATCTTCCTGTGTGCGACAGAATTCCCGGAAATTCCTTTTTTTTAGCAAGTAAAATCAGCTAAATCAGTCTAAACTTGCCTAAGACTATACATATATATACAGATACAACGATTTAAAAGAATTAGGAACTGAGTTTAAATCGTAACATTAATTTTATTTATTTCCTTAAATGATTAAACAACCCTATACTAAGCGCTAGTATAAACCCAATATACACTGGAAGAAGAACGTAAATAAAACTTTAAAACTAAGACAGCGACTGAAACAGAATTTAAATTGTGATTTTCACGGTAGTAAGTGTTGGGATTAATTAATTCTCTAAGCTCTTTAAAATTAATAAAGACAATTTTCTACCGTTTTCAAAATATACAGTAAAACAGCCAAGATAATACAATAAACTACAACATCTTTAGAGGATGACGCAGTACATCGGAACCTAGGTCGAGTAAACACATATTTAAAACGGTAGAAAAATGTGTTTATTTATTTGTAACTAATTCAACTTCCACAGCATTATGGCTAATCCAACGCAATTCTCTCTTAGTTATTCAAGTGTCGAGAACTTTTGGACGAAGGACTAGATAGTGGTCTAACCGATGTAATCTACAGCTGAGGTAAAATGACTTTGCGTATTCACTTTGATACGACATCGTTGGAGTTCCAAATGATTCGCCGTAAGAGAGCGTCGTAAAATCCTAAAGCCGATCATAGGAAATATGTAAATTTGCTTTTATCCTGCCTGTGATTTACATAGACTGGCTATCAAGCAGAAGATTCATTGAACAGCCCTCGCAAACCAAAGTAACTGCAACTTAACTGACGCACCCGTAAAGCACTGGGGTAATGCTTTGGGCAATTGCCATCAGGTCACAGTTGGTGAAGTTGGTGGTTAAAAATGATATAAATTTATTGAAATGACGGTAAAATAACTTTCTGAAATGAAACGAAATGAAAATAGATACTGTCTCAAGGGAAGCTATTATTGCAAGAACCTCCAGGAAGGACCAATGAAAACGTGGAAAATTTAATAGTTGTTAACAGCTACAGCAGTTATCATAGTTACTGGAGGTTAGTATGGGAGGTTCTAAGGAAGAAAAATAAATTGTTAAATGGTTTAATGAGCGGCAACAGGATTTTGAAGAGAGTAACAAATGGATTAATGTAAGACAAGAGGGGAAGAGCTAGAAAAAAGAGTTGGGATTTTAGACGCCGTAATGGAAAGTAGAAGATATTAAGAGTTTAAGAAAGAGATAATGTAGGAATTTTGGAATGATTTGGATTTAACAGGACCAATGACTATGAGAATTTTGAGCTACAATAATTTTTCTTGAGCCTGCCAAAAATGATTGGCAGAGTAAATTTAATGTAAGCATAAAAACCGACAGGTACTAATGTTTTAGCTTCAATAGCTCCAGTTTTACGAAGCCCCCACCACAGTGACTGATGGCCCATTAAGGTGGCTTCCAAATGAAATTTTGATCGACTTCACCCACAATTTCCGCGGATAGAGATGGGAATATAAATCTTATCCACCAAGGAAATCTGTTGGTTCTTTTCGTTGAGATTACCAACTATCGTAAATACTAGGAGAGTAGAGCGAATTTATTACAGGACAGCATTAGAAACAAAATTTGAGTTAAATGCATCACTAAAATTTCATGAGGTCTAACTTGGGTGGTCTCCTGTGTACATCATAGCATTAAAATTGTAATTTGACATTCGTCCGATGAAAGGTGAGTGGTCCGCTATTTGCTGTAGGGGAATGGTTCTCAACCAGAGGGGAATTCCCCCCTGGGAGAATTTAGGGGAGTTTGAGCGGGAATTCGGACCTCTATTCAGCAAAATGTGATGTTCTGAAGATTACCTATGTAAAATCTGTAAAATTGTAGCTGTTTTAATTTATTGTGTGGCGTTCAACAAAATTTATTGGATGTCATATTTTAATATCGATTGTAAAACGTGTGCATAATTTTCAACTGCGGGACTAAATAATTATTCAATAATTTATATTGGGTAGTGGGAATGATATTCTGAACCATTGTGTAGTGGAAGAATCGAGCAAAAAAGGTTGATAGCCACAGCTCTATAGCGCGATGACTTTAGTATCCGTATTTCAATATCACAATTGAAGTATTTTAAGTCCTCAATATAACTTCTACTGCAAATGACTATCTTCATTGGCGCATTACGCATAACCACATCTTGCCCCTTCTTTACCAAGCATTTTTCTTTAAAATATTTTTTACGACTGTACCAGATTGAAAGAATGGAAAACTGAGAAAAATTCTACATCTGATCTTATTTTTGTCCTTTTGCTGTTTCCTTGTTTCATTCGATTTGTCACATCATTACCTTTTTTCAGCTCATAGATTATCGGAAAATATTTGATTTAGGAGTACTAGCTAACTCTTCAATTACTCGTTCACAAAAGTTTTCTCACAAGGCTATTAATCCAGAGCTGAACCCGGATTACAGAGCAACTAGAGAAAAGACGCATTTTATTGGAGATGAAGCTTTTTAATACCCTCCCATTAGCCTGGCTAGAGTTTCGGTAACTTATTTATATTTCCAAACCAATTAAAGTAGTTTTCTCGATATTTTGATCGAGTGTACCCCCAATGACCGATAAAAGTAAAGCAGATATGTATCATTTGTATTAAGCAACGCTTCGTAAAAGCTGTCTCTCGACTATAGCTAAATTAATAAATTCAATGATTAGGAATGAAAATATCAGCATGGTGTGATTAAAATTCTGGCAGCGCAAAAACTTTGCGGCAAACAATTCAGATCAATCGTCGAGCAATTTCAGAAAATATAATAATCAGATGCAGCTCCTCACTTTCATGGTCTTCGAAGCCTAGTAAAGCGGGAGTAAAGCCTATTGTTGATTCGCGGAAACTTTAACCAAAATCTATTGTTCGAAGGATGTTGCGGAGCTGGTTTCAAAACCACGAACGAAATAACATTCTGTAAATTAATTAATGGAAAAGTGTGCACACAATACGAACAATAGACGCAATTGCCAAGATGAGGATTACAGGTTTCTACGGGACTTATACGAAATGAAAAGGAGAGTTTTATTAGGATATTAAAGGTATTGTAAAATAAAGCGTCTACATTTCACTCTAATAATGTATAACTTTGGAAAACCAGCATTTTATGCTAATTTTGATTTGTTTCTTAAATCACTTCCAGTTTTTAGCGATGAAAAATACAGTGACAAATTTGTCCTAAATTGGATTAATATTAATTGTGGAAGTTTTGCTAATATTGACATGGATCATGGAGTGGTTCTTGTCAATGTCAGCAAAACAGCAATGAAATGGTAAGGATAAAAGCAAGAGTAACTATTCGGAACAATGCACGTCACACATTAAGTGACATTGACTCATTTATCTATCCAATATTTTAATTCTTTACGCCCAACTTCTAGCGTTCATCATACTTCTAATAGCATGCATCTTACAATCATCGCGAGTAACTTCACCTTTATAACTATTTTTATAATTCTGAATTAGCTTCTGGCCTTCTAATTTCCGCTTATTTAAAAAAAAATGAATTTTTCTAATATGACTAAAGGGTCTCCAAGTCACATTAACACCCGCCAATAATTTCTCTAAAAGGCTATCAACAAGATCAAGTGCCTTATTTCAATCGGGAATTTGATTACAGCTGTACATCATAATAGTAAGGAACAAGACAAATCCAAAAAATACTAAAAAATAGGATTGAAATGTAAAACTGAAATGTTCCGTAAATAAAATATACGCATTTCACAGGCGTCTGAACCTCTTCGACAGAATGGCTTGCTAAGCCGATGATAGAGACATGTACAGATATATACATATATTTCTTGAGGCAATGTGGAGATTAGGTCGTTCCTTCCTCCACCTTTCATAACACTTATGATAAGGAATTTATCAACAAAATCACACGCTCGATTAGTGATATTCATCAACGATGTCGATGCGCGAAAAATAGTATTATTTGGTTAAAATTTGGTGGTACAAATGTGTACAGAAGAATTTTCAAATTTTGAAAGAACAGCATGTTGCTTTAATCTGCCCAGTCATTGTAATCCACAATCCACCGTGACCAGAAGAGCAATGACCCAACGAGCATCTGACATACACCAGCGTCAAAACGCTCACATGTCATTTTCAACGAGGAGTGAAGCCGTTCTTGCTCGCCGGTTGTCAGGGCATGAATCACTCCAGTCTGATGGAATGGAAACGCTCAAGCTTGATATTCACGGCAATAATTAATGCTCTTCCCGAAAATAAATACCATGTCAAAAGGATGCTTCATCGATTAATCACTTCATTTTCTCTGTACTACGCTCACAGCATGCCTAAACTTTGCCTCGCTGCTCGCATGGAGATGCCAATATTACCGTTACCAGCAGATAAAGTTTACGAGAAAACTCCAAAAATCGATAGACGAGACAATTTCCAACTATCCAAATACTTTTTCAATGCAATTTTATGGAGTATTGAAACCAGTGCACTTGATAATACGGTTGTTCTCTTTCCATTAGAAAGGTAAGAATAAATACTATTAGGAATTGGGAAAACAAGAGCTAAATAAAAGATAAGCTGCGCAGTCGTACCACAAGATTTATTAAAATGTCACTGAGCTGTTGTCGAAAAGAGTGTTGGTATGGAACTCAGCTACAGAAAATTCAAGGAGATAAACTAGGCAAAGGTGCTTCAAAAATAAATATTTTTATCATCGCCACATAATTTTATGTGTTGTTTATACAGGAAACCTGATTCCACCGTTATCTAATAGGGTCCATGCGGAAATAAGCACCCTATACGCTCTCTAATATTAGTTACGACTCCTTCAATGAACGCTCTCCAAACGGCACTGACAGCAAAGACGAGAACAAATCTCACCACGGACAGCAATGATGAGGAAACAACTTGTTTCTAATTATTACTACTCGATTCTGGTAAATTGTCAAAATACCGAGCTATTCATGGCAGTTAAACTACTCAATTTTTCTCACGAGGAGTTAACTATTGCTAAAAGAATATATCAAGATTCAATTTTTAATTTTTCGTTTCTGGATCATAGCTAAAATCTACAATTACCTTTTTTGAAAGTTTTATTATTGAATAATTTCATCCAACTACATGAAAATTAGCTTATTGTAACATAAAAATGAAATAAGACTTTGGGAAAATCTTAAGCGAGTTATTTAGTAAGCTTGGTGGCTAAAAGCTGAATGAAAATGAAGCAGCAACATAGCAAAGAATCTCCTTATATTACGCTTTTTTACGAAATGAAGATATGTACCATATGAGAGAACTTCACAAAAAAGTATTGCCAGAAATGTTAAGTGAAATAATGTAAATGTTTCAGTGTTTGAACATCTGACTGTATTTTTTCCGCATTCTGAGGAAGCATGTACATACGTAAAAATACCAAAATTCGGATTCCTTTTAAAAAACCTCTGCTATATTTGCAGAAATTGAGTTATGCGTAAGTATGGTTCAAGCATTCATCAGAGTTCTCTCTGTTTCTCGATTCATTTTTCTATAAGAAAGAGCCCAGAAGACAACATGTGGTTGGTTCATTGGTGGTATTACAATTAAACTTTGAAACGAAAAATAAAAGAAAACCTCAGCAAGATGTATACACTACACTAGGTAATTTATAGATGAAAATTATCGTAACCATTTATCAATAAGTATTCATCCTATCACGGCTATCCAGATCCTACGCTTAGAACAATTTTATCTGTCCCTTGTTCGATATATAATTATTGATCAGATACAGCAATCAACCTATCCATTCGTACACAAGCGACTTGATAGATCGCATGCATATTCATGGACTTCAAAGATAAAATGGAATAAAGACACTTTGGACGACACCTGCAATGACTTCCGGATTAGTGTCACAGAGCAGACTTTCAAATTCCTACTACGGAATTTCGCACTAGCTGCGGATTATCTCCGCGAGTGAGCCCTCTCCAAGACCGGAGATGTAACCTCGAAAGCCCGGTATTCTCGTTTCTATTTCTCCTAGGCCAACGACGTGACGACTCAAATTCTGACCTCCCGATTAATTTAGCATTTATTTTTTTTGTTCTTAGATAGGTTGTTACATCACTTCACTGATAAAATGAGCGTAAAAACTAAAAAAATCGACTTACATGCGATGATATGGACAATCACAAACTCTGGGGAGTAAAGTGCTTTCTGTATTCCCAAAAAGTTATTCTTTTCTCTCGTAATTTTATAGACTTACTAGCGGGCCCGACAGACGTCCTGCCCGAACATTGGCTTGCTTGCTATTAGCGGGTTCAGCAAACATTTTTTCGATATTCGAATTTTCGATAAACTATATACTAAGTGACATTTGACATTTCAATCTATTCGTTTCGTCATTGTGCGATTTGGTATTTTCCAAAGCAAAATTTAAAAAAGGAGTGAAATTTCTCGTTATCCTGCGCCGTTCAATTCTCGTGTCATGGCCGGACGATATTTGGTGCTTGTCATTGGCACATTTGGCGAAAGAGGCGGTACTTTTCGTGAGATTGGTGGAAAGTATAATAATATGATTGCAAACAATATATTGCTGTGATACAAGGAATATCGAAACACAGCGAACATAAATTGAAATGTCAACACAACGCCAAGATACGACGCAAGTACGACGACTTGCGCATGTATTGATGCGTACGTCAAATACCACAGAATTCTACATCAGCGCCACCTATGGTACACAAACATAATTATAAATTATTCTCAGATGGTCAATTATTCATGAACTTCTCAGGTTTTAAAGATCAATTATTCATGAACTTATGATTTTTTTCATTTTAAAAAATATTGGGGGGTGGTGGGGGGTGAAATTTTGGGGTTATATGTTCTGATAAGCGAAAAATCTTTAAAAATATATATAAAAAATTCCTAGAACCCGATCGCAGCGCCACCTACCAGGTCCAATTGTGAATTTAAACCATCCAGGGACCTACTCAAACACACAAAATATTTCATCAAAATCGGTCCAGCCGTTTAGGAGGAGTTCAGTGACATACACACGTACAGAAGAATTATATATATATATATATATATATATATATATATATATATATATATATGTATGTATGTATGTATAAAGATGTCACATTACGTTAGTTCAGGCCCATCTTGTATCACGAAAAATAACCTGCGTTTGGCACGCTTGGGTCTCGGAAAATTCTTATAGACACAATTTATCATAATAATGGCGTGAGTATATTAATGTACTACCCTCAACCATCTGACACCTCCAACTACTGCGGAGAAAAAATATAAAAGAGCATTGGAAGCATATTTCAATAAAAAATATTGGTAAATATTAAGCAGTCACATGATGCAAAATATTAGATCTTAAATCAGAAAGTTAATTGTTCCCACTGAGGTTCTAGTGTTCAGCATTGTTTTTGAACTCGTAAGATTTTTACGCCGTTCCGAAAACATTTTACTAGGAGCACTTTTCCGCACACATATTTCACCATTAGGAAAGAAATACACAAAAAATTACTGCTTGGATAATTATAAATCATTTTGCAGAGTTTTTCATGAGGAGAACAGATTTACATTGGTACTAAATTTTGAAGTAATTCCACGGTATATTTCTCTCAGAGCTAATTGAAGTTAAGAAGGTACCTTTCGGCCGCAGGCCACCAATGTATTCCATTTACCATCTAAATCCTTCAAATAATACAATTTACTCATTCTAGCCTGTTTTACATCAACCATTGTCATCATAATAGGAGAATATTTCGATTTTTGGCGCACCGTCTAGATGCGAGCTTTCTAGTACAATCTAAGAATTCTAAAAAAACATAGTCGGGCAGTTATCCCAGCAACCTTTGTTTCATAGCCAAAATCAATAATTTTGTGAACAACAGTGAGCCCAGAAATTTAGTTCACGGGCAAATTATTCTCTATTAAAGTCTGTCCAAGATAATAGTGCAGCTGAAACATATGGATTTAACTTAGATAGAAATGATAAGTAAACAATTTTTTCACGACCATATGATTTAAACAAAGACCACCGTCATGAATTCTTCGGTCACGTGATTTCGTTCCCCAAACGGAATTGGACGTGATAAGTGATAGGCTGCATTTATGTCAACTGCCCAATTATCCTGGACAGTCTCTAAAACAATCAACGCAGTCATTTAATTTTTCATCACCAATTTCAACTGCTAATGGCGCAGGATGAAAAACGGCTATATATGCAATTCCGTAATTCCGACTTTCAATCAAAGAATGGATTTAAAAAACTAGCATGAACTTATCTTGTCTTTCGGCACGGTACGATGCCAAAATATGTCTCAATTTTTTATTCCTAGAATGCATAACATCGGAAATTCAGGTTTAAATCTGGCGTTTTTAAGGCAAATTTTCCCCCGGTATATAGCTAATTTCAGTGATTAGGACAGTACTAACTCCGTTAATTGGTTTGGTTAAATAAATTTTTGACCACGGCGTAAAAGACTAATTAAGCTGTGATTCACAATTATTAAAGTACTGACCGTGGTAGTGAATAAAGCTACTTAGGCAATGACGGGATAGGAATTAGGTATTGGTGGTGACTAGAGTAGTTTCTAATACCAAGGACCCGTGTTCAAAGTCTGTCGGTGACGGAGATTTTTCAGAGGAATCCATCCCTACTTGGGTGAAATGGAGAACACTTGGAGTGCACTACTCCGCCCGTCGGATGAGACGTAAAACACTAGACCCCTTGGCACAATTCGTTAGGAGTGGACTAATTTCGACGACGGGGTTTTCTCCACCCATCATCCCTCCCCCAAAAAATCCATCCCTTACTTTACCTACCCATTTATTCTCAACTGCGCAAATGACCTCAGCAGTTGGTCGCTTCCTACAAATAACCAACAAAACCAATTTAGATTTGAATTTTCAATCTGAGAGCAACGAAATTCGAGCGAGAATTCAAGCAAAGGAAGGTTTCCTAATTTAAAAAAAAACACGCCCGATCGAGGCTAAAAATAAAACGCGTGCAGTTTTTGTAGCATTACCCTAGCGTTTCGTCTGTTGTGAGGGATCTATACATATATTTCCCCTTACCACCCCTCCAAAAGTACTTCCACGCGGGACGTGGGGTGGGCGCAGGGGAAGGACGAGGGAGGAAAATTGGGTCGAGAACCTTTAACGATTTAAGGGAATATATAGGTCAAAGCACCGGGACTGAGCCGGGCGAAAATGCAACCCCTGGATGCATATACGCTCACGTGCACTGATCATAATGACTAACGACAGCGACACACTTCTTTCTGCTTATTCGCCAGCTGCTACACACCAAACTCTCGAGCGACTGAACGCTTCACTTCGCTCCAATTTATTTTCTTCCTCCTTCTCTCGTGCTATTTTAACTTTTATGTTCGCACAAGCCGTCGGGCGAATGCGCAATTTCCTCGGGACACCAGACCCTAAAGGCTCGACCTCACTCCATATATCTCTACATCTATCTCTCGATAAAACGACCGAGGGGGACAAGAGATCCGAAGCGCGGTTATCTTCTGTGCGAAAACGGATGCGATTCCCGACGAGTCGGCAGGCGGCTGTCCAGTGTCCACTGCCGGTGGGCGGCACCACGTGGTCTCGCATCCCGGACTAATCCTCCACGTAAATCACAGCCCTCATCGCTTTACAGACGCCGTTTTCTACAGAAATGTCTATAAAGCTGGTCCTTAGTATATACTTATCGCCCAGAGTACAAAAGCTAAAGGTTTTGTCAAAATTCAACGAGTTGAATGACTCTGGTGGTTCCTATTTCATTTCACCCATTTTCTTGACAAATAAATACGTAATTATTTCTAGTATCATGAAACAATATTCATACATGAATTCAACGCCTCTGTTTCATGCAATCAATTTCAGTTTCACACCTGGATTTTTTTATTTACTTCCTCTGTTAATTGAACCTGACGCACTGAAAAGTTGCAAAGCTCCTCATTTTTGGGTTTTTGAATTTATTCGCTCACCTAATTCGCTTGATATTGAGCTTATGCTTGAAATATTAAAATAACATCTGTTCGTAGTGAATATGCTAATCCAAGTAAAATTTACATTAGGTATTACAAGTACAAGTACTTTATTATTTGGTATGCAGTCCCTAGCTCAACTTCCCCAATTTGTAGTTGAATTTTCAACAGATAAAGAAGTAACAGTTAGCATTTTTACACTTTCGTTATGCTTAATTTCAATTCTAGTTTCGATGCTTGGCATAATATTTCAAGAACTCTTCATCCATAACTCTGGAATTGTTCCACCACACTAGCCTCAGATATCTAAAATTTACTACTCGCTGCAATCTAAACCTTACTGAGTGCCAAAGTTAACCAAACTATACGGTGCGCAATCACGCGCACGAGTGCAAAACACAACGATTCATTTTGGATATGCGACATGAAAGTATTGTTTGTCTCCACTGTCACTCAAACCTAAATCTTCGAATTGCCCATCAAGCGAGTTAGCTAGTTATACCACCTAGCCATCGTCTTTCAGGACATAATTACATGTTGGTGTCATATTTCGCACCCTCGCAAATTAATGCGTACAGTATAATATATGCAAGTTTCGTAATGAATATGGTTTAAAAAGTTGGTTGCTCTTAAGCCACATAGGTTCACCCTCGTGGCTAATTAAGCGCGACTATGCTTCATGTTCTAAAATGTAGGGTGAAGGTTGGAACATCTATTTCGAATAAATCCCCTCAAAATTCCCTCCCCACCTTACATTAATATCCGAATTCTATACCCAGTCAACAAGTCAAATGATTTTTTCATAGTGAATTCTTACACTTAGGTGCATAACATTACCATCTGTTTACTCACTATTTATTCTCACTAAAGCATTTCTTATCTTCTACTGCCTATTCTGTCGACCATCTTCTCATCCTTCCTTTGCGGCATTTATCCTGGATTCGCTCTTCCATCACCCCCTTCCACATCCCCTCAACTATCAATACACCTATCACCTATTTTTGCTGCCTCTTCCAAATCATCGTCACCAGCTTCCTTCCCCATATTAATATCTCTAATGATTCCTTGATTGCTTTCCTCGCTTCCTAGCTCACCATTTTCCGCAACATAAATATTTCATAAAATATTTCATTTTTATTTATTTGCACTTACCTCAAATAAATATTCTGACGTATGACACATCGAGGGATGCTGCCAACGACGACTTACACAAAAAGCCATATCCAACGAAAAATGGCGAAAATCCACACAAGCAGTACTCAAAACCGCGACTTCAGGATTAAAAGACGAAGACTACAGCGCTGCTACCGAGTGCGGCAAAATATGAAGGTGAATGAAATATGTCACCCTAGTAACGGACAACTAGCGTCTTGAAATTTTATGTATTCCATTTCTTCCAATGTTCCTAAATAAATAGATATTCGGGAAAATGACAAAATCAACCTATACCCCAAATATTTTCAGAAAGTAGTGTTAAACGAGCAAAATATTCGGTTGTCATTATTCACACATTTCAGTTAGTAAATAATTACCTGTTTTTTAACCATGCTTTAAAAAAAACAGATTCTATCGATTTAAACTAAGCTAAAACACCCGTTTTGGCCTACAAATTTGCACTAACTAGATTAGGTCATCGGTTTATATCGATAAAATATTTTACGGAAATCAGTTATCATGACTACGCATATAATACTTGGAAAAAAAGAGAGGCTTGTGCAGCGCTGTGTCAGCGAATAACCTGGACCATGAAACTTCCTTAGCTGTCAAGAGAAACGCGGCACTCATATTAAAGAAAAAAACACCTAAGGCCCTTTAAGATCAATAGTCGTAAAATTGAATCCCACTCCTGCCATGAAAAGAAAACATTCGGTGGCAAAACACAGTTGAGAATAAGAAAACAGGTAACCTAGTCTAGAGCAAGACCTGGAGGTCTTGTTACTGGAGTATGAGGAAGTTTTTCTTTTATAAAGAAAGCACGACGCCAAGCAGAGAGAGAAAGAGGCAAAAAAGAAAAGCGTTAGCAGAATGGAGCAAGTGAGCCAGGCACTCTTCCGGGGCAACGAAGAAGAATTATTTAAGAATTGCGAGTGGAAGACGCCGTCAGAAAGCAATTCCTGTATTAAAATATATGAGCCCCAATGCATTCTAGCAGATGTGAAGCATGTATGAAATGGTAAGAAGTAGTCATAGAATAAGAGGTGGAGCTATCTACAAAACTAAGTCCCTCGTACTTCCAGAAGAGTAGGCGATGTGCTTAGAAGATTGAGAACAGTAAATGAAAACAAACTAACGTAGCAACGTTACATGTAACGCAGGGAATGTTTATAAGAACATAAGAGAACTTAAGAAGATATAAATTGATTGTATTCTGACCTTTCTTTGCACCTATTCTACTGAAGTTTTGCCTGAAAATTGTATTCGATAAAGAGCTGACATTTTATTTGACTTAGGGTGAAATTAAATGTGTATATTCTTCAACTTTTCATCGTGAGGATATCTATTAACAACTCAGTAATAGATAAAGTTTTAACTCGACTTAAAGCTATAATTGAACAAATCTGAGGAAATTTAGATAATTTATCCCTTATCATTCAATCAGTTGCATTCACGAATATTTTACTCGCTCTAAACTCGCAGTCTATGTGTAGGTATTGTTACCGACACTCGTATGAAGGTCACAATATTTTCAATTTGTGCATGCTGAGCAATACGCATAGGAACAATACATCGTCAATATGACAAACAATCTGTAAAATAATCATAATGAAGTCCTTTAATAGTCTTATGTCAATATTTTAATGCTGAATTTCTGATATAATTACTCAAAAAGCAATGCAAGGGGAGAGAAACCTCGAACCACGGGATAAATTACGAGCAGGCAAACTAAAAAGTTAACTCACAATCAGTATCATGACAGCCATTTCTTCCGCAAACCTTTTCATTCTCTCACAATTTCTCTTATTTTGTCTTTTATCACTTATTTTTCATGATTAATTCTTGGCCTACATTCGTTGTTTTTTCCTTTTAATAACTCCTCTTACTCCTTTCTTCATTGTATAACCTTCTCTTGTATCAAACCCTTCTTTCCTGTGTCCCCCTGATAGAATCCTCACTCCTCATTCTCACATAACTCTTTGAGTAATGGAAACAGGAACTGAACGTTTTACTACGGCCATTTTTCGGTTGCACGGAATAGTATTCTCTCTTGGCCTTCTCTTTTCCAGTCCTTTGCCTAAACAATTTGAAAATAATAAAATAAATTCACAGCCATATACCATATACAGATTTTTCCATTTAATAAGAATATAAAAGTAAGGCGAGAGAAATTCATTTGCTACAGAGTTATTTCAAAATATGTGAGAAAATCCCTGAAATGTCAATGAAATCAAGTCGGCTATCAACTTATTGATTTTTTGTTGGGAAAATAACGTTATCAAAAACCAATTCTGAATGAGGATATAATCTTAGGTCATACTATCTGAAAAAATGCAGAGGAATGTATCGTCACTCTTGGAAACATGGAAAAATGATTTCTCTTTCCGACTCTCTCATCGTGGTAATTATAAAAGTCACATTTCTCAAACTCCCAAGTTACGGGTGTGAGCTGTTGTAAGAGCAGGGAACATCAACTTATTTATTCACGCCTTTCATTCTGTGTTACGTGTTCACTGCAACTGAACAATTTTTAGTCCTCATTTTATAATGTCTGGCTAGTTTTAACAATTGGCGGAGCCGATAAGTTCGATTGACGTTAACTGAGAATTCGTAATTTGTAAAATGGATAAATTTGACAATCGGTTAGCTGACGCGAGCTTTATGGAAAATACAGCTTATCAACGTTGAATAACATAGCAAGATGTTTCACTACATATCATAAAATGGGGTGTTAGTGACTTGGTGACCACGGGCGGAATAAGATTTAGACCGTACCGGTGAATTTAATTCCTCTAGGACAAGAAAGAAGTAGCTGCTACACTAATAGGGTCGTGATGAACAAAATTTTATCGAAATTGAACACTTAATTTTGTTCCCCTCCGCGGATTCGACGGCGTTAATTTGTTTAGCAGAATGATTCTCTCAGGAACCTTCATGCACAACGACGATTCGAGGTCAAGTCGCTGCAGTACAAAGGAGCACCTCGACTGGAAATAGAAGTGAGAGCCACAGGGGAATCGAGGAGAGAAGAATATGTACACATTTTTTTCATCTCCCTACCCGTGGAATCTCTTTCCTCGTTGTTTCATAAAGGTTCCGATCCAAATTAATGGAAACCCTGCCCCACATTTACGGCATAAAATTTTACTCTCCAGCACAGCGGGGGAAGTGGAGCGAAATCAGGACCGTGTGCCGCGACTCTTCGTATGGGAATGCGGAATCATGAATCGCAGCGGTTACGCGCGCGTTCACAGCACCAAGGGCTCGCCAACCTCAACACGGGGATGACTCTCTATAGAGTTTCAATCCTTAAACAGGCTATGTGTTGTAAAAGCCTCCAATGTACAGAATCGCACAACGTTTTGCCATACGAGCGTACACGTGGACGTGCCATGGAGGTGTTAAGAGAGGCTGGTATTTTTATAATGGAAAGGCGCTCCATGCGTACTAATTTGCTGTATTTAAAATTATGTATATTAATTCATTACACATTATTACTAAAACGGATTCCCATAATGCCATTCCTTTTCGAGGTGTTCACTGTCAAAGAGTTTAATTTAGATTGATGTTAGGCAACTGTCTCTGTTTTAATTATTTCCTCAGCACTGCGCTATTCTTGCATACGATATTCGCTTCTGTTACATCCATGCATTGCTTCATGCACGCTCTCTAGCTCTTGAGAATCCCAATAGTCTACTCCTTTAAAGAATCTCCTTCACCTTATTCAGCTATGATTTCCTCGGTCCAGTTCTTACTCTCACGCTATTCACTCCTCTATCATGAGTCAGTTCTGTTATTCGACTCTCATCCATTCTCCAAGCCAAAGAAGAGTACGCTCCTTTCGTACACGTCAATTACTGATGCAACCAATGAACATTCGTTCATTACCCACTCATTCCTAAATATATCCCTCCTACATTCTATACTGCAAACACATCTCAGGCAACCAATTCCCACAGCAGTTAGCATACGCATAGGTGCTAATCTTGGCATACAATAAATTGAGTACGAGTGCACTTTCGCCTACCTCGATTTTTGTTTCCATAGACGAACATTCATTCCTTGATATTCCACACGAACTACCTACCACTTTACTTCCAGCATTCGCATGAATCTTCATATCCTCATCTATCCTTCCATCTTTCGTAAAGATCCGGCCAAGGCACACGAAAGCGCCAATCAATCACAAAATTGTTCAATTATATAGTACTATTCACCTTAATGATATAATAATTTTCCTTTTATTATTATTATAAATTGATATATGACTATAAATTATTTCATATTCATGGTTCTTATGTGTCCGCAAAATGTGTAGGAGGAAAATATTTAAATCTTTCCGGGGGGTTTAGAGCACAGGCCATTTTTGCATTTTTTATGATTGAAAAGGTGATTTATTAATATTATAAGATAAGTAATATTAATGTGCATGTACAATTGAATAGTAATTTAAGTTATGCGTGCATTGTAGTCGCTCAAAATTGACCAGGAATTGTGCGAGGGAATACGGAGAAATACAATAAAGTGTGTTCACCTTATTTTATCAGTGTGTTCGGATAAAACGACGTAGAAAGGGAGCACAATAACTCATATGAGTCAGAGTTAAACTAGGGTCCACAAAACCTTTCTTGAAATTTTAATTTAACTTCCTTTATTCTTGACTGGATTCCCGTCCTAGTTTAGGCAATACCCTGTTGCACTATGCCTATCAACTTAAAACTTCTTCACAAATCTAGTCGATTCCCCACGAACTTCATTGGATTCCCCAAACAACTTGTTACTCCATCGGTTGCAGGTAGTTGCTACATATTCAAAGTACGGCTTTTCCAATCAAAAGTAACAACTTTTCTAATTATTTATTAAATCTACCCAATCCCTTTTTTATGAAACAAAGTTTTTACATGGTAGAGCCGCACAATCGTGTGTGCGCGGTGCAGATGTTTGACGGGTATGAGACGAATAATAAGCTGCGATGGACCCTTGCTTCATCCTTGACAGTTACCTCCAAATTCTACTCTTTCTCTTTCATTACTCTTTTATGTATTTTTCCTTGCAGCTAACACTTTATTTCTCACTTCCTCAACGTTTATTACATTTGGAAATAAATTTGGTCAGTTTAAACTCAAGACAACAAAAGAATAAATAAAATACCTATATGAATACTTAATATTAAAAGTAAATATGCAAAGAAAATTGCTTATTTATTAAAAAAGTGTCAGCTGTCAAATCATCCTAAATTAAATAGTTTACCCTGAGTTATTTAATTTCGTTAATACTGAAAATACATTTTTATTTTACTACCTTTTATATTCGACGACATTTCAATACATTCCCACTCGTCAGGGTTCCAATGGAGATATATACGGTGAAATTCGCCATGAAAAAAATCATATGACTTGACCGGGATGCGAACCCGGATCTCCCAATCGCCGGTCAGGTGTGTCAGATCTCCAAGCCTAGGCTTGGTGTTATAACCGACCAAGGCTTGGTAATGTAACTGGCTAACATACAAGACCGGCAATCGGGAGATCCGGGTTCGAATCACGGTCAAGTCAAACGATTTTTGCTATGGCGAATTTCACCGTTTTCGGTATATATCTTCGCAACCGTGTGCGTGACTGCGTACCACATTATTTGTGCATTCGCAATGATTGGGAAAATTCCAATGGAGAGTTTAAAAAAATACAATTTCTTACGATACCTTTCTTTATTAAGGATTAATCACAGAATCAGTTTATTCAAGCTTTAAGAAATAGAATACATCTAAAAGTCTGCACAAATCCCGCAGATATTTCTCGTACCGCAATTTTAATCTACTTTTTTCTTGTTTTACATTTCTCTTTCACGCCATTGGTAAGGTGTTACATATAAGGATTACTTTTGTTTAAGTTGCAACGCATATTGTAAGAGGAATAATCCACATTTTCTTGCAGAACTTTCAATAGAAAATTAAATAGGAACTGTAGGTAACAAAACACCTACCATGAACCTGAAAAATGCCACTACGAATAAGTGCAAATAAGTAAAATAACGATTGGAACACGAGTATATTTATTCAAAAGTAATAAAGGTAAAGAGCAATTATAAAGTAGACATAAACCCATTCCCTCCAAATTCCAATGCGTATCTACCCGATGAAACTACTCCACCTGCAGAGTAGGATATTGTATTTTTTTTACATTCATCAATCATTCGCCTTATTAAATTCTCACAGACGTCCACCCACCTAATTAACGAAATCCTTTTTCAGCCTTTTTCCGCGCCACGAAATCCGCGGAAACGTCATCGGGAAATTCCTCGATTGCGTGCAGCGTTCTCGAGGAGAGGATAAAAAAATCCCTTGTCCTTTCTCCCTTTCTCTCTCATTTTCTATATCCCCATACCAATCCCTAAACCCCCTCACCACTCCAATTCCCACTCGCGTGTTACGTGCAATTTACGTTGACTGATGCTGGGCTTAACCGGGGATGAAAGTGGCCGCGGCCACCGCCAATGTCCCGACCACAGGTATGGGAGATGAGGAGGGCGGGTGGCCAATAATCTCGCGGGAGCGACCCGAATTGATGACCGACCGACGGCCGGCAAAAGGATTCCTCCCCTACGCTTCCCCATTTGATCACCCACCCACCCACCCCCACCTCATTTGACCACCCTTGTCCGACATTTGACAACCCTGTCTCCTCATAACGAACGCCACTCCGTTCGTGAGGGACAGTATCGGCTCCTTCCTTAAAAACACCCGCTAGTACGTTCCTATCGTTTAATCCCCGTTCATTCCTCCCTCATTAATTTTTCACCTCAAACGAGTCACTCAGGTAGCGTCTTACCCGTAGGTTAAAAGGATCAAACCAATAGAACCAAAAAGCAGGTGAGTATAGGAGAATATTAAAGCCATTAAAATGAGCAATTTTGCCGTGATTTATGGGTCAATTATACTGTCATGAGCGTTGCATGGGACAGCATGGTACAGGATGCCTTTTTTGCGAAATGTTTTGTTTGTGTGTTAAACACTAACCAGAACAATTAAAATTTTGATCAATACCTTTGTATAAAATTCAATAGGACAATTATGCCTCTAATACGCTAATATAAAGAGAACATTATTAGCAAGAACATGTTATCCTCTGCCTCGTTACTGGTTTCAATTTCGCACGCTGACAGTATCATCCCCCACCCCCCAAAAAAAGGCTTCACTTTTTGTACCAAGACAGTAGAGCCCCTCATTAGTCAAAGCCTTGATATTAATAACTTACTTCAGATTTATCAGATGCATCAGTATGTGCTTATGTTTTTCTGGTTCTTATCTAACTACAAAGAGCGACCGATATTTTTTTAAACTGAAGTGCATCTTTAGAGGTCGTGTCGCATGTTATTTAAGAAAGGTGACCGTTATTTCGTGGAAGCACTTTCTTATGAAGCAGTCGATGAGTCTATTATGCACTCTTCCTTCATAAATATGCCAAAGATAATAACTTTTCCTTAGTACTGTTTACTATTTCTAATTAATTATTCACTGCGCTTAGTCAGTAAGAGTATATGATAACCTCTTTTCAAGAAATGCCCGATATACAAGATATACCTCGTACTGTACAAGAGTGAAAATGGTTTCATACCAATTGTCACCTCATCATTGATAAATAAGAGGCAAATGCAAAAAGATATAACAAGACATAAAAGTCTGTAAATACAAAAACAAAATACTTCTGAAGATAAACAATAGAAAAGACTGAAGCCACCAGTATTCAAGGGATTAAAATAACAGTAATGTCGGAGCAACAATAATAGTTGATACACTGATGTAACGCCAAAATCCCAATCAAAAAAATCAGAATCAGCCTTGTGTACAACACCTCATTAAATTCCCACTTAGTCGTTACATTTTTTAAAGAGTGAAATACAGGCTCTAAAAAACATGTATAAGACTTTAATGGCTAATTAAGTGTAGTAGTACCATTTAATAGCATCCAGAGGAAGTGTTGTCAAATATTTACTATGAAATTACGCGTGCACTCGATAGAAAATATCCTCAAAAAAATAAAATTATATATATATATATGTATATATATATATATATACGAGTTCGTGGAAAATCACACACACGATAATTTAAATAAAATTTACCACAGGTGGGGCGGAATTAAATATAGACACATAAAAAAGAAGTGTGAGTGTTCTTCTTTTTTATGTGTCTATATTTAATTCCGCCCCACCTGTGGCAAATTTTATTTATATATATATATATTATATATATATATATATATATATATATATATATATATATATATATATATATATATATATATATATATATATATATATATATATATAGTCAAAGTAGCTTAAGACTTTTTTAATATTAGGTGTTGACGATATTAATGCAAGCGGTTAAAAATGGAATTAAAATGCCTGAAACTCGCTAGATATGCCATTCAAACCGTGCATAGCATATGGATAGTTGCACTGAGTACGGAGTACTTAGCTTGGTTTTCGAAAAATACGCATAACAGTATGGCGTTCGTGAAATGCTAAATTGCGAGAAAAGTCGTTAACTCACTCTAGCAATTTCAGGTGTAATATTCCATGATAACATCGGAAGCAGAAATAAGTGCCAATAAAACGTTCCGCCATCGAGAGAAATGCCAACTCCAGGCACTAAAACTGAGAGTTTAGGTAAAGTCGTAACTTACGAGCCGCCAGCTGCGAGAAAAATCACTTCATTCAGCCATTCTTACCTGCAATAAAATTTAAAAAAATTTTAAGGGATTGATTGAGGATGAATGACCCAACTAAATATAGAAATTCAATCATGAAGGCTTCTATACACTTAAAGCATGCACACTTGTGACATTTTAAAGAAAATCCCCACCAGAATTTCAGCTTATTTAGCAAGGGTAAATAAAGCCCACCAAGAATAGAAACTCCACAAAGTCGGAAACCAGGGTGAGGGTTAAGTTTCTTTATTTTACTTTAAGAACCATAAATTCTGTCGTTAAATCCTTTATTAATGAAAGTTATGACAAAATGGACTTTTTGAAATTCATACCCAGTATATACAGATCACATGTATAGTCGAGAAAGTTAGCCTATGGCAAAAGCATCAGCAAAACGTTTCATTCTTTCATTTATTTTAAATATTCCAAAATAACAAATAAGTAAAATCTTTTAAAAATCAATTAACATAAACTGCTTACTGTGCTAATTACACTCCATTTCTATTTTTTATAAAATTTGGTTGCCCCCCTCATGCATGGCGCAGTGGAAGTTCGTGATCATTTTAAATTAGTATACTTCATTTTAGGATCAGTACCCTGTTTCTTCGGTTCAAATAATTTAGTAGAATTCATTCACAAGCATGTCAATCAATAAATAATAAATATAATAAAATAAAATAAATTTTAATAAAATAAAGGCAGGGGCAATTTCATTTCTGTTTAATCCAATAATCAATGCTATAATACAGACAGTTATTTCTAAAAACAGCGCAACTATACAGTCTCGTCTTTATATCAACATCATGAAATTACAATACCTTCCATTTAAAAGAAAAGAATTTCCTGTTCACCACATGCAACACGTTGATTTTGGCTGTAGACTGCATACGACATGAATACCCCAAAATGTTTACTCACCCATGACGTTGAGCGACAGGGAGGGGCACGTTGGGCGGGGACAGCCCTGTGTGCGTGTGTGTGATCATCGGTCGCTTCACCGCGACGAGCGGCCGTGGGCGCCGAGGAGTTCGCGGAACGGCTATAGTCTTTTGTTCTCTCCTCTGTTTTCATTCCCCGCTCGCTTGCATCCCCCGCCCTCTTCCGCGATGTCGATTGTCGCCCTCCCCCCCCCCCCACCCCCTCCAACATGACATTCACACACGGCTATCTCGCATCTTGGCTCGCCTCAGTTGTTGGCATGGGAAATGATAAACAAAAGAAAAGCAAACTGGCTCCCCGCCGGATTACATACTTTAGTGTGCTTGGTCGCTGAATTACAGCTGTCGCAAGGGCTGAAGAAAAATGCTTCACGAAAAGGTGGAAGAATTTGAGTTTATTACAACGCGGATTGTTTTGACGTCACTCAAAAGCTTCGCACTCCTCCGAAATCATGACCAGAGAGTTCCAATCAGGATCTCAAACGAAGGCAGATTGCATCTAAATAAAATCAACTGAATTTCGATTTCAAAAGAAATACCAGTTATACTGAACCATGATGCGTGGACGTAAAACTTAGTAAACTAGAACGATGAGTTATCCTTTCAGAATAAAAACAGGTGATTTAAAGTAGGTTCCATATGAACTTCTTCCATCAAATGAATTCACTACGGTGGTTTGCAGTTCGGGTAGACAAATCATTTTAAGTCCTGTAGCGAAAGCTTAGCTTCTGACTACCATCTTTCACCATTTTTCAGTTAAAATTAGTCTATACACCAATCCATTTTCATTCCTACTTAGTTTACGTCAATACTAAATATATATTTTCTTCCACCACGATTCTTAATCTTTTTGTTCGCAGTTTTTGCTCTACTGCCTCATCCGTGATAAAATTTCCGCAGATAAAATGTGTAAGTGCTGAGGGAAGGAAAATCCGAAAACTCCGATTAAGTCGTCTCCCACGTTAAATATTTTAACTCGAAAAAAACACCTAGTTAATCTTAGCCCTGATTTGGGTGCGTAGAACACTGGTTTTCATGAGATAACAAATAATTATTCAATATTTAGTTATTCATATATAATCTACGAAAATTGTGAAGTGCTCTTTTATGGGCGAGTATGTTTCAATTGATGCTGAAAAATAATAATTTACTCATTGATTTCCATTTTGAGGGGAATTTCAATATGCTCAGGGTATATTTCAGTCAATCTTGGTAAAACATAAAGTATCCAATGCGGTGTGGAGAACAAAGAAGTGGAGCGGGTCGTCTGTCGAAGTAGCCGCAGCATAAATGTTATTATGCAACCGTTATGCTATTGTTGACCATTGAGGAAATAGGTGTCATGTTGTCATCTTCATTTAGAACTACTTATACGAAATAAAAGTCATATTTCCCCTTCTCTAAATTGCATAAAATAATCAAGTCACTAAGTTATAACAACACAGCTACATGAAAAGCTGTTGGCGGACGGCTGCGCAGAATGCTAGGTTACGGGGAGGGTAAAGCTATTGGAAAGAATAATGAGATGGAAAAGGTAAGGAGTGCAGTGGATAAGTCTTTACCCCGATACGGTTGAGTCGACCTATAGCTAGAATTGAAGGCGAGTTGTACGCAGAGTAGCCTAAAATCAACAAAGGCACAAAGCTTTTACTCAGTCACTCGCAGTGACCGGTTTCCAGGAAATACACCCTTTCAATCACAAAATCGTTCAATGCGCGTCTGCCACAAACTTTTGCATGGGCTTCAACCTCAAGCACGTTCTACATTGCTAATTCTCCATTTTTCCGCTGCTATCAAAATTCACGGCAAATTTAAAGGTTTTCACAGTCTCACGGTTGAGTGCCCCCGACTCAGTTCCGTGAATACAAACCTTGCAGTGGGTAATAAAAAGCGTCCCCCCCTCCCCCTCCGAGGCAGTGTGACTCAAACGTGCATGTCTGGGCGACAAGGAAGGAAAGAGAGCCAAGCACAGCGGTTTCTACACACACAACACGGCGAGGTGATTCACGGGACACAGTTAGATGGACGCAAGCAAACCAGAGAGAGAGAGAAAGAACAATAGGCGAGGATCCATGGCTTGCGGGAGACTCCACGCAGTTGCATCGCTTGAGAAGAAATGGTGAGATTTGAATGGTATGGTTCGGATGGGGAGGAAGGGGAATGAACGTACTGTGAGCAAGTGATGTGCCCGTCAGGAGAGCTAGTCGGCACACGCAGTCGCTGTCACTGGAGCAAAAATAGCATCGTCCAATGACGAGAACATTAAAGCAAGCCAAGGAAGTGGAAACGCTCCAGAGATTCGGGACTAAATTAACTACTGCACGTGGTCTTCCATGTTTATTTTGATACATAGAGATCATCAACACAAGGTGGAATGCCGGTCACAAAGGTCAAATGTTAAAAATTTTCCCTCCTTAATGTAGCAATTAGGGATGTGAAGTCAGCCCGCAGAAATACTCAGCTCTTTCAAATAAATGTCAATATTTTTACGAAAAGGTGCAAAAAAACTTTGATTTTATATTCATGGCGAATTGATTTTATAAAATATTTCGTTTATTCGTAATTATTTTGCTCACTCCAATTTTGTGACGCGGGAGAATCACTTTTGATGTTTGTAACTTGAATTTAGTTGATAATCTGTATGCATGTTACTTCGTGGAATAAAGCCAACTTGCAGCATTTTCTTCTAAATAATAATAATAATAATGTCACCCCAACGTCTCGCGCTTTCTCCACGAAGAATTCGGCAATTTCCAACCACTGTAATGATAGGAGTTTGACGGCAATTTGGCGACTTCGATTGTCGGCTTTCTACACTACAATCGGGTTTCGGGTTTGAATCCTGAAGTTGGCGGTGATTTTCTTTGGAGGAATACTGAAGAGAACGTGGGTGTCATGTGAAGAGCGATTCCATTGGAGTCGGAAATTGGATTTTTGTGGAAGCTATAATACTGGTTTCCATTCCCATTACGGGTTCAAATCCCGACAACGGCAGAGATTTTTCAGTAGATTCTTGATTCCTACTTGCTCTTATCAAATTTCGTCCAGGCTCTTCCACAATCAATCGAGTTCTGTTGCAAAGTCCTTTTAGAATTCAAGTTTCTCAGCAACATGAAGATCATATCTTTCTTATGCAACATCACATGAGAACTTGGTTATATTCTACACAATTATTGTATAGAATATAACCAAGTTCTCATTTTAACTAAAATGCATTCATTCTACGAAGTAAACTCGCAGACCATTGATTTTAAACATCACATGAGTTGGCATGCCGGATTGAGTAATTAAACGGGGAAATTGAGTGCATCATTTATATACTCTTATAAAAAAATCTGCACTATAGTAGATTTGAGAGTCACCATCAATCAAATAGATTATCTTCCTATTCATTTATAATGTTTGTGCATTTGTCGGAGCGACAATGAATCGTTTTGAAAATTCATGCATTAACATTTGCTGCAAATCGCCAAAAATTGTCTCAATCATGTCTCTTCGAGGTATATATCAGAAAGGAGGTGAAAGGATTAAAGTTCTCCGGAAAAACAGAGAGAGGGAAACCCAGGATAAGGTGGAGGGATTGTTTCAGAAGTAAAATGGAGGAATCTGGTTCGATCGCAATGGATGCTGTAGGCATGAGCAAATGGAGGAGAGCATCAAACCTATAATATCATCATAAAACATTGTAAAGCGTGTAGGTCGAAGGCATTATATCGTTAAAAGCTGTTGAAATATGCACTGAGAAGGTTAAATTCCCTTGAATGCAGTCTTTATAGCCAGTATAAGTTAATGCAAGCCTCAGAAACGATGAAAAAATTGTCTCGCAACGAAAATGAAAAATATATAAATTTGCATGTATTTTGCGTTTAAACTTCAAATAATTCATTTATCGATCGATAGAGAAACATCGGTTGCAAAAATTAAATATTTTGATGCTTATGTCTCATTTTGGTAGAAGAATGAAACTTCTATCTCAACTATTTCATATTTTAATGAATGAAAGAAAATTACTCTACCCGGAAATTATTAGTTTTTCCCGTTAAATCCCATTAAAATACAAAATCCTATCTGGGCTCGAAATGAATGAAAAATATTTCAATTTTCGATTTTTTCCTAACTTGACACTAAATTCCAACCCTCCACTGAAAATTTCAATCCTCTAGCTCGATTATAAATTCCCAGGACTTCGTATCAATGAGTGAGTGAGTCAGTTATGTAGCATTATCTGACAGCGTTACAGAGTCTGTCAGTCAGTCAGTGATGAGCGTAATAATGCATACTGATGAGAATCATTCCGGCATATACATTTAACAATATAAATGTTTAAAACAAATTTACCGTTAATATAACCATGAAAATTAGAGACTAGAATAAAAATATTAGTCAATTAGTGAACAAATGTTGGAGTTTTTTTAGGATCCTAAATTTCTTTCCTGAGGGCGAGCATAGAATGCATTCCAGAATAATTGCAGAAAAACAGATAAAGACAGGTTTCAAACCATTGAAAAATGCCAAAATTGTGGTACGAAGTCCCAATTTTGCAGGGGCGGACTAATGAGGGATGCAGGGGGGTGGCCGCCCTCTCAATTCCTGGGAAAATAGAAAAAATTGTAATCTTAAGGTATTCCTCACCCCACATACGCCCGGAAATAGCATTCCCAATACAACGACCTAAATCCGACCCTGCAAAATGGTTACGGAACTGGGATTGTCATGAGAAAAATTGGCATAACAGTAAATAACCCTCAAAACAGGCTCAACAGCAATGCAGCAGACAATTTGCAAATTTTCATAAGAAACAAAAGAGTCAAAGTGACAAAGTTACTCATTTACAAGTTCGTTCTGTGCTGAGTAGGAACCCTATTAAAGTGAGTGTAAACTCTTTGAATCTACCTCAGAGCAAGGTTGCTAGTTTATTTCAAAACAACACAAGAAAACTCCCATGTCAAAAGGCCTCTTCAATATGGGACCATATCGTTACATCCACAGCCGAAGGACGGAAACTGACCCCTTATATTATTTTAAGGCGCCAAACAAAAGCAAAGGAAAATCTATCATCAGGGGTAATATTTCGCGTGCGGGAGAAAGGACGGATGAATGGTGAACCTATGTATAATAGGCTAAATGGAATCTGAGGTAAGCGCCCAGGTCCATTGCTACGTCAAAAGGGAATACTCGTACTTGACGCTGCCAAGGGTTACCTGAATAAAAAATTCAAAGAATAGAATGACTGAAGTACGTTAAACCTAGTTATTATTGCCCAAATACATCAAAATTGCAAGGTTGAGACGTCATTTAAAAGTCTTTCAAAAATAAAGAAACTGTCGGTCACTGTATTAGGGTAGGAGAATAATACAGCTTGGGATTTAATCACCGCAGTTTATTGTGCATGAGTTTGAGAAGTGCTGTATGTTCATCCAACAGTATGGATTGTAGCGAAGACGATGTTTTTTTACGATGAAGAGAGTTCCGGCAGTGACTCGTGCATAAACCCTGGAAAGAGAAGGGACGACCCCTTGCGTATGGGCTCCATTCCCCTCAAGTACCTTCTCTCTCTCTCCGTCACTCACCGATCTATTCCTCCTTTCGAGTAGAAAGGAGGAATGCTGTGCTCCATGCTCTTTAAAAGGCTTGAAGCAGTCATGTGCCCACGTTGTGGCAATGGACGTACTCATGGTCCATGACGTATTTCCTCTTAATATGCGAATGTTTTGTCAAATAATTTATAAATCTAAAGCTGGAGCATTAGGCTTCTGTCGTTGCTATCTGACGACCTTACATCGCAGTTGGCTCATATACTCATCAAGGTTATAATATGGCGCAAAATAACAAAAAAATTTCAGAATCAAGTAATTTTTAATAAACATCAAAATACGCGTTATTCGCTTAAAAACTGTGGAATTCGCGGTATAGCAAAATATGAAGTCCTTACTCTTGACATGTATTTCGTAATAATTAGATTACATGTGCACAGATTTTCTTCTAAAAGCGTAATTGTACATTTCTTATCATTATTATTCTCGATAAAAATCTAGGTGCCACGCCGAGTCAACACCGCGCCAAAAACTCAAGTTATATTATGATTGGGAAAAAATCTGAAATATAATTCTTGTATCATTTGCATTGCTGCCTGTGTGGTGAGTTCCAAGGCATAAACGGATGCACTTAAGTGAAATGTGGTCCAAGATTTTATTCGACTTGCTTAAAAAATAATTAAAATATGCACTCAATGACCAACGATTATCGCTCCAGCCACCTTAATAATGGGGATAAAAAAGTTCCAGTGAACACCAGTTCATTTAAGAAACAGCACCGAGGAAGAGAATCAACCTTTTGATTCCACGTTTTCATCCTCTAGATTATATCATACCAACTATAAGTAACTTCCGATCCTATCTGCTTTCATTTTCCCAAGGAATTTTTCTTTCACCTCCTCTTTTGCATATACGCCATTCATTAAGCCACCCTGAAAACCGGCTTCTATGCATTTGATTAGCTAAGCCAACTATTGTTTGAGGACATGTGAGGTGAAAGAATTGTGAACACAAATTTATCACTCATGAACATAAGAACCATTTGGCGTTACACCAATTGATTCGTAGGTGCTCCACTCCATTTATGTACACCTTAGTATGTGGCTCGATATTTGGGTCGTATCGACACATGGCCAACTACTCTAAATACTAGCTCCACATTTATCTTTTTACCACCTCGTATCTTCTCTCCCCTTTCATGTCGTTCAAAATTCCAATTATCTTTCTTCCTCTGCCATTCTTACTCAGCAATGCATCAGTATTCTACCCTCCATCACCTATTTCAGCATGCCCTCTCCTCTACACATTTATCCTTTCATTTATTGTCTCCTCCGTATATATGCCACCAACATACCTTTCTCTGCCACAATCTCCAGCAGCTACTTACTTGTCTTCCTTACCACCAAATTTAACCTATCCATTCTTCACCAGACACTAAATAACTGAGTCTAATTCTGATTTAAAAAAATCACCGATAAAAATTATCCGAAAGGTTAAATCCATGGATGGCACAGTCAATTAGTGTTTCTCTCGAAGAATAAATAACAGGGTCATGAAACGGAATCATTAAATTTCAATACCCATGAAGTTTCAAGCAAACATGCAATTTTCCGGAGAAATTTCACTCAAACATGACTGTTGAACGAGATAAGGTGGAAGTGGAAAATCGAGTGACATATTCGAAACAAAGTGTAATTAACAGGCAGTTTCATGTGTTACAAAAAAACAATAACTGTCGTCAAAACTAGTGTGAGCCTGGTTTCATGAAATTACCTAAAAGGAATCCCTCTAACCAAAATTTTTAGAATGAGACCATCGCCATCCGGGGTATCATAATGAAGGAACCAGATATGCATTCCTATTCTCTGAATAAACAAGTGCTGTTACACTAAGATGGTATTGTTATCCACATCCACAGCCATTATCCAGTAAATGCCTATTTCTTTGGAATAAAACGAACAGGAATAATCCCCTGGGGAATTGAATATTCCAAGTGGCAATTATAACTCCCGCAAATATTAATGTATAAATTCATGGAAATTTACTAAAAATATCTTAAATACAATTAGCAAAGACATCTAAGCATCACCTCAGAGAGATCACGGTGAAGTCATGATCCCTGTGAGGTTGATTGTAGCACACGTACAAGATAAAATGTCCGTGATCGCAATTATGCTGCAAACGCAGTTTACAGAGACTAATGGTGAAGAGGATCGTTTATTCGATATCCTGCTTCCTTCCAGTATCAAACCATAGCTTCGGATTGACCATAGCATGAGTCGTAATCTGCAAACGTTTATACATGTAATTAAAATAAACCTCGAATACTGAAGGCGAACAATGACGTCTTTGAATACTATTATGCGAAATAGCTACTAATACTATTATTAATACCTACTAAGCGAAAATCCATCATAACTCAGTTAATAAATACATGTCCTTTTCATAACGGCTTATTTAAAGGCAACCGGCAACATCGCTAGGGCGATATCAGGAGGTTAGGTCGTCTGATGATGTCGCCTTAGCGATTAAGCCGGTCAAATTACAATATACCACTGAAAAAATTACAATTTATTACTTCAGCGGACGACATAAATGAATTAGGGTGTGTTGAACTCACTCACCGAAAGATATTGAATTCTCACCTGAAATCTTTAAACACTGCTTTATCTGATATAAATCAACACCAATGTTAATCAATAAATATCCATTTCACAATTTTGCATAAATTTCCATATCATTTTATGCAAATAATAGTAATCACGTTCTGTTTGTAAAATACACAGAAAGCTCATATTATATATAAAAATATGACCCTCATTACCTTAAGGATAATTTTTGCAGCAGCTCGACTAATACAGTGGCCATGACAAACGAAAAACAAAACTTAAGTAAATTAATGGATATTGTGACAAATGCTGTATCTGTCGAGTTGGATGTTTTTTCTCTCAACGCAGATAAGGGAAATATACACCATATTTTAATTGGGATAGTGGTCAAGAGCTTATTTCAATCCAGTAGTTTGGCGTGGTGGCGGAGTGAATCTTGAAGGGATATGGATGTGGTAAGAGAATATGGATGAATTAAATGACTACCGGGTGAGAGAATTTTAAAGGCCATTAGAGAATAACGTTTTAGAAAACGGTAAAGAGAAAAGAAAAAGATCGGCACGTTTCTTGGGATGAAGAGGAGCAGGAAGTTCACTGAAGAAACTGAAGTAATAAATTACATTGGGAAGAGAGGAATCATGGCATTTATCACAAGCCACCATAAACGATACAACACAATCAATAAAAATAATCGGATCACATATATAGAGGATTCACTCATTATTTAACCAACTTAAACAAGACCTTGATAATTTTCTTCGAGTTCATTTTTCGCAGGTCCGCAATTGTTCCTCCGTGGAAAACAACACCAAAGTTAGGAACAATATGCAAAGGTCGTGGTTGCTACTCCATCAGCTACTTCCTTCATTAGAGCTGTATTTGGTTAGCCGCGGTCCAAAGCATACGGTCATTTCGCACCGTAAACACAATCGGCCAACAACAGCCTCTGACCCGATATCCTTTGATACATAGCTCTCCTCGTAATCATGTTCGCTTTCGAAATCAGGCACCCATTCCTAGAATAGAATTCAATTCCAATCTACATGCAGCCATGGGATTTCCAGTCAAATCCGAAGCTCAACAAACCAAAGGTGAGGGTCTGGGAGTATCGCCCAGACTGTGAGCCCTAATCAGGCGATGATATGCAGCCGATTAAAAAAAACTATTTTTGGTCAGTAAAATCTCCTTAAAATACTGAAATAATGGAAAAGAGTATGTATGGTGTATAGCATGTTACACGATACATATTATACACACGACAGCCTGATAGCCCAGAGGGTAAAACATTGGGCTACAAGGAGGTCCCAAGGGTGGGATCACAGTTCCTTCCTTCGCAATGCCGTTATTTTCATCCAAAGTGCAAACCGCTCTAAATGGGCAATACTCAACGTAACTTTCTTAAGAGTGGACTTCATCAATCATAACTAGTTATTGAAAGCACAAAACAAAATTTGAAGAATGACGATGACGTATTAAATTGAAAAATGAAGATAAAGCAAACACATGTGTTATGGATAACCATATTCGAATCGGAAATAGGGATCTGAGCCTTGGGTCCAGATCTCTCTGTGAAACCACAGGTGGCACATTTGGTGAGCTTATCCCTCATCGATTACACCGACTTTTGCATTGAATACTTTGGTTTTGGAGGTTAACGAAATATACTTGCAATTAGTATATTCCACACTTTTTATAGGGAACCCCGACCGGTTTCAACGCTTTCGCGTTCTTCTCGAGGGGAATAACCTTTTGAACCGTGGCGAGCACATATTTATACTTGTTCGAACATAACAAAGTGGGAGATTCTTGGGAAAAAGTGGTTGAGGTGAACGACTAAGGCGATGAAAATAAGACGTTTAAGTGTAAAAGGGTAAAAGGGACTAAAGGCCAAATTAACTAATAATTGGTATGGAAGGCTGGACAGGTAAGTGGTATTGAGGTTGGTGAAAATTTGGCATTGATTCATTCAACAACTTCGTTGCAACAACCTTGGATAGATAATATTTATACATTTTCTGAAAAATCCAGCTTTGCGGCTTAGCAATTCATATGCATAGTCTATTTCTTTAACAAAGTCTAGAAATTGATTCATTGATTCAAGTCATTCTTTTAATTCCTTCCGATTCACCCTCAGTGATTTCACAACGGAGAGATCACCAGATAATTAGAGTTGTATTGAGCAAAATGCATCCCTTAAATATATACTCTAACGTAGGAGATGACGAGATATTGTGGGAATGAATTGAATCACTTTTTATCGTAGTGGAGGGAAAAAATAGATCATACTATAATATATCATAAAGTATCCTTCATGACACAATAACCCCATACGTACAAATAAGCCAATGTCGGTTTTCAGTCACAATCTGCTCTCACAGATGCAGGATTTGGGCATTTGCCAAACACAGGCGTAACAAATTGTCACGAAACGGCGATGAATCAGATCAAAACCCGATTAGAGTCATGTGTTCAGTGAAACTCATCAAGTGATTTGCATTTAAAGAGAAAATAAACCTCACTTACCAAGAGTAGCAATTAGACAGAATGAGAGTACTAACACAGCGTATTCGATTCACTAAGGTAAAAATAATGTTTACGTCACACGGTGAGAAGAAATCTGAATTCCGAACGGGCAAAATTCTGCATTCTCTTATCGCGGCTATGTAAAGCAACACGAAGAGTAATACTCAGCTTGTACTTTCAAGAACGAGCACCTTTGTCATTTTCTCGAATAGTTTGTTTCTAAGACAAATTATATGGGACCAAACCCTTGGTATTAATATCCATTTAAATAAAAACGAAAGAAATGGAAAATAACCATTTAAAATTTTTCCAATTACCGCTAACTCTAGGTAAGCAGGTAAATATCAAGACGTAAGTTTAAATTTGTGCATTGTACAACACAGTTGATAGTGAGTAGATTTTTAACGTTACCTAACAATGATTTATCCAACATCGTAGTTTAAATGTATTATTATTACCGAATTCAAGTAATCTGAAGTAAATAGTAAAATTGAGGAATATAGGAAAATTATTGAGTAGAAATATTTGCGGCAATAAATTACTAAATATGCGACGTGTGGTTGGTGCTCCCGTCTAAAAATCGTTATATCTTACTATAGGATATTTCCTAACACCGCCTATAGAGATGCTGATCAGCGATATCGTCATATTGGAATAAAAATATCGGTATTGAATTATATCGGGTTTCAATACATAAAAACCCCAAGGGATGACCTTTTCCCTAAAAAAAACATTTGAGTACACCGGTTTTCGAACCCGAATCTCACAATTAAACCACCACGTCATCTTGGTGGTTTAACAGGTTAACACACCTGACTGAAGATTGAAGAGAACCGGGTTCGAATCCCGGATCTCTCAATTCCTCCCGGTCAAATCATATGATTTTTTCAGAGCAAATTTCATCCCTTTGGTGTATATCTTTGCGTTCGTGCGCGTGACTGTGTACTGTTTTTTTGCATTTCGCAGTGATGTGGAAAATAATTGGAAGGAACACGATACTTTGTTCCAGGAAAAGAGATGTTGTAATTGATTAGCTAACCCCGCTGCATTTCTGCAAAATAATATTATTTTATAATCGATTTCGTTAAGCACTTAATGTTTTAAAAGAGAAACTAGTCACAAGGGTTTACAGGAAACTTAGTTGATTCAATTGGTAGCGTTGAAACAAACACACGTAATGTGCAAGTTAGACATCTAACACCGGACATTATTTGTCTTACTTCATGAAAAGTGGTTAAATAAAACTGCTAAAAAGTTAAAAACAAGAGAAAATGAGATTCTGCTTCTAATGTAATTACTACCCTTAACTCTTCTACGGCTTTCGGTAAAGGCTCCACTTTTGATAATGACTGGTTAACTTTTTCGAAAAAAGGAAATTAATTTTCTGGCCTCATTACGTAGAGAGAAAATGGAAATATAGTTTATATGCTTTGCTAATTTAAAAATTCTTAACACCCAAAAGCCTTGAAGTCGCACGTTTAACCTAATATTTCCCAAATTTGTTGACTTTGCGAAAAAAATAACTTAAAACGATTAAATGGGCATTCAGTTTTTCTTGTTTTTTTATGATGATGGTACCTCCAGCAGATTTAGTACCGTGTTTTTAGTAGGAATCCAATTTCCTCGTTGTCAGAAGAGTGACATCTTTCTGAGGGTTTTGTTCGGTCCTCTGCTTGTGCTAATGCGTCTCTTTTATCCTAATTTCCGCGATACTCCGGTGCTTCACACTTTTTCCTAGAAAACATGCCCTTTGATTTACCGGTACTTAAGGCATCTTAATTTCTTCAATCATTAACTTCGTCTACAATGGAGTACTTATTCTTACCAATTTAGCACTGATAGTAAAAGTTCCCTTGTTCATGTAAAATAACCCCCCTCCCATTTTAGTCACTTTCAATCGCAACAAATAAATGTCAGTTTTTATAAAAAGATCTCACAATCGGTTATTACTTAATTTTCCCATAAAAGACAGAAGGAAGGTGCCGGTGGGAGAGTGATATCCGCGCTTAGGTAAACAAGAACGCTAAATGAAATATAAGGCTCATTCATCGGATCTCAATAAATTCAACTTCCTCACATTCAACTTTGCTACCGACATGGTAAATTTTGGAAGCATTGGAAAGTCGAAATTGCTTCCATTGTCATTAAAACATTACGAAAATCACTGGAATCGAAACAGTGCATTTGGATCACATCTATCAGAGATAAAATTTTCAGGATTCGATAACCTCTTTTAGTCGCTGGAGGTCAGATTTCCTCTAGCTGAATCCTTTGAGCTTGTAGTTCACTACGCCATGTTAAAGTTGAAATACGCGGATAATTTTCAAAAGTTCTCTGTCGAAACTCTTTAAGGGGTCGGCGTAAGATAGTGCCAACCATCATACATTGTTTTCTCGTAATCTTCACAATATTGTTCAAACATTTCATTGCCAGATTACTACTCCTTTCTAATTAATAATAAGCCTATACTTCCACTCAAATGAAAAATAAACTTTGATGAAATAATTTTTATAAAATAATTAATGTATTTGCCTATTATGTTTTCGAGACATTTAGTCACCCAAGTATCTCGAAACTAGCAAAATACTGCTTGAGACTATTTGACAGCGACCCTTTCACCTTTCCCTTTTAACGACATTTTTAGAAACTTACAAAAAAAGAAGATCTGGTTCTTTCACAGCGTATCAGTTTAATAAGAGCCAATAAGATAATGTTTACGGTTACTTTTTATTTTATCATTGTGTTAAAAACTCAAATACACATAGGGCCATTTTTATTCGTTCAATAAAAAAACTTGTCATAGTAAGTTTTCTACTCTAAAACTTAACTTATTTTTCTGTATTTTTACAGCGTGAGCTAAATTTATTCATTTTCCAGAACTAAAGTTCTATACTTCGGACGCTTGCAGGACTTTTGGGGATTATGTTAATTAACCGCAACCCTGCATTATTGGACTCCATACGTTGTTTAACTGATTGGGCATAAAAAAGAAATTAATTACTATCAAGAAGCATGTAACGTAGCCCACTCGTTGAGGTTATTTGCCCATAGCCGATAAATAGATGAAAATACTGCTATTAATATAGCGTAATTGATACAGTGCCCATAGCAAAATATGCAGCAGATTACAATTTATTATTGCCTTGTGGTAAAACCTCCAGGATATTTCACTACATTCATAGAAAATATTTTCTCCTTACAGCCCTATAGCACATTATCTTCACCGTATAAATTTTATTCTCCGCTCTATCGCTATCATCAGATTGACATTGGGAATTTTCGTCCGATTTAATACACAATTAGACAGATAAACGGCGAAAACCAGTGCCCATAGTGCAACTGGAGACACATTTCGACCGCTCTCGTTGAAGTTGCCGCCCAAAACTCTAACTGGTTTCAAGCCATGCCGTGAGAGGCCATGACTGCACGAGGTGAATGAGCTGCCGTACCTGGAGAGAAAGTTAACTTTCCACACAATGCATTTATTTGAATGCTCGATTTCACAAACACTCATGCCTTTCCATTGGCTTTCTGTAAAATGATATTAAACAGAAGATTTAAGAACACATTAACAAGTTCCTATCAATTCATATCACGTAGGATGCATAATTGTAAATACAGAATTTAAGGGAGTTGTTAATTCGACAGAAAGTCAATAACTCTCTTCTTTAGTTGATTCTTATCTGCTATGATTATTCTTCCATTTAGTGTTTTATCTTTATTAATTAATATTCATGTTCAAATTTTATATTAAAATTTTAGCTCAACATTCGTCACAATCCATTATTTCAAAGAAGATTCAATTTTTAGTTTTACCATGTTATAAATGGCATTATTTTTTAACTATAAGGACAACTGATGAAGTTCAAATTTATTAATTATGCTTACTTTCAATCAATAAATCTGGTATTACATCATTTATTATATTGTTATTCAATTCTTACATTTTATTATTAATTTATTTTAATTTTGATATAAATTTCATGAATTATTATGTAAAATATTGTCTACATTTTATGATTTTTAACCTCATTATGCTAAAATTTTTAGCCTCATTAAAAAAGTTCATAAATTTTTTTCGAGGTCCAATTAAAAAGAGTCGACTTACATTCTTGGTTCCAATATACACAAAAAGTCAATCCAAAAACATTAATAGCTGTCATCGCATAATTGAACTAAGTTTCCGAGTCAATAGCCGAACGTACTACCGCCTTTTCTACCAAGACTTCACTTCTCTGTTAATTCAAAGTAATATACCGATAAACCTTACTCCCTACCCTTAAGTCATTTGAATCTAATTCTGTCAGGGTTCACTTCAGAGTTCCTATATAATCCCCATCTTAAACCTTATCTGCCTCCTACCTTCTTCTACAACGTCCATAATGCTCTCTCTTCTTCTTTTTCTACCTCTCTTTCCCAACAAACTCCATCACTCGTCGTTACTCACTCCAACCGAAAGCTGCTTGGCACTATGTGTTCGTCTCCCTCTCCACCCATCTTATCCTTTCCGTCCTTCTCCAAACTCATATGTCAATAACCTCCTATCTACGCTCATCCCATATCCTCATAGACCAAGTTTCGGAACCATGCAACGCTTAAACTTCTTGTTCGATTCTTCTTTACCCTTTAAATTACAATACTTCACCTACTGATCGCTCGACACCACTATTATTTTTCAGTTTCCTAAAACTATGAACGAGATAACTGGAGAAAAGAAAAAAAAAGGAAGACAAAAGAAAAAAGATGCTTAGAAGAAAATTCTGCCAAATAGAGAAGATAAATTTATTGGACACCGTCTCAGACATTACAGCCTCCTAAGAACTGTATTTGAAGGAGGGTCATATGGGAAGAAATACCGAGGAAAACAATATAAAATACATTAACCAAGTCAAGAGGAATGTTAAAATTAAGCCTTATGAAGGAGTAATACAGCCAACTGGAAGGGGAATGGAGTTAAGAGCTGCAGAAAATTAATATCCAAAATTATGCCTTTTTATGACGATGAAGGTTTATCTCTGGAAGCCACTCCAAGTTTGGCATATTTTTCACAGAAGCAATACAAGAAAAGATTTGCCCAGAGACGTTCAGCCGGTCAGTACTGCATGCTAGGCACAATATAAATATTTTACATCGTTAATGCACCTGACGTTCCAGTTCAGAGCTCAGTGAACTCAGAAGGACATTAAGGAAATGCGGCATCTAATCAGCGTAACATTACTTTCCCCATCGTCATATGCCAGCATTGCCATAATTTATTGCTTCAACCCTTAGGCAAAGTCGCGAAATATCCACCGACTCGAGAAACATGGATAAATTTACGCGCAAGAGAAATGTGGCGAAGAAGGAGGAATATTGAGGACATTTTTTTATCCAAAGTGAAACGCGGGAATTCGGAAATTCCGCCATGCGATGGCGCGGATTAGATAGGCGAGGGTGGACATAGCAGGAAACTGCTTCAATCTGTGGTTCTTTTCGATTTTCAATACTGCATAGTGACACAAAAAAGATAGCGAAAAAGATACGCCATATCGCATATGGCATAACATTTCCTGCTATGACTAGGCGCATTGAATTATATCGCTTAACACTCTATATCGCACATGAAGTTCCTATATCATAGCGTGTCGCGAATATATCGCATGTGGAATATTTTCACTAATCGCATACTCCGAAAATTGATGGATATTGCGATATCACGGGCCGTTTTACACGAGGCACTTAATTGAGCAATTGGATGTACACAAATGGCAAGAACGCGGTCATGATAATAGAGCAGGGGCTGTTTCCCCTGCATCGTATATGCATTTTCGCATCTAGCAATTCACCGCTTTAGATGATGGAATGTTCAAAGGACATACATCATATTTTACTATAAAGGGCCTTGTATAAAACTCCCTTAATAACGTGATCACATGGTAACGCATTTATTATTTTTCCTCCCATAGCATTGAATAAATGATTGCATAATGTCGCAAAATAAACAATTTTCAGCATCGACATATATCGCACAGTGCAGAGAATGCACATAGCACGATTGCGCATCTCGCACATCGTGATTTCGCATGCCAAATGGTATCGATCATTGCATGAAGATGCTAATACGTAGCATAATTTCGCAAATCGACTGAATTCGCACAACGCATATGCCATGATGTCTCACAATATGCCTCATCCAATGATATCTCACACAGCGAATCACACATTTTATCGCAATGCGATATCTCATGAATATCACAGCCGATATATCGCAATGTCCCACTGCCCTACGGCTTCGGCGCCCATTTACCAGCAATTCGAGGAGGCAGAGCGCAGTGAGCGTGTATTTTCTCCAGTGAAGCGTGAAGGAAGGAACGTGGGAGGGAGTTGTGGTTCGACATTCAGAGAGAAAAAATCGGTCGTTTGAGGAAAAATGCCGCCGGCAATCGCCTACCGAGGAGTGTTCTGCCGTGAGATTGAACGCCCCAAGGCATTCAGGCAACGTTTTGCATACTTTACTTTATATTTTATTTTCCCCCGTGACAACCCTCTTCATCCGCGCCTCCACCGGTAGCTTAGTGGTTGCACCAATGAAGGCCGATAGTTTTAATTGGATTGGTGAATAGACGTAAGGTAATGGACAGCATCAGTCAAACCTGATCCGGCATTGTTGGAGGGAAATGGACCGAGCAAATGTCAATTGACGTCCATTCCATTATAAACGAGTATAATTTTACAGCGTTGTTTGAAGAAAAAAGTCTGAGGCCCGGTTTTTTATTGCCTGGTTAACGTTACGTTAAACCTTTTCGTTAACTGAACGTAAACTGAGAGTTTGCGTTAAAGATACTTGACTTTCGGGTCTTCTTCCGCATCTATCCATCTTTCTAGACAATACTTCGCCCGCGTTCCCGCTGGATTCTTCAGGTCCACTGCAATGACCTGCCACTTCTGCGAACACTTCAGTGAAACTGAAGAAGGCAGCTGGAGCGCGGGAAAAATATTGTCCAGAAAGATGGATAGACACGGAATAAGACCCGAAAGTTAAGTATCTTCAACTCAAAGGCTCCGCGGAAGCCTCCACGGAAACTGGGAGTTTGCGTTCGTATACTTTACATCAGACTTTCGGTTAGCTGAAGTGAGCGTTTTCGATGGGAGATCGTATTAGAATTGGTTTTCGTGCCGAGAAAAATTTGACCAAAGACTATAAAACCGGGCATAAATGGAGAATTAATAAAATAATCGGCGGTCATGTGCCTACGGGCTAAATGTAGTAGCATGTGAGGTTAGTATAAAAAACGAGGTCATTTCCACTGCTTAAGAGAGGTGGATAGGTTGGTAAGAAGACTCTATGGGTAATGGAGTAATGTGGAAGAGAAACCCGACATGGCGTTGGTAATAGCAGAGATTGCTACGGTAGAGCACCCTATGGTAATAGCCAACTCATAACGGAAGGCGCCACTGAGTCCACGGCTTGACAACCCATCTGATCAGTCCTACACTTGAAAAGGTATCCACATAACGCTCAAGTAGGATCGGGGCATCACTCTCCGCCATTGGGATTCAAAATGAGCCCTCAGAGTTGGGGAGCCGGTACTCTAGCCAGCCTGTCAATCACCAGAGAGCCTGGCCCAGGATGGAAAATGCACTGGGCAAATGCATAGCAAACATCCTTTCATTCAAAACGAATAAAGTTTCACAACAGTACGACGGGGTGAGGCGATTAATTAAATGAGCAATCGACAATTTTGATCCTCTTGGCCTACTTTTTGCGAAAGATGGAGGGATAGGTGAAGATAAGGTGATGAGGCTGAAAGGCGTGCTATATTACTCGTAGAACGAAGTGGGTAGAACATATTAATAAATTGGCGACTGTATAGGTCTCTGTAAGCAAAAGGGAACTTCTTACCACCTCGGGTACAGAGTACTTCACCGCACTGCTCTAATGCATACGTATAATTTAGATTCACTTTGCATATTGAAAAGGTTTTTCACACTCACTTTCCTGCGAAGGAGTTTCCCTGCGATGGTCTTTAGTCAGGAATACGAGTCCGTCATCTTTATGTTGTTCTAACCCGTGCGCATATCTTTCTTACACCTAATTTTTAGAACACATCTATACATTTTACTCTCTTTGTAAAAATCACTATTAATTATTTTGTGCACTCAGGCGAGAGGTTAGGATAAAGAAGAGACTACTAGCTTAGTATCGATATCGCCCCAATGAAGCAGTCCGTAAAGGTTAAGAGAAAATGTGCAAGGAATGCATTGAGTATAAGGAACTATTCTAAGCGCAGGTAGTTTTTTTCCTTGCTAACTTGTGAAAATGCATATAATAATTACGTTGATTAATACGTAATTCTACACGAGGTGTTTCCGTATCTTTTAGGTATTACCCAATCCACTTTATAAATCATTATTCTTCATCACTTACATTATTATTTATTTTTATCTTCAAACAAGCATAGAGATATCTTCAATTATTTTCTCGTCATTTAGTGTATTAGTACCAAAAATATATCTGATAAAAATACTCGTGATCAGTTGAATAAAAATGCGCAAAAACTAAAAAAATATTAATTGGAAACACAATTGGTCACACCCTCAGACTAAGGCAAAACGATAATAGACAGCTTTCACCATGTAACGCATGTGAGTGGGAAGAGGGTCATTTTACGGTTCCGTGATACATAGACCATGCCAGGAGTGTTTCCGCAGTATCGAAGCACAATCTTATCCAAAATATAATCTAAAACAGACCATAACAGTCGAGCAAGCCAACAGTGTTGGATTCCAATATACTTGACAAAATCTGGGTGGGAGAACACCAGGTTATTCTCCTCGATATGAAAGAAGGATATAACACAGGAAGAAGAAAGGATATGTAAGAAATATTACTGTAGACTAGGAGGGAAAATATATCCGTAAAAAGGAGCTGGTGTAACAAAGCTATCGGTATTTGAGAAATACTATATAGCACTGGCAAACCTTTTCCAAAACACCGATGTTTTACGAAACCAAAATGACATAATTCAGTGCTTGATTCATTTTTCATAAGATGGAACATAATCTAATAAACCTAAGCACCATATCTGCAAATACTACTGATTTAATTTCTGCTTAACTGTCTCACTCCAAGACTTACTTCACTTTCATTTAATAGCAAAAAAGCACGCAAGAAGTTCCAGGAAAAAGTCAGCTCTTTCCCAAGCCTATACACAATTTGGGAAAGAAGGAGCTAAGAAGAGCGAAGATATTATTTGACGCCTTCGAAAACTTCTCGACGACAATGGAGCTTCTAGAAAACATGACACGAAGAAAGAAGACGTCGAATATAAAAAGAAAAGTTCGGTTTCGAATTGAGACGGAACTCCGCACAGGAGACCACATTCAAAAGCTGTCTGTAGACATTGGATTCTAGGGGAAAAATCATGGAATGCTAAAAAAAAACCATACTGAGACGAGATAAGTCCCGGGAAGCCATAGACGAGGTACATGTACTATGGATCACGTGATTCGAAGCAGGTTTCCTTCCAAGGCGCAAAAAATTCACTCCTCCCTCAACGAACACGCTGTGCAGATGCATATAGGTGCAGGCGTCAAGCGCATGCATCCTAGAACGGTTTAAATGCGCTTATGGCGGATATAGCGGAAGCCAGAACGAACGTTTTGTTCCAACTCGGCGCTCTCGAGGACGCCGGCTTTGACAAGCGATACCTACCGCCGGGATCGGGAAATAGGATGGGGTGGGGTAGACACGTTTCCCCCGGCGCGGCGTCTCATAATTGCCTTTTTTTTAAAGCTGCCTTGCGCCTTCTTCTTGCTCACGTAACTTCTTTACTCGTAGGAATAAACAAATCAAAAGACGTTCAGTTGTTAAAGGGCACGATCCTCCAAACGTTTGGACTTGTTCCAAAGACTCAAGGTGGCGTCAACGTTACTAAAATCTAGAATTGCTTTCATTTATTATTTCACACCAATGCAATGGGACGAAGAGAAGACTAGGTTTTTCAGCCTTGAATTAACTAGAGAGTCAAATAATAGGCAACACAGAGTAGCGAATCATTACGGTGTCCCTAAATTAGTTTACCAACAACATTTGTCGTACTTCGGAGCTTACCTGAGGATTTTAGGATTCTAGAACCATCAACTTCTTAAGCAGAATGTACTGTACATACTAAATTTTATTTATTTTTCAAGAAATTTCACGGCAAAGAAGAAGACTCGTTCTCCCAACGTAAATAAATATAAGGTAAGAATAAGCTACGGGTCATTACAATGTGATTTGGAGCCCCACCATTTCGATGTGCGGAAAAAATACCAACAACATTTTCAATATTTTTTTGGCACGCTTGATATTTTCAATATTTTTTGGCACGCTTGATGTTTTTTTAATGTGCTTTAACTGCTTAAGCTATATCGCCGCGACCAAGATTTATACCATAAAGATGAGTCCTAATTTAATTGCCACATGTCTTGTAACTCAATATGATTATTGGCTTCGGCCATTTTCCGAATAGACTGCTTCCAATTTCTGACCTGACTCCATTAAAGTCTATTCTTCTCTGGCAGCCCAAGGCTAGAAAACTATGTCAGAATAACAAAGAATTATTTTGTAAAGATCCAACCAGTTTAGGTGTTTAAATGGAGATCAGAATACCTCTACTAATCTTTAAAAAAAAACGCTCGACCCTACCTCCGTACAAAATTTCCTGCTTCAACTCTGTCCAACCTCCTCTGTACGTCCAACCTCCTTTTATCCCATCCATAGAGCCTATTCCATTTCTCCTACTTTTCCGTTCACTCAACGTTTTTTTCAGCATTCCCTCCCAATGGAAATGAAAATTCCAAATGATAATGATTCTTCGAAAGTCGATACTTGTTTAATTTCTTATTTATTATATCCAAAATTGAGTAAAGACATTATCACAGGTCATACTCATTTTTTTAAAGAGGAAACGAAAGAATGATGGATAGTACGATAACATAGCCAAGAAATAAACTTCGTTTGCAGTGATCGATTACTATTATTTTCCGAAAATAAAATAGTCTCAGATTCCAGGAAAATAAGATTTAAAATATCTTTTATTAAAATTCACTTTTCCAAGAAATAACTTTTAACAATAAATTAAAAATAACTTTTCCAACAATTCCCGACAAACTTCCGGCAGGGGTTCATCGGAATTGGGTTGGTATCTCTCGTTCATAACATATATCTCACGTATATCAAAGGAACATGGTTATATTTCTGGAAACATCCTCACCATCAAGCCTCCTAATAACTCAACAATCACATTTCAAAGGATATAAACGAAGAGCGACTGATTAGGAGTTGAAACATTGGAAGGAGGTGCCTTATTAAAAAAGCTGATTTTCAAGAGCCAAAGAGTAAAATATCTTTTACAAGCAGAAGAAAAATGGCATTAAACATAAATAGATGTTATAGAGTTATAAATGAAAATGGATAATTTATTGAGAAAAAACTGGCCTCGTAGCTCCGAACGAAATTTGAACTAAAAAGTAGCAATTACAACTAATAATTTCCAAAAACAATGTATACAGTATTTCTTCAAGTCTTTAAAATGTTGCAATAAAACATGTCGTAATGACTAAAATTATTTCTGGGTTGCATTGTGTTAAATTCAACGCTTATTTCGAGCATGAAAGATTCCCACTAATTGTAAGTAAGCTACGCCTGAGACTATCAACTCGTAGGAATAAGACAGGTAGTCGGCGGTCCCTCCCTCTCACCACACTGATACCTATGTAATGGTAACTACAAAGTTTGATACCAAGATGAAATTTTCGTGATAAATTAATCAAATGTGGCTTCAAATAATGGTAGAAAACTGTAAAGGTAAAATGGGAAGTTTCAAAAATCGATAAATCTAGCATTGAACCATAAGATGATGTCTTTTTTCTTGCTTAAAATATAAGTGTTGTTGTTTTTTACAATTACATTTGCAATTTTACAAATACAATTTTACACGTGTTCTACAATTAACTGTCAACGTGTCAACGAAAAAAATGTTCTAAAGAAGTCGTAAGAATAGCTTCTCGACATCACGTTTCAACAACACATGAGAAATTAAAGCGTTCTCCGATTATCCGTAATGCATTTTTACTTAATGTTTATACTGCAAGACCGATCTGGATAAAATTAGACGATGAAATCCAGGATGACAGCTTATTTTCACAGATAATAGTGAAACAAATATAGTTAAATTATGACGATAGTGAAGAGATGGCAAGATATTTGGTTTTAATGAATAGTTTTTAATTCACCCTGGTCTAATCACTTTACAGTGGCGGTGGTGAAACCTTGGTAAGTCTTTATTCATCTCTTTTCTCGAGAAAATTCCATGCTTTTCCATCAATTATTTACTCCATTTTCCAACATAACATCATGCCTTAGTGCCTCCGTTACCTTTCCTTTATTAATTGTTTTTCAAATTATTAAGCAACAAACTGTAATCTTTACCTCAGAGTTCACAAATCTAATCTTGCATTATTAACCGATAGGCACATTTTGTTTTCAGAAAAAAGACGCTATTGTAAATAATCCTTTTCAAACAATGGATCGATATTAACTGTTATTCCAATGGTAGATCGAAAATATCTGATGCCAACGACGCTCAGTGGTAAAACAAACTCCCAAATATGAAAACAATATAATATTAATTTCCTAAATCTCGGTTTGGAAGAGAAAAAAATAAAAACAAGAAATCAAAAAACAGACTGAGTAACTCTCGGTGTTTTGACATGATATAGGGGATCGGGGTAACGTGGTGGGCCTGAATAATGTTACGGTCCATTTCGAGGTTAGGGTTTTGCATTCCGGCAGTGGAGGAAAACTTATCAGTGGAATCCCTATCCCTACTTCAGTGGATGAGAGCAGAGGATACTTAAATTGCAGTACACCATCTTTCGCACGGAACATTAAACTGTGGATCCCTTGGCGTCTTACGTTAAGACTATGCTAACGCCAACGATGGGTGTTTCTCAACTGTTGCTCCAAATCCATTGATAACCCTCCCCTTACCAATCTACTCACATATCCTACATGGCGTAAATACCTCAGTTGTTAGTTGCCTTCCCAAATAGCCAATCAACCATATAGATGTATATAATTTGGAAATCCTTCAAGGTATATTTTTGATTCATGAATCGTTGAAATGGAAATCCTGAGAACGCCCACCTGTACCCTGTTTTCCTTATCCGTAAGATAACATTTTTAAGGAAACATCGGTCTCTTTACATGGGCCTCTTTAAAACATGAAAAGAGAGCATTGATTTCGAAAATAGCGAAAAGAAATGGAATTTAAATCCCTCTAGGTACGCCACCTTTTTACAGCTTGGTGAGGAACAGATGTTTCACCCGATACCGTGGGTTTATTCTCCACCAGCATTAAATGGAGGAGTGAAAGAAATACAATTTCGTTCTCTACTTAAACGTCTGAGCAATGAAAAAAGTTATGCTGGCCGATCTTGGTAGTTCGCGAAGATGGAGGCAAAAGTTATTTTTCACGCAAACATTTTACACCAGACCTGCAAATGAAATCTTAGTTACCGTTACCACGAACTGAGAGCGGAAACTACCACATTCCTCGCATTTTATCCAAATAATAATTTCCTCACATTTTACAGAGAATACACATCAACTTCGATAGGGATGAATGAAAAGTTGTGGTAAAACCATTTCCTGACAGTAGAGTAGTTTACATCAGTGTCTTCGGTCAAAGGTTCGATATCTTAATTGACTATATCTCAGGAGCAAGGTAAAACTTTTTGTCATATATTTTTTAAATGAATCGGAAGTTTCGTGTAACGATCTAATTGTAGCCATCTGGTAATGAATTTACAGTAATATATGACAATATATAACAATATCTGCAATTACGGAGCTTTATCACTTTTTAAAAAGTCTTCGGGTTGTTTTTATTGGTTCAGCTTTTAAAATATGTAGCCATAGAGCGTTAAATGACTTTGTTCCATAAAAATTGTCCCCCCTTTTTACAGTCCCTATTCCCTTATCTTTTAATCTTTGACGTTTTTATGCTTTTCCTCGTGTATGCTACCCTTGTGCTGTATAACAGACCTAATCTTCTCAACCTCCCAAAGATCCTTCCCCCCTCAACCCCTCCCACATATCCCGTTCAATATAGGTATATTACGCCAATTGTACTTGAACATGCATTCGAACTCTGATGATGATGTTGTAACATCGTTCGACCGGCAATCTGTACTTTTAAAAACGACAACTCTCTTTTGAACACAAAAAAAGTTAAATCAAGAGTGTAAAATATGCCAAGTAATTAGTTTATTATGCAAACTTCTCGCAACTTTTTAATCCACATATAAGAAAAACACTAGTAAATCAACAGTCTATAATTGCCTAAAAGCCAATAAATACGTTGTGGAAAGCAATGATGAGTATTTTTTTTAGTAGTAGTAGTAGAATTACGAGTATAGCTTCGGCGATGACTGATCACTGCATTCAACTATTTCAATGCTTCAATTCAAATCTTATCTATGTAAAGTGTGCTATCTATTTATGCTAACTATGCTATCTTACTATTCAAAGCAAATATGGCGGAAACAACTACAATGAGATCAACTTTCAAGCTCGGCTCTACTTAAATTGCACCTCTCACGGCCACCTCAGATACTCATTTCTGTGGCGATCCGGCTTCCCGAGGACCTTACAACCATCGAAGTCGATAAATTTTACCAAGATATTTCGTTAGACACCTATGAATTTTATGTAGCATCAAGAAACACCGTATATCGTCAATAAAATATGCCAATCACTAGAAATTCATTGACTAATGGATTTATTAATGGATAATATAGATAAGAAGACTTATCCAAACACATTTGCAAAGGAAATATCAGCTACGAATTCCATCGCGCAAAATCATGTACGACGTTAGAATCGTTTAATTTTAAACTTCGACAGAACAGACGGAACTTCAGAATTTATGCTACCCGTGAAATGAACATATTCAGAATATTTTGTAATATTTTTTGCGATGGTACCAAAAAATAAAGGGATTTCAGCTGTTCTAAAATTCGATCTGCAATCTAGTTTCAGAGTAATAGGCAGGGAAAATGGAGAAGCACTTACCCCCATTCACGGAAAGAGGCAGACCGATATTTATGACGACATAAATCTTTTCCATCGTATCACCACTGCTCAGCGTAGATGTGTCTTACCCCGAGCCTTACTCCAAGACGATATATTTACTCAAGTCACTAAGGAAATACGAGGGAAGTCGCAAAGTTGTAGTCGTATATACAGTGCTTCGAGGAAGGTACTTCCTTACGGTACACGTATCAATTGTCCCTCAGACCCTTAGCTACACATGTGTTAACCGCGGACGAAAGTATTGCATTAAGAATGATTAAAGTTCATGTTCAGAGAATATACTGTGAGGACTCACTATGTGAGGTTTTTCCAGTTGCTGTATTTTGTATCGTAACAAACATATCAGCATTTATGCTGGAGATTAACTAAAATTGTTCTCACTAGCAGGAAAATGAACATAATGAGCAAAGGCATGTATCTTAATGCAACGGAGAACAGTTTGCTGTTCAATTAAACGGGCTAAGTTTCGCAAGTATATTCCTTGAAATAATAACCCATCCGTAGTCCACTTTTCGATGTAAGAATGGTTTCAACTCAAAATTGATGAGTTACATTCGTAGAACCTTTGTACAGCTTCAATATCATACGATCATGTGCCAATGACAAACTCAGTATTCTGTCAAAAACCAATCAAAAACCTTGATCCGGAATATTATCATAATGCAAAAATTTCAAGCAGTATTACTTACGTGATATAATTAGTTGGTTAAAACACTGGGCGCTAATTCGTGGGATATAGATCCCATTTCCAGTCGATTTTAATAACTTTTTTGCTGTATTCTTAAGTTAGATACTCAAATGAAACAATTCTGTCTTTTGTAGCCTACGTTTGTTAGTCGCTCGATAAGTTCACAGTGATCGCAAAAAGGACACAAAAATTAATTATGCTAACTGACTTAGCGGTGGAAAAAAAACTGGCGTCAACATGCCATCGATTCGATACATATTGCAAAATAATTTTATCAAGGTTGAAAAAAAATGGAATATCACATTTTGAGTAAAGAAAGAACGTAGAAGGGACTATATTACTTGACGAATACGCTGCCAGATTAGCAAACTACAACTACTTTTTCATCCTAATATCCTTTAAAGACAAATATAATTCACGAACAGAATGCCCTCCAAGATACTTGAGTCCAATTAGATGAGAGATTAACATGCTCAGAAAGACAATAGAATACGCGGAAAATAGGAATACAGTGCAAGTAAAACAAAAGAAGCCTTCGTGCGACTATGAAAAATGGAGATGAAAAGAGGAGGGAAGAGTTACAGAAGAGTTGATAAAGGATGTCAACAATGAGCCTTGGTCTGAGGAAGACAAGGAGTTGGAAAGAGATGTACTGGACACAGCAAGAAAAGAGAAGCGTAATGAAATGTGAAGGATGAAAAAAGACCGCGGATGGATGATCAAGGTGGAAATTTAGAGATGTGAAAGAGCCAGAGGATTTAATAGAGAACGTTTCGTTAATCGTTGATTACTTGAAATGTTATGCACTTTTTATAAACGCAAAAGAAAATAAAACTAAAATTAAATATAAAAAACGCCAAGAAAATCAGATCCATTTTGGTGTGAGAAAAATATCCTTCCAAGAAGAACAAAGCTTTCACAAAATTCAGGTTATCAAGATACATTTGATTTTGAGGACGTCGGCCTGTTTTACTGACAGAGAAAGATGATTGAATAATTCAATGTCCATGTAGGTTAAGTATTTTCCCAACTTTCCAAGCTAACTGACACTGACTCAGAGATACATGATTTTGGATCTTCAAGTTTTGTCATGAAGTTAACATCTTGTAAAGGTTTAAACTAATATTCTCTTTCAGAAATACATTTGAAATCATACACACTGTGATTTTTCAATGGGTTTAGTCTGACTAATAAAGACCGTTGGCGCTCCACAAATAATGAGTGAGATATTAACCTGGTAGCTCTTTTGTGTGACATAAATAGTGGTTTCATAACTGCGGTGTAGTGTTCAATTTACAGACGATTATTTAAGTAGCTTCTGCCCATTACGAGAAATATAAACATCCAAATAAATGGACCCGAGTCTCTCAGAAGGAATAAGTATCGTAGGAATAAGTAAGAAGTGGAACTTACTCAAGATAAAAGAATCTTTTGTAATTTGTCATTGGCCTTACTACCAATGACCAATCGACCTTACTGATGTCTGATGGCCTTACTACCAGTCGGTTTCATTCGTTCCGTTCGAGGTGAAGTAAGGCGAATTCGCACAGAGCAAGGAGGAGTGAATGGACTACAGTAGCCAAACAATATTTGAGAAGTTAACCAAACATGATAATTGATCACTCAATTTCAGATTTCCAGAACCTTAAGATTAATAGGAACGCCGTATAAGGATAAATTTGATTGAGGTACGATGTGCAGTGGACAATGTTTCGAGGCATGAATCGATGCTTGCAACAAAAAAGGCCAAGCACAAATGTGATTGAAGTGGTAGCAGTCAACTACCATGCTTTCTCTTCGGGAGCATCCCTTAAATCAACTTCATCACTAAAATTATTCAAGATGCCGCACAGAACTGAAAGTCAGTTTTAGGATACACTTAAGGCAGAGAAAGGAGAGAAAGGTGGCGAGCGAGATTTAACGAATTTAGCCTAATAAAATAGGTCACTTTCGTATAAAATTCCAGAATGAATGTAAAATGTGGTTCACAAACTAAATTTAAATTGTATGACACAAATACGAATCGCCAGTACTATTAAAAATGCAAGAGTGCTAGCCAGGGAATTCTTGTGTGAGGAAACATTTTTAGGAAAAAATATTTTTGCTTATATTTCCCGCTTTTTATAGGTAATTAAAAAAAACAATCATCATCAAATTTTATTTGAGGTGTAACCTGTTGACTGAAAACTGAATGAAAAAATGCATTTATTGAAATTTTTAACGAATTGAATGAATTTTAGAGCTCGCTAACTGATTGCTTAGATTTGATTCTTAGTTTTAGGAAATAATGAGAATCAAAATAAATGGGAAAGATACTTCCTCCTTTCACGTTTTTACGTTAATGATATTTCTTTAAAATAATACATAAGACTCCTGTTCAGCGTTGATATTTTGATGTAAACTATTGTTTTACCGAGAAAACTTATGTCACCCAAAAAAAAATATATATATGAATAATAATATCGCCCCGATATAAATTAAAGACAGTAAACACTTCGTGGTAAGAGTCTTTCATATTTGCGGTGAGAGAGATATGATATGTCATAAATGTGCTTAATCCAAAGAAATGAAGGCAGTTAACCATACATAAAACACTTCTTTAAAACGAAGATATTTCAACGGAAATCAATCTTTCACCCAGGAAACACTAATACCTGGAAATTACTCTAAGGAAATATTCAACGTCACAATGTAATTGAAAAAAACTCTCGTGAGAAATAAAAATTTCCATTCTACACAGTCAATTAGAATTAATGAGAATATGATCGTGCATTTTCGTGAAAACTCATTAAAAGTAGCTTGAACTAGCTTTATATAAAAGGATTAACGCAAACCGCTATAGTGATATTGGTTCTATAAAATTAATATAAATTAATGTACACTAGCCCTTCAACTTGTAAGGATTATTAAATATATTTGTTTAACGTTCTAATACGATTTGATACTTTGAATGAAAAAAACGAACACTTTCGAAGAAACACCGAACACCAGGACGCTAAACTCTGTCCCATAACTGCTTAATTTATATTTTCGGTGAAAATGCATTTAATTATCCCTTCAAAGGGTTTAATAAAAAAATACATGCATTTCACTAAAAGGACAAATATGGTTGTTCTTAAGCAACAGCATATTAATGTAAATTAATCTTCAAAGCGAGAAACACCAATGTTATAGGCCTCTAATACAAATTATAAACACTAAAACCTAAAGGAAAAATCAAATATCACCACGTCAACCTCATTTCCTCAACTGTTTAATATAGATGGCAGCCCATTTTCCGGGAAAATGCATAAATTGTTGCTTGAGTGGTCTTGAATAGGAGCAATGTGGAAGGGGGTAGGGGGAGAAATAGGAGTCTTCCTCCCTCCCTAAGCTCTCTCCATCGTGTGGAGCAGGCGGGAGTGAGAAAGAGAGAGGATATTATGGATGCGTGAGGCAAAAAGCATGCATTTCCCGGTGTATAAATGGGAAGGGAGTCGGGTAGGTATGTATATACATAAATATATTTATATACCTGTGCGGGCGGAGAGGGTTGTTGGGGGAGTAGTGAGAAAAAGGGGAAGGGGGAGAGAGAGGTAGGAAAAGAGGGGAGGTAAAAGACGTGGCAACACCGCTTTAATCAATCCGGCGAGTGACGACGCGGAACACGTGGCTCCTCTTAGGCGGCAGAAAGAGAGACTACTTCCAAGTTGCGTGCCGGGGAATGTTATACGGGCAGTATATATAGGTGGGCATAACACCACCACCACGGGGAGAAACAGAGCAGGAGAGTGGGAATTGGCACGGAGTGGGTGAAAGGGGAGGGTTAGAGAGAGAGAGGAGAAGAAGGAGATGAAGGCTGAGAGAAACAGTCTCCCTCATACACACACACGCACCGACATACACAAGTGCGGTGGTCAATATAGTACGCGCCGCCTCCCATCGCATTCAGCCGGGGAAATGTTTTGACATAAACACCACCGCCAGAGGTTTTTTTAACCCCTCCACCATCCCCAGTAGGTTTCTATAGCGACCCCCGCACTCCGTAGAATAAAAAGCACAGGCCCCTTTCTTCTCACGAGCAAAAATTGACGAGAACCTCCTTTTGTTTTTTTAAATATATATTTTTTTTGTTTAAGTGAAAGCTTTTGTCAGAGACAACCAGACTGCTCCCCCCCCCCTGATGAAGCTCTCCCATCTCCCCATGCGTTTTTTTCTCTTCTCCCTCCATCCCTTTGCGTGCCAGGATACTGCTTCCTCCTTAATGAATTGGGTGTAAAGATGGAGGTGGTTTCGTTAAACGAAGACATCAGCGTTGTAATTTATGCGCTCCGCGTTTTCTCTCTCTCTGAAACGGGGATGTATAAGTGAGGGCGCTCACGGGAGGGTTGATGGGAGGTTGGGCTCCTTTTCTCATTTTCTCTCTTCAATTCCCGCTTCAAAAAAAATTAAGTAGAGATGCGAAATGAGTGCATCAACCGAAGGATTAAACTATAAACTCCACAGCAACTCGCGACTTCTCTTGCCCGTCACCCCAAGTTATCAAACGCATAGAACGAACTGCCAAACCTGAAATAATACCAAACAGTAATCTCGTTCTGAGATCAAATTTCAATAAAATATTTTTTTTAAACTACGTTCGACTGAATGGAGGTTTCAATTTTATCAATATATTTTCAATTTATAATCACAAAAACATAATTGACGTGGTGTTAATAATTTTTTCCACAAAAATTATATTGTCTTTAATGAAGTACAGGTCATTTTCAAAACTTAGAGAGAATGATGTAAGAACAGATTAAAATTTCAGAAAATTAAGCGAAATTAAATGTTTTCGACGAAAAACGACGAAAAAAAGACTGCATATGCTTTTCATCTTATCGCTATACGAGAAAGGGGAGTCACTGAGCGATGTAAACAAGTTTAGAGTTCGAATTTAGATCCGATCATAGTAGATGATGCAGTTGTCACAGGATTGATTTTTAGGATAGTTAGCGCATTATAACCTCATTATGGGAGCTCCAAAAATCAAAATCGTATTCAACGTTGTAGACGTACCTATTTAACTCAAGTCGTAACGGCAAGGAATCGTATCCATGAAATCGTTCAAAGGATGATGGTTAACCGCATGAGCCTATTCTGAGTAAGATATTGTGTAATCGTGACACCAAAAATTCTACCTTCATTCATCTCCCTTCTAAATTTTACCTAAGACTTAATCCTTTATCCACCACCATGGAGAAAAACGGATGATCCAGTTCGTTTTTTTTTTTTCATAAGTTCCTTCTTTATTCAAGGAAATGGAATGACCATATAGAGATAGTGGCAAAATCTGTGAACGACCGAACTGAAAATCCATGCTATCACGAGAGAGCACTTCAATAACAAGCAAATATCTAGCATGATAATAAGCCCAGTTTATTTCCGGACTTTCACGAGCTTATGCATCGATTTTACTTCTAAATGGGAATTTTAGGCGTTGTATAGTCTAATAAATACAGGCGATTTGCACCCTTTTAGCAAGTTGGAAATCCCCAGAATAAATCACAATAATTTAACAAGCAATCCTCATTTTACCGATGTAAAATTTTACGCAAATGGCCATTTTGCAACTAAAAATATCAGGGGCATGATGAAATCTTATATGAAATTATCTGAATTATTTACTTTCTGCAACATTTTTCTGACATAAAAATTAATTATTTTCTGAAAATGTATGCAGAACTGGTACTTATTTTTTTAGACCGTGAACTGTCCGAGGTATAATCATCTCAATGCACCAAGAACTCATCTCCTGCTGCTTACTTTGGCAGTAATCAATAAACAACTTCCGTCATCAACGTAGTAACAGCAGCATTCTCTGCAGCAACAGAACAAATATGCAAAAGGAATGACAAAAATTCAACCTGATTCCATAACTGGGAGCGCTGCACTAGCGTAAACATTCAAGGTTTAAAGTAGGTACTAAATAAATGCGTAGCCATTGGTGCGGCAAAGTACATTTTCCGTGTTCATGAGATTTTTTGTCACGAACATAGGTTCCTCACCATTGTAACAGTAAACACGTGTGCGTATGTTGTTAAACGATTTTATTCGTCTCAAAAAGCAAAAATAATGTTATTCATAAATATTCAAAGCACATAAAAATCAGAGTTTCAGTAACTTACTTAAGCATGATAATTTTATAAAAATTGCTTTCATTCATGCATGTTAAGAATTAAGGCTTTTCTGCTAACTACTTTTTTTCTGCGTTTTCCTTCCGTTAAAAAGGCAAATCCTTTTAAATATTAAAATTCAATCCAAATTCAACTCGCAGATTCTGTATCTACATTACCACTACCGTAGCCACTTAGGTATCATGGAAAACCACGCCAGACGATTCTTAAATGCAAGCAAGAAAAATCATTCCCTTTCGGTATTGGCATACAGGCGCAGGTAGATTTCGAAGTTCATATTTTTAGTAAATATCTATTAGCGAACAACACGAGTAGCTGAATTGTACTCGGATGAGGTATGCGCTCAAGTTTCAGCGCAATCAACTTGATATTGGTCTAGTTGTAGCCAGATATGTATTGCCGCGCGCCACCTGGGCAGTAAAATTGTGTGATTCTGTAACATGATGCATTGGAGGCAAATAAGCAGTGTAGTAAATGCATGAGCTTTAGATGGCGGCGGAAATCAACCAATGAGTACATGTCTTTTGAAATCATGACGTCAGGATGCTCTCTGCCGCTGACTAGCGCTGAATCGCCGCAAAATATTCTCCCCGACTGAAAGTTCCAGGGGTAGCCACTTCCTTTCAAAACTGAAACCTCCCTCGGTGACTAGCGAGACGTTTATTTTTCCTAAAGGCTCCATTTTATCGACACTTATTCATTCTACGTTATCTTGTAGTTGTCTGGAATTTTATTTGTACTGAACCATAAGTTAATTAGCCTGCAATGCATATTGCAAGGCTGGGTAACAATGAAATAAATGCGTAGCAACGGAAATGGCAAATTTCTAAAACTGCATCATTTTTACGCGAAAAGTTCAAACTTCTCAGTTTATCGGTCGATTGAGACAAATCGGTTAAATAAGTTATAAAAAAGGAGATTAGTCTTCATTTTAGTCTAAAAAGCAAATTCTTAGCTCGATTATTTCATATCTTAATGAGAAAAAGAAAATTGATATACTCGGAAATTTTACGTATTTTAGGTAGTGCATTAAAATACTAATGTGTAAGAATTAAATATTTTATAAGGTATTTTAAAATCAAAATAGATAACATTGCCACCCCTTGCAATAACGGCTGGTCGTACAAAATAATGTTTCGAACAAAAGTTTTAGATATTGTATTGACAATTTCAGATAACTTAAAACGGATTGCGTATTTTAAATAATAAGGGAGTTATGATTTTGTTTCTCCTTCAACCCCTAAATACAAATACATATGTAACATTGCCACTCCTTACAATAACGGCTGGTCGTACAAAAAAATGTTTGGAACAAAAGTAGTAGAAAATGTTTTGGCAATTTCAAATAACTTTAAATGGATTTTTTACAATTAGTAATTAGGGAGTTATAATTTTTTCTCCATCAACCCCTAAAATGCAAATAGGTAATATTGCCACCCCTTGCAATAACGGCTGGTTGTACATACAAAAAATATTTGAGAAAAAGTTGTAGATATTGTAATGATAATTTCAGATAACTTTAAAAGGATTTTGTAATGTAAATAATAAGGGAGTAATGATTTTTTTGTCCTTCAACCCCTATTTTTTCCACTCCTTGAGCTAATTGTTGGCATAATAAAAAATCGTTCGAAATAAAAATTATAATACACCTAAAAAATTCATTATGTTTTAACTTTGGGAGATATGGGGTTTTTTCTGAGAAAAAAAAATTCCCCAATTCTACCCCCTTGGTCCGATTTTCCTCAATAACGAACTTGACCAAGATTTTGTACATTTAGGTTTTATGTTATAGTCTAGAAGTCATTACTGCAAAATTAAGGCAGTTAGGGTGATTACAAAATAGTGATATATGCATATATACCTACTGGATGCAGATGTGGGTAAGGAGAGAAGAAAGGAGAGGAGGGGAAGGCAGGGGAGGGCAGGCTGAGCCAGGCGGGGAAGAGATTGGAGGAGAAAAAGGGGAATAAAGGGAGGGAGGGGCAGGAAGGAAAGGGATTGGAGGGGGATAAATAAATAAATAAATATATATATATATATATATATATATATATATATATATATAGCGAGCGAGAGACAGCGAGAGGTATAGGAACCTCTCGCTGAAGAAGGTGGCGGCGATCCACCGAAAAATTTACAAAACCCGTGTGAGTGTATTTTTGTGTTTTTTCCTTTGAGTCACCCTTGTGACGAAGTTTTTATATATTTTTGTGTTCACGCTCGTGAAAGCTTCCAATTATATATATCCATTACCTTTCCTGCCTGCCTGCCTCTTATTATTAAAAATTATTATCCCGATTATTAAAAACCTCTGCCCTATCCTTTCAGACAACTGAACCACTTCTAAAATATTCCCTCAATGTCCCTCTCTCAGCTTCAGACGCCCCCCAATCTATCCGCCATTTTTAAAGTCACCAAACCCCTGTCCAAATCACTCAAACCCACCAAATCCCTTCCCACCCCGTGGAACCGCCCGCGATGCAAAACTTGCTCCATCCTCATCACCCAGCCCTTGCCGGACAAGTTCCTCGCTTTTCCCCTCCATTCTGTCCTCTCACCCTCTTGCACCACACCTAACATAGTCTACATCCTCCTCTGCCAATACTGCCCTTCTTTTTATATTGGCTTATCCACCACTCTTCTCAACATTAGAATGAATGGGCACCGCTCGTCCTGTAACGATTGCCCTTCCCTCTCTGTTTCTCTCCCTGTCGCCATTCACGTCTCCTCCCACAACTCCACTTTCAAAAACACTTTTAAAGTTGGTCTACTTGCTTCCCTTCCCCCTTTTTCCTCTCCCCTTCAGCTCAAAGATCTTGAATCTTCTTGTATTTTGATCCACCAGGCTTTCTCGCCCCCTGGACTCAATAAATCACACTAGTTTCCTCCCCCTCATCTTATCTCTCCCTGCTTCCTCCACTCTCCTCTTCCTTTTTCTCCCCTTTATTCCTCTCTCCCCTCCGCTCGCCTTCTCCCCGCTCGCCCTCTCCCCACTCTTCCTCTTGCCCCTCCTTTCCTTCTTACACCTTCCTCTCCCCCTCTTTCCCCTCCTTCCCCCCTTACACCTTCGTCTCCCCCTCTTTCCCCTCCCATACCTCAATCTCTCCATTTCCTCATTCCTACTGTCTACCCTGAGAAAGGTGGTCACGATCCCACCGAAATATTGGAAGTTTAAATTTGTGAGTGTCCTTTTTTTCTGTCGCTATATTTTTATCGGCTACCCTCTTGGCATATTGTATACATATAATTTGTAAGTGTCCTTTGTTTTGTTTCTATATTTTTATCGGCCGCCCTCTTGGCATATTATATATATACGTAGACCTGGTAGAAAATCGCTTTCGGCGACGATGCATATACATAAATGAAACAGCGATACACTAAATAAATACAGAAACACGCAAAAAGGACACTTACAAAAGAAAACTTAACGTTTCGACGGTCAAGCCGTCATCATCGGCGGTAGAAGACTGAAGAATCTGCTCTGTTCCCTTGGGGAGGAAAGGGCAGAGAGGGAGGGGGGTAAGAGCGAATTGGTAGTAGTGAGGAGAGAGAGGTGGCAATTGGACTATTATTTTCAGTGGGCTAGGTTTAGCCCGGGCTTTTAGAATGCCCTTGTTACCCAGATAAGAGAATACTCTCGAATTTTCACATCAAGATTATGGCGGATTTGGGATTGCATATGCTATTGTTGATTTCAGATAAAAAAGTACGATTTTTCAGCAAAAAACTTGATTTTCAGACAATTGTTACGCATAAAAGGTAATCGATTGAAATAATTAGTAACTTCATTTATTCAGCCATTCGATAAAAAAATCCCAGCCCTTTATTTTGAGTGAAAATACTTTTAAAAAGCAAAAAATGAAACCTATGCACCGAACCCAATGCTTAGCATGGACCACCAGGGACCACCAAGGGGGGCCTTTGGGGGCCCTGAAGGCTCTTCAGCCCATGTTACACCCAGATACATTTTCTCTCTACATGCCAAATTTCAGCTCAATCGGTTCAGTAGTTTTTGAGTGATTGAGCAACAGACAGACAGGCAGACACCATGCAATTTTTATATATTAGTATGATGATATACCATGGCCCTTGGTAACGACTACAATAGGTAGTCTTTCTTCGAAATCTACCTAATAAGACACGCCTAGCTATCTAGTATCTTTGCATAAAAATATCTGGTATAGGGATACGGTAACAATGTATACATCTGTGACTATTAATTTTCTTTTAAAAATACGAACTACTAACCAAAATATAATAAAATTCAATCCAAAATTGGACAAGCAATATTTATACCCACTTCTTAGGTAGGTAATTAACATGGAAAACTACGCCAGTCTATTCTTGAGTGCAAATAAAAAATAAAATAAACAGCGAGGAAGCTCCAGCCATTTACTCACTCGCTTTACACAGGAAAGCGGGAGCGATGCTTTCTTTAAAGTAAGAAGATCCGCAAACCCTTGGAACGAGTCGCATGCGCAAGGAAGTGTCCTAGTTTGGAAAAATAATCGCTGTGACCGTCTACTCCGCTACTCAGTCCATCCCACTGCCTTCTCCTAGCCCCATGCTCCTCCCCGACTTATCATCCACACAGTCTCCGATTCCATAATCCTCCCGCCTTAATTGCCACGAATGGCACGAGGCGGCGCTGAAAACCCTCGAGGTTATTTATTGGCTGGCTCCCATTTCCCTCCCACACACACACACATAACATCCCCTTTTCCCTCCAATCCCCTCCCCCCAAATGCACACTCACTCCCTCTTCCTCTTGATCTCCTAACGAAGGCAACGATTACTTCCTTCGGCACCGTTGAAAGAGGGGGACTGTGAGGAAGGGATCGTTTGATCTGCTGATTACACAATGTGAATTTCAAACGGAGCGAGGGACGTGGAGAAGAATGGCGTCTGAAAAAGTATAAGCTCCGGAGCGCAAGAGAGGTTGGTGTGGGGGATGTTGAGGGGGCGAGAGGGAGACGAAAAAGAAGTAATGGGCTTTGTGGTGGTGTTTGGAAAAAAATCTCTAACTGGCAACCGAGGCAAAGGTAAGGGTGAGACTCACGGAAGAAATCCATCACGGAAGTCTTTGTTCGATACTAGAAAAAGGTACGTCCATTGCTGAAGTTTTATAACCCATACTACCTTCCTCCATTTATTTTCATGCGCTCCAAGTGAACGAAACTATTGACCTTTTAATGTAATCCGATCACTTTCAAGCTGACACTGGGTACTACTATTCATTCAAGTATTCTACCAGCTGATTGGTAGGTTCTTGGACAGTCCTCATTTTGTATCCCAACCTAATAGAAATTGTCTCGCTTTCCCTCCTAAGTTATTAGATCCCTCTTCAATTCTTCATATCTTCTACCTCCTCTTATTTCGTCCAGAATTCCTATCCTTTTCCTTCCTCTCCCACGCTTCCCCAGTGTTCTCCCCTCTATCACTCTCTTCAGCATGCCCTCTCCTCTCAAAACCTCCTCCATCCATCTCTTCTGCCTTCTCCGAACCTCTGCCACAAGCTTCCTCTCCTCTCCGACCATATCCAATACCTCCTCGTTCGTTTTTCTCGCCATCCAGCTAACCTTCTCCATCCTTCTCCAAACCCACATCTCAAACGCCTCTAGTCTACGCACATCCTCCCTTCGCAAAGACCAAGTTTCCGACCCATATAACGCCACGCTCCATATTAAAGTTTTCACCAGCCTCTTCTTTAAGTCTCTTCTCAGACCCCCCCTCATCAATTCCCTTCTCTTCGAAAATGCTTCTTTAGCTAGCGCAATTCTGCATCTGATGTCCTTACCACTAAACCCATTCGCCTCCAAAATACTACCCAGATACGTAACTCAGCTCAAAATAATGGTATATGTGACAAAAGCCGAGGGATAGGTATATTCTTTTTTTCAAACTATCCGGTTCGTGTGACTAGGGGAGATAGGGAACCAGTAATAAAGAAGGGAGGTAATATGGATAAAGTATTGGAAGAGTGAAATAACGAAAAGTGTCATGTGTTTTGACGGGTTACTGCTACTCGTTTTTTTACTTAAGCAATTAATGACGCGCGTGGAAAAGAAAGTTTTGCACTTCATCATTCGACAGCGTACCTCTCTCATTACATCATTTCTGGCAGTCTTGGAGGTATAGAGCGGAGTTAAAATAGTATCCTTCGTTTCACATGCATGATCAGACATGTAACATTGACTAAATCTTTATAATTAATCATAATTAGTTTATTGTTGTTCCAGTGATGATAAATAAAAGGCAAAAGCATATAAAGTACATTAAAACAAAATAGTCCAAAATTAACACGGTAAAAGTAAAATTCAGACTTATAATATAATATATTTCTACGAATACTTTTATGGTAGATATACCGTAGTGTAGGGTATATTAATAATACCGAGGGAGAGATTATCGGCTTGTTCATTTATTATCAATTAAATAACTATAACCGATTGTGCCGATTTGTTTCAGAGATAAAATATTCGATGTTTCACAGTGATAGAACACAAGAGAGTAGTAAGAACTTAGAAGATGCAATCATATTCCACAACATCTCGCCTGATACCTCCCTTTTTGTACAAGAGAGTAGGTGTAATCTTCGGATTGGTATATTAAAAGATAACAGTCTATTTTTTATTTAATAAGAGTAGAACTATTTTTAAGTTCCACCATCGTTTCTTAAGAGTTCTACTGAAAATTTATGGCAGTAAGGATATGACCAAAATGAAATTTGTAACAGATTTTTCATTGCATAATATATTCATAAACATTCTTGGAAAAATTTAAACGAAATCAACTCAAAAACTCTATTCCGTAAAAGAACGTATTCCGTTTGATGAAATTCAATCACTTTCCCGCCGTGACGCATCATCATCATCAGCGTAGATACTGCCCAAAAATGTTGGATGATTGAAAAATAATGAGCAGAATGAGTGAAAAAATTGAAGTGGATTTGTAAATTATCTTGATGTGATGTCACGGAAAAACACGAGGAAATAACTACATGAACTCATTTGTTGAAATGAGAGCTCAATAAATTCCCAAACTAAGCCAGGCGATTAAGGATAATCCCACCAAAATTACAACGGCGCCTGATGTACGAGGGGCCTTATTCCTCACTACTCAAGTGGCATCGGATAAATTATGTGCGGCAAAAACGCCAGTGAGTCAACAGTAAAAATCAAAGTCACCAATGGCATAAGGGCCACCATAACTTCAGCATTTGATAACCAAAATAGAGCCTTCATTCCCACGCTAATCTTTGTTGGTAATATATACAAATCTTCGTTGGCTTAAATAAGTGGGCTCTAGGGCGAAGAAATTTCTACATTAAATATCTATAAAAAAGAATTTTCGCGAGCGGTTGACATTCACATTGCTTAGGGAAGTTGAAGAAGGCTTCAAAGATGCAGACTTCACCCATTCTAAAGCCTAGTTCCTTCAAATTCACAAGTATATTAGTTTCCTACGTCCAAACTCTTCGGTTCCACGAATCGCGATGAATTTTTTTTATTTTTCACTGACAAGTATTCAGACGTGAAACTGCTGGACTGAGTTTAAACGATGTGAAAATTCATCTTGAATAAAAATATGCACCAATATATAATTTTCGTTGAATAATTATCCGGTTCAACCGGTTTCAACATAAAGATAATGCTACACACCGAAGACGGTGAAAATAACACGACCCCGACTTATTTCTTATTCACTTCAGTTTCCAGTGGTAAGGACTTACTAATTACCAATTTCGTTTACATCTAGTTCCTCATTCATTCACATTATAGCATTATTAATCCCACAGAATTAAATAAATGAATATACCCAATACGCAGTGATTAGCACTAGATAGTAAATTCCATTAACATACCTATGTTAATCAGAATGAACCATACGTTGCCGCGCTCAGAGACACTATTACTTGCAAATAGTTCGTACAGAAAAGAACCACATAAATGTAGTATAAATTAAGGTGATATTAGTATTACATGTAAAAATGTATATAGTTTTACGTCTACGTTTATCAAAGCGTGGCTACTCAATGTTTCAACAACAATTGTAATCATTAGTGGCCTAACAATTTCAAGCCTGAAAAAATTAAAATTTAATACTTAACTGCCTATGTAATGTAACGTTTTTTTTCAGAAATGGTGCTTAATTTATCTTATGATTGCCATGAAACTCAAAACTACACATATTTTCGGGTAAATAATTAGTGTTAATGGTAAAATAATACTGCACCATTGTATATATGCATGTGACTTTGTAAATCATACGAAACTGCCGTATACGCAAAGATGCAAGAAAAAATCACCGTGAATGATTGCAACGAAACACGCTTGACTATCGTTGTTTACTCTCAAATTGGATAGCGCTTCCAAGAAAGGAAAAGCTTATCGCGATGACAGGCATTACCTCCACACAAAAAATTATTTCACGATAAGAAGAGAGCAGTCATCCTTTCATTTCCTCATACCGCATTCTAGGCCCGCAGAAAAAGTTGTAGAACAAAATTACTGGAGCGGCGGAAAAAAATACGAGGCTCCGCACAAAACGCCAAAAGGATTTAGGGAGAAGAATAAAGACTTCGCTGCGTTATATGCGACGATAATGAGCGAGAGGAAGCGACAGGAAACCTAAATGGATACAACCACTGGAGCACAAAGAGAAGGGAGGAAAAGAAGAAGAGTGCGAGGATCGGAGAGCAGAGGGGGAATTCAGGAGAGCAGAGGGGCGAAGGAGAAACGGACTCGTTTTCAGACGTCATGAGATGCCATCACGCCTCCCAAAGAGCAAAAGAAGGGCAAAGTAATGGAGGAGGAAGAGAGAAAAAAAAGAGAACTTGCAGAAGGCTTCAAATGAGTGAAAGGGATACAGCGAAGCATAGTAACGGTAGCCATATTGGCAAGTGCTCCGCACGTGATGGCACTTCCTTAATTCGTGATAATGAAAATATGAGAGCAGAGTAAAAATGGAGTAGTAGTAGTATTAACTTAAAGGGGAGGTAAAAGAGGAAAATTAACCGGAAAGATACAGGAAAATAGCTTCAAACACGACTTAAAACTCTCACACAGAAACAAGGGTCGCGGGTTCGAGTCCCGCCTGGGTGGATTTTCCTCCATCCAGGACATGGGTGTTTGTGTCTACTTTAAAATGTTATCACCCGATGTAAGAGGCCATTGCGAGCTGTTTTCGGGGTAGTTGAAATAAATAAATAAATTCAAACAGTGAAGTTCGATTTCAAGTTTTTCTGGCGAATCTCTCGGGTTTTCCAACAGGGCAGGTATTTCATTTATTCCAATGTTTCATCTTCAGGGATCCTAGAAAGATTGGTAACCAACCAATCCAAGATCACCAGATCCTCCCTAGAATGGTGCATTAGGCGAACAAAGAGATGGAATGACATTGGATTCCAGGATCATTGAAGATGATGTGCGAGTTGTTTATCGAAACGTTGGAAGATGTTAAAAACCTGACCCGATAGAAAACCCGACAGATTTTCGCCCGACTCCAATCACGCTTATTAACTCAAATTTCAGGGCAAATATCGAGTACAAGGCACATGTAACTTAACACGGAAAAATTTAACTTATGCTCATTTCAAAAGGAACATGATAACTTCTATAACGAGTTTGGAAAAACAAAAAGGTTACTCGACACGAAAGCGTAAGATATAGCGCTGGTGACGCTTATAAAGGTACCAATTTCTAGTAACCAAAAACGTGAAAGAATTTTTGTACCTCCTTTTTCGATGCATTTATCGAAGGACTACCGGACTGGGTCTTTGAACTCACTAAGACTGATACCAAGACATGCAGAAGGAACCAATTTCTTCAAGAAAAAATAGCTTACTTAAACGAAGAAATATTGTTAAATGCTAAAGAAGACAGCGCATAATAGGGGACAATGCGACCGCATCAACAGACGCAAAAGTGCTAAGATAACTCAAAAGATCAGAATGATGTTGTCTCAGGGCAGATGTAGTGGAACTTATTCGTATTCAAAGAAGTAATTCTTTGCAGTTTTCTACTTCTTTTAAATCAGTTTTCAATACGTGACCGGTTTAAATGTATTTAAAGCATCACAAACTGACTTTTAAAAAGTGTAATACTACAAAGTATTTTTTCTTTCACGCCAAAGACAAGTACTATAAGTACTGAAAACTTTTGAATTCCATTTTTTCAATTCTCTTTCCATTTCCTTTTTCAGGGAACTATTGGGCTGTGTCCTAGAGGACTAGAGAACTCAAGAGGACTGCCACTATGACTGTTGCAGAAGGACTGCACCATTTCCTTGAAAATAAAAGAGTCATCTACCTACTTCAACGGAAAAATATCAGCGAATCCCAAGCGCCAGTGGTGCTATAAACGCCCGCACTGATTATGCGCGACGGAACTATTCGAAGAACTATCGCGCCTTCACCAACAGACGCGAGATTTCTTCGTAATGTGCAAGAGAGAGAGAGAGGAGACAATGACCACAGGTCAGAGCTCAAGATATATAGTATATATAGAGCTAAAATAAAAAGCATCGACGATTAGTCGCTGCAAACCTTTAAGCTCGAGTAATTTTTTTTCAATGCTTTCAACAATGAAATATTGAACTGTATTCTATAATCCTCGAGGACTGCCACTGAGACTGATGCAGATGGTACTACGGAACCATTTCCCTTACGGAGAAAATAAAAACAATCTTACTTCAACGAAGAAATATCGCCGAGCCGCTGGAAGCGCTGAAAACGGCAACACTGATTAGGCGACACACACGGAGTCTGCATCAACAGACGCGAGAGAGCATTTCGAAATGAGCGAGGGAGATGGAGAAAGAGATCATTGTGGAAGCCTTCACTCCCACTCTCTCACTCTCCACCCCAGTGTGTTTTTCTCCATGGAGAAAGAGGAGGGGAATGATGGGGCGGATGGAGGGAAGGAAGTGGCGAGAAAGGGAGGAAACGCGAAAGAGCAGAGGGAAGGGAGGGCTGGTGGAAATAATTCACTTAAAATAAGAGCGTTCCCGGCGGAGTAGGGAATATGAGCGACTGGGGAGTGGCAAGGCGGGTGAGCAGTGAAAAGATTGAAACTAAAGGGGGAGGAAAAAAAGAAAAGATGAAGAAAAATGAAGACGAAAAAGAAAACAGCGTAAGCAGGAGGCGGGAAACAGCTTTCTGCGAGGTGAGATGAGTGCTCTCTGAGCGATGAGCAGGATGATGGAAAGGGCACACGTGAGTCACGGGCCCAGTGCTCTCTCGTGCCGTTCAATGAAGAGCTTCGACAAATTGGGCAGGGGCGCAAAGAAAGCTACACTAAGGGGGCGAATATATGGCTCTATGGGGCTAGTGATAGCGCTGTAGGCGATTGATGCTAAATTATGGAAGACCAAAATGTAGAACCTTCTCTCAAGACTGAATTTACCCATGACTTAGGGTGCGAGGCATCCGGTTGCGAACTTTCTCACAGAAAATTATTCCATGTGCTCCAGATAAGTCTTCTGAAAACAAATGAAATGAAAACATTTTTTTACTACCCATAGCTGGGCTTTATTAAATCGCATGAGGGGTCTCGACGCATAATCATTATTTTTGAGTGAAGAGAAATGGGGGTGTGTACCAGAGAGAAAGGAAAGATAGGAGGAATTCCGTGGAAACAAAAGCTCGTCGAAATAGTGGAGTTAACGATAGCATAAACTGAAGGCAGGCTGATGGAATTTTGAGGAAGATACTACGGAAAAGTAGTGCTCCGAAAGTAGGGCTCCCGGGGGCTGAGAGGGTCTACGCACCACTGAAGAGAGCGAAGTTCGCTTTCTTCAGCTGAAGAAGGGCATACAAGCCTTAAAAGTCCATATTAGAATTTACTTTTATATAAACACACACTTAAAAGGGGGTGGGGAGAGAAAAGTAAAGTCTTATGGACTTTTAGGGCTTGTATGCCCTAATGCCCCTGTATAAATAAATAAATATACATATATATTTTTTTTTATTTATACATACATACACACACAGAAAGGTTCGCCAATAGGCCACAAAAAGAAAAATATATTTAACTGGGGTGGGGAAAGAAAAGTGAAAAGTAAAGTATCACAAGGACGTGGGCACATATATTTTAGGCAAAATTAGGACTTAATTAGTCCTTTTACAATTAACTCATAAACCACACATTAGCACCCTGCGTGAAGAAAAACCCACCCAGGTGGGACTCGAACCCGCAACCTTCGGGTAAGCAAGCGAGGACGTTACTCTGCTGCCACCGAGGCCTACGATAGTAGAGTGTGAGAGGTAGGGGGTTGGCCGCGTCATGTGGTGGAAGAGATTCTGGAGAGGAGGAATATTAGAAGTCTTCAGAATAGGACAGCGTGTATGAAGCAATACATGAGTGTAAAAAAAGCAAAAGAGATATGCAAACAGAGGGAATTACAGAGGAAATTACGGAAAGGTTGCAAAGGTTACCACTTGAAAGAGAGCCAGTTTTCTAGGACAAACAGCAATAATAAAGTTCATAGATTTGCCTGCCCCAAAAGAGAAGAGCGGTGTATTGAGAATAAGTGGGTATTCACTATGCATGTATGCAGTTTCACTCCACGCTTCCTCCATTCCCCAAATAAACGTTTTCTGACATCTCTATCTATCCATCTTTAACGACGCAAATGGCCTCAGTTCTCGGTCTCCTCCCCGAATAAACAATCAATCAATGGTGAGAGACAGCGGTTTTCATGTAATAGTGCTAAGGAAGTCTAATCCGACATTAGCAATCACAGTTCCGGCAAGAGAGAAAATTCATTGTATCCATCTCAGTACTGTATTGAGGAAGGTTACTGAATGCATCCCATAATTCGCATAAACGACGAATGCATTTCCTCGCGGTGAAATCTTTCAAAAACAAAAACTATAAATAGAAAAATGACCTCGGAGTGTAGTTGTCCTTCAGTCGGATATCGGGAGTCAACTATTGGGGGAGAAGCGTAATTCAAAGGAATAGATATCTAGTTGCATAAACAGTGAGTGAGACTTAAAGGAGTACATAATGGAGTGCACGATCGCTCAGAATATTACATACGTAATCTTTTTTACCTTATACTATGACAACAGAGGTAGTATTTCTCAAAAGAGTGCCCTTAGGAGATCAATTTTTAAAAAATCCGTGCAGGCGTATTAACTTAATACCGCTATTAGATGGCACTATTATGTAAGGATGCTGAGCCGGTTAAATTTTATGGCATTGATTTCAGCTAAGACAGAATATTTCCATTGCTTAGTTTTTTAATAATGTAAATCTATGTTAAAGGTTTTTTCTTTTCCAAACCACATGGAAGCGACATAAAGCATATTTTTATTGTAAATCATTTTCCTTAAACCACACTAAAATTAAAGCAGATCAGTAACATATAACAAAGAAAATCAATTACAAAATGTCATGTGCGTCCAAGGAGCCTTAAAGAGCTGGAGGGACAAAAACCGACCCAGGTCGGGCGACACAACTTAATAAAATGTCATGTACTAAAGTTGTGGGCCAACTTCCCAGCTGTTCATGTTCACGAGCAGCGCGATGCCGATCAATTGCTGAGACAGACAATTGCGTGGCATGATATCCGGTCATATGTGAACTGCCAATAAATTTATATAGAAGAAATGGACAAATAAAACCTCATGAATTATGTCCAGTAAATTGAATAATATGTCCACGTTCGCTATTACCTTCCCAAACAGTGATGGCCCAACTTGTCCGTCACAAGTTTCGTGGACAAAAATATCTTGATTCCTTCACCAAGACATACATTGAAGAGCCACGCTATATGGAGTTATATTTTATGATGATAAAGGTCTTAAATCTTGATCACTCACCTACTAAGCATAGCCTTTCCTAATGCCTATTTTACATAGCAGCAAAGGAAGACATGAGGTACGCGGGTTGCCTGAATTCACGGATATATTTCACGATTTCCTGAAACAAGCCCTGAGAGATTGGTGGTAAGTCGACGCGTCTAATTTGTTCAAATATATTAATACTAGAAATGGAAACTTATGGTGATTCTGCCGATACGAATGATTAAATGAAAGATCATGTCGCAATTTGTATCCAACATGACGAATCCATGATAACTTACCATACACGCGATATTTATCGTCATTATAACGTAGTGCTTGAGGTTTTCCATATTCAAAGAAGGGTAGTAATCACTAAAATAAATAAATATCGATAGCTTTGAATGAAATTCCAGAGTGTGAAGGTCAAGTTAATCAATCACAGATTATGAAGGTAAAGTCGTAGCGAACGTGGGCATAACATTAAATTTATCGCACATAATTCAAGATAAGGCTTCATTTTATCCATTTATTCAATAAACTCCAAATTGGCACGGATGGCCGCTTACCATGGCATCTGTTCAAAGCAGCCGTGAGCAAAGGAAAAAGAAGAGTTAAGACAATAAGAGAATGAAAGCCACAGTGATGACCCTGAAATCGTGTTTTTGAACAGCCACCCAATCTGCAGGAAGGGAACAACTCCCAACGCAGACGCGGAAGAAATTTACCTGCTAACTGGCCAAGTGGCATCTCGAAATATATATTTTCATTCTTATATGTTACCAGTCTGCTTCGAGGAAAGTCATTACCATAAAACAATATGGTTTACTTTATCTCCATGTGGGATACAAGAGGAAAGCAATCTGTCATCTAATTTACATTATTAGAAATAGATCTATGCGAATATTTATCTCAGCTTACGTAATTTCCATATGAATTTATAGACCCAACGTCCTTGAACAGTAGCGCCCTCAAATTGACGTAATAAGGCACAAATTTTAAAATTGCTTTCCGAAGGGCACTTTGAGAAACACTAGCTGTATTGTCTCGGTCTCAGATAAACATATATTATAAGTGGGGACTCATACTCCAATGGAAAGCGATAATCTAACAGAGGATTTTAAATTAGATGCATATGCACGTATAGGTTAATCTATATGTTGCTCAAATTCTCAAGTTAACCAGTTAACTCCGTCGATGATACGGGTGACCGGATTAGGATCCAAATTTATTCCACACAGTATTAAAAAAATGTAACGGTAAGAAATATTTTCATGAAAATTACGAAAAAATTTCAACTGTAAATATAATACATACAGATGGCATCTAGAAACAAGATTAAAGCCTGACCTTTTCACGAAACATATTACACCCAATATAATTGAACATAATTTGTCTTCTGGCGTAACGTCTTTTTGTGAATAATATCACATTCTCTTAATACAAGAGATAATTCCATGAAAACGCTCCGATTCCATTTGTGTACCTCCACCTTTTTCGACGTAACCACTGCATGATTATTTCAGAGAAAGAACAAAGCAATATTCCACATTACCTTCTCACTTGTTTCCGAGCGGTTTCGATACAATTTCTTTATAAAAGTGTTCGCATTCTCATCAAGTTATTTATCTGATACAATGGTGTCACTTTTCCAGAAATTAAAGTGGTTGACGGTTATTTAATGCATAGAAAATTCACTCAAGTAGTAGTAATTAGGGGCGGCCACCGAACATTGAAGTCACTAGCGCTATTTGGAATAGGCTGGAAGGTTGGAGAGAGAAGGATTATTTGGAGAATGGACGAAGCGAGAAAAGAAATTCCGCTCAGGAATTAACCTACTATTCATGGAAGGCGCCAACAGATCCACGTTTGTGCGCCCACCTGGAGTACGTTCACCCTAATTGCCGAACTCTTCAAGTAGCACACGAATAGTGCACGGAATACCACCAAATATCTGCCATAGATGGGGCTCGAGCACGGATAATCTAGATCAAAGCTAAAACCCCAGCCAGACCACCAACCCGATCCCATAACCACCCTGGATGGGCGATTGTGATTTCCTAATGGCATATCTCCGCTTATGCACAATCAAGTTTTATGGCTTCTCTGTATTTCTCATTTATCCTAAGTCAAAACCAGAAGGGAATCGAACACGAGCCCTCCCAACAGGAAACTAGAAGATTCATGAGTCTGAATATCGGGAGAAGTAGATCATACTGGGACATAATTTTCTCCAGCCATCGCGTCGTCTTTTTCTTCTCCAATTTTGCGTAATAGCAACTCCCAGAGGAGGAGACTTGGAAGGAGACACGCATCTCATCCGGATGTTGAAGGGGGGATTGCTTAGGAAATTCCATCTCGGGGGAGGGAGGCTCCTCGCCTTGCCTCCTCCTCCACCTCTCAACATGGGGACGTGAGCACAGGGCTAGATTAGGGGGAGGGGGGCGAGTATAGGAGAGATGAAAGGGAGGAGGGGGGAAATAAAAGGCACACCCCCCCCCCCAATCCTCGTCTCACTTTCCCCCGGGGCATAAAAGGCTTCCCTCCGCGCCGCGGCGACTCATCCCCACTTATTAAATAATGCCGCGAGAGGATGAATACATTTTTCCTCGCCGTTATGATGGAGGGAAATAGCTATTTTTTCTTTTACTTAATTTTTTCTACTAGCTCGATGAAATGTTGTCAATGCAAGAGATAAACTGTGATCCACATCGAGGTTAGGTATGTATAGGGCCGTCCAGGCAGTGAGCCCATAATTAGCTCATCCATACTTTTCTTATAATTGGGTATTTTCCAAAATTTTAAATTTAAGTTTACGGATCTTTATAAGTTACTTAAACTCGAACAAGCTTGCGGAGTGAAAGTAGTTTTAAAATTGATTCAATATTAATTGAGGTATTTAAGATTAAAATAGTCGAAATTTCAGATTTTTTTACGCCGCTGCGAAACGAAATCTGATTGGCTTGACGTCATTTTCGCTGAGTGATAGACAGCTGTGAGGGAGAAAGTGAGTAACTGTAGAAGATCTACCGCATATTTATAGAGTTTTCATTGAAAACAAAGACTATGGCGTGCAACGGTTTTATTAAAACCACATAAGATAATTTACCCAAAGTGGATATGTTTATAGTAGGCGTTTTAATGAAGAAGGACGAGCGATTTAATGCTGCGGAAAATCGTTGAGCTTAAGTCCAAAAAATGTAAGCCTAAAGTTTGCTTTTAAAATCGTCATTACTGTTTTATATCATTTTTGATACATATAATTATGTATTTGGTGTATGAACTTTATTAACTGTTTTTCCAATACACTCATAATCATTATGATACTCTTTCTTTATCGAAGTCCATATCAGTCCATGCAGCAGTAAACAAACAGTATCTTAGTAACATATCAACATAACACAGTACTTGCCAAATGTTTGTGCTGCCAATACTCGACACACCTAAAATGTTAATATTTTATTTGCTAATTAGTGATTGTTTGTAGAGGAGGTTTCTAGAAGTGGCTTATCTGCTGTAGAAATGTCTAAAAATAGATTCTCATCTCCTAAATGTCTATTCAAAGTTTAATTTAAGTGTTGTTATATTATAAAGCTTCTCGTGAGAGTTATGGTGATAGGATACGTCCAAGTAATTAGAGATGGACCACTGTGCACAGTCATTGCAAGAATATGTCCAGAACACAAAGTGCGGAGTAAAGCATACATTTTTACGGGTGGAGATTGAGGAATCCAAGGAAGAAATTTTAATCATTCAATGTCGTGATTGCGTGAATAAATTTCTTGTTCGGTGTTTCAACCGATGTATTTGTACAATGTGGCACAAAACCCCATCTATATCCCTTACTTAGATGCCATTTAAAGGCATATCTAGAAACGTGAAAACGTCAGAAACTAATTTCGCCGCATTTGTTTCCACCGTAAGCATAAGGAAACGCCTGGGTCTAAATGTAAACAGCGAAAATGACGTCACAGGCCATTCGGTTGTTTTCGGAGTGTGCTCGGGAGCATTCGTAACCTTCTACTTTCTTTAGCTTTTAAAACCGAAATTCATACAATTTGATAAGAAAATTTTTAGCCAATGCAATAAGTTCAAGTAACTGAATCAGAATATCGATAGTTTGAAATACGTGGAAAATATACAATTTTATCACTTAAAACTCGAAAAACAAAAATATTCATACGCTCATGGGTGTAGATTCATTACTCGAGCCTGGGCCTCCCAGAAGCCAGTTTAGGAGGCGTCTCAGTTGTTTCAACTAATCTTGGATAATAATTCATGGCCTGACTTAGACCCTAGAGCACAACATCCGTGAGAAGACTGTCATCAGGGGACCAGAGAAAAAAGGATCGTGTGATACGCTAGAGTACTGACTTCCCATTTCGAATTTCCGGGTGTGAAACCTTCCCATTTCGAATTACCGAGTACATATATCCGGGTGTAAGGGAGAATATACCCTTCAGTGGAATACCAATACAAATTTTGGTGCCATGTGGAGAGCTCATCAAGTGCAGAGTTCAGTTCGTCGGATAGGACGAAAAGTTGTGGCCCTCTTGGCGCCTTTTGCTAAGAAGGTTTAAAAAAATTATTCTATATTTGTTAAAATTATCTCAAAGCTTTGAAGTTCATGCATTTTTACTTCAAAACTAAACTTATCTATTCCCACTCACACCACCGAGTGAAGAATAATTTAAATATAAAAAATGTACCTTGTAAGACACATCGAGAACACAATTACCACAGCAATAAGGACAACAGTTGTCGGCATGTAAAATCTTAGCTCAACAAAAAATGTAAAAAATTGATATTCTCAACTTCTGTTACGTTCATCTAAGAAATCACGCAATTTGCGGTTAAACGACGATCAGGTTTGTGATAAGCATATTGAATTCATTAAGATAAGGTGTTGTTTCTCTTATTTGGTTCTCTGCACCAAAATAGCATCCATAATTAGTCATACGAGATGCTTTACACACGCACTTGCTTCCGAAGCTGGGAATGCAACTTTTTCCTGAAACATAACTCACACGTATAAATTTGATTGTTTCAGGCTTGACTTCGATGGATTACTCACACGACCTGCAGCAGGAATGAATTTTACACGAAACTCTCTGAGTGCAATTTGTTTGTTTTTCCAACGGCCTACTTGCTATAGCGCTGAACATACGTGCGCTGAACGTGGAGCCAAATATTTCACCCCACGTTGGAATCGGTCTCTTTAGCAAAGAGGGGGAAAAGATTTCTCCCCACTGCTGGAGTGAGCGAATTAAGGCTCATTTCGTCCCAACGTTGCGAAAACGTAACCTTTTGTTTGAGAATGTCTTTTTCATCGGTTCTTATATTTTACGGCAAATTATTTTAATTGTAACACTAATACAGATGTTATTGCTTCTTATAATGTTTTTTGCATAATTTTTCCTTATCAGTGATTTTTTTTGCCTAAGCAACTTGTTCTTTCCTGTTCGTTTTCCGAGGAGCGTTTTCATAAATATTTTCTTACAATATTTTAGAGATATTTAATCGTTGAGCTGATTTACAGCAATGTATCATCGAGGTTCGGTCACGTGGTGAAGTCATTATTTTTTATCTAAAACTATATTTTCTAACTTGCGCGTTAATATTGCGAAAACGCAACGCTGGTCCTTAGGGTGTACAAATGTTTTCGTTTCCCAAAACAGTGAATTCTGGGGCATAGCTACATTGGAATCTTTAATAGCTTTGCGTAGTAGGGTTTCAAATGAGAACGTAACTTTTGTTACATTGATGTCAAGTATTCATTCTCAGATGTTGATCATATACATTTCAAGTTACGTCCGTGCAGGGAGACACGTTTTACGTTTCACTTTAGTAGGAACTTAATACCTATTTATCCTCTCATTCTGAATGCCGATGTACAACAATGTGCTGATTTTTCTGGATCCTATATAAGGATGGCATTACGTGGCTAGGAGCCTCACTTTTCCATAGACGACCTCAGTATTGAGATGTTCCACAAAACGTCATTTTGAGGTAATGTACCTCTAAAATTCACTATTAACCTTCTCTTTGCTAATGGTGAGAAACAAAATTAAATACGATTATCCGTTTTTTAGATGAGTTGCATCGAGAAATTCACCACCGCAACTGAAATTTCATCGGTGCTCAAGGAACTAACCTCAGATGATTTGGAAGGAGGAAATTTTTCCGATGATGTGATCATCCCACCAGATTTAAATCCCCTCAATGATGAAGAAGACATAGACGACAACGAAATGGATCTAGATGACAGAGCCGAAGAGCTTCAGAGTGATGTAGCGGGGACAATTGAACTGCACCACAGCATTGAATTAGTTCATGAAGACACTCAGTCAGACATCCACAGAGAACGATTCGGAAGCTCCGATCTTGGAGAAAAAGCCTCCGAAGTGGGTGAGACATATGCCTAGGTATGAATCATTCCCTAAGTGCAAGGAAGTAGAATCTCGAAAGAAGTTAAAATGTCCATTAGGCAATTTGACCCCAATTGAATCCTTTCAGTTGTTTTTATGTCAAGGCGATGGATATGATAATTTCCAATTCAATCAAATATTCTTGGAATAAAAACAACCATGATTTTTCAATTACTCGCGACGATCTCAGAACATTTTTTGCATTCTCTTTTTGACGGGGTATCATACTCCATCTCAGTCCAGATTTTATTGGCCCAGAAACCCTGATAAGGAAGTCAAAATTGTCAGAGAAGCTTTATCTCATAATAGATTTCAAGAAATAAAGAAATACATTCATTTTTCCGACAATGACTCCCTTGATTTGAATGATAAGTTTGCAAAGGTTCAGCCACTATTTGAAAAAATCAATAAATATTCCATCCAATTCGGAATATTTTCACATAACATCTCAATGGATGGGCAGATGGTACCTTATTTTAGACGTCATTCATGTAAAATGTTTATTCGCGGGATGCCTATTACATTTGGGTTTTAAGCTGTGGTGCTTGGCATCTTCGTGTGGCTTTCTCTACCAATTTCATCCATACTCTGGCGCAACTTCTAAACCTAATGATGGCCTTAATCTTGGAGAAAGAGTGGTGAGAATGAAAGCAAATTTGCTAAGCGTTGTTAAAAATGCAAAGGATCACAAAATCTATGCTGACAATTGCTATACTAGCCATGCACAACTGCTAATCATTTCACATAATGGTTTTTTGCCACTGAGACTAAGAAATTTCTAATTGTCCTTTGAAAACAACCAAAGAAGTGAGATTAAATAATAAAGGTTCGTATGACTCAGCGTTTGACGAATCGAACAAGATATTCGTGTTACGATGGCATGACAATGTCGTAGTCACAGTGGCAACTAATGTGGGAACGCTAAATCCTTAGTAATAACAAAAAGGTATAACCGTAAAAGGAAAAAAAAATGGATTCAATACCCCAGCTAAATGTTGTTAGTGACTACAACAAAGGGTTGGGAGGTGTATACACCTCATGATTATTTACTTTATATTTTCATGATAATGCATTATCGAATTATAGAATGAAAATCAAAGGAAAAAAGTAGTGGTGGCCCCTTTTTACAAGCACACTGAATTGCGCAGTGGTTAATTCATGGAATATTTACAAAATATCTACTGACTCTGACATTTCCCTGGTGAATTATAGATCAAGTTTGGTCCTTTCTTTGTTGCAATGTGAGAGAGGAAAACCTACACTAACTGATAATGGACATACGGAATTAGAAACTGAGAGAACTTCGAACAGCTGTTTTGGAAGACCATCACAGGGATCTACCAATATCTGTAACATTAGACAATATAGGACACATAGTAGTGCATACTGATGAACGTAAAAGGAAGAGGTATATCAGTGCAATAAAATGCAAAGTGCCTGTACACACTACTTGTTTTGAAGATTTTCATTAAAATCAGTGATATCAAATGTAAAAACGTATTTTCCCACATATAAATAAATAAGTTTAAACAATAAGGAGTTGTATTTCAAAATATGGTTATGTTAAATAAATATGTAAATTATTAAAGTGGTAAAAAAACTTTGAATAAAATTAAAATTTTAAAAAGCCTGCTGCACTCTATTTCTGCTACCCCTAATTCCCACTGTTGCGAAAACGCAAAATTTTATGTTGTTTATATAGAAAATGTTACCATAATTGGGACTCATTCGATTGAATTCACCAAATATTTCACCGGCAAAGTAATTTTTAAGGTCTTGGAACTTAATGGGTTAAGGGTGGTTCCAAAATCTTTTTGTAGCCTGTGTTCTCGAATGTGGGAAAGATTTATCAAAATCGGTCACAATTTTCCTTCCGTATACTTTCCGGTCAGAAGGGGAGTTCCCGATTTTTGCCCTACATTTATTGGATTACATTCCGAGTGTTTTCTAAAAAAACTAAAAAATTGGTACGCCAAAATATCATCCTTGGCTAAAATTAGTTTAAGTAAAATTCAGCTTATAGGAAAACAATCTATTACAAAGTTGAAACGCGCATCGCAGTGGCGTGGGAAGGGAGCAAGCAATGAAGGCATGTGACATATGGTAACAATCTGGTAATTTTACAAGCGGAAACGAGCTTCGAAAAGAAATTTTAATATTCAGTCATCACTACATTGTTTATCGATAACGTAAAGAACAGGATAGCTACAACAAGATACAAATATGGCTCATAACCTTCATCTTCCTCAATAAATTCGTAGATGCCATAGAATATATGTACTGGGAAAGTAGAGCATAAAATTTAAATTTTATAATCTAGTTAATTAGTATTATTCTTAGCCATACGCCAGGTGATACCCCGTTTCTGCTTCCGCATTGAAGACGATAATATTTCCATGGCAAAGAGCAATCAGCAATCTAAAATCGCTGTCCAGTATCACTGGTAGCACAATATAATGGAAATAAGCAACGATTTCCTTAACTTCTAAGTAAGTGGAACATTCACAGCAAGGTTGCAAAAAATAACTTTCAAGGTTGGTATTCTTACAACCTCAAGGTCACAAAGCTGTGCGACAAAACCCAATTTCCCCTTGAACATGCACTTCCACACCTTTCCCTTACTAAGCAAGGGGGGGTTTCGGTCAGATGGAAAGCACGTGAGGAACGAGAAGCCATAGGAGAGAAGGAGAAACAGTGAGGAGGCTACCAGCTTGTTTTCTAAGGCTAGAATAAACCACACACCACCTCAGGGTCAACTGCGACGGCCAAGTGAAGCTGTTTTTTTCCTTCCTCTTCATTCCTTACATGAGCTGCGGGCTGGAGTCGAGAGGGTTTGGGAGTCGAAAAAGTTCCTCACAATACTCGTTCGCTGGTGAGTGGCACTTCAGCGTGATCTGCTTCTTTCTGATTACGTCTACGTTTCCACTTTAGGTGTGAACCTCGCCAAATAATCCACAATATGAACTTGTTCATTCTCCATTGCTTTGGAGCCGCCATGAGAACTATAGTTCATGCCCCAGTGGTCAGAAAGTTTAGTTTATGACAAGAAGTGGTTAGAGGAGCACATCAAAGGAGCATCTAAAATATCAATTGGAGAGATACAATTCTCTGACCCTCAACACCTTAACATAAATTTTCATGTTTCTAAGATGTAGGACCTAAATGAAGTAACGAAATGGATTGCGTCTTGCTGTAAGGTAATATAGATCCAATAAAAAAGCCGGAATTTGCCATACTGAGAATTATGGTTTGGGAGTATTGTGTGCCAAAAATGTCAACCCCATATCTGGAAACACTCTGCTTTCAAGGATTAAAATCATAGCTCCGCATTCAGCAGAGAAGTAGTCAAGGTATCGTACAAAATTATCTCGTGGTAGCTCAAGCAGTATCTAGTGCATGAAAAGTTGGCAAAAATGGTACAATGCACATTAGCAATAAACCTCAGAATGGTTTACGAGCTTTATGGCTTCATCTCTTCTCTAAATAAATCCATGGTTCGAAGTTAATACTGATTTTTTAAAGTCTATCATAAATGACACATTGGGTATTATTGTTACTCAGTGCCTTATCTCAGAAAGAAATATATCACACGGTTATGATGTCCACAGGGCAGCTAAAGAAAAATTTATGAGGGTAAAAATTCTTTTAGAATAGAAATGAAAGTAATCTATGAAATTAGGACAGTTTTTCGTCGAAAATAAAAGATAAACAAGACTCCCGGAATTATAGAGATTATTTCATTGAGCTAATTTCATTTCTATCGCAAAGCATTAACAAAAACTACCGCGTGTCACCAATACCATTAGTTGCCTATGACGCATTAACATACAGAGAGCAGTCTATGGCAGCAAACTCCCAGAAGGTTACACCTAATGGTCGGAGAGGCGAAGCAAAGAGGATTGGTAAAAAGTCAAATTAACAAATACGTAACGAAGTACTTATTGTGCAAAATAAAGTAAAACAAATGTACATAATTTTAGAATAACTGTATTTCTTTCCGGGAACGAAATTAATATAAATATTCTGAAATAAAATCTAATTTTCTCATCTTAAAAAACTACGCTTACTTCCATTTTCATCTTTAAGCGCAATATGCGATGCATACACTTAATTGGCAATATGGAGAACACCTCTGGTCAATCAATCAAGAACGATTGAGGGCGTTCCCGAAATATTTACGAGAGGAGCTGTTTGCTCATGAAAAAAATTCGTTTAGGTACCAAGACCTACACAGCTGCTTCAGAATAAACTGCTGCACAGCTGCTGCTGAACCCTCAGAATAAAACCCATAGTTTATGAAGAGCAACAATTTAGACGGTGTATTACAAGAATTTGCCAATTCACGATTAATAAACTTTACTCCTCGTGACTGAATGTAGGTTAATATGAAGTAAAAAGTAGAAAGCTGTGTTTATTGCATTGTTTACGCCACGTATGCAATTTTTTACAGTAGTTACGACTTTCTGCACAAAATGTTGCAGGAATAGTTTATTTAACTCGAAGAAGATCCGCGAAGGAAACGTAGAGGAAGATTCTGAGCACAAAAGAGAGGAAAATAGTTTTAAAAAATAAAGAATATGCAAAAAATCCTGTTTGCCTTACAAAGCCCAGAGAGAGCAATTCAGACTAAGGCTTAGTGAAAAAAATAGGTTACTAGAAATAGTATTTCGTCCACAAGTGATAACAAGAATCCAACAGCACATTGGTAGATTAGACCGATTCAGATTATATACGATAAATTCAGGGAAATGCCCTAGGATTGATACACTACACTATACTACTGACAATGAGACTAGGGAGTTGTTTTGTCGAAAGAAAATCGGAAACACTGAGAGTATAGGCTCAAAGACCCTTCCATTCCAAGCATAGATGACGACCCACTCATATAACACAATACAAAATACAACAGACAAAATAAAGGCTATGACTAACGATCGCGATTGAATATTAAATTGATTAATATTGATATTAAACTAATTTAATTACAATTTTTTTCCAAACCCTAGGTGAATATAATCCAATAAATTGAAGGTAAAAATCGGGAACCTTCTGACCAGAAAGTATACGGTAGGAAACTTGTGACAGATTTTAATCAGTCTTTCCCACAATCGAGAAGACAGCCTAAAAGAAAAAGATTTAGGAACCACCAAAATGAAGTGGTTGGCTGGTACAAGGATGGAGTGGAGAGCTGCAGAAATTTTTGGATTGATGACTTCCGATGATGGCGATGACATCGGGGAATCAATTGCTGACAGGATTATAGACGATAGCGGATATGGATTTCGTAAATCTACGAAGACAATACCAACCACTGCGGATCTCACCATTGTCTACACTTACCGCTAAAAGAAGCATAAAAAGGCAAAAGCAATTTTAATGCACCTAACTTTCCACAATTTAAACCTCATACATAAAAATAAATTTTTTTAAAAGTTTTCTTTGCTTTGACGTCTGAAGAAGAAAATGTCATACTACTCTATTTCTCCCACAGCGCTTCCAAGGGTGATAGCTAAAAGCATGACTTTTTTTCCATAAATTAATTCAATAGGCCTGTTTAATTTAAAATATTTAAACTTTAATCAATAAATATACTTGATAAGTCGGTGACGGACACGGCCACGCAGGCCACCGGAGTAACTCTGCACCCACTGAGACTGGGTTAGGCACCTCTGCTGCTGCCTCGATCACGGCGAATGAGAGAGTGAAATTTCGAAGAGAGCAATGCGCGCGGGTTCTGGTATTACATTTTACGAACAAAAGGGGAAAGGGCGGGGGAAGTGAGAAAGGATTAGCTCGTAGCACAGCGGCTTTCCTTGGATCTTCGAACACGTCACATTCATTTCACCGCCCCACTCTCCGCAAGTACCACCAGACTCCAGCTTCTTCATCACCCTTCTCATCCGCAGATCATCTCATCCCCCTACCGACCTCCCCCTCTCCTCCAGGGTATGACATTTGGGAACCCGCCCACCCCACCCCACACCCTTCCGCCCTTCGCCAATCCCATCTCTCCCTTCACCGCCCGATGCGGCATTAATCTGGGCAGGGCCACTAACTAGCGGAAATCTGACAAGACTCCAATCGATCCGCTGGTAACAACATCCTCCCAGGGCCCGAAGGAAAATCCATGCATTTTGGAGGGAGGGCGGAAATCAACGTCTAATGGAGCAACGGCAGAGCACCCCCCCCCCCCCCCCCCCCCCCCCATACACCCACCCGCAATAGAGTAGAATGCGCCACCCCGCACCGAGAACATATTTTCCCGGCGATTAACAAATGAATGGCTCATTCCGAACGCTGTACACAACACGCCTAACCATCCAATTTTTCGATCGTTTGGGTGGGAGAGAAGATTTGAGAGGCATTTACGAACTCCTCTCTTTACCCAAGCACGAATGATGAGTTGTTCGGGACAGTATCGAAACCCATATAAGAGTTAAAACGAGAGGCTGAGTCATAACAATAAAACCTAAACTAAAAATAACGTACGACCCAAATCATGGCGAACAAAAGGCTTATGCGTTTCCATGGACACCATATAAGGAAGGATGTATACAGAGAGGTAGCAAATGAGATCCTCATTTTCCAAGAGAAGAAAATACATGTACTATGGGTAAAAGAAGTACATCACCATCTAAATAAAATGGTAATAGTGAAGAAGATATTGAAAATAATCATATAAGTGTTCGCAAGGTAGATTTAAGAGGTGAAAGATATATCTGTTGAGAAGCCGAGGAGTGCAAGAAGGGCAATCTCGGAAGAAAAAAGAACAATTGCAAGCCAGAGAATGAAAACTACTGGCGAAAAAGGAAAGAATTTGTGAAGAAGTCGTTCAATCGTTACCCATAGATGGCTGAAAAAAATACAATAAAGTCATGCAAACGGTGACGGATAACACTCTTCGATCAAAAACATTTGGCTACTCCAAAAACCTTTAAAATTTTGTCCCGCTCCTTAAAAGTTCTGGACCCATCGTAAATATTTCTTGGACCGCGAGCAAATTTTTCGTCCAAATTTTAGAGCACATAAACTACACGCTTGATTTGACATTCTAGGTGATCATCACTTGAGTTCAAACGATATCATCGCAACATGTAGCGTGTTTTTATGACGCACGGTAAAACTGTGATAAGGAGCGCCCTCGAGGAGATTTTCACTGAGCATCGCTGGATAGTTTCACTTGGCTCTTTGGAAAACTCTCGTTTGAACGAACGGGCTTACATTGAACAGTCATACTGCAACCTTTAGCCATTACAGAATTAACTAGCAGCAGTAGGCTCACTTAAACTGCGTCAATTACGTGCTTTCGGAAACGTTAGCCTGATGAAAAACTGGGTGACAATGGAGGATATCTAAGCGTGATGAGGTAACTTCCATAAGATTTATGTGCGGAAGGGAAACGAATACAGTATTTCTCATTCGCATTTATTTTGTGAGATACGACTCCACCGCATGAAATCACGGTTGATTGATGATTGGTTGCATAATTTTGAGAAAACTAGCTTATATAGGTACTCACCGCCTGAGCCATTTGTAGCAAGATGCTCTTTCGCACATGTGAACTTACCTAAAATGAAAAAATCAAAGAATGAATATAAATATAATAAGGATCAATACCCACCATTCGACAAAACGTGGATAAAATAGAAATACTAATAGACTCGAAAATAATATTCAAGTATTCAAAATGCACAGACCGCGTTTCATATCCACTTTATCTTTTCGAAAACACTTTATTAAAGAAAATGTTACAATTAATGCAGACTTCATGCAAATATTATATCATTCCATGGAAAAATATTTCAATGATAACAACATGTTAAAGAAGGCTCAGGTGATGAAAAAAAAACATTTTTTTGTTTAAAAACAATAATCAACGCACAAACATATGCTTGGACAAATGCTCTGGAGTTCATTCTCTTGATGGAATAGATTTTTTATTCAACAACTAGATCGCAGTTGCTTGCTTCTATTCCCCATACTATTAATATAAATTTAATTACGACGATTCATCTAAAACTTAATCACCAACCAGTTTCCACTAAAAAAAGCCAATACATTTGCATTAATTTACATTTTTACATTGAAAGCTGGTTGTAGTAGTAATTAGGTGAGGCGACCGATAGTATGAGCATTTAAGCCATAAATAGGTCGTCTAGTATATGTAGGATTTTAAGGGAGCGGAGGAAGGGTAGAGAAATATCTGGCGTCAGCACGTCTGCTCTAAAGGATGGGCCCGAAGCGATACATGAGATCCCATCCAGCGGACAGAAGAATGCCATTGAAATGCTCTACACCAGCGGCCTTCAAACCTTTTCGGCTCACAGAACTTTTACGATACGAGTCTGAAAATATTTAGAGGAACCCTTATTCTAGAACAAAATTAATAGTCACAAAAATTCGTAATATAAATGAAGTGAAATTAATATTTTAAAAATTCACATAACCATTGGGAGGGTTGGGTAGAACCTCAGGTTTCCGTAGAACATATTTTGAATACCACTGTTCTACACACAGCACTTGAGGAGCGACCGGTAGATACCACGGAAAAATCTCCACCACTGACAAGGTTCTAGTACGGGCACGGGGCATGGGAAGCCCTCCAGCCACCATGCCAACCCGATCCCCCACGGTAAATAGCTCTGAATCCTCACTCATCACATCCACATACTGCCCTGTGAACCACCGCAAGGGTTTTTGGCAGGTGGCATTAGGACACCAGTCCTGAAGAGCGGAGGGAATATGGAGGGATTGGAAGAGGGATCCCATACCTGTACCCTTCTTTATTTATGGTTGGTGCCCAAAAACCCACCGCCGCAACCCTTCCAGAAGTTCGCAGGGTATCATTTGGATGTAGATAAGGAAGGGGATGGAAAGCAAAATGTATTTTGATGGATTTTGAATTTGCGCTTTGTTTTGATTTTAGTTATGATTGTTGGAGGACGGAATCCTTACACAGATTTGTTCGACAGTATACGTTTATTCAGTATCGCAACTCGTTGATTGAAGGGGTAAGCGCTTAGCTTAGAAGTTAATATTTCAATACGCTTTGTTTGGTGGTTTAGGGATACGAGGGAAAGTATGTTTGATGAAAGAAGTGTGGCAAGTATATATAGTATACTGCCATACCACGAGGGGCCCAACCGTTACGGGAACTTTTGAGCGAATTGGGGTACCGAAGGTGTACGCAAGCCGAAAAATGTTGGGAACCGTTGATATTGAGTTACAATGTAAGAACTCCACTATTTTATATGGCGTAGGTATCATGGGAGGCTTCAAATATTTCGACGCGCATTCCTCTCAATCAGAGTATGTTCATAAATTATCTAAAACACTTCGCTGAAAGGCGACAGGACTCCGCGTATGTAATTGAACGTTACGTGGGGGAGAAAAGTATGGGCAGAGGGATTGTATTCCGCCGTGACGTTACCTATGGCCAGGTAATGCAGTCCAAAGGCTAGAAATTTCACAAAACCCACTGACTATTGATACACTTTACTGGGTAACGAGACACGGCTTCTTATTGGATCGGGACATATTACTGTCAAAGAAAGTGTATAAAATTCTAATAAATCTTGTCCTAACATGATTGTCTTTGGAATGAAGAATACAAGCTTGAAATATATTTTTACGATCTGAATGGATAGCAAAATGCAGCTATAGAAAATTAAAAACAGACTCTTGTGTTTATGGATAAAATCATATTGATATGCGATTATAACTAATCGAAATAACTAGAGAAAATAATTTTACTCTTATAACCATTTGTTAGACTTGTAATACTTAAGTCTATTGTCGAGAATTTTCTTTCATAAGATAGTGACTTCATCCTTTCATAAGATAGTGACTTCTTCCTTTCATAAGATAGTGACGAACAAAAACATAAACTTTTTTCGTCCTCTAGAAATAAGAATAGGGGCAATTCAGAATAAAATGGAAAGAGAAAAGAATGCAAGAAGATACGCAAAAATATAACGACAAAATTATTCTCTTCACTGGGAAGCATAAGGATCACATCGGATATCGAAAATAGATAATGATGACTAGCCAAGTAGTTGGGGAAAATATTATAGTGTTCTATTGATCAGAGGCATGGAAATGTGGAAACATTGATCCGCATTAGATAGAGCCTTCCAAACGTGGAGTTAAAGACGAGTACAACAGATCGAATGCACAGATGAAGGAAGAAAGAATAAAATAAATAAGATAGTAGTACTCGTCTCCTGGTTTAGGAGAAGAGTAGGTGCTACGGATCAAATGAGCTGATAAAGAAAGAAAAAATAAAGAAAAGGATAAATGGGGGAAGGTCTACACGAAAAATCAAGCGGAAAAGGTGAGCCAATATGATTCGGCACCCTTGGGGAATGGGTCAGTTAAAGATATAATCAAAGAGAAAGGAAAGTCCTACGAAAAATACCGAGGAACACTAACTTATTTGAAGTAAAAAGAATGGTGAGGAAAAGAGCTTACTTGCCTAAAAAGAAATAGCGTTGGGTATGGAATAAATTAGGACTACACTCAAGCATTCTTCCGAATGAGGCATTAAACTTTTACTGTTGTATGTACTACCGAAAGGGCATGTAGCAGGGGGTGTCATGAAACAATTCATAAAAAGGCTACTAAAAACTTGTCGCTTTTTCTGTCTGTATGGATTTGAGTGTGGGTGCAGAAAAATATCCGCAGTGTCGACGTTCGCGGTCCGTGGTATATTAATTTTTATAGTAAACTTAACCTAATTGTTATCTTAGAGTCTCTGTCGGCTACAAGTTCATTTAACCGTCACAAACCACTGATGGACATCGTCCACCATCAAACCGGAGTCACAAAACACTGATGTCGACTTAATGTGTCCTTTTTACGTGTTTCTATGTTTTATAAGTGTATGTGACTCCGGAGGATAATAACGATTTATTTAATACATCACATGCATTCGGATGGTGAAAAATTACGTAGTTGTCCATTACCATCAACAATCATTCCAGTTAGATAACTAATTTAAGTGTCTTATTTTCCGGTTGCTAAACCTTTTCCTCATGGATAATAAACACAAAAATGGTCTCGAGATCAAAGCTTTGTCTTTCAAAGTGGATCTATAAGGCTAAACATTACTTACTGGATGGATAGTCAGTTATATAAAAAAAGCAATTTTCCAATTTACCCCCGAGAGCATGTGATGATGTTACATGTAGCCATGTTCGCGTGCTTTATTCGCACTATTGGAACTAATAGGGAAAAAATACATTTCGAGCCGAGATGTGAAAAAAGCCCATCGCAGTTGTTTGTGCGAGAGCGTTTTTTGCACCAACTGGAGAGAAATTGAGTGAAAAAATAATAATGGCCTTTCTTTGGAGAGGTAATATGCCACAAAAGGGACTTGCGCTCTTGCAGGAGCCATCCAGTCTTTCGTCTGACCTGAATTACCGCTCCTACGGCCGTTGTGAGATGAGAAAACTACCACCATCGCAGTGTAGGTACCTAGGATGGGAAATAACCTGGAAAACGGGATAGTGCCACTCCGTATATCCCCTTGGAAATGGGAAGACGAAAGCGATTCAAATCGATGAGTCGATGCGAGATGTATTTTTTTAAAGCTCACAAATCGATTTCGTATAAAATTCTTCAATCTCACGAATCGACGTAAAATAGATACATTCCAGTAAACGAAGGCTGTGACTGAATAAAATTGTTAGCCATGAACAAAGATACGATTCAAAATGAAAATACAAAAGTGTGCAAGTACACACAGGAATTACACATTCATCGTATTGAATAGTGTCCTCCACCCTAAGGCGTAAAGGAATTTTTTCACTGGTGTCCAGCGGTGGCATAAGGAAAATGGAATACACGTCACCATACAATAGCTTCGATCGGCCGGGCGGTTTAGTAGCAGTGTGATATAAAGTCTTTAATGGGCTACCTGCAAGGACTGCATGAGTGACCCTTCACAGTTATATTTCGGTTAAGGTAACAGTAATCCAAGCGATCGGAAATATTGCAATCTATACTTTAATTTTAATAAGTCATAATGATATGTTAGGAGAGAAAAGAAACATGGAGAAAATGAGTGAGGATAGTTGTGGTGAAAGCCAATTCCAGCGGACAGGCTGGTACCGCGCCGGCCCGGCAACCCAAATTTCGCGGGTTCGAACTCCTACCACGGTATGATTGTTACGTTTGTCTTAAAATTAATAGATCAGGTTAGATGATGCGAAATTATCTCCACAACTGAAACACTTTCAGTATAAGTCTACCAATTCAGTTACAGACAAAGTGGGGGTGCACAAAAATTATTTTGGTGGGGATATACAAAGAAGGAATTCCTTCATGACATAAATATTTCTCAATTCAAAGCAAATGAATTAAATGGGTATAGTCCGGTTATTCCACACTATAGAGAACCCAATAGAACAATACGTCGATATAAAAAAAACTACGATGAAACAAGGAGTTAAACGAAAAAAGACAATAATGACCGGCTGTGGAAAAGAAGCACTGAGGCCATGTATCACAGCACAAGTTAATCTGAGGTTTTTCTTGCTTTAATTAGCAGAAAAAATTCTCGCATTCTCGCAAAAGTTTTATCGCGTGTTATCACTATACAAGAAACTCTGTAATAAAACCGTAGAGATCTTCAAAACGGTGTTTGTCAACAACCAACTGACAAGGAACATGGTTGTTTCATTACTCCATACGGCTTTACTGCTGCTGCAAACGGAACCAAAATCGTTTTCTGATGTATCACAGCACAAGTTAATCTGAGGTTTTTCTTGCTTTAATTAGCAGAAAAAATTCTCGCATTCTCGCAAAATTTTTATCGCGTGTTATCACTATACAAGAAACTCTGTAATAAAACCGTAGAGATCTTCAAAACGGTGTTTGTCAACAACCAACTGACAAGGAACATGGTTGTTTCATTACTCCATACGGCTTTACTGCTGCTGCAAACGGAACCAAAATCGTTTGCTGCTGAACAAGCACACTAAACTATGCCAGGTAGAAGCTGAGTCACGAAGAATATCAACGAAATTTATGGAAATGGCGATTGGAATTTGTTGCTTACTAGAAAAATATTCTATTATCATTAGTTCAATTCCTCCCCGCTAATGGATCTGGGTCTTAATCCACATTTCACATTGGTAGTTAAGGTGGTTCCATCAAAAAGGACTTAAATGTTCGTAAAGACGTCTCTGTTTAAAATGTTATTTAATTCATATTCTGCCTACTTGTACTAAAAATTGTCCTCTCTTTGAGGTGAACAATGAAATCATAACTTTCTACGCTATATGTTTCGCAAACAGAGCTACTATATACATATAAGAAGCGAATTCTCCTAGTGGACGGTGATAACATTTAGGCAAAAAACAACTTTTATTTTTAGCAATTAGCAAAGTACTATAACAGCGTAAGTCAAAATTCCTTAGTTCAATAGACAAGGCGCTGCGGTCAGCTTCTATAGCTAGATATAGTTTACATTAAAAAATATAATTGTCAAATAATCCGCGTATTTTGCATCTTAATTTCGGCTTTTTAATACAAAAGCCATTTAATTAGTGAAATTGGTATTTTTGAACAATACAAATGAAATAATTGACTTAAGTATTTGTTTGTACTCGCACAGTTACTAAACAACTAAAACTCTTAAACTTTAGAAAATTTTGAGCTGACGTGAAAACTAGACTCGTGTGGACGTTTCCCTACGAGAAATCGAGAGATTTATAAGTCACGCCAAACAATATTTAATGGAGAGTGACAGAAAGTATAAGAGAAATTTCTGCCGTGGAACATGAGCTAATACAGCATTGAAGTGCACAGGCGACATCTCCATACCGATAAACGAGACTCCGAGAAAATGAAATAAAGTGCCAAGCGTCACACGTTACGGGCTGAATGAATCGGCACTCAGAATCAGAATTCACTCCAAGAAGATGAGATTAATCGATTTTATTTTTTGGAAATTCCGCAGAAATCTTCACTAAGAGCAATCGCATTCGGAGACAGCCACTGAATTCAAATCGCTCATCTCACCGAGCCGTCGAAGAAGCACGAAGGGAAAGATCGAAGACGGTCGCGGAGTGGGGAAGAACACAGAGGAGGAGAGTGAGGGGACCTATGTGGTGGTGAGGGTGGGTTGTGAGGAGGTGGAAAAAGCCATAAAGTAGAGAACGAAGCCGAGATCCTTGCACTGCGCACGTCGTCTTCGGTGCATAAAATACACAGCAATCGAGGTGAAACATTATGCAGGGGAGAGAAATGGTGGATAATAAATAAATGGCTTCTACTGTACTACAAAATCGATTTACTCATTCCGTAAGCTATCTTTACATCCCACGGCGCAAGTAATGCCTCACGGCTTGCGAACATATTTCAACAAGAAGCGCCAGGGGAGCAATACCAGTGAATTAGGTCCCGGAGCATCGTTTGCCGATTCATCTTTTCACAGCCGCAGCAACAAAGGCCGCGCTAACTTGTCAGGATTCTTTGGATTTTTGACCGAAAGGGCGAAGGATCTCGCAACAAGAAAAAACATCACCGGTAAAAAATTGAGAGATGCAAAGATAGCCAAAAATAAAAACATTAAAATGGATAAATGATCAATCGCGAAGGAACACAATCGATATCTATAAATGGCCACCAGCAACTCTTACAAATCGAATCTCGAGAAAATGGGTAAGTTAAAAAAATAAAGAGAATATTTCATCCCTTTTCCTAAGCTGGGAAGCCATAATGACCAATCAAATATAAATTGCATGAATTGGAACTTGAAATTATACAACGATGAAGGTAGATAATACCCACAAATGCTATTTAAAAACTGAATTAAGCATTCCGTACGCAGTGCATGAAAGTATTGCCCATTTTTATTAATTGAATGAAAATTTTTAGCAAAATTTTTCACATTAGAAGCACGATCATCCAAAGCGAATAACAGAGCATGGGTGTTTTTTGTCAAGGTGACACTATTTTCACCTATCTATCAAGAATGAAGAATAATTAAAAAATTTCGATCGCATATCGTACACCAAAGCGGGTGAAATTCGCCATGAAACATCAGTTGACGTGACCAGGATTCAAAACCGGATATCCCAATTGCAGAAAATGACACTATGTAACTGGGAAATACCTATGACCGGCATTTGGGAGATCCGTATTCAAATCCCTTTCAAGTCAAATGATTTTTTCTTAGCGAATTTAAATCTTTTTGATGTAGGTATATCCTTGCACTCGAGCGCGAGGCTGCGTACCGCATCATTGGTGCAATCGCAATGATTAGAAAATTTACATCATTGTTGAAAATATCGCAGCAGTTTACGGACTGAATAAATCTGTCAGCCTCTATCGCAATCTCTATTCTCGCGTTAGCGCGAGAAAACCAATATATCAGATAAGATGACATGCGATTTTCACTGGGCAGCCCATATTTAAGGGAATAACGTTCTATGATGAAATTCTATCGTCAATGACAGAGATTATCATATAATTGTAGACTCGCGTCTGTTAACTTTTTTCTTTATATGTTTATTATTTTTCCCTAAGTCTATTTTTTTAGATACACAGCGAGATGAAACGATTGTACCATTAATAAAATGGTAGTCATCCGATTGCCAGCAATGATATCCAAAAAATTCCTATAGTTTCGCGTCTGGAAAGAGAAAATTAACTGCACCACAAGCAGATTAGGTGTTAGACTGCAAAATATGATTTCCTATGTAAAGCAAAGGGAAAAACTTTGAAGAATATCGAGATTATTCCACATTTTGCACAGAATAAATTATCTAAAATAAACTCGTAACTACAAATCAGCAAATAAATAGAGAAGCAAAAAGCATCATGTACCCTAAACGTTAATTGGTCAACTCGCTAGTGGGTGATTCCGCCAACGAGCACTTTTTTCCAGAGACACTGAAAATAGAAGGTAAAATCAATTACTAAAACTCCAACCAAGCCCTTGTCAGCAATTTAGAGACTTTCAAGGGCAGCTATGCATTTCTATCACACGGTCAGCACCGAAGATTGTTGTGTGACAGGACAGATAAGACCCGAAGTCACTTAATCCTCTTCAAAAGACTCTCCTAACATCCCATGAGTCGAAATATGCGCTTGCTTTGCCACGATTCAGCGGGCTGTCACCTCGTATACACCCCTCCTATCAATTAAAGAGGAGAGTATCCTGCGTCTTGATGCACGATAGTGAAGCCTGTTTTTATGCGAAAAACTATCCACCTAACGTGGATGTCACCTGCAATCTGTTCATAAATTTTATGAATAATACAGTGGTTTTTCAACACTTATTTCCAAATTGCATTTTCTTGATACATCATTGCGTTTCCGTGATGATTCCGCTACTAATACCAATGTTTTCGGAGTATTAACTACACAACTTATCCACTCAACATGGCGGAGTGCGCATTTTAAAGGCTTAAATTTCCCCCGTATCTATCTATCGTACTGTATGGTTGGATCTATTCCCATCTTTAAACTATGACACCTCCTTCATAAATCATGGCCGCATAGAGCTCCAACAGCCTCCATTTAAATCGAGCAGACGACGTGATAGTAAAGCAACCGTGGGCGGCGGAACGAGACATCGCGAGAGCGGTGCAAATCTCGAGCGAACGCCCTTGGAGCGAGCAAGCGAGGGAACAAGACAATCCTCGAGGGAGATGAGGATGTAACAAAAAAAGAGCGAAAAATACGAAAAACTTAGCGACACACACACAAACACAACTGTATGCCGTGTCTAAGCACAAGGGTTGAAGCGTTGTTAATGACGACCTTGTTTATTTCTTTTTTTCTGCGGAAAAAATTTGTGTGGTGAACGAGGCGGGAGATTGGTCAGGAATGAGGAAGGGGATGGGTGGGGAGAATAGGGTTTTGGGGGTGGAAGGGATGCTCTGAAGGGAGGAGAGAGGAGAGGGTTCAAGGGAGAACAAGTTCCGAGGGGTTGATTAGTGGCACCGGTGGTGAGAGCTAGGGGAGGGAAGAACAAGTTTCATCTTCACATGCAAACTACCCCGCGAGACGACGCGACGCCAGGGCGCGTGGCAGAGGATTTTAGGGCGCCAGTCATGAAAAAGAGAGAGAATAGTTAAAAAGAAGACGAACGGGTTAGTTCGATAGCTAGAGTACTGACTTCCGATTACATGAGCTGAGGTTCAAATCCCAGCAGTGGCGGAGATTTTTTTGCTGCAATCGAGATCCCTAATTTGGTACAATGTGGAGAACACTTCAAGTGTACTACTGTGTCTATAGAATGGGTCGTTAATTTGCTCCTATTTGCTCATGTCGTTATTTGCAGGCTAATGTCGACGCCGGAGTTTTCTCTACATTGCTTACGTTATTCATATATACCTAACCCTTTCTTACCGATCCCCAGGGGGGCAAAGCACCTCACTTGTCGGTTCCCTAATAACCAACTACTGCACTTGCTTGTTTTAATTGCAATCATTATTAGTGAGTAGAAAGAAGAAATTCTGAGATAAAAAGGACCAAATTACTGCACTGAGCCAAAACATCAAATAAATGAACTGTCTCATCTTGTGAAAAAAATAATTACCGGCCAAATTCTTCTTTTCACTTTCAAAGTTCAGTTTTCCCTCGGAGAAGGAGTTCGTTCTTTTACGCCCAGCAATAGATGCTCAACATTGAGTTGAAGCTAGCACCCACACTATTAGAAGAAAACCCCCTTCAATAAATCCTCATCTATTCAATAGGTAACGTGAGACGGTATTTATCGAGATTAACTGAATAATCTACACATAAGGTTGGTTATTGTTCAACCTAAACAGATAAATCAGGGAGTTGGCGGTACAGAGCTGAGATAGACCTACTGTCGACAACTTATGGACCATCATGAAAACAATTTTGGGGGGAAAATGTTTATTGTATCCATAGTAAAAATGTCGTTTTAAATATCCATACTACTTGACGGTTCTACACGAAGTATTCTCTATATTCGAGGAACATTCTTTCTCGCATTATCGTACAAACAATCAAAACTGAACTGACTAGGGATGCAATTAATCGAGTAAATTAATCGATCAATTCACTCGGCCATAATTAATCAATTATGGAAGGTCCTATTATAATCGGTTATCAATTAGTTGGTACCGATAATTAACCTATTTATGCGGGTTTCCATCTTTTAAGAAATATGAAAACGATTTTATAAGTGATTGAGTTCCTAATCATAAGGGGCTACTTTTAAAATAAAAATTATAATACTATTTAATTGATATTTTAGAGAAAATTCAATGAAATTAATCTTCAGGTACATAAGATTATATAGCAATAAAAAAGTTTGCTATACTGATATAATATTTTGGAGAGAAAGCTTTACTGTTTGAAAAGACTTACTGAGACACTTCAGTTAAACGTTTTATCCTATCTGACACATATGTGAGATACACTTTCAATGGGTAACAAGGGGATGACAACGACACGTTAAAAATTTACTCACATACACGCCAATCTTTTTTTCAATATCACCCTAATGTGACAAATACTACACCAACAGTTTCCACAGAGAATACATAATTTACAATCTAAATTTGCTTCAGAAAAGCAGCATTTTTAAATCGCTTTTGATACTCTATTTGATGATGCTTAAAACGTTAAGACAGCAGGTATATTGAGGTATTATTTGGCAGGTATTTTTCCTTCCGCAAATTACTTTTTATGGTCTGTTATCACAATAATTATTCATTGTAATGATGCTAAAGTTCATCAATCTAAATTGTGCTGTTTACATGTTGTCTCAGGGCAGATGTGGTAACTTATTCATTTTAAAATAAATAGTTATTTTCAATTTTCCGCTTGTTTAAGTGGAAATTGGAAAGAATTCTTTATTTTTATGCTGTATTGGGTAAGGCCCTAAAATGGATTTTTTAAGCATAATTATGTATGGAACAAATATATGAGACTAAAATTATCACTTATCAATAGAATTGATGAATTTATGTAGGTATGTTTACTTAAATTTCTTAAATTAGGTTGAAGTACCTTGGTTTTAGTTTAAATAAAGGATTCAGTGAAAATAAAAGAGGAGGAATTAATCAGTTAGAATATTTCCAAGGATAACACTCTTTTGTTATTTTGACTAATTTAAAGATCAATTTTGCTTTCACTAACTACGTTCAAATAGCTAAGATCACATTGGAAGCTTTGCGGATACTACTCGATAAATATTCTCGCTATTTGTAGATGTGGTAGTTCTTTACGCCCAAAACAAGCCACAAATGGAAAAGGAATGTATAGGAAAAAACAGCGGTATTATGTACCCACACGTGATGAGTACAAATAGGATTAAGGAGTCTAAAGGGGTATTTGACAGGGATAGACAGAGGAGTCTTATCGACCTAATGTTAAGCAGACTGGGGGTACAATTTGTATTCTAAATCCCGGTGATACGTCGATGAATAGCGGATTTCAGGAGTTCCTCCGCGTGAAGATGTCCAATGGTGGCAATAGTTCCTTCTGGATTTTTCTTGGCGTCTTTAGGTAAGAAGTGGCAACGCATGCTTGGTTTCCGTGTCATGTAGGCGTGTCTGTGCCGTTGGATAGCTCTTATTGGCTGAATGGGCTGTCGGGTGGTCTGACTTGAATATTTTTTCCAGAGTTAGATAGATTGTACCTGTTGTAGTTTGGGGGGGGTGTTAAGCTAGCTTGAGGTGATCTGAGAGTCATTAAATGTAGTTGGACGGAATTAGATCATTAGTAGAACGGAAAATACTGAGGTTGAATCGTTGGAAAGAACGTAAAAATGCAGTAATAAAAATACATATCATAAAAAAATGTTTCACAATTAGCTAACTAATGCCTAAGGAAAAGTGGAAATTAGGGATAAATGAATTTCTGAAAGACTCCGAAAAATATTTGAAGAACATAAAAGAATACAGCCACACTTGAATGCCAATGAATTAAATGTGAACACAGAGGGATTGGTATCTACAGCCTTATAGAAAATTTACACTGGGATAGTAAAAAATTATTCGATGGTGGGGGGTTAGTATTCTTTCCATTAGCAAATCAAATCTAATAGTATGAGCTAAAAGCCGAATGGAACTGGTGGGAATAATCCATCCATGGATACAGCTTTCCAAAGAATCGACAAATTTGTCAAACTAACTTTCCCAGCTTAGGAAAAATATGCCCAATTCGTTAAAGAGGTTCAATTCAGAAAGGTAGAGGAAAAGAGCAATCGGATAAATTCGGCATAATTTCACCAACCAATACCATAGTTTAGACACAGGTAACGTAATAGAGAATACATGTTGTTTCCGTATACGACGCAACAACGACTGCAGCAAAGGAGAGAATAAATAGAAAGTTATGAATGTATAATGATAGAAGATAGGGCTTAATGCCTGATGAGAGGTTTTAGCGTGGATTTTCCACGATATAAAACGTGCATGGAGAAGAAAAAGCAAACCGCACTAATTGTGACACTCAGGACAAAACTGTCTCTTTACTCAATAGTAGGAACTTAAGTAAAGAAGGGCAAATGACAAAACGGAAGCAGAAACGAGCAATCAAAAGTGAAGTAATGCTGAACTGATTTCACAGTGGTTGACAAAAAAAAGTCCCTTGGCTATCACTTCGTGACGCTGATGAGGAAAGGATGACGCCGAACAACGCCGAAACCAAATCGAACATTCCTGTAAATCCGTTCATCAGCTGATTCTAAAGAGGGAACCATTTCCCATTCCCCCTCCCAGATCGCCAAATTAATACGAGGGGGAGGGCTCGCCGACTGCGCTCTTCACCCCTGCGCAGGAATACACGGGACACCACACTTGACTTGCATAAACATGCATTGCACGAGGAGAGAGAAAGAGAGGAGGGTTGGGTTTGCACAAGACGCTACCGTCGGGAGGGGAACAAGAGAAGGAGGAGTTGGTGTGGTGGGCTACTCTGGGGAGGGGGAAAAGTAGGGGAGGTACAGAAGAGGGGGTGTGGGAGGAGAGGAGAGGCGGGGAGAGAGAGAAAGAGGAGGGGAGAGTTTGAAGTGAAGCGAGTGAGGGGAGGAGGCAAGCGAGTCGAATTGGCAACAGCGCATATCGACATTTTGGTCGGTGCCGAAATGTGTCCCCCATACGCCGGGACAGTGTGGGGAGAGAGAGGGAAAGAGAGAGAGGGAAAGATAGCGACAAGAGGAGAGCCGAGGGGAGAGGCTGTGAGGGGGTCGGGGGGGGGTGGGAGTCAAGAAAAAAAATAAACAAAACAACCATTTAAAAAAAAGCAGACTGGCGAGGGTGGTAAAAAATCGAATGGGGATTTTTTTATTTCACCAGGTGAGCGAGAGGAGAAATGGAGTAGAGGGAGAGAAGACGGCGTGGAAAACGCAGAAATAATGAAAAAATAAAAAACAGCATCGGAGGGGAAATTTCGCCTTTCGGTTTGTGGTGGGAGCATAAGCTCGCCTGGGTGAAAAGAAGGGGGAATAAAACCATAATAAAATACAGGTGAATAAAAACATCATAAAAACTCGCACGCACACGGGCGTCATCGTACACAACTGCGACGGACAACTCAATTCTGAAGGGCGAAATTGGGACCATCTCTGCTCCCTCTCCCCCCAACCAAAAAAGTGAAAAATACAGGTTAATTATACATAAAATAAATATAAGAAAACAAACGCTTATGTTGTGCAAAACTACGATAGACGACTCAAACCCGAAATATGCGAAATTGAGACCATATCGACTTCCCTCTGAGAGATGAGGGAAATAAATACAAGTAGAGAGGGAGAGGATGGGCTGGAAAAACAGGGAAATGATAAATTATTTTAAAAACAACAGTGGAGAATAAATTTCGCCTTTCGGTGAGTGGCGGTAGCTTAAACTAACCAGGGTAAAAGAATGTGAAAACATAAAAATACAGGCGAATTAAAAACAGTAACAAAACACGTAAGGGCGCCGATCGTACAAAAGAGCCAAGTACGGCTCGATTCCGAGGGCGAAATTTGGCACCTGTCATCTCACCTACCTTTAAAGAGGGGAAAAGGATACAGACGATGGTGAGGTAAACGCAGAAATAATAAAAATATAAAGCTCCCTCATGCAAAACTATAAAGGACAGCACGATTCCAAGGACGAAATTGAGAAAAAAACTCTCCCCACAATAAGCAGATGGGAAAATAGAGTATAAGAAAATGTAGTTACGGCAGATATAATATGAAAGAATTACAGCAGCAGTGGAGAGGAAATTACGCCTTTCAGTATGTGACGGGAGTAAAACCTCCCCAAAGTAACGGAAGGAAGAATAAAACATTTTTTTTAAAATACAGGATCTGAATTTAAAAAATATATATAACAAAAACGCAAAAAGGCGTCCATCACAAAAAATAACAGCGACGTACGACTCAATTCCGAAATGAGCGAAATTGGGACTGTCTCACATCCTCATCTTCTCTTCCGCTTTAACCACTTTAACGACCAGAAACGGGGCACAACAATGAAGACGAAGAGGAAAAGGATGGATACGGGGAGAAACGACGAAAGAGCACAATGCCACGGAAGAATGGAATTAGGATTGAAAGCAGAGTTCGTGGGGAAATAATTTGACGACAAAAATCAGTCGCGGCAAAAAAAAAAAACGGTACAAAGAGATGGGAAAACAGAAAGGGTGAGATTCATCTTTAAGAAGGAAAAGAAGACTTAAAAAACCGATTGCGTTTATCATCGATTTGTGTTTCTGATTAAATCCCTTGAACGCATTGTATTACTTCAGACAAGGAAAGTTCATGTTCAACAGATTTTACAGATCCATTGAAGTCCCTTTCTTATGGCGTAGTTGCTAATTATTTTCCAAGGTACCCCAAATTAAAAAAATAAACGACGAGATTGGTCGATGAATAGCGGAGATAGAACGAATTTGTACGCGCTCCTCCGTTTGAAGTTTACAATTCAGTTTTTCAGGCGCACGGCAGCTCCGTGATTCACCGCCGCTCTCTATCCCCCTCCACACGTCCCCATGTTGGTTGCCGCGTCCGCCGTGAATACGCTCCATTTTGTACACGCAATTTTACAATAAAAGATAAGTTTTATGAACAAAATTAATTTCAATAAGCAAATATAAGCCTTTGTCTGTGTAACACCGGTAAAATTGTTTCTTAACTTTTATAAATAAAGCCGCTGCGTAAAGAAAAAAATCCTATCTCAGCTCCTATTGGTCGCAAGGAATTTTTGTTTCTCACAAATCTGCGCAATTAAACAGCTTTCAGAATATCCAAGTTAGAAACTCATGGGACCAACAGCCGACGCCGTAGCTCAATTTGTTTATAAATTTATATTTCTATGACTTTTTAATGATTTTTCGAATTGGTATAAGTCTTTAAGAGTAGAATCCCGTTGTAATTGACTCAACATTTCCGCGAAAAGATAGCAATTATTAACTTTAAAAAACTCTCTCTGGATAAACAATAGACCATATCTCAGTAAATAATTCAACAATCACCTTATAAAAATATCGTTGTATTCAAAATCACAAGCGCTTTACTTCAAAGCAATAAAAATAGTGAAAAAATACTTTTTGGAATAAATATTTAATTTAAAAAAACGCCCATTTTCACCGGTTGTTCGGCTTATTTGCAAAAACTAATTCATTGATGTCGACGTACGACGACTCAAATTAAAGGTTTTTCGATTACCCACAACTTTTGTCTTAATCATTTTTTTGTAATTTTTTTTGTCATTTCGGCGCCCTATAAACAATCACTATTTAGTGACCACCCATAATCTCGAGTCAAACGCACATGGGGGGGTCATTTCATGCCCACCTCCAACCCCTAAGCATATTTCATCCAATATAGAAATAGAGTAAGTAAAAATACCTATTGATTGAACTATATAGATACCAAACCTTTCTGCGTGCCTATTTTATCTATTGATATTCAGGTGTCGGAGCGCACCGTTATATTATCTCCTGCTTTTAATTCAGTTCACCTCGGCCAGGGTGTCGGAAAATTGGCGCTCACGAGCCACATGAGGATCTTTGGTTTATTATATGTGGCTCTGAAGTAATAATTAAATTGAAAATAGACTATCACAGATTCATTCATAACATTTTAAAGATTGCATTCTCATAATGGTGACTTTTTCATTTTCAATTAAGATACCGAGTTAACATTTTAAGTTCCCATTATTTGAATTAATTTTCCTTATTTTAAAAACATTTTTGTCCCACGATTATTTTTAATTTAACTTAAAGACATATTTGTCTCTTCTTTCTGAAAAATTAGCCGACGCCATTCTTAGGGATTAATTTTGTTTACCATTCGAAAATATTTTGTTGGGTGAGTTGAATTATGAAGCAATTTTAATTTTACAGTCGTCTCATGGGCTCAAGCTCAACTCCGGAAGTTGTTGGCAAGATGGACAAAAGGAATTAAAAGCAAATATAGCGGAAGAACGGAACTAAAATCAAAAGCATTGTTCGGGGGAAATTTTCACGACGATAATCGATTGCAGCAAGAAGGGTGCAAAGATAATGGAGAGAAAGAAAAAGGGAGAGATTCATCTCGAGGAAAAAAGGCCGCCGGAAAAAAGAATGTTTTTTAGAAACCCTCAGAGATAAACTAATCGCAAGCAATTTGAGGTCGGAGGGCTTCTTTATTCCTCCACGAGAATGCTGGAGGATGGAAATTCCCAAAAAGAGGGGATACGTACAGCAGAATGCCCCAAAATAAACTCCATTATACGACGCTTGACGAGAGACATTGGGAGGAACGGAAGGATATTCGGAGACGTCGAAAAAGATTTGGAGTGGAATATATTGGATTTATAGGGTCAAAAGAATTTAATCTGAGCAACCGTAAATGCTAATTATGTCAACAAGGATATAAGAAGAAGAAGTGGTAATAATTACTTAAGTGAAGACACTGGATTTTGTTTAAAGATGTCTGTCATCAAACGGTTAAAGGAAAAAAGGCCAGAATGTATATGTACAACAATTGGATCCAGTTTATTTAAGTAGAAGTGACTAAGTCGAAAGAACCGAGCAAGGAAGAGAAAGGCAAAGCGGAAGATGCTGGGATGAAGGGCTTGCGCGAACAAATTAAAGAAATGACACCCAGAGACGCAGCACACATTTAAAAAAGGCATGAAATAATTTATAGGGAAGTAGTTGTAACATGACAACAAATTTCACGGGAAAACAACGATGCTTTTTACTTCCTACCTCTAAAAAAAATTACCACCAACACGCGAAGCTTTTCTCTCGCAGATAATACTGCTTCAAATAGATAATTCAGCAGAGACAGAGAAAAAGCCTCAACATACCAGCCAAAAGCATAACTGTTTTAGTTTTAAGGAACGGATTGAAATGGAAGGAGAGGAAGACCATAAGGTAGATAAAATTTTAAACTTCCAGGGAAGATGGCGAAACAAAATTCCAAGTAACAACAAAAATGTCATTAAACAATGAAAGACTCGCATTTTTACGGTGATCTAAACTTAGAACGATTCACTGTTAGATAAATAATAGGCAAGGATAGGTCTTTCGCTCAAAATCCCAGATTACCTTTGTAAGACTACCTGGCGCAATTGTGAGCCTTTATTATAAGTAGAGTTGCAAAATTGTCGAAGAAGAGCCGGTTGTCAAAGGTTGTCAAAGAAGAGCCGGTTATAAAATAACTTTTGACCCACATTGTAAACGACAAAAAAAATAAAAAATTCATTAATTCATCAATATTAGTCAGTGAACATATTTTTTTGGCCAATGTCAAAAATAAGGCATCCATCTACGTGCCGTTTCTAATTAAAATCTCTGTAATCATCTCTCTTTTACAATAGCCGTAATATGCAAAAACATCACTAAAATACTACATGCTTTAAGTAATTTTCATTTCCAGTGAACTCTCCTCAGGCTGCCCGAGGACGCGTTTAATTCGTTGAGAAAGAATAAAATCTTTTAATTTTCGTTCCTGTATTCACTTATGTTGTATAACAGCCGTATCCATGGTAAATATTTGCTATGGAGAGGGAAGTATAAAACGATTGAAATAGAATGCGATGGAATGCTTTTTGAGCATGAGCCACGGAAATTGCCGGTTGCTTGTTGATGGTTCCCTTCGCCATGCGCATTTTTTTGGGGCGAGGCTCCGCCAGCTACATGAAATGTGAGCCAATGGTCGTGGTTTACAAAACTTTCAAGTTCGAGCTTTCCGGCATCGAGTTTCATGGAGAGCTTTGTCTCTCGTTCCTCTTTCCAGAATTTTATGCAAAGTCCGCTTTAATGTTTATCCTTAAAATGCTTAATCAAATGAATCCGTAGCATAAACTATAACTATGAACCAAATGCGAAATATACCACAGCAACTTAAAAAAATATGGATAGAAAAATAAATTCGTGCCAGCAGGTACACACCGACGGTGTACGTGACGACATGAACGTGAAAGAGATGAAAACTATCATTCAGCCTGGCGCTTAGTTTAACCTAATTCAGAATAGTCTCACTTCACGAAATCATTAGCGGAGCAGCTATTAGGAGCATCTTTTCTCACGCGAAATACGGTTTTAAGCCGGTTAATCCAGACTTGCGTTTGATGTTTGAACTCACCTCTAAAGGAGCTAGAAAAGATAACATAAAGAGTTAGAGGCGTAAATTATTTTCCAAAAAAGAAATGTATTAAAAATTCAGGAGTATGTTACCTAAGTATCAATCTTTTTCGGCCTAATTTGTAAAGAGGAACGCGACGAGGTCACAAATATATAATTTTGTTGGCCTAAGTATGCTTTTGCAAATTTTGGAGAAAGGCCGGAAGAAATCAGAAAAAAAGCCTGTTATTTGTGTAATACTCCTAAATGAGTAAATATTTTTCTAAGGAAATATGCACCTCCTGGGATGGAACCCAAGAGTTTAACATTTCTGATCGAATGTCCGCAAAGTGCATGTAAGATTATTTATAAAATCGAGCAATATGCCTTTAGGGAACGTTCATAGTATTTCTATGCGCAAACTGCCGATGAAGCCCTGGCTGAATTATTTAAAAACGTTCCAATTAACCCGAAAATGCTTATTTAATCAAACCAATGCACATTATTCAGCTCAGCAGGAATAGTCCATTGTGTATATAAATTAGTTATTATGGTTAGAGGTGATCTAACCAAGGTAGGTTAAAAAGGAAGAAGAAATAGCTATACTATTTTTTTTACAGCTGAGACTCTTGCCTTCTTGCATGATTTCATCCTTCAGCTTGGAACACGTCCTGCCCCTCTTCATTCAATCCATAAAGCCAATGTTTTATTCCTCCCCTTTACCCGCTATACCAACTCAGCCACCCCAAAATATTTTACATGAGTTTCCTCTCCTCACTCACCATACCAAGCACTTCCTCGTTTGTCATCATTTCCATACACCGCAATTTTTCCATTCCCCACCATACTCAGCTCAAAAGCTTGTAAGTGATTCTCATCCTCTTTCATCGCAGCCCACGTTCCTGCCCCATACAACGCTACACTCCATATAAGATTCAAAGCCAGTTTTTCTTTAAATTCTAACACAAGGTCCCATTCATTAATTCTCTCATATAAGTGAAAGCCTCCTATGCTAATTCTCTTCTCCTTCTACTATATCATCACTGCAAGGCTCGTTTTCTACCAACGTACTACCCAGATTATTGAAGTGCTCAACCTACTACAGTTTGTGCCTATCCACATTTGCTATAAACCTAGCTTTCTTTGACCTAGAACATACTATTAATTTTCTAATAATATATCAATTACCCCTTATACACACATATAGAATTTTAAATACCAATGAGAACATTCAAGGAGCTTTAGTTGACCCCTAAGACAATTTTCTGTAGATGAGATCAACCTCAGTAAAAAAAATATGAATAGTGCCGAGTTAGAGTAATTTTATAATTGAAAATATAATCTGTCTTAGATTTTTGTGATCGATCACCAATACGTATTTCCCGCACTGATGTTCTAATACATCTACTAATTTCTGCGATCCTCCGTCTCATTGATAGTATATATATGTAGGAATATTAAATTGTGCGTACATCGCTGTACAAACTTCCATCCTAAAATGCATATATACCTCTAAGAAGTAGGCATAAGCGTATAGTGAGCATTTATCAGGAGACTTCCTACATTTCGGGATAAAAGGCAGTCAATAGCAAGCCATAGCGCGTGCATTTATGGGAGAATGGCATCGCACTAGCGGGGGGAGAAATGGGAAAAGAGGAGAGAGCTCGTAAGATTGGAGGCGGTGGGGAGTGTGTAAAGGGGCGGTGGGAAGGCGAAGGAGCGAATGCAGGGGGTGGTGGGGGGTGGGAGGGGGTTAGCGAGAGCGGGACTCTGGAGCAGGGCAAAGTAGCGCGCGCGGTGGTCAAATGTGTGGCAGATCGAGGGTTAGGTCAGGGAAACCTTATTTAAGGAGAAGTGGGGGAGGGAAAGGGGTGGAAATTCGTGAGAGGGGAGGGGTGGCTGGCTGGCGCGGAATAAGTGGGTGAGGAGTAGAGGGGGGAAGTGGGAGTGGAACGAGAGTGGGCGGTTGGGAGGCGGCGGAGGTTTATTTTCTCGAGGATCGTGGAGAAGGAGGGGGAATCGAGGCAAGCTGGCTGGTATAAAAGAGGGTTTCAGGGCCACGGATGAAGGGACGGCGGAGTGAGTACACAAAGGCATGCTTTCGATTACGACCGCTTTCGCGAGTCGAGACAATACAGCCCATGACGACGACACCACAATATCACCAATCATGAAGCTCTGCTCGACAGAAATGTGAAGTCCTCCCACTTGCCCACTACAATAAATTCCACGGAAAATTAAGTGAACCTCTTGTTTTATTTTTATTCAAGTTTTTTTTTCGTTTTGGCGTCTTTTTTCGTATGGTTTCGAAAATATCTAAACCTGAATTTAAGTAAAACAACTGAAACTTCAACTGAAATTGAAAAAAAGTATCAAGAATAAAAGGAAAAGATTGTCCCGAGCACGTGTACGCTGAGTCAATATTAAGAATATCGATGATGGCTAAGCACTCTTTGCTTTCACATGAACATGTTACATCCTAATACTATAGAATGGCTGATTTGGGCCCAAGACATCTTTTAATCGTCTTTAGAAAGTACATTTTAAGTAACTGGCTGGTACGCAATTACAAAATTATTGTTCCCACGCTAAGTTTTTGAAAAGTGTGTAAACTTTTACTGCCTTTCACAATGGTGAGTTTCATATAAATTTAAGTATTTAGTGCACTGCACGATGGATGCCATAATGGATGCAAAACTGGAAACGATAAGGAATAAAACTGTTGCAATGGATAATTTACCCAAATAATTACTAAAGATCTTGGAAGAGGTGTATAGGCGTAATTAGCGCAACAAGCTACAAGAAACCAACGGCAAAAGAATATGGGCGGGTTTGAAAAGAAGCACAAACACAAGAGCCAAAAAACACAAGATAGAAATGGGAAAAAACAATAGAAGGCTTCACTACTACAGAGAAATAACGAGGAACAAAATGCTCCACACGCAGCTCGCATTGAGAACCGATTCAAATTACTAGCATAAAATCTTGGTGTCCGAGTAAGTGATGAATCAAAATTCTAGTAAATTTACTCGGGGAGCGCAATGAATATATGGAATAAATCCAGACTGGATTTCCGAAGAGAAAAACTGTCGCTACTTCTACGATAGAAAACTGTCTCTACCACTCATACCAGGAAAAATGGTTGGTTAAGTGGTAAGGCTGTAACAGTGACCTCTACAGAGTGGCCAGAGAGACTTATTGTCAAATCCATCTTCAGAATTTCTTTCACATTTAGTCAGGGCGTTACAAATTTAAAAAAAAAATTTCAGCAATTCCGTTACGTTCTCTTATATTTCTGCATTCCGGCGAACAGACGGTTATAGTACAGGTTCAACCCGCTAAAAGTTGATTTCTTAAAAGCGCGTAAAAATAAAACTTTGACGCAGTTGCAAAGGTAAGGGCAGTAACAAAAATACCATTTTCAGCCCATAAGACCAAAGAACCACTAGTTGCTTGCCTGTTTATATAGTTTGAACTTTGTTCTCACAAGACGGTTGCGAGAGTTTTAGAGCTATTCTACGACTCCATTGTTTAAATAATTTCCCATTTCCGATGAGTAGGCAGTGACCACTGCAAAAGGTTTTAGCTACTTTCAAGTCAGTTTATTTCATTCATGAAGCTTATTCATGATCCTTAAATCCTTTCACCTTCTTCCTTTAATTTCCTTTTTCCGAGCTAAATTCGTAAAAGAGCCCGCTAGGGAATACAACAGCATTTGCATGACCACCAGGTTGAGACATCTGAATGATTCATAGCATTCTGACCATTTTAGTATTTAATAAAGTCAATTATTCATTCATTTTTGTGCTGTTGGTAAAAAGGATACATAAATACATCACGTCGTCAAATATTGAAATGTCTTTGGTAATTAAAATGAATAGGGTATACTTAAAAAATTTTCCACATCTGATTTTTAGCAAGTTAAATATTTAAACAGATCATGTTTTCAATTATTCTTGAGCAAATAAAGTGCTTGGCAAAGGCTTCTCTTATTTTTTATAGTGTAACCATCAGAAAGCTCCAAAGGGAGGTTTCCACAGTGCTATCAGCTATTAAGCTAGCTTACTGCATGCCCGTAGATACTTTATTCACAAAAAGAGACAGCGCTATTATGGACATTTATTCATTTGACTTTACGAGTGAATTAACCATTGATAACAACAGTATAACATTTATTTCAGCTGGAAAAGCGACATGCATATTTCATACGATAGTAATTCCTTTCCTTTTACTTTTAATTTAACTTATCAAAACTTTTTAAGATAATTTATCACACATCAGATCTGAACATGGTAAACGATCTTACACGCAGAGATTAGCAGTTGACTTTGCAATTTTAGGTCGATAATTATACTTTAGAGTATTTTTCTTCCTTGAAATTATTATAATGACTATTTAGGTCACACGTAAAATTTACATAGTTAATAGCCCATGAATAGGATTCAAATATTTTACGACACATGAAAAATATTAATAATATTGTATAATTAAAATTCAAGGTAATTATATTAAAATGGATTAAATTAATTTCCCAGGTGATCTGATAATAACAAAAGAAGAACGAAAATAAAGTGAAAAGAGTAGGACACATTTCGAGATTTCATCACTTTCAGACATGCAATTGTACTAAAGAGCCAACTTGTTCAAAACAATTTCATAGCAACTACGTGAGAAGGGCACACATCCTGGATGGATGGGAGATATATGGAAACTATGGCTCGCACTACTGGAAAACGTTAAGGAAAGGAGAATTTGACATAAGAGTACCACCGAGAATTCACAACGAAATGAAATAAAAGGAATCGGAAAGGAGGTTGAATTAAAACAGAAACTGATGGAGTGCATCGCAAGTCACATGCACTTGCTGATCTTCAAAGGATAGCAGCTCATTTTAACAAAAATCATTAAGAAATGTTAAAATTACAATATACCGTACTTCAATAAACCTAAAATTATTGAATTAACTACAGGAATGATGTTGCAAACTACGGAAGATCAAAGGAAATACGAATTTCGGGAAGCTAACCTTGCAATTTAAACCACCTTATTAGGATGCCTAAATTCTAAACGAATGCAATTTCAAAATTAAAGGCCTCTTGGCAGAACTTTATATTCTAAGTCACTTAAAGTACGACCTCGAACGGACATGTACGGAAGACACAAACTTTTCTCGGAATTTCTTGCTTTTAAAGCTTTAATCCAAGTTTTGATGGACCAGTTTCCGGAATAAGATTCAGCAGAGAGAAAATTCTGACTTAGGACGAGAGCAGTAAAAAGAGTGAACTCGTCAACTATTGAGAGCAGAGAGAATTTCTCTAAAAATTAGATGAAGTCGTCCTGAAGACCGAAACAATCCCGCTAGTGTCTCGAGCTTACCCTCGACGCAGGCTGCAACCGGCTATTCACCCCAGTCGCTGCCGTAATTGATTGTTTTATAAACTGCTGAGAATATTTATAATAGGCGAGATAATTCCGGAGGGTTAAGCTGCCTTGCTTCGTACCTTCAAGTCACAAATAACTCAAAAATGGATGCTTTAAGAATTTCGCTGTAGTTAATGCAATCCTATCTTTTTCGTGGTGAAGTGCACTTCCGAAAGCAAATTTGACGATGTCAGCATAAATTAACAAAACCCTCAAGAAAATTTCAACTCCGACGTATTTCTTTCGTTAATACACATCTTAACTGTCCCGCGTTAGATACCGGGTTTCAGAATGAAAATTTTCTTTCACTTGACATATTTAACATAAGATTTCCCTTTACCAACCACTATAGTTTTCATACAAAAAGTTGGAATTACCACTCTTAGATTCAGCATTACTCTCTAATGATTTCATATTTTCTTGGACTAAATCGGGAGGCTCTTCAGCGCATTGCTTTAAAGAAAACTTTAAACTGCAATGGGTTCCTTTTGCTAAATCTTTATTCCGCGGGCTGTACCAAAAAGGGTTTCACCAGAGTATTTCACTAATAACACCACGATGAAATAAAATTTCTTCAGCATAATGCTGCAGATATTTCGAATGGTCCTATGCTAGTTTGGGCATCAAAGGATCAAATCGGTCGGGAGTGCTTCATACCTACGCCCACTCTAAGGTAAGCGCTGGAGTTTTGTAATATACTTGAGTTGCAATATTGAGCTTTTACAACCTCTAAATACTCATAAAATGGGAAATAACTAATTCAAGAAAAGAGTTTCGATGTAAACGGTAACTTAACCATACTTGCCGAAAATCCTTAGTGATCAGATGATATCTCCAGATTTATACGCGCTAGTATTTATTTATATCCAACATATTAATCAAGGATGGAGTTACTAAAAAGATAATGGGGTAATACTCCCACTGAAAATGACGCATTTTCTTTATCATTTAATGTTATTAATTAACAAAGGGTGACTCCTTTGTTACTCTCGCGTCTTTTCGTATATAAATTCGAATGACCATATTCAAGTTATCAGTTCAATAAAATTAGTGAAGGATCCTTACAATTCCAAAACTAAAACATGCCCTGCTCCTCCGTCCTTATGCCTCTGAAATATGATAATCATTTTGTTAGGCAATCATTTCGTAGATTTATGTCAGATCTTCACCTCTATTTTGTTAATGCACCATTGACTGAAGTATTTCCAACTAGTATTGACAAGACATTTATTTCACCAGAATAGCTTATTTAAGGCTACCTCCTTTGACGAAATTAACGAAGGTAAATAGATTGGGATGAAATTATGTAGAGCATAACCTTCGTCTGAAACCATGATATTTCCCAGGTATCAAGTCGAAGTTAGAAATGTTTAATGCTAAATGAGGGAACGGAAATACGTGTACTCAGCCAATAAAAATTAATTTTAAAAGCCATTTTTAGGTACTGTTATTACTGAGACAAGCTCCGACATGGGTAACTTTATTTTGAACAATGAAATATATGGAAGGTCATCAAATCGAAAATGGATTGTAGACACGTTTACATTGAAGGAATAATTTTAAGGACCAGTTGCGGCCGACAAAAGTAACTAAACTTAATTGCATCGGATTAAACGTTTGCCGTCACGTGATGAAGGAATTTAATTACCCCCAATCCTCAGGTTAAGGATACGTGCACAATATAAAAATCACGGGCTGAGGATAATGGACCCTGGCGGCCTTCTGGACGATTTTCAAGGGGAAAAAATGAATAATAGATATTCCCAAGCATTTATATTCATATTTATTCCAGGGTGCATGTGTGAGAAAGAATACACACACATATGAATACGCCCACATAAATAAAACATGGCCACATACACGATATCCAGGGGAGGAAGAAAACCACAGCTTTATTCTTTCGTTCGTTTTGCCTGAAGAACGAAAACCCTCTCCCGCTCGAGACCTGGAATAATTACTAGCTTAAAAGCAGCGGTGGGGGAGCAGTACTTGGGAAAAGCTAAAGAATGGGCAGAGAATCTGGACGCCGCACGGAAAAATAAAAATAAATAAATAAAGAACAAATTTCACCATCGTGGAATCGCCCGGAATTATCTTAATTATCAAAACCACTACGTCCTTTTTCTCTTGCTGACTTCACAGACCGTAGTTGCGGGTTTTCGCGCGAGCAGATTCGTGGTCTAACCACCCGGGCCGTATCCGCTCCCGGCATACAGTTATCGTCATCCGGAGAGGGAAATGAGGGATAAATATTGAAAGCAGGTAAAACTTATACTCCTTTCTTTCTACTAAGGGAGCACTTGACCCACCTTTTCGTACAAGATCTTTTTTTTTATTCATTCTCCTCTCATGCCCTAAAACCCTGCCACCCCCGCCGCTTTTTCCTCTTTGCACTTCTTTCTCACTCTCTTGCCCAGCTCCACAGCCCTCACCTACCCTAAATCCGCCATCGACAGCTCTAGAAAACATTCAAACACTCCGGAATGTTTCCGATTCCAAAGCTTTTTTTACTCCTTTTCGGCAGAGAATCCTTAAAATCTTCCAGGAATACTGACGCGAAACAATGGTAGCAGATTTCTTTGATGCCTCACCGTAGTTATTTCTATCCATATATATTCAAGAAAATCACCGTATTCAACGGTGAGCTGAAACTCCGCTTGTACCATATTTGGCGAACGAGTTCAGTGCATCAACAGGATGTGGAACCGGCTCTGTTCGAAGGTACATGCAAATTGATCCCAATCTATTAAGTTGCTACTATATGTGAATGTAAGTCGCATTCATTTCCAGTATATGATTATGAACCCAAAGAAATTGGATATCTATTTTATGGCAGCTAAAACAGGCGCACCTTTTAAAAACTTTGTATATTTTTAACACTATGCGCCTATAAGTACGATATATATTATTCACAATTATGTATAATCCTATTGATTATGTTAAACTCGTGATAGTTCACTCAAAACAACATACTAAGGAGCCAACTAATAAAGAAAAATAATATTTTCAGTCCCACTTCATGTAAAGCGGTGAATGAATATGAATGAAGCTATATGAATTGCAGTTAAAATATTGATAATAAAAAAAGTCGAAATCCTTTAAATACCGGGAAAGAGAAACTTTTCACAAGAACACCGAATAATTGATCTTAAAGCTATAATAATTGGCATTATAACTAACATATAAATTAACATTTCCAGTCTCACCAGCTTCGCCATTGCTTCAACCTTCTTAACATTGACAAGCGTAAAATCTTCCACGATGGTCGCCTAGTTATAATTATACTTGCATAATTATACTATGGAAGGCGTATCTAGATTTCTAATTGGAAGAATTTTTAGAATTCCTTATATTCACATTTCAAAAATTACTGAATTTCTCAAAATCCTAAAATCATTCGATTTTCTGTGATTGAAATTACAAAACTACCTAACTCTCTCTACTTGAATGTTGGAGGTTTGTAAATTTCTTCAGAAAGCGTTATTACGTTTAGAGAACGTTTCGCTGAGGGAAATCCCCACGGCAAACTGATATATGCCAGCAAGAATTTAAAGTGGTTACAACATTCTTCCACATCGACACCTCATTCCAATACTCCACTCATATTCTCCATTATCCTTTTTCGACGCTGCTGAGTGGGCATCTTTTACCATTCGGCATTAAATGCGTAAATTGCGTCCCTCCCGGCACTTTAAAGCATAGAGAATGAAGATGAAATAAAGGCTATATTCGATCTCTCCATTTTTCTGGGGTTTTCGCCAGGTTCGAACTTTGTTGATGACGACAGTTTCGCTGGTATTCCAACCAGCGTCCTCAGGTCGGCCTTAGGACGCTGGTATTCCAACCAGCGTCCTCAGGTCGGCCTTAGGACGCTGGATGGAATGACAGCGAAACTGCCGTCATCAACAAAGTTTGAACGCGGTGAAAAACCTAGAAACAATGGAGAGATCAACCGGTCAACGCCGCGGAAATCTAAGAGTTACGTCAAAAGGCTATATTCCGCTTCGCTTGTACAGGCTTCTTTTGGAAGCCTTTATGTTCCCTTTTTAACATTCTTTGACATAAAGGCAATAAATATAAAACATCGTACCATAAGGGAGTTGGGTGTTGTTAAATGCAAGTATGTAATGGTTTTGATTAACACTATTGAGATAATATTGGGATAACTCAGCGCAGCGTACTGCTTTGTCTAGATTGGAGATTTGTATCACCCTCCTACATCCTCATCCGTTCTGCAGAGCAGCAAATTCTTCGTTGTGTTCGAAATATTGGGTGTATTCAATCCAGTTGAGCACGAAGCGGTCAAGTGTGCAATTAATAACATCTTATTACTGTTCACCTTCATCCTAACCGATTGGCTCCGATTCTCTACATCACTTTTGGAAAAGTCTCCAGTATTATATTACGCGTTGAATTTAGCTGAATATATTTGTTACAAGCAGCGTTTAGTATCAATATCGGAGAATAAAATTTAAGTCTATAAAGTAGCTCCGGATACTCCAAGCCTATGTTCACATTAACATACTGATGTATTATACTAATATTCTAAGTCATTATCGAGAGCATTTGCGCAATTTAACCTTGAGAAATAAAATAGAACTAATTTGCGAAATTCACACTACGGACGGAAAAACAATGATTTGCTTAGAATGAGATTCTAGTAAGGCGTAGACGAGCACTTAAACTAATCAAGAAGCAAAAGATGAGTTTGAGGTGGTTTCACGGACCTCCGGCGCAGAATACCTCAAACTAATAAGGTGTTCATGATTTTTAAAAACTACAAAACTTCCAAGAGATAAACTTCAAAAACTAAGTAGTGTGTTGAGTATGAAAGTGTTCCGACTTGCAACTCCACGATAGGGGCCTTCGGAAAAGAAGACCACAATTAAACGGGAAGCTCCGTGTACTACTCCTTTAGGTAAATCTATAGATCTAATTACCGATTAAGACCGATAAAACTACGCTTGAGAGAGCGTAGTCCAAAATGAAAAAAAATCTGCGAAATAATTAAAAACTTATATAAGCAGAATGAAACGGATTTAATACCACTTCACACGCATTGAAATTATTAGGATCATGGCAGGCGCAAAGAGCACAACAAAAAAGGCTCATCCAAATCTATATATTAATACGTGAAGAGAAAACTTTGTACCCCTTTTAAAGCATAATGGGCGCACAGAGAAGTGTGAGATTTGGTATAGTTAAAGTTTATATGGATAAGGAGTGCAGAAAGCTAAAATCTATAGTATATACATAGATATGTTAACTTATTTATGTATTTATATATTTCTCAGTAGCTCCCATAATAAAGCTGATTTTTGGTTTCCTTCAGACCTTTTTCCATTTGCAAAATATAATTACAAATAAAAGTAGTACGAAATCGGGAGAAGTACCAATAGAAATAAAATTGATTAGAGATCCTTATTTTAATAACCGAATGTTGTTTTACAATCGAAATTGTGAAAACTTTAATAAAATGTATCGATATATTTAGCAGACTTTTTGCATTTTTGAGTCATCGCCCCTATGACGACCATGCTAATTGTTGACGCCGAGATTCCGTTCATTCATTTTCACTCTGAAATAATTAAGGAATAAATAAATGACTAAGTACACATACTAAATACTGTTGTAGCAACCGAATGTTAACAACTTTTAAAAATATACTTAACCATATTTCTTACGCATTATTTTTCAAGGAAATTGTGATGGCCATATAAAAAATATACACTAAGCTTAACTTCCTACGACTTAACTACAAGAACGAGAGGAAGTACGTGATATCACAGACGAGTGAAAATTGTTATAACCGTGAACAATAGTTTAAAGGAATTGTTGTATACAATAACATTTACTCTCATAAGAAAAGGTTTGCTTCGGTGCAATGGCTTCTTATTTTTCCTTTATTAATGTGTATATTTCATCTAATCCCCTCCATGGGCGGTTAATGAATTATTTATGGCATACTGAATGGCATTTGCAATTTGCACGTTACATCATGGGGATTCTTTTTACCTTCTGAAACTGTTATAATTTTTTCTTCTTCTCGTTGAATTTCAACGGGCACCCTCTTTTAGTATAATTAATAAACGAACTCAATAAAAAGAATTGGAAGGCAGAAGCCACAAAAGCAAGCTGATGCAACTGATGCAACAAGGATGACTATAGTATAAAAAACCTTCAGATTACAAGATAAATGACGAAAAACAAATTTAACTAAAATATTATGCATCCAACAAAATCAAGAACGGGCATTAGCAAACTTCAAGCATGGCGAGGGTGAGAAGAGACAGAAGTCTTCGAGATAATTTTGAACGCGTAACATTAAATAAAAAATAGGATTCCTCACTTTGGTCTCAAATGGTACAATACTCCCAACACCTCTAAAGGAAATTATAAACGTATAAACGCAGTTGCATCCGCGACATTCATCACCTCGAGCAGTTTAAACGCCGCAGACAAGGGCAATCCGAGAGAAGAAAGTTGCAGTCGGAAAGCGGGTGGTTTGCATGGCGCTAGACGCGGTCAGAAAACACACACACAATGGGGAGACAGACGAAATCCGATAAATATAGATAGCAATGGGATGTATCGCTCGTTTTCGAAGCGGCACGCGGGAGTTCCACGAATAAATTTTCCCATGCTCATTGCACGTGGACATTCTCCACCGTTCCTGGGCCGTAACGAATCACACACCCGCCGCTCACACCGACACACAACAAACCGCTTGAGAATCTAATTTCCGCACTTCGTCCTGGAGTCTGGAAGGGTTGCTATCGCGACCACGCATCTCCGCGAGAGAGTGAGGCCCTTGTCATTTCAGCCCTTCCCTTCTCTCCACCCTGGAAATTCTTCCTTTTCCCCTCCACCCCACAAAAAGACCACTCCCTTTCGAAAGGACGAGAATGGCTTGGGAGGAAGTCATTTTGGTCTCTCATCCCATTGCCCTTTCCTTCTGCTTTCCCACGCACAGTTACCTTCCTTCCTTCCGGGAAAAAGATCTTTTAGAGCCTTCACGAGCTTTTCCTCCACTGGAACAAGGAAAAGATTTACGCGTAACATTCTGCTTTTGAACTTCAGTTATATTGGAAAACATATTTTTAATAGGAGCACTAAAAACATAGGCATATAATATAACGGTATGAACTGTTTCAGGTTTGAACTATGCAAAATTTCTGCATCAAAGAAGAAATGAAAAAAGAACCATATCAAATTCCACTTTAGAAAATATAATTTACTTAGACCTCGGTTTAGACATTTTATACCTGATGAAACCTGATTATGGCATAGCATTACCAAACCTAGGTAAGTATAAATTATATTTTTTAAAGTAGAATTTTACATGATTCTTTTTTCGTTCATATATAATGTACCTTCGTTTCGAAACTACGTTTTCGGGGACTTACTATTTCTATAGAAAATAACTGAGAGAAAATGCTTTGGATGAGCACCTGAGGAACACGGAGAAGAAAATAAGGTTAAAATAATCTTACAAAGTTATACGATGTAGTTATTAACAGGACCAAACGAGTGGACTCATTGAGAAATATCTTAGGTTTGGTAGGAAATATAAGCTAGGACCCTTTAATTAATGATAAAGATGATTTGTTTTAAAAATTCTTTGCCATCATGAGACGTGCTTTATGAAGTGCGAGCATTGCATGTATTGCTGAAACTGTGTGGTGAATTAAAAAATTAATAAGTGAAAAATGGGTTGCACTTAGTTCATTATGAAACGCCTGTTCTATCTCTTAACCACTATCTGGGTGCCTGTGTCAATTGTTCCTTTACTCTTCTGTCCTCGTCGTTCCTACTCCGCTGGTGGGTGAAAAAGCTTTATAGTGCCATTTATTGGCTTATTCTACGGACAACTCCTGGGAGTGTTTGTTGCACGGATACTATATACTATCCGTGGTTTGTTGATATAAATCCCCCGCGCACCGTTTCCAGTGTTATTAAGACGGATGGGTAGCTTGGTGTTCCAGGCGACCTCGGCAAGTCCGTGGTTACATTCCCGGTTTATTCAATTTTTTTTCACTTTTTCAAGTCGGCCGTCGTTCATCTTCACACCACTACTATGTTTGCATAGGTGTGTTACCTATCCTTTTCTTTCTCCTTCTGACTGAACGAAATATGAATGTCCCATATTATCAGCTTGTAATAATAACATAATTAACCACTTCAAATCATTATATCTAAGCACCTAATATCCAGCTGTTTTCTTACACATCTTTGAAATTCAGGAGAAAAAGTAAATGCTAAAGTCTTATGCAAGTATTCTAACTAGGGCATTCGCCGTCAGGGAGTGTCAATTTGGGTTAATATTTTCATAAGATATCGAAGATAAATGCGCTAACACATGTGGATATGGCGCTAAAAGGTTGTTCACAGTTTTATGTGCTTTCTCCAAATGCTTAAGCATTGATTTATGCCTAAGCAAAAAACCTACGCTGTATTCCTTGAGTATGGAGCATTCGGGTTCCTCACGTGTAGATATATCACGTCCCTGTAATTTATCGTACCCATATCATGAATGCAGAAAAGTAATTTTCTGAATTTACCAATGTATTGAGCGTAAAATAGGAGAATTATTCGCCTGAAAATCCGTTGAACTGGATTCCGTTCCGATACAATACGGTCTGCGATTCATTCCATTCTGTTAAGTTTTTTATCTCTTTACTGATTACATCAACTGCATGAAATACTCGACCTGTGCATCCATAACATTAGAAAAGATGGCATAATAAACATAATACAACTTTATATTAATAACGTTATGTTAGTAATATTAGGTTTTCCTATGCATGCACGCATGAATAGTTTATTTAGGGCAATGCAATCGGAAGTGAACATGATTCTGCCTCACAATACATTGAGATTGCAGGTACAGTTATAGACAGCTAAATGAAATACATGATTGTATTTAATGCATAGTATTTTCAGTTTTCACTAGGTACAAAAAAAGTATCCAAAATTAGAGGATTCTAAAAACATATAGATGCGATACACGATTTCCATCAAACAGAATGCAACTTGTCCAAAATTTAAAGAGCCGTCTATCACTTCCCATCTATTATTATGGGCCAAATACGTTGGATCACTCGAGCAGAAATAATTTCCTCAATTCTTATTAATCTTATACATATCTGAGCTATCCGGCTGTGTTTGCACATTTTCAATCGCTCTGTAAATCTTCGTATTCACTTCAAAATAGATCGTCTGAGCAAAGATGAATACCTTTCTTGTAAATTGGCCAGCAACGGCATCAATAATAATAATACCATAGCAGATATATTGGCTCGTTTAATAAAGTAGTAATTCGAGTGTTTCCATAACAATTTCACGTTATTAGATCATTTTTTCCATGCGAATGTTCGCTTTTTTAAACATTTTCAAACAAACAAACGCTCTTTACTAATTTATTCCATGGGTATATACTTCCGCATAACATTTTTAAATCTTAACGCATCGAAATCCTTTAAGAAAAATATCCTCGATCCATTTCCCGCCATGGCAGTGACATCAGTCCTCATGCACGTCAATGTGTTGAAAAACAAATCGAGGGAGAAAGCCGAGGGCTTTTCGCTCTCAGCCCGCGGAATCATCGCCGGGATTCAAGCATTTCGCTCTCAGGATTTGGCGAAATACGAATTAACAGAATATGGGCCTGCCTGCCGCCACTTTCACTCCTTCGCCCTCCCCCATCCAGACCTCAAAAGCGAGAGGGAGAGAAAAGAGGCAGTGACGACCCCCCAGGTGATAATTTAGTTCGCCATTTTTTTTCCTTCCCTCCCCATTCTCTTCTCTCATTTAAACAGTGAAACGACCTCAGTTCTCCCGCGACAATTACGCGTCACTAAAGCGAGGAATTGGAATTCATCAACGTTCTCACTCTCCTTTGTAAGGAGTGGAAGGGCCGAGCTTCTAAAGTTGAGGAGTTAGAAGAGGCAGAAGAAGAATACTAAAGAGAAGGTAACTGGAACAGAGGATGAGATAAAGTGAGAGATGGTGGATACGAAAACGTCAGAAAGGAAGAAGATAAGAAATGCTTGATGGGGCTGGAAGCCGTAGTCGTCAAAGTAAGAGGAGCAAAAAGGTTTCATTTAATCGTAAGAAAAGAACTCCCGAGATGAGCTGGTGGAGAGCACATGGTTTTTTCGCTGGTTTGATTTTTTTGGAGCGGGACCGACAACGACGGTCATTTGCGCTTTTTAAACGGAACGGTAGATAGGTGATGGTAGGATTTTTTTTGGGAATTTAGGAAGCATGAGATATGGGGAAATCCGCCTAACTTGAGCTCTTACAATATTTTTTTATTTTTTTTTATTTTAGAGGCACATCTCTGAAACATTTTCCTTGCCTCAATACTTATGTCTAAGGTTGATTAACATGTGTGTAACTGATTTTTGGAAATTGCTGAAATATATATAGAGAAGTTTGTAGAAATATACAGAAATTGAAAAATGTCATTTAAAATTAATTTTAATTAAAACAAATTTATATTTTAACTTAAATAAATAGTATATTGAGTAAAATAGACTGAAAAATAATATTTTTAATCATGCAATTATTAATTATAACATAAAAATAACATAAATGTACAGAAGATTGTATCTATTTACATCAGCAACCATATTATGTCAGATAATTATGTATTACGATGCATGTACTGTAACAAAATAATCTTGTCTTGTACCATAATAATAAAAGATATCTTTTAACATAAACGTATAACGCTTATATATATTATTAATTTATATAACTTATGAATGGAAATAATTTTAAATACATAAATGCACCGTTTAACCTTAATTTATTTCGTAGAACGCATAGTAATTTGTTATCATTTCTTATTCACCTTGCGCTTATTCACATTTTTTTCTCAGATAACCTTTGGATTTAAGTTTTTTGGTACTTTGCTTTTTGTCTCCCAGCACTTTTCACTGTTTAATTTTTAATATGGGCATTTTTTGTATCAATCATTTTCTTTATAAACACCCATCAACGTTAATTTTTTTTAATTCGCGTTCCATTCACCTCTGATAGTTGTATCTCTGTTTTCGTTCAATTTCCAAATTATATCTCGTGGCTGCTGCCTCGCTTTGCCGTTACACATAAACACGAAAAACACAAAAAAAAGGGTTGGTTGCTTGCATTCGGGGAATTTTTTTCTCGCATAAAATAATGTAAAGACGAAATCATACGAGCTACATATGCTCTTGCAAAGAAAGCTGAAAAGTGCATTGAAGTCAGTGGTATGGTTTTTGAAAATTTACTTTGAGCTGTTGTAAGTTGTTTGACTAATTGAAAATCGCAAATTTCGTCAGTTAATACTCCATGCATTTTCATTTTTGTTTGCAGCATTTTTGCATCAGTAAAAAGATTAATTAGTTTTTCTGTATTTTCAGCAGTAAGCCTTATTTTCATAAGTAAAATTTTCCATAGAGTATGAGCCAACTGATATCCTGTCAAAGTTACGGTACCATCCTCGTCGTTCCCCCTCCGTCGTCACTCAACAAAATGAACTTTGCTCTGGGGTTGGATTGGGTACGGTTAGGCATAGAATTGTTGTCCGAGGTCTCCAAGTCTAAATTCTTCGAATTTCACCTTTGCCTCTTAGGTTGGAGTGAGTTTTTTGCAATGGCACTGGATGTAATCTTTCATCTCATCGACTGCTTACCCAATATTTATCATTGCAATTGATTGATAATAAGTTCAATGAGATTATTTTAACAATTAATATATTTGCCATTTATATGCTGCTTTCGAAACACGGTGCTGTTGCACCATTTTCCACTCATGCTTTGAAACTAAAAGGGTTACTAACGATGGCGTTTTTCTTGAGAATATGTAACTTGAATCGAGGGTTTGACATAAATTTGTATTGCTTTTTATAAGTCGCAGATATGTACCCTCAACATATTCACGAATTAAAATTAGATTCTCGAAAGGATTGCGTTCAAACAACTGCAACAAGAATACTTCCAATTACCCATCGGCGACTAAATATAACGTTATCTATGATCTCTTCTCCATTTAATAATAAAAATTGTTTTTAAATCGGCCCTGTTTATTAATCATCCGAATTTTTTAGGAATTTCATTTATCTCTATTGTTTTAATTACGTTTAATTTAATGAATGTCAGCTCCATGATGGGGAGAGAGCCGCCGAGCTCGTGCAACAGTATCACTTTTGATGCCATATCTCCACTAATAAATGTTATAGAATAATAAAACTTCCATTTTCAGAAAGAAGATACAAGTTACTAACTTTTACATATCTTATATGTTTATCGTATCTCCCATACTAAAAAAGTTATCCCAAAAAGTAATTCCTTAATGAGTAATTGTTTTTGTAATTTCGGTGACCAACTTGACAGTTGGAATCATTTAGCATACCTGTTGGCAGGGAAAGAAAGATGAAGATCTTAAAAAATAACATAGACAATTTTACTTCAAAATCATAGGTATAATCCACTGTTTTTAGCGTTTTCATGGTAACTGTAGGATGATTCTCACAAAATGCTTGCGTTGCCATAGCTCGGTAACTAAGGAGTTGCGACCCCATGTTCATAGGACAAAAAATGCTTAAGATCGCCTTCCCTACCTCCTGAAATATGTACATTTCCTCAAGAAACACCATGTATATAATATAGCTATACATTAGACTAGTTCGAAAAAGAAAAAATAATGTGAAAATTACGTGTTATACAACTTTTCCCACAAGAACGATTATTGTATTCAATTAAATCAACTAATTAGTTCAATCAGGTCTTAAAATAGGTCCAAAATACATGGAAAATGATTAGTTACATTGTTTTTTGTAAATTTAATCTAACTAATTTCCATAAATTGATTTTGGTCCAGTAAATTTATTTGTACAGATATTTTATAGATTTTTGCGTGATTAACAGTTACACTAATATTTTATTCCTACACTTAGCACTTTCTAGGAATGTGCAGGAGTACAGACACTAACAATTACTTAAGTTAATACATCAGTTACACGTATTATGTGATTGTGCCAGTGTAAATAGTCAATATTACATCCCAGTTACGCACAGAGATATTTCAAAAATTAGCCATGAATGACGCTTCAATATTGAGGCACACTTCTTCAAAAGGTTTCAAATTCTTTCTTTGTATGTCTTATACACGATTCATTCATAAACAGTGTACAAATATCAATGCTGAAAAATTTAGAGCGATAAAACTGAAAGATTTTCCAATCGATGCAAATTCATTAACGCTAATTCTAACTCGAATATGTACCTTAATGATTTGAGGAACATCAATGAAAGTAAATGCGAATGTTACCTGAAACTATGATATATTATTACAGAAAAACTCAAATCGATTAATGAAATGCTGAAAAAGTTATAGTGAAAATATTTATTTTTTCCCAGTAACAATGTAAAAATTGACAAATTAGGGAATTTTTCTTGTAAATTGTACCATAATTCAGTTACTTAGCAACTAAATCTTTGTAAATTGTTGTACGCTTATAAAATTACATAATTTTAAATTACATATGGCCTCAGCTTGAAATTAATAGATTAGTCAAAAAATAAATCAGAGTAACATAGGTAGTTCAAGTTAGGCGGATTTACCCATATAACCGGCGCTGCTTTAAGCCTACCCTAAACGAACGGATGATCATGCATAAAATCCACCATGAAACATCGAGGGTGACTGGACCTTTCCTCACTTTAGGTAAATACCCATTCATAATTTTCTTGTAGATTCATCGGATTTTTTGAGAGTTTTATTTTTTTAGGTATCCCTCATGCCCATGTACTACGGTGACCTAGTTCTAGGCCACATTTCTCAGGGTAATTGTAGGGTTCTCTAGCATATAACTTGTCTAAGAATCAATTAAAAATTTCTCGCTACTTTCGGAAGGCACAAGGTATTATGAGAACACTGAATAGTTTGAGGACTTTCAAATAAAATGAAATAATTTGAGGCTAATCCTTCCAGAATTAAAAATTTCATTTAAATAACACACATTTTTCTACTATTTTCCATAAAGTAAGGACTCATAGATCAGTAAGTGTCCCCAGAGTCATTATCCTCTTAATCATTCACTCATAGCTTAACCTGATGGTTGCTTTTGACGGTGGCGGTCGATCTTAAGCCCGACCAAAAGGCAGCATATGTAATTGACATATTTAGACAAGAGGATTCAGTTAATTTCACTGAACTTCCAATGAGGTCCCAGAAACAATAAAATGACACCACTTTGATTTGAGGTGGGTATTTTCTGAGAGGCTTCACGGGGATTCGAACATGTTTGTTTGTCATCTGGGGAGGCAATAGACAGCAGGCGTAAAACGTACCATTCTGGATAGGTTATTAAGTCCACAAGGAAAGTATTATAAAAGGTATGGAGGAAGAGTGGAGAGAAACCCGGCGTTGGCATTCGCCTACCCTCAATGAAAGGCGCCAAGGAGGTCCATAGTTTGATGTCCCATCTAACGGACACAGAAATACAATTGAAGTAATTTTTTAAACAGAACCCAAATAGGGATTGGGACTCGGCTGAAAAACCTCCACCACCGTCAGGGATCAAACCGGAGGCCTCGGGGGAGGAATCCGGTACTCTATCTACCACACCAGCACGACCTCCCCTTCCCTTAAATTAGGTAAAGAGGGGAAGGAAATGTCAGAGTAGACGAAGATAAGAATTGCGTAAGGAGGAGGTAACACTTTTTTAAAGCCCGGAGTCGTAGCAATAAAATGGAGCAAAAAGCGGTTCTTGAAAATTGAAAACAAAGGAACCCTGGAGGAGAGCAGGCGGCGAGCGAATGGGAGGAGGAAGAAAATGAGAGAGCGAGAAGGTCTGCGAAGAAGAAGATTTGATGCATTACATTACGTGCCTACCTTGAGGGGAGCAAAGGGAGGGTGGAAGCGGTGGTGGAGAAGAGAACGGCAAAACGGGAGTCGTATAATAATAAGGAGAGATGGAAGTCTTAAAGAAGGAAGATGCATGGCGCGCGCATGGTGGAAGGTCTGGAGGGTTGCTGCGGGAGGAAGAAGGGGTACAAGAGGGGGGGAGAGCGGGAGGCTATTGTGTGTTGCTCGCGCTATCAGATTAATCCCCAACCCCTCCTTTTATACCCCAGGGATATCCACCCACTGAAAACCCCTCCAACGCCACCCATCCCGTCGTAAACCCCCCTCCCTACTTCTCCAGAATATCTCCAGCACGTTCTCCCCACACCCCCTTACAACCACCCCCTACACCTTTCCTCTCGTGCCCCTCCAAGCAACAAACACCCTCTCCAAACCCCTAGTGAGGGAGGGGAGGGATACTGAGGAATAAGGGGTATCGCGGGGGTGAGGGATTGGCGGCAGGCAGATAGGGGAGAGAGGCAGAAGGGGGGAGAGGGCGGGGGTTGGTGTAGTGTAGTGGTTGGGGGAGCCGCCACGCTCCTCTCCCCACGCATGTTCTCTTTAAGTTGCTGTATCGAACCGTAGATTGCGGGAGAGGGGGCGGGGGTGGGATGAGAAGGAGGTGGAGGGAGGCAGTGGAGGGGGGAGGGGTGAGGTAAGATGGAGGGGAGGTGAGGGAGGCAAAGCGCAGGAGGACGCCTTAGAATTTGAGGGAGAGATTGGGAAAATTCGTGGCGGAGGAATCGGCGATATAAATTTTACATCGCAAATGACACGGTAATGCCTGTCACCTGCTAATTGCAGGATGTGGTGTCATTAATCGAGTGGAAAACTGATTGCTTAATAACATCGCACATCATATATCACACATCGAAGGTTAACGGACATCGTATTACGTATGAAATCCTATAATCTAAGGAATTACTTGACATCGCATGGTATCGCTAAGCAACGCCCAGCATCGGGCAAGGTAAAGCAAAAAGTAAAATGCCGGAGAATTTGAGGGGTTTTGGTGACTTCGTTGAGGTGTAAGCGGCCGTAGGAGTGCGCGATATTCTAATTTCAATATCACCTAGCGATGTCCATCACTACTAACGTGATACATCGTAAATATATCAAAGTGTGTAATATATGAGCTTGCATATCAAATATCGATTAATGTACATCATATGAATTCCCACGTCAATTTAGTTGCATTTCGAGCAACGTCGCATATCGCATGCTATCTTATATCGTTCGAAATCATTTATACAAATATTAAAATATTAAATTGCCGAAAACCAATTGTTTCCGCACAAAATCTCGCATCGCATCATATCGCAAAGCGGGCCATCGAACGTTTTGCGGTTTAATATCGCAATGCGATATCTCGAAAATGTGCCGAATGTGGCAGACAATGCATCGCAACATCGTACCTCCGCAGATGAGGACGGCAGAGAGAGGGGGCGACGTCTTGGGAGGATGGAGAAGTGGGTAAGGGTGGAGGGAGGGGTCCTTAAAAGGACCGGTTTTTTTTCTTACGAGTGGAAGGAAGGAGAAGAGAGGGCCGGGAAAGAGTGAATTGTTCCTATTTCCCCACCTCCTCCTCTTATTTCTCTTTAAAGGGGTTGGCGTGGTCGTGGTGGTGATGTAGGGGCTGTATCTGAAGGAGGAAGGTTTCGAGGTTCCCCCTCCTTGGATTTGGATTTTATAGCGCGGCTCCGGAAAGGAAACTACCATAAGTCGGAAACCAGGTTCTTACTCCGCCACCAGTTTCTCGTTTACGGTGGCGCCAAGCGGAAAACGCCAGCGTTCACGTGCTCATTAACATGCATGCTGTTAAAGAAAAACTATCAACCGCTGACGAGTGCATGAGAATTAAACTGAATGCGAACTGAACTGGAGCCATTTTTATCTTATTTCTCGCAAACAAAATTGAGACTCACCTTCAATAAATACAAAAAATACATAATAGTTGACAGGATGCAATTATTTTACTTATTCGAAATATATCACACGGTCAATATGCTTGAAAAGATGATATATTATTGAAATAAATCGCTCATAAGTTATTCTATGACGCTTTAACTTCTGGTGAGGGCCCGACAAAATAATGTTAACATAAAAATCTCAGCATTAAGTATTTCTCAGTTAAACAATTTAATGAAAAACGAGGCATCACGTCTATATGGCGTTATTTGGAAGTGAAACGAGGACCCAGGGGAGGGAGGACCATAGGTAATTAGCAGGCGTTTGGCATGTAAGTGAGGAGTGGAATGAATACAGTAATTGGAAGGACAGAAGAAAGACAAACGAAGAGGCTCTTGGTCTGATATGGAAGAACTTGACATTTCGGGAGAATATCAGGAGGAGGAAGACACGTAGATAGAGCAAAGTAAGAAGGGACTAAGGATTATTGAAGTCCACTGTAAAAGTAAGAATACTGGGAAATTGGTGAAAGAAAAGAATGGTATTTAGTTGGGATGAATGGATGTAGAAATTATGCTGACTTGAAGAGAGAAAAAGTGTCAGGAAAGCGAGAAGTTCTTAGAAGAATTAGTAGACTAGAAATCGACTATCAAAACCTAGTCTAAGACGATCAAGATGGTAAGTTGGCTTCATTAATTAATCCCCATTTATTACTCCTCCTGAGAACTTCAGTTCAAAAACCCGGAAAGGGATGAAATCACCCAGTAAAGTACCGATCCCCCCGAAGGAGCTAGCACTTTAAAGTGCATTATTCCGTCCGTCGGAAGGAACGTAAAACTGAGTACTCCTTGGCATCCTACGCAACGAGCAGACTATTGCTGTAGCCAGGCTTCTCTCCACCCTTCCTATATTCCCAAATAATTCTACTTAAAACTATGCCCACCCATTTTACATGGTACGAATGACCTTAGTTATCTCCAGGAATCCCCCTTGCAAATAGCCAACCAACCAGCCTACTGCAACCAATAGAATAATATTACCAATAGGACGATTACCGATTACGACATCAACGTAAATGTCGGAGGACAAAGCTCACGCCGCGGGGAAACCTTTCAGGAAAGTAATCACTATCCCAAGAAAACAATTTCGCCATTACGATCAATTTCACATCTGTCGAGATGCCGGGGAGGTAGGGGAAGAGGCTCCCTTAGGTGATGAGGGAGGACAAGGGAGTTGCGAGGAAGGCGCATGGGGTGTTTTGGGGGTACGAGTGAGGAGAGAGGGCATATGAGGAGAATATGGGTGGCGTGGGTTGCAAAAGGGGATGTAATGAAGGGGAAAGAGTGAGGAAGTTACTGCCGCGCGGGAAGGCAGGCCCAGAGGAGGAGAGAGAGCGAAGCGTGGGGGTGAACCTGAATAAGACATGGAATGGGAAAAGCGGGCAGAAGAATTGTAGAGGAAGTAGAGAGATAAGAAGAGGGGGAAGGGAACGTGGTGGAGAGAAAAGGGGATGCGAAAGGAATCGGAGGAACGAAGGAAGGTTGAAAAAAGTGGTGGAATTCAAAGAGTTTGAGCTGTGGAAATACGGGTTAGGGAGGAGACGAATTTCAAGTAGAAAGAGAATCTACTACGGTGAAGAGCTGCAAAAGGGATGAGATAAAGTTGGATAAGACATGAGGGGAGTCGAGGATGGCCATGGGGAAAGATTTGATAGGCTTGGGAGACATTATGAATACGTGAAAGGGGTGAGATATTAGGGTAAGTAGAGGAGACTGAGGACTAACGAAAATAAATCGACATGAAACTCGCACTCGGCATTCAAAATTGAAAGGGAGCCGAGGAGAATCACATTTGGAATGAAAATAGCTCGCAGAAATTGGAAATGGCATAAAAAATAAGCAACAAAACGTCATACGTGTTGGAAGATTTTTGGTGAGTTGGTTTTGGGAGAGTGACTGAAGTGAGCAATAAAATTCAATAGAGCTAAGGCAAAATAAAAATATATGAACAGGGATTACCTAAAGACGCAAGATGACTTGACACAGAAGCAAACATAGTTACTAGTAGATAAAACAATGTAAGGCTCGGTTTTATAATATCTGATAAGTGTTAACCATGAGATAACTCAGTCTTTGCATTTATGCAAGGTCAACTGAGAGCTCGAACGTAAGTACGTAAGACTATTGGTTAATCAACGTGGACGTTAACAGTGGGTTGGTAACGTACCTTATTAAGATATTAGACCGCATAGATATAGATGCTTCACCAGAGATTATAAAACCGGGCCTAAATGTGCAATGCTTATAAGTACATGCACAATGAATATTCATGCATAGTTTTTAGAAGATGGCTGTAGTATTTTTGGAGCTTGTCTGACAAAGGCCTTTAATTTAAAGCATAATTTAGATAAACGTTAAAAGAGTGCACGTAGATTTCCACACGATTATCTGTTGTCTCTGCGGTTTCAACGCTGAAGCGTCATTTTCTAATATAAGAGTTTTTGTTGGTAACCGTGCGGAAATACAATTAGTGCACTTTTTCCAAAAAGCATATATTTCACAAGGTACAGCCTAAAACCCTAATTTACAATTTACTTAAAATGTCTGCACTATTTTAGCATTTTAATTATTTCACACCCGAAGTATGAGAAAATTTTAACATGGATTATGACAATGAAGAAGACATTTTTGGACTACAAGCTTCCGAGCCATTGTTCTAATTCTGTTGGTTAGGAGAATTGCATAAAAAGAAGCAAGACTTAATAGTGGACGGTATTTGGAGGTAAAAGAAAGTTGGTTGGGGTTTCGTGTTCACATAGAGTTGGATGAGGTTAAAAAGAAGAGATCCGTCGGTGAAAGAGATTAGAAAGATATTGGCGAGAAAAACGGCTGGTGGCCTACATTCAAAGTAATATACATTACACTGCATTCAGCAAAAGTGTAAACAGTTGATAATCATCGGAAGAGCCTAGACAATTACAGAAACATAAAACACCTTAACACCTGCCATGAATTAGTTCAGTATTATCTCTTGCTCATATCTTTTCGAGGCTTTCACGTAAGCAGATAAAAAAAGTCATTCTACAAAACAGATTACTGTTAATATATCCATTAGTTAAATCAGGAGGTTACCTAGCTTTAATGTTTCTTTAATGCCAAATTAGTTGTAGCGGCGTATTCAACTCCTGTCGTTAGCAGAGTATTTTATTATTTCTGCTTTTCATTGCAGTCATCAACGGTATGAAATTAATGTAGGCATGTAATGAAATAATAAAATGTAGAATATGAAAATATCTCTGCATTTATAGCCCGACATTTGGATCTCAGCGTTTAATTACGTTAGAGGAATTACAATAAAAGTGTAGAAGTTAATATAAACACGCACACATCTTTAAAAATGCATACGTATCCAGGCCGCTACTAATACATATAGATAAAACCGAATGGAACGATAAATATTATTTATTAAAATATTCAATTACTCGGGGACATTTTAAAACACCGTCAATAATATATGTATTGGAGTCGTCTACCATTGTGAAGTGCGTTAGCTCAGGGACAGCAAAATGTTCGTCTCATGAGGAGGGAGGGTAGGTAGACTTTCGTTAGAATATATGTTAAAGATAGGAAGTGAGCTCTACAGCCTTTAGTCGACCACCTATAAGTTACATTATGTGTTGCTTAGCTGTTCAGATACATCAGCCAGGGCATCACAAAGTTCTCCATCATTGCCATTCTAAGCCAAGTAAAGATGACTCCGTTGGCTATTCACTCGAATAATATCGATTAATACTACTTATATTGAAAATATTCATTGCTACGTACCGTACGTTAATGGCACCCGCGCCGAACATCTTCAGTACTCAATTCGTATTACCCTAAAAAATAAGGGCTCGACAAATAGTGGTGCTTCAGACGCCTAGCTGTTCCATAAAATCAGATACTCAGATGGTGTAGCTACATGGCTACAGAGAGTAATTGCTGCCATAGTGCATAATTTCAGTTCAAAGTAGGTGGTTTCGGGTTTAATTTCGTAAATGGAGGTCATCCCTGAAATGACTTCGGCTAGAGTATTTGCTTAGCGTCACTACGAGTCAACACAGAATGGGCATTAGCCTGCTTCAAGAGTAAAAAGATATTAGGGAGTCACTTCTTTCCACGATCAGATTGCGGTTAAACAGGAAATTCTGGTTAGCGGAAGGGTCATTCTTTACTATCCAAGAAGCCAAAGGATTGTTTTCCAGCCGTAGAGCATTTTTTCTTCGAACAACCTCACTCGCAGCAATTTACTTAAAATTAAAGTAGAAATACACTCGGGAAGAAAAAACAATTCACTTGGACTTTTTCGTGTTTGATGGTGTTACTAGCAAAGACAACTTAAACATATATGCAAAACCTAAAAAAAATTACTCTTAGTGAAAGATTTTTAAATATGGTAGCTATTAGGGGACGTTCAAGTGTTACGTAAGCACCCCTAGGGGAGGGGGGTTACGAGTTTGCTTACTTTTGCTGACAAGTGGGAGGGGGGTCACAGCATTGCTTACGTAAGACATTGTAATTAAATTTACTAATAAATACTACTGAAGTACTTTAATAGTACCCTTTTTCATAGTACTCATGTGAAATTGCTAAAGAAACACTTCAAAAATAGTATAAAATATTTGGTTTTCTTTATATAAAGCAAATATAAAAATCGAAAAATCTTACAAAGCAAGTTGGGAGGGAGGGGTTCGGCAAATGCTTATTTTTGCTTACAAGGGGGAGGGAGGGGTCAAAAATGGCCAAAAATGTGCTTACGTAATACTTGAACGCTCCCTAAAGGGATGAACCTTATATGCATAGCAGATTGCCAATTTGTTTGTTGGTTCATTGGCATTTATGAATAAACTAGTTGAAAAGCCTGCTGAAACAGGCTAAAATATTGGCGAAATAGCCAAAAAATAATGAAGAAAGTAAATAATTACATAGAAATTAATTTGTGGTTTTTATATTTTTAATTAAAACAATATATCTAACTATGGTAAACAATATATAATACCTAAATGTCAGAGATTTCTTTGTTTACAACATTTTTGTGAATCAGGCGGAGCTTTTACTATGCACTTTCCCTAGCGCGTCTTTTGAAAAATGCATACGCCCGCTCCATTTGTCAGAGAAGAACGAATATGGGAACTTATACCATCTATTGGCGAACAACTGAACCACTATGCTTAGCAACTGAATCATACGTACGTACGGGTAGCCTATTATACAGTAGATGGCTTCCGGATAAGCTAAAATGCTGAAATTTAACACGAATGCAGGTTGTGACCCAGCACCTCCTGTAAAATGGTAAAACCCGTAAATAACACCTTTATAGCATTTCTATACCCATATCTGAACTTCAATCCCACAGGTTGAATACCCCATAGAATTCGGTATATAGGTTTCTATATTTTGCATTTTTATTTAGTAATTTCTCTATAGATATTCAACTGACATTTTTAGTGATTAAAAAATATTATTTTTCTTCAATTATTTCATTAGATTTTCATTTCAATCACACAGGTTGAATACCTCATTGGATTCGGTGTAGAGGTTTCTATTTTTTGCATTTTTATTGAGTAATTTCTCTATAGACATTCAACTGAAATTTTTGGTGATTTTAAAATAACATTTTTCTTCAATTATTTCATTATATTTTCATACATTCCAGGATAATGCCATAACAAATGCCTTTTAACCTCCAAAATCAACGATTTTTCCTCCCATTTCAACGATAAAAATTATAATTTTCTTGGCAACCTGAGCATTGACATTATATGGGTATCAATGTCTTTAGCATTTAAAGCCTAGCTTAAATGAATGTGGAGTGATGGGGTAAGTTTGGAAAAGAGGGACTCATGGAACAGCAATTACTTGCTAGTATTTACCTACCTTAGATAAACTAAATATAAAAAATTAGTTCCAGAAGATTGATGCTGAAATAGGGAATCAATATGATATCAAATGCATTGCATAAGATTTAGTTCAATTTAACTCAAAAGCTAATGGTTGTTTCGGAAAAGAGGTGTCTTCTATGCTCATGACTTAGGTTCGTTGAGGCTGATGGGAAACTTTTTATAATTTAAATGGTTTAACGAGGTAAGGTCAAAAATAAAAAACGGCTATTCTTCACCAACGTTTGTGAATATAATGTATTCCATCATCAGGCCTATATAATATAATACAGGAAGGTCAACTAACAAAGACAACACCACCACTATAACTTTCCATGGTACACATGTCACTAAATAATGATTATTTTCAATACCTTAGAATATAATTTTTTCTCCTTAACATCTCTGTGTACAATAATTTAAAATGGCAGCATTTTCAAAATCCAAACTTGTGTATTTTATCTACAGAATGTTAGGCTACGGCACCAGTTCTTAATTGCTGGCTAAGTCAGATTTATGATTGGATATCCTCTGGTTTAGATATTGTCCTGTTTCATCAACGTAAACTTGCTCACAGTCCTTACACGAAATGAAATATACCATGTCACCCCTGTATTGTGAGACTGGATTCAAATTTTTTATACTTAATCGATGCGAGTTTTACCCGCCTAACCATATAAACCTACTAAGAAATAACGCTGTCAAATTTAAGAGAGCCTGATTGTAAACGTATACACAGGCAGAAAGAAAACTAAATATTTTATCAAATACAATTGGGATGTAATGCCCGTTATGGTCTTCAGTGGGGTATGGATATGGAAAATTTATATTCCCAAAAAATTGATAAATTAAAAAAATTCCCACCTTCTATGTACCGCGGATAATTTAGATTAGTAGTAAACGTTCTGAGTCCTCCGAGTACTTTCGTATACATACCTTGCACAGAAAATTGAAAATATTATCTGTATCCTGTGCACAACGATTTCATTGCCTTCTTCCTCCCCTTAAATTTCATCGGGTCCCTTCCGCTAGTAATATATAGACATGAGAAGTAGTATATCGTGAAATTGGGTCTATTTATTACAGGTATGTACCATAAACGTAGTACCAACAGCCCAATCTTCGGATTCCACCTAGGAGGCAGATGCCCAAAGTTGTAAAGTTCTCTACAGAACACACCGGGGATTCCCATGCATTACGTTTGCTCAGCACACTGCCATTTGTAGTGTGCTAAACAAATTTTATGCATGGGAACAGTGCATTCAGTACAACCCAATCGCTTGTCCGATTTCAGATTACTTACGTATAATTTGAGAATATTTATTGCTCAAAATTTGATTGCATGAGATAACAAACGCAACTGAACGGCCATAATGGTATTTAGAAAGTTGAAATTCACCCGCAAGCTCCTCTTTCGGTTAAATCTTCGATTACTATCATTATTATTCCTCTAAATTGGCTAGATGAAGAAGGCTATGCATTCGATTACCTTTTCCACTCAACTATCCAATTACAAAATTGATAACAATCATAGTGGCGTTTTGAGCGCTTGCCAGAAAATCCATCGTTTTACGTATCACCTCTCAGTTTATGCGACTTTTCCCAAGGCATTAATTTCTACGTGATGTGTAAGCTTGAAAAAATAACCAGGTGTCATGACACTTAACATTAAGTGGAGCACAACCCGCTTCGATCTACGAATAACACAGATTAAAGTCAAAGTGGCAACGGCGAGAATAGCGCCGACAATAATTTTTTAGGGGTCTCTCGATAATAAAAACAAGAGTTGGAATAATTTCATGTGAAAAACCACCTGGATGGGGATCCGATCATAGATACCCCGAATTCGCGCCAAAGGCTGTAAGCCATCAAAAGTCTTTCTCCACAGAGAATTTCATACAGGTTCTAAACGTCTTTCTCCACAGAGTACCGAGTAAAGTCTTGAACAAGTCAAAGGTAAAACACCATTTGGTTTAATAGTGACCTTAATGATCTGAACTATGGCACAGAGCGAACGAGTATTGCGTGGCATGACATGCATGGTCCTTCATGTAAAAATCTATTAGCTCAAGAGCCTCAATAAAGTTAGCAGTGAAAAATGGAAGATAACGTTGATGCAAATACATTGGCTAAAGTAACCAATGCGAAAGTTGGGGAACTTGCATTGAATCCCAGTTCAGGCGAATGATTTTTTCTTAGCAAATTTCACACAATGGTGATCTCAGGTTTGGTTGTCTAGACGGGGAAATAACTTTATTTTCAACTCGAGTAAATGTATTTTGTGGCTAACTTTCACATTCCCTTCTCCAGGCCTCGCTCCAATCTTCATTTCCTGTCTCTTTTCAGCCCCTGTAGTAGCTTGTTTCGTCAACTCTTCCGGGGATTCGTACTCCTTTCCTCCTTCAAGGTGGATTTAATTTTTAAGGATGCTCATCGGTGATTCTCCAACCTTTTTACTCGCCTCAACCATTTTATTTGTCCTAACTGTATTTTAATCGTGACTTTGTTCACCTCACATATTTTTTTTTCAGTTTTCATTCCTAATTCTCTAATTTCGATACTTCTTCCTCGTCCTACATCCACATCTTCTTCTTAGGAAATCCATTTCTACGGCATCCGACCTCAAACTTCTTTCCTCTGTAGAAGCAGCATCTACGGGTTATGCTTGTTATATTACTGTGTATAACCAAAGCAAAGCTTGCGTTAGAAAAGTGTGAGCAGCATAAGTGTCATTAAAAAAACTATGAGGAGGAGGTGAGTGAACCCTCAAACTACTATAACTCGATCAATCTTGAATATATTTTTCTAAGACTCTTTCCTCTGGATTAGAGAGGTTTCCATCGAGTACTTCTACCTTCCCCTTATAGAGGGGGCCACCTCCTCAAACGGGAAATTGACTTCGCTGAGATTATTAGCCATACGGGTGGGACGAGACGACGAGTTCACTGACGAAAATGAAACGACTTTTCTTTGGCCGGATCCGGGATTAAATGGCCTTTTCCATGAGGGAGAGGAAGAAGGATAAAGCCGTGGGAAGAATTGAAGGAGTTGGGATTGACGAATCGGAGAAAAGATATGGATGGCCGTAGGGAATGAGGGGGGAACACGCGGGGTAATTACGAGGAGGGGAAGAATGAGAACTCCCAGAGTAGAGAGATGGGAATAGGAGAGAGCGGAACGGAACACCCGCGAAAATGTTCGCTCATTCCATGACCAGAATATTTATCCTGAAAATCGGACGAAAGGGGAATGTGAGAACAAGGAATCTACGTACTAATTCAAACATTTCCTGCCATATACGTACTGCGGATGATTTATTAAACGTTCCGAGTCCTCTGAGTAAGTTATTCCTTGAACAAGAAATTGAATTATTAGTATAGGATTTTTTGTATCCTGTGACACAATTCCAATACTTTCTTCCTCAAGTTGAATTTCAACGAGCCCTCTCTCCGCTATTAAGATATGAACATGGAAAGTAGAATATTTTGAAATAACCTACTCCTCATGAGGCGGGAGAAGGCAAAAATAAAAATACTAACGGAAAATTTATATTTGGCAAGGTAAAGTAATGTGGACAAAGAATTAATCATGTATAAACCCATTACCGCATGATATTTTCAATTTTGGTCAAAATATCAATTTTCCCAAAGCATGCAAATGCATTTATATACTCCAACTGCCCGCAACCTGAACATAAATATCCTTGATAAATGTTGAGTAGACTACTTCCACTGAACGTTGCCTCATTCCCTAATTGATGTCCAAGGATTCGAAAAATCGCTGTGCACGAAATATGGCCCAGTATGCAATAAGGAGCTAATTCCACGGTTGTATTAAACCAAAGAAATAAACAAAAGGTCAGAAAAGGCGAAATAGCACCAATCCTGAGAAGGCATACGAAACTTTTACAGCAATGACGTGAAATATAAGAGGTGAGCCGTCACTGCATAACGTGCTACGAAGAAAATTGAATGAAAAGCGATTCAAGGATATTTAACATATGATCACAAAAATAATTCTCATTTGAGCGGTTTACAGTACTCGTATTATAAAACTAATCAACTAAAATATATTGGAAGCCCTACAGAAGCAGTGTGACGTGGAATGAGGATATATCATAGTTAACCAAATTAATACTATTGATCCAGAAAAAGAAGTAAATTTAAACATAGAAGTAGGAGGACGTAATTTAATAAATGCGTTACCTACTTCAGCAATATTTGGGACGCAAAGAGACACAGTCCATAAAACGTAATAAATTGGAGAGAAGACTAGAAGAAGAGGCGTTCATGAACAGGAGGGAAATGACGACTGGACCCTAAGGTAAAGATCTTACAAAACGCTTAATGAAGAGACCGACATTGAGTATAGCGCTATGCAATAGTGATACTTGGATCCTGAGGAGGAAGACTGAGAATAGATCAGACGCGTTCGTGCTGTGGGAAGGAAAAGAGTTAAGAAAGTAAGAGAAATAAAAGAAGCAGTCCCCGAGGAAAGAAAGCGTGTGAGGATAGAGAGTAGCAAGAGGAAATCATGAGGAGGCAAAGTAGGTAGATAAATCAAGTAATAAAAGGGTGAAGGGATGCTGAAGCAAGTTTTAAAAGGAATAATAAATCACAAGAGGGAGAAAAAAATAGGCCTCATGCACACATAAAAGCACTTTTTACTTAAAATATTAACTGGTAGTTTCAGACGTTACTTGGTGGAACGTATTCATTGTGCAAATGAAAAACTTAAACTTTGTGGTTCCACAATGATAATTTTATTTGCATGACCCGGGTTTCGACTTACTATAACGTCATCTTCAGGTGAAGACTCTACAAAATACTCGTGGTTATATAATGCCCTCAGGCACGGGGGGGAGGGTTGGAGGGAAGGAAGGTAGGGGGGAGAGGGGGTTTGGAGAACTCCAGTGACTTTGAAATTGAAGTGTTGCATGTAGAAGAGAAAGGATACAAATTGGACGCATTGGAGCAGTTAGAAATTTTAAATTGTGTACGCTCCAAGCAGAATATTGTTAACGACTTTTTATACAACTCCTACTCACCCCTCCTACATCTCCCATTCCCCCCTCCCAAACCTCCTATTCATCCTAACAATCCAGATAGAAAAAACCCCTCCCCTTCACTCCACCCTCCACCTTGACAGCCAAACATGTATAGGGTATTATGGTTTGTTGTGTATGACTAAGTACCCCTCCCTCTACATTCCTTCACCTCAGAAGAGTGCTCCCTACAGGGATTCTCTTCCCCCCCCCCATTTTCCTCAAGCACGCGATACCTCCCTGACCCAATCCCAAACTCCTTCCCCCCCTACCTTCCTTCCCTTCAACCCTCCCCCCCCCCCTTACCTGAGGGCAGTATATAACTACGAGTATTTTGTAGAGTCTTCACCTGAAGATGACGTTATATTACGTTGAAACCCGGGTCGTGCGAATAAAATTATCATTGTGGAACCAAAAAGTTTAAGTTTTTCATTTATATATTAAAATATTAAATTTAACCACATTTTTAGAAGTTTACCTTCAAAATTTAAAGCATTCTAATCGAAACATACTTCGACATAATTTAAAATCGGAAAGGTCAATTTACCTGCTGTCCCTTCAGCATCCTTAATTAGGAATAACTTTTGATACGTTAAGATACCAAAGAAGGTTTTTATGATGGTGAACACAAAATGATGAAACTGGCTAGATGAAGATAAACGAGATGGCAACAGTGAATTTCAGGATACCAATTTTAGATATCAAAACTCCTTGCAAATCGGAGAAACGGCATTAAAAATAGTATACTCTATACGACCTACAAAAATATTAGAAAATACTCGACGGCGTAGAAAGACTGTTGCTGAAATATGAAAGCACGGTTAAAATAAGTTCAACTGCCACTACTCACAGCAGCCCAGGTGGCATCATATTTTCCGAGGAAAATGTATGACTTTGAAGAGCAACGTTCTCCTTCTAAAATTACCTAACCTACTTCAGGCATTATTTGGAATGAGATATACACACAAAAGTCTCCGCCAGCTATAAGAGAAGTTCTTTCAATTCGGAGGAGGAAAACCACAAAGAAATAAAAATACTCACCCGCGTGTATTCGGAGTCGCGAACAAAGAGAGCGCACCGGAGTCAAAGGTGGCTGTTTACAAGAAATAGATAAACTAAATAGAATGGAATCATCTAGGGCAAAGAAGATGTGATTTGTTTAAACTCTTCATAACTTCTCGATAAGTCTTACGTCATATATTATTACACTACACTTAGATATAACCGGTGGTGCTCAAATAAAATAATTTACGACATTTACATAATTTAAAAGAGAATAACTCCAGCATTTTAGTCCTTCGTATTATTTTATAAACAATACAGGAGCTACACATTACCTCAATGAAAAATAACTGAATAAATGAATGAATCAGCTAACATGGCCAAAAAATCACGACGCATCGAATACCTACAGTGAATGTAGATTTTAAACTCCCATTGACATTATTTAATCAGTACTTAATCAATCCTAAGGGACGATTTTATATAGCGCCCACTGAGGAAATGATACTAATCTACCTGTTAATTCCTTCACACTTGAAACACTGAACGAAGGAAAGAAGTGACAAGGGCAAATTCTAGCTAGTGCAACGATCTTTAAAAAACCCTCATCATCGGTGTCGTTGCTGCGAAGCAGCTTGTTTTTTCAGGGACTGCTGCCGTTAGGCTAACTTTTGCCCTATGTAATTTATTGCGCCCTTGCGCGGTTATATTTAGTGTATAGTTATTTCACACTCAGGCCGTTTGTGTTTGTCTTCCTTGTAGCCTTTTTGGGTGGCCAAGTCCTGGATAATTTTATAAGGGTTCCTTTTGATATTTTGAAAATAGCCCTCATGCGCTTGTTTTAACGTTTCCCGTATGGGGGTTATTCCTGTTGATTTATATGTCTTTGTTACTCTTCCATCTACTAATTTTGAAGATGGAGCGGAGGCATTTCCTTTCATATACTTCTACATCTTCCATGTCCGCTTTACGTAATAGGCCACACCATACCGGGGCTGCATACATTAATGTTGGTCTTATGAATACTTCATATATATTAGTTTTAATAACATTTAGCGGCGTCTTATTAAACAAGATGCTTGATAGCCGCGCTCTTGCGGCGAACACCTTACCCTTTACTCTAATAATGTGATCTTTCATACTAAGGGTGCTATTGATTTCTACCCCCAAGGATGTTGCCTTATTCTCCCAAATGATGGGATGTCCCCCAATTCTTAGGCAGCTTCCTGTGTCTATTGTTGCCCTTGGTCTATGGAACCTCACGACTTGGGTTTTCTTGGTTTTTAGGTCGAGTCGCCATCTTTTATACCACATGGTGGCTTCGTCCAAGGAGTCTTGTGCATGCGTTTTTGCAACTGTCCAGTTTTTACTTTTTGCGAGTAGCGCTACGTCATCTGCATACAGTGCCCTTGTAGTCTTCCAGTAGGGGTCTTTCGGGAAGTCCGTCTTGAATGAAGTAACTCTTGGAAAAAACTTATCCGCAGAGAAAGCATTTACAGCCAAGAACTTAATATTCAAATATTGATGAAAATCATGAAGTAATTCACATCAAATAAAAGATTTAATCTATTCGAGTCAATTCTATCATTAAAATAAAAAATACGAATGAAAAACATGTATATTGTTTCACTAGTTGGGAAAATATAATTAATTTACCAAAAAGAGGCAAGTTGGCAAAGGCACTGCCAGTAATTCTGAGGTTCAAACACAATATGAACTTTTTGTATAGGGCTCAACGTCAATCGTTTAATAAATTTACTGAGTGGTTAATTATTCACAGGCTCTCCTTGCATGATTCAATGGCTCCAGTCCCATTACTCATTATCGACAGTGGCTTTGAACGCAGGAAGGCCATCATGTAACTCGTACAGCCAGACTGTAAGCAATTATTTATTAGTAAAAAGTCACAATAAAAACTGCTGTCAGCCGCCATGATGTATTAGCCTACGTTTCAGTAACTTTTCGAGTTTATCAGTTTAAAGACCTCTAAGTCCCCTCGAGACGAAATCTGTCGATTTTATAGACTACCAAGAAAATTGAATTCTATACTTCCGTACTCTTAATATATATTGGGAGTATCACTCAACGTGATGAAATTAGCGCAGATCAGGATCGGAACACATCATCGCACACGAACAACGATGAATTGCGCGATGTGCGCAGGCGACTTGTTTGGTAGCTCGCCGGTATGCAGCATTCTGTAGGTAGGCAATAGTCACGCCCGAATTATTTGTATACAGTTATCGCATTTGTTGCAAATGCGCACTTAAAAACGAAAGTTTTTTTCCAAAGAGTAGTTAAAAAATTTACATTACCCATGCTCGACGCCTTTAATGGAAATCAGCGCAAAAAAATCAATCGTGGATTCGAATATCGAAGTTCTTTTATCGTCCAGCGTACATCAACTCTGCTCCCGATCCGTTTCAAAGTCAGCCGCCTAGTGAGTGTTTGTGGGTTTGAAACGAATGAAAAACAAGTGCGCTGTTGTGTTGCGATGTGAGACACGCACTAGAGTTAATGAATAGGAGCCCAATAACTGTAAGAATTAATCTGAAGTACTAATTCGTTCAGCCTATATCCTAAACGCAACAGATAGGCGTGACTGACTCCGATACCGTAAGACAAGGGATGATAATCATTAGCCGCCGCGCCAAATTAGTGGAAATGACACTTAATGGCAAGCTTCGTCGTCATAAAATATTTTAAAACTCCAAAACTGCCGTTCAAACGTCACAATATTCATTCGCATAGCCCATCACGTGTCCCTCCCACTCTCAATGGAGCGAAAGCCACAGTCAGACAAGTTCAAAAACGAAAGCCTTCGGACGAGCGAAATCCATCCAGAGAGCGCTTGAGGAAAATCCCAGAATCCGAATTACGTCCGATTCAGGTCGTCTGATTATTGCATTCCCTCTTCCATTTGTATTTTCGTCGAATACTCTCTCGGAAATAAAAATATTTTTTAGAGAGAGATACATTTCAAATTAGTTTGCAGGAGAAGGGAGAAACGATATTTTTTTTCCACCACTATTTTATAGAAATGTGGCTGTCATATAAAAAATCCACCTGTTTCGGTGATGATGATAACGTCCACGATTCCAAATAACGTATATATTTCTGACTCTTGGGCATTGTATTACTATCCTCTCTCACAAACTCACATACTTTAAAGTACATACCCACCTCTCCCCTTTTTCGTCTGCCTACGCAAAGCGACGCGGCTAAGCGCCATTACCGCAGCCTGATGGGAATTAATGATTACATCAGTCAATTTCGACGCCGGCACTTAACGAACCCACGTTTAATGGAAAACAAGGATCGTATTTTCGTGGTTTGCCTGCCTAGGGGGGAAGGGAGGGCTTTGTGTTTGGGGGGAGCTTTATCTCCACCCACCCACAGCGCCTGCGTTACATCCGAAGTCTCGCTCGCATCCGAAGAGGATCTTGAAACGAATCCCGTCTATCAATTACCACCACTTCCACGCGAACCACACAACCCGGTTAAAGTCCTAGCACATTCGGATTACGCTCTGCCCTAATTTCCAATCCGAAGTACTCGGAAAAAAATGTTGAGGTGTAGCTAAAAATAAGTTGCCTACATATCGCTATTTCAAATAGCATTAGCAACGCGAGAAAACAAGCACGTTAAATTTAAAAAAATAAAATAAACGTAAGGTACTTTCTAAATATATACTGTTCCACCATTAATTTTCGGATGGCTAGGCCAAAATAAGTGCATGTGTATCTTGGGCATTGATACTGTTAATTTATGAATGCTACGAGGTGCTACTTCATGCAGAGAACAAAATAAAATAATGCCGGACAAATCGACAGGTGTGAAGTGTTAGTAATGATGTTGTGTTATTAAGCACAAGTTAAAATTCTAATCTACCTTTTGAGCGTGGGAGTTACATATGATTGATCTATCGCAACTATTATGATCCCTTATTTTACGTGGGAAAAATGACATTTAAATCTATCGGTTCGGCAGTCAATTTCCTTTATTTTATTCCTGTGATCGCTTCTACCGTAAAGATTTAACCTGCATTTCTCTCTTCGATCAGTAAGAGATTCCCACCCCAATTCCTTCAACAATTCGGTAACACTGCTAAGTTTATCGTAACAACTTTTTCACAAATCTTGCTGCTCTCCGCTGTATTCGATCTATTTCAGAGATTAGTCTTACTACGTAAGGGTCCCATATGCTAGCGGCAAACTTCAATAAACATTTAAACTTTTAAAACAACTTTAAAAATTCAATTCTAACTGCCAAGTATTCCACCATTCATTTATAGCATCTAGGTCTTTTTATAACGCAATCTTGTACAACAGCCCTGTGGTCCCTGTACAACCCTGTGGTCACTGCGTCATCTGCGAAGAGGCGAATATTGCTCGTAACAACGGTAGTGATGTCATTAATATACAAAAGGAACAATAAGGGACCGATGACACTTCGCTGGGGTACACCTGATGTTACTTTCACTACATCTGAACGAACGCCATCTAGAACTACCATCTGTTCGCGGTCGGCTAATAACTCTCTTATCCAACATATTACGTCGTGGTGTATTCCGTAAGCTTCCAACTTAACGAGTAACTTCGAATGAGGGACCTTATCGAAAGCTTTTTTAAATCTAGAAATATTGCGTCTACTTGGACAAGCTTTTCTCCCGAGAAAAGAATGTCGTGAAGGAAGAGGGGCAACTGGGTTTCGCAAGACCTGCCTTTCCGGAATCCATGCTGAATAATGCATGTAAGAACCGTTACAATACATTTTATTTTGAAGCTCCGTTCCTGAAATACCGCAAGATCCACATGCATCCAAGAGTTCATCACTGCACGCCCGTTAGCTGTTGACTGTTCTGTTTCCGACAAATTGATAAACACAGCGTCAAACTCAACTCGAACTCTTAAAAAATAAAAAAGCTCACCAAATATGCAAATGAGTGAGTGAGCGAGAGAATTGGCGAAAATAAGGCATTTCATTGGCAGCGACGAATTTATCAATTACAATTCCCTCGCTTTGAGCGAATTGAGTCTCGGCCATGCGCGTCGAGGCAGCACTCGAACAAACTACGCTGTGGAACACGGCGGGGCAAGAGCTGAAGCACAACTCGTCACGGGGAAAAACAAAACTGGAGCGTGCACGTCACAACGAGATATCTAAATCAATATAAACGTTATTAAGAATCCTCGAGGAAGCAGAGTGTGTGCGGCGAGGAGGGAAACGGGCTGAACTACCGGGGTAGGAGGGCGAATGGGACGGGGAGGAAAAAAACGGGGGGCTTAGAAGGGAAGAAGGCAAAATATTTTAATATATTTAAGTATGTTACAATTCATAAATGAAAGCATACCATTTTTCGTATTCCCAGAAATCGAAGATTTCATAATTCTTTAGCTGTTGGCACCAACAGATTCCCATTTGTTTCATTGCTTAGTTGGTTAATTGAGTAAGGCAACCGACATCTGAGGTTATTTGCGCCGTTGAGGACAGGTTGTTAGGTTGGTATAGGAAGGATAATGGGGAATCAAGGAAGGGTGGTAAGAAAACCCAGGGTCGAAATAAGCATGCTCTAAACGGAAGAAAAACTGACTCAATAAAGGATTTTTTCCAGTAAAAAAATGAAAAGAGATGGTTTGCTGAAGGCCGTAATAGAGGGAAGGATGTTGGGTAAGCGGGGAAGGGGAATAAAGAGATTAGGTTTTATGGAAGGGATGAAGAAAGGCAGGCCTTATGCTGAGATGAAGAAATAAATACTAGAGGTAGATAGCGCACGGCACGTGTAAGAGCCCGTTGGATATTCTCTCACTTTCATCATAACCTACCTCTAACCGGTATATTACTATAATGAATGAATGAAAACTAGGTCACGACTCGCTCTTAGTTTTTAAGTTATTAGTAAATTGCAAATTAGGAGAGGGTCTTTGGTAATGTGGTCTTCATCCTTTTCCGAGGGCCCGGGTAAAATTTCCAGTAGCAGAGGTTTTTCAGTGTAACCCCGATTCCTACTTGGAACCTATAAGGAGAGCTCTTCAGGTCCAATACTACCTCTTCAACCCTATCGTTAAGAATAGTCTTATGCAAATGTTTCCCACCTGTATTCGTCCAATCTATTCTAAGTATTAGAGTGCCAAAGAATACAGGAAATTAAAGCATTTCCGAAAGAGCAAGAATAAAAATATGAAGCATGTTATATCACGCTCCATGAGCAGCCTTGCATCCGATTTATATTCAGTGACCACTCATGGCACCACAAACAGTGAGAGAAGCTTAAAAAATATTTTTTAAAGTTAACTCAGTCGGATATGTGAACAAAATTTGCAACTAGACCGAGTTTCCAAGCTACACAATGACACAAGGACTCTCGAGAAACTTATGTTATATAAGCTCTGTTATAGGACAAAAAACGTCATGATCTAGTTGTGGAATACCTTTACTTCCGGTTTAATCAGAGCTGATCACTATTTCATATAGAAAATTCGACCGAACGCCCAACCGCCTTGGATCAGCATCGAGTGAGGGCTTGTATGCCACTCACTCCACGACTTAAGCTTTGGGAAAAATAAAAATTATTTCATAATGCCGAAATATATCTGGCCATTTAAATTATAAATTTCATGGGAATCAAAATTAAAACAGCTCGATGGGGTGCTATCAATATTAATTCATAAAGTACAAAAACAGATCATTAAGTGTTATTGGGTAAGGAGACCTTAAATTTCAGCACATGGTACCTTGATCCCACTATCGGTCATAAGAGCTTTCTGGAAAAAGAGATTCAGTGTAATAACCGGGAAATGGACATTATTAGCGAGACCATTACATTAGTCACTGAATAAATCGAAAAAGTTAATGAAAACTAATACATTTTTGCTGTTTCCGCCATATTCCCGATGCTGATTTAAATCTGAGCCAATAGGTGGGAGCACTGTAAATTTATATCCGTGTCTACATAACAATTGTAAAAGAGAAACTCAAAAGGAAAGATGGTAATATAAAATTTGCTTCTTTAAATGAAAAAGAATAGTTCCAATATTTATTAGACTCAAATTTCTATCTCATATGTTCTTAATATTAATCGGATAAAGCAAACCATTCTTATAACATCAAAGGGAAACTTCCTATATATGTACTTAGTTGTTTTATGTCTTTTGCAGTGCATATTTGCATTCATATGAGAGAATAACATATAATAAGCACTCTTTAATGGATAAAAATTAATAGCATTTTGTGAAGTATTTTTTACGCTGTGAATGATACCATTTGATTTCAGCAGTCTGTCTGCCATTCACGGAAGCCGCAACTGGTTACTCGCCAAATACGACTATTTGTCAACTTAGAAAAGTAGCAAAATTTGTTGACTAGAGTCAACACGTAGGCAATTCTTGGCGTTTAATTTGGACGACCTTGCATGTACCCGATTTCAACGAGCTTCTGTGGAAAGCGGGCGCTGCGAAAAAAGTAAAGGTAATGCTTAGTACGAAAATGGATTCTGAGTTATTCCAACAAAGCTGCATGCTGTTGAGCAGTAGAAGAAAATTCCAATAACTTCGGAAAGGGAAAAAAATTGTTTCCATGGCTGCCAGTTTCGCGTCACGACTACGGTAACAATCTAACTTCACCACGGGAGGACAGGGAAGCTTTCTCCGTCGGCTAAATGTGTCTTCGCCCCCCCCCCCCCTAATTCCCCCAAACTCTGAATGAAAAAATATCGTATTTATGAAGAAATGAAGGAATAGTCGGGATAGGCTGGGCAGGGACTGATTTGCTGCATAGGGATACGGAACGTTAGGTTTCGAGAACAGTGTCCCGTCCACACCATCGTTAGCGGAAAATGAAGTGTGAACACACGTTCGTACAGCCGTAATTTTTAGTTCCTAAAATTGACAACTTACCAAGGTAAGCACTAAATCGCTAGGCATTCATCATCATAGACGTTCCACCAACATAGGGAGGTTGAAAGTTCCTAACTAGCTTCCCACCTCCAAAATCATCAGTACATTGTAGTCCAATGCAGCCCCGAAATACTATATATGTTGTAGCTACGAAGGCTGCTGATGTAATTAGAAGATGACTCTAAGGATGATGAAGAAGCCGACTGGAATGTCTGCTAAACTGTCGTCTACCATGATCAACAAAACAACGTTGGAGTCACCACTTATATATACTTAAATATCCCCATATTTAACTCTCCATACCTCCTCCTCGCGGCGGCCAAAATCCCCACTCTTCTCCTGACTCTCACCCTCTTCCCCAGACTTCTCCTCTCCTGTACCCTCTTCAACAGCCCGTTACCCTTTTAGTTTCAGGATCATACAACGCTGCACTCCATATAAGACTCATTACCAATCTTTTCTTCAGGTTTTTATCAATTCCCTTACCTTATCAAGTACTTGGGTAGAGTTATTCTAACCCTAGTGTCTACTACCAGTTTACTCCAAAATGCTGCTTAGATACGTTAATTGCTCCACCAGTTCAAATTTACGGCCACTCAAAGGAATGGGGGATTTTCATTTAAGGTGTCGAATTTAGCGGAGATCGGAACACCTCAACACACTACACGAACTACGATGAATGAATCAATGTGCGAAGGCGGCACGTTCGTTAACTTGCCGATTGGTAGCATTCTGGAGTTACACAATAGTCCAATAGGCCACACACCCCTGTGGTGGCTTGCACGGTACTTTGTAGATGTAGATGAATAGTCACGACCGAATATTTTGTAAATAATTCACGAACTTTCTCAAAGTACTCACTAATGCAGGTACATTTTTTCCATAAAGTAATTAAAAAATTTGTATTGCTCGTGTTTGATGAAAATAAACACATCAGCAACAACAGCGGATACGATTATCGGAGTTTTTTTTAGTCTAGCGCATATAGTCAGTTTTTATAGTCACAGTTTTATAGCCAGCTCCCGAGTGTGCTGCCTAGGGAGCAGGGACTGAAACAAATGGAAAGCAAGTACGCTGTTGTGTTGCGAATTGGGCAGTGCAAACGTGCTATTGGAAAGCTCACAATTTTTTTGCCACATTTCGCTGGTGGAAACCAACAACTAGAAAAATGGAGAATGATAATCAAATACGGTGAACAAATGTTTATGGTTGAACTGCTTTATGATAAGGGAATAAAAAAGTCATTTTGTTTAAAAAAATAAAAAATTGCTAAAAAAAACACTGGTAGGTCGAGATTTATACTTTCCCTTAAGAATAGTCTTAACTTGTTTATTGCGAATCCTGAAGAAGACATCTAGGAGTTACGATGGACTAAATGCAAGTCGATTGGTTACTTTAGGGGTCGGATGAGGTGGTGGCTACAGAACTGATTCCTCAAGTGTAGGGCCTGGGTTCGAGCCTCGTGGGCGGCGGAAGTTTTATCATCGGTTCCCCGAGTCATATGTGGGTGCTTTGAGGGGAGCATTTCAAGTAACGATACATACTCCTCCAATGTGCCCATGCCAGTTTAACTAAGATTTCAGAGTAAAACCCAACAATCTCACAGGTTCCCTCATTTCATAAGGTACATTGTTCATACTAAATATAAGTATTTGAATTTTATCAATACTTAACCGTAATAAAAACTTACGATTCCCTCACCTTCTTCTGTTTATAATGTACATTAATTTTAACGCCGTGTTTCCCTTCTACCTTCCACACTACATTCCACTCCCATTTTATTACCTTTCCTCCAGGGATCGGGGCATAACCAGGGTTCCGATTTTTCCTTTCTCACTCTCCCTTTTTGCTTCCCATCTCCCTTCCATTCCCGAACTGCTCCCCCACCTTATTACCGCACATGGAGGGTGCCCGCCGGCGCTGCTCCTTCTTTCACTGGTTGTTTTCAACAAAACGAGAATTAGCAACGGAGAATGAATTCCACGCTAACATATTGCGTTACTTTTCCTCTCCACTGGGGAGAGAGAAAACGTCGTTATGGGAGGAAGGAAGAAAAGAAGCCTGGAAGGTGAGATGGTAGAAACCATTTTTATTGCTTTCCGCGTTAGTGAGCTTTTTTTTGGATACGTTTTCCCTTCACCAACACCGCGACCAAACCAACCAACCACCCCCTTCTAACGTCCCAGCCTTCCGGAAAGATGCCGACAAGGAGTGGAAGAAAAAACCTCCCATTCCGGTGTGACTGATTGCTGCCACACTCCCGAGGAAAATACAACGACGACAAGAGACGGGTGAAAAAAGGAGAGATGAGACGGTAAGACGACGGTTGGAAAAAAAAAGTTGGCCCGAAGATCCGGGCCGAAAGGATGGATTCCATCGCTAAGGGTTCCCAGAACTCTTGGAAAGCGATGCTTGTCCTTGATAAACGCCTAAACGCCAACGGCCGTCATTGCGAAAATGGCGAAATTGATGGTACCTCGCGTAAACTAAACGAAGTGAAATGCCGGTCAAAGAGGACAAATGTAAAATAATTCATTCCTTAAAAGAATAATTGTGGATTAGAACAGTCTGCCTGTAGAACTATTTGAGCCGTTTCCAAGAAATTTCAATGAAATCTTAAATAAAAGGTTCAAAAATGTCCTGGAGGATCAATTTTTAAAATTATTTAGTTATTTGGTAATTATTTTAGTCACCCAAACTATGTGAAATGGGAGGTTTACTTTTGATGTATACTAGTCGAGTTTTGTTGATAATCTGTATGTATGTAACCATCTGGCATATACCTAACTTGTAGCATTTTCTTCTCAATAATAATATGTGAGCATCAAGGACAGACACACTTTGTACTTTCGACCGTAGTTTTTATTGGCTAGTCCCATCAATAGCAGGCCTCAATAGGGAGATTGATATGCTTCAGCTATCCATTCCGATTTACTGTCAGCTAAACGTTTCATTCCTGCGTTAGTATTAATTTTTGACGTCCCACGTAATTCGCGATGTATTCCACTCCTGTTCTATCTTGGTTATTCTTCCCATTTCCATTATTGCTTGTTTCAGGATTATATCATGTCACAGTGTAGTAAGTTGGCATCTTCTACTTTGGAGAGTTTTCATTAGTTATCGCTAGTTTTGACTTTGCAAAATACCAATTTGATGTTCTCAGGCGTAACCCTACGGAGAGAAAACATATCGAAATATCGAGGATATGCAAGCTTTTTAACTTCGACAGGAGTGATTACCGCGGACAGAGCTATTTCGCTCTCTATTTTGCGGTTTTATTATCACAGTATTCAGCTTGCAATTCGGGAGTTGAAACATACAGTAAAAGTTTCGCAAACATCCGAATTTCTCTCTGGGACTTCTATTTTTGGAGAAACTTCTACCTATGAAGGCATTGAAAACATTTCACGAGCTCCGACATATTGCGTAATATCAAATGACAAAAATACTATTCGGGAATAAAATTGCAGAAGGACCTGTTTCACCATCAGGTATTCATTACACAGCAAGAGGCATGGAAGTAACGTCGATAGTTATTTGATCTGTACTATGCCATGTCAAAGTAAATGGATTTCAAGCGTAAAAACAGGCAAAGCTGTATCACATGTAATAAATTCCTATAGGAACTGGGATGGCTAGGTGATGTGACGTAGCGCGAAGCTTTCACTTACTCCAGAATAAACTGTGGCTCTTTAGTTGTTTGTGAAATTTTAAGAGAACATCGCCTCCTAACCCACCTTTTATTTTTGGCTTTGAAATTCTACTCCCTAAATACCGGCTACGGTAAGAATAAATTCACGACCACAAAAACAGGAGTTGAATTTCTGCTAACGAAGCGAAGTGAGCAAAAACAAGCAAGATATATACAGTTACTGACGCACAAAGAAGAGCCATAGGGTCAAAGAGACTCGGACTGATGTTCATCGGTTCTCTGGGATGCAAATTCATCTAAGAAAAATAATATTAACCAATGTAAATAACTTGGCATAGGAGTCAAATCAATGGTTCGCGAGTTCACTTCGTGGAATGAAGACATGATGCTTTAAAAAATAAACTTTGTTATATCCCACACAATTTTATTACAACTCGACCGGTTTCAACCTTTTCAGGTCATTCTCAAGTGAGTAAACTCTTGAGAATAACCTGAAAAGGCTGAAACCGGTCTAGCTGTAATAAAACTGTGTGGGATACAACAAAGTTTATTTTTTAAACATTTTGGCGTAGGTGTATGTAAAAAAATAAATGAAAGAAGAAAGAGAGGCTTAATCATGGATGATAAACCAGGCCACTGGCACGGGATAACGCTTTTTGAATGGCCATTGGAACGTGAGATTAGTTTCCCATGGATATTTTATGAAATGGCTGGCTAATCTACCATCTATTAATGAATATTCTAATCCATATGAGGCCAACGCATTGAGTGTCAATCGCTGACAGCCAACAGTTAATTATTTAACACCTTAGTCTGCGGTCTTCGTGGGATTCCAGGTGATTGCACAAGTTGCAGCAACAATCAATTAACGTCTAAAAGTCGTTAAGTTATTCTCGGATCCAAATTGGGCCCAACTTCCTGCCAAAAAAAAGACGTTGGGTAGAATTGGGTGGAATTTATAGCTTAAGTGAGCATTCGCCCAACGTATAACGACGTCACTGCGTATCGCGATATTCATCCATGATTACAGAATGTACCAATGCAAAAGCTGAACGTGTGACTGTTTCGATGATTGCCTTAAATTTAATTCTATATAACTTCTCTCTGACGCTGTAATAATGAGATTCCAGACTACCTTATTCTTGAAAATATCTCAAAGAAGTAAAAACGTCTTTTGGAAGGCATACTTACACTTCGAGCTTTTACCTTTAAGAGTATAAATTGCCAAATAATCAGAATTATTATTAATTCTTAACTTTATAAACCTTATTTTCTCTTCTTCTCTTAGACTCTTATTCACAATTCTTCCATCCTGCGACATTCTTGCTAGCTTATTACGTCTCCGTCACATAAAATCCACACCCCAGGACTCCTTATACTTGTCTTCTATCATCCCATCATCATTCATTGCTTCCTCGGTTAATCTCTTCCCATAATAACTCTACAATCGCATATATGTTTGGTGATATTGCTCGTATCCATTACCGTAATGGAAAACTTATTTACTACAAAAACTATCAATTCATATTTCTTAATGGCCCATGGGTTTTCATCTCAACTCTCCGAATTTTACACGCAGACTTCTCAAGTCATTCATCGTCGTCGATCAGGGACATTCGGTGGAAATATTTCGAAAATGTTGCTCTAGGATAGGTACTCCGCTCGACTATCCACTTCAGTCTATACGGGATGGACCACCCCCTCAGTGCCACGAATGTTACTATCCACACACACTCGCAGTACTAGAGCAGAATTAAGCACACAATCGCAGACAGCGCAAAATACTAAGATTAGTGCCACATACATGGAGTTTAGCGTGTCTAAAGACTTTTATAGTGGTAAAAACCAAGTACTGGCCCCAGTCATAAGTATACTTGAACGGAACTTACCTGTTTTGCCTTATGCCTACAAAAAAAGTAAAAAAATATTTCTTCAAGAGATATAAAATGATCACTAACTATAATTTGTTGCACAACAGTTTATTTAATCGGAATCCGCACGTATTAGCATTTGAAATATTCACGACGGAAAATCTCTCTTTCCTAGATGAAAATTCACAAATGAAAACGTTAGAAAGGTGTAAGATTAATCTGGCTTATAGCACCAATCAAATCCATAATCATTGCTACTCAAGTATCCCGTTGTTCTTGGACATTTCCCGCTCTCAATCAGGTTCATCGACCAGCTTCCACCAATTCTTTTGGTCCTCCGCAACCTCTGTTATAGTACCTTTTCGCCAAAGCCTTACCTAGTGCAATTCAGCTTTAAATTTTAAAATTCTTTAAATCTTCCCCAGGTCTTTTGGTAAAATTTTGAAGTTCTCTGAACTCTCTTCAAGAGCAGTCAATATAGGAATACACTTCCAAAGTCATATGACGGTTAAAATAATAGTGTTTAGAAACCAAGATAACCTTGAGATTAGACCTTCAAAACTGAATCAACTTTATTTACTTAGATATGTATATATTACAAAAGTCCTACTGAAGATTTAAAAATATAATCACAACGTTGGCAACGTGGCTATGAGATGAATTTTTCGGATCAATTTTGGACCTCCACAATCATATTATGGATCCCCATTACTGTAATAATTAATTTTACCGTTTCTTTCTTATTAAGACAATAAAGTTTTAATGACTATTCCCCTATTAAAGTCATACAGTATATGTCTCCAAAGTAGCTAATTAGGAAATTATCATGACGGCCACAACCACATCGTAAGGCTAGCAGGAGCCACAAAACCTACATCATTGGAATACAGCTGCTCTCTTTTTCAGAACACTGCGTGATTTCTTCGATCTTTTTACTTTCTTTCCCCAGCACTCAGCCTCTACCGCTTGAAATTGAAATATTCCCCTAAACTAACGCTCAAATGTTACCTTATCCTTTGATATTACCCTTATTTTACTGTTTTCTGTTGTTTCTCCGAAAAAAAATCTCATTCGAAATCTTGCCTACGGAAGCCCCAGAGCTTAATATTCATGGTAATAAGACTTATTACATCGTATTGTTCGTCAAAAAAGTCGGCGTTTTCAATTATCCAACTTCTTCGTAAGGGCAAGAGGTAGGTCTCGAATTTGAATGCAAAAAGAACCGCGAGACCAGAGGAGGTGGGTGAGACAGCTGAACCGAGGAGGCTGCTCAGGAGAGTGGGAAGGTCCTTTCACGTTGCCACGGCTGAAAAATCAAGATACCCGGCCTCTCGGCTTAAAGCCCCGGAGGGTGGCCGCTCCCGTAACTCGTTCCGAAGTTTTCATTCGTCTTTTAATTCATTTCGCGTTTTCCAATAAAAACCTCATAACTGCCTCGGGGACCTTCGTCGAAGCATAAATTCCTGGATATATGCATGAGGGGAAGGAGACGAGTTAATACATTAGCCGCCTTCTCGAAAAGAGCATGACGTTGGCGGCTTCAAGAAGAAAGGGAAGAATTTTGGGGAGAGAGGGAGAAAAACTAAAAGAGGTGGGATTCGGCGAAACATTTTCAGAAGGAGTTCTGGAAGAACAAGCGGTAGAATTCAGAAATTGTGGAAACAGGATCAACAGAATACATTAGACAGGAAAAAAAGAGGGGGAAAGCATTGGAACGAGAACTTGTCAACTGAAATCAACTTCCTTAATAATAAACAGTCAGCGTAGGGCTGGGAAAAGTATGTACATACAAGAAGCATTACAATCCTTCACAAGGATTCAGGTAACTTTCCATCATCAAAATCAGCGACTACTGATATGGCGTGGAGAGAACTAATTGCTTGCACGAGTAAATACCCCATGATACTAAACTCATACCAGCCGTCGCATTTATACATTTTTTGAACGAAATGCGCAGAAAATATAGATGTGTTCCATTGGAATGTCAGTTCTGTTTTAAATCATGTTCCCACAGTGTTTCCTGACTAATAAAAATTCCTGCTACCTTATTAAAAAGCCGAGTGTTTGAACCTCTTCGGTAATTATGATACAAAGAATGTTACAATTTTTAACATTACAATGAGACTCAACAGAAATTCTTGTTAACCAGAAGTCAAACTATATTTCAAAATTACCCATAGCGGAGGTAATCACGGTGAAGAGTTTAATATTTCCAAAAATTACAACCGTTTGATGACAGCAAAAACTATTTCCACTTTTCCTTCAAATACTGGAGTCACTTCATGGACAACATTATTCCCATAAAGGTCAACGCAAGCCTATTCAACTTTCACTTCCCGAAATTAAGCCTAGCCGTCATGTAGACATGAAACTGGGAAGAAACAATCAGCCGGAGTAGGAACTTACGCAATGAATGCCTACAAGCTTGTCAAAATATTTAAGCAAAAATATAAGCTAGGTAGTGAATCAGAGTACACTCCTCCACTTAATTCTTTTTTATCCCGGGCGAAACAGAAAGACGTCAATTCAAATCACAGAAAATAATTCACTGTATCGTAAAATGAAAAACTTTATGCCATGAGTCCTAAACGCAAACGAAACAGTGAACTAAAAATAAAATTTTGTCAAGCTAAAAATTAAGAGGACATCAGAGAGTATGGCAAATGAAAGATCCACTTAAATTTTTCCAATTTACAAAAAGAGAAAAGCTATAACGGGTGAGTTTAAGAGTAAAAAAGTAAAGAAAACAAGATGAAATCTCTTGAAATTTTATAAATTCACAATAAAAGAGGAACAATCCCCCCACAGTCATTCAGATTTAAAAATTAGCATGCTTAATTACAAGAGGACGGATGGGGAGGAATTATTAAAAATGTCGTTTTACTCCTAGAGCACAAATATGAATAGATAATTTGAAGACCTTTCTCTGCGACGAATGTAAGACGAAAAAATAATGCCGCAGTGGAATGAAAGAAGAGAATAATATGGCGTAGAAAAGCGTTTTTCGAGACACAATAACGACTAAAACATTGCGTACACACACATAAAAAACCAATTATAAATAATTTCACTTTGACGTTATAACTTCTGGCCAAAAATAAGCTTGGCATTATAAAGAGGATTTTATTCACGATACACAGAATTCGGAATAAGTGATGAGACCCGCAAACTTTGTCTCTCGTTGTCAATCTGCGAACTAAACTGGGATGAATTTGTCAATTCCATGGCCAAGAAATGCAGGAACTATCGATATCGATCTATCGATACCTCTCACTTACACTACTTGCTTCCTATTACTCAGCCAAATAGCCAAATATAAAAGCCAAATCGTTGGTATTATCTATGCAGTCCGTAATTTTCCATGAATCACCTATGAACTACATAGCATTTGGAGGGATGTATAAACATATAGATTTATTTTATGCCCATGCCACATTGCTGACCCACCTTTTTTAAATTTAAATTTGCGAAATTCTGCGAGGAAAAGGTTTCAACCACTGCTCCGGAATCAAACTCAGTTCTTGCATAATTTTCCTAGACTGAACTTTGGTTGCAATTAGTCGATATTATCGTCATTGGATCGTGCTGCACGCGAGGAAGTTCCAAACACGTAAACACTAAAAATATTTTCATAAAACGAGATTATAGCGACCCTAATGGTTGAGATTTAAATCCACTGTACTTTGAAAGGAGTGTCTTTTGCTTTCAAGGAAAAGAACAAACGTATTATGCTGTATCCGTAGTTCCACTTTCTATCTTAAATGTAAAATTTTACAAAGATTAACAATCAACGGTGTTTGAGAATAAGAATTTTATGAGTAAAGAAGAATGCTTAAGGCGTCTGAAAATACGACGAATTATATTTACAGCATAACCAAAACTCATGTACCTCGATATATGAAATAAATGATACGCTTACCCTTCGACATTGTGATCTGACCAAGAAGAGACGCTAAATAAATACACATGCCCATAATACCTATATAATCAGCCTTAAACCTAAATGTCGGCATAAAAGGCAGGCAAAAGAATAGTTTTGTTAACAAAAGGTGTCGGAGAAAACCAATCCTAACATTTCTGCTCCTGTTCTTAAAATATTCAATGGATTTTTACCTGCTATTTTCCTAAGAACATTGATTTAGTTAATCAGTTGAAGTGCTACCAACGTTTGAAGGTCTACCAAAGTTAGGTTCAGTTTCTATTTAAACCTTCCAAGAGGTAAACTCATCTGAATGAGTGTTGTCCTTCAATATTTACGACAACAGGATACTTACTACGGTAAAACTTACTTAATGTAACTTACAATCATATCATGTTTTCCATATTTGCAGATTATCTATGAAACGATAGGATTAGTATAACAGATGCATTTCGGAAGTTTTCGGCGTGTCAAAAGTTACTTTACGGCAATGTTACTTGGGCATTAATCATTTTTCCTGGGTACAGTTTCGTTGGTTTGGCTCAAAACGAGGCAACGACAAATGTTGAGCCTAGTGACGAACTCAAATAAATATAGCGGCGTAAACTCCACGTCTGCAAGACATAGTGGCGACCTTATGGGAAAGACTGTTCGGATACAAGATACATTAAAATAAGCATAGAATGTCATGAAAAATCCTCAAGGAGTTAGCAAACCATGCGCAATTCCAAACCATGCGCAAAGTACGCAGGAAAAGATCATAGTCTTAAGCGTAATCCACATAAAATGAAGGCTATCCACTGTTAAAGACAAAAAGAAAACCTAAAGCAAAAATTTCAATTTTCTACAACTCTTAACTCATTTTCCTTCTGCCCCCACGTAAATGGTGGTCATTATAGCGATAATGATGACACAATCATAAATATGCAGGCACAGTTGGCAACATTTCAACGAAGGTTACGAGCACCAACATTATATTGCGCGCTTAAAGAGGAAAGTCAAGTCAATTAGGATCACCGGGTCGAATACGTTCGGTTCATGTTACTCATGCATCCATACTCACGCAAAGCGATATTTCTCCCTTGACCTTGACACTACACCTCACCACCGAGCGGTACTCAAATACCAGTCCGTTTTTTTCCACAGCATAGATTTTTTAAATCTTCAAGGGAGAGTCTCTATACGGCCTAATGGTACTTCTGAGAATCCATCACCTCATAATAAACCGTATGCACGCGAGGTTCTTCCGGGTGTTTTCTTTCAAATACTTGGAGATAGAAAATTTGTTGATTCATGCGCACCGAGAAAAGTCTGTTATTATTTTACAGTATCCAATTTGCCAGCAGAATGATAGCACGATTATTCTCGGACTCATTAACACACTCATACTCAGTTTTTCAACCCGAAGGTTGGTTTGGATAGCTGAGGGTAGAGCTCACCCCGGACTAAGCCACAGGCGTGTGAATTTCACACATTCAGGGTAGGGGGGCCAGTTCCTTTCCCTGGGCCACCTCGCACTTCGAGGATATTTTTTGTTCGGGGGCGTCCAAAGGTTTCACCCGGATTTGAATCCGAAACCCTTCGATCAGTAGCCAAGCGCTCTACCCACTAGGTCACCACGCAGGCCAATACTAGCTTATAAACTTATAGACTTATAAACGCTAGCAAGTAAATAGGCGACACGAAAATATTTTAGAAATGAACTATCTCCAGATAACTAACTCTTCCCGCTGGAAAGACTGATTTTCATACCACTTTGGTCCTAATAGCTTTAGTAAAAATGAACTTCAAAACTGTGATTAACATAAGAAATCTTCGAAAATCGTCGTGTAGCAAACAATACCTAAATTAACCTCAACTGAAATTGTTGAAAAATTGTCCAATCAAGAAAGAATTTATAATACGCTTTTAGATGAAATTCGGTGAAGCCATTCAACATTTGCCCGTTTGCGAAAGTATTTATAAGTTTCTTTTCAATGAAAGGTTTATATTAAATTTTTTCTTTTAACCTAAATGCATTTTACGTTATTGGCATTATTCACAATGTCTATACTTGAGATTGTACCAAGTAAACACGAAGCACTAACATTCACCGCTACTAAAATATTTCAAAATTCGGATATCATTGTGATATCATCATGGGATCAGGTCGAGATGCTCTCAAAGTAACTGATCTAAGAAATAGCAAAACCAAACAGGCCAATGTCACTTTTGCACTTCCACGCAGTTACGTAGGGAAACTTAATCCTGGGCAAAGATTACGTGACCAAATATAATAAATTCCTCATGTGAATGATTTTTTGCGACTTGCATGTCCCTTGGAACCCCATATTCCATTACTATTGCCTTGTCATGGAGTCTCCAACTGGTCAAACCACCAAAAATGACGTAAATGTCCATGCCTGGGTTGGTTAGGAAACCAACCGAGGTGGAAATCAAACTTACCACCACAGGATTAGCAGGCGGAGACTCAAACACGCCACCATCAAGGCCAGCAGGGTTGTGTTCAAGTCTTCTGATCCTCCTTATCTTCTAATCCTTCTTATCCCAAACTAAACTTGATAATTTATCTTATTCAAACTATATTACGAGTATTTATGCTCATGATTAACTCACCTAAGCAGTTGGAGGTAGTAAGGCCCGTTCATGCTAATTTATGTGCTTGATTAACTTTATAAGTTAATTTTTGTCCACCAGCAATTAATTGGTATCCAGTGAAAAGAAAATCAGCACCCGATTATTTAAGGTAAATGGAAAAAAACAATGCAGCGGAGTAGGCTGAAACTGAAATATTATACCCACCCTAAGTCCGCAAATCCACAATGGTGAAATTACCATCCTCTTCGTGGTCTGTTTTACACTACGAAAATAGCGCCAATCTTCCGCGGAAAAAAGCTAATTAGCTCTCTCGGAGTTTCGCGGCGATATAACCTGTGGGATTATAGGTCCGGGACACGGGGTCCTTAAAAAAATACAATCCTTCCAAGTGCCTAATATAAAATAAAGCAATGATTTGGCGCTGGGCCATAGTTTTCATGAATATACTGGAATTACTACATTAATTCTCATCAAGTCATATAGTGTTTCGCAAAAAATGCCAAATCCTTCCACTTCATATTTCGTATTAACTTTAAACAAGCTAAGGCTTATGTAAAATTAATTCTTGAATTTTAAACTCGTTCGCTGAAGCCCGGATAAGATCTATTCATTCTGCAACTAATTAAATCAACTTTGAGGATTTATTTCGTTTGGTTCCCATTTATCTTTGAATTATTCCAAAATTTGCTCGGCAACAGGATTAATACTGTTTTAGTTTCACTCACATAAGAAGCAAGGACAGTTAAAAGAAATCAATTGGATAAATTACTCAACAAGTCCCTTCCACCACGTTTGATAGGACCCTACACAAAAACTATTAGCCCAAAGAAAAAGCGTAACACCCACTGGGATGGGATTAATTTATGGAATATTCCATTCGTCAATTCATTTATTCATACAATATTATTTTTCTCCGATCACCAACGGCAGAAGATCGAGGCAGCGAAACTACTGTCATTACCCGATGAGGAAGAAAACTGTTAGGGAATTCAAATATGTCTGTTTCTTCCCATTACGTGTCTGGCTTCCCGTTACGTGTCATTCCAAAAATAAATGACTTCGCACTCACCATGAAAATACGTCATATTTGTGACAGTACAATATTTACGAATAGTATCACATCCAACAACATAACTCCAGAAGACACGACAATTAACGTGAAAAATATGCCTAAATATGAGGTTCACTTTACTAAGGACCCATTTAATGCCATAATATGTCAATGGGCAAGGCATTATGCATAAAATAAGCTCCAGAAACAAAGAGAAACTTCATATTGAAGCAAAAAAATAGAGTTTATTACGAATACAATCCTCAAACGGTATTTTTGTATTATTTTGCATTTTCGATCAATGGCATCTACCGACTACATAGACTTCGACAAATCTTTTACATTTTCAGTAATGCTCCAATTATTTTTCACCTCTTAAAAATCGCAGGAACAAGCAAAAATTTTACTTAAATCATAATAACAAAAAATGATAAATGTGGCGGGAAAATACGACGTGCTGATCACAATTGTATATATATAAAAGGTGGATGACTGACGAGAGTCCACGCAAACTCATAAAAAATACTTGTCGTGTCGCTGTGCCGCTGTCTTGGTTATCAATGCAATCGTCGGCGCACGGAGCTAGGAGTTACAATCGCCTTCATGAAATGCAGTCAATATAGCAATGCAATCAATTTTTCCACGTCGTATTTATCATAACAACTGTTATGAAAGCAATGAATTTGTTTTAATGAAATAAATGTATTCATCTCTAGAGTAAACATAGTAATCAACAAAAATCTGTTCTAATAATGCCTCTGTCTTTATATGAAGAACAAACTACAACGATACACGATATGATTACTTTGTGATGGAAATTGAATTTGATGTGATTAATGTAATGTGATAAAATTGTAAAAACTACACTAATAGAGGGTAGGAATGGCTGAAATACTTAAGAAATGTACAGCTGTACTCTAAATTACTCGTTACTTTCACTGTAACTGCGGGAAAACAATTTGTTTTTCAGCAATATTTAAAATTAAAACCTCAGAGTGTAGAACATTTTTTGGCATACAGACAATAAGTCAGGTCTAGTTTCCACCTGATGTAACACTATCTATTCATTAAAATTTCCGAAAATGCGAGTCTCGAACGCATGTTTTTTCGGCATTAAATCAATTCCACATTCCCTTCAAGCTAATAAATGAATTCCTCCAGAACATTGCACGATCTATCACGTATCGCACCCCATGGACAGGTTAAAACGTCAGTTTTCCATCGCATAGATTTCTTCGATAGCTATTGAACTACCGGTAAAAGAGTAACACAAGTTAACTTTCTGCAGAAGTATAAGAGTTATAGGGAACATGTTGGCTAGAGCATTGGCTTCGCATTTAAAGTGTCCGGGTTTTAGGCACGGCTGCCCGGGCACCTTCCAAAATAATCTATCAGCCTCAAGGGTGGAGAATGCTCATGAGTTTTCCCGATTCCTTTCCTCCCTCTGCACGTGTCTTCTAATTATTTTAAAAATTCATTTCAATCGGAGAGGTAGAATATTTAAAATTAAAAACAAGGTTTTATGAAATCATTTATTTGCCGGGCTTATATAATCAAGGTATTGAACGCATACACCTCCTAAAGAGAGAGGTAATTTGGCCCGAAAACTGTTGGATTAGGTACTACGAATACACCTAACAGGTTCGAGTGGGCTGATATCAAAGGCTAGCATTTGCATTTAAAAGTGTAAAATCCCATTAATGGAGGTTGTTTTCCCCCAACTTCTCTCGTAACTTCCCTTCTGCCTCTAACATGATAATCCTATCTGCCTACAGAGTTAAGACGCCTTTGAGGTCCCCTGTCAAGTACAGGCAACGACGGTGCGCAACTCTCCCACCACAGAAGCACAGACGGAACAAGGAAGCTTACTCAACCGTGCATTAACGATTGACCCCCTTTTCTGTGGGCGTTCAATTCTTTTTATGCCTAGAGCTTTCAAGGAAAACTTTGCGTCCGTATCTTCCTTGAATGTTATAAAACTGTTGTTACATGCACTTTTCCCAACGATAAAACTTCTAAATTGCGATTTCTCGGCACTCGCGAAATGTAGCTGAGCGTCGGATTTCTGGTGAAAATTGAAACCGCAATTAAAACGTAAGACGGAAAGTAGGCCACTCGTTTTTTTTCCTCCTCCACCTCGTTATATTCGGAACTTCTGTAGAGCATTTCTTTTAGCCGACTGAGAGGAAAAAAATATCCCACCGCTACCTCGAAATACGTTCTACCGACACGTCTTCTTCTTAGCGTGCCGTATCCGTTTGACGAAGCTTGGAAATCACGCCGGCGGCCATTAATTTATTTTCAGCCACCCGAAAAGGGAGCTTGTTGTTCGTTCAAACCACCATCCGAGGTTTTGAAATAATAACGCTCTTCGTTTTGTTGAACCCCGTCATTGATTGATTTTTCCCCTAAGTAAGTTATCATACGAAATATTTTAGGCTTTCCCGGTGAAATATTGTAGTAAATTCATCTCGAGCTTCCCACCGGTCTTCATGATGTCCTACGTTTCCGTTCGAGTACATAATCCGGAAAATACAGAACACTGGAATACAAAGCCCTGAAGATTACAGGGAACTCTTCATTCGAAAATCCGGCCATCGTGAAGACAAATTCCGTGGAGGGCCCAACAAGAATTCACCAGTATGTTATCATATTTTTTGGGGTGCCTCATTACATGGCCAAAGTTTTCCTAATTTTCGCAGAATGCATGATTTCTTTCTCCTTCAATCTTCTGTTCATGACCTCTGTTGATGATTAGAACCATCCAGATTATCTTCAACATACATCTACAGACTCAGACCCACATTTAAAACGCTTCAAGTTTCCTCAATAAGAGTTCAAGACTCAATCCGAATCAAAGAAAGGAGAAAACATAACAGCGCAACATTCTCATTTTTAGCTAAATATTTAGATCATGCCCACATAAAAATTACTCCATAGACATAAATGTGGTTGCCACTAGTTCAATTAGAGCATCTGTTTCCACCGCATAGCTCCAGTCATCACTAATGGTAAGTAGTGGCCATGGACATGTAATTTTTCTACCTTTTCCAATCTATTGAAATTACCCCTCTACCTAAGTAGCCAATTACATCAGCAACTAGCTGTCAACATTTTACCATGAGTTCTTTACTTTGCTAGTATTTATTGTAAAACAAAATATGTAACCAACTCGTCAAATGATGGAGTGTTTTTGTCATGTAACCGCAGTTTGGCCAACCAGCGTAAAATTTCAGATGACAACGATCTATTTGTTTAATTTTTCCTTCGATTTATCCGATGGCAAAGTTATAAGAAACAGAAATTTCATCAACAGTATGAAAGATCTAGCTCACCAATTACATTGGATCATCTTAAGCTCCGAAGAGAAAGTTGACTATTGCGTATGTTAGCTGCTGAGCATATTTCCTAAAACATCATTTGGCTGGTACTAATGTATTTACCGAAGAACAATATAATTTGACTAAACTTGGACATTTGGGACTTGAAAAATAAAATGCAACAACTTAGGATAAAATGACATAGTCCTTGGGTATATTTTTTTAAATAAGGGAATGGTTTTTAAATCATACTAGGAAAAAAGGACTTCCTATGACTCAAAGATAAATTATTAGGTATTGAGTATTAAATTAGATTACTTATGATTGGATAAATATTCAAAACGTTCCAATATACTACCGATAAACAACCAACATTTCCATGACAACCATATTAGAAGTGATGATTCCCGAGCTCAAGAACCGTTACCTAGATGTGTAATCAACAATTTCACCGTAAATATATGTAGCACCAAGCATGGCAACGCAAAGCGATGAGATAGGTAGCAATTATCAAAGCAAATATTTTCGGATGTACATCAAATCTACCGTGAAATATTCATCAGAGGTATCTTAATTAAGGGGAATATTACGATTAATTCCACTCTTTCCGAGCTTAAAATTTTGAAAAACAAGCATTAACTCATAGTTCATTATCAAAACTACACTGGGTAAAGGTGAGCTTTCGTCCCGCACGGTCAACATTTTTTTTTGAAAAACCTAGGAAACTTACGATATTGAATGTGATACCTATGAGTAGAGGAAGGTTGCGCATTTGTAAAAATGTGAGAATCATACCCGTGTGACTAGTAGTTTTTGAGATATAGACGTTTGAAAATGACCAATTTTTCGACTTTTTCGTCCGTTTTCGACGCCATATTTGGAGGTTTTCACGAACAACCAGTAGAGGGATAAGACTAATTTCACTTCTACTATATTCCTATACCCCACCCCCCCCCAACAAGCTTACGGGCCTATGGAGTGAAACAGGGGTGCTAGGGTGGGACGGTACGCGGGCCCGATTTGGCCATTTTCAAAAGTGAAAAACGCATTTTCGTGAATTAATACAGCGAAAAACGCAGTTTTCGCGGGAATGGTAAAGTGGAAATGGGCATTTCTGGGAGTGGAGGAAATTTCAAAATGCTGATTTGTACTGCATTTCCGTCTTTTGATAAACCGAAAAACGAATTTCCCTTCCATTCCTTTGCCCTGAACCCACCCCTCCAATAAACTTGGGGGGCGTATTATTTTAAGAATAGAATCCCTCTCGCTCATTGGTGATTATTGGTGGGCATTGGTAGAAGCCTAAAATGTTATTCTGCGTATTATTTTATGAATAGAATCCCTCACGCTTATTGGTGATTTTCGGTGCGCATAGATAGAAGGCTAAAATGTTATTCTGCGTATTATTTTAAGAATAGAATCCCTCTCGTTCATTGGTGATTATTCGTGGGCATTAGTAGAAGGCTAAAATGTTATTCTGCGTATTATTTTAAGAATAGAATCCCTCACGCTTATTGGTGATTATTCGTGGGCATTGGTAGAAGGCTAAAATGTTATTCTGCGTATTCTTTCTGGTATAAAATTCGTCAGATGACAAGGTTATTATAAGTGGGCTTTTGTTAGAGGCTAAGTAAATAGTATTGTTGACGGATTTCTCTCGGGTACTGTGGAAGGGGGAAATTAACTGTCAATAATTGGAAGTTGATTGTTGAAAAGTCAACCGGTATTCATTCGCCAACGAGAGTTGAGAAGCTTGTTGGCGTTAATCATTTTCTGTCTTGCGTGTGTGGTGTACGGTCGCCATGAGTTGCCAATCGTGCACGCACACACAAATTTCTGCGATCCAGACTTTCGTTTCGGCGGAGTCAGCTTGTTATTCCTTGAAAGGCACGGGTGTTTGTTGCCCGGGGATGGACACTCGTGTCCTCGCTGCGGGAACTCGCAATCCTCCATTTAAAGTGAAACGTGAAATGTTATTAGTTCAGCGGAATGAATGCGAGTGATAAGGAAGTGTAAATCCTTCATTTGAAGTGAAATGTGCAATGTTTACTGCGGTGGAATGAATGGAATTGCATTGTAGTAAATGGCTGTTGCGGTGCGAGTTTGAGTGGAAGGCGGGAAGAAATAGTGTAGGAGAGGTGTGCATATGCTAGAGAACCAACTGCTCGATCGCTGCGCCACGTACAGTGGATAAGAGGAAACGGCATTTTTTCACAAGATGGCGGAGAGGAAAAAACGCACTTCTCAGGTTTGAAAGTTTCCCATTCCTAAAGTAGTTGATGCATTGTTGTGTTGAAAGTATTTTACAAATGCGCAAGGTTTGCTTTATAAGTAATGTGAATTTGGTACCGATATCTCTATTGTAAGTGGGTGAAATTCGCGAAAACGCTGGCGGGACGAAAGCTCACCTTTACCCTACACTGTAATATATATCGAAATTCTTTCATTACGAATGTTTTTCTTTTGTGCTTTTAGGTGTCTGGTTGTAGGTGACGATGTTAACATGGTTCAATTTGGGCGCCACGACAGTGGTGTGTGAATAAATGGCATTAGGGAGTGCTTTTGTATTTTCGGAAGTGTGTTGTTTTTGTGAGAGGGAGGAAATGTGCGCTCGTGGGGCCCGTGGCCTCAAGGAGACGAAATTGGAGGCTGGTGAGAGGTGGTCGTGTCAGTGAGCCGGAGTGGCGAGCACGGTTCCCGAGGAGATGGAGCTGAATGGACGACAAAACGGAGAGGGTCATTGTCACAAAGAAAAATCTCAGTTTTGTTGATTTGGAAGCTGTTTCTCCACAATTTGGTGAGCGGTGTATTAAATCGCACCTGGACACAGTGAACTACCCTAGATCGTGAACTGTGCTGTCACGACTCATGTGCCTCATACGGAGTAGTCGGCTCCGAGAAAATCAAATCGTTCCACGACTTGATAGTGATTTCTACCAGATTGGGGAAGGATATCAGAGTGATTGTTCGAAACCCATATCATAAATTGTTCAATCTTCGGACTTTATTTAATTGTCTGCCCGCTGTGGCCAATCATTAATTGCCAATTGCATACCATTGTGAAAATCACCCATTACACCTACTCTATGCTATTACATATTGCCGTCAAATTTGCTGGGAATATGATGTTTTGTAAAAAGGGGATTATTTAGCATAGCTGGATGTATTTATTCTTCACTGTTCACTGTTTTCCTGTTACTCAGTTCATGATTTCCCATCAATGTGCATCTTCACCTGAATATCACTGATTATTCGTTCATCTCATCAGGGTCTGATTTCATTAGTTACGTCTTTGTTGAATTAAAAATTGTGTTATTCGAGAAGTTATGGTTTCTGTCTAACATACCTGGCCCCCGGAACTGTCCAAGGTTATTATTTGATTTCGTGGCGTCGCCCGACCGCGCCGTGTTACAGGAGGAGAACGCTGAGACGTGATTACGATTGTAAGTAAGTTCGTGCCGGTGGCAGCTATTTTTGGCCCCGTTCTTGGTCTGTTAAATTTGGGTGTGGTGTGTGTGTGTTAAGGTTTGGGATACTCTCGGTTACAGTCCTGCAAACCTCACTCAGCTTTAATATTTTCCCACCTTATCCTTGCTCACACGGCTTTATCCTTGTGACCACTCTCGCGTCAGTTTCCTTACATTGCTTCATACACAGTTTTACAATTTTCGCTCGTCTATGAAAGAAAGTGCTTCCTCTCATTAATGCTGATGTTCTCCATTAAATTTTACATATCTGGCTTTGGTAAATGTATATCAATGTATAGAAATCGAAGCCCCATAAGGATTTTTTTCTATATCATACAAATGCCTTTGGTACTGCTCCTTCTCTTCAACGAACAGTAGCTCCAACACTTAAACTATTTAACAACATTAAATTAAACAACTTAAGTCATTATCATCATCTATATTTTATTTACCTCTTTATAATTTATTTATTTAATATTTATAATTGAATTAGATATGTGTAGTAATTTATTGATTCCTTATTTAGTTCAGAGTAAATGGAAATATATGGGATCTCGACTTCAACAATCAGCATGGTAGTGATGAGGACGATTTAACAAAAACGATAATCATTAGCAAAAAAAGCAATACATTTTATTAAATTTTCGGCAATTTCGACTGTAAAATAACATTCGGTTATTCAAATAAAAATTTCTATTTAATATTCTTTCTATTGGTACCTCACCCAATATCGTGCAATAATTATTTCTAGTTAAATTTTGCAAAAGAGAAAAAGTCTGCAACGAAACGAAAAATTATCTGCACGTGTATTTCAAATGGAAGTTACAGACAAATATATAAATCTATATATACACAACGGTTTATATTATGATAGATGGAAAATTACCACTAATTAGATCCTTAGTTAATTAATTATGAAGTTTCCAAATGTTTAAAAAGAGAGAATTTTTCCAACGCGACTATGACTGATGCATATTTTTTAGCAAATATATCCAATTTGAGCACAATAGGATCACTAAAGACCGATTCGAACGGAATAAATCGGTCAACTGAATATTTGGGAGTCACCTAGTAATCATTTGCAAGCGCACGAGTGCGACCGGCACGAAAAAATGTTTGATAGCTCTGAAAGCACAAAAATGGGACCGGTGGTAAAATAAAACGAGAGATATTCAATCCGCAGGAGCTCAAATTTTCCAATATCTCTGCATAAAAAGACCTTGGAGTCCAACAGCATAGCCGAACAACGATAGGAGGAAGCCTAGCGAATTTGCACAGCCTGAAAAAAGTTTAAGTTAAATGGTTTTGAGATCACCTGCAGCGTGGCTTGGTGGTGCGGCCGCCGCGTTGGTGTTGTTGGTGCTGGTGGTGCTGTTGCTCCTCACAGCGAGAATGCATCCCGGGCTGCTGGCCTCCAAGGGGCTGGACGGCTCCGACCCGGAAGATGACTGCGACACGGGCTCCAATTTTATGGAACTGTCAGAGGAACGGAGAGAGAGAACGAATGTATTAATAAAAATAGGTAAACAATATGTACCACAGTGGACAAATAAAATTCACGCTAAAATACTGCTCCGCGACGGGGTTAGGGAAATGTAGGGACCTAAAAATACTGTGGCAAAACATGGAACCAGGAGGTGAAATTAGACAAATATCAAACAATACTATAGAGAAGGATTCAAATCGTGGCCTCAGCAGTGTGAACCATGCATGCAACCCACTAGAGAACCTGAGGTTCCACGCAAGAATGAGGTACTGACTAATGGCAGTAGAAATAATGAAAATATTACCAGTATTCGGATTGCATGAGTTTCAGTTGGCAACAAGGATGTTATTTATCCCTACACGATATATGTATTTCAAAAAAGCTTGAAAAAATAAGAGAGGAATGCTATCGAATAAAAAACTTCCTTCCCATACATTATTAATTGAGACTTTTCCACTGTTCACACAGGACGAGACACTTGGATAATGCCTCGATCCGAACATTTGATCCACTTATGTAGCGGGACTCGTACTCGCGACATATGAGTTTCAATGCCAGAGCGTCACCAGCCTAACTACCGATTTCCATACAAGATATTAATGAGAGCATTACATTTAGACATATAGAACGTATAAAATGAATAATTTTCTTTTTTAAAGGTCAAAGTTTACGGCATCGTAACAAAAACATAATGGCAAAAAAAATCTCCGAATACCCATTTCGAGAGATTTCAAGTTGGGCAACACAAAGTGCCCAACAGCATGAAGGAACAACTCTTCCCTTTTGATTTATAAATTCAAATATGAGGTTTCCATAAAGGTTTCCTGGAATTATATTATGAGGAAATCAAAAAGCGGAAACCATTCAAATGAACATATATGCTTGATATGATCATTTTTGATCACGCTGTTCAAGATGATCGCGAATACAAAGTATTCCATTGGAGGGCAATAACCATATAAAGGAAATTCCGGGAGATATCTAGAATTTTGTTAACCATATGAAATAATACGAGTCCACGTCCAGCATCTGCTTAAAAAAAGTTCCTCTCCCTCTTCATTCTATGCACCACATTCTCTACTTGTTTCACTCTCGTAATATCACCATTATCAACTGGCACAGGATTCTTTTACCTCAATCGAAGTTTAAGTATGGTGTTTTGGATCTTGGAATACATAAGTAAAACTAAATCGTGATTGATAAGATAAAATTTTTGATCGTTTAAGAAAAGAGACTGCGACACACATAACCATCATACAGGGAGAAAAGGTATATGAAAGAACGATAAGATAAGACTTGTTTCAGTCCCGACAGAAGATAAAGTCACCATTGAAATTCTGGCCCTCCAATTTTCGTTTAACCAAAACATTTTCATTCAAAAGTGATCAAATGAGAAATGAGCTAGCTAATTAAGAAATAAATTTAAAACTTTCATCTCCTTCAACTGTCACTTAATATTTGAGAAATACGGTAAGCCCTCTTTACATTGAATTAGACTAAGACCTCATATTACGAGAATAACGAAACAAAATTGAATACCTGAAATACAATCGAACTTTCATTACATTTGGAATATCCGTGGCATAGCTCATACGTCAGCACGACCCACATATACTCGTTCATGTATACTCCTTCACGAAATACTGAAAGAGTGTTTCATACCTGATATGCGCGTAATTTTTAAATAGCATTAAATACATAACTATGCAAACAATTCCTTAATTGGGATGACAGGGGACGTATTTATGTAGCGCTTCTGATACATATTTTCCCTACCTCAGAATACTATTTCCCTAGTTCAAAAATATTGACAAATAGTCACATAAAAATTGTAACTATTCACATTGCAAGGTTCAGAGAATTTATGCAATAGAACAAAGCGAAATAGTGATTATAAAAACTAAGAACAAAAAAAACATAAAGGGGAATAAGCCGAAGTGGAGCACAAAAAAGAGAATGACGAGTGAGTGCAGACCTGAAATTCGTTGATTAAAAACTCCAAATAGATTGCAGTTTGCGAGAGCGAACAAATAATGTAACAAGTTTGGCAGAAAGATTAAAAAATGCGTCCAAATAAAAGCGGAAACAAGGATGAGGAATAAATATTAACGTCAAAAATCAGGTAAAGGCTGGGAGAGTGTCAGCGGGAGGGTTCCATTTAGAAGCTACATTTTGAAGGTGAAATATGATATGGAGATAATACGTCACCGATGGAACATATAAATTTCATGCGATTTCAGCCCAGGGGGGTGAGAATTCCCATATTCCTAATTGTATCCGGAGGATACAAACACACATGGGCTGTTCAGCCCTAGTTTATAGGGCAAAGACTTGCTGTACTTACATAATCCGATAGCTTTAATTTTGTTAAGCAACACAAAAACTATAGAAGCCAAGCATTTAAGATACCATTTCTCCTCAAGTCATTTCACCGATGTAACCTACGAGATGTAACCTCTTGGTATAAATTTACTTTCGAGAAATGATCAACATTTTATTTTTTGCTAAGTCGTCTTCCCTTAAGAGAAATGAAATGTTTCATGACTACTGCGACCTGTAAATCCGATACAAAATGTTTTTCCCGTGAAATTATAATTTAAAGAATTGATATAACTCATATGTTTATAATGAGAGTAAAATGTTACTGATTAATGATACATTAAAATTGGCTCGCCGCAGCCAAACAAAAATTAATAAAGAGGCATTTCGTCTCAATTTGTATTACTTACATGCAAATCTAACGTGATCTTTAGTTTGAAAAGCTAAACTACAAACAAGCACTTTTAAAAGTTTTGGCTTACGAAATTTGAAAGCACCACAATTTCAGAGGTCACGCGTGGGAAGAGTCGTTTAAAAATACGGGTAAAATTAACGCGTACGTTTTAAAAATCGGGGTCAAAATCACCAGCCCCTGAAAAAAAGACGCTGCAAATGCATAACATAGCCACCAAGATAGGAGTACTGGTAATAATTTATTGATTAGTAACAATGCTATTGCAAGGCTATCTTAGTCGATACAAAAGGATATCGACTATTTTTCAAATTGAAAAGAGAGTCTATATGAAGTAGTCTTTAATAACAACGACGCACATTAGCCACCCGAGTTCTTTTCCATTCTTTCCCTGCCCATTTAACCGATTTTGAAAGGAAAGCAAACAAGTCTCAAAGCTTTCCGTCGACCCGAATGATATGAAAAGCTTCAATCATTCCGAAAATGGGAGGTAGAAAACGGCGAACGAAACACTGAAATTTGTTCTCCGGAAAGGAAAGTAGGAACAACGGCAACTGCTCTTCCTCCCTCTCTCTCTCCTTCCAAAACATTTTTTTTTCTCTTTTTTTTTTAATCGCCTCCCAAAATGAGCGATCGCGGTTTTGTAGTTCCTATCTCCCCCTTCTTCATTGGAAATCTGTCATACGGAGAGAGTTTCCGATGTTACGCGCGTATAGTATACATTGATTGTTTAAAAAAAAAAATTTGGTCCCATTTTCTCTTCCTCCACTCTAAAATGTATGGGCGTGATGGATTTGTCGGCGGCAGATGAGAGAGGGAATCCGCATTAATGCTCGCATTCGGGGCATCAGCTTCAGAGAGCGGCAAAAAAACTACGAATTCAGTTGATACAGCGAATGGTGATTAGAAATATAATGTCTAACTATTTTCTACAAATAGCTGATAACTTAAGAACAGTCATAATCACGAGTCCTTCAATCCTAAGATTGGTTAACTACAGCCCGCCATTCTTCCATACCTCATGCAAAATTAAATTTTGCTTGGGTAAAAATTGACTTTAATTAGATGGCACGAAATAAACTTAGTAGTTACAGCACCTAAAACCTGCATGTATACTGTTAAAAGTTCAACATCGTGTTTTTTTAAAAGGTTTTCAATGCTAAGAGGGTTGAAATAGTCCGGGCTCCTCTGCATCCCCATCTAAATCCTTTGCAACGCTGTTTCATCGTCGGTTTCCGCGGCGTTGAGATGAATGTTTCTGCATTTTCGGGTGTCCACCGCGCGGAAAACGGCGTAAGCGGTGGACACACAAAAATGCAGAAACATCCTTTACAAAGCTCTCCCCGATTGCTTTTTGTTTCTATTAAATAACCGTTTCTTAGTTCTCGTCGTAGGAGTTATCATAAAGAGTCATTTAATCCTAAAATTTGTTGACTGCAGCCTTCGGTCTACCCTGTCCCCGGCTAGTTCCTTTGCGCCTTGATAGCTTTTCTGCTTCATATTCTGATTTTTCTGATCAACGTATACATTCCTCGATTTCTTTAATGGGGTAAATGCATCAATCAGGCAAACATATTTATCCAGGGGAAGAAGACCGAGGGATAAATACATAAGCCAGGTAAATGAACTCGCAGAACTTTCCCCTCCTTGTGTAATTTATAACGAAATGATTGCGTCTCCGGGAGTGTCCAGTAGGTACACCGTGTTCAATTTTCGATCCTGATTTTCTATGGAGATCTTTCTTCTTGCAATTTTTAGCATACCTCCTCATTCTCACTTCATCCTAAATAGGAATTATGAGCATCATTTCTGATCCGTTTTTCCAATCATGCACCGTTCAAATTCACCATAGCCCACATAAATGTTTACGCATACTGCTTTCCCGTCTCAAGTCGTATCTTCTTTGAGTATAGTAGCTGCTATAAAAAAAAAATATATGCACTTACAAGCAAAATACGTCGTGCGATTCACGCTTAAGAAATTTGAATGGTGATTATGATAGTTAATAGTGATAATATGTAGGTGTGGTGGTTTGATGGTGAGAGTATTGTCCTCTTATTATGAGACTCCGGATTTGAAACCCGATAGTGAAGGAGATTTTTCAATGGAATCCTGATCCCTGGCGTTGTTTGAGTAGCACTTTAAGGGCAGTACTCTGCCCAGCGGATGGGACGCTAAGGCGTGTATCCAACGATGTCATTCGTCAGGAGTATAATAGTTGTAAGTATACTCAAGAAGTAGACTGTCAAATGGATAGATTTCAAATGACGCTTTTGCGAACATTAAGGGATCGTTGTAATGTTATTAAGAATGGTGGTTCCGGCAGGTATCCTAGTTCGTCCGTATCCAGTAACGAGTTTTTTAATTCAGCCAAGCACTTATTAGTAGCACTTCTTGCATGATTTTTTTATTTTTATAAAATTCTAATAACTCCAAGGGGTCATTTACTTTTCAAACCCATTAATACGACCATGTAGTTCTTAATTATTTCAAAGCTTCTGCCTTCGCGCGCTCTTCATGAAAATTCACTCGACTCACAGCCAACAACACAGCGACACAAACTCCTCAGATGGCTAGCAAGGAAGTATGTAGACATAGCCGTAGATTTAATAACTTTTTCTTGTTCCAACTTCAAAGGCATTTTCAAAGTAATCAGATACGGTAGAAGCTTGATTCAGATGTAAAAACTGTTTTAGATAAAAACGATGAAAATTATTATGCTCATGAAATTACACTATAAAAATATTTCCTAAAGCCCTTAGCAAGTTCAAGGAAAAATCGGTGGGAGTAGTACGGACCTGCGTTATTTCCAGGAAATGTATAACATCCGCAGGCACATCTTGTTTGATTTGAAACTCATTTTTAGAAAAAAACACCTGAGTGAATGAACGAACAAGAGGCAAAATTAAATAAAACTATAATTAATTTCAACAATAATTGTTTGAGCAAAGGTATTTTGCTTCCCAAACAAATTCACATACTAGAGATTAACGTTTCTGGTGCTGGAGGGCGAGAAAAGGGTATATTATTGCTACCGTGTAAATGTATAAATGAAAATTCTAATACCTAAATAGCATTATTTTACGCTGTTTTCAAAACATAGGATTGAGTTGGTCATTCAATATGAAGCTGAAGTCTGCGAGCTCAATTGAGAGGTACAATATTTAATTAACATCTAAGATCTCAAATGAGAAGTGAATGGCTAATCTCCCTTAGTAATGAATGGTGACGGCACTCAAATGCATTACTAAACGTCTTAGGATATTCACTAGGACGAAGTCATGTCATCAAACACGAAAAAATATACAGAAATCAGAAGTAAATTTCTTTAATACAATAAGATGTCGTTCACATCGTTGCCTTTGACAAGCTGATGATCAAGAAATAGGTTACCTGTTAACATCGGTTTGACAGAGACTTATGGAGTTCGGGGCACTAAAGAATGAGTAAAAACAATAGAATATACCTTACATATTACTACAAATAAAGAGTACCTTAAATATTACTGCGCATGCCTTAAAAAAGACTGCTTTCACAGATTGCATATCTAAGCCTCCAAAAAGTAAAGCTAAGGAACTAAACAACAATAAGTCGAAAAATATATTTCATACAATATATTGTCTTGGCAAAAATAATTATTTTCAGTCCGAGGAGCTGAATATTGTCTAACGAACCCAGTTTGACGTCGATAGAAATAGCTATTCACTGATCATTCATGAGGAGGATTGGCGACTTTACACCTGTTACTATATGATTTTTTTGAAACATAAAAAAAGGATTCTAGTATCAGTTTTTTAAACAAAAAATCTCTGAAACTCGCTGAAAATATCCACATTATTATGTTTCAAAGAAACGAAAAAAATAAATAAAAAATGACATGGCTTAAATTCAGATCCAAACTCCTTAACGATCGATCACTTTAATGGCTCGAAGGGTACAAATTTGTGTCGCGAGCAGAGACCACATTGATTATAAAAAGATAACTAAACCGGACTTATTGCAATTAGTCATGAATAATTGCTAGATACACGATGAAAATATTCTTCATAAATCCCTAGAAAAGGCGTTTAAGACGATATCTCTGAAATCTCAGTTGAATGTCAACGTTGAAAGTCAAAGTTGAATTTTGAATGTCATTCAAATGTTGATAGCGAAAGAACGACACAGTCGAGCTTCAGACAATGGCTCATTAACACCAAAAATAGTATATATCCGCTTAAAGCACATGCAACAACGGCCAATATAGGTATCGATTGGTCGCCGACAGCACCAGAATGCCGTCTCACTTGATCACCAACGGTAGGCTTAAGCTTGATAAACCGACAGAAGTTTAATTTCAAAAATAAGTAAACGATGATCGCAGTCCTCTCATAGCTAGCCTTAAAATGTGGCAACGTACACGCAGTACACTTGTGTATCAAGGCATTCCCTGAGAGACCAGAAAAGTTAAGTACACAATAAAAAATACAATTCGAGGGAGTTGTATAATAAATATGGGCAAGGTCAACTGCATTCATTCATCGGGTTTACATGAGTAAGTTACATCACCAATATTATTAAACCGCATCGTCATATTTTCTAAGACGAAATATAACCTCCATTTAATTAAGGTAATTGAATCGTATCATTTAGTTACACAAGGCCTTAATTATGTTTGATTCACTTTGCTTCCGTAAGTCTCTCACTATTAGGTTACCGTTCAAGTCTCATGAGAAAATTAGTGATACAAGAGGGGATCCTAACAACATATGGTACTAATAGCTTTAGCCAATACCATAATTACAATTAGTAATTGCTTTAGCACTCCTGGCGCCATATATATTTCCACTGAGAGAACGTTAAAATATAGGTAGATTCAACAGAGATTCCTAAAATCATTCCAACAAATGTTTCCCTTGTATCAGAACTTTTGGCATGGTATTTTCAGAAAAAAACAATCTTTAGGTTTAATATGACTTTAAAAGTCTGGCGTATGTATGATTTAATCATAAGAACCTCATAAGAATATAAGAAATGCGAATATCAGTAGATAAAACCAAAATCTAGCATTAAGTATGCATGAGTATGACTAATATACGTAGTTACATGGGTAAATCCCAAGTAATTTTAGCTCTGAGGGAATTAATCAAACTAATATTACAATGCCATACGCAGAGTAAGAAGTTTCCTCAATAATATCCGAGAATTATCGTCTGACACCGGAAACTTAGCCACCTCCTTATTTTGTCCATCCCAAAGGCACTGCGTTCGTAAGGTGGGCCAGACGTTACGGAGTCAGACGATAATTCTCGGATATCATTGAGGCAACTTCTTACTATCTAACTTCATAGTGAATTGAATCATTGGCTATGGAGGAGAGACGTTCACATGAAAAAAATATGAACTCTTGATTGAGAAAGGGCAAAGGAAAAAATCTATGAAAAGTGTCTTTGAAAGTAGTGTCACTACGATAGAAGAACTAATTTACCAACATAGTTGTTTCCACTCTAATCTGAACTAAATCTATCTAACCCCAGTCCAGAGCTCCAATTACAACGTCCTTAACACTTTCACCGTCTATTCAAGACCACTTAACAAGCCCCGCCCGTCTGTGCCGATAAGAATATTTATAAGATCTTATAAGCAAAATATTTTGCACAAAATTTGCGACTCAGTTCCTACTTGCAAAATTATACACTACGGTGATCTTAATTATAAATCATTAATCTTTGCGAATGGGCTATGAGAATTAATCGCACTAGCTGAACGGTGTTTAGACACTGGTGGAACGATTTCGACTAGTGCCCATAATCAATTCAAAACCGTTAATTGCTTTGGGCATTTTTATAAAGTCCGTTCCGTTCATTCGCATCTGTCTTGTAAGTAGCCTTGGCTACGGGAAATACATTTTTGTATGGATATCAATGATTTGCGTTGGAGGACCTCCGTCAAGATGCGCTATGCCCGGCTTTGGGCATCGTTAAGATTAAATGCAGTCAGTCGATGTTTATCAACCACGATCATCGCTTCACTGAAGACCAAAGCATCGCAGATCAATAAATAAATATATCAAGAGGTAGGAGAGGCTATGTGAGTTGCTCTAGATATGGACTCTGTGCCACAGGTAATACCCACTTACACGGAGAAACACGCCTCGAAGTAAACGGAAAATTTTCTCCCTACGGAAGCAGAAACGCAACGGAAGAAATCAATATTGGGTCCACAGAGCCCCTTACGATTGAAATACCCGGATAACCTAAAGTGAATCTCTGACTTAAAACAAAGAAATACAACTGAGATGGCGCCGTTCTTAGAGTATACCCTTCTAACACCTGACGCATAAATGTACGCAATCCTTTGGCCCATGACTTACGCAGTCTATAGGCCTAATAATCTTGATACGTGCATAGGACTGAAACACATCTCCTTGACAGCTCTGGACAAGCAAAACTATGTCAGCCCATGACTTCACCTGTAGAGCAGTAAAAATCAACAAAATATTGAGGTACATTGTGAACAGCTAAGTATGAGAATTCTCTCTCCCCGACACTTTGGCCTCTGACTCATTCATACTAGAGGTCGAATAATCTTGACTAGAACCTATAGCACTAATACCGATAGAGAAATCCTTGGCTGCTTTGGAAAAGTAGTCCATTGCTTCACGGCGTGAGTTTCATTGCTAAAAGGCAAAAGCGATAAAATAATGAGATACATTGTTGAACAACCAGGTATGAGAGTTCTCTTCCCGAACACCATTTAAGAATATAGAAAAAAACAGATCGCAACACTAATCTATCAAAACAGACTCATCCTCATACTTTCGCATAAATAATGTCCAAGCACCCCCAGCCACAATCCGCGCAGCGGCTTGCATAAGTAGTAACTACGTAGAGCGAAAACTTAAAAAGTAAATCCCTGCCTTAAAGCAAAAAGAAAAACAAAATGAGATGGCGCCGTTCATGGAATTATCCCTGCTAACACCTCAAGAATAAACGCGCTCAAGCCTTGGGCTCTGACTCATGCAGCTAAGAGTTAGAATAATCTTAACTAGCACCTGGAACTACATATACTTAATTAGAATTCCTAGGCTGCTCTGGGCAAACAATACTATTTTAGTCCTTCAGTGCATTGTTAGAAAACATAAAATAAAATGATCACCTGCCGAATGTATAAGTATCAGGTTTCCTTCACCCACCCTAAACCATTGAAGACCAAATCAAAAACAAAGCAATACAATAATACGACTTTCCATCCCTATCCTATTCCAAGACTTTCTTTTTTAAATCCTGTCACTTTCATCCAGGCTGCTGTCCTAAGATCTCACCTACTGGAGGGACGCCTCGCAGACATAAGACGTACACTGTACGGAAAAGCACAACACGCAGTGAGGAAAAAAATTGTTTTCTCTCCAAAACGGAATCAAAATTGGAGAAATCAATACCCGGCCAACAGAGGCACTTACGACCGAGGTGCCCGAGAACCCTAAAAGTGAATCTCAGCCACAAAATAAAAAAAAAGAAGACCTAACTGAGATGGTGCCGTTCTTGGAGTAGGTAGGTATCCCCGGCTAACACCTCACGCATACACGCGCTCAACCCTTTGCCCCCTGACACACGCAGCTGAGCCCCTTAAGAGCTCACGCTTTACACTCCCAACTCCGCCTCCCAACCACCCACCAATCAATTCCCTCCTCCCCCCCCCCCCCTCATCGCACCTCGTCCTCTGCCAGTTCCTCCTCTCCCCCCTCTCGCACGGTTTATTCGAGAGCAGTCGACCATCCAGCCCTTCCCCTCCCTCTCTCTCTCTCTCTCTCTCCCCACACCACCCCCTCCCTCCCACGGCTCGCCGCCCTCCCTCTCTCCCCACACACATTCTCGCCAAAAGGGGTAAATCCCTCGATTAAGGGGTGGATTCGGGAGCAGGTGAGACGGCTGAAAACAGCTGGGTGCCTCCTCCTCTTTATCCTCCTCCTACCTATTCATACACCATTCCAGTAGGCGGAGGCGGTGGGAGTCATGGTGGCTCGGGGAAATGTGACCGTAATGTTGATTCGGAATGGATGACGGCGAAATCTCGGCTGGTCAAAATCGAGCTCGTGCCCGATACCTAAGCGTCGCTCTCACCACCAATCGAGGGCCAATTCTGCAGCTGGCTGTTCTTCAGCTCATACTTTACGTACTTTTTTGGCACTTATCACTGAGCCATCGGCGAATACAAAAATAAAAATTCATTTTGATTTTCACCATTTAGCTCCCTTGTTGATGTATGATTCATTCGTATGACCAGTTGCCTTCACTATCTTTAACGCAGGCACACACACATCACGCCGCTCCCTTTCGGGCTGGCCACAGTCAACAGGGCTTAATTCTCGGTGTTAAACATTTACAACATAAATCTAATCCATAATAATCGTCTGGCTACTGACTATCCTTTCACCGGTTTATAACCGGGAGATTCCTGTTTTGGAAAGAACTCACCTAAAATTCTCGAGGTGTGATTTGACGGGCATCGGAGATTCGTAGAAAACCGCACCACCAAGCCTTTGTTACTTTCATACGCCTATCAGTTTAATAGAAGGAGAGTTCCGTCCACAACTATCATATATCTATTGAGTTGATCGATAAGGGATCACACAATAAGGGATTACACACCTACTCCAACTCACTATTACGGCCAATGCGTCTTATCTATATATGGTCATACTGCACTCTCAAAGAGACATTCGTAGGTTGTTTACACAACTTTCCCTAATTATTTCATATCTTATCACAGGGCTCTCACTATCCTCTCCATGTCAGCCATTTCTAAGCAGCATGTTCCACTATTTTCCGATATATTTTCTAGACTAAACCGGTATTGCATATTTAGTCAAAGATTCCCAATGCCAACTCGCTGAAGAAAAATAATTCATAGTGATTATGGACTTAGGAGTTGAAAGAACCTTGCATTCTAAGACCCTCCCTAAATATAATGATCTTTATCTTAATTACTTTTTTAAACGAAAATGACAGGTGTCAGCAAAGCTTTGAGAAAATATTAGGAATCATTGCAAAATTCTAAACACTTGTATCACAACGCAAAGATCTCTCTTCTTATTGGTGATTTTAGCTTTGCAGAACCTCAATCATTGACCAGACACATTTTGTTACGGAGCCCACAAAATCCTCTTCATCAAACTCAGTATACCACGCTCATGAATCTCTCATCACGTCATAAATTACAAGTTTAAACGGAGAGGAATACATTTATCAAATCAATCGAAGTATACTTGCTAAATAAATCACTAAAGTATTTGATTTTATTTAATTCCTTATACACTAATTTCCTAAGCAACCATTGGGTAATAGTCAAGGTTAACTCATAGGAAAAAAAATGAGGAAGATTTGAATGTTATCGGAGAGGAAAGGAGGTTGACAGGAGAAAACCGAAGGAGGCAGAAAAAGTTGAGGATGTACATAGAGGTAAAGGCATGTTTAAGGAAGTTATAGAATAAAGTATGTTGGGTGTTCGCGAGGAAGAGAACAATATTAATTTTAGACAATATGAGGGGGGCAACATATACAAAGAGATGATTAGGGCTTAAAGCAGTGAAAACGATAGTTTTGTGATGGAAACTCTAAAGATAGAACTTTTCATGGTCATGGTGTTGCTAGAGTCCTTATGATAAAAGGTAGCGCGGATCGCCGCATCATGCCGTCACAATGGTAAATAATGAGACGCCAAGCCCGCAATTCATCTTACCCTGCTCCACAAACAGTGATTGATGTATTTCATTGATCCATAAAATTAAATCCAATCGGAAGCTGTCTCTGCGATGCAAAGTCATTACGTAAACGAAGGCCAAACCGCTATGCCTCAAAATCATGCCCATCTTGCCGGTTTCGCCAAGAACTGTTGTTACGTTATTTAAAATGAGCCTACCACTGACGAACAGAGGCCATTGATGAAAAATTACATGGTAGCGGGTTTTTAAGTCGTGATCATTATTATTAAGAGTAAAGGTAGGTTTAGAAGCACAATAGTTATTTATAGATGAAGGCCCAAACCTCCTGACACGATTATGGAATAAAATTTGAAAGTAAATATTTCCAAAAGAACTTGAGGGAGCAGAGATTATGCAATTAGAACAAATGAAACATAAATAGCCCATGTTAGCAATGTAGTGAGGCTGGAGAATATTACACATATATACAACTTGAGGAATATGGAATCCAGGAGTTTCAACTTGAGGAGGGCAAAAAAGTACTCTGTCTCATTCACTTAGATAAGGAAAGGAAATATTATAAATGGCAATATGGAGGTAATTCAAGTAGCATTTGTCCTACTAATACGGCGTCGGAATTGAGAAGAGTCAATTGTTGAGTTCCTGACTGTGCTTTTCAAACGGTCATGAGCCGACCTGAGGCCGAGTTAAAGCGGCAAAAAGAAGAGAGGAGGAAATGACGACATTAAATTCTGAAGCAGAAAAGAATGTAATAAATAAAAAAAACATTGGATAGATGGTGGGAATACTGATATGTACGAGAAAAACTACAAAGGAATCCAAGATGAGGCTTAAAATCAAAGTCGTCATGAGGAATCCCTGGATTTTGGAAAAAGATGAAAAGAGTTTGAACGGAGAATAACATCCTAAATATCGAGAACCAGGGAAAAAGGAAACATGAAAAGAAGTGGGAAAGCATAAGTCGAATACCTAGAGAACCCAGGAGGTATAGATATGTTATAAAATGAAATAAAATAAAAAAGTTAGACGTTAGAAAATTCGTGAGGAAAAAAACGACAGGGCAAAGGAAAGTTCGAAGCAGCCTTTGAACAGCAAGAAATGACTCAATAGAAGCTAATGCAAAATGTAGAGTGAGTACGGTGACATATAATACAATAACGAAGAGCATAAGTAGATTTGGAAATATCAACAGAGTTGAAAAACTAAGATAGTTACTAAGTGAAGGACTAAAATAAAAAATGATTGAAGAGTAATACTTATGCTAGCTTAAAAGCCATACGATACTATTCCCCGTTCTACTAATTCTAAAGCACCGTTAAGAAGGACCGAAAGGGCAAAAAATCGATTATATTTCTCCCGAGACCGTTTCAAATGACAAAGAGAAGTCTTAAGCACTTGTATTCTAATTTATTTTTCTATTTAAAAGAACGAAATAACTTTTTCACAACGTCAAAAAAGTGCTCCTTATCAATAATAAGATAAGACAACCCTGGCAGTTAAGCCTGACGCAGTTAAGAGGCGAAGATCATATGGAACCATCGACAGGAGAATGGAATGAAAAGATTAAGATTTACAAAATAAAGATTAAAATGAATTTATATGATCAGTGTCAAAAGATAAGTTATAATCACGTTAAGCTTAATATTAATAGGAAAAGATCAGAAAAAGAAAGAAAATTCTTAAAGATAGCAGCCCAACAAACTTTCATACAAATTATGAATTTCGGGAAAGTGCACGAAATATTGGCTGATAAAAAATACTATCATTAATAAAAGTTGAGACCATATGACCATAGAGACGTACATAAAGACCAAAATCCTGGGATTAACTTACTGCAGGGCATAAAATTAGGATTACAAAAAAGGGAAGATGAGCTCTTACATCGGTCGTTTACAACATTTACAACATAAAAACAAATGTGGACACGGACATCATTGAAAGAATTCGTATTAAAAAAATAAACCTCCGACGACATAGCAGTCACAGTAGGGGTAAGTACATTAGTAGAATCTTGGTGAAATACAGAAGCATATGGACATATTCGCGGTAATAGGTGATCAAGAAGCAAAAAGATAACCAAGAAGAGTGTTCGCTGCGAAAATATGGTATCTGGTAAAGTAAAAAGAACGAGTACCTATTACACGAATTCTGTCAATTCGGGCGAGGGATTCCCACCAGAAGAAAAAACGACATCGTGAGAGAAATAGCGTACATAAGGCTAGTCATATTTATTTTTTTAAACTTGATGGAAACTCAATTCATAAGCTTCGACATTAGATATTAATAAATAGCGTTAGATACAACATGCTGAGACCTGACATGAAATATTTGAACAATGTATTACATATGATGCAATATCATAGACAAATTACAAATTAATCTTAAATCCCACAGGAATGTACTATTCAGGCACTCTTGATTGATAATCCGTCGGTTATAGGCTTTGAGTCCCATCCATGTGAACGATTTCACGCCCTCGGGCATAATTTTGGAAATCGATCAAGCTGTTTGTCATTGTAACCACCACATGTGAAATGCCCTAGGAATCGTTTTCATTGAAATCGGAAAATGAAATATTAAAAACCTATTCAATCTACGCTCAGTGAAAACAAGCAGCATCTTCCTTACGAAATGTGCTTGCCAGGTGCAGTGAACTTCGGTTTTCATCGAAATATAAACTGTCACCCCGTGATTTAATTCGGAAAAAAGATCACTCGGAACTACTAGTAGGATGGTAATTCACATGAAATTACCAAATATTCATCAACAACCCACCAAGGAGAAATCAAAATTGAAAACACTAATTTGGCGATTGTGGACGTTGCATTAGGATCGCAGATAAAATACAGTCAATGGAAAGGAATTACAGACACGATCGAAAAATACTATGAAATATGAGGCATAGAATGAGGGGAATTACTTATACTGGAACTCTTAATTACTCAGGAATAAAGATAATTTACATGACCATTTTATTCATCTTCCACGAAAAAAACGAGGATGTAGTGCGCATTCTAGGTACAATGCCTCTCATAAAATCCGCTTCTATATCGTCAGATTAAGTTTTTTCCGAGCGGAAATTGCACTTATTGCCTGGTTTACGTTTACTCCCTGGCTCCCACCATTATATCTCGGTATGCGAACACATACTTTAGTTTCGGCTGACCCGGATTCGGGGAGAGAGCCAGCTTGGATTCCCACGGCTCCAAAGGGAATTTTTGCTGCTCTTAGCGGAGCATAGATCTTCCCCATAAACCGGTTAAGTAACGAACAACACTGCGCGATGCCACGCCCCCCCCCCCCCAAGGTCAATAAAATTGATAGAGAAGGGAAAACAAAAGAAGGCCCGTAAAAAAAGAACAAAGACCGATTCAAACGCGGGAGTTGGAAGCGAACTGGATCACGCATGCCGGGGAGCGAGTGTGAAAGGATACGGAATCCATTGTGTTGAGGAAGCAAGCAGGGTTGACAACCGTGAAAAGAAAAACTGAAAATCGACAAGCGAATGCCAACTAAGAGAATAAATACGCTCGATTCCAGAAAATGAATTTTTATATTTTCCTCGAGAAGTTCCACCTAAGGCGAAATGTAATATGACACTCACATAATTTCACAGAGCGATTTAACTTTTGACTAACCGCAATACGAACTTTATGAACTACGAAACTATTAACTCTAAACCATAATTACTTCCATATAAAACGTACCACGTAAAGCAATAAACATATAAATAGTCGGTAAACACATTATAACACATGTGAGATAAAAATTACTAAGACAAAAATGTATCCAAGGAAATCTTTTTTTTTTGTGATTATCACTTGAAAAATGGATCTCAGCATTTTAAGAAACCCGTCCGTTACAATATGCAGAAACAGTTTAAATCATGTCCTCGGGAGGAAATTCCAAGCAAAAGGCTAAGAGCTCGCCCCCAGGTAATGCGGAAAATCACGCATTAAAAATGTGGAGTAATATCTCTAGTAGTCAGTTAATAAGGTAACACAAATATTCAGTGTTTCTATGCAATTGAGAAGGGACAACGGTGATCATTTCCATGTTGAAGAAAAATCAGGTAATACTCCAAGCGGAAGAGTAAAGACCTATTACATAGATTTCCCAGTTACCCAGAAACATAGCTGTTTTGAATTTTCCTAACACTCTTATGAAGTATTTTAATTTCCCACATTAACTAACACATTACAAACAGGAAGTGAAATTAGCAAAATACCAGAAAAGTGTAGTAGCGCGTAAGAAATTGATAAAAATAGGTAATACACGAAGGAAAAGAACACAGCATTAAAGGACAAAGTGAGAAATAATATTTCTATACAATGGCACTCGCAGAGGCTACTTAAGCCAGTCGTTCAGAGGTGTCGTGCCTACCATTCGCTACTGTGTGTATCTCAACCACGAAACTGGAGCATAAAATGAGAAGGGAATATAGAAGTTGCAATAAATTACCAAGAGTATTAGTAACAGTAAGCCACGCAGGAAATGAAATAGAAATTTACTCAGCATTGCGAAGAAATGTAGATAAGTAAGAGCCGTCGCATAAAACGCACGCGAGTTCTTCTACAAATACATTCTGAAAATGTTATAATTCTTCTTTATAATATTCCTTTATGAGTTCTTAAAAGTCCAACATTCAAACTACACATACGTCCACGCAACAGAGCAATCAGCTTTGAAGAGAAATCTCTCATTTTCCTCCATCTGTAAGCCTACAAAAAATTATCATAGCAAAAAAACATTAAAAGAAACAATTCTTAGCTGTTAATTGCTCGCAGTAACTCTTATGGGAAGTGACCTGTGCAAACAAATTTCTAACGGAACGAGGCCATTTAAGCCCCTTAGCTCAAAACCACAGTCATTCGGGAAGCTGAAGAATCTCGACCGAGTACCGCATTTACCACATTCCTCTGCGAGACAGGTCGCCGAAAATAGGGTGGATGAGGCGGAAAATCCGCCAAATTGGCAACACTGAAGTTGTACGAGGAAACGGAGGAGAAGAGGCGGAGGGGAAGGAGGGGGAGAGGGACTAGTCGGCAAGTTCTCAGGGTTGCAGGGGCGGAGAGAGGTGTAAAGAGGTGTAAGGGTTGAGGGGGAGGGGGACAATGGTGCGGCCAAAGATGGGAGCCAATAGGAGAAGCGCTTCACGGCACACATCGTCGTAGTAGTAGAGGTGCATAAGATGGGGGAAGGAAGAGAAATTGGGTCGGGAGTTTCGGTTCTCCCTGTACTGCGCTGGTGTGTGAGCGTGAATGTGCAGGCTCTCAGAGGGATTCGAAGGCATAGGAAAGGTATAAACGAGTCAGAACTAGATGGGGATAAGAATGGGATATGGACATTAAATACCGAATGAAATAAAGAAAATTCAAAGAAAAAACGTTAAAGGACTGAACCGCAATTGGAGGAGCGGTCCGTTATAACTCGAGTAAAATCAAGAAAATTCATCACTCAGGCTCGGGAAAAAAAATTTGAAAATTCCCTTCGACCACTTCTCTCTGCAGGGGGTCGAATATGTGTAATCCATAAGACATTGCCCTAATCCCTTCCCCAGCAAAAATCGTACGATACGAGAACTCAAAAGTTTAACTCAGATTCAGTTGATCAAATCGTATTTTTCCCCCTAAAAGTTTTACCAACGGCCCTTAGTAAACGATATTAAAAAAGCAAATTAAACTAAGAACTTCAGAGGTGAGCATGGCTGTAAAAAAATTACTGTTTACAGACTGAGAGCGATCAGTGATTGTCTCCTATCTTTAATAATATAGACGTTTTATCACCGTGTATATTTTATTGACACTATAATTTATATGGTGGAATATAAATATTATTACAAATATAATGTATAAAAATAATTCAGATTTATCATTTATAGAATTATTTGTATAAAACCTGATCAAATATCACATTCTCCATTTTCATCATGCATCACAAATCTCAATCTTGTTTGGTCAAGTTTTTTATAAACATTTCAAGTACAGGTAATGGCGGGTGAGTATAATATAGAAGACCAAGATCAAGCAAAGGGGGAGGCAGTACTTCACCAGGATTTTTCAATTTCGATTGCCGGGGTGAGTAGAAGAGAAACGATTTTATAGTAAGGGCAGCAGTGAATTTAAAATGATTCGATGACTAAGAGACATAGTTTTAACGAGGCAAACAAGATAAAAGAAGGCCGGGTAAAACCATCAATGGGTAGGGCATCCGTCCACTAATCCACATTTGCAAATTCAAACCACAAATGCACTATATAGTTACCCTCAACTGGTCCTTATGCGAAGTTACCGTTTCTAAATTAAATTAGCGGTTGGAGTTCCCTAAAAAAACCTATTTCCCGTTATTCTGAAGAATTTATTCCGAAATATCCCTCTTTGAAGCGTCTATCGAATATCAGAACCGATTGATTTCGAACAAGCGAGGGAGTTGGCCGAAAACAGTGACAGAGAAGGAACCTAATATTCATTGCGGAAAGACCACAAGTGATTTGATACGCAGTCACGACCTTGGGTAAGAAGATTTAGAAATTCTTTCAACGGTGAAAATCGCTATGAAAAATCATTTGACTTGACCGGGTTGTCTTACGTTCTAAAGCGGAAAGGTTGAGTTTAACCCCCGCGAAAATGTTCCTGGTCAAGCCAAATGACCTTTCACGGTGAATTCCATCGCATGATGAGTAACCAGTCATAATTACTTTACAATTTTAAAACTAAGTAGTGGTAAGAATTTTCAGTCACACTTTCCTCTTCCAGAAATAGCATGTAAAGAATGAAGTCAGTGTAAAAGGCGCTTAAAATTAGAGCCAGGCGCCGTATAAAGAACCCATTGCAAGAGTAGTATGGCTTTGAAAAATCGAGAACATTAATGGAAAATGCGGTCAAAAAATGGTAAAGGAAGACTCGGCTACGTTCTTGCATAACGTCAGCCGCAAGGTCACATACAGGCAATGAGCTAAGAAGCTTCTACCAAATAAAAACTTAGATAAACCGTAATTGAGAACTGTAGTGCATTGTTGATTGATCTTTTACGACTGCAATAGTGATGAAATTTATTTATGATCCAAATGAACAAAGAAGCAGAATGGGGTGGAGCGCGTAGCCGTACACCGTGTAGATAGCCCTGAAAGAACAGTATTACTTCCTTTGGACGTAAAGTCAACCTAAGGATATCTTTGCCTCACTTGCACACGAGAAAATTTCCTCCAAGAGCGAATTCCTTGCTTCCACACATCCTCTACTACTAAAAATTCCAGCCATCTCCAAAAACCTTATGGTGCAAATGTGTTCAGCTGTCCGTCGCCTTCATTCGAATCGTGTAGATCCCAAAGAAGAACGGAAGCGATTCTTCATTCAGAAATGGTCTTAGCGAGCTTTTGTTTGGAAACTACCTAACAAAGCGGAGTAAGGCATAAGGCAGGTCGGTAGAAGTTTGAGGAAGTAACTTCGGCAGTCCAGGACTCTTAGAGAAGCGAAAGGCGAAAAGCATGGTTTTTTTATATAAGAGCTTGGTGATTAAATTAAATTTAAAGGTAGACGGCATATCTATTTATTTATTAATTTCGGGAGTATTTCCGTTTTATCATAAATAAAAATGATTTCAAATAAAATCGCTATAAACGAGGAATGATTTGTAAAAAGTAGGCGTCAAATAGCTTATAATCGATTCCTTGAATTCTAAGTTTTAGAAAATGAATTACGCTAATGAAAATTCCGAGATTTCAAATGCAGTACCTACTTGCGTAGAGCTTCCCCTTATTCCAGTTGCTGAGAGGTTTGTCTGCTTCGCCACTTCGCAGTGGCAATGGGCAAACATTGTGGACTCTTCTGATTTTCCGTAACTCAAACAATTTCAAGTTTGCTCGGACGGAGATACGGGGGAGGTTAAGGAGCAAGAGAGGGAAGGACAAAGGCCAAATCATAAGGGAAAGCCCTTTCAGCAAAGATAGAATGAATAATATATTCAATACGATGGAGTTTCTTAACTTCACTCCCGCTATGAAGAAACACGACCCATTGGAGGAAGTTGGCTTTAGAAAAGAGTGATAGCACTCAGCAGTCGAAGAATAATGAATCTCTCATCTTATTATTACTCAAACGGACAAAATAAAAGAGAACAACTGCTGAATTGATAGGTACAAATATTCCTACTTTCCATACACCATGAATGACTTCAACAAAACGGGAGCGGGAAATTAATGCGTCAAAATGCACGTCACTTTTCGTCCTTTCCCTCTACCATTTCCTTTTACTGACTCGATCCCTTCCTCATGACAGGTTCCATAACACCCCCTGCCACATGCCTTCGCGGCGGCTCACTAAGTCGCTCGGTCGCAATAGTATTAGTTGACAGGGAGTAAGATCTAGTCCAGTTTAATGTCTTTATTATGAAAGCTTTGAAAAAATACATGCCTCTTTTATTTGAGACAACATTGCAAGATTTATCTATTCCACAGATTAGAGTCGATGTGACTGTTCTATCAAAGAATTTTAGGTTCTCGCCAGCGCTTATCTTTAAAACCCTATGGGTGCGCAGCGTAGTGTAGAGTCAGTGACTATTAATGTTAGCTTGCTTCTCCTTTAACATTTATGTTATTTAACATATTCATGACGAATGAAAGAAAATACTCTTCCACACATTTACTTGAACGGCAAAAATAATTTTTTGTCACTTTGTTAAATTTTCGAAAAATAAGTCTTTCACTCATCATGAATATCAACAACTTCCAGCCGATCCATAAAGATGAAGTTATAGAAATGATATGCGTAAGATTTTTTACAGTCTCGTAAGACTTCTTAAATGGATACGCTTATATATTTGAGGACTGGTTCCACGTCTTGTGTAAATTATTAGAGAACCCTTGACGGTATCTCTTCTGACACTGATGATTTGTTTGTTTTAATCAGAAGGAGTTGGTGAATCATCCCTTTGCGCGATATATTTATGACGTTAATTAACATGTTGGTGACGATGGGCCCTTTGCTTCCTTTAGCAGATAGGCGGTGATGACAATTTCGAAGATTTTGGTCTTAATATTTGCTTCCAAGCGCTGCCTTTAGCACAGATGAGCTGAGGAGATTTAATCATCAAACGTTTAACATTTTACTCCCAGATGTAGGAGCAATAAAAAATACATTCATCATCGAATATTTTTCTCAGTGTATCATTTTCCAAGTGGTAACAGGCACATTGAATGATTTCCTTAATTTCCGTAATTCACCGAGTAATTTTGCCCCAGAGAATCTCTAAAGGTAACATTCCCAGATATGCATATATTTTTAAAAATTTGAATACAATTTTTTACAGCATGAAATTAGATCAGGGCATCGTCTCGAATCAATAAACATTTACATTGCCCAGTGATAAGGGTCAATTAATTGTTCTATCACTACCAACACTTCTTTAGTTTTTCACAGAATGTGACAAAATTTTAATATCCCTTGCTCCCTTCAAACCGATTTCCAAACACAAAAAAACAACAATTAATCTTCTCTAACCCAATCCACACACACTCAACTGAATGGCGTTTTTATATAGTTCTCAATTCAAGCCACAATAAAGCAAAATTAATTAACAATGATATAAATAATAATAATCATAAAATACAATTTACCATAACAATTATTCCTTAAGTGTTTCGATATTCCGTTCACAATCTGGACATACGACACCATGAGTCTACATTTCACATCAACACGTATGTGATATCTTGCCTTGGGGTGAAGAAATGCCTCCTAAAGTATATTCCGCGTGCTGATGCAATTCGATATGAATGTTTGTGAATGCTAGCACTGAGGCTCATAGTTCAGCAGAAATAGCTCTTTCGTTACGGATACATTCACTTTTAACTACGAGCGTGATTATTTGGAGGTGACTTCGTAAGACTTTAGGTCTTAGAAGGTTAGGCGTTAGGAAAGGGTTTCACCAGCTATGTCCTAGCGAATATTGGAATTTTGCAGAGGACGAATGATTTTGGAAAATATCAGCCATTTTGAAGACGCCTATATCAGCAATCGGCTCTGGGAAACCTTCTCGAATACTTATGATTGCAACCGCTTTTCGATGGTTGCCGATTGTCAATAATTGCGGTTTTTATGATTGCCGCTGATAATACATCACCAATATGAATTTTTAGCCAACTTCCGAAGCAAATTACTTTAACTTGTCAATTTTTCTTGTTCAAATAAAATATATTTTTCATGAATATTCACTATCAACGAGTAATCAGCCACATATCATGTAATTAAAGAATAGAAGAGGTAGGAAAATGGATGTGCTTCCGATCTCACTTCTCATACTAGTCAGTTTAATTATTAATTATTTAATTGCCTTAGCTAATGAGTTACTCACCTTTTTAATATCATAACACTGCAGTTAAAAATTGAAAGGCTTAATCGCCTTGTTGACATCCTGTTTGCACGTATAAACCAGAAAAATTTCATATAATTGCATTGAGTAATCTAATCATATTCATTACTAGATGAGGGAGGTTGCAATGAGTAAACCAAGGAAGCATTTTCAATACCCATAGGGGCACCGTCTCCCATATATTATAAGTAAATCTCCAGTTTTATCACTTTGACATGGCTTTTGACATTAAAGTATCTAGGGACACATGCACTAAATCTTGACTCATTAATACGTTTTTAGTCACTTTTTACGAACTTCCGGGCAACACAGAAAAGGTTTTATCAGTCAGTGCAGCTTGAATGGTTGCAAACATTCTAAATTAAGCTGCACGGCTATACTACGTCGGCAATATGGTTTATCACCAACATCGGTAGCCAAAAATAATGAATCATCGAAGAAGACCGAAAAAAATACCTAATTACGGTATTAGCAACTAAGTACATAAGATTTTCGAAATGCAGTCAGCAATTGTTAATAATATTTCACGGCCACCAATTGACAGAAGTTGACGATCAATTAGACCTCGTTATATTACATTTGATTCAACGTTCATCCATTATTTCAATTGAACATTTAGTCGCAGATGACAATCGCCAGCAATATATTAGACGGCAAACAAAGGGACAATTTTTAACAAACCGCGAAATGTCATTACTCATCAATTTTTGTAGTGGAAGGGTATGTCAAGCTTACAAACGTTCCGCCCTAAATGCGAATCAGCAACTTTAGCAATGCGCCACTGTACCCTCCGCTCGCTTTTTGGGAGTAGAGTTTATTCATAACTCTCGCTGAATGAGAAAGATTTATGTGCGTGCCATGAGGTCGTAAAAAAATCCATAACGTTATTTGAGCGGAAAAATGCAATAAACACATTCACATCTAAAAGGGGAAATTATTACATCGATTTTCACTTGTACAATACTTCGGAGGACTAAATTATATAATCCGTCCATTTAATGAGGAAACACCACGTGACTGAATCAAGGGACTTCCTCTCGTCTCTCGATGTCCTGCCTTGCGTATTTAACTCGACTCATGAAGCTGCTGAAAAAATCACTCTGACTATTGATCAAGTCACGAAATCGGCACAGGCGGCCGAGAAAACATGTTTTCCAAATCATTCACTATTAGCTTCTGATTTTGGTTATCATGGATCAAGAGTAATGATCTTGAGCGTTTCAAGAATGTCGCAGATAAATTGTAAAACTGAAAGTATCGTTACAAACTCATTTTAAATAGAAAGTATTAGAGGTGTATGAGACATACCAAAAGTAGCAAAGTCAAAAACGAACTAAAAATGTGATTCATGGAAAAATTAAACTGATTGAGAAAATATTCACAGTTGCGAATCCCAACATCAGATTAAGGTAATGGGGGCTATAATTTAGTAAGTATTCAAAGTAGGCAATATCACTGAAGCAACAATCATGAAAAGCCACAGCCTCGACAGTACTTACCCAACGTTGAAGCACTACCATATTGGTAGTGCTTCAACGGTTCATTGGTTGGTTTCTTAAAAGTTTGTTCAGCTAACATTTTCAAACTCCATTATTCAAGCAACAGAATTTACTCGCAGAAATAACAGTAAAAAGCGTAGTTATCTGAATCGATTTTATATGAATATATAGAGTAGGCTGATACGGGTCGTAAAATGACAGTTATGTCATGATTTCGTATTTGAGATACTTGAATATGTGTCATCTTATCTATTCCGACAGCAGAATTTCACCTTTTCAAACCATATTTTACACAAAGAACAATTAAAACTGAACTTGCAGGTTATTATAGGCACTGGGGACGCTACAGAGCATTTTCTAATGGCATATTGGCTTAAACAAACTCTTACAAGGCACGTAAATCCAAATTAAATTAGACTACAACACTAGTGCAAGGCCCCTAACTGCTTTAGTAGTTGAATAATACGCATGACGCACATCTAGCTGAGAAAAATAACAACTAAAATATAAATTGTTGGCTGATCCGTATCTTCAGTGTCTTGTTTTTTTTTACTTTTCAGAGGCGTTATCAATGACAGCGGTATTTTCAAATCACAAAAATTTAATGGTAAGATTTCTCTTTTGCTTAACTTACGCAGACGAAATCTCAATTCTTCAACCTCAGTAATTTCTTTAACAGATTATCGACAAATTGAAATAAAATTCGTTCAATATAATACATTTTATTCATTAATCTTAACCTCCCATTGCCTAAACTATATGATCAGTTCTAATTATAATGTCTCTATGGGTAACAGCCAAAGCCAAATACTACCCCTTTTGATACACAGACGAGCACACATAACCAAGCCCTTGGAGGTGAAAATTCTACCCAGGCGGGATTCGAACCCGCGACCAATGGTTAGGTAGGCGAGGACTTAACCCCACCGCCACCGGGGTCGGGCCAGTTCTCCAGAAGCGTATTCACTTATCACAGCAAAGCTACCTCTACCGATGAAATACCGAGATTTCGCCCCCGCGTAGTGGCGTGCGATGCTGATTCCAGCAAATGGCTTCTTCGTCCGGTCTCTTGTAATCACTAGCGAACGCGAAACTTCCTGCTTCTCCCCGAGATTGGGCCCGCCTCACTCGGCGACCAGTTGCCGATCTTAATCCGGTCCTGCCGACCCGCCCGCACAATGCGCACGCCGCGGAGAGGGAAGCTTTATCACAAAAAAGAATCTTTGGAGATATAATTGATGGAAAGTGGGACCGAAGGAAAGCAAAATTTAAAAAAAATATATTAAAATGGAGGCTAAAATAGGTTGAAAGTGAAGGTGAAAATAAAAGACACTCCCGCTATGGTAATGGAAATTTACCGTACCAACCAAGGAAGTTTTCTTCGTCACTGATTAAAATTTGCCATACTTGCTATCACAACAAATTATCAGCAAATCACGAGGACTTGGACGAAATATTTAACACGAGTAGCAATCAATATTCCATTTTAAGAGTTTTGTTCCTGTTTTTGTACAGTGACATCTTTTGCGAGGCATGGGAAATAATGTTCATAGCAATCGTTAGGAGAGGCGCTCGTCAGCAGTGACCATTTGCGCCAATAATAATAGGTGAATAGATAAATTATGAAAGGGTTATACGAGGAATTGAGGAAGGGTGGAGAGGAACCTGGAGTCTTCATTAATCTACTCATAACTAAAAAAAACAAAATATCAGAGCTTAAAGGTTCAATCCTACGAACGGAGGGCTGCACTTCGAAGGAATCTCCAAATGGCACCCAAGTAGGGGTTGGGATTCCACAGATAAATCTTCGCCACTGCTGCGATTCAAATCTGTGCCTTTAGGATGGGGAACTAGTACCCTAGCCATCGCAACAACCCATTAACTAGGGAACTAGATGGAGGTTGGCATTGAGAGCAAGAAAGATCGGCATCGTGGGTTAATTAGAAGCAGTCAAGTTAGTGTGGGCGTATCTTATTCCTAGGCATCGTATTACCCGTTTCCTTCTCTCCCATTCCACGAATTCCTCAGCTCCTTCACCTAGTACTAGTTTATCCGCCCCCGAGTACGCTAGTTTAACTCACCATTTAGCCATCCCAGCACTTAAACCCTGATAATCGCGTTTATGCACGATTTATAAACCCAGCGTAAATACCTGAGGGTAGCTGGCTGGCTAGCTTTGGATAAATTGTATGTTCTACGTTTCCGGAGGAAAGCGTTATCTTACGGAAGGCTACCAGCAGGGTTGTTAAAAATCCCGGGTTTAAAAAAAACCCAGCCCACTGGATTATTTTGGGTTTTATTGACGAAAAATTTATGCCCGCATTTTAACATGAAGATATAAAAATATACTTACCAAATGCGTATTCCTACCTATATAAAAACTAAATATGTACTATAAATTAGTTGTACTGTGTATGTGTAAATACAAATATTAGCAAAAAGTTGTTTTACCAACAAAACTAGTTCATATTCTAAACTCGCAATGAAAATATCAAAAATTTGCCGTTGAAGTTATGTATTTCCAAGACTGGTGAAGCATGGGTTAAGAGCTAGGGAAGCAACAACCTATAAAATACGCAACCTTCCAGAATTGTTTTCCATATTATATCTTGGCATGTAACTCTATTAACAGACCTGCCGTTCTCACATATTGCTCGACTATAATTAACAGTAATAATGACAGTATATATCAAATGAGAATTAACTAAAATATTTAAAGTTGAATTGAAAGTTAATTTAGATACCTAAATAAACATTTTACGTCATTTTTGTATTTGGATCGATTATTCCATTTTTTGTACTAAAATATTTAAAACTAAAATATTTAAAGTTGAATTGAAAGTTAATTTAGATACCTAAATAAACATTTTACGTCATTTTTGTATTTGGATCGATTATTCCATTTTTTCTGAGGAAGATTTTTACCTATCAGTTCATCAAAGAACAACGGTTCCCGACCTAGCTCCATGGTGATCATTACTCGAGCAAGTTTGATCTTGGCCAAGAAAACTTCCAGTGAATCGGCTGCTGCTAAGCATCGTTGTACGTGAACATAATTGTCTTCATGAATTTATGAATCGTTAAATAATACACACAGCTCAATTCTTAAACTTGAATAATCAACAGGTTTTCCATATTTATGGTTTAAACTCAAAACTCTCTCTTCCAGAAATTGGTTTTGGTAAGTTTTAACTAATTTAGTAGCTATATCTGTTGTCTTGTTGACAAAAATTGCTATGAAAGAGGTATAATAAACTTCCTTTTTTTAATTTATCATTCATAAGCCATGAAATGGTAGAAATGAGATATTTTTAATATTACTCCGCACGTTCTAATCCTTTGTTAGTCCGAATATTTTTCTCCTGATAAAACAATTGGAAAGTCTAGCATAATAATTTTTAAGACAGTGAAACCCTCAGAGCCATAGCACGGAGTCGTATGGTTTTCCTGAAAATGTGGTGTGCAGATTTTAAGTTCTATTTTTATTTGCCGCATTCTATAATGTATTTTTTTGCTTCCCCTTCATGAAAGCACTTATTTTTTCTTGATATGAAAGCTAGTTAAGTAAAATTAAATGCAACAAGTTGGCTCACACCATCCACTGTCACCTTCCGCTTGTGTAGAAGCGTTTTGAATGCCGCGTTATTCATGCTTCTCTTTGATTGGCTGGACCGGCTGGACGCACACTTCGGCTGGCAGACCCAGCCGAAGTGCCCTTGAAGGGCTCTTTAGGTGCCAATTGGAACGCAGCTATTACTTCCCAAAGATAAGCTGTTCCAGGGGAATTGTAGTTCTGCATCGAAACAAATCATCAAAATTTAACAAACCAAACAACATCCAAATAGAAACCAATCCTGGCTGGATTACTTATGTGATGGCATTCAAGATTTAAATTTTTAATATTTAAATTTTTTCCTCCATCATTGTACTAAAAACCTGTGGTAGAACAATTTCGTGAATCAAAGTGGTGAAAACCTCTAGCTTTGAAATCTGCAAAAAACAATAAATTGCCACAAGACTTTTGCCATTTTATGCAGTGTTTAAGTAATTGTCTGCATGTTCTGCTTCAATCGAAAGATTTTTTTCTACTTATAGGCTTGTTTGGTCAAAACTAAGGAACCAATTGGGTAAAGAGAAGGCTGAAAAACTAGTCAAGATATACAGACATTTACGTTTGCTACGAAAAGACGAGTAAAACGACTGCATCATTTTGCTGGAAGTGGTGGAATTTTTAATTTTATAAGCAAAGAAACATTTTATTTTTGAAAAATTCCTGAATCTCATAGTGATTCAAATTTTTAATTTTGTAATAAGATGTGATTTTATTTGTAGCATTAATATTTATCCCAAGTCAAAATATTACAGTGATTCAAGATAGAAAATACTATTAATATGTTTATTACATATTATGAAAAGGAGTAGAAATACTGCGTTAATTCGTATGAAGTACGCTTTCTTTCTTTATCATGTACCTACCTAAGTTATGACGAAATATATTTTTGAAGAGTTCCTAAATCTCTGTATGGCTCTGGTGTTAATTTGTCATCGGATTTGATTATATTTGTTGTATTAATACTCATCATCATCATTGTCGGTCAACGATACTAAGATTGGCTTGACGCAGCTCTCCACTCAATTTTCATATCTGCTAGTCTTATAATGTGTATTTAATTATTTTCTTTTACGTCCTTCTTCACTGGGTCTATGTATCTCATACGAGACCTTCCTTTGCCTTTCTTCCCGTCCACTAGTCCTTCGACGATTATCTTCATCAGACCATCATGCTTCATGTTGTAGCCCATTAGGTTGTCCCGTATTCTTCTCAGGGTTTTCAGCAGACTTCTCTTTTCTCCCACTCTTCTTAGGACTTCCTCATTACTCACTAGGTCAATCCATTTGATCTTCATCATTCTTCTGTAGGACCACATTTCGAATGCTTCCACCCTAGACTTAATCCCTTGTTTATATTTCATTCTGATTCAAGATTGAAATTTCTACTAATATATATTTTAATAATTTAAACGAAGAGTGGAAAGACTGCATCATTGGGTATGATGTTATGAACCCTACTTACTTTTATGTGTACATTATGAAGAAACATTTTATTTTATGAAAAGTTTCTAAATCTTTGCATGATTAAAAGCGGTAATATTTGTCATTGGAGGTGATTGTGTTCGTTATAGTTATATTAATGGCCAATTAACACTTCATAGTTATTCAAGATAGAAAATTCAATTTAATTGAGCATTTTAAAGAGATTGTTGAAGGCTTATTTAATCTAAATAATGTTAACTTAATGTAGTTTAATTCATTCCTTGTTTCATTCAAAAAAATTTGCTTTATTGGTTTTATTGTTTTTTTTAAGTGGGTTAAAAAAACCCGGCTGGTTTTTTTTTGGGTCGGGCAAAATAGTGACAACCCTGGCTACCAGACATATCCCGAATTCCATAAGCCGGACCTCATTTCACTGTTTCCTTCACTCTTTCCTCTAACACGTAAATTTTACAATGGCAGTCGCCGGAAACGCAAATATTAAGGCATAAAATAAAACTTTCTGGCATGAATTTACTAGCAAAGAGCAACCAAAGGCGAGTATATTCCCAACTGAATTTCAAAATGCCGCCATTGATGGCACTATATATTTGAAATATTATTAATTTAAATTGCAAGGGGAGCTTAACTTACGGTAGATACCATTTTCAAATTTGTTTACACACCCACGTAGAATGTCCCCTCTTAAACCATGTAGTAAACAAGACTGTTTTCATTAAGGAATTTACAAAGAGAGGAAGAAACATGAAGAAGTGTTACTTACATTAGGGGAAGAAAAGAAGAATATAGGCGGCATTAGGTGGCAGAAAAAGAGGTTGGGGGACGTCTTGAGGGCTATCGCCATGCTGAAGAGGGTAATGGAGGGGAGAAGGAGACGGTCAGGAATCTCGTATGGAGTAAAAGGAGGTAAAAGATACGAAGAGTAAAAAGTTATTTAAAGTTGGAAAAGGGAAATTTTAAAAAGAAAATGTTTGAGAAAACACTAATACATTAGGAAGTCAATTACAGGATTCTCTGTGGATACAACATATATTTGCTATAATACGAATGTTAATGAACCTAAAATATTCTAAGCATCATAACCGTCGTATATATCCTACCCATGTTACGCTCAAAGATAGAACTTCGAATTTATCTTCTGACTGAGAAACATTTACCGTCATCATCAGTTGTTCTTTTCAGCCACCAACTGGATGTCAATGAGTAATTTTCACTCTCGGGCAATTGTGGAAAAACTCACCACGGTGAAACTTCTTCGTAAGAATACATTTCCCTGAAATTATGTAATCAAATCAACTACAAGGCAGTTATTGAACATAAAAGAGCGCGAAAAATGAAAACTAAAAGAATAAGGTCTCACCGAACCAGTAACTTCTCCTCTACTCCAATGATTCTAGTACTAAGCATTTAGAATTTTCCTCAAGCTCCATTACATTTTAACGCGAATATTTAACATGTGCTGCGCGTTATTAAGTGATAGAAAATGTTCTCAGGCAAGATTGGGAAACAAAACGCTCTGCATTCACAAATGAGAAAATAGCACATAACTTAGTCAATAGTAGTTTCCTGGCCTCACTAAGCGGGGATAATACTATTCATCGGATACCTGCTGAACGTTGATTAAACACTTGAGTTATACTCAAATATTTCCGTGTTTACATTGTATTTTGTGACGCGTAATTTGCTCCGTAACGAGGACCGCAGACGCATGATGTTCTAAAGAGAAATAAATGGAAACGAGTAAAACCAGTCTATATCATGATTAACATACCTCGAAGAGCCCCCATAATGTGAAGCAGAGGTTCTGCGCCTTCCATCGTCCAAAATATCACGCAAGTCCAGACGTTTGCGCTCACGCTATGTCAATTCGTGGCATTGCGTGAGCATTAATCTGAGAGCCTGGACTAAAGAAATAAAACAGCATAGCCCACGATTACACCAGAGATTCCGTATCTAACGACGCAGTCGTCTGTGCCGGAGAAAAAGTCGATTTCCTCGCTTCAACGTCCGGATAAAATTTATCGTATTTCCACCGCACATAAGCAAACCTTTCTTTTTTTCAGATCAACTTTCCTTTAAGTAAAATCAAAAGAGTAATCTATAAATTTGCTTCATCTACTGAAACGAGACTACGGTCTTCCAGCATTCGGTGCCCTTCAACAAGCATCCGTTGATGCAGTAGTTATCAGGGAAGGTGATGCACAACTGACGCTATAAACGCCGTTAGGGATATGATCCTTGGACGGTAATGGCGAAACCTGGCGTCAAATATGAGGTACTCTGAATAATGGCGTTAAAAATAAACCTCTTCTTCTCATTTTTATTGCGGGCACCTCTCATCAAGTCCCTTATCCAAGCTTCTTCTACACTTCTTAGGGTAGTGCTGTTCTTCGTATCATGTCTTGGCTTCTGAAGTCAGTTTTCTCCAAATGCCACGAATATACTTAAATTACTCCACCTGCTCTCATTCATTTCCTCCAACTTTGGTGTCTTTCCGCACATCGCTAGAGAAACTATATAAAAATGAAGTACGATTATCATACAAGGGAAACAAAATGTATAAGAGAAAACTGTTTCTCAGGAAAAAATAAAGAATCTCAGGAATGTGGGACTTCTATATTCGTTTGAAATTGGCTCCTTGATTTTCATTTATTTATTGCTAACTCAGGAGAGGATACCACTGAGTTGCAACGGTAACTCAAAAAGTAGATTAATGCTAGTCACTTAGTTGGCTGGTAATGGTAGGGTAATATGGAGAATGAGCAAAAGGCGGAGAGAAACCCAGCAACGGTATAAGCCCGCTCTTAACCCGATAAGCCAAGGGGACCGCAGATCTTAAGTTGAGATTAATTTCCCCTGGAGTTCCCCTCCATATAGCGCAAAATTAAATTTCAATTTAATGCTAATTAATTCTTAGACATTTGAATGTTTTTGCCGCTTGTCTCAATATTGCTACAATTCCGCCGCATTGAAAAATGGAATCACTGATGATTTACTTCTTTATAAACTGCATCTCAACCACATTTCCCAGGCATTATAATTCAAATTGAAGAATTCCTGATTAAATTTCCACATAAATGACTAAGTTAACTTCTTGGTAAATATTTTATTAAAATTCAAATTGATAATTCAAATTGAAGAATTTCTAATTAAATTTCCACATTAATGACTGAGTTAACTTCTTAGTAAATATTTTATTAATGTACGCTGGGCAGAAAACATATATGCCATTCAGTATGCCGGTCAATAAAATAGAGGCAAATCGTGCCATGTAAACTTTCGTTGAGTTAATGAGAAAAACGACAATTGGTTCAAAGTATAAAAATCGAACGAATTTTACCAAGCGCGAATAATTATATCCGCGGTTAAATACATTACTAATATATAAAAATTGAATGGTGTCTGTCTGTCTGTCTGTCTGTTGCTCAATCACGCAAACACTACTGAACCGATTGAGCTGAAATTTTGTATGTAGTTAGAAAATGTACCGGGATGAAACATAGGCTATATTAAAAATCTGTCAGGGCCCCCAAAGGCCCCCCCTGGGGATCCCTTGGGGTTCATGCTAAGCATTGGGTTTGGTACAGTGGTTTTATTTTTTGCTTTTAAAAATTACTTTCACTCAAGATAGAGGGCTGGAATTTTTTTATCAGATGGCTGAATAAATGAAGTTTCTAATTCTTTCAATTGATTTTCTTTTACGCTTCGTAATTCTCTGAAAATTATGTTTATAGCTGAAAAATCTCACATTTTTCTGAAATCAACAAAAGCATATTTCCTTGACAACCAGAGATTTGATTTTCAAAGGATATTCACGCCTCTGGCATTTAAGTTTTCCTGCAGGCCCAAGATAGAACGTAGAAAGAATATCTGTAAAAGATGGGCCCTGAGTCACAAGGGTCCCATGATAGATTGCTTTGGGAGGTAATCGATATATTCAATGCACATATTCAATGATATTTACAACAAGTATACTCTTCAATGTCAATTATCAAAGTAGCTCTCATAGGGGCACTACATGTATATATATGAGTGAACACTTACGTAGTAAACGATACACATCAAGGAATTAAACGTGCAAGAATAGTTACGTGCAGCGAGTAGTAATGGTAACAATACCTCTGTTGCTACAACAAACACGGCGTTGTTTCTTATCCTTTAATACTCAGATATATTACACGTAGTGGAACTGTCTGCCACTAATTACGATTGCGAACTGTTTTTAGACCAATTCCCACATCATAAACGATACGAGTTATTAATATATGTTTAAAAAAGTGCAGTAAACTTGCATTCACTCAATCATCGAGTTGCCTATTCAAGACTCACACTAGCCGCTGTTTTCCCCTCCTTGGATTGCATCATATATCCATCAACATGCCTGATAGAAAAAAGAGTAACCTTTCGATAAATCTTCTAAAGCAAGAGGAATGTTTTCATTGCGAGTAAATGAGTCCTTGCAAGAAAAACGACAGAGGTTAGACTTGGATGCTCAAAGAAATGTACAGTAGCGATCTCATTAGCATCTCACCGTGGTGTTTCTCGGGTTACGCTAAGAACTGCACAAATTTCATCCTTACCCAACCTACGGACGGGTAACCAACTATAAATCTGGTTCAAATATAGACCAATCTGTATCGAAACTCCAATCTCTTTTAAGATTGAAAACATTATAATGACGTCACTACATGTTTCTTACCCGAAAGAAGTATGGAAATTCTGCGCCATCCGTGCATAAAAATCAACAAGTGGACTAAGAATCACCGCAGATTTTTTTATTTAGAAACCGAAACCAATGACTCTGGCTATCCTTTATGCCGAAGACGCAGTCCGGGTGATGGGAGGATTCATAGGTCAAATAAACATGGCTGCAGCTGCAAATGCTCTTTTTGACGATGTCAACCGCTGGAATTCACCCTATTCTCCAATCCTGATTAAGATACTAAACGCACATATAGACGTTGAATTGCGCAAATCAATTGAGTCATTGAATGCAAATATATTTTTGTACACAAGGGAAGCGATAAAGCTGTTAATCACTCAGAAGACGGCCCAAGATAACCGGAGGGACAAGGTGACCATCAAATCAACCTGGGTGTTATTTAAGTAGTATTTTGGTTTCCCGTGCATGAAAGAGAACCAACAGTCACTCATCTCTCCGTGCATCTGAATAATGGTCAGACTATCTACTACAACGAACACAACATACAAGATAGATTACGAACTCCTCAAAACACCACGCTGACAGTATTCTTTAGGCCTTGTGGTTTTCTTATAAAATAAGTTCAATGTTTTTCACACCCATTGAATTTCAACGTGTGCCTTCCGCTAGTTGAATATAAAATGTTAAATTTCATTTCAATAATCTTATAAATGCCAAGATTTCTGTGTTATTTCACGCAAATGTGAGCTCAAATTTCACTGCCGTTTTTTCTCTTTGCATTATATGTACACGCAATTTTGGCATTCATTTTATCGTCACAGATCTCACTACTAACAAAAAGTAAAGGAAATAGAATCGCAGAAATAGACAACTAAGAGGAATACGTCACATATTTGTCTCGACTTGCGTTTCTATCCCCTCAATTAATCGAGTTTGACGCCAAGTTACCTAAGTATAATCACAATTTCGAAGAACTCCTGCAGCAAAGTTTTACTGCTCCGCGAATTATTATATAATAACAATAATTTATTCTTCCAACTCACAAAAAACTGTGTTTTACCACCGTGAAGTAAGGAATTTAGGCAACCTAGAAAGTCATTGACCTATGTTTAGGGTATCTTCAATTGATTAACATACATTGCGAGGATACAAATATGTACGCATGAAAAACATGAGATATTTTCATGATAAAGTAGTGCGTAAGTGAAAAAAACAATGTGGATCACAACAGGAAACATTATTTTAACTATGGTAGCAAGACGAAAAAAAAGGAATTACATGAAATAATATTTAAATATTTTTCCAAACCAATAACCATTTTTCATTAATTTAAGAAAGCTATTAGAATTTCTCAATTCTTTTACGTTATTTGAAGGTTCATTGCATAATTTTGGTGCCGTACATATTTATAGATCCGAACACAATGTGAAATTTTATTTAGGCATAGGGGCACAGTAGCCTCCGCGAAGAATGAACAGCCTATGACTGCCAATTAGTTTTGCTTCATTGCCACTTTTTAAATAAAATATGTTCAGTACTTTGTAGCAATGCATACGAGGTGTGGCAGAAAATTAATGCGACTGATATTCTTAAGCAAGAGTTTTCAATTTTTTTAAACAAATTGATCTTATTCTCTTCAAAGTAGTTTCCTTGGGCAGCTATACACCGGCAGAGTCACCGTTCCCAGTCTTGGTAGCAATGTTGGAAGGCTACATCTGGAGTAGCCTTTAGCTCCTACGTCACGCTGATTTGGATGCAATCCACAGTCCCAAAATGATGTCCTTTCGAAACGTTTTTGAGCTTGGGGAAATAAAAAAATCACAAAAACTGCGATGATGCGAAATATAGAGTTGGGGAAACAGAGCAATCTCTATTTTGATCAAAAACTTGATAATGGATATGGCCGTGTAACGAGGCGTTGTCATGGTGGAGCATCCTGCCTGACATCATCTTGGTACACACCTTGCCCATGCCCAAATCTTAAATGCAAATCTGGTGAAGCGTTAACTGGTTAAAATTCGCCTTCTTACTCCAACTTTCATAGCGTTAGGTGACGGTCCGGTCTCACTAGTTTGACGTTGTCGTCAAATCTTGAAGTTGAAGGCCTTCCACAGCAAGGTTCATCTTCACTGCCTCTTAGATATCCAAAAATACTTTATTCCATCGATAAACATGTACCATTGAAGAGGCATGCTTCCTTTAGGCCCGTTTGAACTTTTCATAGGTGACACTTGCGGATTCACCAAGTTTAACACAAAATTTGATAGCATAACGTTGCTCCAAATTTCCGTTTCATTTTTCAGTATCATTAACCTGATTATTTTTTCTGTTGTATTATAGCAGCCCCTATTGTGTTTTAATATGATACTCCCCAACAAATCAATACACAATCTAACTTCGAGTGAACTAAGGAATAATATATAATTTTACGAACATAGAGCGAGCACTTGTTATGAATAAAGTAAAATATTACTTTCAATACGTGAAATAAGATAAAACTTGCATAATACCATGTTTCATAATGCACAGTAAATAATTACACAGAGAACTTAAGAATTTTACCATCTTAAGTCAGGCCACTGAAGCGATATCCTCGGCTTACTCCTCCACGAATATGAAAGGCAGTTTGCGCCAAGTGGAAGCGAGAAGAACCGGGAAACATTATTAAGACTGAAAATTTTTAAGGGATTTCTGAGTGCGTTGGAGGAAAAAGTGTGGAAGAGATGGGAGGATATGGGACGGGGAGAAGCTCGAAATTATGCTGGTGGAGGAAGAAAGAGGGAGGAACTCTCACTAATGGAACCCCGGATATTGAACCCTGTGTATACATTTTTTTCACTCTGCAGGATGGCGACCGTCCATGAAAAATATATTTGCCAAAAAAGCCCGTTACAATAAGAAGGAGATACAGCCGCCGAAGCAGTAAGATAACTGCGATGGGACGCTTGGGAGTGCCACCCTAATCTTCACGTTCGCGCTAATTTCATCTGGGATCCATAGACTGAATTTTTCATAAAATTACGGTATGAATGCCGCCACCGCACGAAGTGCCGGACTACGACAAAGTACAGGAGGTAGAGGAACTTGGATCAATACACATTAATAATTTGTTTCCGGAAGGAAGATAAATGTTTCACTTGACTAACGCTAATTTGAACTGTAGAAATTTATTTCATTTCAGACTCAAGGAATTTCTGCAAAAAAGTCTTAATTTCACTTAAAAGTTCTCTTTACCCATCCGAACTACTGGAACACCCGGATAAATAGCCACATCATTTCCAATTAAGATTTCAGACAATTATTACTGTGTACGACATCTTTGTAGGAAAAAATATACCTAAAATAGGAGCTGATTTCTAGCAAATCTTTAAAAAATAAACAATGATAATATTTTGAGGCATAAAGAGAAAAATGGAAGAATTAACGAAACGTTGAAATATAGAATGTGTAAGGAATCACTGTTCGATATAAAATTTCTTAAACTTCAGTGTAGGCAGCATTTTCACCCCAGGGCTTATGAAATACTTTTAAAACACAGTAAAAGAAGCACAACAGAAGTTACACTAGGTTAATTACAAAGTGCTGTAAAAGCTTTTATTTTTCTTTCATAAATAATAAAAAAATTCCTCTTTTGAAAACTCGTAACATGTTTTCCATTATACAAGCATTTACAGCTTCTCCTGCATAAAGGTTATGCTCAGCAAGATACAACTTTTAAAAATTAATCCCATGAAAATATTTTCTTGAACACTCAAAATCCATCCCTTCAAGGAATGACGGTATGGATGCAAAAAAAATCAACGAAAGAATTAATCTCGGAATTTCAATTACAGCCTCAATAAACTTAGGAAAATGGGCAAAAATCGAATAAATTTTACAAATTAGAACTTAAAATGTTCCGCAGTGCGAAAATATAGACATATTCTTGTGAAGGCTTCCGCAGCGAGATGAATGTGCAGAAGCAGGTTTTCCGAGGTTTTCCTTCACGTGTGTCCATTATGCTGGGTTATACACGGGGTCTGGCACATACATTATGCTGGGACATATGCGGGGTCTCACATTGTCCCAGCATATTGGACAAACTGGGAGGAAAAACCGGAAGACCACAATATAGCCATATGTAATGAAGACTGTGAATTCTTCATCCTCTCTTCCCTAAGACTCTATCACCGCATCATTTTTGATAATTTTATCACAAAATATGACAAGAATGTCCAAAGAAGTTCCCATTTCTTCTAGGACAGCTTCTATCAGTCTTACCTCCATATCCTAAAAGCATGACGACCCTCACCAAAGAAATGTGTTGCTAATTGCATACCATGCGATTCATAAGGGGTGTCTGACTGGAATGGCGCTCCTCGGGGAAATGAACGCTGTTGAGAGTGCGACAGGAAGCCTGAATCCTACAACTACTACACTCGTTTTGCCAATAGTTAAAGCAGACATATGCAGACGAGGATCGTGGATGAATAATGGCGGGCTCACAAAGCGCGCTTTAGTCCATAAGAAGGGTAGATTTCCGCGCACAGATAATCAAAAACCGTGTTGGATAGATGGCTTCCGCGAAGTGGCATGCATGTATTGAGTCTTCCGGGATCTCTTCTGCATTGGTTCATATGTGATGACGAAGATATGCTTCGCAGCTGTTACAATCTGCTTCTTCAGGTCAGAAAACTGAACTGACGGAAGACTTCTGACCTGAAGAAGCAAACTGTAACGCCTGGGAAACATGTAGTCATCATCACAGATGAACCTTCGCGGAAGAGAACTTGGAAGACCTAACTCAATCAAAAACCATGCACACATACATACTCATCGCGCTATTCCCATCAGGGGTAGGCAAAGTCAAAGAACTTAGTAATTATCGCTATTAGGCATAAAAAACCTGGCTCTCTTTTAATAATGTCCTCCATAATTTCTCCCAGTCCTCGCATATCTCTTCCGCTTCTCTTACACTCATGCATTTCTCCATACGCGCTCTCCTATCATTAGTACTCCTAATATTCTTCCTCTTTAGAGTATCATCCATGGCTAATAATAAATAGAATATCCATGGCTAAAATGGCTTTCAACAGGAAGAAAAAACGTTTTACTGCAAGAAACATCAGCCTAGACATAAGGAAGAAATTGATAAAAGTTTTCGCGTGGAGTTATACGGATTCTGATTTCTCTACACGGATGTGAAACCTGGACCATTGCAAAGGAAGAAAGAAGAAGACTGGATGCTTTAGAAGTGTGGTGTTATCGACGAATGCTGGGAATAAGTTGGATGGACAGAGTTAAAAATGAAGAGGTGTCTAAGAGAGTGAGAGAGAAGGGGAATGAAATATGGAAGAGTATTGTAAAAAGAAGAGCAGAATTGGTGGGGCATATATTGAGACAAGAGAGTCTAGTAAAGAATGTGTTAGAGGGAATGGTGGAGGGGGTACGATACAGAGGGAGGCCAAGGGAACAATATCTGGCGCAAGTGAGAAAGGATGCTGGGGCAACATCCTATGAAGAAATGAAAAGGAAAGCTCCGAAAAGAGATGAATGGAGGTCTATATTCAAACCAATTTAAGGATTGATAACTGCAAGAGAGAGTATCATCCATCACATTAACCCATGACTTTCACGGTCTACCTCTCCCTCTCACACCATTCACACTACTATCATTTATCTGATTCCTTATTCGACTCTTATCCATTCCCTCACCATGGTCAAACCAACGATGCACATTCCATTCATATACATGTCCATTACTGGAGTATCCAACCCTCATCAAGAACCGAACAAGAAAATTAATACTGACAACATGTTTTAAAACGCGCGGCAGGAGATGATGACCACCCGACTCTGCGCGCGAGAGGCTTGAGACAACAGCATGGCGCCGGCGAGCATTCACACCAGACAAAGAACGAATGAAAAGATGCGAAGGAACTTCGACACTGAAAAGGCTTCACACGCATTTGCAACCGACGCGCAAGTGAATGCCGATATTTTTTGTTTCATCTTTTTCATTTTTCTCACATAGGTGCCTCTCTCTCACGTGGCCGTCATCAACGCATGCTGACGTTTGCACGCAAGCTTGTCACTCGTGAAATGTACGCGTCCTCCTCACACGAACGACTGAAAAGCATGAAAGTGATGCCGCCTGAAGGCGGAGAGGAAGAAAGAGGAAAATGCCAAGAATTGACGCTTCATTGCTCACAGAAAATTTCAGAATAGTGGCTTGACTATCGGACATCCAATTGCAAACGCAAAGCCCAAAACCACGGCAAATACCAATAGGAATTTGTTCTCAGAATACCAATAGCCACACTGTACGCGAATAGTTGGGGAAACGTCCGTTTGTGGCACCAAGAAATTCTCCAAAGTAAATTTCTATCATTTCACTTTAATCTTTGTCTGAAATATTGTGATTGAAACCACTAAAATATTCGTGCTCGACAAAAGTCTTTTTTTCTTTATTTTTTTAGACCCATGAATAGGAGACACGCTTAGATCTCGATAAAGTAAATAGTAAGCGCTTACGGTCTGAGTTTTAAAATTGTTTTCTAGTGATAAACTAAAAGAGAAGGTTTCTGGCTTCACTTTGTGGAAAACATATACTCGTATGCCTTTCAATAAATTCCTACTCTGTATTTTCCACACTCATTCATCATAGGCCGTGGTTTGGACGGTATCTGTCATTATCAGGTTTAATTATCAATCCTTGGCTAGGTGGTTACTGACGAAACATTGGTCGGGAATTAAAGAATCTTTAAAATTCAAAGAACGAATTTATTGAGTAAAGATAACCCCATAAAAAAGATAGAACACATTGAAGTACTCTTTGGTAACAGTATTGAGAAGGATTTGTTGACAATAACCAAAACCACTGGCTTACTACGTCTTGACGGTTCCAATATTACGGTAATCGCTTACTAACCTTAAATCATAGGCGGATTTTATTACTCTACGCAAATTACTAGCGCATGATTTCTTCGATATTCTCGAACAACTGACAACCAATCGAGGATACCGATAATATTGATTCCTCTGGGCCTGTTTTTAAACAATAACAAGCTTTTATGCGCAGAATATTTACACCAAACAATACCAACGGGTCACAATCAACATTTACTTCAACATTGCCGCACTGATGAGGAATTCGATTAATGAGACAAATTTAGCATTTCAACTTATGGAGCTGGACTCTGATTTGAATTTGAAAAAAATTACATATTTCGTTGATATTATGGTCAGGAAGATCAGAATAAAAAATAGGAAGGATGAACCTTAGATTGCTTATTCAAACAGAAACTGAGAGCGGTGCACACTATCATATTCTTTTCAGCAAGGAAAGGCTAAAGATACCGATCCTTGATTTATCTCAACCCTTTTCCTTTTATCAACGAATTCTGCTTGATGCCGCTGCCCCAAAAAAAAGTCGCGCTCCTCACTGCGCTATTTCAAAGTACAGCCAACCAAGAACGAATCCAGGATTCGTACTTGAAGGGGAAATATAAGAATACGCAGGCTTTTGTAACCAAGTTGCAGCATATATTGACATCACCGAGCCAGACGATATATATATTTATATTTCACCCATGACGAATGAATGTGCGGTATCCAAGCTGATAATGCTCCGATCTACCAACCTAAAGATCGCGGGATCGGATCCCGCCTCGGGTATCTTTGCTGTGATGCTCTTAGGATTTGTATTTAGAACCCCTAAAATCTAAGAAACTACCTACCGAATCTAAGAAACTACCTACCTTTAGGCCCGCTCTGGTTAAATATTTTCTCGATATGAAAAGCAAAGTTATTCAGTCTGATACAATATACATTGTACCAACAAAATCTGAACTCTAAGTTAACATCAAGGTAATGAAAGGCTACATCATCTTGAGGTTAATATTAACTAAACATTGTACAACCAGGCCTTAGAATTTCAATCCTAAGATTGGTTTACTGCAGTCCTCCATCCTTCCCTTTTCTAAGCCAACTCGTTTACTTCCCTAAAGTTCGACTTTCCCAGACCTCTCTTTTTTAGTCATATTGTCTATTGCCTATGTTTTTCGATAGTCCTTTCTAATGTGAGGGTTAAATGGAAGAGAGGGCTGCATAGCCCTAATTTCACTCTGGACAAAGTCGCCATTATTAAAAGTCGCCATTATTTCTCTTTTGGTTATTTTGATTATCTTATCGTTTCTCGCATTGCCCGTTCATTTGAGCTGCAGTGCTCTACTACAAACCCAGATTTCGAAGGCTTCTGTCATTTTCTGGTCCATTTTTCATATCTATTTAACTGAAGTGGTCTAATTCAGGAAAATCAACACCACATAAAGCATGGGAGTCAAGAGGTTATATTTGTAGAGGGGTAACTACCCACTTTACAAACCACAGCAAACTGAGCAGCTATTTTCAATTCGATCATAATGGCTCGGAAATAGATCGGTCTCCTCACTTCAAACTTTCTCTCTCCGGAAAACCTTTGCAACCTTAATGGTTACACTGGTCCCAATCCGTCACGCTCCTCACGCAAACGAGCGGGGGTCGCTCTGGGCCCTTGGGTCTGGCGAATGCGGCCCACCCGGAACACACGCTCTGTCCACCACCCACAAACACCACGCTCGAACCGAAAAAGCACCCGAGGGGAGAAGGGATGTGGCAGGGGGTGAGAGGGAGGTAAGGGGAACAGGGCGGACGGGACCTTTGCAAGCGTGCGCAGAGCGCTAAAGGGAGGAAGCAGCACGCGGAAAAACAAAGGCAGCCCGTGTCCCCCCCTCACACACACACACACGCAACTGTGGCACGCAGGCTCCGGGAAAATGAGGGAGTGTTCTCCCCTGGCTGCCCAGCGGGCTCACTCGGAGAGGAACAGGGCTTCCTCGGAAAGCGGCGGGCGGCGGTTTGGTAATAGGTATGGGAAAATAGAATAGGGAGAGATAAAAAAGATACTGGAAATTTAAGAAAGAAACTATAGGTCATAGTAATGGGATTATAGAGGCGCTATTTAATGCTTGGTTTGCTGGACACAATTAGGAATTAACATATGCGTGAAAGAATGAATACTGACACCACCATAATAGATATTATCGAGCCTAAAACTCTAAAATTGTATGGCCAAGTCCAGTGAATGTATGAGGAGAGATGGCCAGAAAAGATTAGACAGTAGGGCACGAACTCGAAGAATAAGAAGAGGACGCCATAATAAAACATAGGTAGAAGGATTCAGAAGTGCCATGTCTGAAAGAAAACTTAAAGAGAAAGATCGGTTTTAATAAAAACTAGGATTTAATAAACAACCTTGAAAGTTGTACAAATATCGCAGATATAAAAAATAAAAAATAGCTAGATCATCATCGGCAGCAGTTACCATCAACCCGAAAATTGGTTAGTTGCAGCTCACCATTCAATTCTCCTATCAGCTAACCGCTTTGACCCTTCATAAGTATAAATTTTAATAAATACCTACATAGTTTTCCCGGTATATTCCATTCTTGATATTCCAATTCTTCCCTTATAATGTTGTTTTCAAGAGGCTATCATGTCACAGGGAGCTAGATAATTGCCCTGATTGGGACGAGATTAAGACTAAATAATCCCATCCACTTAACCCCAATTCAAAGTGAACATGAAATAACTGTGGGGTCGTTTTTATAACTTTATTCGTAAAGATAGTCTACCATTTAAGTAAATGGAAACAGAATAGAGGTGTGCATATAGACAGATACAAAATCGCATCCAATGGGACGAGATTGAAACTCGATAGACCCTCGTTCCACCTAATCTCTCGTCAAAGTTGCATACAAAATACAGTGAGATCATTTTCACAATATTATTTTTAGAGTTCGTCTACCGATTACGGTAAGAAGGGGACTGAATAAGGAGATAAAGATAGGTTGTTAGATAATCGTCTTTATTGGAGTCAGGTAGAGACTACATTATCCCTTCTTCCACCAACACCCTCGTCAAAGTACATAAACAATAATTGTGATATCAGTCACAATATAAAAAAAGTTTTACAATATCATCGTTAGAGTTTGTCTACGGAGGTACGTTTGAATGGAAACAGAAGCACTCCCATATGCTCATCTCCTTCCTGTAAATAAGGCAACTACTTCTTCATACTATATGCTACTTCAGCTTGTTATACATCCTACCTCCATCATCTCATCCATTAAGCATCTCTAATTCAGCAGCTTATCAACCCTAATTAGATCCCCTTGCTCTACCAACCCTTGATTTTCTCCAGCAGTTTTCTTTCCTCACCAACTATACCAAGCACTTCCTTGCTTGGTCTCCATCCATGCCACCTTCTGTATTCTACTCCAAAGATGCTCTTAATGTAACCTTATGCTCTTGCTCACCGTCCAGTAGTCGGCATCTTGGATCATTATGCCCCACAGATTCTTCATCAGTGTTTTAACAGACTTACATAAGATACTGGCCATTAATTCTCTTCGATTAGTGAACCCCTCCCTCGCTAATGCTATTATCTTCCTAAAAACCGTTGCTTTTACTCTAAATTCCCTCAATTATACTGCACCAGTGGTAAAATAAATGTGTATACTCAAGTTCGTGTCTTACTACTTTCATGAATAGCCTCACCTTAGTTTTGGAACATCTGATTACTTAGGTATCACTATCATTCTTTGGTGTTACTATCACTAATCATCATTCAATAATTGAAGTTTGACAAAAAATCAAAAGTAAGAGTTAGATAAGTACATAAGGTTGGGAAAAACTTAAGGATAGTAAGATGACATCCTGAATAAAAACCCTACCGCAGAAAAACACCCACATGGGAATGGGGAGTGAAAACTTTGATAAACCTGTGAGAGATAGCCAATGCTGAGTGTGGATAGATAGCATTGCATTAAAAAATGAGACAATCGAGAGGGCCTTGAGATGCGATGTAAAAATGAGATAAATGAAGAAAAATATGACAAATGGTGTAAATGGAAAATTAAACCGAAAATAACAAATTTGCACGGCCATATAAAGTAAAAAATATTTAAATTAAATAAATACTTATGTGGAAATTATACACAAACAACAAATAACTAAGAAATGTTGATACAAGAAAAAAATATTAATGAAAACTGTCAAAACAAGAGAGAGGAGAAAAATAATAATATTACTGGTAATAAGGGCGTTAAGAACCATGAACGGAATCGGCGGTCTTCCCCCTACCTCCAGGGTGGCGAGAGATCTACCAGTAGGGATAGGTAGAGCGCTGGCTGCTCGGAACCACTGTCAAACAAACGAAGGGAGGCAGAACGGACCATCCTCACCCTTCCCCCCCTTCCGCCCCACAAAACAAACTAAAATAGCAAAGCGATGCACAACGCTCCTCTCCCATAGAGCTGTGAGTTTCCCGGGGAAATTTGTGGTCGGGACTACTCCGGGCGATCCCGTAAACTAATGAGGACATCTATAGTTTAGGGGATCAACCAAAACTACATCACATTAGAAACACACCCAAACGCCTGCTGAATAATATTAAAAATCATTCGGCCTCATCTCATGCCACCGTATTTTCATTCATTACGTCACGGTGGGAAACGGTCGCAATAATTTGGCGCCAAAAAAAGTTACTGAGCCAGAGTAAAAAAATACATTAAAAGCGAATAAAAGGAGAATTTTTCAATTTCCAGGGGGCCCATTATCTGAAAAAATGAAGAGGAATATTACGATGCCTAATTGAAGCCCGTGTCCTTAGAATTGATAGAAATGAAAGTACTTTTCATGTTCCAATTTATAATTTCCGACCCTAGTTTCGATAACTATAATTCTCAATGTGGAAAATAATGACACAGTTTCTATTTCCAAGTATGGTACGTCTCCACATAGTCGATCTTGGTGCCAATTGCTACATCCAATTACTAGAATTTGATCAGTAGGACGAGATTGATTTACTTTGGGCGAGACTGGTTTAAGTATATAAAAACTCACTTGAAATTAGAATTGATACTATTACTGAAAATGTTAGAAAACGGAGTTAAATGAACAGTAAATATAAGAGTCACATGTGGATGAGTGTCGTTTCATTGTGACGCACGTTAACTTATAATTATTTTCACGACTATCGTCCAAACCATGACGCAAACTAAGGTCAGACATTATTGATGTTGAAGATTCAAATATTTGCATTCATGTCTATGCATCCAGAGAAGGGCAATGGAAAAGCATAATGGAAAGGTAATGCAAGTTGAGCTAGCTTCGATTTTCATTTATTTCCTAGAGCAATAAATGAGAACATAATTAAATATCCCTCAGCTTCGTATGCATTACGCCCAACAATTTAGAGCAATACTTTTGTTCAAGATGCATGACGATCTACTTGTAATCCATAATGCACAACAATTGTGCTGCACATCTCAACAAATTCATTTGCAATGGTCTTTTTAGGAACGCAGTCAATAATTTAACAATGAAGCAAGGATTATTTATATGTACTATGGAAGAAATGAGCGTTTAGGTCTTAAAAGATGCTATTGTCTTTGGCAATGAAGTTTCCAATGACTTTTATAACCAAGCATAATGAACCTAATCTACACATTCAAATCAGTTGACACATAATTGTGAGAAAAATGAGTTATAAATAACTCTAGTAACTTAAATAGCAATTCCTTTAAATACCGACTGCATAACCAGAACAGTCATTCCAGAGGCGTTAAAAACAATAACTTTGTCTAATTTCACTAGGGTTTAGTAGTACAACAACGTTATCATGGACATCAAGCTAAGAGTAAGATCACCAAAACTATGTTTATAAACCAAGTGGCAACCTAACCGATATCTGTAATGAATAAGCGAAGTAAAACATCATTTTCGTCTCTGAAAATAAATGCAGCTAGGCAAATGAGGCAAATTTTAAATGCAGAGAGAACATGGTGCGTTAATTATGGATATTTTTTCATGTGAAGTTACTTCAAAAAGGATATCACTAAAATCTTGGCGGGGGTCAGAGAAACATTCGAGATGAGAAGAGGAAAGTCCGAAAATAAGAATTAAAAATACTTTGAAACGTGATGATGGAGGCGATGGAGTAAAATATAATTGCTGAGTAGAGCGAGACTAGATGACAACGACGAGAGAAGAAAATGATTCAAAGAAAACGATAATTTACGAAATAAATTGATTGACGGAGCAATTTATCGTTACGCACATGACATCCACTTATTTTTGTCCCACGGACATTTATCGAGAAATATTAATGAATGTGTGAAACAGAGCACAGCAACAAGTAGAATACGTCCAAAATCTTATGAGTATTTGGAGATAAAAAGTTTGATGTATGAGCAACCAAAGAATGGCAGTTGTAATTTCCTGCCTTAATGAATGGCACAACGCGATACCTTGAATCGTAAATTTATGGAACCCTCTTGAATAAACTGGTTAATTTGAGGATTATTTAGGAATTTGGCTGACAACTAAGGCCATTTGCGCGATTTAGGGTCGGTAGGTTATATAAGATAGGTTATTTGATGAATGGAGGCGGGGGGAGAGAAATCCGGCGTTGGAATCAGCCTGCAGTTTACAAAAATCGCCAATGGGTCCACAACTTAAAGTCTTATTCAAAGGAACGAGCATTGCTGGTAATTTTTCCGAAATACTAAAAATTCTGACGATTCAAACTCCAGCCCTCGGGACATATCTTTCTTACAATTAACACTATCGTCTCAACTTCTAAGTATGTGCACGTGTAAGACTAAAGAGCATTGAAAATAGAAAATCTACTAGACAAAAAACTCGAAGTAAACCGTGGCCTAGATCCTAGCATTTTTAACGGATTTTTTGTGCCCGATAAGGCGGTAAATAAAACGAAATCGCTCCCCACACTCATCAGCGGAACAGCGTGAATGGATGGATCTCATCCATTCACATCACAAGACGCTCCGAAAAAAAAACGGAAAGACCCGTAAGTGCGTTCCCTGATATGATCTCTCCAGGAGAGGAATTGGTTTATTCTTTTGGTTCCCGGGGATCAGAAAAAACGGAGTTGTCCATAAGAAGGTGCAATTAATCACCTACGCGGTGGTTAGGCCCCACCCTACTGAGTTCCTTTCACTTCAGAGCTCCAGCCCGGATAGGATTTTCGACAAGAGGGGAAAAAATTAATGCGTAACAAGATCTTTTCTTACCTCTCTATCTTCGTAAAAGCATTGAGAAAAACGGGCATTTATCTACCGGATCGACTACTCCATTTTTGACTCGAATGATGAAATACGAGAATGTATTTTGTCAAAGATTCTGTAAAAATATTTCGAGTGAAACAACCGGCAACAAAATTTACGGGATCTCGAAAAAATGTTATTAGCTCTCTCCCATTAATCAATGCCTCTTTTGCGAACGCAATTATCCTACTAATACACTCAGTACCACGTAAATTTTCTTCCTAAATCCTTGCTAAATTTCTGTACCTGCTACACATGCACTCCTATTCCTGTTTTGTTTTGTCTTTTTTTCTCGTAAACACTTATTACTATTGTCTTCCTATTTTTTCTGTTCTTTCCGTACCTGCCGCACTAATGTGGACGGCGTTCATTAAAGAATGTATTCCCTCACCTCACGGGCTGCCTAATCCTAAAATCTAAGCGCCTTCATAGGCTCTCATCCCACTTTTAGTTCTGCCTAACACTCCCCTGAGCCCCTATCTCCTATCGCACCATTTGTGCCAAAGATAATGGGCGTTAAGGACACTCATATCCCTATCGATATCCACTGAGATTCTCGATCGGATATGCACAGGGAAGAATAGTCGACGGAGACCAAATGCTGAGTGGATAGTCAGAGAATAGGGAGTGTGGCAAAAGTCTGGTGGAAACATTTATCATTTTCAGCATCCGTAGAGAAAAGTTGAAATATTTTAATAATAAAATCAGACCTGAATACAATAAATTGAGCCGTTTCGTAAAACACATTATATTATTGATATTTGAACAAATATGAGAAATAATGTCTACCATTATATCAAACGCAGTGTGAAAAACAAATTAAAGCAAAGAACGTGTAGTTTTTTTTGTATCAATCCAATAAAACTAAATATTTGTTTACAACTTTTCCCATGCAATTTCCAATAACTAACTAATAAAATTTCCGAGGTCAAAGAACTCAATCAATGCACTGTTTGTCCATCCATGCGAAATTATTTTTTCTGGAATTGAAATAACACTAGTAAGAATTACTGGAAAGTTGAAGAGCCTGGCATTAATTCACTCCTAATGATGCACGTTCAGTTCATCTTAACGGCTTACACGGGGGACAGCGATCACATTAAATTAGAATCAACAAGATCCACCCCAGTTTACACGATAAATCGCACCTGTGCATCCGGAACGCCTTCCGACGACGCTCTTGGCTTGAGTTTCATATAGAGCGGAAATGCATCGGCACCCCGCAGTCTCGAATCCCATCGTCGTCGTCCATTCTTCAGTCAAAATGCATGAGCGTAAATACCGTCAGCGTGAAAAGATTGCTTCTAAACAGGTGTCAAAAGTGTAACAGGCGGCTGGCAAACGGATATAAATTTTTCCCAGCGTTAAAAAAAAATAAGGAAAGATGATAATATATGCCTCTTGATTTAATGTTCCCACCAATCTTCACTTTTATTAGACTGAATAAATTGACCAGTTTGAAAATACCATATTTTTTCACATCAATTACATAGAGCACACAAAGAGAAAGCGAAAGACCGACGATAAACTATAATTGAATGTTTGAAGCGCTCTCATCCTATAAAATGCGGAAACTATCCCAGAGCGGCAATACTATTATATTTTCATGGATATCGGAAAAAAGCCTCACTACAGCTGTGCTAGACAAAGTGACACACTATAGAGAAACATAAATACCCAAAAGACATCACATAGGAAGGAGAATAACGTAAATATCATAAACATTGCACGGACGATAGAAATTACACACACAGCAAACGGAAGGTCTTCCAACAAATAAAAGAAAAGGAATTACAATTACCACCAACGAATGAGCAACACTGAAGACACCGATAAATAATTGAATATCTACGTTCGGTAGTGAAAAATTCCCCCTGTGAGCCTGGTGTAGCTTAGTAAAAATTAACTATTAGATCCCCAAAACTCTCGGCTACAGAGTGACTTAATTCGCTTTCTAAGGCATAAAATATGGGCAGAAGACATTATAGTTGGTCTAATAATAATGTGCAATAGGTCCAAACTACTATCTATTGTGAAAGAAAAAAGTGTGAACAGTAATTGTAACTTCTGTTTCCGTGTAAATGCACCATTAGTACTCTGCTCAGTCTGGCCGATATTTCCACCATAAGACCCCTAACGGACTAAAAACGTTACAATCATACCGTTTGTAAAGGAATTAGGTGTCACAAATCAATAAATTGTATGACGAATTGAGGAACGTGGAGCGATGGCCAATTAATCTTTCACCCGAGTTATTATGCTTGAACTCCCATAAGAGCAACCCTACAGATACCCACAGATACAGATATATACAGATACCCACACATAATGCCAGGTTGATTACTGGTAATATTTTTTTTCTAGGAAAACCAAAGTGACATAGGAATATGACCAACCCTACACCCACAAGATATCAACAGCACCATTTACATCAAACACAATATTAACATATAATGATACCGGAAATGAGTGATAAGTAGGGGGAAAAGGAGTATCTATATCTCCTCAAGACTTACGGAATATTCTAAAAGAGGCATCACTGATGGGAAATTGTTATTTTTTAACTCTTTCGTTAGATTTACATAAAATGCAGATATTTCAAAGGTGATACGTATATTTTTCGATGTGTTCCCTTCAGGAAAGGTTCGAGGGACTCCAAATTATATTATGGTTTTCCTAAGAATCTCGTACCACGATCTATATTTTCTCGTGGATTCTTTTAAGAAATCTGGCGGATATTCTTTGGACTGAATCTAATCCTTTTGGCAACACTTCGTGACGGCAGAGGGGTGGCGGTACTGGTACAGCAAAAGCAACCACGTGGTGGTGACTGGAACTGAAAAGTGCAATTCCCTGGTTTCCTACAACTTATTTTTGATGTGCTCAGTTATTTTTTAAGCAAAACCGTCTTTTTTATTTTCTCCTACGCATCATAACACTGTTTTCTCTCATCCGAAATCCGTATACATTCAAGCACTTCAAAAAATGAATTTAGCATGAATAGCAAAAAAGGGTAACTATGCCGCAACTGTATCATAATGCAAAACTTAAGTATGCTTCAATTCTTTCCGTAGAATTCATTGATCGGTATGGATCATGACTCCCTCCCTGCAGTTCTTATTGTCATCAAACGTTTTGATTGCGCAAATTCAATTCAAATGCCTTAACAATGATGTTGAAACACCGGAACCACCGAGTAAATAAATGAAACTATAAAATAGAAACAATGACTTCTTCCGGTAAAGATGTTCCAGAAAGTAAACCTTTGAACGATTTTTTCTCTCATGGTAGTATTCTCCACTAAGCTCTTCGAGGTTTACCTGAATCTTCTGCTGTATTATTATCCCCTGAGTAACGATTGAATAAAGCTACAACCCGTGCTTTTCGAATCAAAGGCAGCTTCGTAGTCGAATTACCACGTCTAAAAATTGAACCCTATCGCCAAGTCCCTCGTAAATAGGACTATAATAACCTACTTTGCTCTAAATTAAGTACGAAAGCAAAACTAATAGCATTCACCGTCTGACTCCCCGGATCTGTCGTCAACATAGTTCTAATTTCCAAAACTTTTCGAACCGTCGGCGGCGAGATCAAGTAGGGAAAAGTTCATAATGCAGACAGCACAAACATGTGAAATTTATACGAGGGTGGGAGAGGAGCATTTCCTTTCCAAGTGCCGCCTGTTTTTTTCCCAGAAAGGTACAGTACCCATGTAATCTCACTTCCTGGGTTTCGCTGGGCTTGTTTCAAGACGCCTCTCTTGGATTTGAATTTGAGACTTCCGGTCAGGAGCCCAAAATATTACCCAATGGAATATCACGTCGACAATCATAAATTTTTCTGCAAAATTAAGCACCCCACAGTGTGGGACCACACCCTTGTAAAAAGAGCCGTATCGCCGAGCACCCTGAAATATCACAACAACGCACAATGGACTCCATTTCACTCGATTACTTTCGGACGTGATAATATATAGAATCGACCACATGGACCGCTACAACATTCGCACCAAGACCAAAAAAGCAGGCCTTTCAGAGCATGAATAGCTAGCCCAAAATACCTGGTGAAGAAACATTTCTTAAAACTATTAGTCCAATAGAATTTTTTATTTTACTTCGTAAAATGACGTTACGTAGCGAAACGCTAAACCACCAAACACTTGGTACTAACCCAGGTACTAAACACTTAACCCAGATATTTAAAACCCGACCATCGTTCAACTTCGGAACTTTACATTTGATGATGATATTGGCTGTAGAGTGAAAAAATACGAAGTATTTTATTTTATCACACAGAGTATCCCCAAAGTTAAACCTCTTTCGTTTCAACCCGGAATTTGCCTCATAATATGAGTGACTTTAGAACGAAAAAAATTCTAAGTTTTGGATTTTATTATACAGTTTATACAAGTTAAGCCTGGCACTGCTCCTAATATTACATACGGCACAGCCCGAGTCACTACAGCCACCGCATCATCACAACCGCCTTCCTCCAACCTCACGTGGTAGAGCGTGCATGAGACCTTTGAACATAACGCAAGTACCCGAGCGGTTCCATGAGAGAACGCATTCAGTGAATTAGAACCGTGGCTATTATCTGGGCGTGTGTTCATGCATTCACGCAGGTTGTCGCACGCTAACAAGCTGAATTTTTGAAAGTGCATACACTCATGTGTCGGCGCGGGCATATTCACCGTGTGAACAGCCTAGAGACGAGTCATCCTACCATCCTGGCTGCACCACGAGAAATTCCCAAATACCCGCGTGGGTTCACGAACCGAGGCCTTTAAGATGAGCCACCTTGCCGTACCTTGAGAAGATCGTGGCGCCCTCTCCTCCAACTGGGGGCGACGATGAGTGGGAAGAGGAGGGCGGCGAGGGGACGCCGGACACCGCCGCTGCCGCCGCTCGGCCACCCCCTCCTCCTCCCACCTCCATTCTCCTCGGCGAACCCTCCACCGCCTCCAAACTGCTCCTCCTCCGAAGAAGAGCACTCCTTCGCCGCGGGCCACCGCAACCACCGCCGGCCACCGCACCTCCTCCGCGGCCCGCACTCTTCCCGCTCCTTTCTTCCCAACGGGGAGCGGCAAGACAGACACACTCTCATCCCCACACGCTCACCTCGTGGAGGAGTGGGGGCCCGCGCCGCGCTCCACGGACCAGGGAGGGGACGACGAAGACCCGGGAGGACGAAGTAACACGGTCCCACCACTTGTGCGTTTAAAAACAACAATAACAACAACAACCGACCGACCTCTTTTTATTACGATGTGCGACTACTTTCAACAACCAAACTCCTTTCCTCCCTATTTTCCTTCGACTATCTGGACCAGACCGACGGATCGGAGCACCAACAAACAAACACGAGCACCACGCGAACACCAACCGGACGCACCAACCACCGCGAACTAATCCTTCTCTTCTTCCACCAGCGACACCACCGCTGCCATCCTCGGGAAAATCCGTGTAAACCTAGAGCTCCGCACCGGCGGCGGGGCAGGATCCCTTCGGTACTTCGGGCGCCCGTTGCGTAGGGGCGTAGCCATCCAGCGGCAAGAGCATCGCCACAACGAAATAAACACGAGAGAGAGAGAGGTAGAGGGGAGGAAGGGATTTTTTAAAGGTCTGTCCTGGTTTTATAAAAGGTTCCCGATTCGGAAGAGAGGGGGGATATCATATATACACGCACGAGGTAATATGAACGTAAGGGGTTTTCCGGAAGAAATTCAAATCGGGCGTGGGATTTAGAGTAGCGTCTCGTGTGATTGTGTGTGTGTTTCTATATATTTACAAATATATTTATATCTTCCTTTCCTTTCGTATCCCTTCCTCCCTCTCTTTTCACGTATAAGATATGTATTTATGTACGTATCCCAAGCTCAAGGGTTCAAGTCAACACACACTTGAAAAACAGCTCGTCCTCTACACACAACACCAAATAACCCCCGTTCGACAAAGCACGCCCTCCGTCCCGGCACTCCGCCGTGAAACTGCTGAGAAAACTCAATCCACCCCTTTTACTCTCTCACCCTCTCTCTCTAACTTACTCCAGGGAAGGAAAATAGGGGGGGAGGGAGAGGGATATGGCAGGGTAAGGGGAGGGGTTTTCCCAGGGTGGAGAGGGGTACATAAGGGTATGAGGAGAAGGAGGAGGGGAAAGGGTACGATAGAGAGGGGCGGGTCTCCTGGGAGAGGGGTGTGTGTGACGTCACGGTTTGAACGGATTCGGCGCTGTGAGCACGTTTCGAGGGAGAGTGAGGGGAGGGTGTGGAGGGGAGCGGGGGGTGGGTGGGGAGGGGGAAGAGGGGAAGGAAAGAGGGTGCGTGTGCCTCGTCAACAATCGAACGACGAACGGTCTCATTCAAAAAGACAAAGCAAGCCAAACACGCTACCTTTTCTGGTTTTTCTCCCGGCACTTTGGGGGTTCCCCCGCGAAATGATTTTTCTATCGTCACGAAAAAGGGAAATTTGTATAATCTGTTAAAAATTACAAATCAACGCAAGGTAATTCAGATTATTAATTTTTAACAGATACAGACTCCAGTAAGATTTCCAACACATATCTGCTAAAACAAAATAAGATATGTGATACCATGCTCATCAGCAGACATCAATCCAAAGATAGGTTTTCTACAGCTCTCCACTCCACTGTCCTCTCAGTATAACTGCTTCACTCCATCATTCTTCATTTCACTGTCTCTGATTATTTGCATCATGTATTCCATGCGTCAAGTATTCATGAAACTAGCTATATTTTGTATTAATGTTTTATTTTGTTCTCCTGAAAAAATGTTTTATTTTGTTCTTCTGAAAATTCAGCATTTTGCAGATTTGCAACTTAACTTTCTTGCAACGATATGTCATTTTTTCTTGTCTCTGCTAGTAATAGAAAAGCATGCCTCAATTTGATTGCGTCACTAATACTGCCGTTTCACAGAATCTTTACAGGAATTAAACGCGAAAGTATGATGAACATACAAGAATAGCCGGAGATATTAATTACTCCACACTTTTTCCGGAAGAGCGGGAAAGAAAATGTCAACGAAGAAAACCTAGATAAAAAGAAGAGACTGATAGGATATATTCTGAGAAACAACAGCCTCTTGAAATTAGTACTGGAATAATAAATGAATGGCAAGAATGATCAAGGATGTCCAAGAATGGATTGCATCAGGCAAATTATGAAGGACGTCAAAGAGAAGAACTGCGTAGGAATGAAACGCCGACATGATACGAGTTTGGAGTCGGACCGGCAAACCAATCTTCCGATTGATGACTGCTGATGACTTACAGAAAAACGTTTGATGATGATGTCAACAAAATTCTACCGCTCAACAATGTTTTCCAAATATTCAAAATGGTGAACAGCTTACGTATATTAGCAGGAGACTAGTATGATGCTCAGTACAAGATTTTTTACAAGAAATTTGTGGAAGTGTGTTACAAGATTGGTCTTACCTCAGATAAACTTCATAAAAACAAAGTAAACGGCTATAAATAAGGAATCAGCAAATTTATCAATAGAAGGGGAAGACAACAAGGTCTGCCATGAGCTTCAATACTTAATATCAGAGCCTTCTGCTATTCTCATATATTTTCCATTTGAGAAAATCCTTCAAGTTAAGAAATACAAAAGCTTTCTGACAGTGATTACGTTTACCAGTACAAATGAACGTTTTTTACCTAAGTTGAGAATGGCCCATAAAAGCTAATTTTATAAGCTCTACTCTCACAGGATTATGCAAAATACATCTTGGGTAACCGAATTTTTAATCGATACACTAGATAACAGGGAGCGTGGCGGCCTAGTGGGTAGAGCGCTTGGCTGCTGATCGCAGGGTCCTGTGTTCAAATCCAGGTGAAGCCTTTGGACGCCCCCGAACAAAAAAATCCCCAGAGTGCGAGGTGGCCCAGGGAAAGGAACTGGCCCCCCTACCCTGAATGTGTGAAATTCACATGCCTGTGGCTTAGTCCGCTTCGCATAACACAAGTTGATTTCGTACGGATACATGTCTATACTGCAATTGTCAGCACATATTGAATAATACTATACCCGAGGAAATACAAGTAAAATAAATACGCGGAGGGCCAAGGCGATATATTAATCGAGTATTTATGGATCCCACGCTCGGAGGATAGATAGGTGCGAGGAAGAAAGGTATAATTGGAAAAATTATTAACTGAAAGATTTCAATCGAAGTGTTAATGTGATGCTAATTTTTCGGTCTAGTGTGTCAAAAAGCCAGGAGGTTCTCGATCTAATTAGTTTTTACATTCAGAATGAAATCTGCTTAAGTCACTAAATCAATTAATAAAGAAGTGCTCACCGCAAATAGCGAGTTGTCTCCTCAAAGTAGGCTCAATGGATAATTTGTGGTTTCAGAAACTAGGTATTCATTGCGAAATGATGGAATTGCTAAGTTGAACGTTCCAAGCATAGAGACTAAAGGAAGGATAGGAAGTAAAATATCGCCAGGAAAGGCTTTAATTAGAAAGAAAATGAAACTAGGGCTCTTAAAGGATCCAAAAAATTAATAAAACAATGTTTACTCTCATTAAAATCGTTTGAAGCATTTCATCTATTTAAATTTCATCGAAATCAAAAGTATCTTGCCTAGCAAAGAGTAGCTCTAATTTAAAAATCTGAGATACATATGGATCAATAACGTTATCAAGAAATGAAAATTGACATATCTTCCATCCATTTGAAGCAATGCTTGGGAGTTATAATTTTAATCAAGGGAAGGATATCCCAATGAATAAAATGGGACTTTATAATTAACCCCAATCTCGATAGCATCCAAATAAGGGCACCGTCCCACCGTAGCCTAATGTATTTTTCATGATCAAGGAACTTATAGACAAAAATGTAGAAAAAGATTCAATAACTCCAAAATAATCATCTTTTTCCAACTATTTATTCCACAAATTTAGCCAAAAATGGTATGGGCTTACAGGTGAGGAAGGATGAAACGTAAAATAGTATACATTTTTCTGCAACGCAAGTGAGTCATATTTGAAAAAAAAAACTGATATAAAAGTCATAACTTTTTCAGCGAGCAATACCAGTTAAATATTAGCAATTAAGTTTAAATACGGATAAGACTAGTCTAAAGGATATGTAAAATCGTTAAATGTCACGAAACTCTTCAGCAGACCACTTCATTTTCCACTTCCATGCACGGAACGGCTGACACGCATTTCCTTCTAACATTCGATCGATAAAATAAATAGAATAATGATAATACGGATGTTTCATTTAAAATATATAGAACAATTCACGAAGAACCGTGTACAGGCCATGGAAATAATCCTTCAGCTTTCTGGTCAATTCAATCAATATTTGGAAAAACACACCTCACAAATCCTTTCATTAACATTCGATGCATATACAGAATGTTCGATGCCCACGATATTGAATGAAAACATACTGAAAATGATTGTACCTGAAGTTTGAACCTGCGTCATAAAATATATCATTCACTATTGTCAGAGTCCTTAACACAGAATGACAGATTTAAGAGCAAAAAATTACCGGACGCTCTTTACCGCTAATCGATAAAATGCACAGTAATTGGCCCACTTTTAAGTAGGGCCCACGCCAGTTCCCGGAATTTTCTCGGCGATAAAATATTCACTTCCAACGTTTTGGATACGCCGTGAGGGAGTAAGGGCCGCTCAGACGTGTTTAGCTGGAGAAAGAAATGGTCCAGAAAAAGACAGAAACCGCTTGGAAATTGCCAGTCGAGCGCTTTTTATTGCTGGAAAGAGGAAGGAAATCGATAACACTTGACGAACGTGCAAACATCAAAGGCCCAGCTGGGAATAAGACGATACCTTTTTTATGCCACTTCCTTCAAAATTACGCTCGGAGAGGTTTCCTACTGCGATTCTCCGACATTTCAACTTTTCTACCACGTCACGGATTCTAATATCACTGGAAATTCAGTGTATTCAAGAGAAATCCAACCATTAGAGACGAAGCAATTATAGTGTTCACCCTTCGAATTGAACAGTATTTCTGAAGTATTTTTCGAATCACAAGCAAGGAAATTGCGGAAAGGCGGAGTGTGATTGGCTAGATGCATTTCCGTGTCCTGCATTCCGCACCCGTTCCGGATCCATGTGAAGCATTAGACAACACTGCATTGCGCGTTTTCCTGAGGTCCACAATCAGCGTTTTTTGGTTGTTATAATAAACACGTGTCGTCATTGCTTTGCGAAAAAAAGACAATTTGTTTCTTTGAAATTTTGTTTTTAATTTGCAGTGGCGAATATATGGGGGGCGGCGGTGGTGTAGTGGCTAGCGTGCTCGACTCCCAAACCGAAGGTCGCAGGTTCAAATCCAGAAGCCTCCAAATCTTCAAAAAGTTTTGAAATTTTTAAAAATTATTTCAAAAATTCAAGTTATTTTCTGGAAATTTTGGGAGTCCACTGGTGAGAGGTAGCAGTTTCACCAAAAGGCATTGATGGCGAAGATCCAGAGGATCGGTCCGGTATCAACTGCTACAGCTTAGGGCGAGAGTGAAGTTCACGGAATCGGTCGAGGTACTGCGTTGTGGAAGGCAACGGGAAACCACCACATTAACCTCCCTAGAAAATGCAGTCTTGCATTCAAGTATGACGTGATGGCATCCTTCCCGGTTAAATATTCCGGAGGTAAAATAGTCCCACAATCGGATCTCAGGGTGGGGACTCCTGGGAAGGGTACACCAGTCAAAGGTGTCAGATACAGGATAGGGACATGAAACGTGAGATCATTGGGGGTGTGCGGAAAAATTGGAGAACTCTTCACATCCCCGGCCGTGCCTTACGCAACAATCACCTTATACACCAACCTAAATTCCGTCTTTCTCTCTCCCAGCGATCCCTTTTTTACAGGCTTCCTGCCTTGTACAACACCATTTCATCTGCCTACCCTTCCCTCGATCTCTCTGCTCCTTTCGGATCATTCAAGCGCCAGCTTAGAAAAGCGCTTTCTCCCTGATTCCCTAACTTTCCATGTTATTGTAATGTATTGTTTATGTTATTGTATCTTTGTTTTTATTTGATGCTATTTGCCAACACGTTTTTTTTCTTATTTTATTTTGTTAATGCTGCAGATTTTAAGTTGCAAATGTTCAATGTAAAGGCCGACATCGGCTGTTTTTGAATGTTTAAAATAAATCAAATCAAATCAAATCAAACTTGAAGATGGAGATGGCCAGACTGGAGTTAGACATCGTAGGAGTGAGCGAGATCAAGTGGACGGGAGCGGACGACTTCTGGAGTGACGAGTATAGAGTCATATACTCAGGCGATAACCAGAAGATTGCGGGAGTTGGATTGATCCTGAAGACAGAATGGGGAAGAAGAGTAAAGGCATAGGTAAGAGAAAGGCAGTAAAAACAGTACAACGAAATGATAATGCTAATCAAGATAGAAGAACCGACAGACAAAGTAATAGTTCAGGTTTACATGCCAACGTCCAACCATTCGGAAGAAGAAATGTACGAGCAACTAGAAAAGGTCCTGAGCATAGTCAAAGTGAAGGAAAATATAATAGTAATGGGAGATTGGAATGCAGTGGTTGGAGATGGAAAGGATGGGAACACAGTAGGAGAGTTTGGGATGGGGAAAAGGAACGAGAGAGGAGAAAGACTTGTGGAATTCTGCAGTGAGAAGAACTTGGTGGTGGCAAACACCCTCTTCATGCAACACCGACGGAGAAGATACACATGGAAGATGCCAGGAGACAGAGCCAGATACCAGATTGACTACATTCTGGTAATGCGAAGGTACAAGAACCAAGTGAAGCATTGCAAGACTTACCCCGGGGCGGATATCAACAGTGACCACAATCTAGTGGTAATGGAAAGTCAACTGAGATACAAGAAGATAAGTAGGACGAAACGAGAAAAAAGATGGAACCTAAAGCCATTGTAAGAGAAGGAAAGAAGAACATTTGCTACTGCCATTGATGAGAAGGTGGAAATAGCAAAGGAATCCAGCCGAAGTGTAGCAGAGAGATGGAATATCCTCAAGAAGACATTCACAGAAGTAGCATAGGTACAACTAGCAACCAAGCCAGTCGAAATTAAGAAGCCACGGATGACAGAGCACATCATAGCCCTCATTGAAGAAAGAAGAAAGTATAAGAATGCAAAAAATGAAACAAAATAAGTACTGTATAAGAGGTTACGGAATCAAGTTATCAGAGAATTGAAAAAGGCCAATGAGAAATGGAATGAAAGCTGCTGCGAGAGCATCAACGAAAATATAATGAAGGGGAACTCAGAAACGGCATACAATGTAATCAAGAGGCACTTCGGAGAAAGGAAACCAAGACGCAAAAACATCAGAGATTCGGATGGGAAACTGCAAATGGAAGATATAGAAATCGGCAATAGATGGAAACAGTACATTGAAGAGCTATACGGAGGCCCGATCCCCCTAGGAGAAGTATTCACAGATGAGCAGAACCAAATGGGGGAAGACAACCGTGGACCAGGGATACTATGAAGCGAATTTGAGAGAGCAGTAAGAGACCTGATGAATAGAAAGGCGTCCGGAGAAGATAAAATCAGCGGAGAAGCAATTAAAGCACTTGGTGAAAAAGCACGAGACACACTATATGGAATAATTCGAGATTGCTACGAATCCGAAAAGCTGCCAGAAGACTTCAAGAGGAGCTCAATGGTGACCATACCGAAGAGAGCAAGGGCTGAGAAATGCGAGGAGCACCGAACCTTGAGTCTAGTGTCACATGCCTCCAAAATCCTTACTCGGATGGTAGGCAGAAGAATTGAAGGAAAAATTGAAGAAAACCTGTCAGAAAACCAATTTGGATTTAGGAAGAATAGGGGGACAAGGGAGGCAATACTATGCCTGAGACTACTGGTAGAGAAAATGATCCACGAGAGCAAGCCATTGTATATAGCCTTCGTGGACTTGGAGAAGGCATTCGATAATGTCGAATGGAACAAGATGTTCCATACTATGGAAAAACTTGGCTTGGACTACAATGACAGAAGAGTCATCTACCAGCTCTACAAGGACCAGGTGGCCACAATACGCACGCAAGACGGAAGAAATATGGAGGCAAATATTAATAAAGGGGTCCAACAAAGATGTAACCTGTCACCAGCACTCTTCAATATGTACATGGAGGAAGCAATAAAAGAAATAGAAGAACAAGGAATCAAAGTGAATGGAGAAGAAATCAACATGCTACGCTTCGCTGATGATATCGCCATCGTAGCAGAAAACGAGGAATACCTACAGAACTCACTGAACACAACTGAAAAAGTGTTCCAGGAATACAACATGAAAGTAAATAAGAAGAAAACCAAGATACTTGTGTGCGGAAGAGAGAAAGTAGTGGCCGATGTCCGCCTCAAAGGAGAAAGATTGGACCAAGTGGAACCATTCACCTACCTTGGGAGGACCATTACCTGGTATGGAAGAAGCACGACAGACATCAAGCGTCGAATAACCCAAGCTAAGACGGCATTCATGGCTAAAAGGCCGCTACTCTGCTCGAAGAGCATAAGACTGGAGACAAGGAAACAATACGTGAAAACATTCGTGTGGGCAGTGGCACTCTAGAGATCAGAAGCATGGACCATTGGAAAAACTGACCAGAAAAGAATAAAGCCTTCGAGACATGGTGCTGGAGGAGGATGCTAAAGGCCAAATGGACGGATAGGGAGAGAAACGAGGAGGTATACAGAAGAATTGGAGAAGAAATGACACTATGGAGCACCATACGCCGAAGAAGAACACGGTGGGTTGGCCATGTTATGAGACACAACAATTACATAGGAAGCATAATGGAGGGAAAAATTGAAGGGAGATTCCCCAGAGGAAGACCAAAGGCAAGTACTTGGGGCAAGGCAAGAGGGATACGGGGAAGATATACGGTTTTGATTAATTCGCGGCTTGTCCCGCCAGCCCAAATACACGTTTATCCTACTTAGAACATGGCTTTTTCAACCAAATTACGTTAAAAATTCACGGAAAACAATAACTACACCAGCAGAACTCACTTATTGAATGATTTTCCCGTCAGAATTCCGAAGCACATTATTTCACTCAGTAGAAAATCCTGCATTTTGAGCAATCTCTGAACCGTTTGGCCCGAAAAAGTAAAAAAAAAGAACAATACACTGTGAATATTTCCTCGTTTGCCGAAAATCCGTGGATCACGTCGTATTCGCTAATTTCTCCGTTTTTAAGAAATTATTTACTAAGGTATTGTATAAGCACGGTGTAAAAGAAAGTATGTTGCTAACTTAGAAAACCGGAGAGAACATCGTGGGTATGTAGCATCGCGACCTCAGTTGGATGCAGTGGCGTATATATGGGGAGGCCAGCCCCCCCCTCCGAAATATAAGGCCGCTGCGAGAGGCGCATGTGCTGATACCTAAACCCCTAAACTATACAGCCGGTCTTGCCCCCCCCACCCCCCCGAAATTATAACCTATATTCGCCACTGGTTGGATGTCTGCCAGTTTGGTGGTCCTATCGAATGGGATACGCGGATACCTATTGCCGTGCATTAGTGGTTGTCATTTTCGAAGACTTCAAGAGAAAGTTCTCAACGTGATTTCATGCATGTATACCTACAATGAACACCGATGAATCATCGACAAAAATAAGGTCATATATAAGAACACAATCTGGTGAATTACTTAAGTACCATTTAATTAGGCAGATGTTCACACGGGCTCCACAGGTAGTTGGCCAGCAAACTTCGTATTATGGTATTCAGAAGATACTGATCACCAAAATCAAGGCTCTAGATTTTTGAGGGGTGAAAAGCGAACAACTTACTTGCAATTTCATGATTTGATGAAGCCATTCACCTTACATCCACGTCGCCATCACTCTTGGTTATCACTATTTCTCTCCTAGGATGCATCCAATAATAAAAACAATAACGGCTTTCCGATGTGCTAACCGAGATCATCTACGTGAAAAAGGTAACTTCTTTCACATTCAATAGATTCACACTATAAAAGATAAGGGAAAAATGGAGGGAAATTGAGTCTTTCACCACACTTCCGCGAGGTTCAAAACACACGGTCCCTACAATATTAAAGTTTTAAGCGATAAAAGGTACAAACCTTCGTGGAAGATTCACCAGACAACGTCGGATTCCTTTAATGTTTTAAATTATACCACAAACTTGCAAAGCCTTATCTACAAGATTTCCATTACATCACGTTTGAATCGCTAAACAAAATAAGCGCGAAATTAGTCGAGATGAGTACCAAAAAAATTAATGCGCATATCATCACGTGATAAGTACCTAATTGAAAATGAGAAATATCGGAGCCATTGGTTCGTCGGTATTGTTTCATCTTCCATCCTATTTGAAGGAAGATTTCACTATGCAACAAGTAGGCTTCAACGGGACCCACTTCATAGAACTTCCGTTCTTTAACTAAAAAAAAATGGTAATTAATTAGTCTCAGAAGGTACCTAACCTGCAATCGAGCGAAAACTTATTAGTAATTGTTCACGAAATATGACCCTCCTTCCGTTCATTACTCAAAACACCAAGTGCCACAGCCATCGTTTACATCTTATTTTAAACATTATTACGCCGGAAACTATTTTTTATTATACTGCACCTTTCATTTAGATTAAACTCTCACTCACATTTCCTGTTCTATTAGTAAGTTTTTCATTTGAAAATGACAGACTTTCAGACTTCAAATCTTAAAAATTTCGTTCGTTCCATACTATTCACACAACAAAGTATGCTGAATATTACGAGTCCACTTAGAATTTAACTCAAAATTTTGAGTCATGGTACGGGGCCAAGCTCATGGTACCGCAAGCTTTCCCAGGCATTCACTGGTAACATATTGTCATGAGCACATGCAAGTTAATCTGCAGCAGTATAACAGGATGGTAACAAGTGTTTACCTAGCTATCAATCCATCAAAGATATGAATTGCCACCTGGATTTTCAGTATCAACATATTTGATGAAACGCTCTCACCAAGAAAAATAAAAACCATTGCATTATTGTCACAAATGAAAACCTGAACACTTTTGCTGCCGGAAGGCTTTCAGGGTAGGTGAGGAAATTGCCATCAACCAAGGTGCCCCTCCTAGGAAATCCAAGCATCATCTGGAATTTTTTTGCATAAGAAGGTTCACATTTTATTACCTTTAAAATAGTTACCCTTTGAACAGAGGTGGCATTAAGCACAGACTACATAGGCGTGTGCCTAGGGGCCAACACCATAAAAAATCTAACATATAGCAAATTATTAAACGCGACACTGGCAGTGCAGATGACCAAAGACAAGATTTCAAGAAGACAACAGTAGAAAGCATTTCCGGGGTCCCCCCACCGGAACTCCGTTGACCTGGGCAGTATTCCATCCCCCTTGAGTGGGATGGAATACTTCGCCGAAACAGCTGGAGACTTGCAATTTCTGTGTTCTGTAGATGAAGAGTCATTTGTTTATTTAAGCAGACTAACTTTATCATGAAGTGATTTTTAAATAAAAAAATGTTAGGTAATATTCCAGGGCACGTTGCAAAGGCTAGATTCCGAAATGAGGATCAAAGAATTCTTTCATAAATGCAAAATATCAACAACCATTGATGCTTTTTTCGTATTAAGACTATAGCAGTGTTAAATGTTCAAGCCTGCACATTTCCCTCTGTACGAATGAACCAAGGAAGGCTGGCGAGCGAAGACAACACTGTAGCAGCTGTTGCCAGTCTATCCCCACTCCTGCCCCTAGACCCCACCACCCAGGAGAGGGGCCAGAGCTCCCCCTCCTGGAATTTCTTTTGCCCCCCCCCCCCCCCCCCCCCTTTGTCTTTTTTTATTTATTATTATAGAACTATAAAACATTTGCCCCTCCTAGTAAATTGGTTGCCCCTCCTAGGAAATTGATTGCCCCTCAAGACATGACCTGGCTACGGCCCTGCCACCACCCCTCTTGTTTACAGCTCTCAAGAGGGTTCGCGGCGCACAGTCTGCTGCAAGCAGCTGAGGCAGCATTTTTTTCAGCCAGTCATCAGCTTCTTTCAGTAGGTTAAGTATCACATTTAGGACGAGGGAAAGAGAAGGGAATACACCAGAAATTTTCATGACCTCATGGAGAGCGGCGAAAGCTACCGCTAAGAGTATAAAGAGAAAAAAATGAGATGCATCTTCCTTATTTCCCACCTTATTCTTTATATGTCTCTGGGGCACCGCTTGTGTTCCATCTCCCTCTATGCTATCAAAATTGCTATTCGTACACCTTCCTATTTAGCCTTAGCATTTTTCCCTATTGGGTATACCTTCAATACCTATATGTAAGCATTATTTTTATGCCAATTTATATAACACATAACTCTTATGGTTTTTTTTTGAGCTCGACTCATTGCGCCCAGTACTTCTAATTCTGCAAAAGAAAAAAGGCTGCAAGCGAATAGTATAAACTCAATATGTATATTTTCATGTGGGAATTTGCAGACAGACAAAAGTTTGCTTTTCATTACAATAATTATTGAGTGTAAAATGGATAAAAATGAAATAGTAAAATTTGTATTGCAGTGAAATTACGGTATCATGCAATCATGATATCTTCCCGTCAGGAATTCCTGGGTGTAATAAGTGTAACTGTGAGGAATGGTGCATCCTAAGATGAAAGAAAATAATCGTACTTCAAATGACAGTAGAAGAGAGGAGAGAAATTTGATTTTACCACGGTCATGATCCGATGTATGTCACTGAATTTTTAACTGAGAGATTACTGGGGAGAAATTTGATTTTAACATTGTCATGATCCGATGTCTCTGAATTTTTAACTGAAAGATTTCAGACTCTCTATCAACCATGATGGTACTCACGATTAATACCCTTCACTTCTGTTGCTTCAGGCATAATTTAACGGATCTCCATATCCAAATTCAACAAAAATTTCCAAAATAATTAGCTTCATTTCATGCAAAGCTTTAATTGATATGTACAAGTTCTCATGTATTTTTCAACACTCCAACATACTATGACCGCAAGGGACACAGAAAAATCCTTAGTTGTGGTCATTGAAGGCCAAACAACTTACTGAGGAACCAACACAAAGCCACACCTATAACCTGAGACAACCATGTTATCTGGGCCTACTCAGCATAATGCTCAACAACAGAGTAGACCATCCCCACCCAAGGATAATCATTCCCCACTCCATTTTTGTCAGCACCGCATTCACGGTTTCCCGTGTAACTTCTACCACCCCTGTAGGCGACCAGACCCACCTTAAGTGAATGCAAGCAAAAATAGTACACACTTCAAATGTAAAATAAAGATAATGAAGAAAAATTTAGTGCAATTAAAAACACACTTTGGTACCAAATGCATATTTTGAACGCTTCTCTTAAGTAATCCTTTAATTTAGACAGGTAGATAATTATACATCAGGGTGTCTTGCGCCAAGTCAAAAAAATTTCCGTTTTTTCCACCTATTTTTCTTAAATTTCCCGAATGTATTGTTTTAGTCCATCGTGTTTTTACAAAACAAAATTAGCCCCCCCCCCCCCCCCCCGATATTTCTGTTTTCCTCGTGTACACTTCATCACACTTATGTTTTTAACCTTTTCGTGCCGAACCTCACATTTTTTTGACGCATAAGACCATAAGCGCCGGAGATTTCTTTACGCAAAAGAACTCACGTCTCCTATAAACACAGTGGAGGGTGGGAAAGTGACTTGTCGCTAATACATTTTAAAAGGGTGTTCTTTTGCTTTCGACCCTTCGCAGCCCTACTCAGTGGGAGGCAAGACCCTTCCATCGACAACTTCGCTCGACCCTCGATCCCTTTAGCGATCACTCTCTCAGCATGTGTCAGCCGTCATTAATTGTATGAACAGTGGATTTTCTAAATAAATATTCATTGGCTATAAGAAAAAATTAACCATTGAAACACACTACTAGTGATTTTCATTGTTCTCAAATTTTAAGCGAAATTCTAGCTCTTATATTAACAGAGTTGTCTTCTGTTTTCTTTTAACCATTACTTTCCGATTAATATCCTAAAATCGTTAATATTACAGCTAGAAATGCATTTAAAATTTTAAAACGATCCAATAAACACGAAGAATTCATTTCAGACATCCATTCTCTCACGTTTGCAATAAATAATTGTTTAAAAAAACCAGTGTGCATACAAAAAATGACCGCAACCCCCCCATGCTGTGAGAGGGTTTGCTCATGAGACGGAGGGTCGAGACCAGTTGCCGACCGAATGGACGGAAGAGCGGGGTTGGTAAGCCAGAGAAGATATTCTCTTCAAAATGCCTCAGTACAGAGCAGGATACTAAAGATATTTCCGAGAAAAGTTCACCGGCATTCTTGAATTCTCTAGGCGTTGGCAATGTGGAGTATCAGCAACTGGCCCTAGCGCAGAGGCCGATACTTCACGTCACCTCCGCAGCCTATTGGAGTTTCGTTCGGTCAGTACTGCTACTTAGGTTATTGTTATCCGTACGACGGAAGACATTCCCCAATTTTTTCTTCGATGCCACATGATTTGCAAACTTCCTGTATGCTTGACAAATTTCCTGGCTTTTCCCAGTTATTCCCGGTTTCTTCTGATTTCCCGGTCACTAGACACCCTGTACATGTATCATATTATCCCCAGCTTGTTGCAATGTTTTTTCTCCATCAGATACATTCACCCTATACATGAGTTGCATACTTCCTATTCTTTAAGAGCTCACAACTTAAAAACAAGTGCATCAAACCAATTGCACATTCATGTCACAATGCAGCACCCTATATACATCCTGTCAAAGTTTCTTAAGGTAAAAATTAAAAGTAAAACACAAAAAAAAAGAAAATTAAATGGCCTTATTTTCACATTAAATTACTCGAGATCACACTACATTCCGGTATATACAACGACAAAATCCTGAGCCCATAGAACTCGCAAAATATGGAATGGCACTCTCAACAATTTATGCCAATTACCAAGCATCCATTAAATATATAAATCAATACCATGAGAAATTCACTGAGAAAAATTGATTCAATTGACTGTGATCCCGGTTATGTCGAATGATTTTATTCAAGTGAATTTCGAGCATTAATGCATCTCTCCAGAAGGTAATGTTCACTTAATTTTAAATACTTTGATAATTTCATAATAATAATAATAATGTGCTTCATGATAGGGTAAATATAAAGGGTTGAAAAAAATGAAGAAGACCAATAGTAGCAAAAATTAATATTTTCTTGCAGATATTACAACTTTCCAAATGGATTTCAAACTTTTGCATGATTTCACCAGTGAAATACTGAATGAATCCTCTCAGACTGATTTGTATGACAATAATTATAATAATAATATCACTTGAGTAACTTCACAGATTTAAATAAAAGCTTCCAACTGCATACTGGGTTTCGAGCTCTGATTTTCTTGAGGCCGATTTCAAACTTCCTCCATGATAAAGAATTAACTAAGCACGCATCAGAGGCCTTCCCCAATGATGCACCCATGCGCACAACACGACTCACAAAAACACACACACCTCTGTAGCACTCATGTTGCCTATATACCATGTCACTCGCAACATACCACACATTTACACTAAACAGACGGTCACTTCATTCATTTTTCCTTTTTTTTTTCAGCCATCCTATATATTCCAGGAACAGGAAAGAATTCATCGTTCTCTGACCAGATCTAAAGGACATTTTTTTTAATTTTTCAGAATAAAATATACATAAGGTGTATCTCAACGAGGCAGCAAAATATGCTTGCTTTGGAAGCAAGTTTGCAAAGAGCATCGATGTTCGATTTACACAGCATCCACATCATCACTCATTCAGTCATTCATTCGATTGAAAGTGCACATCCTAAGAATGGAGAGTGCAAGCCCCCGATAAGAAGAGGTATTTTGGGAGAGAAATGAGATGGGGAAAGGCGATGACCATCAAGGTCTCATTAATTAGAGGGAATCCCAATGGGTACAGGGAGATGAGGAATCAACTGTTTTAAAAGCTGTGTTGAATTACATACAAAAGAAGGGGAACCAAGAGATAGAATAAAAAGCCTTTCCTTCACTTTCACCCAAAAACCTCAAAAATATGCAAAGAGCAACGGTGTGGGAAGTGGAAATGAAGAGCATTTTTATAACCTCTGTGTGACTATTGTTTTAGACCCTTCTACCGCCCAAGTGGTGTTCCTCCAAAATTAAAAGATGTCGGCACAGTTTGCTGGTGGAACACATAACCTGAAATCAAAAAGAAAGCACAGTATATTATCATTGAAAGACTCAAACAAAAACAAAATTACATAAAACTTTACCTGTATTATCCTTTCTCAACACATGTAAGAGAAAAGTGTGTAATGCTAACTAATTAAAACTTTAAGGATATTAATATATTAATATGCATGCCAATGAATTGCCCCTCCAATTGAGAAGAACATAAATTTAACCTAGTGCTTGGAGAAATCCCAACAGGAAAACTTAGATTCAGTTTTTGATTATCAGCATCAATCTTCATTTAGCCAAAGCAAAGGCTGTAAAACTGTTTCCATATTTGCATACAAAATCCATTCAATTCAGATTCCTTTAAATCTTTTCCAGAAAAAAATGAGAGGCTCATATGTATCTCTAAGTTACCTGACAATGAGACCTCCCAATCATTTAATGCAGAGCAAGAGCAAAGCTATGACATTAGAACATATTTTGGGCTGAACTTAAAAATTAATTTTACTTGTCAATAAAATAAGATAATTTAATCAAAAATTAGAAGCAAAAGGAGTTCAACATCCAGTGGAACTGTATAAGGCATTGGTCATAAGAATGAATATGAACTCTCAATTATCCGGCTTCCGATTATCCGGTTTGCGGATTATCCGTGCTATTTTCTCATCCCTACACTTAAAAGTTTGAAAAATGTTCCAATGGTAAAATTAAGTAAATTCTTTGAAATTTTGATGTATCTAAATAGAATTGCAAGTTTAAAAATGTCTCTTTTTAGTTAAACTTTTTAATTTAATCACAATATTATGGAAATTGTTTGCTACGTTTAAGAATGATGAAAACTCAGCCGCATCTCCTTCTGAAATTATTTTATCCATTCTTTCCCATTACCACTGAATATTCTACCTTCCTAAAACGAACAGAATAGTAACAATACAACTGAAATAATAACAAATAAACTACTTGTAAATAAACAAATTTATATTATACCTAAAATAACTACTTATTGTTCCGTATGTTCTTACTTTTCGGCCTGAATTAATAAATACGAAACAGTATCATTGCTCCCTGGTCATTATTCGCCATTGAACATTTATTTGTTTTTACCCAGATACGATTGTGCCAGTTCTTTCGTGTGGAAATCTCAATAACTTCAAGTTGCATTTGTTACTGTAGTGCCACGTTCTGACAAAGCTGATGCAAATGGGAGAAAAACGGAAGAAAATTGTCCTTTCCATCTAAAAAACTAGAATTGATTACAAGAAATGAAAAAGGAGAGACTCTGCTTAAACTGGCAAAAGAATATGAAGTGGGATTACAAACAGTTCGGGATATAATTAAGAATAAAAATAAGCTGATGAAGTTTGCTGCGACCTCGGACAGTGGTTTGGGACTCTCAAAGCGTAACACTAAGAAACGATCAACCTTTCAAGATTAAGACTCTGCCATACTTCTTTGGTTCAATCAGAAACGGTCAATTGGTATACCTGTCTCAGGCCCCATGTGCGCACAGCAGGATAAACTTTTTCATGAGTCACAGGAATAGAATGGGATTTTAAAGCTTCTTCTAAAGCAGCTTCTTTTTCTAAAGCAGGAACCAATGCATACATATGCCTGGTGTGAAATAGGTCTAAAACTATCATGGATGTTTTGTGAGACAAAATTGTGGCTGCCGCAAGGCCTTTTTACACGGCACGTTTGTTTCTACCACGAACACTGTATATACAGAGTTCTTGGCTTGTACAAACTCTTCCGTGAACTCTTACATGAGGCAAAATGTATCGTGTAAAACGGCAAATTGTATGAATGCTTGTGCGAATGTCTCAATGCCTGAACGGAAAATTGAACCTGTCCTAATTTCGTTGAGACAAACGTACAATCTCACATACATACGTTTGTACAAAATAATTCATCGTGTAAAGCGGCCTTAATAAACACTGCAGTGCAGCAGCGGTTGCTAAAATTGTCTCATCACGGTCCATCTTCAATAGTATAAGGTCACTCACTAAACTTTTGTAGATACTCATTGTTTAAGTGAATAATGTAAACTAATATCTAAACCTAATAATAATGTAAATGAATATCTAAACCTAATAATAATGTAAACTAATATCCAAGTATCTATAATATTCATGATCCAAACAAACTAAAACAAAACTGTCTGCTCCGTCTGTCGAAACAGCTATGTTGGTCGGAAATCTCCCGTAATCGATGTATACAATCGATAGATCTTCTAATGCACATTCAGTCTGCGCAGATAATTCACTGAATTAATTCGCCATGTAAAACGGGAACTTTTCAGGTCATCATTGACATTAATGCACGAATGATCATGCGCAAGATCATTCGACGTGTACAACGAACTTTAGGACATAAAAATAACCAATTATTGGAAACATTTCTAGCATTTAAAAAATCATACCCACATACAATGCTTCCGCAATAACAATACACCGTTGGCAAATACATTTGATAAGGTTAAGCAGAACCCTTTATCAACTGATAAACAAAGGTCTTTTCTCACCAAAATGATAAATCTGATACACTGATTCTGTATTTATGCTTTCACAGATACAAGTTACATATCAATTACATACATAAAATGCTTGCACTATCTCAAAATTTAGATGGATAAATGTCAAACAACAGACATTTCGTGGTCTCTAACATCTGCAGGGGAGTAATATTTAGAGAATATCCTATGACAAAAAATATTACCTCCACTCTGTTCTATTCTCTTGCTCTCAGCAGCTGCTTTTCTTTGGTCTGCCAGGAGAAATACTTCCTGCAATGATCTTTGCTGTTCCAGGGTCAACTGTGATGTAAGTATCTGGTACCAAGATGGGTCATTTGCTTGAATATCTTTAAGAAAAAGCAAAGGAAATGAACATATTAAATATGTAAGGTCATTTGCTTGAATATCTTTAAGAAAAAGCAAAGGAAATGAACATATTAAATATGTAATTAAAGACAGACACCCAAATTTCTTTAGGCGCATGGTTTTTACTGTGAGTAAAAATGATCTATTGTAGAAGATCATTCACCTGAAATTGATTTCATTGGTTGGCAATTCGATCTAATGAACAGAAGTTGAACAAGATGCTTTGAATCCATGATAAATTTACACCACAAAATTGGCCCACAATATGTAATACAGATTGACCATAATTTAGCCTAAATACATATTCAGTACATAATACATATTCCATATCATACTGTTCACCTTTGGGGTACCCACAATGAGAGAGAATTCTTGGTGACAAACCTAGAAAAATGGGTCTACACAATGCTGTCCTCGCAAACCTCCTCCACTTCCATCACGTTCATGCATTGCTTCATGTACACACCCTTAGTCTGTATTTTCCTCCTTTTCAAAGAGCCTCTTCCATCACATTCACCTTTGACTTTCTTTTGTCTATTTCTTCCTTCCACACCGTTCACTGTAGCATAAATCTGTTTAGTAATTAGCAAGCCCATCTAACAGGTACAGTGTGTCCTCGTTTAACACTGTCCCGTTTAACGTTGTCCAACAATTAAAAACCTTAATCGTTCAATGTCGTCAGTGCTTCACGACAACGTTGTTCAAATTATGCGCAACCAAAAAAAATTAATAACGAATAGGACTTTGGTGCATCTGATGCGTAATTTCCATTCGGTGGAAAAGTTTGGCGTTACTCTCCATAGCGTGTGTAAAAGATTCACCTGAGCGAATAATTATTGTGTTATTTGTTTTGTATGTTTTATTTGCTTATTTAATCTTATTATTTACTACGCTGTTATTGGGGGGCAATGCATCTGGTGATTTAAAACTCAAACCAATGCTAGTGTGCCATTCTGAATGGTAGATCCAAGGGCAGATATCTACGTCAAAAAATACCTGAAAAATCCCATGCTGCCGTAAGGTAGAATTGGCGGTAGAAAAAGTTGATTCACTGCTGTTTGAGGTGAATCGAAAACCTGTTTTTCGTGTTGAATTAGTGTGTAAGAGGAAGTTTTCTAAATCCTCCATGATGCAGTTAATTGTCGAGGGTGATACTGTTCCTGAAAAATTGTTACGAAATGACGAAAATTTTGTACACAGCACCGAGCTTCCCTCCTTCACTCACTATTTCCTACGTCTTCGCCATCGCAGCAAGCAAAATTTTTGCCCTTCACTGCGTTCGCATGCGCACGTAGTGAAGGACAAAAATTTCTATATACACAGAGGGAAATCTGGTGCTTATTGTTTTAAAAATGCCTTTTAAGTTTGTTTCATCTAAGATATGAAGCTCTCTGACTAGTGGTGCCATCCGTTCGGCTGCCCGCGTAACTAAAATATGCCGTAAATCGGCGGAGGATGACGCAAAGTAGTCCATAAAAACACATCAATTTTTAAGGAAATGGGCAATTTTTGTGAATTATTCTATTGATAATGTCTTTCAATCAGGTCCCCTGTATTTTTAAATATCAACATTAAGTTCCTGTCACCTGTAGTTTTCGTGCCGCCAGGATAGAGAATAATTCCAAAATTTCTTTCGTGAGTGAAAATATCTAAGTTTGACCATTAAAATGTTTTAGAAATTTTGTTTGATCTCTTCATTCAATAATGCCATATATCCAACCTTTCATTGCTGTGCTGTGTGGATATCGTTACTGTTATGAAATGAAGAATTAGTAAGTTTGAAACTGATTTTAATTTTTTACACTGTTTCTTATGGAATATATTGCATCGTTTAACGTTGCTTCGCTAAACGTAGTTTTTCAGGAACGAGTTAACAACATTAAACAAGGACACACTGGGTCATTCCATTTTAAATCAACAAATGGTTGTTGCCTCACCATCTCAGATTTCAATGAAATTTGGCATGTGGGTCGTGCCTACCCTTGTGACCCAGAATACGTTGACTAAATCAACAGAAAAATGTTTGCCCCTGAGATATAGGCAAATGTACATCACTCTGATTCTTAGAAAATGTCTTTCTATGCCCTATTTGTGCAAGCCCCAGTAAAATTATTTTCATTAGCACAAATATAAAAAGGTATCACTGGAAAGGTAAAAAAACTGTACTTGATACTATTGATGTTGAACGTCGGCTTTGTGCAATTTTAAATGCTTCAACTGCTCCAAGTCAAAGTTAAAAATGTTGTTTTTTTATGTAACTTTGGGCAATAAATAAACCCAGAAGGACTTCAAGTAACAGGCTATGTTTTCTCATCTTAATATTTACGTGCCTGTAGTACATGATTAAAAAATAAAATATCGATTTTAACCAACCATCACCGAGGAAATATCCCATGAACCTGAGAAATTTGGCAAAAACTGGTTTTTGGGAGTTGAAAAAATCCATGTGGCACAAGTTTTAAAAATCAGGTGAGTACTGATTTAGCAAGTTCTTAACATGTTCTTTCAAGAAAAAAAAGAAATGAGCTGTGTTTTTCAGGGATTGGAGAGATATAGGGATTGGAATTTGTGTAAAATACAGCGTTCAAGAGCAATAAGCAATAGAGAATAAGCAAGAAAGCAAGAGCAATAAGCAGTAGAGAGTGACAGGTCTGAATAATGCAGATATTGAAGGTATGGCTCTCGAATGCTGTATTTTACAAAATTCCAATCCCTAAATCTATATATAATCTAATTCCTATAAGAGCATCTTATGTGTGAAGTGGAATTGTCAACAAAGGGCGTAGTTCATACTGTGAAAAGTCTCTATTTCCAACTGCATTAACCATTCGATAACAAAACTTGCAAGACGTAGGTAGGGAAGTTTCTGCAGTGACCATGCCCACTAATGCTCAAGCAAAAAATAACTAATAAAACCAAGCAGGAGACAGTGAAGAAACACCATTAGGGTGCTCGAGTTAGCACTTTACACGTCCTCAGTGTTCTTTTTACAGTAGATCTCCAATTATCCGGATCAATCAGGACCGGACCCAATCTAGATAATCAAATATCCGGACAAATGGATAACTAACTCACATAAAAGGTAATTTCTTTGGAAACTTCTTAACGTATTCACTTCAGATTAATCTAAGAATGCTAAAGAAACATATGTGCTGTAACCAATAACGGTAAAAAAACTATTAAAATTACAATACAAGTTTCGAATGGCCTATTGCTGTGACTATAAAAAGTCAATTTGCGAGAATTGTTTCCCCTAAAAGCGATCCGGATAATTGACGATCCAGATAGTTGGAGTTCGGATAACTGGTGTTTTACTGTCCATGTTTCGTGTTCTATTAGTCTTTGTCTGGATTCCTCTAAGAAGGTTGTGAGTGCCTAAGTAAATACCAACCCCGATAACTCTCCCAGCCCCAAAGAATCAGGTCAGCTGGGAAAAAGGCTTTGAGTGAAGGTTCTCCCCTCTGCTCTTATCTCTATTGTTATTCAGCTATTCAATCTCCAAGGGATGCCCTTGACTGGGAGAACCATATCAATGCTGCTGGTTCGGCAAGAGGAGAAGGAAGATCTTCGGAAGTGTAAGACAGGAGTCAGCGATGCACACAGAAATTATTATTCGTAAATAGCTATTTTCAACTTTCTTGCACAATGCCTCAATTATTTATCATTTGTAATGCATAGGAAGTTTTTGAATTGCTCTAAATCAATCTAAATACACAAGTAATAGATGAGTGGATTTGAAATCCGCTCTTTTACTGTGATGCAGCACATAATGCCACCTACAGTAGAACCTCTTTTATACCAACCTTAATTTACGAAATGACACCAATTTACGAATCATTCCGCTGGTCCCGATCTTTGTATATAGGAAACCCATGTAAAATTACCTCCGTTTTACGAAACCTCCATTTTATTGATTTACGAAGTGAGAAGCTGGTCCCAAGTAGTGACTGACCCCTGTTTTACGAAGTATTTGAAATGGTTTTGTCACACTGAACTCAATACATTATATTGAGTTCAGTGTTTTGTCTTTAATGTATCACTCAATGTGTGCATTTCAAATTCAAGAAATTGTAGAAAAGGTATCAAATAACCTTAACAGCATTTTAAAATTTAATGCACGTGGCCTCAATGCATATTTTTGGGTGTTCGTTGTTTTTTTGTCCAGCAATATCTTCGGACGATTGGTAAGTTCCATTTCTTTTCCATCATTTAGTGCATTGCAAATAACTAACTTGTTGTCACAAAAGATCCATATTTTCTCTGGAATTATTTAAAATTAGCAGTAAGATAGCCGCCGCAACCCCATCTCAGAACTTTGGTAAATATTATTGAAGGTATTTCAAACAACAAGTTTTCCTCAAATAAGGTATTTCCTAGTCTTTTAACTGAAATATACTCGGTGAATTGGAACTTTGTTTTGAAATTTCTTTGTTAGAACTGGCTTTCCCATGTTAAAATGACTTCTTTCAACACAAATTCGACAAGCACTAAACATATCCCCTGCGCTAATTAATGCTTAACTGCAAATGCTTAAAATACTCCACTGGGTGAATTTATTTACTTATGCCCCTTATTACGATATCTACCAACTTGAAGCTACAAGAACTTAATTCAGTTGCAGGAGCCATGTTCATACCATTATTAATTTTTGTAGAATAATATTTACCAGTACATTTTTTTGGCATTCATGGGTGTGAGCTTCATTCACTTTGACTAAAGTGAGCTAGGAGAGCCTAATGAATAAGGCCTATGCTATACAGCGAATCAATATAATCGAGGTCTATTTTTTTTAATCCTTTTAATTTGATGCAAATATTCTGCACACAGAGAATTCCACGTGATATCCGTTGCTTTTTTCCTGAATGAGCGGATGACTTTTATTTGTTATAGAAATAAGTTTGATTATATATGACATAATTATTTGACAAGTTTCGTACTGCATAGTTTTTAATTGCATTGAAAGTACACTCGCATTACTGTCAGCAGAGTTTTAGTATGCGTACATTTGTTGGAGATCAAGCCTCTGATGTGCTTGATGTCCTCCATGGACATTGCTCCATGCTGTGCCGTCCCTAGGGTAGTGCGACAGGTGCCATTGCACTGGGCCCCGTGCCTATGGGGGCCCCGCCTGGGCTTGCATCTTTCAGATAGCACAGGGAAACTGGCCTACAACCCGAAATTACCTACTACCCAGCGCACATGTAAATTTCTTGGAACTATTTGCCAGTTTGTTGGTTAATTTCCTTCTTTCCAAGAAATATGCTTAAGAGATGATACCATATGTACCAATAAGGGAATGCAAAGTTATGGGGGGCATCGACTTTCGTTTGCACAGGGCCCTTTAATCCCCTGGCTCCATGCTGTGCGAGGTGTTGCCAGAGCATGGGATAGTGTCACTGCGAAAACTATTTCCAAGTGTTGGAGATCAGGTGGTTTTGGTGACATCAGTTCCGGAGACAGAGGAGTTAGTGGAGGTTCCCACACTACAGGACTTCCTTAGTCAAGAAATAGCTCAACTAAAGCAATATATCCCATATGCATCCTCTCAAGCTGAGCCATATGTCAAGTGTGACTCTGATGTGATGACGCATAATTGCAACACATTAAGTGAAGATGAAGAACATGAGGAAGAAGTGAGCTTAGAAAGCTCTTCTGCAAGCTGTGAAGATGACCCAGAAGCACCTTCTCCCCCTACAAGGAATGAATGCTATAAAAATCCCTCACAAGTTTCAGCTGTATGCTTGATGGTGTATCTTATTCCTTCAACAATCACCTTTCAGCTATCGAAAACATCACCGTATCCTTCATAGAAACAAACAAAAATTGATGATTTCTTTCAAATATAATAAGTTCAGGAGGTCAAACACAATTTGTCATACAATTTAAATTTCATTTTTTAGCTTAACTCTTGTCATGATCATTAAAGAAATATGCAAACAATATTTCTCTAAATGTGCATTTTTCAAACATAGGTTATCATCCTCAATTGCAAACTGACAGCATTTTCTATTAATTTTTGTCAAGGAAAGCTATAAAAAATATGCCACTATATAAAAGAAATGTAGGTTTGTATTTTCTTTTTGTTGTATTAAACACTTAACTGGATGTGTAATTCATTTTATTGAAATATTACCTTTTAATCCCATTTATCTTTATGCAGTGCGCTGTTGATCCTGAATTGGGATTGTTGAGGTTTCGATTGCTTGGAAGATAACCTCTAATTTACAAACCCTCTGATTTACAAAGCTCAAATTTTAGGGTCCCTTCAACTTCGTAAAATAGAGGTTCTACCGTATTGCTGTCGTAGGTAGTTACTACTAGGCTTGCGCGATGATCGATTTTGGTCATCGATTTTCAATGAAAAAATTTCATCGAAATGCTTCGATGACGATGGCTGTCATCGATCATCGAATAGAGTCTACACGATGATCGATGAATATCGATGATCGATGAATGTCGATGATCGATGAATGTCGATGATCAATGAATGTCGATGATCGATGAATGTCGATGATCGATGAAAGTCGATGATCGATGAATGTCGATGATCAATGAATGTCGATGATCGATGAATTCGATGATTGATGAATGTCGATGATCGATGAATTACGATGATCGATGACTCTCGATGATCGGTGCAGATGTCTCGGTTGGCAGTTTGATGTGGCTACTAAGTGAAGATTGAATTGGGTCAAACTTAATTGAGAAGGAAAAGGCCTATTTATCAAAGAGCGAAACAAGCTCCAAGTTACAATTTAAGCAACAACTCTTTGTTGTGGTATAATACAATTCTCATTTCAGCATTTTCATCGGCGAGTAGATGTCAGTCATCCAACACAACGTATCCTGCATCGCTGAAGAACCGCTCTGATGATGTTGAAGTGGCAGGAAAACCGTCCCCTCTCCTAACCTTCCCCGAGATATCGTCTGCTAGAGTCCATGTACCTCATCCTTATCGATGGTTCTCATCGACATCAATGATTCGCATCAACTCATCAGCATCGATGATTCTCGTCGACATCGATGATTCACATCAACTCATCGATTCATCGGCATCGATGATTTTCATTGACTCATTGTTGTTGATGGTCGATGAAATTCATCGTCATCGATTTCAGTCATCGTGGTGCGATGACTGAAATTATCGTTATGACTTCGATTAATCGACTCATCGCACAAGCCTAGTTACTACCCCTAACAAAAAAATTAGCGTTGAGTTGGCACTCCTTGGTAATTACTCTCATCCATTCTCTTAGCATGAACTACCAATGACTCCAGTCATGAACATATCATACCGGAGCATCCATTCCATATTCTTTCATCACCCATTAATTCCTATATCTTTTCTCCCCTAATATTAATGCATACATTTCTTAGATAAACCACCATATGTAACAAGTTCCAAAATTTTATACCTATTAGCTAATATATGGCAGCAAACAACCAAAACAATACTCCAGACATTTTTAAAATTTCATTTCATGTCCAGAGAATTACAAGTAGCCACAGGAGGTATGATAACACTGATTTAAGAAAGTGAACATCATACAGGGACTGTAAAAGGCAAAGTGATAAGTCGACGGCCTCAAGATCCTACTGGGAGCTAGTAGCAAACTAGTACCACATCAATTATGAAATCAAGTTGCTCACTTTTAGGTCCAAAAATAGAGGCTCACAATTCCATTGCTCATATTTCATTTAGGTTCACATCATCACGGATTTGAAAACCTGGATAGCTGGTATCTCATTGATCAAGGTGATAAACATTTAATAGCCTAACCAATAATTGTTGGTTTTGCAAAACATAACTTTCACAGCCACACTGCAGTAAATACTTAAAATTACACTCTCCCCTACAAAATATTACTGGAACTTACTTTGCAAGACCTCCTTAAACACTACATATTCATCCACTACACAGTTCTCTTCATCCAGTGGTGTAGTGTAACTTTCTAGGGCTGTTTCTTCACTGGGATCATATTCCTCATCGTCATCATCATCACTATCATCATCCGAGTCCTCATCCTTCAATCACAGAAGAGAAATATCACATATGTAACGATGAAAAAGAGTTAAGCACTTAACATACACTAAAATTATGTTACTCTAGAATCAAACATGTTTCTTAGGATGAATTGCAAGTAATCAAATCAAATATTTTCACAGTATAAAATAAAAATTCACGAACTCTGATACTAACAATGCGAACAGTAAAAGCTTAACAATTAGGTGAAAAGCTCTTACCTCAATTGTTGCAACAATGTTAAATGGGCTACTGGTATTGGCTTTGGTAACACGATCCTGCACCCTTTCCAAGTAATCTGGTCCAACTTCATCGATTTCATCCTCATCACTATCAAGCACCTCTAAATAATTGGCAAAAAAGAATAAATTAGTCACAAAATAATCACTCTTATAGTAATAGAAACAAATCTACAATACTAAAAAAAAATGCAAATATTCTGCCCAACAATTTTACAACTGTCCTAACTTGACAGGATGTCAAAAGAAAATACAATTGATAGGAAAAAATTACATGAAAGCATCAAGCTCACCATTTTTGTGATAATAACATGAATAGAGAGAAAATCTATCTAGTGTAGAAGGGTTAGCTTGGTTGACTTTAGGGGAGGCAACTACGAACTGATATAATTTTCCTACTCAATAAAAATAGGTAGGTCACTGATATTTTGAGAGTGGAAGAAAGGACGAAAGATACCTAGTATCAGAACTAGCTAGCTCTCCACTAATGGCACCCATGGGTATACATAAACAGTAAAACCTCCATATAAGGAAGCCGTCAGAACCAGAAAAATGAAAAGTTCATTGTACGGAGGTTCGTAGTACAGAGGTTGTTTGCAGGTTGCATTACAGAAGGAGAGTTACAAAGTTATATCCTTAGTGCCTTACTTTGCGATGCAGGGCAAATAAATAAACCGCGAAAAGTTATGTTGAGGAAATAGTTGATTCAATTATGATGACTTTCATGCATCCATGAACTAAGCCGTGAAGATAAGTTGAAGTTGTGTTGACCTCAGCATCCTATTCATTAATGTGTTAATTTTGACCTAATTTCAATCGCTTTGTTTACAGTTCGTCCCCAATGCAACGCAATTAAACCTGTAGAGTGCATATGCATGGGCACCTGTTTTTTCGTATTATTTGCGGCAAAAACTTCAAACTGACGATAATAGTAGTACAAATGTAATGAGAATCTTACTTTCGGTAAAGGTGAGCTTTCCACTCGCACTGTTTAAATTTTTTTTAAAGTTGGAAATAGGCAACAATGACTATGATACCTTGGAGTAGAGGAGGAATGCGCATTTGTAAAAGTGTAAGAATCATATCAATGTTTAGAGATAATAGTGTTTGAAAATGAGGAATTTGCCAAATTTATAGTAAGATTTTGACGCAGTTTTTGGAGGTTTTACAAACAAATGGAGGAGAGATAGTGACTAATTTCCCTTCTAAAATATGTCCTTACCCCTCCTCCCAACAAGCTTGCGGGCCTGTGGAGTGAAACAGGGGTGCTGGGGTGGAACGGTACGCAGGCCCAAATTGGGCATTTTCAGAAGTATGAAAGGCATTTCTGTGATTTGGAAAAGCATAAATCGCATTTTTTGCAGGAACTAAATAGTGGAAATGGGCATTTCCATTAGTGGAGGAAAGTTCAAAATGCAGATTTTTACAATAAATGTGAAAATGATAAAGAAAGACTAGTTTTCAAACAAAACACTGGTGGAGGGAAATACCATGGGTTCTTTCCCCGATGCGGTAGCTTCGAATAAGCTACAGGAATTGTCTACCGACCATCTTCCCTTGCTCAATGGAATTTTCAAAAAAAAGTCACATAAAGTTAAGAGAGGTTTGGCGTAAGGCGGGTACAAGAATATATTTAAAGAAATTCACGGAAACTCCATTTCAGGTGACGTCATTCTTAGAACCAATAGAATAGCTCTCATCAATCTTTTTTCCGTGGATAAAACTGGTGAGACGTGTTCTAAGGCCGTTTTAGATGGAGAAGTTGTTTGTGCATGGTGTTTAGTGAAATATTCCACACATTAAAAATCATGCTAACAAAATTAGAACATGTTCTATTTTTGCTCATATTCTCGTAAACAATCGCATAACATGAATGCACGACGTCCATCAAAAAAATTATTCAGGGTCAAGAAATAGAACTGAAGATGGAAGAAATTGATGGACGGATGAAATATGGATACTGAAGACCATGATATAAAGGGAAAACCTTGGGTATGCTTGGAGGTTGTAAGAAATGGATGGGTAACATAGATGGCATGAAAGTGAAAGGAAGTATGTATAGTAAAGGAATGCACAGCGTAAGACAAAGTTTTTTTGTTGAGTCTATTCATTGGTAAATGGTTTCCTGATATTCGATTCTAACCTTTCTTAACCAGTGGGATACTTCCAGGGCTTAAAAATTTACCGAATAAAAATTATGAAGAAATCCTGTTATAACATAATTTGTTATAGTGTAAAGGCACAAGGCTTAACGTTATAATAAGGTTCTACTGTATACACAAGTACTGACAGCACTTAATAATTATTAAGTTACTATTACTAACTTTTACACAGAATCTTGGCCCTCGACCAAGATACTGTGTATAGATGTTGCTCTATAACAGCCATCGTCATCAGCATTCCTGATGACGAGGGCCGTGTCGGACCTCAAAACATCGGAAATGGAACTCTCACCAGGTTAGAAACCTGTGAAACCATAATTCAATTATTAAATTCATGGTGTTAGCCCAAAATGATGAGCAGGGCACACTACAAGATACTTCAAGGAGTGATTGCCTAGGTATTATTAATTGACAATTGGGGAAAATAATGGAATTGAAGGATAAAATATTGGTAATGACATGAAATTTGGTGTATTACTAGCAGGTAGTTTTAATTTTTTAAGCACCAAAAGAGTTTTTCTGAAATACATCTCTTAGTAAAAAAAATGAAATTTTCTCTGGATGCCTATGTCTAACCTTGAACTCAAGAATTATGAATAGTTTCTTCTAGAGCACATGAGCAACAAGTGCCAAAAAAACCAAAGTGAGCATTTGTTTCAGTGTGTCAAACACAGATAGTAATAGCCCATATAATTGGAACAAGAGAGCTATGGCCAAAATGGGTGCTTTACAGAGACAAATAATGCTTCAAGCAGCATGCGGATGACCTTGATTGAACTATCTTTTCTACAAAGACAGCTGAAGCCTGTCCTAATAACAAAGCTGCTAGCTCCGAGCATCTAGCCTCAGCTAGAGCATATAGCAAGATAATTAGCAGACTTGCTGAGCACGCTTGGATGCGACACATCATCACCATGTCACACTCAAGAATGCTTAACTCAAGCAGGATTGTAGATTCGGCCATGGCTAATGAGTAAGCTGAGGACATTGCCTAAAATGCCTATTTTACCTGTTTATGCCTTTTTCTGCTGATATCGCCTATTAAAAGGCCTAAAAAAGCAATATTCTTTTCAACGTCGCCAAACTTCTCTTTAGTGCAGAGTTTGTCTGTTACTTCAGTACCTTATTTAATCTATCAAGGTTGAAATAATGTCATTAATCATGCATAAAGAAAAATCATCCTAAGTATTATTATATTAAGAGTAGAAAAAAAACTATGGTAATTTTACCTGATGTGTACATGCGAAGGTTTCAATTCCCAAAAGGTAGCTTGTTTTTTAAGGTACCACTCAGAATTGCTGAGTTTAAAGGCAGATCAACTTCAGGCAGTATGCCTGAAGTTGATCTGCCTTCACAGCCATTATTGATATTATGGGGAACATGGCTAAATACTGCATTATACTCTGCAGATATAATTATTGAAATACGTGAGATATGTGACAGGAATAATGTGCGCCTCTGATACATCAGTTCAAACGTCTGTTTCACCCACTTAAAGGTACACTATTGGGTCATTCCACGCCAAGTGGTCTGGTGGTCCCCGCTCGACCATCACGGATTTCAATGAAATTTTGTATGGACATTCACAAATATCCCCAAAAAACATTTATAAAGTTTTACGTTTTCCGGTGCCATACTTTCTGATATATAGTAATTTGTTTGACCGCGTGCCACAGCCTTCTTCAGTATGATTATGAGATTTCGGTAACTTTGAGGCATAGTATCTCAGGAGATATTTTGATAAGAGAAACAAAAATTGGCTATCTTGTACAAAGTTTTGAGCTCTATTAAACAACATAATAAAAAAAACTGTAAAAGTGACCTCCTTGTAGAAAATTCAGGGCGAAACTGGCCCGAAAAATTGCGGATTAAAAAAAATTAAAATTTTGGCTTTTTATATTTCAGGAAGCAAGGTATAATCAACGTGAAACTTTGAGCATGATGACATATAAATACAAGGTTTATGAATACAATATTTCATCTTCCAGTGGTTTCCATTATTTTAAAAATCGAGTCAAAATGTGACATTTTTGAAAAAAGGCCAAAAATAGGGTATTTTCTCCCCGCTTTTACAAGAATAGACCCTCTGGAATTTCTTTTGGATCATTTTCATTATAAAGAGAATGATTTCAACCCTCTAAAAAAGTGTATCTTGTTTTTCATCGCGGGCATATAAGGCCCTAAAAATAGGGACAACATTGAGGATGACATTTGTAAAAACGACAAAAATAGGTTATTTTCTGCCCGCTCTTACAAAAGAAAGACCTTCTGGATACTTTTGAATCATTTTCATTTGAAAGAGCATTTTTCAAACCTCTTAAAAAAGTAGACTTGGTTTTTCATTGCGAGCACATACGGCCCTAAAAATATGAACAACGTTGAGAACATTGCTATGGTGGCGCCAAATGCATTCTGTTGTTTGTCGTCCTGTTTGTTTTATGTAGACATTTTTAGTGTATTGCGTTGGACCATGGAGACATTGTCACTACCAGTTCAGGCATTTGAACCCATAACCCCATCGCCATAGGGGTCGCGCCCAATTGCCGTGCAATACCAGCCACTGGTGGGTTTCTTGGTTGAGGATCCCAAGCCTGCAATTTGGTTTATTCGATAAGTTTCCAAATCCTTGTGTGGGTATCTGTCTGGCTCCAAAGCCAAAGGTTAGGCAGCTTATCCTAGGTTCCCAAGCCGAAGCTCATATGGTTCTCTCAAAGCTATAGTGACTTCAAGTTTTTTAAATTGTGAGTGATGCCATGTATTCATTTCTTAGATCCTTCAAATTTCATCTTAATGAATCCGTTATTCCATTAGAGGTGCTTCTAGAATAGTGACAGCTGTTACTGGTATCGACCAACTCTTTGGGGCCAAAGTTAATAATTGAACTTTCATCGCTTTATCGGTTTCTTTAATTTTTGTTTTCATATCTTCGATTAAATAATATTTTAAGCACCTATTTTAAGTGCCTATTTTGAAATTTTGAGTGCCTATTTAGGCTGCCTATTTCTTAATTTTTAGTGCCTAAATGTCCTCAGCTTACTAATGAGTGACAAACACACTAAAACAGTATCGCAAAGATGAGTCATTGGGAGCATCCTCTGTTTAACAAAGATTACTACACCTGTTTAATGAGGTAGTTTTTGTTAGACTTTCCACCAATCACCCAAAAGCAAAAATTAGCTCTCACACAGAAGGACAAAGGAATGGAAAGAGGACACCAAATGAACAAACACTAAAGTGTTGTTAATGTAGAAAAGATGGGTGACTCTAATGGAAAAAATTCGATTGGTCAGAGAATCAAGACAGGACCTTCCAATTTTGCATCAATGATCCTACTTCTGGCTGACATGATTAATGGTGGAATTGGTGGAGGGTTTAAATCAACAATTTCCCCCAACAGTAGCCTATAGAGTAAGACGATATAAGCACAATTTCACCTTGAGATTATTTCTATATTCTAAAAAGATATTTTCTATTTTCAAAATAGCCTGACAACTGGCTCTTTTAAAAGAAAATTCTACATCATCTAGTACATGAGAGTGAAATATCAATTATCAAACTTACGATCTTCAACGTCAGTTTCCTCAGCCTCTTCTTCCTCCTCTTCTTCTTCCTGGGCCTTAGCTGTAACATAAAATACATGCTAATGAGGGGAAAATGTGCACTTTGATATTTGCAGCATCATTTAGGTAATGGCACATGCCTCTTAACAAATAGCCTATAGAAGTCTAAAAACAAGATGTTGGCAGAGCATAAATACCTGCCTGCACTTTTCACAGAATTTTTTTTCCAGAGTAGCGAATAATTTTCCAAGCAAAAGCAATGAGGGAACAACATATTGAGCATGTTATTCGCACCTCAATAAAATCATAACACTATCTATTTCACCCAGAAGAAAATTCAAAATATAGTATTCCCATCTGGCAAACTTCAGTTGGCTTTTCTGATTAACGGGACAGCATTTTTATATTTAACTAGACTGAAAGCTTACGGCCACAAGAAGTCCAGAAAAGCAGCAGGTAGCTGAAAATAAATTGGAGGGGAACCTCGACCTTCTCAAGTCCCAAGGGACAAGTTATTTTCACACATACCATACCCCACGACATGGCAGTTCATCTAAATAGACTCACCCAGATCAAAAACTACTTTCCATTTCGGGGGCAGGAGTGTTTAGAGAAGTTCGAACAGGATAATTAAAACATTATAAATTGAAGTTGTCTATTTACAGTCAATTATTGGGGCCCAAAATTTTTCCATTTCACAACATTGAATTTCACTGTAGAGATTACTAAGCACTGGTATCCTTTTTCATACCATCTATAACATAGCCCTTAAATGAATCAGGCTCAAACATTGATGGCATTCATTAATTTGCATAGATGAATGCTGAATATCCTAAATTTAAATTCACTATAGAGAAAAATTAATTTGTTTCATGCATTCCTTTTAATTTCCTATTCCTAATTTTTTTCTTTTTATCCCTATCAAGCACATTATTATGCCTGAACAAAACCTATGGCTTAAAATTTCCACAATTTATTTATAAGGTATGACATGTTTCACCCCTGTGGCATTACCATGTGCAAGGTTCTTCAGTTTAGTTTGTACATATGTAGCCCTATACCGAATCATTAGGGGGGAGGGGAAGGGTGGGGAGGGGGAAGTGAAGCGGGGGAGTAAGGGTTTTGAGAGGACAGAAGAGGGAGAGACATAAGAAATGGCAGTTGCAGGGGTTTGGGATTGAGTGGTGATGGATGCATGGGTTTTGTGAGGACCCCAGGTGGCAGGAGTGAGAGGGGGGGTTTCAAATAGCAACAGCTCCACGTAATATTGTATAAAATCTGAATTTTGGTACTAAAAAGTGATATCACTCCACTGAGTCTTCTTTCCGATGATGTGGTAAAAAATATATACTAATAATATTAACAGACACATTAGTCCTGGCTACGGAGATTTGGGAAATGGACTCACCAGCATATGCCCTTTTCAGTCCATCAAAGAGGAGAATGAGAGAAGGGATGATTTGCGATGCACATTCTGTCACCGCAGTAGGTCTGCATCCAGGGGTGTTCACTAATGTGCACAACCCAAGTACACAAAGCTTGCGGTCATGAAGACTGAAATAATTAAGTGCAGAAATGAAAAAGAGTGAAATGTAACGTTCAATCGCCATGGTAATGATGACACTATTTTAACGTGAAAATTCCACATCCTATTAAATTTTTACAGAAATTCAACAAGAGAAAAAATGTACATATTTCATGACATGATTAACTTGTAATAACTATGATTTGAAGGGACTCATTTAGAAGAAAAACAATCACTCTCAATCTTGAAATCCACATGAACACGAAGATGAAATGCCCGCACACACAATTATTAGCCCACTAACTCCTCTACTCCAACAAGAATCAGGTGTCTGGTATGCATTTCTAATCTCATTACATACCCAAGAAAGCAGTCAGTGTCATGGATCCACTGCTTGACAAAGTGAGCTGTAACAGTGCCGGGGGGAGCAGGCGTGGCTGCAGCTGGTGAAGAATCTGATGAGGGCAAGGCTGGTGTGGAGCCATCTTCACCTGGCAATGGCACTGAAACCTTGTCTAGGGCATCGAACAGCAGGGAAGGATTATAGTAGAGAGCAGCAATTACAACTTGAAGGCACATTGTGCGGAGCTCTGAAGTCTTCACCTCCCTCATTAAACGTGCTAGCACAAGTTCCACAAAAGATGGAATGCACTGGAATAAAAATCAGGGAAAAATAGATTTTTTAAACTATTCATTGAAGAATGACTCGAAGCTTTCATGGTGGCAACAGTCGATGAGTGTCTCAGGTTTCCATCCAGGTTAATGGCTACGTATCCAACATTTTGATAGAGTAAGATGTTGAAGCGTGACTTGGAACCACTAACTCGGAAGAAAACTGGCATGACCTTCATCTAAATGAAATCATTTTAAATATTTCATGTAGAAGCAGAGCATAGTCAATACAAGAAAATCTCATGTGAGAGCGAAATACAGCGAACCCTCGTTAGGATGTTCCTTGATACAGTAGTCTTGATTTTACGTAACACCTTGGGACCCAAGAATGGGGTGTTATGTAAAATCAAATTATGTAAAATCAAGATATTAGCAGATATTGAAAAATGTGCTGAGATTTCACAACATATGAGAACACAATGACGTTGAAACTATTTTCACTACAAAGAGATCATTATATATTATATTCCAATGCAGAAAATAAAACTTTTAATTGTGTTGGGGAGATAATTATATTTTAAACCAAAATGTACAATAGAATTTCTGCACGTAATCATAACTTTTTGGCTGCTCAGGCTAAAATACAGGTAAAGCATTTAAACATGTGGCTAAATCAAGTGTTCATAATTAGACAATCATGCCTGTGGGAGAGTGTGAATTGTGCTGAGAGATAAAATTTGAAAATAAGACATTTTAAAAAAGTTATCCAAGACATTAATTAGAAAAGTATGCCACTCATTGAAAGTTAAATAAAATTGCATAGCAAACTAATCAACTGCCTGGGCAAAATGAAAATGAAGAAAAAACCCTCTGACAATACATTTCCATTTACAGAATTACATATTTTTTAAAATATTATGTGGTTTATTGCACTTTTAATTTTTCAATTTTTGAGTAGATAACTTTTTTCAATTTTTCTCACATTCTCTTTAAAATCATCAACTTCATGAAGTAATAAGAAATGATGCAGGACATTTAATGCCTAAAGGATATCTTCTTTTTTAGGTTCAGGGATGACCTCGTCACTTTTATCAACTTCATTGTCAGTCAACATTTCATTGCTACAGCCATCTCCTTCATTTGTTTGCCCCTGAGAACTTTTCAGGGTGTCATCACCCAGCCCTATGTACTCTAGACTTTGTACTAAGTTTGTGGTGCTCCTAAACGATTAAAATAGTCAGCAAAAACACTGCCAGTCTTTGAGATGCAGTGGTTTCCATTTCGATGAGGAAGATGCATTATTCTCATATTACATTTCGCCTAAGAGAAGGAATAACAAATAAATCCAAGCGACATAATGATTGATAAAATTTTGTATTCCACCCTTTCGCTACGAAGTTAACGTTGCTCATATGTAGATTTTTCAATGGAGGCATAAGAATGCCATTTATAAACGGTGAAAATCTTTCCAAGTAAGAGATCGAACAGCATGCCAACACGGCTCTGCGGCTAAGCGAGATGCAAGCAAGCAAAAAAGTCGCAGGGGTAATTAAGGGATAAGATTCCAATATGAATCGACCAGGCTCCCCTCATTTCATGTGTGTATCAACCCAGAGTTGGCTGCAGAAGCACACAGCTGTGTCGAAGCGAAGCTGGGCAGGGTTAGACAATAACAGATAAGGCAAAGCGGTCTTCTCAGGTTACATCCTTCTCTTTCTTGCTGAATGAGTCATGCGCAGATGAATTTTGTCGTGCCGTGAGCAAGAGGAGTCTTTAGGGGAAAAGCGGTTTAGATGCATCCATTATGTAGACCCAACTGACGGATCAACCTTAAATATTACAACTTAATCATTTCCCCAACCTGCTGGTCGTTGGACCCTTCCCTGGACTGCGGGCAGGACTTCAGGTGTCCGTGGTCAAGCATTTGTTAACACACTCAGTGGATTAACTATAACAACATATGTAGCATGCTGGGAAAATATAAGCTCAGAATTACATTTGATGTTTTCCTCTGTGCATTTACAAATTTTAAACGGAACTCTACTATAAACATAATTGTCGCAGGTGTTCATTATACAAGAACTTTGTTAATAATAACGGTAAAGTTCCGTTTAAAATTAGTAAATGCAGAACGAAATATAAGGAATGAACTTCTGGTCCTATATTAAAAAAATAGGCCCAGAAGCAAATATTTGCGGTGGCAAATACTTTTAGTAAATGCACATACTGAGTAAACGAATAGTTGGCAGTAGGCAGGGATGGTACTGAGAAGAAAGTCGTTATCACCCCTTCCCAGTGATCGAGGAAAGGGTCCGGCTTCCCTGATTTGTGATCCAAGACAGATGAGGAGTATACCTGTGTGATTCCTTGCCACGAGTGAGTTCCGTTACGGAGGAATACAAGGATATGCTCACGGCACTCATGACAAGGGAAGCATTTCTCATTGCAAGGCTCCGGCGCAAAATGGTAAAAACAGCACAGGTAGCATATGCAATAACATAAATTGTGATTATCATTTATTAAAAATTTCTGTCTTGAATTACACTGTGTTCCCTATCATTTTGATATTGCTTGGTTCTTCAATTCAATTTATATAATTTTTGGTTAACACAAAAAGAGTATCTAATTCCACTTAAAGCTTTCGATTGGGAAAGTATAGATAACGCAACCAAAACAGACCTATCCGGTACATGGGGAAGATGGCGAGTAAATACAGGGCGGCTACTGATATTCAATTCTTAAATTCCCTGACATTTCCCTGACCAATTACCAAAAGGTCACCTATTATTGGAATATTTTATACCTGTCGAATTAAATTTTCATCAAAACTCAGAAAATGCTAAAAGCTGAAATCAATACATTAAAAGCAACAAGTACTGCTTTTTACATTCTAATGAAAAAATATATTAAACCTTCATAAGTTAAACTCTCATCCAAATTATAGTCGTGTCGAGGCAGTTCAGGGAAGTTGAGGATTACTGAAAAGGCATCGAAGGGAAAGTTAATGGCCAATTTACTGGCGGACTCCGGCACAGGTATCACTGAGCTGCGCGAAAAATACAAACCAAAGCCAAGTTGTTAGACTGGATCAAAATCGGATGGTGCGAGTGACCTTCAGAAGCAAATAACAATTTGGTTAACGTGGTTATAACCCCTTGACTGCTAGAGGGAACAAAAAAATGTAAAAATATTAGGATAAACAAACAAAACGTAAGTGCGCCACTGCGAGCAAAGACGAGGCAATTAGCAACGACAGCATCATATTCAGGAATATCATATTAGAGGTGGTTTGTGACCTGACTAAATTGCTTCGTGAGGGAGCTAAGGGGGCCATTCAACAATTACGTTGAGCATGGAAGGTGGGGAGGGCTCTTCTTACTGTCTCACGAAGGGTATGGGAATGGAAGATGATCTTGCGTAAAATATTGTTTAAACGTGAGCTCATACTTGTATTACAATTTTAATAATCAATGCCTCGTATTTTTAGAACTGCAAGCATGTATTTACGACGAGCTAGTGTGCTCCAGCTACCTCTCGACCTGAGTCTCGGAAGTTAAAAAAAAACCGGAGGTAAAATTTTCCAAACAACATAGCCTCGGATTACTTGTGATGAGCGTAATTCATTGTGATCATGAATTTTAACACTACTAGGCAAATATCGCAATAAGGATATGCTAAAGGGATACATTGTACGTCTGATTCACAACTAAATAACAAAGATTCACAAATAATAAGATTCATAACTGAATATTCCACGAATTGATGGGGCTTATTCCATGCACTCCAGTGACGGACATAAGTTTTAATTGGTGAAATAAAGGACGAGAAAAACTGGGCGATAAACGAAATGGTAGAAAAATAACTAGAATTTCCTATCCCAGTTTCTCCCTGACTGTTACGAGAATTCCCTGACATTTCCCTGACTTTTCCAGAAATTCAAATTCCCTGACAATTCTAGGTTTTCCCTGACGATCGCCACCCTGAAATGTTTCTACAGGAAAAAATATATTGCCAATCATTTACGCTGATTTAAGTGAGTTTTAACCGTGTGATACCATCAATTGTGATGTTACTTGTGATACTACAATGTCACCTATCTTCCCAATTGCCTCTGTTGTTGGCATCGGTCGTATTGATTCGTTACGGGTGTATTTCACAGTGGTACGGCATTAAATTGAAGATTTAAATTAAATATGGGCAAGAATCTTCCCGATTTGGTTTCAGTTTCTTCTGTTGTCTCATTTCATAAAATCAAAATTTCACCTCCACCGGGGACCAAAATAGCCTTACTTAAAATCGTTACATCGAATTTACGTAAAATAAAATAATGATTCCATAAGAATACTAAAGGAGTCGGCCGGGACCACTTATTCACTTGTTTAAAATCAAATTTTACGTAAAATCGGGTAATGTAAAATCGAGATTCTACTATAGCACATTTTCATCATTTGTACGTTCATTTCCTCCGGTCCATGTCACAGCGCATATAAATAACTATGGTTAGCACATTTTGGTTACCTCTTTAGCACGTTTGGAGGAAGACCAAACCAAATTTGTCCAAATCTCAAGAGTTTTACTTCTCGCATTAAAAACAACCATTATCAATTACAATAATATTTTTATATGCATATTATGGTAAAAAAATGTTTATGAAGTAAGAAAAAATTAATCTCAAACATTAGAATCACCTAATCAATGCTTGACAAGGCCCCCACAAGCAGGGCATTTTATTACCATATTCGTTTGTTTTATCGTTGTTGCCTATGAAATAAAAACTGCCTGCGCAAAAGTGCATGTTATCTTCATCTATGTAATTTGTGTTCAAGGTGATATTAAAAGTGAGAATCTAGTGCTTAGAATCAGCCATGGAAAAGCGTGTGGAGAAAAGACAAATATCAACGACTGAAAAGCTCAACCTTCTCCGAGAGGTAGATGAAAATCCAAATATGAAGCACGTCGAAATAGCGGCTTCAATAATCGCATTGACATTAAACTCCTTTATTATAATTATCATCACAAGAAAATATGAGTCAGAACAGAAAGAGAGTTTGAGGAGGAAAATTTTGTGAGTAGGAGGATGTCCTGCTGCTCATACAAGCAAATGCATTTAATGTGCCATTAGATGGTGTATTAGTATGCGAAAAGGCCTCATATTTAGCTGATAAAATAGGCATAAGAGACTTTAAGCCTTCGAATGGTTGTGTTGAGGAATTTAAAAAACACCATACGATAGTTTACAGGTGGATTCGAGATGAGGCAGCCAGTGAAGACACTAACATTTGGGAAACATTGCAAGATGTCACTCTCCCTAGCATCATAAAAAATTACAGCCCAAATGAAGTTTTTAATGGGAATGAGACAAACTTATTTTTTTATTTTCTTCCTGATAAAACACTAGCATTTAGAGGAGATAAGTTTCACGGACGTAAAATGAATAAGGAGAGGCTGACTGTCCTCCTATGTTGCAACGAAAGTGGAACGGAAAAACTGATTCTGTTAGTGATCGGGAAATAAAAATGCCCCTGATGCTTCAAACATTAACTTGCATGTATCAAACATCAACTCTAGTTACTGGATGGCCACAACAATATTTGAAAAGTTCCTGCAGGCACTGGATGCCAAGATGGGTGGACAAAATCGTAAAATTTTGTTGCTAATTGATAACTGCACAGCACATCCAATAGACACTGCATGTTAAAGTGGTGTTTTCCCCCCCAAATTGCACAAGTGTTTTTCAGCCCCTCGATCAAGGCATTGTTTTTCCTTGCTTTGAGTGATATTTGGACAATATAGTCCTCTCTTCCATATAACTCGTTTGACTAGCACATACCACCATGCCCTGGGAGGTGTACATTTCTACCCAGGCGGGATTCGAACCCCGACCTTCGGTTTTGGCAGATGAGGACTTTACCCCACCGCCACTGAGGCCGGCAATCAAGGATGAGTGGATTGGAGCTTACTAAAACAATAATTGAGCTTTTGAATGTACAAGATTTTGGTTATGTGCTCATTAAAACAATTTATGTACACATTTTCTAGGGTGTAAATACTATAAACAACTTCTCAAAAATGAACACATCTTTGGTAGAATATTCATCATCAAAAACAATACATGGACAATTTGCAAATTTTGTCATTTCATGCTAAATGAAAACATTTAATCAAATTTTGAACAAACTAACCTGATCAATTTGTCCCTTGCACTGCAGTATTATCACCTCCAGCAGTTTAGCTGCATGACACTCAGGATCTTCGCCTGCATCACCAGTGAGCACCTTTAAGAGAATAATGAATTTCATTTTGCAGAATCTATTTCAACCACAAAATTATATCCATACAGAATATATAATTCCATGCTTGCTCTAGCAAGAGTAAATATTGTAAATCCATTAAATAAAAAAGATTTCATGATGCTCATATTGTGGCGGCAGTGCTTGCCAGCATTGTTGTTATTTTTTATTTTATTTAAGTGAAAGTTTATTTTTATTTGAAAGAGGACGGAGTTTCCTCTCCCGTATTTTATTTTTTTTGTAAGTGTGTTCATGAGTTGTTTTAATTGACTGTAAATGTGGAAGTGCTGTGTTTCAAAAGTGCGCGCCAACCGCACAAAGATGATTACGAGTGATATAGGTGGCACTGAAGTGCAAACTACTAATGCAAAATAGGTGGCGCTGTGAGCAAACCACGTGTTCTCCCCCCCCTCCCCCTTCCCACGACATGACAGTGTCACAAGCAGCATACAGACAGAAGCAAGCTAGATCTTGGCGGTGGGAGAAGCAAGCTGGAGCTTGGCGGTGACGCAGAAGCAGTTGACCCCAGAAGGCGTCGGGTTGAACCCCAAAGCCAGATCAAAGGACGGGTCCTGGCAGACAGTCGCCCAGCAGAGAGGTCTGATAAGCGGCCGAGTCTTCTCAGCCACGAAGCCCTTAGCCTGCAACACTGTGTCGACAACAAAGTAAGACCGGAGGTGTTACTTCCTCTGACAAATCCCCCTGAGTCCCCCCATCTTTCCCTACCAACGAATCAACTCCTACAGAACCACCAAGATAGACCGAACTTTCGTGCCGCCCCTGTTGAGAGTGTTAATATGTTCATTTGCAAGTGAAATTTAATTTTTTTTATTGAGGACTTGTTTTTTTTTCTTAGTGTTTATTTAAAATCATGTGTTCATTTAGTGTTAAGTTTTTTTTTTGGAAGTAAATTTGCCACACCTACTAACCTATGAATGAAATAAACCTTGCTCTTTTGATTACAAATGTGTCAGTATTTTTGAATTTGTGAAGACAGGTTTCCTCATTCCCTACCGCCGAGCCGTTAATCCCATTCAACCCGCTTGTTTTCCTACATTTTTCCCTGAGATCTCGTGTGAAAGCCGCCCGTCACAATATAAAGCAACAATAATATAATCTCGTTGAACTACTGCCTAATTGTATTTTAAACCTTGAATTCCAGCAAGATGACATATGCTTACAGCCTTGCACATGTTGAATATCGCCAAAACATGGTTTTCATTGGATAGGAAAGCTGGAGTGTCGACTGTGACATAGTTATGTAAGGCAGGCATCATATCTGTGAAGTAGTCAAACCCATCCTTTTGGAAGACATTATACATCATCTCCAGCACTTTCCACATGTCAGGCGAAACTGATTTACTGGTCAGGTTATAAACTAGTGACAAGGCCTCTTCATAAAATTCTGCCAAAAAGAAAAGAGTGAAACATTATTACTAATCTTATAAGAACTACATATTTCCAATGTGAACTCATAAGTAATAACATATGGTTCATGAAATGGACAGTCACAAGGTGGGCACTGAATAGATACTCACCCATTACACTTTGGGAGAAAATAAGTCCAATGACTTGTAGCACTATAGGCTGCAACTGACTAATGATTACAGGATGATCTTCCATTACTGTGAGCAGGGTTTCCACAGTATTTAGAAGGCCCATTGCAGTTATGGCCTTCTCATCACTTCCTTCATCTGTATCCATTACTTTAGTAAATGTAGCAGCCTGAAATGAAAATTTCCTTGTCAAAAAACTGACTTGATTCTCACAAAAGACTCACTTGATTAGCCTGAGATGAATTTAATACCATAGTTAACTGCCAACCAAGTGAAAACACACAATTAGATTTCAATTTCAGCGATCAATAATTAGAATGATAGTAAAGATGCTCGTTTAGACTAGAAAAACCTACTAAACTGAGTTTGAAGCTTAGAATCCAAAGAATGTGAGTTGATTTCAGATTGAAGCACATGGCCTTCTGGTTTACTGTTTTCTCTCAGCCCAATGTCAGACATAGCTTCCATCATCAAGCCATCATACCGGTAAAAAGATAAAAAAAAAAGTCTAAAGGTATTGCCTTAAAAATGACAAAAATGGCCCACTCCCATCATTTGGCACACACGGGGTCACGCCAATCCAAATCTTAAAAATGTGAAGAAAAAAAAAAAAGATGCTGAGTAGGAATAAATCTGATTTTGATCAACAGAAGAAGTTTTTAATGGCAATTTCCATTATTAATTACATGTCTGGTATGGTATGTACACAGGCAAAATTGCAGAAAAACTGCCGTACACTGGGTCAAATACTGTATATTTTCACGTATAAGTGAAGTCTTATATCCAGACCAAAAATATTGACTAAAATACATGACGAGTATAAGCCAAAGTGAAAAATCTCTTTGTTCCCCCGAAAAGGTGAACCATTTAGGTGCATGAATAAATATCGAAGCCAAGAGCGACAAACATTGAATAAATAAAAAAAAGACAAACTTTCAATAAATTTATCGATAATATCTTGAACTGTAACAAAATCAACACGACTCAGCATTTGTGATAGGGCAGTTATGTCATCGTCTTGATCATCACCTTCCACACTATCCACTCTGGCTACCCCCATAGTGTTGCCAGCACGACAGTTGGTAGCACGGGAGGAAACATGATAGGTTGGAAACGAGAGATGTGATGCACGCATGTGGTATAATATGTTGCCATGTAATGAAGTATTAACTCCAGAGATGATTTTGTGTGCGATCTGATATCCTAACATCTGCCAAAGAGGATATTAAAGGGGAGTTGAGCAGAGAGATTAGTTACACTTACTGACTCCGATAAGCAGCATGGTTGAATCCAATGCAAAATCCACCATCTGCACAGATGGGTATGTAACTGTGAATATTTACCGGAAGAGAAGGATATATTCACCAATATTCAGTACTGTTGTGGTTGAGTTTAAATGTGCATGCCACATGTTAGGTTGATTTTATAATAGTGATGCTGCCTTGTATGCTGACGCTCCTTGCACCCCCTAGCAGTGATGTGCTGTACTATTGGTTACCGAAGAGAATTATAAACTATTGAAGTTTTGACCTACTTAACAGGAATTAAGACAGAAAAATATAAAATGGGGTCCATGAAGCTTGTGGTGAGTCTTGAATGACTTAGTTGGATTTGAGTTTGTGGTGTATCGGTGAGCATAGAAGCTGAGCAATTCCTGATTTTGTGACAAGAAGTCCACATGATTTTGTTTCATTTCATTATTGAGTTCAAAATTCAGAACAATTTGTCATTTTTTATTAAGGTTATTTTAACAGACTCCATGCAAAGAAAATGTGTGTGTTTTGGGTAATGCAACATTTGTGCAGTATGATACTCTTTTTGGAATGAATTGATACCCCGAAGAGGAATGAAATTCTTGTGTTACAAAGGAAAGGTAACAAAACTACCTTAAGCCCAAGGAATCACACTAGAAACTCAAAGATATGAAAATAAAATCGGCCACACACGAATTTTAACCAAAAGAATTTTTTACATTATGGAAATGCTGTTAACAGTTAATACAAAAATAACCATGCCAAAGTAGATTTTAGGGATAGGATTCGATACCTGTTGATCCCTCGATACCACTCCATACTCGGTGGTATCGTAAGTATCGAGTATTGACTTAATTCCACGATACTGTTAATTCGATACCTATGCAAACATAAATGAGAAAATAGAGTGAAACTTAGATTTTACCTTCTCCATCTTAAATTTTCCATTACTTTACACTTATTTGGGCCCCAATTTCAATTAAAAATTATTTTTTATTTCTTACTACCTTAAGATTTTGTCAATTTTACATTTATATTAAAGTAAAAGTTGTCCTTCAGAAGCTTACAGTAGAATTTTTATTGTGAATGAATTCTTCTCGGGTTTCCAACTGGGTTAAAATCTCCATTGTGGCCGACGTTTCGATGCTCGACTCGTGCATCATCCTCATTTAATTGAGGACGATGCGCGAGTCGAGCATCGAAACGTCGGCCACAATGGAGATTTTAACCCGGTTGGATACCCGAGAAGAATTCATTCATGAACTGCGCCGGGAAAGCACCAGATCACACAAGTTTTATTGTATTTTCATATTGCCAATCCTGGAGCTGTTATATTTTGCAGACGGTGGCCACAAAAATATGGGATGGAAAGAAAAATATACCATTTAAAAGAGCTCTTGTATGTGACGTTACCAGGCAGCGTCAGCAATGAAAAGTAAAGTGGAATGCGTAAACAGTCACCAGATGCAAAATTAGCGTATACCCAACGATTTTCGATGTCTCATCGCTGTCCACTTTGTACGTACATAGCTTAGGAACGAGGAAAAGTAATGAAAATATAGTTCATCATGACAATTCAGTTAGTGGCATGAAATAATATTCTGTACGCCGCAAGTAGTTCATTAGTTCAAGAACTCATTCACATGCTTATTAATACGCATGCACTTCATTGTCCTCTGCCTATCGTGGAGAGTACGGTAGTATTAGCGCATGTGGTACGTTGTAAGTTTTCAGCTACCTGTATCAAACATTTGTGTCCTCAAAAAATCAACTGTGCTACCATACGTTTGTTTTACGTCAAACCTATAGTGGTTGGTGTGACTGGGCTTTCGCAATGTCTGATGTCTGGCAGTTTTTTGTGATAGATCCCAACAAGAAAGGCTTTGTGAAGTGTTCAATATGTAAAAATTCTTTTTCCTGCCGTAGTAAGTCACGTAACACAACCAACCTTAAAAAGCACCTTCAGAAAAAACGGATTGGATTTAGAAGCAGAAAATGCCAAGAAAGTGAGACTTCACTCTCAACGTGGGCAAGAACTTTCGGTTGACGTAAATGTAGAGGAAGTTGATGCTTACGATCCAGATTTTCAAACAAATCAAGAGATTAGCCCTTCAAGTTCCACTTCCAATGTGATTGTCGGCTACTTTTCTTCATCACTTGAAAAACAAAATACTTTAGCTCCATTTGCAATTAGTCCAAGTACTAGCAGCAGTTCTGAAAGTAGGCTTAACCATAGATCTAATAATGTTTAGTCTGTTAGGTTTATTCATATTTCACATCCCTCACTCCAGGAATTTATTGACAAGAAAAGTGTCTTCAAGCCTGGTGATCGATGTGTGCAGAATATCACCGAGCTTCTTGGAAAAATGATTTGCATGGATAACCAACCGATCAGCATTGTTGAAGACAATAACTTCAAGATGCTTCTTAAACAGCTAGATAGGCTCTGCCTACATCTTAAACATCTTAATCATTCTTAAACATCTAGATAGGTTATGCCTTGCCATCCAGAAATAACTTTTCAAATGAAGTGATACCATGGATTTATAATAAGTGTGTTGCCAAAGTTAAGTCAAAGCTGGGAGAGACTGATATTGAATCTATAGGTATTACCTCTGATATGTGGACTTTGACTTGCAATGATAGTTCCTTGAGTATTACTGCTCATTTCATTGATCGAGATATTCAACTACAGCACTTTGCCCTGGATGTTACACCAATTCCAGATGAACCTCACACAGGTGAAAATATAAGTGATTTGATACTCCAAGTTCTAAAAGAATGGGACATTGTTGAAAAAATTGTTGGTGTGGCCACAGATAAAGGAGCTAACATTTTAAGTGCTATCAAGAAATCCCATTTCAAACATATTCCATGTCTTGCACATACTTTACAGATTATTGTGAAACATGGTTTGCTAGAATCCGCATCAGTGAAAAGTTTGACAGGCAAGTGTCGAAAATTGGTTGGTCATTTTAAACATTCAGTACATGCATGCAATGTATTTAAAAGGGCACAAACCACAGTTAAAATAAAATTGCACAAGCTAATTCAGGATGAATGTACCCACTGGAATTCTGAACTCCACATGTATCAACGGCTCCTAGAACAGAGGAAAGCACTCAGTCTTGCCACCAGTGAGCTCCAGCTCCCTGTTGAGCTAAATTGACATGACTGGGACCTAATGGAACAGGTTGTCAAGCTTCTTAAACAATTTGATACCGCGACATTTTCATTTAGTAAAGAAACTGTGACTGCATCAGAAGTTTTGGCTATTGTGAATAGTTTGTGGAAGGAGTTGGAAAAACCATGTCAGCAGCAGAATAACTCAATTTCAGAATGAACTTTTGTTTCAACTGAAAAAGTACTGTGGTAGATATGAGGATGAAGAGGGATACATTTTAGTAACACTGCTGGACCCAAGGTTGAAGGAAAGCATTTACCGAAAGTAAAAGACATTTCCTAAGGCCAAGGATATACTAATCAAAGCCACAGGAGCATGAGTCAACTTCTATAACATCAGTGGAGGATGCATTACACGTGAGTAAAATTTAATTTACCAAGTAATTAGCTTAACTCAAATTAAAGGGAATGACTGATTACAAGTAAAAATTAACCTGCATCATAGTGTAATCACAGAAAGTTTCTCTGGCCATGGCTGGAGAACTGAGAACTATTCTATAGGATCTTTTTCTTACTTACTTTGCAGGAAGAACTGGAGAAGAAACAAAGTGAATTTAAGCATCCTATGCGGTTGATGTCCTCAAATCTCATTACTGAAGGCAATGTATCCTGCCAGTCAGTTTTTACCAGAATCTCTGCCCGAAATGAAGTGGAAGTGAAGTGCTGCCAGCCAGCACAAATATATTTCTGTATTGGAAAACCAACTTGCAGTATTCTCGGCTACGGAAGGTAGCAAGGGAGTATCTGTGTGTTCGCCCCGCAACCGTTCATTCTGAACGTTTGTTCAATACAGCAAGAATCATTGTGGATAAAAGGAGAAGTAGACTGGATCCAAACAAACTCCGAATGTTGATTTATGGAAATAAAAACTTGGATGTGTGTGAAAGTGATTAAGTGTAAAAAATAGACCTTGCCTACAGCCATGTAGAAGTATACAGGAGCATTTTTACCCAAGGATTGTAAAGATAATGATTTTTTGTTAATTAAAGAATATTTTTCATCATGTGATTGAAATTATTATAATTTTTATAATTAGGTCTCTACCAGTTAAGGTAGGTTTTAACTAGCTTTTTGATAATTGAAATGATTGAAATTTTCCACCCAAATGGATTCCTTATTATAATTATTTGATTTATGGAATTATATTATGGCTTAAGTCCTAATTCTCATAATATATGAGTTAATTTACATGAGGGGTGAAAGGATTGAGTATCGAAAAATAACAGTATCGTAAAAATTTTGGTATCGAGAATAGAGTATCAAATTTTCGGTTTCTGCCCATCCCTAGTAGAAATAATGGCTAAAGCTACCTTTTCCCCATCACTTGAGGTCTAAATGATATGAGGACTTATGTGTGGAAAACGACTGGGTAGCTCATGCATATGTGAGAGTAGAACACAATATCCTTGATGCATTTCACATGTTTGATGCATCATATATCAGCAACTAAAATTGATTAGGTGTCAAGGTCAGCAAAAAAGAGTTTTGTTGAGGCAGTCTGAAGTCATGGTTCGTAAAAACTAATTCATTTTTTCCTGGGGACCGGACCTGAGGTTCGTAATTTTGTATTTTCAAATAGTACAATGTATTTAGTATAGGCTTTCAGTCGGGACCAACAGTATTCCATCATAACTTCATATTTTTGTGCTTTGTATTATCGAAATTCTACTGTATAGGCAGGACTGACCAAGGATGTACAAGGATGTACAACTTGTAGAATACCCACAGTGATTAATCCTATGGATAGGAAAATGAACAGAAGCTCCTGAATACACCAAAGGCACCATGAATATTCTCTATTGAACAAAAATCAAGCCATAAAGGGGAAAAACAGGGCCTTAAAATCAAGAGAAACACCTTATCATTATGTACTCAAAACCCCACAACCCTAAGGTAATGTATTGCATCATATGGTGTACACAGATATGACCACTACTCACCAGGTGTTTACATATGTCCAATGATAGTGACATCAGCTGTTCTGTGTATATACATACTATCTTTTGCATTACAGTGGTTAAGTCATCATTTTCTGTTTCTCTGATGATGTTGAGAAGTTCTAAAGCAATTTGCTTAATCTGGAAAAAAATTTAAATGCAATCAGAAAAAAAACTATAAAATGTTACTGATGTTTCATATAAGCACAAAAATATTGAGAAAAAGGCAACTGAACTACTCTGACGTGTACACACATGATACTGGACACACATTCTATGAACAATCTGAAGGCAATAACAGAAAAAGTACTCGCCAAAGCCAAGTAAGCTACAGCCTTTTCCATGAAAGCAGTGGTTAACTGCATTTAAAACATATTTATTTCAACAGAAAAATGACTATAACTTAGCAAAGACAATAGACATTCCAATGCAATTGCTTCATAACTACCACTCAGATTACCATTATTACCATTTTCAGATACTTCTCAGAAGTTCTCAATTGCATATCACACCATACCAGAGAATGTTTTGTGAAAATAAGGAATTGTTACCTGTGGTTCAAGCATCTTCTTAGCTCTTTCCTGATTTGTCAGCAACATTTGCATTGCCACAGCTGCCTGTACTTTCACTGGGAGATCCCTGTCATTGAGAAGTGCATTGGTGGTCAATCTTACAGCTTCAGCCAGCATACCTTCCTGCCTAAATTTTATCTCACTGAAGTAATGAAGCACCCAACAGGCCTAGAATCAAACCAAATATTTTTCAAATTTATACTGTGAATGATCATTTAGCATTACAAATGACATTCAATATTACTCTTGTTATTAAGGTTATTATGTTAACGATCATGAGTCAATGTGTAAATAATCAATGCAATCTGCCAACAGTTCATTACAAGGAAAATGAACTATGCACAAAACCCATGACATATCTTTGCCAAATGGACGTTTATAGGAATTTTTAAAATCAATTTCCTCGCTTGAATATTCATACTACCTTACCATACGGTTGATTTTCATAGTCAACTGAAACTTCATCAACTCACCTGAGAACTTTCATTATCTCATGGGCATATTGATACCCATGGCATGATTTGCATATTCAATCAAAATATTCCATTGCTCATGCTTCTACTACACATCAACAAAAAATAAGTCTTTCACTAAGAACTATTTTAAAAAGTCTTTCAGCAATCATATTCTGACCTAAGCAGTTCTATAATATCTTTGCAAGTTATCAAACTGTTGTCATGCCTATAGGCTGAAGACTGCAACAAAAACTGCTGAAATTTCCAAAAGACTGGCCAGTTTCTCAGATTTTCCAAATTACATTGTGTTGATTTCCTCGTAAACAATGTGAAAAAACTTGACTAACAGCGGCTTTTCTAAATATAGCAAACATTACATAATGATAATTAACTTCATATTTCTATAACACTGTGTTTTCCAATTCCTGGCACACTTGCATTTTTTTAAAAGTCTTAACCCTTTCACGACGGGGACAATTTCTTTGCTTTGCCATTACGGAGCTTTCACAACGCTAGGATCTTCTACGGTACCTATTTCCATAACTTGGGTCGGGACCCAAAGGGGTATTGAACCTTTTTCATGCCACCGGGCAGAGATAATCTCCAACCTGGTGGCCGAGATTTCTGCTTGGAGTGCCCATTACGGCATGCGGTCGCAGTCAAATATTTTTTTATGCTATGGTTTTGCTAAAAACATGGTTGCTACAGTCTTCATATATATTTAATTGGAAATGAATTATTTTAGTGTTACAATGCCTTTACAATCTGCTGAGAGCGGGCGCACAGCTATGAAAAGAGTATTAAATGAACAGGAAGTGCAAGGCTACGCCGAGCCGAGCATAATGCAAGCAAAGGCGCAGGTTAAAAAAAAAAAGTTGGGTGGGGGTGGGCGTTGCCCGTTGGGAGTCCCTTATCAGCTATGACCTGACCGCGAACCAAACGTATCACATTTCACTCATTGCATACCCGCCCTAACTTCTCAGGTGGTTTCCACTAGTTGGGACATCCTTTCAAGGACATCAGCAGCGAACTTCCATGGTTCCAACTAGTTCCTACATCAGCCACAACACAGGATGACCGTTATTTAGGGAGATTCCACTCCCCAGTGTGAATTTTTTATCTGATCCAGATCCGATTTCAGTATCCGGAGAAACGTAATACCCGCGGATCTTTAGATCCGATCTGACCATCCCTAAATAGTATTTTCCTGGCTAATCAGCTTGTGTCTTAGAGGACGAACGAACAATTTAAGAGCATATTTTGGAGCAAAAAAAGTGCGCCTTATGGGCCAGGAAATACGGTAACTACAATTATCGATGCCTGGCTAACGTTTTTCAACTTACGAACAAGTTTTTAGGAATGCATCTTGTTCGTATGTCGAGGGCTTACTGTACATTGGATGAGTACGGCAGTGACTTTCGACTGCTGGACGCCCCAGCGAAACCACTCCTTTACTAGCATTGAAAAATGAGATATCGTTCAGGTAATACATTCAAGGCATAATGTATTCAATGATGATCATTAATTAGATGTTTGACTCTGAAAAGGAGAGCGGAAACGTTACTACGAGTAACTTTTTCACGTCGGGACCAAGATCTGAGGTTCTTAATTTTAAAACTTCGTTATTTCGTAATATCGCGTACTGTTACATGCACTTAGATACCCTTTTGGTCGGGACCGAAGATTTTGCTTCGTAAAATCATAATTTCGTAATTTTGAGTTTCGTATTTTCAAGTTTCTACTGCATTGGTATCCAAGATCGTTACTGCCAAAAATAAAATAGATACACATTGAACACACATGTGCACCAGCAAAAATTTCAGATGGTAGTGGAGTTGTGTAGTTTTTGCAGAAAGACAAAACATTTTCCCATCGATTTAATGTGTCCTAATCATCAGAGTAAGTACTTCCTTACCAAATGAGAGCCCACGAAAAAAAGCACTGATTAATTACATTAACCTTTAAATGCCTAGTATGCCCGAAAAGTCCCTTAAATAGTTTTTTATGCATGCCATGAGTGCCCATAACATCCCAGCTCTGGGTATGCTTCCATTTAAATCTAGCATCCAGGCGAAAACACTGGGATTTAACTCCGGCAGATAAAGGATAATTGAGATGTCAATTAAATTTTCACTCGGTATTTTCACTACAAGGGGATTACAGGTTTGACCAAAATGCATTAAATTTATCGCAGGTGCAATTGTAATGGCCAACAGAATGTTTTTAGTGATGAAAACTTTGGTTCTGTTATTGTATTAAAAATGCCTCGCTGAGATAACTCGTGCGCATAAAACTGCATAAACAGCTAACCTGCAAAAAGGTTTTTAATCCATAGAGAATCTTGAATACAAGAGATGTAGAAGAAGGTTGAAACAATTTTTCTGGTTTACTAAAACCATTGTTTGATTCGCACATAGCAGCATCAGAACATTTCTGCTACATTTCTATGAAAAGTGAAATGGTTTACTTGAGCTTAAATTTCATCACGTGTGAAATATCAGCGATATGATCAAGGCATTCAGCAGAGGGAATTGGGCAGCCTCTTTAAGTAGGGTGCAGGGGTGATGGGATCACCCTCCACAGCGAAGGACCCAATGAAGGAGAATTTTACCTCTATCGTGATTTAAAATTCCAGTAGCAGGGCCCTTCTCCCTACTTCCACCCACTGATGACGTATGAATGGGAAGAAAGCACTGTAGGGATGTTTCATAATACGGGTCTAAGTCACATGACCAAATGAAAAGAGTACTGAATCAGCTGACATTAGATCATAGCTGGAAGTACATAGTTTGAAACAATGCACAAAACGTATGCAATCGAGAGATCATTCACATACCAATTTCACTGGTAATAATGACAAAAAATAATTAACAGAAGTATCTAGAGAATGAAAAAAGAAAACTGTAAGTAGAGTAACTTACCCTGGCTCTCATGTGACCATGGGGGCTGCTAAATTCTGGGAAAACATATTGGCAAATCATCTTGTCCATTTGCTCCTTATAAAATTTTGTTTTCAGTAAAATGTCTGCGAGGGTCCCCACCTATAGAATGGTATTTTAATGCATAAAGTTCTGCCTGATTGTGTACTTACATGAACTTTACTTCTAAAATGAATAATGTCATACCATGTGCAAAGCTCCATCTTTTTGCCTAGGATCAGCATTGGGGGAAGTTAAAACTTCCATCACAAAGCCCATTGTCTTTGGCAGCATGCCTTTCCTTTTCTTACATGCTGAATGTAACAGGGTCTGAGCAGCAGTCACCGGTGACACAAAATCTTCAAAAATATCTGAAAAGAACAAACACTCATAAGTTGAAGCCTCCATTACCTTTGGGGATCAATTTATTGGATGCTGCTGACTAACCAAAGGTGACCCTAATGTACTCATATGGGTCAGAATTCCACAGCTCTTCATCAGCCTTTGAATGGCTGAGCAAGGGAAACAGAACATCTTGAATGATAAGAAACATGTGAGGTTTCAGGAACTTCCAGGAATGAGCATGGCTTACACTGAAAAAAATAAGTTATAGAATTGAGCATGGCTAACAGTGAAAAAAAAATAACTGATCCAAAAATCCTCAGCTAAACCACTAATCAAGAAGCACAACTGCATTTTAAATTCAAATAACTGTATAAGAAAAGAGTAATGCAGATATTATAGCATAAAGCATAAGTACTTACGCTAAGTTGATATAGTTGAGTGTTTGGTGTACAACTCTTGGAGAGACATAAATTTTGTTCCTATACTGATCAAGAATTTTCAGCAAAACCTCCAGGATCCCACCAGAAAACGTCACCAAATACCACTCAGCAAATTCTTTGTATTCTTTGGTAACTTTGCCAGGGCTTCCGTATCTACAAAAGGTACATACTTATGAGAAAAGACAAGATAATTTCACAACACACAGTATTCTTAGAACTAATACAGGAGACTGAACCACATTCAGGGTAGTTCCAGGTCAATCCTTTTACAGGGAATATAAGGTAGTGTCAAACATGAAAAAGCTATAATCAATCAAAAGAACTAAGGATTGATATTACGGACTTTAAGATATGCTACATGCACAAGTTTACCATACCTATTTGACCCAATAGCAATGCTACCCTTTAAAATCTATTTCATAGTGAGGAAGAATTCTCTTTTAGAGATCAACTGATAATAAGAACTATGACAATGCAGAAAAATCTAAAAAATTTCAAGGAATAACATCATTATTCTTATAGCCTGGGCAACATTAGTACAATAAGGCTCTCAAGAGTATTCAACCGGGTATTACAGGCAGAGTAAACATCTACTACTGAGGGTGGAGCTCAAAACCACAAAGATTGTTTTAGCAGGCAAGCAGGTAACCCATCTCACAAACCTAGCTGGCAAAATATAAATGAAAAATCTCTACCAAAGTACAGTGAAAGACATACAGACTTCAGTCAATGAAACTGACATTTAATCCATACTTGTGTTTTGAATCCCCACCATTACAGTTATTTACATCTGATAACTGCTATTACTGAGTGTCCGGTGAATCTCATTGTCTTTTTTCCCTGAGTTTTCCAGGCCAATTTTTGCATTTTCCAGGGTCTTGTTGCACTTCTTTTCTAACATATTTTTAATGAATTTCTAAAAAAATCTGCATATTTTGGAAACATGAAAAACACGAGAACTTCAGTACCTACTTTGAGCTAAATAATAGAGTATACAAGACATGTGGAGTATTACGGGTTTTATTTCCACAAACAAAAACGGCTCACTGATAATAAAATTCTGAGTCAGGAGCAATTTGAGCACAATGAACCTGATTCAGACTAGTTAGATAAAGAACTTGCAAATAAAAGAAACTGGTGTGATTTTTTTCAATGAGTACATTTCCGATTCAACTTCAGCAACAAATTTCTTGGCTTTTCAAGAAAATCCATTTTTTTTTGCAGCTCTTGAACCTTTTGCAGCTTTTGAACCTCTTTCTTATTCTTATTCTATTGATGCCTTGGTACCTTTCCTCTTCTCCACTAAGGCTTCGATGTACAGTTCTGTTCAAAAAAAATCTTACCGCCGAAAATTTCTAAGTCCCCAGTTTTTGATGATTTGGCATCGTGGCTGAACCACGCCCCCCTGTGACGGAGAACAACAAACTTTCCAAGCGGAACGAGAGCCCTCCCTCCTCGTAGCTAGGGGAATTGAACCATCCACGGAAGGAAAATATTGACCTGGGAAAAGGATTATTTCCGAGGGGAGGGGTAAGGTTTCTTTTTTGTGATGTGTGAGTAAGAAGAAAAGGGAGATGTGCGGGGGAGCAATAAACTCTCCGAGTGAACGGCGGCCCTCCTTCTGAACTCGCTTGCCGAGAGGGAACCTCCACCCGAATGACGATTTTGACCTGCTAAGGGATTTCTGAGGAGATGGGTTGGATTTCGGACTCCCGTTTGGTTATTTGTGAGCGAAAATGAGTAGATGAACGATCGGTCTGTCGGCCAAAGTCACCAGATATCTCTCGTAATAGAAAGCTACCATGTAGAAGCCAGGACTCAAATATCCATTGAAAGTCTTTATCAGAGTACGGGGAATAATTCCGCTGCAAATGACATATCTTCCATTATTTTTCCTCTAGAAAAGGCTATTACCGCGAATCGTCGCTCGAAGAGATCGAATCGTGTCCCCGGAGTTCCTTTAGTTTCTTATAAGTATTTTTCATTTATACGCGTATTCATTGACGTAGAAACTTGTCAAAAGTTTGACGTATTTTCGCAATCGCTGTCTGGAATTATATGGCTGCGCTTCTTTGGTTTGAATTTTTTCCATCGATATTAAATAAGAATCAGTATGCATGTCAATTTTCTTAGGATGCAAATAGACCAATGCCATTTAATTATAATGCTGGAATGCCGTGGAAACCAGCTAGGAAATAAGCTCAAAGCCTGCCTTCATTCAACTATTACTAACCGAATAAAAATGGATGGTTGCTACGCACTGACGACTCGTCATACGGATTCAGCATTTACTTGATTGGTCTGCGGCAGTTTTACCCACCTTTTCATATCAACTAACCACTTTCTGCAGTAAAAAGGCCACGACTTAAAAAAATAAATAAAGGAAACGTCCTAAACGTTAAAGTCGCCCGAACCGCCGTCCCATATCCAACCGCCGTCAACCAGCATCAGCTGAAAAGACATAGGAAGATGCGCACGCACGCAGTGAAATATGCCAGCCTGCCTTCACAATACCCCATTTCCTTATAGCATACGTAATTTTTATAGAACAATACATTGAATAATCACAACTAACAGCATGAAATAAGTTAAAAAAGGATGGCAAAAAATGCGTCAAATAATGAATACTAACACTGCCTGAGTAAATTTCCCCAAACTTAATTCCAGAAACAGTAAATGATTGCAAGGAAAAAACTGAACCTATATCGGGTAAAATGACAAGAATTAATTATTATGGCATCTTGGAAATGATATGGTTTCGTTTTTATTGTTTAAATTTATTTAAATTTGCGAGCGTATTCATTAATGTTAATAATTATCGCAATTTCGACTTAATTGTGTTATCTCATATATTTGTGGCAGTGCAATCCCTTTTGTATTTGAACTTTCGTAAATTGTTTTTAGTCATTTACTTCTTTTCGGAATTTTGTTAAATTTTTTCTTATGGCTGCTAATTCTTTCCGAAAGCCAGGAAACGCATGCGTCTTTCAGAAGAGCGCTTGCAACTTTTTCTTTGATTTAATTAGGTGCGTAGATAAACTTGGTGTGGGTGGAATTACAATACACAACTAGCTACAAGAATGTGCGATATTAACAATAAAAGAATAATAGTTTGGATAAGGGATTTAAAACTGGATCACTAAATTTGCTCTGTAGTAACCCATAATGTCAGGCTCAAATTTTAGCGCACACCTATCTTCGCAAAGTATTCCGGGAAAGAGAATTCCAGGGGTGATGTATTTATGCGCAAACTATTACTAATTAATGTTTTAATTTTAAAGTAGTGAGCTTTCTAAAGTATCCAATATCATATCAAAAGTTTTCTTGTTATTGGTAGAGGTCCGTGAAAGTGGTTTTATTTTTTGCTAAAATTCGTTTTAAAACTATGTGACTTCGGTGTTATAGAAAATCTTGGCGGTGTTATTATAATTTTACAATTTTTGCAAAACGAAATGAAGGAAATGGTTCAAGTTGTGTTAATATTATAGAATGAGCAAGAAAAGGTGCACCATGAACATTTCACTTTAATAATTGTCTTTGTGAGGAAGACTAGAGCAAAAATTAACCAAATGGTACTGAAATTTGTTTACAATTTCATTGTATTAATTTAGACCAATGTGTAGAGAAAAACGCTTTTCAGTGAAGTCTGTCATTTCAAACAAAAGCTTGCGAGGGGCAGATCTGCAAAACAAATAAAAGACCGAAGTTAGACTTCAAGTGCTAAAACACAGAAGCAAATTCTATGGATCCAGACTACTGCAAAATAGAAATAAAATACCAGGAAAATGCAACCATGGTGAGGATTTCAGAATTCTCTGGCTTCAGGCTTCTCCTGCGATCAGATACCACCACACAATACTGTGATATTGATCGTTCTGCATCTACATTGGACGTAGGGTACCAAACAGCTTGCAGAGCAGTTGCTGTGAATTCCATGTAGTCTTCTTTCATGGAACACAAAAGGCTGCAAACATCCAGGGGAGCTATCAATCGTTTGGACTGGGGAACACTGACTTCTAGGATCAAACAAATTATTAAGTGCTTCAAAAATCAACTTTGAAGGGTCTTCAGCCGTCAGTTGGTTGAGTTTCAGTAGACTCTTCTGAGCAGTCATCTTCAAGGCATTTACAACTTCAGCTCTGTTAATGGCTTTCAATGCTTTTAATTTGGCATTGAGCTCTGGAGAAAAGACCTCCGTGATCAGACCCAGCATATTCTGCAGAACCTTCAGTTTGGAATGCAGGACATTAGCTGTGGGGTAGCTATTGCCTTCCAGGAAAGTGATTAAGTTTACAAAGCGGTCTCAGTTGTCAGCAACAAACTGCGCTTTGATTCTTATGACATCTAAAGCACTTGAATTTAAGTTTTTAAGGAAATGAACACCACTGTTTTCATCTTTCATTTTTTCCATAAATTGCATTATGTCATCTAGGTGCTCATGAATATAAAGCACAGCCAGAAACCACGTATTCCATCTAGTTTGCACTGGAATGGGAAAAATTTTACTTTACTTTCTTCATACTTCCCACACAAAAATTCCAAATGAAGATGTTTCCTTCTTCTTGCATTCAGAAATGCTGCTTTTGTTTTTGCAACTATTGAGTTCACTTCATCCAAATTGCACTGCCAAATTTGTCCCACTAAGTTAACTTTATGTGCCCAACATTGCACATGCGCAAGATTGTCCCCAATAAGCCCCCTCAAGTATTAACGCATGCACTCATGTAACGTGCAGAATCTGTAACAACACCAACAACACTGTGGTAATGCACCCCATATCGATTTAAAGTATCTACAATAGCTTGTGAGCTGGAAGCACCATTTGCAGCATCTAAAACTACACTTGCAACTAAATCAGGGTGCCCACCAGTTCTCTTTTCCTCTTTTCCCTGTGTTTTCCCTGTATTTTCCCTGTCTTTGACTGACTTTCCCTGTCTTTTTTAAAGCCCATTTTTCACAATGTTAATAGTAAATTGGGATTTTTTTAGGTATGAAAGCAACATTTAGGTTATCATTTTAGGAAGGAAAGGCATTTTTGGAAGAATAATAAAAGCAAAACAGAAATTTAAAAAATTATAATCATGGTTAAAACATGTTATAATTAAAAACTGAACAAGTACAGGTAACCATTAATAAACTCATAATTACCATCTTTGGTTTCTAAATCAATCAAATCAAAGCTGTTTGACATTAGCCCTATGATTTCCTACTCGCACGAGGTAGGTAGGTAACCATTTTAAGAATCTCACTTCTTCTCAAGTTTCTTAATCTATGTTTCTAACCCACTCTGTTTCACTTTGAGCTCTTTCTTTTGCTTCTCAAAATCTTCAATTTTTCCTTCTTTCTTTTATTCTACTCTCGCTCATACCTGCTTAGCTTTTCTAATTCACTCTCCTTTTTTCTCATCATTTCCAGTGCTTCCTTATATTTTGAGCTAGCACCGCAAGCGTAGCAGACCATTTCTTGGTCAACAACAATAGCATGCTCACCCCCTGCAACTTGTACACCATCCCATGCTCTTCTGAGGACTATCAGGGTCTCATTGTGCAAGTTCTCTACAAGCATTTTCTTATTAATGGAAAACCCAGCTTCAACAAAGGCATTTCCGTGGGAAAACAAAAGAAGGATTTTCACAGCTTCCCACAAATCTTTGAATTCTTTCTTGCCCTTAAGATGTCCACCAAAGAAGTGGTCAAGCCTCGATTTGCTACGACTGAACTTAGCGAGCTGAGTTTTACTAGCCTGAGAGACAAACGACTTGTATTGGACACTGGTGCAATCTGATCGAACTGATTGCAATGGGGGATAGATGGCAATTCGCGATAAGTATCCCCATGCAAGTGTCAAAATCAGTCTTACACTGCTCTGGTCTTGTGGTAATTTTGCTGGGGTCCAGGGATGTAGCTGCTTTGAAGATCTTATACTTCAATGGGCTTCTCTCAATAATTTTTTGAACAGTCTTCGCCAAGCAGTTCTTGGCCTATGAACGGTATTTCTCTGCATCAATGTCTTTGACGCAAGTTTAGCACGTGTCACGCTGCGACTCCAATGTTGACATGTTGAAGTTTCACACAATTATCGGCAGTATCGACATTAATGCAGGTTAGCTTGTATGTAGACTTCGCACCTTCAAGTACAGATGGTTTGATGAACCTCCCTATCAGTTCCCAGGTGAGATCTTCTACAGCAACATACAGAGAAGGAAACATTGGCTTAGAGGTCTGAAATTCTCTCAGGAATGGCTCAAATGAGACGGCAATAGTCATTAAAAAAAAGTAATTTAGGAAGAAGGAGGGGGTCTTCAAGGATCTCAACTGATTTCTTAACAGAGTGTCTGGCAACACCACTTTCTTTTCCTTGAAATATTTCTTAAGATGAGGGAGTATCTAAAGCGCCCTTTCACATGTTGCGGCATTTTCGAGCCAGCGACAGTTGCAAAATTTTAAAGGAAAAGTGTCACATTTTGTTGAAGAAAAAAGTCAGCTCTCCGGGCACGAAACTCCTTGAATACATTGTGTATTGCCTTCAAAAATTTGTCTATGTCCCAATCACTTTTCCTGAAAGCCAGCTGGAATGCTCCATGAAGAACGTGAAGGCCGCATGATCCAGCGTAAATAATATCCGGGTCTTCATCAAACTTTTTCATTTCTTCCTTCAAAAGCCTGATGAAAGCCCAATTGATGTTGTGGCCATCCATAGATATCTGCAACAGCTTCTTTATCACAATTCCCTCTCCAAGGCTCTCTTTGAACCCCTGCAAATGGTCCGCTGCGGTTGTATGTCCGGGAAACAATGAGTTCCAATATCTTGTGGACACCTCATTATTCCAAAACCTTACTGCAATATCCATTTGTTGCAGCTTGGAAATTCTATTCATTGATTCATCAAAGCATAACACTAAATACTTCGAGAACAGCACGTCATCTGCAAGCTTGTAGTGAAAATATGGAGCGACACCAAATGACTCCAGATACGCCATCTTTGTATGGCAGAGTTGCATACTTTGGGTGATGCGGCTGTCCTTAAACATTTTGGCAAATACATTGCATACCCCTTCTTGAGCTCAAAAGCTTTCTTTAGTACTGATCACATGTATAACCCATAGTAGCTCGGCCGCATTAACATCACTGTCAGGTAATAAACCAAGGCCCGATGTGGATGCAGCTTGAGAGGTGGATGCGGAGGTCGAGGACGCTGCCGTGCTGGAAGGGAGCGAAAATTCAGTTGCGGGAGGAGCTGAATCATTCGTAGCCGTCGACGACTGGATGTCAGCGCAACGAAAATCTAATGCAGCACTGGTGACCGACATTCCCTAAGAAACGCATTTCAGTTAATTAAGTTTTTCAATGCAATAGAATAGAATAAAACATTGTAACACTGAAAACAGGCCGTACCACATAAAATCCAGCTACGTGAAAAATAAGTCGATAACGCTTCAGTTTAGATTATTCACCATCAAATAACTAATTATAGCTTGCGATTTGCCCTTTCCTACCACCATCCCCTCGAGGTCTGAGATACTGCGCTCGCTGCTGTACTATCGCCTGCAAAAGAAATGTCGCACCCGTATCGAGTTTCCCTAAATGCGAGCTGAAGGGCTATTATTTAACTCGAGGTTAGAATTGCCGCCCACATAGTTCTCCCCAGTCCTTCTCGCCTCCCGCTATTATGTAACTGGGAGGTCAGACGGATTTCTCCGATGAGAAAATGAGATTCTTGCATGAAAACTATAAGTATGAAAAGTTTCGGAACAGTCCACTAAATATTCCCCAAGCCAATGAGAACATAGACAGCTATCACGTGATGAAGCAGGCAGCTGTCGACTTTAAACTGAAGTTATATGGCTGTTAGAATATGATATGAAATGAAGTATATTATTGTGCAGAATTTATGACATAATTTCAAAACGAAGCTGAGATGTCCAAAAAGAAAAACAATTTTAAGCTCCATTTTTAATTATAGCAATCGAAAATATGGCTTATGGTAAGTTTATGCTCTACGTTTTTTAAAAACCACCTTAGCGAATTTGCTACGAAAATAAAGCACCCTATGCATTAACATTGCATGTTGGTTTATCTGATAATCGTATTTTTCTTCATGTAATTACATGCATAAACCCCGTGTCTGAGAAATATTAAGAGAGCAACAATGATTTGTAGTTGCCTCAATACTGGCTGGTGTGCGAAGCATAATGAGTGAGACTCATTAATCTTTTTCTACCACAATATACAGTGAGTGAAACAATGAATTATCTTTATCTGTCAATTCAAGAGTTAATATCTCATACTGACATCCGCTCACTACACCCCCTCAATGTAACAGATAACCAATTTTTCTCTGCATGTGTCATTATATGCTTAAAAGAACTTCGACGTCCATTCAGTAGTTCTCAATAAAAAAATATTTATAACAAAGAAATGGAAGAGAAATCCAAGATTCTGTGAGTAGAATTTATTATACAATGTCAACGAAGATATATTTTAAAGTTACCCTTCCCACACCTAAAATGCCCCATTGCTACTCGCGTGAACTTGGCAAAAATCGCATTTTTAATCCTCGTCCTAAACCTTTCTCATTGATTATCAGCATGTTTAGTTATAACTATAATACATATAAATTTATTAAGGTGAAAGAAGATAAATTATTTAGAAGCATAGGCTTGAAAACTGGTGTTGATGAGCAACAAAATGTCATAAGGTGAATGAGTCGCGTTCGACCCCCTAAGCTGGCCGTGAGAGAGGTAGGCGTAAAGTAGGATGCTCACGCGGGGCGAGAAAAGTTACATAATCGCAAAAAGCGAGAATATGATACAAATACAAGAATATGTACTACCAAAAGTCGTAGTTCTCGCTTGGAGAAAAAGTTACATAATAGGGGAACCGCAGTCCCCCGCTACAACGCTACTGCAACCCTCCAATCCTTCCACATACAGCTAGCTCGCTGCTTTCGTCTCCCCACCAGCAGGGCTATTACGCAGCTCATCTTATCTGTTCTATCCGTTCCGTCTTGACCACGGCCACATGAATTTGGAATACACAGCCAATCAGCTTCCTTCATGCTCTGGAACCCACGTGGCCGTGGAGGAGACGGAACGCACAGAACAGGTGAGATGAGCTGCACAATAGCCCAACAGGATCGCACACAAACGCACTCTCACACCCGCAGTCGCCTCGCAGGAGGCCACAATGCGAGAGTAGATAAGCTCTTTATTCTGCAAGAATTTAGAACATAATTTTGTTCTCTTTGAACTGTGAGCTCGCAGCTTACCTTAGTTCTGAAAATTTAAAATTTATGTTGCGGGTGGAGCTCAGAAACAAATCTTAGCGCAACGGTTGCCGATTTTCCCTGTGTTTTCCCTGTGATTTCCTCCCAAAAAAATTCCCTGTGTTTTCCCTGTTTTTCCAGAAAGTGGGCACCCTGTAAATAAATGCTCTGGCAGCAACTATTTTCCAGTAAACCAAATAACACATTAAACACACAATTTCCTGATTTCACCGTTGTTTCGTCACAAAAAACGAACAGCTTTTTGTCCTTAACATAACATTTAAGCTCTTCCTGCTTCTTTATCCCTATAATCGGGATGTAGTGTTGGCGAATACGATTGGCAGACGGCAAATCCCCACTACCTTTCATGTACTTCAAGAGCCATTCCCAAATTTTTGGATTATTGAGTTTCTCGACACTAATTCCAGCATTTAAAAATGCTTCAGTAGTAGCGACAACAAACCCCTCTTTCTCCTCCTTCGCTTTCTTTGACTGAGTGACTGTCTGTTCAAATGACAACTGTCGTTTTGCGAGTCCCCTTTCTTTCGCACGTTTATGTATATCGCTACCGATGTGCTTTAATAACTTGTCACGTCTTTAAAATTCAAGTCTTTTGTCGCAAAATTTGCACAGTAATAATTTGTCGTTCACATAAAATCCTTCTCAGCTGAATTGCAGCACAGTGGAGCGCTGAATATCCGACGATCCGTACGCTAATAAGTAGCACCCCCTCTCCTCCTATCCTTTCTGTTCCTTCCCCCCCTTCCCCCAACTGCTAGCGCTTCCGTTCCCAGCCAGTGGCCATGTTTTAGTCTACAAAATTGCTACATTAGGCCCACACTTAAGGATTTCCTGCAACAAGTTATCCAATTACGTTCTCTACTGCGTCGCGGTGAGTCACCGGAATTACTATGCTCGGCATTGACGCGTGAGCATATATTTCCGCTCTTCCGCGGGCGTGTTAAATTTCTTTCAGCACATTATAGATTCAGAATAGCTAATTCTTCAGGAGAGAAAGCGTGTTATTCTAGATATTTCCGAGAATTTCAGGATTGATAAATGTGAATTGAAGAGAGAGGCGGTGATTAATTTAACGGCAAATTCCGGCGGAGACATCACTACAGTGCGCGATATTACGCGAATGCGATATGCGCGCGACAAAACAAGCCAATTGACCTTTGAATCGTAATGAGATAGAGCGAATGAACGTCAGCAGCTTTAAACAAAGAAGGCTTAGGCTTTAATCGACTATGACTCATTACATGTGATGTTTTCGCTTATTCACGTAAAATTCGCGAAAAAGGCGAAATTTAGTTTTATTTTTCCGATTTCGCGATATGTCGCATTATTTCGCGTTATTTCGCGATATCGCATCTCGCGAATTTCACGGACCTCTAGTTATTGGTTAACGTGGCTTGAAACAAGCTAAATGTTGATGTCAACTTTATAAAATACGGCCTTGCCGTTTAAGAGATATTAAGTCTCAAACTCAGAGTCACATGAATTCAATCCGTTCTGGTGTAACTTTGTGGAATGTTGCTCGAAAGAATTTGTCATTCTCAGAGTCACATACTTTATGCGCCGACAGTAGATACCAAAGAGATACATGAAGAAGGAACTTCATTTACAAAAGAAACACTAGCAAGCAAAAGTTTAATACTAACCTATGAATTTCACAATATAGGTATCAAACAACAAAGAATTCTTGAATTTATCAGTGAACTGAATGAAGTTTGGCCAAAAATTATTCCCTGTATTTCTCTGAATCGACCGTAATCTTGAGAACAAAGACGTAAGTAAGTTGAGTAATTTTCAACTTTTTTTTACTTCCATAAATTTCAACTTACTTACTTCCGCTAGTGTCGGAGCACATCTATTACGTAACTCGGGGACTGCCTGTAGTGATATTTCATCAGAAATCCGTTGCTTTTAATGAAATAATGGCAAACATAGGGTCAATTGACAGTGCCCCTGCAATCTCTCGTATTGGCGGGGGTCTCCCAACAGGCCATACTCGTCTTAACATGGTTCCACTGTAACTTAAGACTCACAACTAATACCATTCACAAATGAATGTTCCACGATGGGGATAATTCCATGCATGTCAGCAACAGACAGTTTTAGTTGGTGAAATAAAGGGCGATAAACCTAATGGTAGAAAAATAATGAGAATTTCCTATCCCTTTCTCCCTGACTGTTACGAGAATTCTTTGACTTTTCCAGACATTCAACATTCCATGAAAATTCCAGGTTTTCCCGGACGATCGCCTCCCTGCTATATCTTGTTTTGAAATATTTCATACAATTAATCTTTTTTTAGATTTTATTTTGCTATTTATTTTACCATGTAGGTACCTTATTTAAATAGCTCGTGATATTAGTTTCTCATTATAAAATTTAACATCAGAATTACCCATGGCATGGATTGTGAAGAAAGGAATGAGTACATGTATCAACTGTTGTGCTCCAGGTGTCAAAAAGAATTATTCAAGAAGTTGATACATAGGATTTCAAAGCCAACCCATCTTGGGTGTTTGTCTTTATGAAAAGGAACAATTTAAGTGTGCACTTCTTCACTAATGCTGGACAAATTGCCTTCATACTGGGAAGATAAGTGGAAACATTTCATTTGTATCTCAGAGAAAACTTGTGTGGGGTTGATTCTCATCATTTCGGGAATATGAATTTGGTTCCCTTAAGTTTTGATATGCCTAGTTCTAGGACTTTGAATTTAAAGGGGACAAAAAGAGTTTTACACCAAAGACAGTTAAATTCGCCATTAAAAAACCATTTGGCTTGACTGGGATTCGAACCCAAATCTCCCAATTGCCAGTGTGGTGTTAATCGAAATAAGATTGTTCGTCAGTGAATTCAGGAATTAGGGTTCATGTCAACAATATGATTCGTGCTATTTACTCTTATCAATTACTCGTAGCTTTTTTCATCAATCACTTTAATAATATACGAACATGATGCTTTCATAAGAAATGCAAAGGTGATACTTACGTAACCACGGCCCACAAAGTATCCCATTATGGGCTAGAATCACACTACCTACCGAAGATAATGAAGGTAATCTGGCTTTCCGTCACTCCAGCTTATATCTTGTTTTTGTGGTGAAAATTACAACGTAACCCAGTGTAAGTGCATTTAAGAAATGTAAAAAACATACCCATGTGTTGGATAATTATAGAGAGATAAGTATTCGAAAATGACCAATATTTAAGCAGGGTATTCGGAGGCCGTGATTCGTGAGGCTACCGTGGTAGCTTATTGGGGCTACGGAAGTAGCTTCATGAAAGTTACAGAATACTGGTGGGAGCCTAATAAGCTACCGGTATCTTCCATGATAGAGAATACCAATGAGAGCAAGTAGCTTATTAAAGCATCTTTTTGTCAGAGAGCTCTGTAGTTTTGAGTCAAGAGAATGGACACCCTGACTCGGATACCTTCTTTTCCTTAAACTGAAGGGATGAACATACTTGTAATTTCATCTCCAATCCTAAAGTATAGCTTTAACTTACGCCCAAAGTTTGCTGATTATTATTGCCTTGCTACTTAGACAGTCAAATTTCATAAGTACTGAAGGAGATTATAGTTCAGAATTATAACCCTACAAATTGACACAAATTTTAAGGACTTTTGGACCCCCCTAACTTTCTCATTTTCTGTCATCGGACAACTTTGAGTGATTCAACTGTATGCACCTGCCCTAAGCACAACTGAGAGAATTCTGTGAATATTAACATTTGTGAATACATCAACGAAAAAAGTTGTTGTCTTTCATGGCAGCTGAAAAACTTAATCAAAGACGCTGAGGAAGTAGGAAACCGCGCTGCCGGACGAAATCATCATGTGCCGGAATCATGCATTAGAAGATGGAGGAAGGATAAGGTTGCACTCATGAATATAGACACTATGTTGGACTATTCCTTACCAATAGGGACAGAAGGTCTTTTCGGGGAAAATCTATGAGCTGTGACAGGACATGCGCGCGCATGCCGCCGTACTGCGACGCCCGTCTCACTAATAAGTCAGCCGTTTTTATGTATATCATGCAATATTTTTATTTTGTCATTCATTGAAGATTTTTGTTGGACCAAATTGAAAAAATAAATGCTTTAAATTCCATAGACAGTTATGATTTCTTTCAAAGTTTGATTTTTTTTTTCAGGTTTTGATGTCGTATCTACGCCTTATCGTTCGTTTTTGACGCGGCTGACGCTTGGGTATTTTGCATTTAACGTGTTTGCATTCCCGCTCGTCATGGTTTACAGCAAAATATAATTTGTAAAAAATAACCACATTTTTAAAGGCGACTTACAGTGACTACGACTGGTGCATTCGGAACGATTTAAAAATCAGAGCTCGGTGCGACTGACCGCACTTACCAACTAAACACGAATTGTAGCGAGGTCAGATTTGTTTTGTTTTAATGAATATCAATTACTCCACTCATTCCAAAGGACAATAAACAATGTAAGCCTTGTAGGGCTAAGGCTACAAGTGAATACTTACCTCCGAGGTCCATATATGCTTCTGAAAAATGCCACGTTAATTATAAGAGAATATCGCAAGCGGCTTTGATAATGGCAGAAAATTCAAAGTTAGGCCCGCAAAACCTCGCAATGGGATAAAAAAAGCCACAAAATTTTTTCTTCAACTTGGATGCATAAAAAGAGGGGTGCGCCTCATACACGCGTTTATACGGTAAATACCTAAAGACATTTTAAACGCTATTGATTCTCGACTACTGTATCTCCAAGTTACAAGACAGAAAAATCTTTTGATCACTACTCACCGTTCAAACATTCGGTGCATTATATGCAGTGCCCATTTTTTGCATTTCCACCATGGAAGATCTACGCGGTCATCTTCTTCTATTTGGTTAGTTTGCTCTGGTACTGGTCGGTCAGCAATTGCTCTCACTATTTCCATCCATTGTGAGAATGCTTCTCTTGATATTAGATCCAGGGGCAAAGAGTACTGGTTTAAAAAATAATGAAAAATTATAAACTAAACACCTATAAATTTAGACTAGACTTGTGATGGCCACTATTAATTCCTCAGTAAAATAATTTTAAAACTCAATTAATACTACAAAGACCAGAATACTAATGCAATTCTTTTTTTGCCAGTGAGCGGATATAATAACATTTATTCCCAGCAGAAATAATACCACCTACCAATATATCAGCTGGGATTTATATGCATATTCATGAACTGCTTTCAGTTTTTATTGCCTTCAAAATGAAATCTACTTTTCAGCATTTAATTTCCTTACTGTATGCTGAATATTTGAGAGATTAATGTTAAATGATTAAATACATTAATATTCCTTTTAAAATTTTATGCATCACAACATTGCCAACTTCACAATGATGGCCCATTCAACCTCAACACACCACGCCAGGAATGTGCTTTAAGTGAAGTTAAGGAGAAGAATCATCACATTCCACACAAAAGCCATATTCAATACACAGATTATCCCAATTAAGTGAAATTTACTCACTAACTCAATTCCCCATTGAATCCTTAAGCCCACTTCATATTTATTTCACAGCTTCAAGAGGTCCATATTTAACAAAAAAAATCACCATCTCGACGTAGGTTTCCGTAGAAAAATCATGAAGTAATATTCCATGCAATTTAGAAGCAGCTACATCAAAAGCTTATGACAAGAGTATGAAGGGCAACCAGAAACTACTAGAAGAGTTATCACAAAAATATGATATCACTGCCACCCTGTGAAATGCACGATCCAACAATGGCATCCCCATTCCAACATTAAAATAATTGCAAATTAAACCACATAAATGTATAACATCATACATCTGACCTGGGTAAGTGCAAAATAGATCTTCAGTATTTGTTTCTGCAGTAGGACGGACTGCTCTGATGGATCAGGAAGGAGTCTGAGGCACAGCTGGTATATCATTGGAAAGAGGAGGTTCATAGCTTCATTCAAGGGGGCTCTTTCCCCTGGTTTCTTGAACCTAAAAAATATATTTATTATCAGAAATAGGCAAGGAAAAGAAAATGTAAGGTTCACCACACCCTTATGTGGCTAAAACATCCACAGGAATGACATTCCCACACAAGTTAACACAAAATAAATTACTAAGCAAAACTAAGTAAACCATTCAAGCTACTGACGAATAGAATGACCAGAATTCAGACAACCAGAATTCAGACAATAGTGGCAATCAAATTACATGAAGAGAATGACAATAAAAACTAGGAAGTCAATCTATAATGTCACGTCTCAGGGAGACTGAACATATAGTGACATACAGTGCTATGTAAAAAGGGGTTTTGGGGTACCATTACCATACTATCACACAAAACTTACTAACGTAGACTTGGGAACTTCCATTAGAGAACCAATTACTTAACTAACTGGTTTAATCATACGTCTAACATATCTTAAGACTTTCCCAAGTTTACAAATTACTCACTCGAAATTTTTGACCAACTGATAGAGGCAAAGAAGTGCCCCAGACCAACCCGATGCATCAGGGTTCTGAAGGTAAATACTGATTTTGTCAACAATTTGTGTCCACCTTCCAGGAAAATCATGTTTTACAATGCTGCTCACACAAAGCGACAGCTGTGAACTGAAATTACAACAAAAAGACATACCAAAATAATAAATGTTAACTTAAGAGCATGAACAATCAGGCAATCCTCGTGAAACAGAATTGCCAAAGGAATTAATTTATCACAGCTAATGTAATTTAATGTTACCGAATAAGTTCGGGTGAGTGTACAACAGCATCAACAATAGCATCCCGAATCATTGCGCGATCTTGTTCGTGTACACTAAAGGGTATTGGCTGTCCTGCTTCTACGGGTTCTTTTTCAGCCCAATGCTGGGTAACCAAGTTCTTTAAACATATCACACCTAGAAAGGAAAAGGCATAAGGTTTAAGATTATTATGAAAACTTACATCAAAAGGAAATAAATTTTCAATGGAAAATTTCGGAGACATAACACACTACGGCATATAAAGATAAAACTGATGTCATGCATGGTAAATTGTACCAGAAATATGAGGCGTTAACCTCTAATTCGAATATAAATTACTAAACTGCGATGAAGTACCGATATTTATAACAATGCACGATGGAATAACGCCACAAGATTGGATGTAATCCGTGATGACAATAAATTCTGCATCAAATTTGCACCAGAACTGTCACCGCTATATACATTTACAATTACAGGAAGTTTTAAAATTAAAATAATTAATAACAGTTACATAATTATAATAATCAAAGCTCAAGTAATATTCAACTTACCGGCTTGTCGAACAGGCATATCCACATCTGCTAGCATTACAACTTGTAGTAATGACGGGGCGAACCCAATTATCTTGTGAATCTAGAAAAACACAAGTTTAACCATTAACTCCATATCGACACGTATCAATTACAAGCGGGAATTCACTAATAAGAGGATGCTCCACATCAGACTTGCACGACCCTGCAATGGACGTACTACATTCCCTGATAAACATTTTAAAGGAAATCACTACGTACAGTCACTAAGAAATTAAAACAATACACAATATCAAGTTATCGTGGCTCCTAGAATATGATAGTGCACATCATGCATGTGAATGGCCACATGTCCTTAGCCTTACTTGATTAAGCTGCTCTTCGGCCTGTTGCCGTTGATTTGGATCAATTGTAGCTCGTAGAATTTCAGTAAGTTTTCTAGTATCCATTTCTACTCTAAAATTTAACAACTAATGGGAATAAAAAACAATAATTTTGGTTTAACTTGCTGATTCAAGAACCCGGCTCATCCGCCAGAAATTCTATCGTTCACGTGATTCGTCAATAACATGGCGGGTTTCGAATGTGGCGAATTGATAATAATAGATTATTTGGCCTTTATTTATTTCATTGTTAATAAAAAACTTGTTTAATTTACAAAATAATAGAAAAATAAGCCCATATCACAAGTATAAAATTAGTAATTTTCGATTTTAATATTAACGTTGCGATTTATAGTGAATTTTTTAAAGAGTTTCAATTGTTCAAGCTTATTTGATTCGCAAATGGCAGCACAATGCAAGTTCATGAAAAACAAATTAGCAGCTGTTGCCGCCTATGTAACTATACGCGTGCGTGTTCGAGTGAATGTGTTTAACCACGTGTGATTCAACTGATTGTCAGAGAAGAAAAATTATTATTATGTATCAATGAAACGTACTCCGTCTTCCATAGAAGGGTAATATTTTATCTATACCAAGTAGGAAAGTGTTCCGCCTCTCCCAAACATGAAGAATAAACCTGTAAAACATAAAGAATCTAACACGTTTAGAGTGAGTATCTTTTATGTAATTTGGTTACAGTATTTTAACCAGTCTTAGGATTTGTTAGCATTCTACTCTCTATCTTTTAGTTCCTGCCATTCGCTGAAAGAATCGCAGCTATAGACGTTGATGTATTTCACCATTTCGATCGGAGACGTGGTGTTGAAGATGAAGGAGAGAATCAAACGTTTCTTTACCTTGCTCTTGAAAAATGGAATGTTCTCAACTGTACCGATAGCTTCGCAGACTTTCGTCGCAACTTCTTATCTCTTGACGACATTGAAACGCTGCCACAATTGGTCTTGAATTCTAGACATGCTGCAGTATCGCTCCTCAAGAGCCTGAGGAACTCGAATTACCTCTCTTTACAGCCTATTCTTGAGTAAGTAGTGGTATCAGGTGATGGGTTGCTAGATATTCAGTTTACTGTAATATTATTATTTTCTCTCCTTAAGGTGTGTTGTTGCTTTGGCCAAAGATCTTCGACATGATTTTTATCAATATTTCCCTGCGTTTATGATACGGATTATTAATATCCTAACTGCACCCATACCTCCTGAAGGAAGAGGACAAAAAGAAGCCGAAATTGCAGAATGGTGCTTGTCATGCTTGGCTCATTTATGCAAAACTCTCTGGCGGTCAATGCTTAAAGATTGGCAGTATGTTTATGGATTTCTCCTGCTGCCTCTAATTTTGGTTGAAAGGTCAATCAAGACAAAAGGGAAAGCAAGTTCACTCAGGTCTGATGATGACCCTCTTGGTAATAACAGTGAAGATCGCTGTCCTGATTCTTCAACTCTTGAAACTGTGTATAATGTGATGAACTTGGCCTCTGAAGAAGATAGCTCTAAGGAAAACGCCATCATGAGTGTCAGTGATCCTGAGTTGAAGCGGAACGTTCAGGGTGTTGCTGAAAGTGGCCTGCAGGAAAAACTGCTGCTGAGATCTCCCCCCGAGTACGTCCGTGACTTCATTGTGCAGAGCTTCGCATTCGTTGCGCGAAAAGCTAAGGATAAATCAGTTTTCCTTGAGTCTGTTTTGATAGCCTTGAAGAAACACACCACGGTAAGTGTTAGCCGAGTAAATCAATTCCTAATGTAACATAGTGCCTTTCAACCACTTGATGCTGTTGAAATGAGTACGACATGCGCTTTTCATACTGGCCACTACTCCTACTCTTTAGTGTGAGCGTGGCGTACGGACCGGGGGCCCCCCTGCTTTACGGACCGGGGGCCCCCCCCCCGGTTAGGGTTTAAACCCCCCCTACCCCCCAAAAAAAACATGTTTACCTGAATATATATCATATTTTCAGGCTTGAATTCCACATTGCGATAATTTAGAAATGATTCACTTCGTAAGATTTCACAATAAGTTTTATTTCTTCCGACCCAGGGTTTCGACTATTACAAAGTATTTCAGTTTTCTTCAGGTTGACTCTATGGCAGTGATAAGTCAGTGCTCCACTACCACAGACTTCTCCGGTTGTTTTAGGCGGATAAATCGTTCATACTCCTTCAGCCTGTTTTCCACGGTTCTTCCTGTTTTACCCACATATGCTTCTCTGAACTCGCAAGGTGTATGATAATACCCCAGGATCTTCATTCCCAGTGGCTCTTTTACCCTCACTAGGTCGTTGGATCAATTTCTTGTGTGGTCTGTGGATGGTCTCTATTTTGTATTTCTTTAAAATCCTGGAAATATTTCCAGAGACAGTTGAGACGTAAGGAATGCACGCTTTGGCCGCAGGTTCCTCGCGATCGAAAGTCCTTTTTAGGGCCAAATCATCAGGAGATTTTCTTAATGCCTTGTCCACGTCTCTTCAGGAGAATCTATTATGGGATCTCCTTTGTCCCCAGCCACGACGAACTTCTTAATGGAGGAATGCGAAGAGAAGGCTTTGGGAGCAGCTACACTGAAATCAAAATCTTTCTGCAGATAGGTGGACGATATATTCATTGTGTGGCCCCACACCCTTGACAAGTTCTTCAACAATATGAATGCCCAACACCCCCGTATTAATTACAATGGAATAAGAAAAGGAGGGCCACCTGCCGTCCCTAGACATCTTGATTAATTGAAGAGAGAGTGGATCACTGGGACACACACAGATCTATACTTGAACGCCGAAAGTCATCACCACCCTTCCCAAAGAAGAGCAGTCTTGGCAACACTTGTCCACTGGCCTAGGACAATATCGGACAATGAAAGCCTCCCTCAGGAGCTCCTTCACCTGATCAAGACATGCCAGCAAAATGGATTCTCCCAAAAAGACATGGACAAGGCATTAAAAATAGCTCCTGAGGGTTTGGCCATAGAAAGGACCTTCGATCACAAGGAACCTTGGGCCAAGGCATGCATTCCTTACGCCTCAACCATCTTGGAAAAAAATTCCTGTATTTTAAAGAAACACAAAATTGAGACCATCCACAGACCACACAAAAAAATTGATTAGCGACCTAGTGAAGGTAAAAGATCCACTAGGAATGGAGATCCCAGGGATATATCGTATACCATGCGAGTTCAGAGAAGCATATGTGGGTGAAACAGGAAGGACCGTGGTAACCAGGATGAAGGAGCATGAATGATATATCCGCCTGAAACATCTGGAGAATTCGGCGGTAGTGGAGAACTGTCATTCAGTCATCATTGTCAACTCATCACTCTGAGGACGGTAGCAGAGTACGCTTCCGAAACGTTGGTCATGGGCCTAATTACCCGAATGGAAACCCAAGAAGCCTTCATACACTATTCAGTGGAAAAGCCTAAAATCTTCTAGGGTAATGAGAGTTTTGAGGGATTTCCTGAGGTTGGGGAGATTTTCAGGAATGATTACCCTTTGACCTATTATTTATTTGGTAGGATACCATTGATGAAAATTTTGTGAATGTGTGGAAGAGGGGTTGGTTGTATTATAATGACTTAACCTTTAGAGATCTAGCATTCATTTTAATCTACACTGGAGTAAAGGGTCCACCAGGCATGCTTACAGCTATTTATTGATTGAATCAGCGTATGTGTATCATAAGAATGCAAAGGCTTTGATTCCATCATTGGAATGCCTAAAGTCATGAATATTCTTGTCTGCATGCGCAATTTTGTATTTATGTTTTTTCTGCTACTCCCATCTTTATTTATATTCTTTATTTAAGGCCATACCAAGAACTGGACAGCTGTTAGCAGAGGTGATGAAAGGAGTTCAAGGCCATTTCCATAGCTGTGCTGAGTCAATGCTACCACTGCTTCTTGAGTTCTCCTGCAAAGTTACATGTGACCCCTCTGATCATTTCACTGGAGAGACAGAAGAGACAGCCATGGAGGAAGAGAAGAGTATTTCATTCCAACTTGTTAAGCACACGTTGATCAATTTGTTGTCGATCATCCAGCCCGAGAAGGAAGCTTGGCTACTCTGGAAAGTGCTAATTGTGAGTTCATATATCCCATTATTGTGAGTTCATTTTCGTTTTGGTGGCTTAACTTAACCCTTTTGTTGCCAGTGGGCCAATTTATTAGCATTCAATACCCTTGCAAAACTGCCATCAGTCTGTCTCCTGATCCCTACTTCCAATCTTAGTGCCCATCAATATCCTTCACAGGTGGTCTCTGAATGGAGCCACCTTGTATGTGGAAGTTTGGGTAATTTTATTTCCAGGGTTATTATTACCAGGGCTTAATGTGAAAGTTGTCTGGGGAGTAACTAACTACACCCCAAGTAGCCACCCAATATCGGGCATATGTCGGGCCGATACCATTTGCCAATGTTCTAATGTCGGCCCAATATCGGTAGACAATATTGGGCCAATGTCCAAATGATAACGTTTTGCGTCATGTAGCCAATATTGGCAGCCTATATCGGCCAAATATTGGCAGCCAAGATTTAGCCAGTGTACCGGTGTTCACCCATATTGATATTGGACCGATATTGATCTGATTTCTTCAGCCATTGCTGGACCAATATTGGCAGCCAATATAGGGCCAATGTATGTATAACTAGATGAATGATGCCCAATACAAAGTACACTGCTAATGAATGTTATGATTTGGAACTGACACCCCCCTGGCGAAAATATTGTAGAGGGAAGCGGATACGAACCATCGACGAAGTGGAGATTTAGGCAGACCCAAAGCGAATCTGAATGTGAACAAACCGTAACTAAACCGTCTCCGAAGCAATATGAGACAAGGAAGCGTACAAACGAAGCATTCTCGAGCCGGAATTCTAGAGTATGGAAGCGTTCCCGTGCCGGAAACCTAGCGGACGAAAACGTTCACGAGCCGGGATCCTAGCGTATGGAAGTGTTCCAGAGCCGGAATATTGCATTACCCCTCCACTGATATCGCTGCTCTCCTAAAATAAAAGAAAAGGCAATTTGCTATTTATCAATTTAACTCTCCTATTGCGCAATAGAACGTCGTAATATGCTACGGTTTCTACCTAACGTTATGATACCTGTATATCTACCTAACTGACTCAACGCACCTAATCTCGTACCCACTACTAGAAGCAGAGTTGCGAAAGACGTATATATGTAGTCACTTCCATGGATAAATGTGACTGAGAACTAAAATCAATAATGATTATTCTGTGATACTTTGAGGAAATACAATAAAATCTTGATGAAAGTTTTTTGCCATTAATTAATGCCAGATAACTGTTATCCTATTTTGCCACGTAGTATGAATATAAATGCAATTATACTGCGAATAAACAAAATTTTTCTAATTCCCGGACGTTAGATTCAGCGTCGTAGCTAGGGGCTGGCCAGGCGGGCGGCTGCCAGGGGCACAACCCTCAGGGGGTGCACTTTGCAGACCCACAGCCTGTGGGTCATAAATTGAGGTAATATTATTCGCCAGGGTCACAAGTATATCAAGTCTATATGATAGTGAACTCTTACATACCCACCCAATATTGGGCTTATGTTGGCCCAATATCTTTTGCCCCTGTTCATATTTTAGCCCATATGTAAATCACGGGCGGAGTTCGAAAATCGGCCTTCAGAAATCGGAAAACTCTGACTGATGACTTGAGAAATATCTACCGCTGGGAGAAATATCTCGTGCTCCATCGTTCCGGTAGATCACAAAAAATTTTTAAAACCACATTTCATAGGGCATTTTTCATTTGAAACCTAAAGATACTTCTCCTGGCCGTCAGAAAATTTTCTGACCCGGCCACAAAAATGGTTAAGTCCCAAGTTGTGTGTGAAACAAAAAAAAATTTCCCAACCTAATGTTTAATCTGTTCCATAGTTTGTGAAACGAGTTTTAAAACATGCTTTCAGAGCTTCTTCAATATTCACCTCATAACAGAAAATTTTTGACCAGGCCACAGAAATGGTTAAGTCCCAAGTTTAGTGTGTGAAACAAAAAAATTTTTGTTACCAACCTAATGTTTAATCGGTTCCATAGTTTGTGAATCGAGTTTTAAAACATGCTTTCAGAACTTCATCAATATTCACCTCATAACATAACATCAGCAGATGATGTCGGTCCAATGTAGGCTGCCCATATCGGGCCAACATCGACTAAACGATGGCAATGAGGGGCCAATGTGCCAATCTGAAGCCGATATTGGGCCAATATTCATGGCTACTTGGGACATATTCATCAAATGTACATTGATTTTTTTATGTTTGACTTTTACTTTTTTACGGAGCACTGATTAATATTTGTATTGCCAAAGGAAAGAAATGATAGTGCTTGTCTAAGGTTATTATCTTACATTCATCTCTTGTGGACATGTTTAATCAGATGTTCACTTGTATATTGATTTGCCAATTTTCAAAAAATTCTCTCAACTCCCTCAGATGTTTCTTTATTCTTTGTTGATTTACGAGTTTTATGTCCCAATGTTTTTGTCACTTGTTGTAAAGAAATAATTATATATATGTATATCCCTCACTGAAGGTTTAAATATTTTTTTAAAGGACATGGTTCAAAAATGCACCTCAGAATACAAAACAAAAAAGGGTGTAAAGTATCTGATCAACCTGAAACACTCCATTACTTTTTTGCACCTTGCTGTTGACTTCAACCATGGGCAATGGTTGCTGTCAGACATCAAGCAAGGAATCTTTTCTACTAAGCAGACAAGCATTTCAATCTCCAATCAGCTTGCCAGTTTGCTTACTGCCATACTGCGAATTCCATCATTGGATGAAGGCATTGCTCTAAATGTCAGCGAGCTAATTGGATCAGTGTTGTCCTCACCTGCTGTCGCCCAAGGAAAATTTAGGTTGGGACAAGACGTGGCTGCCAAACTTTCTAACCAAGTAAGTGTTTTGACTGCAGTTACATTTCAGCCACTATCATCTAGCTCTTGTTTCATGTTAAAGTTACTTCACTCATGGAGAATTGCTGTGTGGAAATTCCATATCATAAGGTGTAATTGCTGTCACTGTATCTGTAAGTGACTGCTGGAAGCTGTTCATTACACCATATCTCACATATTTAAGTGTTTTTAATTTATGGAAAATAAGTCTTTCCAGTTTCCCTTTGGGTCAGTAATGTTTGAACTACAGTAGAACCTCACTTATGAAACTTTCAGCGGACCACCAAAAAAAGTTTCATAAGTGAGGAGTTTCATAACTGAGGTTTTATGGCAAGGGAGCACGAAACCCCTTTCAGCTGCCTAATTTGGTCTGTTTGCTTCCTGGCTGCAATTACTCATTTGAAGGCCAGAAAATGACACATAATACTCTAATTTACTCACAGGCAACACCACAAATGTTCATGTTACCAAAAAAGAAACATACATTTGCATTCCTGAACAATGTTTCCAAGGTTGAATTTATTAGTCTGATTGTTAGCATTCCTGGCACTTAGCCTCAGGGCTAAAGTTTCAATTCACACTTTGGAAATTTTCTGATGATAATGCTAAATGAGTGTAGAGCAGCCAATTTTTGAAAGCGTTTTGCTCATGCACAGCTATTTTCAGGCAATTCATTTTGTGACAAGGATACAGACCAAGATTGGAGATTGAAGAGGTGAGAACCTCGATGAAAGTCGTGCATATAAATAGTGAAATAAGTAATAGAAAAACACGAAAATCTGAAATTTTTTTGATGTCTTTAGTCCCTCTTTTCTAACGTTCAAGCGAAGGGATGGTTACCGATTTCACATCTATGTGCACATTTACCTTTATGTTTTCTATCTGTTCATCTTCTAAAATCAACAGCAGTATTTCTTTATAAAAATCTGCTTTGATAAAAAGATAATTTTTTCCAGTGCTAACTAGTTTTCTTCGAAAATAGAATATCACTAGATATGTCCTGAGATCTGATATTAGTTTTGAGATTATATTCAATGTAAAAGCATGTGTATGGGAAAATCATTGTTCATTCAGTCATTTTTAAATTAAAAACAATAAATTTACCCTGATTTTTTGTCATGTGAAGAGCATTAAGTTAACTCATTTACCAGATTTCAGCAATTATTATCTAATAATTTTTAAGATAAAAATTTTTAATCAAACACCCTAAATGGAGGCTAGGGCAGGGTACAAAACGATTACAGTGAAGCCTTGTTAATTCTAAATTCAAGGGACCAAAAAAATTGGACTTCAAATTATCCGGGTTCGAACTAAACGTAATTTATGAAAATTAACGAAAAAGACCCCGTAATTCACCGAGATAAACACCGTACTGCTATATTTTTTTTATAAAAAGTCAAAGATTATGCAGTAATAGGAGGAGTTAATGGACAATATTCTTCACGTTTATCAGATTCAAGTTAAAGATGGAGAAGTATGCACTATCAGACGTGATCACATGGAAAATAAGAACAAAAAAATGATTTCGGGCATGTGTCCAGTAATATCACATAAGTAGCAACCGGAAAAAATCATATGTTGAGATAAATGCGAATTTTCTGCAAAAATTAGGGATAAAATCGAAATATTTGCGAAATTACTAAATACAGTCAACTATCGATTATCCAGTTTGTGGATATCCGTGCAATTTTCTCATCCCTAGACTTTAAAGTTTTAAAAATATTCCAATGGTAAAATTAGGTAAATTCTTTGAAAGTTCGATGTACCTAAATAGAATTGCAAGTTTGTAAATGTCTATTTTTAGTTTAACTTTTTAATTTAATCACAATATTATGGAAATTGTTTGCTATGTTTAAGAATGATGAAAACTCAGCCGCACCTGCTTATGAAATTATTTTATCCGTTCTTTCCCATTACCCTTTGCCACTGAATAATCTATCTTCCTAAAACGAACAGAATATTAAATATACATTGGAAATAATTTCAAATAAACTACTTGTAAATAAACTAACTTATATTATACTTAAATAACTACTTATTGTTCCGTCTGTTCTTACTTTTCGGCCTGAATTAATAAATACAAAACAGTATCAGTGCTCCCAGGTCATTATTTGCTATTGAACAGTCATTTGTTTTTGCCCAGATACAATTGTGCCACTTCATTCGTGTGGAAATCTCGATAACTTCAAAGTTGAAATTTTTTACTGTAGTGCCACGACAAAGCTGATGCAAATGGCAGAAAAACGGAAGAAAATTGTCCTTTCCATCGTGAAAAAACTAGAATTGATTACAATAAATGAAAAAGGAGAGACTCCGCTCAAACTGGCAAAAGAATATGATGTGGGATTCCAAACTGTTCGGGATATAATTAAGAATAAAAGTAAGATGATGAAGTTCGCTGCAACCTCGGGCAGTGGTTTGGGACCCGGAAAGCGTAAGACTATGAAACGATCAAACTTTCAAGATTTAAATAAAAACTACAGTAATTGCACTGTCCACTTAAATTTAATGTGAATTACACAACACGTGTTTCAACGCTCCTTAGGGCGTCATTATCAGGTCTGCACACATTAAGTGTGCAGACCTGATGATGACGCCCTAAGGAGCGTTGAAACACATATTGTGTAATTCACATTAAATTTAAGTGGACAGTGCAATTACTGTAGTTTTTATTTAAAATGCTGTTCCACCATATATCGCCTGACACTGTCGAATTTATTTCAAGATTTAAACTCAGTCTTGCTTCTTTGGTTCAATCAAAAATCGTCAAGTGGTATACCAGTCTCAGGCCCATGTGCGCACAGGAGGCTAATCTTTTTCTCGAGTCTCTAGGTATAGAAAGGGATTTTAAAGCTTCTTCTGGGTGGTTGACAAGAATCAAGCAGCGACATGGAATTCGTGAAATTGCTATTCAGGGAGAACGATTGAGCGGCAATGTTTCAGCCGATGATGCTTTTCGCTTGGAGTTGACAAAATACGTAAAGGAAGAAGAGTTGGCACCCGCACATAAGCTCTGGCTAGTGTTGATACTTTGCTGGATTACATGCGACAAAATGATTTCGATTATTGCGACATAATAAGAACTGCAATAAAAGAAAACATGAAGAAATCAAGTAAACAGCCCAAAATAAGTTGTTATTTCTGAGATTCACAATAAAAGAATATGCTCTATTCTGATTGTCACTTCGATAATGATTTTTAAATTTCCTTCAAATACGCAAGATATGCTATTGTTTTATTATTATCTATACGGTCAAGTTAAGTGCCCATTATCTTTCGTTTCAAGCATTATAAACTATTCATTAGATTAGGAAATATTCATAGATGAATGTTGAAGATTTCATGATATTTGAAATAAACAAACGGGAAAATTAGCATTTCGTTATTCACTTGTTTTCTTGGCGTAACACCTGCAGTCAATTGTAATGTGAAATATTTTTAATCCTACTAATGCCGAATCTATATATTATATCACATATTTTTCAGAGGCTCACAATATAACAATGTTTTGTATAAAATAATTAATTCGATGTCATACATTCACTGAAAATAAGCAAGATATCAGTTTTTATTATCTACGTGATCAAGCTAAGTAAGTACCCATTATGTTGTGATTCAGGCATTAGAAGCTATACATTTTTAAATGTTTACGATATTATTAAATTTCGAAATAATAGTAATATTTAGTATTTCATAAGTTGTCTTGCGGTAACCGCTGCAGTCTGTTATGTGAAATAGTTTCCATCCTACAAAGTGAAATGTCAATATTACGACCACATTTTCCATGTTTTTCGATTATCCGTGCCTCGTCATGCATCCATTAGCATGGATAATCGAGAGTTGACTGTATGCGAAATGAGGTTATCAATACAAATAACTAGTAGGAAATGGCAATAAAAATATCTCTTATGTTTTTATTTGTGAAACATCCCATTTTTATTAATTAAAATTATGATTATTATCACATGAATGCAACAAATCAGCCTATTTTCAACTTAAACGTAATAATATATGCATATGTGAATTGATTATACCGTGCAATGAGCTTAGGAGCGTTGTTGCGAATTTCGTTTCACCTTTGTCATTAAGCAGAAGTGCTGGCCATTGGCATTTCCTATCTTCACTGTTTACTGGTGGAAGTAAGACGAAGGCCCATCTTTATGTTCGTGACGGCGTGCACCTCCAGTGGGTCACGGCCATCCCTCCTTACAGGCGTCGCATCGTGACCCACCGGTGGTGCATGGGAGATTGGCTTCAAGGCCGTCGTGTACCATCAGTGGTACACGCAGCCGCAGCTTTGAATGCCAAGCCGAGGCACACACGCCCCTGGATAAGGATCTATTCTTCATATATACGTGCAGAGAGGAAAAAAATTGAGTTCGGAGTTTTTATGGAAATCGAATAATTTTCCCGTTCATATAAATGTAATATTCCCGTTCACTATGTTGAGCGTTAACACCATATATGGCAGTTCTCTGGCAAGTTGTATAAATGAAGTTTCATAAGTGAGGATGGAAATTCATGGGGTCTTATGGGACCAAAAAAAATTGTGTATAAGTGAGGTCGTCGTATATACAAGGGTCGTGTATCCGAGGTTCTACCGTATGTGTTCAACCAAGATACCTTGCCTTGCTACTTGGTACCCTAATGTTTCCACTTTAGTGGTATAATATTTCAGACGTTTAGCCATGACATTTTATCAGCCATTTACCAGGATACATGTAGAATTTTTGACGAGGATTTCAATGATTTATAATGAGCTCAGCCAAGGGTATGTGCTGATTAGGGTGACAAATACCTTTTCAGTACCTTCTTAAACTACTTCATATCTTGAGGGGAAGTCATTTCATCATTGAAGAGTTAGGAGAGGCAAAATTCATCCATTTTTTCTACTTCCTCCACAATGATGTGGACCAGACAAATTATTACAACTCTTCTATACTGTTACTTCAAGGGGAAAGTACGCACTAAATGGTTATGATAATGGAAATAATATCCTGCATTGAATGAGAAAATACTTTGAGCACTAGCCTGAAAAGTTTATTCATTTCCAGGTGCTGATATATCACCATGCTGATGTTATTCTTAAATTTGTTAGGAGGACTGTTAATTTTTCTGGATTTGAAACACTCATTTTACCTCATTTGATGTCATTCTGCTCCAATTATCGACCAAAAATTCCTGGTAAGTAACAATTTTTGTAGTGAATATACATTTCTGACAACAATTCTGTTACACAATATAAACAAGACATTTTAATGCATAGTCAAAGGCATAAGTAAATATGGTGAACTCCTTTATTTGGAATTATCCACGATAAAAGGAGACAAAAACTATTTTCTTCTATTTAGGGAAGTGATATGAAGCAAGCAAACCTCTGTCAACTTATGACGTTTATTGTTATGAACTTGGTGGTTAGTGGCTCTATTTGTACTATGCCAGCTTCCCACGTTTAGATGTAAATTGCTTTGCTGTTAATTTAACATAGTTCTATTTACTCCTTATGAATTTACCTTTGATGAATTGATTTCAAATAATGAGTCAGTAAATACATAGTACCCATGAAGTTTTTCTGTGTTTTACCATTCTTTTTTAACTTATTTTTCATGAAAATGTTTAGATTCCTCAGGTGTGAGCCAAGGAAAAGAGGTATTGGATCTGCTTGCCTGTCTTATTTTGGAAAAAGCTCCTCCATGTAAGGCTGGTGGCAAGGATTTGAAAGACTGGCAACAGTATCCTCTGGATTTCAAAATGTCTTTGTAAGTAAAGCATTAAGTTACAGTCAGCTTTAAATGATGTACCAACATTTTTTTAAAACATGAATTTTCATTTATTTCAGCGGTGGACAAAATGACATAAGTTTCTTCTGTAGTTTATTAGAAGATACTCTGTCCTTCCCTGCTCAGAAGAACTTCTCTCATCTTGATACATATGTTAGCATTCTCATCATTTTGCCCCACTTGAAGGGTATCAAGGACATGAGTGAGATCTTGATTGCATCAGTCAATTCATTATTTGATATGATGGATAAAGCTTCAGAATGTGAAAGCCTGAAAGAGGAAAACATTTTGTTTCTTCTCTCGGAGGCTGTGATTGCCACAGTTTTGGTGAAGGATGAGGGAGGAAGAATATCAAGGCACATACCTCATGATAAAATCCTTGGAACCCTGTTGCCATTCGCCACCTCAGCAAAGGGATTACCGGCATTGAGAGCTATTGATGTGTTTCTCTCAGCTCAAATGGAGAATGAGAGGATAGGAAATAGTGGTGTGGAAGGAAGGCCTCAACTAATTACTAACCTGTATGCCACCCTTTCTCTGAATCTCTCCTCGCCATATAGAGAGGTAATAATCTATTTATCTATCATCTGTATCCCTATATTAGCTTATTCTGGTTTAATATGTTGAAAGGGTAATCTATTTGAATGATTGTGACTGCATGAGGTAGCTAGTAAAGTGGAGGAGAATATGTATGTAATATCCTCTATTAACATTGGTTTCAGTGGCTCATTAAGGGCATCTTCATTTTCCATGAAGCATTAAATACTACAGATCACCTGACAGTAAAGTTCTTCTTAGCCTGTTTTCAAATACTAAATTGAATTCATGAAGTACCCTAATATTGGCCAATATCAATATTATTACTCACTGGAATTAATATTCTATCTATCCTAAATGATGTAAAAAGTCCTAAAACTGCAATGTTTTCATGCAACATTTTCTGCAGCACCCAGCTTTTTCAAGAACTAGAAGTTGAACAGTTTTCAAACAGTGCTCAGTATTAAACATTGCCACTTCATAGATAATTGGCTGTTTTTTACATGCCTTGAGTATCAGGTTCAACTCTTGAATCATTCACGTCCACTTCCATGAAAAACAGATGTAAAGTTTATTTTTATTGCTTGCAGGTATTATTTCTTATGCAAATTCAAAATAGAAATATTGGCCGTACAAACTTGAAAAACGTGTCACAAGAATGGAAATTGAATTAACTTTTTTCATTTTTATCATAAAATTTTGTTTTCAATTTGAAATTAGAGAACTTTTACAAAATTTTTCTAAAATTCTGTGGATGGCCATTTTTGTCTTTTTATCCTTGATGTTTTGGAGCTTTTCATTTCTATGGTGAGGTGTTTTTAGTATATTGTGTTTGCAACTGCCTTTAAGGCTCCAACAGTGACTACCTTGAGGCTAGAAAAAAACGACTCATGGGTGGGAATTTCATAGTTTGGGGACAACATTTTTATTGCCATTATCTAAATGTTGTGAATTTATTTCTTTTTATGGTAATATGAACCATGAATATCTTAAATAAAACATTCAAGGGCACTGAATTGGAAAATATGTAGTTTTTATGGCATTTCCTAAGTTATGTTGGTTTAATGGATTGTATCTCCATCGTGATAGAAAGCTCTTGTTTTGGGCAACATTTAATAGTGCTGAGATTGGGTGAAATGAGTTAGGACTATACTAAGTGTTCACTTTTTTTTTGGGAGACCATTTTTTCTTTATAGATTCCATCATTTGACATAATGTATTTAGGCATTTACCAGCTCATCATTTTTTCATTAGTATTTGTAGAAACTCTTCCTTGAACTACGACCTTGACGTGATGGAAGGGCTTGTGCGTTCCAATGACCCCTAGAGCTGGACTGGCAGGAGCAAGTACTATTGTTCCTGGTAGGGCCACCCATGCCAGATAGGTCGAAGGGTAGGAGCCAGACAAAAGGTAGTTACGTGATGTTGTCATGTTAAAAATACTGTTGAGTGGCATGGGAATACCTCTCAACTATCATTTCCTAGAATATGAAAGTCATTCACAGAGAATTGATTCCTGGCAATTACGGGATGCCGCCCACTAGGGCGGGTGTCGTGCCCGGCAGCGGGGGAGGCAAGGCCTCCGCGGTCGTCAACACACGAAATCCTTGCACAGCATCATCATCGGCGGATACAAGGGATAGGATGGAGAAGAAGAAGAAAAAGAGGAGGAAAACAGTGGTAAAAATAGGAACTTGTAACGTAAGGACCATGATGAGGGCCGTGAAGCTTGAAAATATTAAGCAGGAAATGGAAAAAGGAAAAATAGATGTTTTGGGATTGTGCGAGGTAAAATGGAAGGATAGCGGGGACTATTGGAGTGATATCTACAGGGTAATCAATAGTGGGGGAGATGTGAGTCAACGTGGGGTAGGTATGGTACTGAACACAAAATTGGGGCTGAGGATGGTAAACGTTGATCAGGTGAGCGACATGATACTAGTCGTAGAAATAAAAGCACGCCCAACGAATTTTGTACTGGTCCAGGTATACATGCCTACGAGCAAGTAGAAGAAATAAATAGAGAAGTGCCGGGAAAGAAAATTCTGATAGTGATGGGTGACTGGAATGCAGTGGTGGGGGAAGGGAGGGACGGATTAGAAGTGGGAGGGTTTGTGCTAGGAAGAAGAAATGATCGCGGTGAAAAGGCAGTTGAATTTTGTAGGAGAAATAAATTTGTAGTGACAAACACTTGGTTTAAACATCACCCCAGGCATAGGTACACATGGAAAATGCCGGGTGATACTGGGAGATATCAAATTGATTACATAATGGTTAGGTAGAGATATAGGAACATTGTAAGAAACTCATGTAGCTATCCAGGGGCGGATGCGGACTGAGATCATAACTTGGTGATGATAACGTGTGAAGTTAGATTCAAAAGGCTTGGTAAAGGTAGGAAGATAAAAGAGGTGGAACCTTGAAGCATGGAAAGGGGGATGAAAAGGAGGGGATACCAAGAGCTGGTAGAAAAGAACATAGGTGGAGCGAAGAGGATGGGAACAATAGAGAGAAGATGTGAGATTATAAAAACAGGCATCGCAGGAGCAGCAGAGAAAACAATAGGAATGGTGGAAAAGAAGAGGGTTAAGAAGCAGTGGATTACAGAAGAAATGATAAAGAAAGTGGAGGAGAGAAGGATATAGAAAAATGTCAACACCGACGTAGGCAAGAGGAAGTACAAGGAATTGAATAATAAACTCCGGCGAGTGACCAATCGGGCAAAAGAAAACTGGTGGAAGGGACAATCCGAGTAAATGGAAAAGACGCAGGAGGAGGGGGAAGTGGGCGCTTTGTACGGCAAGGTGAATATGTTATCGGGTGGTAAGAGAGGTCAAACGATACCAAATGTTAAGGACAAAACAGGGTGTATTTATATTAATTATCAAGATATTAATTGAACAGGAAGATATCCAGGAAATTGGAGAGAATACGCAGAGGAGCTATATGACAGCGAGAATAGACCCTTTGGCCTAGGTCTAGAGGATGACAGAACAATAGATAAGGATAACCTCGGACCAGAGTTACTTGACAGCAAAATAGAGAGGGCATTGAGAGAGATGAAGGGTAGAAAAGCCGTGGGAACCGATAACCTACCACAGAGCTACTGAAGAATCAAGGTGGTAAGAGGAGAAAATCGTTTTTCGAACTTATTTGCAGGATTGACAAGGAAGGAGTATGGCCAGAGGATTTCGTGGTATTAATACTTATCCCGTAGAAGAAGAAAGCATCAGAATGCGAGGAGTATAGAACAATCAGTTTAATTTCACAGGTGGCAAAAGTCTTGCTTTGAATACTAAATACAAGGTTGGAGAGCAGTTAAGACTGCTATTTAGGCGATGACCAATTTGGGTTAAGGAATGGGAGGGCAAACAGAGACGCGATTGCGGTAATGAGGACACTTATGGATAGAAACATAGAGCATAATCAGTATGTTTTCGCTTGCTTTGTAGATTTCGAAAAGGCGTATGACAGAGTAAACTGGGAGAAACTAATGCAGATACTGGGGGAAATAGGAATAGATTGGCATGATAGGAGACTCATCTGAAACTTATATATGGGGCAGAGGACTCAGGTAAGGGTAGCTGACGGTGAATCAGGTTGGGCAGTTATAGGTCACAGGGTGCGGCAAGGGTGCCCGTTGTCGCCTTTACTTTTTAACATCTATGTTGAGGAAATGGTAAGAGAGGCATGGGATGAGCTAGATGTGGGAATGAAAGTAGGAGGCCAGCGGATAAAGTCTGTTGGATTTGCAGACGACCAGGCATTGGTCAGTCGGTCATCGAAAGGATTGCAAACTTTAGTAGATGCACTGGAAATGCAGTGCGAGAAATACGGGATGAAGATTAATAGTAAGAAAACGAAAGTAATGAAATTCTCTAGGACAAAGAAAGTGAGGCTGGTGATAAGAGTAGGAAGTCACAAACTGGAGCTAGTAGAACAATTTAATTACTTGGGTAGTACGCTAGAAGAAACAGGACATAGGTAGTAGCAAAGACATTAGGAGGAGAATAGCGCTAGCGAAGGAAGCATTCAATAATAGAAGGGAGCTGATGATGGGGACCTTAAGTAAGGATGTAAAGAAGAGGCTGGTGAAGAGCTTAATATGGAGTGTGGCGCTGTATGGGGCAGAAACATGGACCTTGAGAAAGGAAGATGAAAAAAGGCTGAAGGCTTTCGAGATGTGGGTGTGGAGGAGGATGGAGAAGGTGCATTGGATGGAAAGGAAGACAAATGAGGAAGTGCTTGACATGGTGGGGGAGGTGAGGAAACGTATATATGAGATTAAGGGAAGACAGGGTAGTTGGCTGGAAAGGGTAATGAGGGGCGATTGTTTGCTGAAGGCCGTGATAGAAGGGGAAGGAAGAGAAAAGGCTGTATGGACGGGATGAAGAAAGGTAGGACTTATGCTGAGATGAAGGAAGAAATACTAGAGGTAGAAAGGGGCATTACTTCTTACAGCTCGTGTAAGAGTTCGTTGGATATTCTCTGACTTTCATCACAACCTACCTGTAATCGGTAGATTACTGTAATGAATGAATGAATTAGCAAAAAAAGATCTGGTGTGTGCAGGGGTGGATTGTGGTCATTGTTGTGGGTAGGCAAGTTTCTACGTTCCGGAGGTATGGAATACCTTATGACCACCAATTTTCCTATTTTACGAGAAATTACGGGGGTTGTGCCCCCCCCCCTCCCCGCACCCCCACTTAACCCACCCCTGGGTGTGTTTTAAGCACTAGGATGTGTGAAAGACCTTGTCACCTCAGCTGGTTGCCTAGTCCATCTCTATGCCAGTCGATCAGCTCTCAATTGCTGGGCCAGATAGAGCAGCCTGGAAGGCAGCATGGGTTGGCACTTTACGATACACTGCTTCTTGTGCCAAAAGAAACAGGTTGTTTACAGTAAAACACCTAAATTACACTTTTCCAGGGACCCTAGAAAAAAAGTGTAAATTCTGGGAAAATGCAAATTGTGGGAATAGTATAATTTTCACTTGTGCATCCATGTTCTTTTACTGAAGAAGGGTAAAAATAAGAATCACTGATAAACTGAAAAAGAGCAGTGTCATAATTTATTCCTTGAACTAGCACTTCTCATTTGTTTATATTCAATGAAAAAAATTCATTAAATAACTTAGAAAATTAAGAAAGAATCATGAAGATGGCTGGGCGATTTACGTTATATTTGTTATTAGCAACCATTGAAATTGTCTGATGAATATAGCATGATTATTTTTTTAAAAATTAATGTTTTCAACTGCTTGGACTTCCTCTCCCTATTAATAATATTATGTACTTTATTTTCAATTTTCTGCAGTTCCTCAAGCATTTGCTCACAGCAATCACTATAGGTATACCTACCAAGTAATTTCTTAAGAGTATGAACAGCACACACTGTGTCTTTCCTATCATAGCTATAAATCTGGAATCGAGGCAGTGCAAATTATCTCAGTTGTCCTCCACGAGTTCTTTCATTTTTCATCATATCTGGATAAGAATCGATTTTCATTCTTCATAGTTTCTACTTTAGTAAAAAACTAATACTCCCCCGCAGATTTAATTACATTCGAGCACCCATAATCCAGTAATCCAGGAGCAGTATTGTCCGGCAGTGTTGTGAAAAAAACCTCATACATATTCCGAGAAATCAAAAAAATCTTTATCATAAACGTTGTTTTAAGAGATTTTGACTCTGCACTTTATTAAAATATTTGCTTTAATTGCTGGAGTATAATGTAACTTATAAGTATTTCGTGGTAATTTCATTAAAAAATCATTATACACGCAATCTAAACGTATTATACAATTAACTTACGCACATTGCAGTTCGCAGTACTCACTGTTGGCTGAGAAACCTCTACTTTTAGTCTTGTGACTTGCCGAAGCTACGCTACTTCATGGCGCGCACATTTAGCCATGCTTAAATATAGTGCTTTATTGCTTATTCTCTGACTGTGAGGTGCAAGAAACTTCGTTAAAATTCTTTGCTACAAACGCACAGATATTATGACCATGTTCGATCTGAGCGGCCGGAGCGATTGCAGCGGTGTGAAGCGACGGCACAAAACTATCACCAGCCTCCTGAAACCGCAATGTGGATGAAGCAGACTAAACTGCTCCATTGAAATTAACCTTAATTTCTTAACTCCTGATGCGACGATAGCATCAAAAACGATGAAGCAACTGATCGTCAGTCACATTAATCAATCGGCCGCAGCAAGGAGTGTTGCGTCTTAAAAATGTTTTGTAGTTTTCATTTTTATTTCGTTATGCTTAAATATTCCTCGTTATATTAACAAACATATTTTTTATAAAAATGATTATTTGCAAATTTAAGCTTTTGGGGTGTTCAAACGGGCGAAAGGTTCCATTTTTTCCGGCGTTTTGTTCCCCTACACAGCCCTCGTCGCCAGGGGCATCAACAGATTCGCCGGAAAAGTACTATATTTCAGTGATTTACGATGTTAAAACCAGATATTTATTATCATTTTTATGCATAGAAGCAATAAAAGAACGATATTATAGAATTTTCGCTAACTGGATTGAAAATGCCTTGCATAAAAAAAACTACAATTCATTTCCTAACTTGAATCATATCAGGCAGATTACAAGTTGATGTAGTTCAAATTTCTGTTACTAGTGGCACAGTATACTATTCCTGCCACATTCAAATTCTTCCTTAAAACAGGTCCTATTGCTGCTCTCTTTCGTATTTTTTCTGCATATATGTACAAGACAAAGTCAAACAGTGTTTTTCAAAGTAAATGTAAACGCAAAAAAAAGTTTTGATATGCATGAGTAATGGACTAAAGAAGTAACTTTTATTTTTTGAAAGAGTGCACTGTGGTGCAAATTGCGGGAAATCTGAAAATGTATGGTCTAAATCGGGGTTCTGCGTACGTTGGAAACATAGGAAATTGAATGGGACTTTGCAAAAGTGGGGTAAATTGCGGGAAAACGTAAATTCCGATAACGCAAATACGAGGTTTCACTGTATTTAGTAATTCAAGTTGGTGTCTTATTCTAATGTCTCCTGCTTTCTATGCAACCTCATTGGAATTTTTTATCCTGTTTTCATTGCATAAATTAAGGTTGTGTCTTACATATGGGCTCATGGTTCACACAAAAATAGTGTAATTTAGGTTGTTATTTGAAGAAATATGATTGATCTTATTCTAATCTTGTATCCGTAGGTCTGCTATTTGACTTTGAATATACTCCAAAGTGCCGAAACAATTGAAGAATGCCAGGAGAATGATGTAGGTATATTTTCTGCTTGTCTTGCGGCTGAAGAGGTTCCTCTCACAATTCATGATTTCAGGCAAAAAATTGGTCTACTTGAGGGTCTGAAGTCTGTGCCTAATGCCTCATTCCCATCATTCAGCTCAAGTGAGGTAAAGTATCATTGTAAAGGGCATGTGACATTTCTCTCTCAAGTTTTAGTCCTGTCTCAATACCTTTTGTTTTTTAGCATATGCCATTGAAACAAATTATTCTCATCATTCTGGTCCTTTGTTATGTTCCAGGCAATGTTGCGGTATCTTCTTGGGATCCACTTTGCTAACTTTAAGTTGCTTTGGGATCCCACCTGTAAATTAATTGCATCAATTGCCCGTGACAACCCAAAAGCATTTTGGGAAGTATTTGTGCACCAGCTGAAGTTATCAATGGCCTATATGAAAGTTGAAAGTGGCTGGAAGGAAGTGTCAAATGAAATAGTTTGTGCTGTACAAATGGCTAAAAAATGGGATGATTGTCATCAAGGAAGTTTTTTGTCCAATTGTAAGTATGCTATGTTTTAATCAGTATTACATGTCAAATTACGGTCACTTCTACATCTAAGGAATACTGATTTATAAAATTAGCGTGACGTATGATTTTCAATGACTTCTGTGGACCAATGATTGGAGTATATACTTCTTAAGTACTTGGTACTCTAATGCTCTCTCTTTTCGCTATGCCAGGTGAATATCTCTCAGAATGGTACTCTCAGAGGTTTACTCTTCGTGGTTCTCCTGATTTTGTTAATTATCGTGTACAACTTTTAAATACCATGTGTGAAATGGTGGAGATCTGTGAAGCAAGGAATAGAGACGTATCAGAATTATTTCTTTCTTTTTATAGGTGAGAGTAAAATATTATTATCATTCATAAAAACTATTTTAATGAATTCCCTTTTTTCATCCTAAAATATTTTCTAATCTGTATTTTTTTTGTTCAGGGATGAATTTTTAAAATCTGATTCAAAAGTTTCCCCAACATGGGACATAAGAAAAGCTGAAAGTGATGTTGAGATGGATGACATTGATGAAGGAGTGGAAGAAACAGAGTTGAATAAAATGGAAGGGGAGAAATATCATTTAAGTAATAGAACATCTACAAAGTATGTACAGAGTAAAATATGCCAACCTAATCTCGTGATTTCTGTTAGGTTCTTTTTTTATGAAGTGTCTTTATTTATTCAATTGTCTTCTAATTATAGGATCATGATTTCATTCTTAAAATTGCTTTCAAAGATGAGAAATCCAAAGGCCATGTACAGAGAACCTGAGCTGACCCAAGTGTATGAGGAATTAATATCCCATCGCAATTCGGAAATACAACAGCATTCTTTGGACTGTTTACTGACTTATCGATGCAAAAATCTTCTCCCTTACAGGTATGAAAGCTATCTTTCCCTTATTGCCCTTAGAGATTTTCTTGTGGAATCCAAGTTGGCTCCCTTTTGTGTACTAACTAAATTGAAAAAGACAATTTGTATGCTAAGTAAATGCTCTACAATGTTTTGTTACCACTGTCACGTCATGTACTCCTGGGATGCCATAAGTCTATTGTTGTTGGAAATGTGTATAGTTCTTTAATATCCAGAACCTCAATTTTCAATGTGTGATTATTGCATGTGTTTGTTATTTAATAAAATTGGCTTTGAACTAGTGTTGGGTCCATACCGTTTTTTTTCTCGATACCGAGTACGATACCAGTAAGTAAGATGTAGTGAAAGTTACATCAGGTGTACGTCAGGGAAGTGTCATTGGTCCCTCATTGTCCCTTGTACATAAATGACATCACTACCGTTGTTACTAGCAAAATTCGCCTCTTCGCAGATGACGCAGTGTTGTACAGGGATCTAGACAATGAATCCGACAAGATTGCGTTACAAAAAGACCTAGATGCTATAAATGAATGGTGCAATACTTGGCAGTTAGAATTGAATTTTTAAAAGTGCGTTGTTATGAATTTTTGGAAAAAGAATAACTCGGTCAACGATACGTACACAATTAATCAAACAGACTTATCAAATGTAGAGTCAGTTAAATACTTAGGTGTGACCCTTCCTCAGGACCTGTCTTGGGGGAAACATGTTCGGGAAATATGCGGACAGGCTAGTCGCAAATTGGGATTTATCAAAAGAATATTAGGAAAATGCGACGAGAAAGTTAAAGAGCGATGTTATTTTTCACTCGTAAGACCTCACTTGGAGTACGCCGCTAGCATATGGGACCCTTACGAAGTAGGCCTAATCTCTGAAATAGATAGAATACAACGGAGAGCAGCAAGATTTGTGAAAAGTTGTTACGATAAACTTAGCAGTGTTACCGAATTGTTGAAGGAATTAGGGTGGGAATCTCTAACTGACCGAAAGGAGAAATACAGGTTAAATCTTTTGCACAAACTCGGAGCAGACAGTTTTTTGCCGGACGTTCAACATATACTGCTAAAGCCAACGTACTACGGTAGAAGTGATCACAGGAATAAAATTAAGGAAATTGACTGCCGAACCGATAGATTCAGAATGTCATTTTTCCCGCGTACAATAAGGGATCATAATAGTTGCGATAGATCAATCACATGAAACTCCCACCCTCAATAGGTATAGTAGAATTTTCACTTGTGCTTAATAACACCACATAATTACTAACTTTCCACCGGTCGATTAGTCCTGCATTACTTTATTTTGTTCTTTGCATGAAGTAGCGTCTCGTAGTATTAATAAATTAACTGTATCAGTAATATTAACCACTATATGTTTCTATAGCATATCTCTGCATGTTTGTATGTTCCTTTACGTATCACTCTCCCAGTTTCCGGTTGGACTGCGCACTGTTCTCCTGACTGCTTTTGGCCTGCACCTAGCGTCAGGGGGAGCATGCGAGGTTCTGATTGGTTCTGGGACGAGTGCTGCATGAATTTTAAAAGTCTTTTGGTCTTAAATAGGTATATGGTAAGCAGAAAAATAACAGGACTGGGTACTAGCAAACTGTAATAACAGTTTTAAAGAGCATCTGAAAGAATAAAAAAACAAGTATGTACCTAGTTCTGATAATTGAGTAATTTACTTTGTTTTATTGAATATAAATATATATTAGCATCATACTCATTAGAGTATATGGTGTACATTTTCCAATGTTAAAACAGGCACTACTGAGTCTTTTGTAAATGGTTTAACATTTCATCCTACAGTGGATATAATTAAATGCTTAAACAATATATTTGACATCATGTATTTCTAAGAAATCATAACTACACAAAAATATAACTGGGTAACTTTCCTTTTCAATTAAACTTGCTATGTCTGGCATTAAATAGATCTCTTTTCCTTTCCAAGTGTCTTTTTTAAATGAATGAGCTAATATTTGAAAAAAATATCAAATCACTTCTTTAACTTCAGGTTTTTATTTTTAAAAAACTAGCATCTTTACCCTCTCAGGGTTCAATCTATTCCTTTTTTGGTCACAAATGAGGCCTGCAGTTCTGAAGAGTCTTTCAGAAAATACAGTGGCTAGAGGAACACAAATATTTTTGGGCCTACCTGCGAAGGTTAGGGTAGGTGGGGCTTTCTTTCCAATAAAGAAAAATGTCTGAGCTTGGTTGCAGCAATGGCTCATGTAGATAGGCCTATACTTCCTCTTCATTTGTATCTGAAAGACTTCTTCCTGATTTCATAATTCTGGAATACAGGGTCCACATTCCAGAAGAAGTCCCTTGCACTGAGGTTTCCATTGTTGAAGGAGTTTCCTAAATAACAAATTTTGTTTATTCTTAGAACTTTCAACGCAATATGAATGATTTTTTTTAATTAATCGAAAGGCATTTCTCTAAAATTAAAGCATTGAGATTGGTGCTATGGGGTAGCAATTAATGATCTGTAGCATTCTATTTGAATATTAGTATTTGAAGAAAGATTCACCCAAAATATTACCTGAACTGATTATTTCCCAGATGTTAGAAAGGGTACCTCAGTTGTTAGTTTTTGCACAGCTACCTGAAGTTTAGATAGAATCAAAACAAACTTTGTAAATTTTACAATCAATTTTATTCACTACGACCGGTTTCGACGCATAGGCGACATCTTCAGGTATCTAAAATTGATTGTAAAATTTACAAAGTTTGTTTTGATTCTATCAAAATGGAATTTTACAAAGTAACGCCTGAGAGTATCGAGTTCACCTGAAGTTTATGTTATCAGTGAACACACTGCCTTTTAAATGTGGATCCAACAAGGTGGACAAGCAGAACAGTTTATTTTCCTCCAGCAATTGAAAATGGAACTTTAAAGAAGTAATCAAGTCATTTTTCATACCACTCAGTCCCAAACCAACAAGACCTTGCCTCTCTATTTCATTAACAATACTTTTAACAATTGGTATCACTCCAGAAGTTGTGACATTAGCTAAACTGACTGTTAATGTAGCTCTGTCAAATACTTTTAAAATGTCAATAACATCCTTCATGAGGTCCCATTGCATTGAGGAAAGCTCAGCTGGAAGTTTCATGTCTGTTGATGCCAGAATTTCTGCACGCTTTTGCTCAAACAACCTTTCCATCATGTGCTAGGTAGAATTCCATCGGGTTTTTTCATCTTGAATTAGATTATGCTTCTTTAAACCAAGCTCGTTTTGTGCAGCATGCAAAATTTTTGTAGCCTTCGAGGAATGATTGAATTGACCAACAGTTAGGCAGCATCTAGAAATTAGGTTTGTAATATTTTTATTTTTCATGATTCCATCTTTCACCATCAACTGAAGTGTATGAGCCAGACAAGATATGTGGTGAAAGTCTGTCTTATTCATGGCACATTCCATGTTCATTGCATTATCATGAACAGTAGAGACAAATTTATCTTGAATATCCCATTCCTGTAATGTTTCAGTCAAAAAATTTGAAATATGAAGGGCTGAATGGCTTATTTCTGGAAATGGGACAACCTCAAGGCATGTATGCTGAATTTTGAATGAAGAGTCTATAAAATGGACAGTCAAAGCCAAGTAATTGTCATTTGGTGTAGATGTCCACAAATCTATAGTCACACCAACATGCTTGGCTTCTTTCAATAAGTCTTGCATTACACTCTTTGTTTCATCATACAGCTCCCGAATTAAAATATTTGAAAGGTATTTCCTAAAGGGCAACGTATAACGTGGTTCAATGTACTCTGTAAGGTCTTTGATACCATCATTTTCAACGACACTGAAAGGTTGCATGTCCTCACATATCATCTCTCCAATCAACCTTGTGATTCTTTTAGATATTGGGTCACCAGGTTTATACTTTTTCTTTGAGTCCCAAAAAAGTTGCAAAGTAGGCTGTGAAAGCCTACTTTGGAATATTTTGGATGATGTAGCTTCCTCTGCAACATTGCTAGCAGTGGTGTCTTCTGTAGGATCATCAGCAGTCTCCATTTCTCTGGGATTTGCAAATCCTTTTAAATTCCGTCTGGTAAATGCATCACCTACCATCGCTTTGTGAGCTGTTTTTAAGTGTTTAATCAAGTTTAGAGTGTTATGTGATTTTCCACCACGAGACAGTTGTTTAAAACACGATGTGCATATGGCATACTTATCGTTGGCAGCATCCACTTTATAATATTTCCACACGTTACTATTAGCGTCGCTCATTTTTTAAATAGTGTTACCAAAATGAACACCATCTGCATTCGATCCGGATAATGGTGTGCTTTCTTTCCCATAAACTCGCACGTCATTCAATACTGAAAACTTGAGGTTAAATAGTGTTTTTATTTTTACTGGAAAACTATAAACGCGACGTGGAATGTTTCTCGACTTAAGTTTACAAGTCTTTGAATGGCAAAAAATTATTTTTTTCTGCAAAGTATTCATTTGCTCGTTATTATGGAAATTTTGCTAGTATTCGCTCAATACTCGATACCTGAAGTATCGAGGTATCAAGTGTCCCATCCCTACTTTGCACTTAGTTAAAGGTATACGGGTCAAGTACTACAATAAACGATAATTTTTAACACAAGCAGCTGAATACAGGATGTGCAATTTTATGTGTGCTTGATCTTTCTGTAAAACCCCTGGTAACACTCAGAAAGTATGCTGAATTTTTTAATGGATCATATTTTCAGCGAAACATAGTATGCTGATTCTCTCTCCCTGTATGCCCATTCCCTTTTTTAATCTTTATTTCATTAATTGCATTTTCAATGGTGAAATCATTTCCTTGCTGCACGTCTTTCTTTACTTCTGCTTCCTCCACATTTCATCACAATCAACAGTTCTTCATACAGCCTGCATTATATTCTGCTGCCAATATATAACATTACTATGCACTTCATTTTAACCAGCATTCTGTTCCTATGTACATTTTCAGATGCTTTCTTGAAGCCAATGAAGGATATACGTGGGCTGGTCATTAGGCATCCTCTTCTTTTGGGGAAGGTAGGGGAATGAGAGAATCTATTTTAGCTCTCCAGGCTGTAGCTTCTCTCATTCACCTATTATTCTTGAAAATGAGTGTTCTTTATCCTGGAATTCTTCCATCCTCTCAATGGAAGAAGATTGAAGAATTCCTTGTATTGATGAATGTACTTATATAATGAACATGACCTCTGCTGATTTCTGCCTATGAAAATTTTGATTTTATTTTACCTGTGATATAATGGCCATTCTCCATTCTCTTTTTTAGGGAAAACCTTTTAGGGTTGATTGATGAGAAAAAGTTAAAATCAGAAATCAATCTGTTCCGAATTGACAAAGAAAGTGAGTTGGTGAAGGAGCAGCATCGAAGTCAGCTTATGCCTCTTGTAATGCAGTAAGTTTTATTTCTGTGGATAGATTAATGTATAAATGTATGATTAACACTAGAATGCCGGAGGGGTAATTTTCAGGGTCCTTTTTATTTTTCAATGTGGCTGTTTCCCCCAATTTTTTTTCATTCATATTTTTGATTTGTGACTTTTATTCCCTTCAGTCAATGAGTATTCCCTCAAAAGAAAGTTCGTGTAGCCCTCGCCATTTTGAAGAAATTTATACTTTTACCTTCGATGCCGGAGAGGTCATTTTTGACCCCTTTTGCTTTTTCGACTTTGCTGTTTCCAGCAATTTTTATTTTCCAGCGACTGGTGATCGATCTTTGCCACGAAGATCTCTCTGGCCTTCGAAATATGGCTTTCCTCTCATTCAGAAAGCTTTGTCCCGGGACCACTTTGAAGAAATTCTGAGGTTCTTACGATTTGACGTTAGGTCCACCAGACCCAGCCGCTTGCAGAATGATAAGTTGCTCTCATAATAATATTTCCATCTTTATTTAATCAAGCGTATTTAAGACCATTAGGTCCTCTCTTACAATAAACTTGAACAATCACAAACATTCATGCCCTGGGCAGGTGAAACCTACCCAGATGGGACTCGAACCCGCGACCTTCGGATTGGCAGGCGAGGACTTTACCACGCTGCCACCGAGGCTGGTACATGTCCAAGGCTTGAAACAAATTTATTGAAAATTGTCAAGCCTGCTACATCGGAGGGCCTTACATAAGTGTTGATGAACAATTATATCCTTCAAAAGCCGGTGCAGGTTCCTCCAGTTCATGCCCGCGAAACCTGACAAACATGGGCAAACTTTTTGGCTGGCTTTTGACAAAGATTCCAAGTACACGGTGAATGCATTTCCTTACTTTGGCAAAGATGATATGCATCTGGGCGATTATGTTGTTGAGAAGTTGATGTCCCTGTAATAATAATAATAATATTTATTCACCTAAAAAAATGGTACATACCATATTAGGAGTATGTCGATAAGGGGCGTAACGTGACCTGCAACAACTTCTTCACGTCACTCACGTTGAAGGCCAAGGGTACGAGTCTTGTTGGAACATTGAATCCCATTAGGCGTGAAGTTCCAGCTGAAGTAAAAAGGCAAAACTGCCTCTGCATAACACTCAAATTTTGACGCATGATGACCTGACAGTCTCACTTTATCAAGGGAAAACCAAGAAAAAGGTACTTCTTTTGAGTTCACTCCACGCAGATGGTCAGATTGGTACAGATGAAAAGTAGAAACCTGAAACAGTTGTTTTTTATCACGAGACCAAGTATGGTTGATGTTGTTGATCAGATGGCTCGAAAATACTCAGGAAAACTATCCTGCAGACGTTAGCCCGTGCATATCTTTTCAAACTGTCTTCTTCTTGCTGGATCAACCCCCATTTACTGTACAAGAAACTCAAAAATTCTAGAATTTCCAGAAGGGAATTTTTGCTAAAACCTGGTGAGGGACTTGCTCAGGAAAATGCTGATTCACGACAGAGTGGTTCTCTCAATGCATCTGACGATTCGGACGGTGCTAATAAAAAACTAACTTTAGAGTATGGTGTAATGCATGTTGGTGACTGCTCACCCCCTGCCACAAACCCTTGAGGTGGCTTGCAGGGTATTTTGTAGATGTAGATGAATCCCGAAACAGCAAAAATTCACAGGAAATGTCAGGTAAAATTGCAATGTAAGACAGGTACAAAGGGTAGTAAGTCATGCAAGTTTTGCAAAACATCTGTCTGTAAGCAATGCATTGGCAAAAAAATCTTACGTGGTTGATCACTGCCTAAACAGCATCTCACCTTGCAAATATTAATGTTGTTCCTGAAAATTTAAAGGGCTAGGCTATTTTTATAGGTATAAAACGAACAAATGCCACACTCTAATTTACTTGCCAAGTCTTGTGGAATTATTTGTAGCTTTGGAAATAAATTGTTTTCCTCACATTTCTTTTGCTGCATCTAAGCCTAACCTAACCCTTATCAAAAAATGTCATAATCATCCGTTAAAACATCATAAGGCATAAAAATACTACGTAATAAACTCAAAAACGACGCATTTCCTGAGCGGTACAATTAAAAAACAGTGGGGATCAAAAATGACCCCTCAGGCATCCAAGGGTGTGCACAACCTTCAGGCATTCTAGTGTTAAACAGGTAAAAATCATTTTGGAATACTCACTCCTGTTGCACAAAGTAGACCTCATAATATGTATTCGTTGTACTTGGCTTCTTGCTATATTTTCTTTTTTGCATTTCTATTGCACATTGGAGCTGTCTCACTTGTAACTGGAATAGTGATCTTGGAGATTGTGAAAGTATTGTATATTATAGTCTCAAAACACAGGTAGTTCTTAAATATTGGTTATCATAAACTACCATCCTATGGTGCCACCCTATATATGTAGGTGGAAATCTTTGCAGTCTAACATCAAAGTCTCCATCAATAATATTTCTTTGTGAGAGTTTAGATCCTCCTGTGTTAGCTTTAATTTCATTCATACTCATTCAAACATTGTAGATTTGCCTTTTCCTTGCTTTCAAGATTATATGTAGTTGCCAAGATTTTGTTAAAGTGGGTTTTATAAGAAATATTGGATATGGAAGTGAAGGGTTGAGAATTAGGAAATTGTTTCTTATGTGTGTATAAAGAATATGTTTTAGTCTGAAAGTGATAAAATGTCAAATTTCGAAAGCAACTTTATAAAAGAGAGCAATAACATGATGTATTTTTCTCCTTTGAGTGCCTAGATTGGGCACTGTGATATCTGCTAGATAGTATCTGATATTTGCTTCTCCTTTTTCAAAACTACAATTTTTATTGTGATGTCTTCTGTACTATCTTTCTGAATGTAAATGAATATTTTTAATGACTGATATTGGTACATTTTATCCTCTAGGATCTTGTATAGCAAAATGCAGTCTGGGAACAAACGGACAGGTCATCAGCGACGAGCTCTTGTCTTGCGTTTCATCGCAGGGTGTCATGACAATGAAGTTGCTATGTTCCTAAAAATGGCTTTCAGTTTGCTAATACCGTATATTGGAGGTAAATGCCTTTGTCAGCTACTTTTAAATATTTTCTATTGATCTTAAACATATTTTGCTGATTTCAGCATTCATCTTGATTAATGAGCTAATAAGTGTCAACTTCCCAGATATTTTACAATAGAATGAACTTCAATGAAAGTAACTCCATAATTGAAAATGCTTAAAGATGTATGCATTAGTTTTGATTTAGGGAAAATTTACTTATGCTGAATGTAAAATGTGCAGAATGCCAATGTAATTTAAATTTCGTTCTAATTTTTTAAAATGCTGAATTTTGTATGTCAACTGGACGTGGTTAATGTTTGAGAGGAGCTTAATTTTGATATATGTATATAATAAAATAGTCCCATGATTGACCCATTATTGATTTCAATGGATGCATTTCTAATCCCAACGAAATATGCCAGGGCTTTCATTTTTAATATACAGTGGATTTTAAAAATTACAGGTCAAATTGAGCAGAGTCATGCTTCCCAAGGAAAAAGACTCAATTACTGCAGTATTGTGCATACATTTCTCATAATGCTAATATATCCCCTCTTTTCATTCTACATATTTATCATGTTATTTTGTAGATTATATTGTTGCTCTATTAATGTTACGCTTATTACATTATGAAAAGGATTTAATCACATCAGTCTACACTTCTATGAAATGTCTTCATTACCTAAAATTCAATAATTCAATTTCTTTCTGTGAACACCAAGACCAGTTATGCAATAGTAATATTTTGTGATGTACGTATTTTTGATCAATGCCAACTATGTAAAATTGCTCTGGCAACCTTCAAGGGAAGGTTTTCTGATAATGCATCAATAGAATGCTAATTTGTTGTTGTAGTTTTGTAAACTTTGTAGTGAGAATCTTGAAATGATGGATATCAACCAGTAGAGAGAGCTAATTTTTCGCTCTATGATATCTGCTAGATAGTATCTGATCTAAGATTCTCTCATATGTTCATTATTTGGTGTTCAATGTTACTTTCATGGTACATAATGTTTACTTTGTGTGTTTGACATGTGTAACTTAAACATTAGTAAATGGTTCACACGTTATTTTTTTTTACAGATATGCATCATGATGCAGCTGATATGGTTAGGCATCTGAAATCTTCTGTTGTCCTGGAAAAAGCAGTCCATCCCAAACGGCTTCTCAGCACTTCTAATCTTTTGGTTGTGGTTGTTGAACGTTTGGGAAGTCTTCTTCTGTCCATGACTCCAACCTCGAGCACTCAAGTAAAGAGTGAAGCCTTGGAATTCCTGCTACGTTGTCTCCTTTCTACGAATGCCCTGATTGCTGGGGAGTATGCTAAGAGAGATCTTATCCACCCCTGTCATTTGGCTTCCTTGCGTTCTGCCAGAGCAGCTGCTCTTGCAGCAGTGACAACTTTTTTTCGTCGTCTAGACTATTACCCATGGTCTGTGACATCAGTTGATGGCGATAAGTGCATGGGAGATTTGGAGGCACTGTTTGAAACAACAGTTTGGCCATGGCTTGATCAGCTACCAGTTGAAGGAATCCATAGTCCTACTGCACTCCTGAAGCTGATAATTGTCTGGAGTGAAAATCCCAGGTAAAAGTTGGTCGAGTTATTTTCGGCATTATTTTTTTGTTTGCTTTGTTATAAATGTTTATTGTATTGTTTCCATATTATGGTGCTAGGCCTGTGATGATGCATAGGGCAGGCATAAGGAATGATTTGTTGGGCTGGACAAAAAAGTGAAAGCACTTGTCACTGCAGTGCCATAGTCCGTTAAAAAAGTTATGCAAATGCTGAATAACTACTGCAAATTTAGATGTAGTGAAGATTATAAAATATTCCAATAAATTTAGTTATCATCTTCAGGAAGAAAAAGATATTCCGAAACCAACTTCATTTTCATGTAAGATATTTTAAGCTTCAGTACCTTGATCTGATTATCAAAATTAACTATTACTTAGGAGATTGCTAAACACATTTTGCTTCAATGCAAGAGGAATACGTAGTCTATGCATCAATTTTCAGTTTCAGTTCTTTCTGGACTCAATTTGAATAACTATTTATTTTGGCTATGAATTATGTGAGAACACTGATGAGGTTGAAGTAATGACCTGTGTAATTCCTTTCAACTTCCTGATTTTCAGGTATTACCCTTTGCTAGCAAAGCAGCGTTTGCATCCACATGGAAAGTATAATTCAGTAATGCCTGCGGTAATGAGTTTGCTTGGTGGGAAAAAAACAAGGCCTCCAGTTGTGAATGCTATATTGGATATTGTGGAGAGGTTGATGACTTATGCCTCCCAGAAGGAAACTGGTGTGCCTATGGAAATTCCTGAGGAGAAGGATTTTACAGCCGAGTTGCCTCCTTTGGATGTTGGTCCAATGATTGAATTGCCTGAAGAAAGTGCCAGTAATTTACATGGTAAGTTAGGAATTTAAGTCTGAAGTGCTTAAATCTCTGCAAGGAAGTATAGTAAAACTTAAAGCAGTTAGAGTGATTTTTATGTACAGATTTGCATGAAACTTTGCTTACTTGTTCTCTTTAGTGAGATCTATGTATAGATAAATGTGGAAATGATTGCTAGATTTTATTTTTTGGCATTGCTATTTTTACTCTTATCCTTAAAGCACATGAGAGGTATTTTGTTATAATTCGATTAAATGGGTACAGATTTTCTTCTAAATGTGAAAGAATACATTTCTTATTATTTTAATTGTTGCTAACAAATATCAAGGTGTTACACTTGGTCCAAGTAGAAATGAAACATATTTCAACATAATTTTGTTGAAATTTCTTATTCCGTGGTTTATATAAATAAGGTTTAAATTACTGTCAATTACAGCAATGAATCATGTCAAAATAAGAGGATCCACACTATGACACAAGCGAATGGACAAGCACCAAACAGGGTTATTCCAATTGAAGTTTTCCCATCCAGTTACCTCATATTTGCCAAAATGCTGGAAAAGCTGCCATTGGAATTTTAATTAACTTCATATTTCCCATGAGTCCAGGCAAGATCGAGGATCCCCGGTTGAATAGGCCAGGGCTAAAAATACTGCGTGGCTTTCCTGCTGGAAAGATGCTTTGCAGAAAAGCCACACAATGCAGAGCTTTGAAACAAATTTTTTAATATATAGTCCATAATTGCCTGAACATGTTGGCAAGCATTGAAGGGCCTTAATAGTGGAAGTGGATTTGGGGTAATGGAAGAGGGAGTTGTCGGCTCTCTCAATTGCAGAGCAGCTAGCACAAGTCTCAATCTGAGACTTAAGCTGTTTCAAAAATCATGGTTCTTATGGAGGGGTATTGCTATCAGTTAATTTACCTTAATTACTTCAAATTCACTCTGTGCGTATTAAAATAATGAAAATTTTATTTATTTATGTGCAAAAATGGTTAACCTTGATAGACTAGTGCATAATGTCTGCTATGCTGTAAAAAATCTCCAAAACCTGGATTTCCAATGTTGAGGAGGACTATAATCAGGAAGGATCATACAGTAGAAATTCTAAAATACGAAACTCGAAATTACGAAATTTTGATTTTACGAAGCAAAATCTTCGGTCCCGACCAAAAGGGTATCTAAGTGTATGTAACAGTACGCGATATTACGAAATAACGAAGTTTTAAAATTACGAACCTCGGATCTTGGTCCCGAGGTGAAAAAGTTACTCGTTTATACGAATAGTGATGGGTCACAGTAACGTTTTCCGGCACTCCTTGTCAGAGTTAAACATCTAATTAATCAAAGTTGACGAATACATTATGCACTGAATGTATTACCTGAACGATATCTCATTTTTCAATGCTACAATAGTAAAGGTGTGGTTTCGCTGGGGCATCCCGTGGCTGCATCCGCGTCCAGCAGTCGGAAGTCACTGCCGTACTCATCCAATGTATATAAAATGTGCTCTGTTTGACTGATACGTCTCGGCCATCGAGTTCGACCGCTGATGCCCGACGTCTGCGTCTCGACTGCTTCGAGAGCAGTCGAGACGCGGATGCCTTTTCGGGCAGTCCCAATTTTCGGTGATATTTCTGCTCTCCTCTCTCCGCATTTTATATTATGCGTCCTTTCCAGCTCTTTTTTGTAAAACTACTTGCAACATTGGTCGTCCTCTTCTTTGTCTTCCAACAAAAGCAACAAAACTAAATCGTCACCATCCATTTCAGCTTAAAATCAACTCACTCTCAGGAAACACAAAGCGAGAACAAAGTCGTAATTAAACTAAATCCACATTCTCCCACATCGCCCAACCGCGGAAACAGGATGTAGTTGCCTGAATAAAACCACCCGGCTGCGTTGTCCAGCCGCGACGTCCAGATGCGGCGGTTGGACGAGGCCGCTGGACGCCCCAGTGAAGCCAGACCTTAAGGACGACTTTGAATCGTAGGCATCGTAGCACATAAAATATGGAACCAATCGGAAAAAAAATGTGTTTGGCTTTGTTACCACGAGTCCACAGAGTTGCCAATGAGTAAAAAAATGTAAATTAGTCGTGTACGGATACACTCGCCCGCAGGAGAATAATTGCTACAACCAGTATTTTCCTCTAATGATTCCTGGCATTTTTTGCTACCGGTTTTCGCAAGCATTAATCCGTGATGAACATTCCTGGTACAGCATTCGTTTGCTGCGCGTGTGTGCTCAAAAACTATGACATGTATCGGAGATGGTGCTATATTGTTCGAGCGGTAGATTCAGTCGTGAATATAACCCAAGGAAACTTTTTTTCGCACTTTTTCAGACTGATTACACTCAACCTTGCTCCCAGGTATAATTATTCCGGCTGGCAATAGCTATCATCGAAAGAATCAGGTTTAATTTCCTGCCCTAATTAAGCGTTTTGATATAGACTTCGAGCAAGGCATTGCCCTTCCCTTCTTTCGTTGCCAACAGCCAAGAAAACAAGAGAAAATACGAGTTCGCTTGGTTCGTACGACCAATTACTTTTACGCACATTAATTTTAAAGTATGACTAGCGCTGGGCGCATGCATAATCAAAGGGAAAAAACGCTCAAGCACCCATACATATTTGTATCAGAAAATGGTGTAGGTACCTTTCTCCCCTTTCGCTTCAACCCAGTGATTGAAAAAATATTCTAAACGAGAGCTCAGCTGCGTTCCTGCAGATTGATTGAGAATTAAATAAGGGTTTTGTAGCTTAATCCTTATTAGAGATATAAACAAGAAGAGGATAAGTGGAACCATCCTATGAGATGCCGAAAGTCACGCTGTTGTAGAGGGAGCATAAAACCTCGTCAGCATCGTAGCCGAAGTGAAAGCACTTGCATCTCTACCCCTCCCCCCCACCCCCGGGGGTGGGAGTTACTTACCAGTGCGGAAGCAGGATACCAAATTGGGCAGGTAGGGGCGTTGAAACATTACTTGTCACAAGTTGGTGGTTTATTGGCTGTAACCCCCAGCAATTTAAATCGATAGATCACGATCTTGCAAAGAAACGAACTTGAGGCTTGTAGCGAAAATGACCAAGCCCTGATTTCTGCTAATAAGAATTGATTTTTCTAACTCGGGATGCATTACATCGATTCCAAATTGCTAATGACGTCAACTCCCAGTTCAGTTTGCATTTATCCAAATGAGAGGCCATGGTGGGAGCGACGATGGAGCGAAGCAAAGCGCAAAAATAAATAACTTTTTTTTGTTAATTGAGTGATTCTTTCGACAGAAGAGCTGAAGTATTTTTTTATAATATAAATTCATTCGATTGTCTTCTTTCTTCTTCAATTCTTATTCACTGATTCCCTTTTATAAGACTGCCCGAATGGACCAGAAATTAAGGAAATGCGAAATAGAAATGCCCGCACATTCCATATTGTTTTTCCCCCATCTGGCAATCCCCACCAGGAAAATTCACCCTGCTTTCCATCTCTCTTGCTCTAAAACGGCAGCTTACTCTTCTCCATCACCTTTCTCACTTCCGGCGAAACTATCAAACGCTTCCCTTCTCTCCCATACTGGTTATATTTCCGCTCAAGTCTCTTGTGTCCCCCCCTCCCCGCTCTTCAAGGTTGGCACGAGCCATCACCTTCACACCGAAGCCCCCGTTCCGGCCCCCCAGGAGATCAGGCCCCTCCGTCCCACCCCCTCAACACTAGGTCAGGATGCGATGTCCCACGCTGACTCTGCCAGCCCCCCCATGGCCCTTCTAAGTAAAAGCCCCCCACTCTCCAAAGGCATTCCCTCTCTCTCCGCGGACGCAGCCAGTTGAGGCAAGGGAGGAGGAAGATAAGATGTGACAGTTCGGCGTAAAGCCGATGATTCATTCTATGTTTATTCCTCGCGTGCATCTCTTGGCTTTGGCTGCCAGGTAGATTCACGTCTCAAGTGACGCACGATACTCCGAGACCATGGGTCACGTAGCTGTTTTTGTGAGAGGGAGAATGGTGGAGGGTGAGTAACCCCTGCATTGACGAGGAAAGGAGGGGGAGACAGCTGATTCCGGCCTGGTGCGTGACCTGACCTGGAGCTGCAATGCTCGGACGAAAATCTCCTTGCTTGATCGAAAGCAGAGGGAAAACAATAACAAAAAATATCCCAAATTTTAGTTCAACATTGATTCTTTAAATGGATCCTGAGATTTAATGAATGAAGAGCAGGCGACCTAATCTGAATAGAGCCACAAATGAAGCTTTCGCATAGTAGTGGAAAACGAAAATTATTGATTTGTAGTATTAGCATCGTTAGTAGCCGATGAAGTGTAAAAGGAGTTATATCGCCTCCACCGTTGAAGTGCGTGGCTTGTATGTACAATCTACTTTTGAAAGGAAGTACATATTTAGTTGGACTCCTATATGCTCCATTGTATCGGAAATAACCACGCACAAATAAGATGAATCCAAGGGATAATAACGATTGTTGTTTCGCGAGATTAACGGGCATATCAGTATTTGCACAAAATACACAACATGCATCCATCGCATAGCATCCGCGAGAGAATCTTATTTTCACTGTCTTCAATATCTGGTGCAAATGATCGCGCAAGTCGCTCACTTCCTTAATGTATTTATAAATCAATATTATTGATGATTATACATCGCTAACGCTAAAGTTACGAGTTCTCCAGTTAGGAAATAATATAGAAAAATGCGCTAAGAAGCTTCATAGGCTTAGTCCAAACTGCACGAAAGTTGCTTCATTGCCTAATCATTCATTGGAAAAAAGAACGAAAAGTTATGACTTATATATGTTTTTTGGGTTGTCCGCGTCTTGTTAGCTGGTTCGAAGGTGGCCGACGTTTCCTCTCCTTTGCCAGAAAAGTTAGTTGTCGTGATGTAAATTTCGGCGGGGCTTGGAAGGAGGTTGATTCTTCTAATTTTCGGGATTTCCACCACCATAAGCTGGAACGACGCGGTGGAAATCCCGAAAATAGGAAGAATCAAACTCAGACAAATAAGTTGTGTTAAACTGACAATGAGTGCACCCTGTGGGCATGGATACACATTTAAATATACTTTCATGAATTATAACTTCGTAAATCATGCAAGTATGTCGCGAGAGTACATCTTAATCTAAGGAAACAAAAAAAGAGCTTCATCGCGATGTTTTTGAAAGATACTCGTTCATACGAAATTTGATATTACAAAGTGCCGATTTTTCCGGTCCTGTCGACTTCGTAATTTCGAGTTTCTACTGTATATGGAGAAATATGATAATTGTGCTTGCAAAATCCGGTCATAATTAAAATAAATTATTGGCACACATTTTTACAATATTTATTCTTTCCAGTAAATGTCTTGCTATAATTTTTTGGTATTAATCACCCTCTTATATGTGCAATTTATTCCTCTCCCTTTATTTATATCCTTCAGTTTCTCACAAGTTGAACTTTGGGAGTAAGTTGATCCTGCCTCATGTACCATGCATCCTGCAAGTCCTTACACAGCGTTTCCGTGCTCTTAAAAAGGGAGGTTCACCTTCAGCACGAGACTTGAGAGTACTGTCGCAGTTGTCCGAGTTGGTTTGGGAACCAGAAGATAGCGATGCTTTGGTTACATTAATCCTTCCTGTTGCTGCTCGTAAGGCTTCACTTGGAGCCACAGGGGAACAGATCTGCCAGTTACTGACAACTGCCAACAACCTGCTGCGTAATGTTCCTTACCCTAGGAAATTCCTACGGTGAGCTTAGCTCCTGCATGTGATCTATGTAATATTGACTGGACTTTGCCCCTGTTTTACCCTATTTTTATTGCTATTCCTCACTATCTATAAATTAAATATCTTGACCTAGTAAGTTGCAGGCAAATCAGAACTGTAAAAATATTCTCTGGTAACACATCCCTAGGTCTGGTTGCACAGAGCTGACCAATCTCTCCAGCAGGGTTACTACAGGCCTAGAATACCTGGGAAATTCATGGAAATTGAAAACGGGCCTGTAAAAGTCATGGAAAATTAGACATTACAGTAAATCCTTGTTAATTCGAAAAAGAAATTGGACTTCGAATTATCCAGGTTCGAACTAAACGTACTTTCCGAAAATTTACGAAAAAGATCTCGTATTTTCCGAGATTATCACTGTACTGCTATATTTTTTTGATAAAAAGGCAAAGAATATGCACTAAAATGAGGAGTTAATGGACGAAATGCTTCAGACTTATCAGATTCTAGTTAAAGTTAGAGAAGTATGCTATCAGACGCAATCACACGGAAAATAATAACAAAATAAATGATTTTGGGCGTGTCCAGTAATACCAAGTATATTTTCTGTCACCAAATGTTTCGCCGTTGACCTTAAAATTTACCGGCCTGCTTCCAGCCCATTTCCCCCAAGACTTTTTACGATGAAGTACTGCTGCATCATCATCCTTGCCCGCCGGAAGTCTCTTAGTTATGACCGCGAACCAAAGTATCACATTTCACTCATCGCTTCCTGACGCCCTTCTCAGGTGGCTTCCAATAGGGGAGGGGCTTGGGAGAGTGGAGAGAAGGGTAGGGGTGGAGTATCACGTCAAAGTTGGCGACGAACCCAAAATCCCTTAGCCCTCCGAAAGTAGCTCAAGGGATCCCAAGAAAATAATCGCTGACGCAGTGTCGGACAGACACCACCCAGAAGTAGTCCCTATATCTTCTGCCTTCCTTACCTTGTGTTTGACATTCAAGTTTGGGAAGATGGGACAAGAGTAGATGGGAAAAGCATAAACAAAGCTGGTAACCATGACTCGTCTGTGACACGGGGCCAACAAAAGAATCTGAGGAAGCACGCGAAGCGAGATGGGAGGAGCGGCTACCAAACGATGAAAGTGTTCACTCAGGGAGAACGGGTAAAGGATACACACAATCTGGAAAGTACTTCTCCACCATGCCTGGCGATCCTTCTGTCATCACTCGAGGAGGGGAGGCTCCGAAGGAAGGGAGGGGAAGGCATTAGTCATGGCATGATAGCCCCAAAAAAAGCTAAGGTGGGAGTGGCCGAGATGCGCATGTACTTGAAGGATATTTGATTGAGGATAAACAGCTGCTGGCACGCGGTGCACCATATTCAATATAGCTTGGCACCTCTTAAAATTAACTTATACTCAGGAAAAGGATGCCAAAATCGCAATGAATTAGAAATAAGCACTAACTAACCATCAAAGTGCGCTGCCCCGGTGAATCGTTTTGAAATAAATGATACATTTGAGCGTCACAGGGCGAAATTCGGCTTCGAGTTACATATTAAGCGTATTTCGAATTATCCGTACCATCAAATACGCAATTCCCTATTCCATTTGCCGGGGACTGCTCAAAACTTCAAATTAAGCGATATTTCGAATTAAGAGGGTTCGAGCTAACTTCACTGTAGTCTGTAATTTGCTTTTAAAATCGGAACATCATTGTTTTTCATAAGTGAAGAGCACCAATTTAGGTGCTGTCTCTTGGTGTGTGGACTTAAGGTGTTTATTACCTTGCCTGAATGGGGCATTGGAGCTCTTATTTGGTGTTTATCAAGTAATTATGCCCTAAAATAAGTTTTGTGCTCATATTCTTAAAACTCATGCTGAAGAAGATGGAATTTTTGTTTCCCCTCTGATTTTGCACAGGTGATTTGTGTCCCTAGTCATGGCCGAGACCTAAGAATATTATACCAACTCTCATGCTGGAGGTCAATTGAATGTTCGGCAACCGCTGACTTCTCCAGTTGACAACAATAGTTCCTTCGGTGTTCTTTCAACCCCATTTCAATCATACTCCTGAGCTTGCCAATGTAGAAATCTCCACATTCACAGGGAATGCGGGTAGACACTGGACACCTTCTGGCTGACGGGGTCCTTGGCTCTTACAAGTATGCACCTCAGTTTGGTGGGTGGTAAAGGGATGGTTTGGATGTTGTGTCTTTTGAGCATCATGGCGATCTTCCCGGAAAGCATGGAGACATGGCAAGCAGACCTTTGAAACTGGCTGTGCGTCATCCTCCGTCTTGTTGCTTCTATTATCACTGAAGGTCATTTTCTGGGCCACGGAGAATTTGGGACGGTTGTAACCATATTGTAAGAAGGTCCTCTTCTGGCATCTAAGTTCCTCTGGTAGGCTTTCTTCATCTGAGATGGCCTTGACACTATGGAAAAGCAAAGAAAGGACAGCGTTCCGTTAGGAAGGATGATGGTGGCTTCCTGCTAAGGTATAGGTCTGTATGAGTCTGCTTCCAGTACACCTTGTGTCCAAGGGTCCCGTCTTCCCTCGTGTAGATGAGGATGTTGAGAAATGGTAACTGTCCATCCTCAGTTTCCATGGTGAACAGTTTGTTTAGATGTCTGCTGTTCATGTGTTCCAGGAACGATTGGAGTTTTTCGATTCTGTGGCCAAATGAAGTGTTATCCACCTATCTAAAGAAGAAATTTGGCCATTGTAGAGTGAAGTTGAGGGCTTGTTCTTCAAATTCCTCCATGAAAAAGTTGGCAATAAAGGAGAACCCATGGTTTGCTCATAGAAATTTTCATTGAACAAGAAGTAGGTTAATGTGAGGACATGAAAAAGCTTCACCATTCCAGCATCGAATTTCTTCCCAAGGAGCACCAGGTGTCCACCAGTGGTTCTTTGGTGAATAGTGATACCATATCCAGACTCATCATGATATCCGTCGGCTGGAGTCAGATTCCTTGTAAAGGTGTCACAAAGGATATGGAGTTTTTCACATAGTGATCACATAATCCTAAGTGTGGTGATAAAATTCCTGTAAGATATCTAGCCAGGCTGTAGGAAATAAGATTGAAAGAACATCAAAGGAACTATCAGTTGTATCAACCAGAGAAGTCAGTGGTTGCCAAACACTAAATTGACCTCCAGCATATTATCAGATGGGAAGACACAAAATTGCTCTGCCGCGGCAAGCCTAAGATACACTCTCCATCATGCATTAGTTTCTGGGATTGCACGATGAATAAATTGTTAAATAGCGGTTGCTATTTTTGGAAATTAACAATCCCATTTTCTTCCTAAAAATTGTTAATATTGGTGGGTTCATTATGATATATTTCTTATCAAACATAATCTGCAAAATCACATTGCAACTTATGGGCCACAAAATACAATATTCAATTGAATTTCATGTTCATGCATTCAGTAAAATACGATCGAATCCTCAAATCCTGACCTCGTCATTGGATGAAACTAATGTAATGAGATCATTTTATTTATAAAGAAGTGTTATAATTCCATTGCATCTACTATTAGATTAATTTCAATATCTGTTTATTCAACCTACTCACTCTAGTTGCTGGAATTTATCCATATACATAGGTGTGTGGTGTATTACATTGAACTTAAGATAATAATAATAATAATACCTTTATTATCCAAAGATCATGTGTACAAATAAATTACAATGATATAGGATTCGTCAGACAGAAAATAAATGAATATACACCCAAAGTCAGAACAAAAGTAAAGTGAAGGCCGACAGTGGGTATATGTACATCATGTACAGTGTAACATAATTCACTAATAATTATATATCTATCTTTTTAACATTCAAAGAATTCATTCACACTATAACATGACAAATCTAGTAAGTGGGTCTTCAGTCTCAAACTAAAAGTATTTGTGTTTTCTACATCCTTAATTTTCTTAGGTAGATGATTGTAAAGGCGTGTGCCCATTGCCCAAGGTCCATTCAATGTAAGTGAGCGCGAGTGGTGATCAACATGTATGTCCAGTTTTTTTCTAGTGTCATATACATGAATATCCTGATTTTTTACCACTTGGTCCATGTTTTGTTTCATAAAAACAATCACATTGTAAATGTAAACACACGGGATGGTGAGCATATTTAACTTTTTAAAGTGGGATTTACAGGATGTTCTAGGACTTAAGTTAAGCATTGTTCTAATAACTCTCTTTTGCAGAACAAAGATTTTTTTCAAAAGTGATGGGGAAGACCCCCAAAGTATAATGCAATATGTTGCTCTGCTGTAAAAGTAGCTGTAGTAAAGCATCAGTAGAACATTGGTAGAAACAGAACATTTTAAAAAGCGAATGCAGTACAGTGCCGAGAACAGCTTAGGAATTAGATCTGACACATGAGCATCCCATTTCCCCGTGTCTTGAAGAACTGATCCCAAAGTTTTTGCACAGTGAGTTTTGTTCAGCTGAATATCATGCAAATTTAAACTCAGTTTATGATTATTTTGGATCTTATTAAATAGTACCAGTTGAGTTTTACTGGAATTAAATTTTAGTTGGTTAATACTGCACCAATTTGCTGTATTATTTAGTAATTGCTGTGCATGATCATTTAAGGAATCTATTTTATTTCCACAAATAAAGAAATTTGTGTCATCTGCATAGGTAACATTTATCACATTGTTATCATTCCCTAGGGTTATCAAATCATTTATAAATATAATGAATAATATAGGTCCGATTAAAGACCCTTGAGGAACACCTTTCGTGATTGGTAATGCATCTGAAATATATTTTGCCCCATTTGTACTGATACATGTTCTCTGAAATCTTTTTTTTAGGTAAGATTGTATCCAATTACATGCTACCCCTCTTATTCCCAACTTCCCACATTTTTCCAAGAGCAAACCATGATTAACCTCATCAAAAGCTTTCGTGAAGTCAAAGAATAAACCTAAAGTAAATTTTTTTTCGTCTTTACAATTTAAGATAGAATTTACAACTTGAAAGAGAGCAGCTGTAGTAGATCTCTTTTTCCTGTATCCCCATTGTGATTCAGAGAGTAAATTATTTTGTTCTAAATATGGTATTAAACGATTTAGATATATTCTCTCAAAGAGTTTAGAAAATTGAGATAGCTGCGAGATGGGTCTATAGTTCCTAAGATTATTTGGTTCCCCTTTATTTTTATACACAGGTATCGTTTTACTTGTTTTTAGTGCATCAGGAAAAATGCCCTCTTGCAAAGACCAGTTAAATAAAAACAAAGTGGGGGCAGCTATTGCCTCTCTACAGTAACACAAAAGGTAGCCAGGAACCCCATCTAAGCCAGGGGAAGATTTCTTTCCTAGATTCTGTATTGCTGTGAATAATTCCTTTTCATTGCAAGGGCAGAGGAAGAGACTATTAGTTGGACCATTGCTAGTTAAGTTGGTATAATTACACGGGACTATATTGTTCATTGAATGATCAGTAAGCCCCAAAAATTCCCTGTTAATAGCATTACTTATAGCTCTAGGTTCCATGGTTGGTGCTCCTTGGTTTTCAAGTACTAATGGTAGATGCCGATTTTTTCCTCTGCCAAGTTCTCTATTGACAATCCTCCATGCCATCTTTGTCTTATCCGAGGCAGTTGCTAGTAGGGAACTATTATAAGATTTTTTTGCCTTATTTATAAGATACCTGTGAGATTTTTTGAGCTTGGCTAAAGTGGCAGTGGTTTCTGGGTTCCTGTTTTGTTTGTTAACATAGGATAACATTTTTAACTGTTTTGATATTTGAACTACTTCATCAGAGACCCATTTTTTTCTTGGATTACTTGTACGCTGTTTTTTCTTTCTGATAGTTGGAATTGCACACTCTAGTAAATATAAAAACTTTGAGTAAAAATTTTCAAAAGCCACATCAAAAATCTTAGCATTAAAGTGCATGCAGAAAAGGTGGGTAGTAGGATAATACTCGTCGAACTAAAGGGAGATCCAACAAATTTAGTTATAATCCAGATTTCTATGCCTACCTCTAATCATAGAGAGGAGGAGGTCGATGGTGTATATGATCAGCTATAGGAAATAATTGGTATTATACCTGGGAGTAAGCACTTGTTAGTAATTGGGAATTGGAACACGGTGTTAAGTGAAGGAAGAGATGGGCGGCAGGTGGGCAATTATAATCTTGGAAGGAGAATTAACCTCGGTGAGAAAGCGCTGGAGTTTTCTGGAGAAAGTACCTAGTGAATACAAATACATGGTTCAGACATCATCCTCAACCTAGGTACATTTGGAAGAAGCCAGGAGACACGGATAGGTTCCAGACAGATTATATTATGGTTTGTCACAGACACAGGAATAGTGTTAAACACTCGCATACCTACTTATCCAGGAGTACAGACTTATCCTGATGCAGACTTAGATCACAAATTACTAGTCATGAAATGCCCGGTGAAATTCAAAAAGATAAGAATGGGAAGGAAGGTACGAAAGTGGAATATAGAGGCATTAACTGGGGCAATGAGGAAGAAATGTCAAGAGAAGGCTAATGAAATCATGGGTGTGGATCATGGAGTGAGATCAGTGGAAGATGAACGGGTAAGTTTGAAAATTGGAATTTTTGTAGTGGTGAAAGCAATGGTAGGCAAAGTCAGTGAAACTAAAAGTAGAAAAACATGGATCATGATGGAGATGATAACAGAGATACAGGGGAGAAGGAAATGGAAGAGTGTAAACTCGGAGCTAGGCTAGAGGAAATACCAATTATATTACAGAATTAAAAAACAGGCTTAGAAGAGAAACAGAAAACAAGAGAGGAGTGGTGGAGAGAGCAGATCAACTCATTAGAAATATGCCAAAAAGAGTGAAAAGCAGAGGCATTATATAGGGTGAGCTGGGTGGCGAGGAAGACGAACGAGGAGGTATTGAATATGGTTGGAGAGGGGAGGACGCTGGTGGCAGAAGTGCGGAGAAGGCAGAAGAGATGGATGGAGGAGATTTGGAGAGGGGAGGGCATGTTGAAGAGGGTGATAGAGAGGAAAACACAGGGGAAGCGTGGAAGGGGATAGGAATTCTGGGCACTTTTAGAAGAGGTAGACAATATGAGGAATTCTAGAGGGATCTAATGGTGGGACATCCTTAGCAGGGAAACGAGACATTGATTATAAATTGGGATGAAGGATAGGGACTGTCCAAGAACTTACCAATCAGCTGGTAGAATACTTGAATGAATGAACGGTTATGTTAATTTCCTTTGTTTGAGTTCTGGAATGTTCTAAAATGCATGTCATTGTGATGTTTTCAATAATTATCTGAAATCTAAGTGGTCTTTTTGCTGAGAAAGAGGTTTTCCCCATATCATTACGACACATGTTAAAGGGTTAGTTTATGGTGCAGATACCCATGCCCCTAAAATTCATTGGTAAATATTATTATTTTGGCGCATAAGCCAAAAGTGATTTGGCATGCTGGTATTCATCCTAGTCCATGGTCTCCCAATGTATGTATTTAGAAAATAATTCTGTATAGTAATCAGAAGTGTTTTCCTAGTACAAAGTATGACAAACCCAATGCAAAAATTGTGCAAACCTAGCCACATCAAGGAACCATCTGATATTATCAAGGGCCATCATTCATTCTCTAATTTGCACTTTAATTTACTTAGATCCATAGCTCCACTCTTCAGCACTGTGGATGGACGTCCTGCGAGGTCTATCCTTTGTGAAATACTTGACACCGTGGCATCCAGGAGTGAATGTCTGGTCACCTTTTCTGCCAATGGAGAAATCAGTGAGTAACATTTTTTCATGTTTTCTTGGTCAAAACTATTAATTTTGGTAAATTAATGGATATTCAATTCAGCTTATGGCCTAAAGGAAGGAAAGTGTCAGGGTGGGTAAATGACCATGATAGTGAGTTTAGATATGGTGATAGTGAGATAGAGATACAGTGAGTTTGTGTGTAACCTGTTCTATAAACATTGAGGTGGAACTCTTTATGGTTGGTAGGAATGGGAAGCTGATGATTTAGGAACGTCAACATGGAAAGCCCATCAGTTTTTTAATATAGATTAAAACCCTGTTTTTGCGTTATCTGACTTTGTTTTTTCCTGTAAATTATGTCAAATATTTGAAGTTACAGTAAATTTCCTATTTTCATAATGTTTGTAGAACCCCATAAGTTTTCCTGCAATTTGTAGTATTATGTGCTAGTTGAAAAAAAATTCACTTTTTAAGGCTGTTCCTCATGCATATGAGACTATCTAACAGTCTTTACTTATTTTCTCACGGATACACTAAAATAACACAAGAGGTTATCTAGTCAAGGTAATGCTAACTGTTTTAGGGAGGAATGTGAATGTGGCAGGGTAGTAGACAGTGACAGACAGACAGACACTTATTGAAGTAGAAGGAAATTTGAACTACAGTGAACTGTCGATTATCCGGGCTAATGATGGGGAGAGGACGCACGGATAATCAGAAAACACGGTTAATCCAAACTTTCACTTTTAATTCTTATAATTTTCATAATATACGTAAAAAATACTATGTACTGTCATTTGTGCACATAGTCCGTTATTTTAGATTGTTTCATGGACTCATTGTGAGTTTTCTTCACCCGACCGCGTATCTTTTTAGCAGCGATAATGCCATTGTAGTCGTATTCCCACTGCTCCGTATACTGCACCAAACCATCTACGAAGTTGAGCGCCTGGCTGTGACTCATGCATTCGATGTTCCCCTCGTCTTCATCCCCACTACTTCAACTCTCCCCACTCCCATCCTCTCCCCCTTGTCCGATTACGGCATAAACAATATTGCTATCAGTCATATGCTGGAAGCCCCAGACACTTTCGACTCTCGTTAGCCATTCTTCTAAGTTCTCCGTATCAATATTTTTTAATCCTTTCATGGTTTTCACTAAACCCCCCAACTCTTGAGTTGTGCACTTCAGTTTCTGAAAATTCCTAAAAATCTCCTCTGAGGTTAAACAAAAGTTTCCTCCAAAAACGAACTAGTGGTTTCACTGAGTACCAGGCCTGTGACACACCGTGAATTGCATCCAATTTTGCCATTTTCTTCCAAAATTTCAATAAATTGTCATCTTCATTGGCTAGCATCCTGAGAAGACAAACTCATTAATTCCTATTCATTGGCGTGATGGTGCCGTGATCCATTGGCTGAAGTATGGAAGTGACGTTCGGGGGTAAAAATTTCGCTTTGCTGCATGTGTGTTTTGAGAGGCTTGTTATGTCACCGATTGATCTGACGAACTCTTGTGGGTTCTACATGATTCTTAGAAGTCATCTCGACTGTCAAAGGGCACTCACTCGTATTTCTGGCCTTTCTTTTGTCAGTTATCTTTTTCCTGTGGACAGCTTGAGGATTTCCCTCTCCCAGGCATGTTGGCCTTGGGAGTTGATGAGGGTCCATGGTTATCCCTTAGCTTTACGATAGTGCTTCTGGAGTATTGTATTACCCTCAGCTGCTAAATTTATTGCCTGTACAGATTTCTTTACCGTTATTTTTTTCCCAATGATTTTCTTCTACTGCGCTAGCTTTTTGAGTTTGATTCTCTGTGTTTCCTCTCACTCATTTTTGACCCATCGCATACTGTTTGGACTTTGTCTTCGGAAATAATTCCACTGTGTATTTATTGATAATCTCTCTGGACTCGCCTAGATTTCCAGGGTGGCGATCGTCAGGGAAAACCGGGAAAACCTGGAATTGTCAGGGAATTTTGAATTTCTGGAAAAGTCAGCGAAATGTCAGGGAATTCCCATAACAGTCAGGGAGAAACTGGGATAGGAAATTCTAGTTATTTTTCTACCATTTCGTTTATCGCCCAGTCTTTCTCGCCCTTTATTTCACCAACTAAAACTAATGTCCGTCGCTGGCGTGCATGGAGCAATCCCCATCAATTCGTGGAATATTCAGTTATGAATCTCATTAGTGGTGAATCTTTGTTATTTAGTTGTGAATTAGACGTACAATGTGTCCCTTTTGTATATCCTTATTGCGATATTTGCCTAGTTGTGTCAAAATTCATGATCACTATGTATTATGCTCATCACAAGTAATCTGAGGCTATGTTGTTCGGAAAATTTTACCTCTGGTTTTTTTCAACTTCCGAGACTCAGGTCAAGAGATAGCTGGAGCACACTAGGTTGTCGTAAATACATGCTTGCAGTTCTAAAAATACGAGACGTTGATTATTAAAATTATAATACTAGTGCGATCTCACGTGTAAACAAAATCTTACGCAAGGTCATCTTCGATTCCCATACCCCCCTTTGTGAGACAGTAAGATGAGCCCTCCTCTCCTCCCCAACTTTCACGCTCGACGTAATTGTTGAATGGCCCCCTTAGCTCCCTCTCGAAGCAATTTAGTCAGGTTACAAACCACCTCTAATATGATATTCCTGAATATGATGCTGTCGTTGCTAATTGCCTCCTGTCTTTGCTCACAGTGGCGTGCTTACGTTTTGTTTGTTTATCCAAATATTTTTACATTTTTTGGCTCCCTCTAACAGTCAAGGGGCTATAACCATGTTAACCAAATTGTTATTTGCTTCTGAAGGTCACTCGCGCCATCCGATTTTGATCAGGTCCAACAACTTGGCTTTGGTTTGTATTTTTCGTGCAGCTTACAATTAGTGATACCTGTGCCGGAGTCTGCCAGTAAATTGGCCATTAACTTTCGCTTTGATGCCTTTTCAGTAATTCTCAACTTCCCAGAACTACCATGACGTGACTAAAATTTGGATGACAGTTTAACTTATGAAGGTTTTATATATTTTTTCATTTGAATCTAAAAAGCAGTACTTGTTGCTTTTAATGTATTAATTTCAGCTTTTAGCATTTTCTGAGTTTTGATTAAAATTTAATTCGACAGATATAAAATATTCCAATAATAGGTGACCTTTTGGTAATCGGTCAGGGAAAATGGTAAATCCATCAGGGAAAGGTCAGGGAAAAGTCAGGGAATTTAAGAATTGGATATCAGTAGCCACCCTGATTTCTCTCCTAGTATTGACCCCTGCTTTGTTTGGTCATCCATCTCTGGACTTTTTACCAACATCTGCATTTGATTGGTAGCAGGGTGTTCTTTGGATTACCTGAGTCAACCTCGACAGTGTTTTTTTCTTTTATAGTCCTGCGTGTCATCTTGGACATTTCTCTCGGCATTTTGGGACTCTGATTATTTTTACATTGACTAGTGCTTTATTTTGGCTGTCTTGTGGCATCCTTCTAACTTAACATCCTTGTAACTTGTAGACTTTATTTTGCACCTGGGTGATTGTTGGCTTATTCTCCACCGTCCCTTTTGAGACATTCACTGATTCTACGTGCAAATATACATGAAGAACATATGTATTTTTCAAGAAGAGTATTCCAACGGAGGGTATTTAAGAAATTCTGGAAGAAAATGAGCACGGGATTAATTTTTAGGCAATTATTTCAAAGATTACTCTGAGGAGGAACAGGAAGATGCTTCTAGAGCTCAATCTGCTAAACCATCTACGTTGGGCGGAAGCCTCTGCTAAAGAAAAATAATTTCCAAGTTCAACTTCGAAATATGAAGATAGCTTGGATGAAGACTATATACCGCCTTGTGTAAGCTTCCGCGGGTTGATGGATATGAAGATACAGGTCTTTCGGGTTTTACTCCGCATTGGTTCATCTTCTTTGGACGACATGTTTCGCCAGCGTTGCAGTCAAAGTTTGGCATTGGGTCGACCACTTCACTACTGCAATGCCGGCGAATCTTATCCGAAGATGATGGACCAACGCGGAGTAAAACCTGGAAGACCTGTATCTTCATGACTTACCGCAACATTTGAAGAAGAAATTCCCAGAATTCGTATGCCACTCTACGGATATGAATCGGGGAATTCATGGATTCGATTCCCAAGATTCTAGATGCAAGGTGAATGCTAGCGAAGGTTCTGCGATACCATATTTGCTCCGTTTGTTTTTATATTAAGTGGATCTCATGAAGTTTATCGTGGACGAAACCATTAATTATCGCAAATATACCAGCGAGAAAGCTCCAGAGAGTGCGCATTCATGGCTGAAAAGTTAGAAAGATATTGACAATGAACAATGAGGTAAACATAATATGTTCATTGTGAGCATGTAAGGAAAACAATTACGTTTTATAAGGTGGATTTTAGTGGCAAGAAATGGCCTTACGTAAGTCTTGCTTGTATTACATTGCTCAAGTATAGATGTTTTTTTTTTATTGAATTTTTTTATATTAAGAGTAAAAATCACGCACGTATAATCCGCAGTTACATGGATAATCAGGAGTTCACTGTACGTACACTCATAATCTCGCGCTGTTTGTACTATTAAAAAAATACATTGTGGGACTAGGAGTTAGTTATGTAATTTATACAAAATAAGATACATTGTGGGACTAGGAGTTAGTTATGTAATTTATACAAAATAAGAAAACTTTGGCAGACAATTAATTTTGTACAGAAGTTGAAATAATGAAGAATAAACATGACTTCTTATCCAGTTATGAAGAAATGTGAAAAATGGGAGAACTTCGTGAAAAAACTTGATATATCCCATCTAATTGTTAGCCACATTGAATTGAAAATAGCTTGTTATAAAATGCTGAAGTTTACATCAATAAAATGTTGAAATTTACATAAAATATTTTATTAAATTTTGTATGTTTGGATCTGCACATGGCTTGTCAAAACAGGAAAATAATACTAATTGCCAGTGATGTACAGTTTTGTTTTAAAAAATCGTACCACTTCGGAGCCAAAAAAATTTTTTAAGTCCTGAGTTGACGCCTGATGTGACAAAGCGGCCGCACCATGCTCCCCTGAGTGGGGTTGCAATAAACTCTCCGAGCAGAACAAGTTTTGAGTTTTGCAAATTAGTCATTTACGTCGAGATAATCATTGTCTGTGAGGTGTAACCTCTGTTTGATTTCATCAAATCTATTTCTGGACATAGCTTTTCCAACCAATGGACCCTCATAGACAGGATGTTTCATCCAGTAATAATGCATCTAGGGTCGGGTATTGTATCCAGTAAGCAATAAAATCCCAATGAACTTCTTCATATCTAATCTAGAGAAATTAAAATTTTGTTAGTTTTTTGGCCTTGCATATGTTACTGAAAAGTCTAGTCATCATATCCAATAAATTCGCTTCACAAAATAATTGAGAAGTTTCAAATGGTGTGACACTAAAGAAAGAGTTTTTCAAGTGCTCTTGTGACATATTTTCGGTGTTATGAGGCTTTGATTTGTGAACTGTAGTTGCATTCTTAACCCATTTTACTTCCATGAGGGGTTTTTTTGGGCTTCTTTCCCTTGCTTGCTTGTGATAGAGATTGTGTTGACTCTTCATGGTCAGGGATCGGTTTTGAGCTATGAATTTCCAGCTTACCTACAACATCTCTTGGTACTGTCTCGCTGGTATAGTTCAAAACCATGACATCATGGTCTATGTCTACCTTGTCTGATAATGGATCCACATCTGGAGGAAGAACCGCAACGTCTGTCGGTATTTCTTCATCACCTCCACCATCGTTGACCTCATCACCAGCATCAATTTCCTCTAAAATGGAGACAATTTATTCTACAGTATTGTATTTCTTTGAGCAGCTCATCTGCAGCAAATTATAGACATAATTAGCCAGAGAAATGAAAGTTTTGTTAATTTGAAGTGAAACATTTTTGAAAACAAAAGATTCTTGTGAATATTAGTGTAAAAGAAATTAAATTAGCAAGTTTGCCTGGAATACGAACAGGAAATAAATTTTCAGTGGTCTTGATATGCCACAAAGGGATAAACTACTACAAAATGAGTAACTCAGGGAGGAGCGGCCTCAATGACTGAAAGCACCTTGATTTATGTTTCTCCCGCAGATTAGCTTGAAGAACAAAGTAACAGTGTATCTGCCCAACGTTGTGAAAACGCACAATTGTTTTTGAAACACAAATGTTTCTTGAAAATTAATTTTATCATCGTAGATGTTATCCACTGTCTCACTAAAGGACTAAATTGTATCACTCCAAACGTTGCATTACAAAAATCGGCCGACAGGCTCCGAAAAAAAAATTGATTTTCGTCCCGTTAAAACTGCTTGAAGTATCCATTTTTGAAAAATCACTGAAAAAATAAAACAATGTCATTAACAAGTGGATAAGCTTATGTCAAAGAAATATTAAACAATGAATTGGAAAGAAATTTCTAAGGTATAAAAATTTAGACTGCATATTTTCATCTTCAAAATTAATGTTATGTTATCGCAACGTTGAGAAGAAATGGGTTTAGTTTCAAATTTTCATTCATTTGCCAACTATACTTAGCATTGATGCTATAGCTGGTGCATAATTGGTGTGGAAATTTACAGTTAAATGTAGGGATGAGCGGTAAAGGCATTTCTGGTTTCGGGACAGGATGGGAAAAACATTTTCTTGATGATTTCGGGACGGGAATCAGGAAGGAGCCGAACGTTCTTGCTTTCTCCCCCTTCCCAGCATTAGCATCACACAAAAATAAATAAAACGGTAAATCAATAGATTCAAAAAAGTGTAGGCTATAACTTTATAGGAAGGGTTTTTACATTATATGACACAAAAAATCTATAGTGCAAAAATAAAAAGTTTCAAAGGAAAAAACCTGATTCTTCCTAATATTTTCTCAAATTTATCAAAAACTATTAGGTTTAATGTAAATATGTAAGGTATTTATGTTGTAGAAAATTTAATAACAAACAAAACAAAAAAGTTGAATTTGATCTGATCATTAGTAACAGAGATAATGGGTGTTCCGTAAATATTGGTATTTTGAACCTTCGAGGGGGATTTTTGGGGAGTTGTGTAGAAACAATTCTTTGGTAGTAGTCTATCAGTGTGGTAAAATTCAGCTTTACGCTAATTATTTCCCAAGCTTGATGTTTTGGGGTCTTCATTGACTGCCCTAATAGTTGTAGATTAAGTTGTAGCCACACTTTGTTTGCCGCAGATGATACGTTTCTGAGTCTTTGACAATATTAAAATTTGCAATAGATCGGACTATGTAATCATGGTTAGCATGTAGATGTATCCCAAGAAATTGGGAAATCGTGCATTTAATTTCCATTCAACCGTATTCATTTCAATTGTATATACTTTTTGTTGCTTTTATTAAAGACTTGCATAGGCATTTGGCTACCAAAATTTACCTTTTTAAATATATTTTGTGATAGAAGGCACTCGGTCAAAGTTCGTTGCTATGTGTAAGAATTTTTAACAAAATCTATCTGCCGGTTTTTGAGATATTTGTTGTTAAACTTTTGAATATTTGATATTTTTCTTTTTTATTTCCTTACTTTTTGTTTTTTTTTATTTAGAAAAATATTCCCAGTACAACCGTTAAGCACTTTAACATCTTATTTGTAATATTTTTATTGTAAAATCAGTATTGTTCACATACGAGGAATGCTTATTTTTAACCAAAGTTCACGCTGCAGGAGTTCATGCTGCAGGGGTTACTTTGAGGATTTTTTACGTGAATCTAAGGAGGGCACAATCATTCCAGGTACTTGGTGATGGAGAGAAATGTATGAAAAAATACTAGTAAAAATTAAAAAAATCATCTTGGCTTTATTTAGAAAATTGATACATAATTTTAATGTGAAAAAATCATTGTTTTTCATTGCGTTGTTTCTCCGTTAATTCTGGACCTTTTCCATCCATTTTTTATGCATTACATACGTTAATGTTAGATTTATATTGTTGTTACATATCTCTGCACTATTGTTGTTAATAGGGAAGTTATAACCGTTTTAGTGCATGCGTGCATTCTCCTTTCGTCATTCCCCCTGAAATTTTGGAAGTTGTGCAAAATTTAGGACAGCTTGGTACAAGTAGTATGGGATACGAAAGTTCGTTTCAGGGAGTATAGAAATATTTTTTTAATATCCGTGGTTCGTTTATTGATACGACAAATGCTTTGATCCTGAGGAAAAATTGCGCTCTCTTCTAAAATTTCAATATGAATATTATGGATTCACTTTTTTATCATTTGTATGTATCGTAAATGCACTAAATGACGTGTGACTGCTTTAAATTTCAAGGCCGGAAGTCGGAAAAGCAAAAAAAAAAAAAAAACTTTACAAAACAGTATTTTCGGGAAAAACCTTTCCCGTCTCGAACTTCGGGAAGGCCAAAAACTTCGGGAATTCCCGAAGTTTCTGGATCCCGCTCATCTCTAGTTAAATGTGATTATAACGCACTTCAGAATACATTGTTTTTGAAAAACTGCGTGTCTGGGCTTTTCCCCCAAAGTTACCAAGTTTGTTTTCCTCTTATACTGGCTTTGTATTGAACTTCCCATATAATTGAACTTCCCAAATAATAACCCATTCCATAGTTTCATGCTCCTATTTATTATGGTAAAATCACACCAGATCTAACTTTGTTCGGCAGAAGCATTACAAATTAGAACGTTCAGGCTTCCCTTATCATCTCTTGTATCATCTACCCCAGCCCTTGGTTATCTGCAGTCTATTTTTTAGTACCAGATTTCTCAACTGCCGCAGTTTCTCTTGATTATCTGCATCTATGAAATGAGCACAGTGAAATTTTGCCAAATGTGTCTTCTCAGCACTCCGATTCAAATTTATGTGGTACTCATCTGTGCCAGCCTTCATCGACATGCAATAAAAGTTTCCATGGTTGCCTTCGGTGACTATTTCCTCAATATTTTCCTGAAATATCAAAATCTATTGAAAAGAAGCTCACCGATGTTAGCTTTTGATTGTGCTTCGCCACCAGATTCAAGACGATTTTTAGCCAGTTTTTTATGTTAACACTTTGAAGCCCGAGGGTATCGTAACCATACGGGTCCAGAAACCCGGGGGTTTTTAGGTTTTTTCAAAATATCACAATATTTTTAATACATGCGTTACAATGAAAAGACCACTTGCATTTTAACTATCAAGGTTTGTATTTTTTAACATGAAAACATTTGAGTAGTCCATTACATACCCTTTAATTTACTAGTGATAACCTATAGGCACTTTTTGAATAAGAAAAAAAGTCCTTCACTTTCCCTTTCAACAATACATAGTTAGTTTTTGTGTGGTATAATTTGAAACAATCAGGCATGCATAAGCCAACACAGCAACATGGACACCACCAGGTAGTTTCTTTTCTAACTGTGTTTCCAGTGTTGCATTTCACTTTGTGAGCACACACTTCTTGTCCTAGTCAGCTGTGACTATTTTTCTGATGCTGGCACCTTTGCTGGAAAATGCCGGCTCAGAAGCCTGTTTGAGGATGAGTTATCAGAGCATTCTTTGACTGCTATTTGAGATCCTTTCTCCAACAACCCTTCACCAATCATCTGCATGAAGCTTGCTAAATGGCAATTTTTCTTTTGATCCCCAACTTTGTTTCTCCGGTACAGTTCAAAAGAATTTGTTATTGACATTATGAATGGATGGAAAAAGAGCTTTCTCCACCACTTCATCTGCCTGCGTTTGAAGGGCTAATAGGTCACTCTTGTCAACTCACACCTTATTCACATTATAGTCTAAAATGGCATGAGGTTTTTTTAAAGGTTGAATTCCCTCTTTGGTTCACACTTGGGCAACACTGGAAGTCATTTTATGGCTTGTGGATAGCAGCAGAACATCACGAGTGTCACTCCACTTTATACACAGCAAATGTTTTTTCTCATGTACACTGTTTCACCTTCCTTTAGATTCTTTCCTATTACAGTAAACCTCGGTAAATCTTTTTGGTTCATCATGCAGGTTCCTACAACTTTAGTCTTTCTCTTCCACAAAAAATCAAATAGTGCTGGTGATGTGTAGAACCTATCAGAATACACAGTGTGCCCCTTCTCTAAATAGTTATGCAAAAGTATTTGGAATAGAGAAATGATAGAATTATCAGCACTGCCTTTACCACAGTAAACCTCCATTTTCAAGACATAACCAGATGCAGCATCACAAACAATTTAAAAAGTTTACATATTTTTCAGGTTTATTTTTCACATGCACACGAAAATGTCTACGACCTCAGAATCCACATACTCCCTCATCTATCGTCAAATTTTCGGATGGTTTTGCAAGAAGACTCGATTTTTTCACCAAGTGGTCAAAGAAAGGGCGAACTTTGTGCAGTGGATCATGGTTCACATTATGTTGAGGAATGTAGGTTGCGTTGTTGTTATGTGGAAATTCGAAACAATTGCTACAATTGGTTTGATTTATTGATATATAATCGAACTTCACAAGCATTGTATTTTGCCCTGCTATGCTAAGCAATCATTGTATTGTGTAATACTTGAGAAGAAAATCTTACTAAGTTTTTGTGCTTCAGCAATGATGTAATCCTTATACATGCCAAAGTTCAGGTTCCACTACAATTTTACCAGCAAGGGTTTATTTGATATTGTTAAACTTTGGATTGCTATAAAAATACACTCACATCATGTTGAAAATTTCGGTGATGTTACCACTTTCTTGAGCTAAGAAGAGTTTAATTTCACTTCAACGAAACAAAGGCAAGATTTCACTTCAAAGAGACAAGTCATCTTAAGACAGCTACATTTTCATCAGTTACTATTTATTTGAGTCACTTTTTTATGTGATACATAATGATATTTTTGTCTTACTTAGGTGATGAAGAGGAGATGGAGAGATTAATTGCCCAGGAAGACTTGAAAAATGCATCTAGGATTTTAAAGTCTCTTAATTCATGGAACCCTGCTAGACTTGAAGAACCTGACTATGCCCGTCGCCTTGACACTTACAAAGAGTTAAAGGCACTTAGGGAGAGTCAAATTGAAGGCGAAGCAAAATTTCCTCTGGTGCTTGGCATTTTGATAGTTCATAATGCATTCCACGCCGTTCGAAATGTATGTATTTTCTTTCATATTTTTGTGTAATATAATTCTTTGTTCCTATGTCCTAATGACTTGAATATGTGTTTTAGTGTTGGTGTAGTTCCAATTTGTAATCTTTTATATTCAAATTTAATGGTAAACATACCATTTGGAATATTTGCTTGTAGTTGTCCAAAAAGCATGGAAATAACTTCTTGCATATTTTTTTTGTCACTGTATGATTTTTTTATTATTCTTAAATACAGAAACACTCATTGGTGTGCATTAAATATAATGTATAGTGATTTCATTCTTCATGTGCTTACTCTTCTTTTATTTAGTGTTTTTACTATAGACAGTTGTGAATAACAATACCAAAACCTTTCCAGGATAAGGATTTATCTCTTAGAGAAAGTGCTGGATATTGCTTGCAAACATTAGCACCATTGCTAGCCATTTCATCATCATCCAATGGAGCATGTAGAACTTTAGTTATTGGAGGGACAATCCTTGCACTCATAGCAAAAGCACTAAAGGACCGCAAAGCACCAGATTCATTGCATCATGATACCATTGGTACCCTGGGGGCTATGGTAACTATATTATAAAAACATCTTTATTGTCACTTTTTTTCTTTTGCAGTATAAATATTTGGTGTTTTACTTGGGCTAAAGCTGTGAAAAAGAGCTGTGAAGTTTTTTTCATAGAACTCCTTAACACACCTATTGGAAATTGCTAAAACTTGAAGTCTGTTAGAAAAGTAAATACAGTAAAACCTTGATTTTACATAGTTGGAGGGACCAAAAAAGAGTCAGTTTGTGAAGCCAAAGTGTTGAAAATGTAAGGTTGATAAAAATGCATGAAGTATTAACATTTTCAGGTCTCTTCATTATTTTTAAAATTAAGCCATGAGTCACATAAATTTGTTTTGGCGAGTGAATTTGATTTGAATTACCACATTTGATGGCACATAAGATGAACCTATTTTCCCAAAAATAATTGCTCCGAAATCACCCCTGGTTCTGATATGCGAAGGCGAATCCACATGCAACTAAAGTCATCCCCAAAGATCTCTATGGAGGGCAAATTTTACCCCAGATGTTCTGTACTACCCAGCCTTCCCCTAAGTATTATTATTTATTACCAGTATTATTGTTACGAACAGAACCAGAATAGGTAAATACCACGTTTTTCTAAATATAGACCCCCTATCTCCTACCCCCACCCCCAACTTTTCATCTCTATTTTTGGAAATGTAGACCTAATTTCTATCCATATTTACTCTCATACCACTAATTTCCTGAATATTAATCTTCTTTATATTTAATAAATAACAGTGGTAGTATTTTTTCCCAGTGTATATAAATAGTTCGTAAATTCTTGGAATTATCGTTGAATATTTGATGGGTATCTCAGTTCGAGTGAAAAAGTATTACAACATAGATGCATTACGAGTTGGATAAGGTACTTACCAAGTTGCCAAACTGCTGTTTCGAAATTCGCCATGAAAAAATCATATGTCTTGACTGGTATTTGAACCTGGATCTCCTAATTGCAGGTCAGGTGTGTTGGCCAGATACACCATTGTAACCAGTGTAAAGTAGCCAGTGTAACTGGCTAACACACCTGACCGGCAATTGGGAGATCCATGTTCATATCCCGGTCAAGCCAAATGATTTTTTCATGGTGAGTTTCTTCCCCTTGGTGTATATGTTTGCACGTGTTCACATAACAGTGTACCACATCAAAGCAATGATTGGAAAATGGACTGATGCAGTTGCTATGCATGTAGGCCCAATCACCCTGGAATGCACCTCCGTACAGCTGGAACACAGCTCCTAACACTGCCAACCCTACATCAGTTATCGCTGGCATTGCCGAGGAGGAACCGGGAATATGAAGTGCGATTTGTTCTCAGAAAAGGAACAAAAAACGGTTAATGACATGGTATTACTGTTTGATCAACAGAGAAGGCTTTCATTTGCCACTGAAATCATTCCAAATATTGCAAAAGGTATCATGGATGTGGGAATTCTAATTTAGCTTGTGTTTCTTGTTCGCTGTAGTTCCTGGAGAGGGCAGCATAAGCAATAGCGGTAATGCCTATAACCATATAACTCGATTATAGTAAAAGGACGTCAAGATAAACCCCACAACCAGGGTTCTAAGATTTTTTGGAAGGATTCAAACTGATCTCAAATCTGCAGCAGCATGTCTTGATTTGCTAATATGAAATCATTGGAAAAACTGCATTCTATGTATATTAATTGAATTGCCTTAAAAGTTATTTTCTCTGCAAATTTAGAGAATAATGCCTCAGTATTCCTTTTATGGAATCATCTGCACATCTAGCTCCTTATAATTCCGCAAAAATCTGCAGGGGACGAAGATGCCGTGTTAACTTTTTGTCTAAACACTGCGATTTATCAAGGGATCTGGGTTTGAGTTGCAGTTGATTTCTGTCCGAAATTTTTTCTATTACATATGTATTTGGTAAAACTTTTGCTTTAGATTAAACTTGATTTCTCTAAACAATCTATGGAGCTCTATATTTCAGTTTCTCGCATGTTTTGAACTTATAGTTCCCCCATTCAGCCTAAAATGCCTCTCATGGCAATGGGAAAATGAAACTCGGAATGAAACACTGTGGAGGATATGTCATGGTGTTGCATCCCTTATCTGTTTGAATGCTGCTGTAATAATATGCCTTTGTTAAATGCATTAGGTACCTAATTGACTATATACTCCTATTCCTAGGTTCACCAGTGCTCCACTTTGCACCCATTGCTGAGGGATCTTTCTCGTCTGGCCTCTCAAGATCCTGAGGTAGATTTCTTTGAAAATATCAGGCATCTACAACTACACCGAAGGGGAAGGGCTTTAATGAGGTATATGCACTATTTTGTTATACTATCACCCCACTAACCTGGCTCTATATTACATTTTCAAGTTACTTCTGTTACCTTTCAGGTTTGTTCAAGATGCCAAAGAGAGTCAGAAGCCAATGGGGCCACATACTCTCACCAATATTATACTCCCCTTAAGTTTCCAATACCTTTTCAATGCTCGTTATGCAAAGAACAACAGCTTAGTGGACTCAGCCATTGAAGTGAGTATCATTGCTATTTTCTTTATTTTCATAAACAAATAACCATAAAAGGGTAGGCATGTTAATATTCATTGGCTAATCATGTCTAGATATTTAGTCTTGATGACTTTTTGTAATATGAGGCAAGAACCTTGCATTTGGATTTATGTCTATTATTATTTACTTGTCCTTGAAATTCAGGTGCTGCAAATGGCTTTTATACTATCAGGTGCTGCGTATTGTGATCTTGAGGTGGTAAAAGAAACTGTGGAAATGATGTATAATTTACAGAGGAGTGCTCATTGTGAGCTCTGTGAAATCTGCTAGATAGTATCTGATCCACTGTTATCTTTTATTATAGATTCCTTGATTTTAATTCCTATTGGTGTGATTTCAAATAACACTTCACTTATTAAATCTCCACTACAACACAAGTGAAGCATTGAGCCACAACATGCCTCACCCTAATGTTTTCCATCCATCATCAGTTTTAAGAGAATACACAGCATATGCAAATGAGAGTCTCTTTCCAGTTTGATTTTCCTATTGGGAACCTTCATGCTCCAATTTTCTCCTTCTAACATGTTATAATATATTTTATTTTTTCCTAATGCACTTCTTCTATTCCCTATTTGTATTTTATTTTTAAATTGACCAACCTTCTGATGGATCAACCAGCCATCAAGTTTATCCCTGAGTCACTAAGCTAAGATTTCAATCAAATTTATTCCCTCAAAGGCTGTTGGAGCTGCTTGCCACTGTTTGCCATGGCACCACTATCAGGCAATACTGAAACATCAGCTTGGGCATTTACCAAAGGAAACAGCTGAGTTTGGCCGGCAACCCATTCGATTAATAGTTGCAATCCTGAATAATTTCCACTTCAATCTATCGCGAGCTGACAAGGAAGACTTGGAACCAATGGATACAGAGGAGGGAGTTTCTACCTCTGATCAGTCACCCCCACCTGAGAATGAAGGCTCTGATTCAGCACCTGAAGAGGAGGGAATCGCAGATGCAGAAAGAGAATCAATTCCTTTGCCCATTGTTGAGGAAGATGAAGAAGTTGAGGAAAGCGTGGCGATCATTGGAACGGAGGGAGTGGAAGAAGAGGACTTGGCAGCTGCTGAGAAAAATGATACAGACGTCAGTGAAGGTGATTTATCTTATCTTCATCGTCTCAGGCTCAACCTTGTGGAAGTTCATTTTATCGTAAATGAAAAGGAAAACTTTGTTATATTCCACCAATTTATTAAATTGGTTGGTGGTGGAATATAACAAAGTTTTCCTTTTCATTTACGTGATTTATCTTATATTCATGTGTAAACTTACAGAGTATCTTCAAGTATAAATCAAGGTAAAAAAATTGCTGAATCTCCTTGTTTCATTTAGGTAATGCAATATTTGAACAATAAAATTTACCTTGTGAAATGCGTTAGTATCATTAAGTGGAAGTGCCTAGTGTATTTGACAGTGGTAGTTCCTAATTTGAAACTTAGAACTTAAATCAAATGCATTTCTCAACAAATATTCTCCATGGCTTGAGTACCTAACAGAGATACATATGGTTTTATGCAGCCGATACACAGAAATTATGACCCCTAAAATGTCACCTTATTTAGTTTCTAGACTAAGAGTTGATGGTAGGTTTTCATTGGCTGGAAAAAGGAAGAAATTTCTTGACTTGTAATCAAGTACATGTGGTATGTTGGCAATGTTGTGCATGAGCCTTAAAAAGTTTCATTACCTGGTGATTGCTTTTTTTTCTAAGATAATATATCAGGATGTCTTCCATTTCTTTTTTTTTAATGTGTGGCAGTGAGAGAATTAGTGGAAATGATGCATACTTAAAGAGAAGAGAGCTCATTGTGAGCTCTGTGAAATCTGCTAGATAGTATCTGATCCACTACTCTTTAATGTACATAATAGATTTTTTAACATTTTAAAGCTTCATTTTCAAATTCAAGAAAAGTTTACTATTGATTTGAATGGGATGTGCTGATGTGAATAATGGATTCAAATAATGATTTACAGTATTTCAATTTCAGCTACATGACTGACAATGGCAAAAAATACCTAGATGTGTATAATGTGAAAAATACCCATTGAATAAATTCAATATGAGTGAGATAGGTGTCAAATAAGGCTGTTCTTTCGAGTTGATTAAATTTCAAATTTCGTTTTTCAGTAGTGTTTTTCAAAAGAAATATAGTGTCTCAAAATAGTGAAATTGATGGGACCCCAAAATGTTTCCATTTCACTATAATTTCACCTTGAAGGATACTATGCACTGGTATTCTTTTTCATGAGATCTGTAGCATAGTCCTCAAATGAATAAGGCTAATTTTAATTGATGTCATTTATAATTTAAATGGAAGAATGCAGAATGTCCTAAATTTTACTTCTGTTTGGGCGAAGATAGATTTCTTTCACAAATTCCTTATTATGTCTGTTATTTTTCCTTTTTATCCCTATCAAGCTCATGCACTGATTATGCCTCAATGAAGCTATAAACTTAAAATTAATGGCATGGTGGTGGTCAGCGGCTCATATTTCCTGTCATATCATGAAATTCATTCACAGTAATCAGCTTTAAATATCAAGAATAATTAAATAATCATGCCTTAATGCCTCATGAACTAATCATGCGTTAATGAAACCATAACTTTTAATTTATGGTATGAAAAAATCATCATTGGCTCGTATTTCCTTTAGTAATCAGCTTTCAATATCAAATAACAATGGTCGTATGTTTTCAATGAATTTTCAGATCTACTCTGTAGGAAAATATTCTGTCATCGTACTGAGGGTTCCCTAAGGACTTTAAGTACTCTAAGGACTTTTCCCCTGCCATTTTTTTCCATATCCCCGAAAACAGCGCAAACGACCTTTTACATTGGGTGTGTTAACATGTAACAATGCAACACCCATACCAACACCCATGTCCTGAGTGGTGAAAAATCCACTCAGGTGGGACTCGAACCCGCGACCCTCAGTTTAGCAGATGAGGAATTTACCCCATCGCCAACGGGGCCGAAAATTTTAGGGCTATAACAACATTGTTAAGAAGGAAATATAATGAGATTATAAAATTATTTTTTTCTATTTGCAACTTTTGGTCCTAAAACATATCTGCCACAGATACAGAAGTTTGGAAGCTGGGGCTTTCAAACTTCTGTACTCAGAGGCTAGATTCTAGTTTTAGATAACTTGAAAAATGCAGGTCACCTGAGTTTAAGCATGATACGAATAATATTATTTCAACCCTGCACTATATCTCTAGAATGGATAGAAGCAACAAAATAAGTGAGATACACTTCTGAATTGATAGGTACAAAAATGCTTTCTTTCCTCGCACCTTCAGTGGCTATTACAAAACAGGTGCGTGACACTGAGACACTCCTTGAGACTTAACATGCACATCACTTTCATCCTCCACGTTTGGAGTTTACTGCCTAGTGACGTCAAAATCAAAGTGAAAATGGCAGTAAGCCTTATTCAGAGCAGCATGAAAATATGTCCAATGAAAGCATTTTATAACATACTCAGGGTTGCTACAGACCTGGAGAACCTGGAGAGAGTCAGGGAAATTGAAAATGGCTCTGGAAAACCTGGAAAAGTCAGAGAAAATTATAACTTACCTGGAAATTTGCTTTCCCAAATCAAAATCTGTTTTCATTAAGTGGGCAGTACCATTTGGGGTAATTCCTGTGTACGTTGGCTTATTGCTTTTAGTACCCGGCCTAAATGAGGCAGTGGAACTCTAATTGGTCTTTATCAATTAATTATGTGCACCTAAAATTAAATTTCTGGTCCCATTTAATACAATCATTCTGAGGATGATGGAATATTGAATTCTCCTCAGTTTGTGTATGTAGAGGTAATTCCTTGCTAGCCACTCCCAAATCCTAATAACCTCCAGCATGAGTCACTTAAATCAAAAGTAATGAGCTACAGAATCTCTGGTCCATTGAGTTCCTTTATTTCAACTGGTTGAAATAAAGGCACTCAACCTCTAGTATTTTCAGTCATTATATCCCTGACTTTAGACCACTGCTCTTCAATGCCCACATTTGCCAACTCTAATAAATCAAATCTGTTTTGTATTGGATTCTAAATTCTTGTTTTATCTCCTTCTGCCTCAGTCTTCCCTCATTGTACTGTTTATCCATTGTCTCTAATTGTGCTTTGTGTGATGCAACCTTAAGTCTGACATCGGCTGTAACAAGATTGTGATCACTTCCACAGTCCGCCCATCTCCTGTTCCTTGTATCTAAAAGCAATCTTCTCCACTTTCTACTTATAGCAAAATAGTCAATCTGGTTGACCACTAAACCATTCGGTGGAATCCACGTCGTCTTATGACATAATTTGTGCGGGAACAAATTACCACCAATTACCAGTTCATGATCTCCACAGAAGTTAACGAATCTATTGCTATTTTCATTAATTTCCCCAATACCATGTTTCTCCATGGTTTTCTTCACTCCAGTATTATCAGTTCCAACCTTGGCATTTAGATCACCCATCACAATGATTGTCTTGCTTCTCAATAGATCTGGTTGCTATTTCTAATTGGTCATGAAATTTTATCTTTTCTTCATCCAAAGATTCTTCGGTAGGTTCGTAGCATTGTAGTATAGATATACTTCTTACCTTGGATTTAAATCTTGCTATAATTAATCTATCCGATATTGGCCTCCAGTCTGGAAGTCCATCTTTTGCTTTATCGATGATCAGCAGTGCCATGCCTACTTGCCTCTCTTCATTTTCCTTTTCCTTCCCTGAGCATATCAACGTGTTTCCCTCTTGTGTTGTTGTTTCCCCAAATCCATTACAGCTAGTTTCACTAAGGCCAAGAATATCTATTTTATAATCCTTTGATTTCCTTTCTAAACCGATTCGTGCCCTAAATTTCATGTCAGAAGTCTGTGCCGAAAAACCTTTCTGCCTAGTTTCATTTGTTGCGGAGTCTGTAATAAAAGTGAATTTAAGAGGAAGCAGTTTATTAGCCTACCTCCTCCTATCCTGCTGGTTGGGCTGCCACCTGTGTTCGCAGGCAACCGGTTTTCTTTTAGGGTTGTCTCCCTTAGCCTTTGAGATCCACACACTATCTACAAGGCAGCAGTTCCCACTCTATTTACCCCAAGTAGGAGGGGTCACCTCTTTTGTCAGATCCGCCAAAGGACCCCTTCTTTGCCTTCACTGCCATTGAGGTTTGCACTGTAACCCTGGCATGGAGCTAGTTTTGGTTCACCCTGGGTATTTTATTTCCCCGTAGTTGGGAAAGTTAACAAAAAAAATTAACTATTAAAAGTTAATGTTAATCTCTGTAAAAAGTATCTACACAGGTAAAAGTTACTATTCTGAAAAAGTAATTAATTAAAGTTAAAGTTAAAAAAAGTAACTTTTACGTTAAAAGTTACTTTTTCAGTTACTTTTAAAAAGTAACTATTAAAAGCTATATTTCGCAATTGGGATTAAATAAATACAAACTTCAAATTCAAGAAAATATTTTTTAACTTGAAAAGTCATCAAACTTTAGTTATATTCTCATTTCAAAATTTTTATCGGACGTCCCTCCCGGTCTACAAATTTTTGCAGTCACTCCACTCAACCCCGCTGACGACGGGATGTCACCGAGTAAGTTATGCATAAACTGGCACAATTTACTGATACGTTACTTTGAATGAACCCGTCCCCCTCATTACCCCTCATAGGTTTTTGGTGACCCCCTTTTTCGTGTTCAACTGTGTAGTATTGTGACACGATGTCGCTGAGTAAGGCATTCGTGCCCTCACAGACATGGTCCTAGAGTGGTCTTGTGTTTTCTCGTCTGAGGGTGCGCTCCTAAACATTGGGGGTCACTCCACTCAACCCCGCTTTTGTTTGGATATACACATTCTGTCTATTATGTCTGGGCCTATTTATTGCTTTCTTGCACAACTACCCAGCTATATTGTATTATTAGATACCGTTTTATTTTCCCCTTTGTCTGTTGGGCAAGATTTTCACCAAAATTAGAAGAAGAGGTTAAAAATTAACAAAAAAATTAACTGAAGTTAGTTTTGTATCAGTTAATGTAAAATTTTAACAATTAAAAATTACAAGTTAACTCTTATAAAAATTAATGGTTAAGTTAAATAGTTAACTAAATTTTTAACGATTAGTTTTATTCTTTAATTTTTTAAATCGTTAATCCCAACTATGCCCGGTAACCACCATGTCGGGTGAGCATTCCCCTATCCGCCACCTGGAGAGGTGCTCGATGGGAGACTAGCAACTCCAACCGAGGAACGAAATAGAGTTTGGTTTTATTTTGGTATTTCAATGGTGATATGTACATGGACACGTTAGTGATATTGAATTAAACCCTCAAGCATGACTTTAATTGCAAGTACTTTATCTATGCTTTGTACATTGTTCCCTAATATCCAGGATTTCGTGCATATGCTAACTGGAATATTTTGAGCACCCAAGTGGCTCTTTGAAATTATTCCAATGACATTGTTATTTTTTTTATTCAACAAACTACCTACTAAAAAGCTACCATCCTTAAGGTAGAAAATATGATTATAAAAAACTGCTGACTTAGTGAGATAATCACTTCTTTCTACCACAAGGTTCAGAAACTTGATTATTTTGTACCTTAGTGGAAAAACATTTTGCAGATATTCCTGAAATATGAAGGCGACCGAAAACTATTTTTTTTACAATACTAAATTTGCGGCCTCAATAATTTAAGAAAATTTCAAGCGCTGTGCAGAAGTAAACATTGGTACAATTAACGGCCCTCGCAAAGGGAGCTTTGTGAAGTAAAATACGTGAAGCAACATGAGGAAAAATCCTCCTGTTCCACCTCAGTCCAAGTATGCGCAAGTGGTGTAGCAGCCGATAAAATTTGAATTTGTCCTCCAGCCACTCAGTCTTTGAAATACAATTGAGTACTTTGTGTCCATGGTCATATTAAATTAAACATTTCTGCATAAACTTCACACCTACTGTTCATTTTGTACCTAAAAAGTACGTGAAATTCCATGACGAAACATCAACTTTAACGATTTTACATATACAACATTGTTTGTGATTTTATGTAGTCAGTAGAAAACCACAACTGCGATGACTTTTATATCATGGGTGTAAAGACAGAGGAGATGCTTTTATTGAAGGTTAATGTTTTATCTCGCCTTCAAGTTTCGGTCTCAGCTAGAGAGAGATGCAGAAATATGTTCTTGAAATGTCGCCACTTCTGCTATTGGTAGGTATGAAGGGGGCCGAGGTGTAGCGCTAGTGGTCATAACCCATTAGTTAGATTTGGATTTTTGTTTACTAAAATGTTTAAAAACCAACCTGTTTTCCATGAATTTCTCTACAATGCACATTGTTATCACCATATGGTGTGCATGCGTTAATGTGTAATGCTCTTATCCTTGCACTTTCTTTAAAATACCCACTTACGATAGAATGGAAATTTTAACCTGGAAAAATGAGAATTTTGGCCTGGAAAAGTACTGGAATTTCATAATTTCTGGTCTGTAGCAACCCTGCATACTTATTTTTTTAATATTACCACTGATCCTCATGTGCATTTCTTATTGGACATAAATTTCTGGTTGTAAGAATGAAATGAATGAATACAAAACTCGATTACTCTTTCATATAGTTAACATGATTTAATTCAGTTCCAGCTTGGTCCCAGGAGTTGCTACTTCCACCATCAGCTGCAAGAAGAGCCAGGAAAGCTCTATCTACTGTATTGCTACCTCGCTTGCATGCAACTCTTGTGGCTCCTACAGAGCGCGACAGCAGTCACAAGCTGAACAGGCGTGCTGGTGGTGCTGTTGGAGCTGATGTGTCTGGGAAGGAGGCCAAGAATAGTAAAGGTCCCAAAGATGAAGAAGAGACTCTAGTCATGAGGGTTCCAATAGCATTAGCTGCTGTCAAAATGTTGCAAAGATTGCCTTCTGACTTCATGGACCAAAATCTCTCAGGGTGAGGTTCAGATTGCTAATTATTATTTTGTTGTGTTTCTTCACAATATTGGATGGAGGCATATTATATCCAACTTAATAGCTGTCACTAGGGTGTGTAGCAGAGGGCGTTAAATTTCCAATCATGAAAAAAGGCTGAGTTGAAAGTGGCATAGATGTAAGAAAAATTACATAATTTCCGCTGCCGTATAGTATTACCCGGCTCCATTACCATTAACGATACAAAATAAACATTTGCATGACCAAATTTTGATTGTGATAGTGACGGGAAGGTGACAATGTAGATACGGCTCCGGTGGTTTGGGGCGGCAGCGTGCGGGAGGAGACCAGTCGGCACCCCGTGAACTGGGACACAGAGAGTTCGTTCGGTGCTCGCCGCAAGTGTGGAAGTCTCGCGGGAGACTTTTGCGTGAGTACCGCCGTTACAAGCGTACAGAGTTTTATCTCGGTGTAATCGCCTACTTGTTTTGATTTTACTGGCGGTCATTTATACTCAGCTGATCTCGACACGTGTTACCGGAAAAATGCCACGAGTTAAAATAACAATTAAGCAACATGCGGAAGCTTACAAAAACGAAAAGTTTTATGTAAGTGAATCCAATATTCTCATGTGTGGGATATGTAAGCTCAGATTGGACTGGAATAAAAAAGATACCTTAGAGAAGCATATTTTAACTAGTTCACATTTGGCTAAGAAAGTGTCTGTTGCTCAAGATCTGCAGGGAAGCAACAAGAGGCAAACCACTTTATTTGAGGCGAATGAAAATGCCAAGAAGACAAAAACAGAGAAACACGATTTCATACATGACACTCTGTCAGTGTGCCTCACGGCAAATATTCCGGTGCACAAATTAGGCCATCCGGCAGTGAGGGACTGCCTTTCAAAGTAAGCTAGCCTTAAAAGCAAAGCTACCAGCCTTCCGAGACGTTGGGCCTGACTGTTTCATAGATGGTTACATGTATTTTCATCGGCAGCTACTAGAGAGGTTGAGAGAGAACCCTGGTAGCTTCTGCGATGTTAAGCAAATATTTCTTTCCATCTGCCAAGAAAAAACTGAGTTTGGAAATGCTGCACTCCACACAATCTGGGCACCAGTTAGCAGCGTGGATGGATACAGAGAGGTTTTTCAGCCAGTACAATCTAGTTGTGACTGACAGACGCAACCGGCTGAAGGAAGAAAGTGTTGAAACTTGTTCTATGTTGATGTTCAACTAGTTTAAATGATATTCAGGCTACTAATCTCATATTTAATTATTTACTATATATGTATCTCATTCCTTACTTTATTATTGTCCTACCTCGTAATTACTTCAATTCCTATTTTGTCATGTAACTGCGTTTCACCACATTTTGTCATCATCAACTAATGATACAGTATGAAAATAAAGAAAAAAAATAGACGCTACAAAATACTATAAACTGAAATCGAAAATGCTATAAAATAAAAATGAAAGTGCTATATACACGTATCTCTATTTATACGTTTTCCCTTTTTGATCAACAGACAATACAATATCATAATCTGGTGGAACGATGCCATGCTGTCTCATTTTAACGTAAAGTGCCTTTCTTGTTATGATCACATTTTTAGTCCATGGTCCTATTAACAAAAATTATAATAAATAGGCTATTACTGTTGATGAAAACATCATTCATATGATGCCATACAGAAGAAGTTTTCATATAACTTACATTTATAAATAACATGCGTGTGAAGATAGATTAATATCCCTTGAGAATCTCGCTCGATCCTCGAAAGACGTGCTCTATTTTCCTTCGTAATTTGTACGAGTTTACGGCTGTGACTGCGAATAACTGATTGTTGAAATCATTATGGAATTCATTTTTTTGTGGCAATATAACAACTGTGAAGAAGCTGTTGAGGCAGTGGAGAAACAAATTATTGTTATAATTGATAATTCAATTGATTAGACTATCATTGTGACTCTTATTTTATCATTAATCTTTGCTTCAACAACCTTATATAGATGTGCAGAGTTGGCACCTCCAAAATCAAAAGTTCAAAAAAAAATTTCAAGCATTACGTACAGTTTGAGGAATCTTGAGTACCTAATATTTAGTCCTTCAGGGAAAAGTTTTTTTTCCTTTCAAACGGGATGCATGCGGAGTTACATGCAGGATGATACATTATAATTGTAATGACAAGATTTATGTACTTCATTACATGGTATTGTTACAGAAGGCTATAATAATCGATACTAGGAACTCTGTAGTAGAAAAGGTGGGAGATCTTAAAAATTTTCATTTAGATGAGCAGAGGGCTGCACATGAAAGGGGTTTTTATAATCTACTCTCCAGGAGAATTTTACTTTTAAGTGGCAAATACTGTTTTATTTCCAAAATCAATGTGTATTAGTAGAAGATAGAACCATCCATCAATAGTGAGATCATCTCCTAATTCTCCAGAACGAAGGGGCATGGGTCTCTGCAGCTCTCCTGTGTATAAAAAAATAACGTAACATTGTTTTAATGCATTTTGGATGAACAAATATAAGGTTTGCATTGCGTGCTTAGGTGAAGTAACAAAATGGTGGACAAAAAAAATTTCACCACTTTTGGCTAGAAAATAACCCCACCTTTTGCATGTCCCTACGTATGAGTCTCGAACTTATGATCTCTGGATTACTAGTCAGGTACATTACCCCTCAACCACTCAATCTAAAGGGAGCTTTTCAATGATTCATGTTCAATGTAGAAAATATTCAAGCCCAATTTTTGTTTAAACTATTGGATGTACAACCCCAAAAGGGAGAGAATTTTTAAATTACTAACAGAGGACTATGTACCTGCCTGCAAACTTTTGTCTACCTCTTGGACCCCATTAACCTTTATCTGCCGTATTTAAATCCCAGTGTTTTCGCCTAGATGCCAGATTTAAATGGACGCATACCTGGAGCCGGGATGCTTTTGGCACTCATGGCTTGCACCGAAAACATTTAAAGGGACTTTTCGGGCACGCTAGACGATTTAAGGTTAATGGACACTCCCCTTGTCAGTAACAAATTTCCCTGGTAGCATCATCTTCCTATTTGTGCCTCATTGTGAATTAATTGCTAATTTCTGCTGAATCATTTTTTATTTGTGCTCTAATAATGCATTTATAACACATGTATGTTTGTGTTACTGTGATATTTAAAGTATGGATTACAAGAGGTTGTTTGTCTTTGAATTCATGCTCCATTTGTGCATAAAACTTATTCATTTTGTGTCTCCTTTTATTTTTCAGAGTTTTGTTGAAGGTGTTAGCATTTCTCAAGTGTCGCCTGGAGTCTGTGAGGAGAGTTGCCAGGGATACTCTGGTGGACATTGGAGTGGCCCTTGGTCCCAGTTACCTGCCTACCATTATCCAAGAGATGTCATCCCTTCCTACCAGGGGTTATGCTTTCCATGTCCTTGCCTTCACATCTCATGCACTTCTGGTTTCCCTTGTACCTCTCATGGAACAAGGCGATATGGACAAATGCCTTCATGACTTTGTGGGGGTGTGTATCCCTTGTTAATTTATCACTTGCTAGTTTGATTTAAGTATAGATTAAAAAAGACATTTATTATTGTAAAGGTTAATACCAATGTAATCCATGATAAGTATTCCAAAATTTTGGAGAACATGGCTTACATTAATATTTTTACTTGATGTAGGCCAAAGTCAAAGAACTGCGGAACTGGCCGCGCAGTAACTTTAACGGAGTCACCCGCTAGTGGTCACACAATTGGTGTAGGCCATTTTTTGTCCATATTAATTTATGATCTCCCAGTCCTTGTCTATATTAGGGCCAGGAAATTTACTGTATGCTAATTCCCATACGACACATTCATTCCTCTGAAGTCAATTTGATGCTATTGGAGTTGCATCATCGTAATCAAGATAGCACTGATAGTTGGTGTGCTTCCTCTTCTCCTTTGTAGTTTCTCAGTTAACTTCTTTCTTGAGTCTCCTGCTCAAAAGATCTCTTCATTGGTAAATTGCTCCATTGATTTAGTGTTAGTCACTCTTCTGCAGTACTTCAATTCTGTAGATCATTGTTGCTACAAGCATTATTTCCTGTTTAAGAACCTTAGTACATATTAGTGCTAACAACCATTTTCATGGACCTGCTAAAATTATGAATACCTTTTAATTTCAGTATACTTTCCTATCCACATTGAGGTTATGTAACTCAACTTATTTATAAAGTATGTTTGCCTGGATTGACCAATCAAGCCCATCCATTTGTATGGGTGTCCCATCCCCATGTGATACCGTGCCATCTTATTGTGTCAGCTGGGGCACCTCATTTTGACTATTGGAGGTAGGGTTGGTATGATGGCAAGAGTACTGGCTTCCCTTCCTGAGAGGACTTGGGTTCAAATCCTGACAGTGACAAAGATTTTTGGAGGAAATGTTGATCCCAGCTTAATTTGTGTGAAGAGCACTCAAGTGCAGTAATTTGTCCATTGGATGGGACATCAAACTGTTGTCCGCTTGGTGCCTTTCTTTAAAGAGTAGGTCAGTGTTGGCATATCGCTGTCCACCCTTCCTCTATTTCTAAGTTTAAATAAGCTGCTAAGAACTGAAATTCTGTGCCTAATTGTTAGGATTGTGTATATTTATATATTATATCCTTTTAACTTTGACCATGATGAATTTCCTGGCCTGAAAATTCAAATATTCTTTGCAATTTTTACTGAATTAATGAAGATATGCATAGTTTGACTTGCTAAATTTATAACCCTTCAGGAACTCTGTGGGCAACAGAAAATGCTTTTTAATTATATGAACAGTTCTTACGTAACATACATCTTTTCTAGATTTGTAAAGCTGATTTGTTTGGAATAACATCTGAAGAAAAAGAAGTGACAAAAATTACTGCAAAAGTTTACGAAGCCCGCTCCCATAAGAGCTATGATACCTTCTACTTAATAGCTAAAGTGATTTCAGAGCGATGCCTCATTGATCTCATACAGCCTTTGAAAGAGGTAAGATAATCTTAGTGTGTTGTATTTATTACTGTGATATTTTGCCTTGGATTTCATTAATCACTAGTAACGTGGTCAGGATTCAATTAAATCCATAGATTTGAGATTCGATTGAATCCTTCCAAAATAGATTCGAACCCTGGTTGTGCCGGTGACATTTGTGCTATGTTGCGGAAAACATGGAAAAATCTCACCTCGGAGTCGTATTATCTCGATGTCTTTTCACTACAAAAGTGTTGCTAATTTGCATGAAAATTCATTAAGCCATAAATTTGGACATATGCGGAGATTTCATGGTAATTAATTACAGAAAGCTTCATTTAAAATTTAGCAAACCACCCATGTCCATACCACTCTCATAACCTCCCAATGCTTCATTTTCAAAGTCGATACACTCACTACAGATCGTTATGCCTGCTGTTTTTATTACCTATATGTTCGACCGAAAGGCCGAACATTTTCCTTTTTGTCTTTGGAAAATGAAAGCTCTTTTTTCACGCCGCAGAAGTTGTGACATTTTCTCCTTGTCATTTTTGTTGCTCTGTCGTGGCGTGGTTTTGTGCAGCGAATATAAGGCGATGCATTTTAAGCAGAATCCTACATCATGACTGTTCAGTAAAATTAAGCCTGATCCTTTCTAAGTGGTTATTTGGTTTAATAATGAATTAAAGTTTTGAAAATGAGCAATATTGAGCTGGGTTAATAGACTGAAATGAATGAAAGATTTCAGGTTTTCCCAGTGAATAGAGTGAAGAAAGTCTTCTCGAGATTCCATCTGGGTTGGTAGGTCCATGACCAACGTTTGTGGCCACTTACACTGCTGCTGTCCTCAGGGTGATGAGTTCCTGATAACTGGAACTGTCGTAACTGTATATGTAGCTGTCATGTGAGACAGGACGCAACACGGTGACCAGGCTGAAAAAATAAGATTGCTGTATCTGCCTGAAACAACCAGAGAAGTCGGCAATTGCAGAACACAGCCTCATCCCATTGGGTCAACTTCGACAATACGAAAATATTTTGCTGAACCACTGGCTATTGGGATTGTTTGGTTAAACAGGCAATTGAAATTAGACTGGAATCGAAAAAAACTCAACTAGGACAGTGGTTTCCACCTACTGTCCATGCAAAAAGTCGAGATACCAGAGTTTGAGATGTTATATCTCATTAACCAATAAACCTATTGCAACGCAGTGAACTGCATATCAAAGGTAATTTATATGTCCGTCCAACTGTTCTACTTTGTGATTTTTTAGTAGTTTAAATATTTTTTATGTGAGCTTGTATGAAAAAAGGCACGCTTTTTGCCAGTACAAAAATGGTAGCACCACTTCATACATTAATAACTTAGAAACTTACCGCTGTATTCACAAGGAATTGTATATAGGTATAAACAAGACTATTAAGAGTAAGAATATTGAAGTAGAATGTCGTAAAAATATAAATACTATCTGATAAAGTTTACTGCTTTAGAATATGCTATTTTCGTTACTTGAAGGCATACGAGATATTTTAAAGTATCGTTGGCAGTGGATAAAAGCCCATATGGCGAATATATGAACAAAACCATTCGTGTATTACCCTTCTATTTTATTTTTATTTATCTTTCATTTTGCTCCATTTTGCTCGCCGAGCCAGTGGAGTGGCGACAGGGGAAGGAGGGAGCATGTTGCCATTTCCTCACGGGCCGAAACAGTGGTCATTTAAATAGATATTTTTCAAGGAATATGGAAGCTTATTATTGTATCGTACGCCGCACTGTCCTGCGCAATGAAATGTTCATCAGTTTGATATATGGTGTGTATCCTCACTGCCGATGTGCAAACTAATGACACGTTTCCATACTCCTGATGGGGTTTTGATTCCTCCTCGCCATCCATATACCTCTTGAATATGTCCACGGTAAATGGAATAATTATTCTGCGTTTGGTTAAATATGTTTTCCACCTAGCCATACTTCAACGAATGGTGCTGTGAGCACCAAGTTTCGTCAGTGTAAAATATTTTTTAGCCAATGCGCCATAAATATCGAACTCTTCGTAGAAAAGCATGTCGAGTTTCTGCAACCATAACTGACTCCATAATAACCGGCTTCCTGTCCAACTTTTTGTACCGAAAACCGAGATCAATAAGGATAGATCTCAATTTATTGATAGATTTTAGTGGGAAATCTGGCATGGAGTTAACCAACTTATCTTTTAAACTCTCCAGGGTCGGATACATACTCTTTTAATAAAACTAGTGGATTGTTCTCGTTACGACCCCCAAAGTGGAGTCGTCCATGTATATTTTTGGTCATCCTAACGTCACTTTTTTCTCTGGTGAGGGGTTATTCACAACATTATTTTCTTTATCACTCCTCTTATCCCTGGATACAATCCTTTTCATGGATGCCAAACTAATTCCCAAGCAATCCGCAGCTGTTTGATAAACGGGAAACCAACTGTCTCCCTTCTTCCTACCTTCGCAGCGGAAGAAAAAAATTGTACTGAAAACCATACGGGCCTCGGAAAAACATGTTCTCGGATACATTGTGCACCTCTTGAGGGTCTCTTTGCCAATACTATTCATCGGTTTCTTGCCTCTCCAGGAAATGAGTAAGTAGGAGTAGGAACCCGCGGGAATTCATGACTCACATGAGGTACGGTGGCAACACTGTGTAACTTTCTCCTTCTTCCCCCGGTAGGCATCAGTGCTGGGTGAAGCTATCTCAGAGCATTAAAATGAATGAAAAATAAAAATCGAAATAAAATAGAAGGGTTATACACGAATGGTTATGTTCATATATTCGCTGTATGGGCTTTCATCTGCTCGCCAACGATACTTTAAAATATCTCGTATGTTTTCAAATAACGAACATAGCATATTCTAAAGCAATAAACTTTATCTGATATTATTTATATTTTTACAACATTCTACTTGAATATTCTTGCTCTTAATAGTCTTGTATTTACCTATAAAAAATTATTGTGAATACAGTGGTAAGTTTCTAATTTATTAACATATGAAGTGGTGCTACCGTTTTTGTACAGGCAAAAAGTGTGCCTTTTTTCATACTAGCTCACATAAAAAATATTTAAACAGTACTAAAAAATCACAAAGTAGTACAGTTGGACGGACATATATATTACCTTTGATATTCAGTTTACTGTGTTGCAATAGGTTTATTGGTTAATGAGATATAACATCTCAAACTCGGATATCCCGATTTTTTGCATGGACAGTAAGCCACACCTGGGAACCGATACTGAATTCAATAGCAGCATAGTGGGAACGCGGAGCCAATCAGAAGAAAGTACGGGAAAATGGCTTGGCACCTGCCCTCTCATGATAGCTATAAAGTTTCGACAGTTCCGATCATTAGCAACTCATCATCCTGAGGACGACAGCAGTGTAAGCAGCCGAAAAGTTGGTCAAGGAACTCCCAACCCGGATGGAATCCTGAGAAGACTTTTTTGACTGGAATTAATGTTTATGTAACCAAAGGTTAACAGAATAGTGAGGTTATTGTCTCATTATCAGGATATAAGATTTGAAATCAGACCTGTAGATTGACATTTGTGGGAGTCACAGTTTTAAACTGCATTGAATTCAGATGTGTATTCAATTATCCCTCTCATAAAATTTAGGAATATTAAGACCTAATATTTTACTCCTCCTTAGTAACAAAAGTTAAGAGAATCAAAACCAATTGGGTCACGAGTACTCATCTAAGGCCATTTGTTTTCAATTGCCCAATAGTGAAATTAGGTTTCACTTTTCTCTGAAAAATGTCGTCGATAAAGTCACGATTTTCATCACGTGCAGCAATATCATATTTTCCGCAATGGCATTTCTAAAGTCACTAATGCACTTCGGAAGCATGTAAAAATAAAGTTCAAGCCTGAAATTTGAACAAAATATAATCACGGAATTTGAAATGCCTTCTACGTAAACACCTTTGGTCTGCTCTAATATAAGTATTTTTAAAGACAGTCGTCAGTACTCCTGGTGATTTGGTTAAAAAAAATAAATTCTGACTGACAAAAAATGCTCCATTTCATAAGCAAAAATTAACTAGTTACTTGTGTTTACTTAGCCTTCTTTAGCATTCTAAATTTAAGAATTAAGAAATAACATTGTGAAACAAATTGATGCTTAGTGGTATATATGTTAAAAAGCTAAATTATTGGATCTGTGTTTGAGGGTAATAGAGCTACTAAGTGATCAAATATTGGCAAGAAAATTAAAAATGAACATTGTGTTTTATGCATGTATGCATTGGAAATGAAAAGGAACTATGATTCATTATTTGGTGAAAGAAAGATTCTTATTTGAGATGTGAGACTTGTTAAAAAACTAGATATAATGGATATGGGATTCGGATTCAGTAAAGTTTGGATTCAACATATCACTAATAATCACTGTTAAAGTGACGCGTGACAGAAAATTTTCATGATTTTTTAAATCTCATTGATATGCATTGGTGTTTATTCAGCTAGGTTTTGCTGAGTTTTGAGCTACGTGAGTTTGAGAGAACTACAAACTCACTTAGCTGTTACTACACACTAGCTCTCACCTATTGTTTCATGATCTTACAAAATTTATTTTTTTTAAATAATTGAATTTCAGGAAGTGTCAGCTGATATTAGATTATTAAAGCTGAGGGTTATCAATCAGTCCTCTGGCAGCATAAAAACCTTACACTCATTTGTATCCTCCCATGTAATCCACTTCTCCCTTTTCATTCTGCTGCCAAGTGCATACTTAATTTTTCTGTGTTTAGTTTGATTGAATAGGGTGAGCTATGTTTAGTCATGTCTTTGTGCTAGCACTATATAGGCAAGCAGGCTTACATCATTTTCTTGCTTTAGTATCATCATTCCGAGAATCAATCCGAAGATTGGTTGGCAGTCGCTCTCCAATCCAATCTCCTCTCTGCCAACTGCTTCATTCCTACATAATTTCTCACTTTGACGACCTTCAGGATTTGCCTGAGGTAATCCATTCTTGATCTTTATCTGTAATATTTCCCATTCATTACTCCTCCTGATATGGTTTCATAATAGGTTGTTTTGTAACAAAATTTGAACTAAAAAATCATTTACATTCCCCATTTCTGAGCAGCTACTGTCTTAATTTCTGATTAAATTGGAAGAAGAAAGTAAACCAAATGGAACAAAATGGAAAGAATCCAAAAAGGGTCAGTGGTTAATTTAATTTAGGTAAGGTTAATGTTAAAGATTTGAAAACCACTGGAGCATCAGTTAAGCTTTGTCACTGGTGTTTAGACTGGTAGCCCAATTTTAATTCCCAAGTATCATAACTCTGTAGTTCCAGAACTAAAGGTTTTACTGTAGCACCTGAAGGGAGGTGTAAAAATCTAAAAAGATTCATTTTGGAAGTCTTTCATTTTCCTTTTAAAACTATGATTATGGACAATTGGTCTTGTTTTTCAGGTTTTGGATCAGACTCATTCCTTTAAGTTTGTTAAAATCACCAAGGAATGCCTATCCCGCGTGGTCAAAGGGTTCGTGGAAAATAAATTCCTTTCTCCTGCCTCACTTATGGCCTTTTCCTTTGGCCTACTGTCAAAGAGCATCACTGCCTTATGGCCCTCTTCTCCAAAGAAACATGATAAGCAGGTAGCTAGGCGAACAGCAGGTGCTTACGCCGGTGTAAATGGCAAGGTAAGCATGCCTTTAGAGGTCCCACCGGATCCCTTTCTCATTCCAAAAGAGCCGAGGAAAGTTCGCAGCAAAGTGTCTGGAGCAGTGGACCGAGTAGGCGCCCAGGCCAATGCCCATGCATTGCTGGAGTTCGGACTGCAACTGTTGCATTTGCTTCTCAAGAAAGAGCAGATACGATGGAGGAAAGGGGTTGGTGTTGGAGATTTGGTGACGGCATCTGATGAGTCCCAAGTCATGGAAGTCTGTGCTGATGAAGGCAAGGAAAAGTGTGAAGTGGATACAGCCATGTTGGACCCATTGGTTCCAATCGTCTGCGAGTGTTTGGAATCTAAGCATGCCAAGGTGAGGCACTTGCAGAATGTTTTTTTCTATTTCCATTTACATACCAGGGTTGCGATCATGATTCTCCATAACATGTGCTCTAGGGTGGGCCAAAATTTCCGGAACTTAAGTATTTTTTTTTATTTAATTGATCTCGAAGCTTAATTTTTTTTTCCTTTTAATGCATTTATTATGTATACAAAAATTGGAGTCAATCAACTCCCGGTAACCCAACTCCCAAGCCGTAGGGGTGCCAAACTTGCAATTTTGGAGGGGAAGAAATTTTTTTTTATATACTGATACAAATTGTTGCTAAATATAAATTAAAAATAAAAATTAGCTAAATAATCAAAAAAGAAATATTGCCAGCCCCTGATGGCTAGGCAACTTACAGGTCATGCTTAGGAGTTCATAAACTTTTGCAAGTATTTCCTAAATTACTCCATATACTTTGGCTTTTCCATCCTGTAAATATACAGTATGATAAAATTAAAATTGAATAATTCATATTTCAATTACAGTGAACTCTCGATTATTTGAGCTGATGTTGGTGAGAGGATGCACGGATAATTCGAAAACACGAATAATCCAAACTTTAACTTTTACTTCTTATAATTTTCATGATAGATGTAAAAATAATTATGTACTATCATTTGTGCACATAGTCCGTTATTTTATGTTGTTTCATGGACTCTATGAGAGTTTTCTTCACTCGATCGCATATCTTTTTAGCAGCGATAATGCCATTGTAGTCGTATTTCCACTGCTCCATATACTGTAGCAATCCATCTGCGAAGTTGAGTGCCTGGCTGTGACTCATGCATTTGATGCTCCCCTCGTCTTCATCCCCGCTACTTCAATTCTCCCTACTCCATTCCTCTCCCCCTTGTCCAATCGCGGCATAAAAAATATTACTGGAAACCCAGGTCACTTGCGTCCATCTTTAACCATTCTTCTTAGTTCTCCGCATCAACATTTTCGAATCCTTATATGGTTTTCACTAAACCCCCAACTCGGAGTCGTTCACTTCAGTTTCTGAAAATCCCTGGAAATCACCTTTGAGGTTAAACAAAAGTTTCCTCCTTTACTTAAACAAAAGTTTCCTTCCATAATGAACTAGTGGAACAGGTTTCACTGAGGACCAGGCCTGTGATATACCATGAATTGCATCCATCATTGTCATTTTCTTCCAAAATTTCAATAAATTGTCATCTTCATTGGCTAGCATCCCGAGAAGACAAACAAAATTCTTTTTCAATGACGCCGTGATCCATTGGCTGAAGTATGGAAGTGACGCTTGGGGGTAAAAACTGAGTGGCAATTAAACCATCATCGAATGTTAGTGTTCTTACATTCGGATGGGAAGGGGCATTCGTCGAGTTTTCGCTTCGCTGCACTGTTTCGAGAGGCTTGTTATGTTACCGATTGCTTTGACGAACTCTTATGGGTTCTACATGATTCTCAGAAGTTATGTTGACCATCACAGGGTGCTCGCTCATATTTGGGTCTTTCTTTTGTCCGTTATCTTTTTCCTGCTGAGCTGTAGGATTTCTCTCTCCCAGGCACATTGGCCGTGGGAGTTTCCCATTCTCTTTCTAAGTAAATGAGGGTCCATGGTTTTCCTCTAGCTTCACGATAGTGCTTCTAGAGTATCGCATTACCCACACCTGCTAGATTTATTGCCCATTGGATTTTTTTACCGTTATTTTTTTCTCGATGTGTCGTTCTACTTCATGCTTTTCTTCTACTGTGCTAGCCATTTGAGTTTGATTTTTTGCATTTCCTCTTGCTCATTTTTTGACCCTTTGCTTACTGTCTGTCTTTCTCAATTTTATGGAGAGTATAGTGTGATAAATTCAGTGGACTTAGTGCACAAGCTCTCAAAGAAGAAAATCACCATAAGTGCATCCTAGTGTCCCTTGGCATAAACAATCTTTTTACCAACGTGGATACAAAGGAAGCTGTGAACTTGGCAGAGGACATCCTCCTTCAAAAATCTCTTCCTGCACCCATTGTCTGTGAGCTGAGCTGTGTCTCCTACTCAACTTATGTGTCTCCCAGAACTATTTCTTATTCCTCACCCTTATCTCCGCTCTTGGCGGATATTTATATGGACTCTTTCGAGAAAGACCTATTCTCTTCTGCCCATCCTCTCACCAAGTACGTGGTTTGTTGGCATATATATGTGGTCGTTTTCTGTGTCTGGTCAGGTAGACTTGTTTCTCTCTCACTTAAACTCACGGAAAGTCAATTAAGTATTTTCAATGGAAAAGGAAGAAAACGGATCCCTGAATTGTCGAGATATTTCCATCTCAAGAGCGATTAGAATATTCTGTGTTTAGGAAAGACAATTATACCGACCAGGTAATTCATGCTAATTCCAGACACTGTTTTTCCCAAATACTTTCTGCTTTTCATTCTATGATTCATAGACTGGTTTCCATCCCCAATGTCAGAATTCAATGTTCAAAAGTAACTGAAAACAATTAAAATATGTAATTGCTACTAATAACAGCTACTCTGAAAGGTTAATCAATAAACTCTACCAGAATAAATTGTTAAAATTAGCCAGAAGTAAGATCTATGGACCTCACCGAAGTGAAGATTCTAGTGCTGAATGGAGACATTTCCTCTACTTGGGCCCTCTATCTGTTAAAATTTCCAGGAAAATCCCAAAAGACCGAATTAAAGTTGCCTTTTACAATAAACAGTGCCTGAGCAATTTGGTATCACACACCAAGAACCGAATTCCTTTAAGGGAAAAAAGTGGAGTTTATATATTGAAATGTGAATGTGTGGCAACTTATATTGGCCGGACAGGACAAAATTTTAGAGAACGCATTAAAGAACATGAAGCGTGTGCTAGAAATAAGGACCCATCGTCTGTCTTTGCCAAACCTTTACTTGAAGATAGGGTTACCATACGTCCTCATTTATGCGGACATGTCCATTTTTTCGACTTCTAATGAAGCGTCTGCATACATTTTTACGACTTCTGCTAATGTCCGCATTTTACATTTTTGGGAAGATCTTTTGGTTTTTTATTTCACCTCGTAAAACCAAATGGTTATACATGTATATTTTTATGTCAATTATTGAATTATACAGTCAATGATCTGTTAGGGTGCTTTCGATTTAGGGCTATAGCCAGCGATAGACGGCGGTGGTTGTGGCAGGGGTTGGGGAGATGGCAGCTGTGGGGGGGAGGGAGGGGTGCACCATGGAATATATCTATTTGAAAGTATATAATTGAACGAATAATGTTTCATTTGGCAGTACTAAGAGCATGTTGATCAATTCCGTTGAGGGAGTCCGCATTTTGGGGTTTCAAAATATGGTAACCCTACTAAAAGAAAAACACCAAAGTGACTTTGAACCGGAGATCCTGCACCTGGAAAAGAAAGGACTGAGGCTGGATGCGTTGGAGCAAATGGAAATTTTGAAAAGTGTCTGTTGCAACGAAATGATCGTTAACGAATTTTTGTTCACCTCCCACTCCCCTCTTCTTGACCTCCCACTCTTCCACAGTTAGGCTCCATATGGGGGGCATCTCCTCACGTAATCTTATCTCTCCCACCCACGCTGGAGTAGAGTGTGGTCACAGAGTTATCTCTGGAGCTCCCACTCGACCCGTAGGCATGTAAAACCCTCCCCCCATCCCCACACCTTCTAGATCTCTTGGTCATCTCCAAGACCTCCTGTCTCCCTCTCCCTAATCTCCACAGTACAAACCATTACCCCCCACCTCACACCTACCACCTAGGGAAGTGGCCCTTCCCAACGTTTAAACGGCTAATTCCCGACTCCTCCCTCTGCACCCTAACCTCCCCCAACTTTGAGTGACTATATATTCTTGGGCTTCTTCTTCTTATGTACATGATGATGACGAGCTTCGTTAAAACCTAGGTCGTATTTTTTTAATAAATCTGTGGAAAAACTAAGTTATACTTTTCATTTACATTCTTAAGATAGGGTGGTTAATTTAGATAACCATTGTTGTGTGGTAGTGGCTATTGTCAGTAAGATAGAGTTGATTTCTTCTATATTGCATGCTGTGTTGACATGTATTATGGTGATGTTCGTGATATTTTAGTGTGAATAAGTTAGGGTATGATTTGGCATATGTCACTTTCTAGAATTATGATTCATGGGAGAGTCAATATGTTGTATTTTATGAAATATGGTTTACACGACGTTCTATTTGAAATTTAAGGCAGTGTTTGCTCCTTATATTTACTATTTGTTATTGTTTAGCTATAATATGTATCATAAAGTTCATCATAATATTTATAATTTTTTAAATAATTAATTTTTAGTTGAAAGTAACTTATATTTTTTTGTTAATTTATTTAGATTACTAATATTGAATTCCATATTTTTTTCTAGTTAACTACGCTAGCCTTGAATTGTTTTCGATTGATGGTTAGAATGGACTTACCTTCCATGGAGGACCACATAGTGAAAGCTGCTTCATCTGTGTATTCCATTTTGCATAAGTATGCTGGGGCTACATCCGGTGATAATTATAATTTGGCTGTTTCAGCATTCAAGGTAATTACTAGACAGCATTTGAGCATTACTCTATAAACTATTTTCCTATTACACTCTGGTGAATTGCTACTATTTGTCCATAAGGTATTAAAAGGGTATAGATTCATGTATGGGAATATTTAGCATGTAAACAATTTCTAATACAAAGTACAGTAGATCCCCTTGTTATGATGGTAATCTGTTCCATAGGACCATTCGTAATGTGAATTCCATCATAATGAACCAGTATATTACTGGACGAGGGATTGGCTTGGCTACATCAACACCACAGTGCATTCAGTGGGATACAATAGAGTATAGGTATGAAATGTGCTGGAATAAAATGATTTAAAATGTTATTTAACAAATATTTTAACTTTAATAAAATGTTGTAAATTGTCAACACATCGAATTTCATTGCATGAATACTCAAGATGTATCACCTCGCCCCTGTACTCACTGTCTTACTGCGAGCCAATCTCAGGAACTTAATTTTTAACCGAATTTTCAACGGGCGGATTAAGTGGGGGGGCGGCCCCCAGTTGTCTAAACAGACAGTATCCTCGATGTTTGCAATTGTACTTTTGTAGGCCTTTTAATGAAGTGTTGTGAAAGCATTGGTGCCGTAACGGAATAGTTATAGTTATTAAACTATTTATGCAGACCTATATACACCTATTTACTATGTATGCAGAGAATCGTGCTGCGAGTTTGGGCAGTTGAGCTGTAGTGCGTCTGCAAGAGGGGAATATATTCTCCACGCCCTCCTTCAGCATTGCCTACTATGTGACACCCTCCGCTCTCGTGCTCGTCGCGACATGTCAGTTGCTCTAGCGATTGTATTGTTTCAGTTGTAGTGAGTGACAAGCTCAAGAGTTCTTCACATGTTTAGGACCCTGCATCCTTTTTCCTTTATTCTGTGATATACCTGACGTGCAGATCAACCTTTCAGTCAGAGATGGTAAGTTCAGTCGGTTAATTACAACAACATAACTTATTTGCGCTTTCTCGCGCTCGCTATTAGGGTCAGACGGCCGGCTTCAAGCTCGGGCCCACATTAGCCTCCCTTGCTATTTATCTGCTTTTTGATCAAGGAATTGAACACCCACCTATTTACTGGACTTTCATTTTCATTGTGTTATCATAGAAATGCTGTAAGAGGTCCACCCACCGTACTTTTGTTCCCTTTTCTTTTGATAGCAGTAAAATTGAGGACTGTCTAAGTAAAGCCAAATAATTTTTAAGTATTACGCTATAGGGTGAGAAAAAGACATGCTTATAATGTTTTTTTGCAACTCGTCGCAGAAGGACGTTTACTTTTGTAAGGTTTACTTTTGTTTACAGGCATTTTCTTCTAGTAGGCCTGGCACAAAGCAGAAAACTAATAGTGCCTCTGCGTACCTTCGAAGCTTTTTCTTTTGCGTCCAACAACAAAAGACGCCAGAAGCAGCAGGAGGAAATACACAATTGCTAACACCATGCCTTCATGCTGCACAACTGGCAATGAGACTCAAGCTGAGTCCATGGTCCTTTTACAATCCCCTCCACGTAGCCACGAAACATCGACTGAATCTTCAATTTCTTCACTTCCTTTGGCTGAAAATTTCAACTGTGACATAGGTCTCTTCATGGGCAAGGGCCTAGCCATGTTGAAACACCGGTTCCCATCAGAACACCAAAGTTAAGCAACGTTGGGCCCGGACAGTGGTTGGGTGGGTGACCCTCCTCCATACCTGCACCAGGCATGGATGGAGAGGCGATACTCCCTCCAGACCACCGGGAGGCCGGTGGGAGATATACCCAGACCGGGAAAGTTAGAGGGAGGACACCCTCCATACCTGGTACTGGGGTGAGGCAGGGGGAGGCCAACCCTCCATACCTCTACCGTGGTGCTCTTGTCCCCTGTCTGCAAGTGGCAGACAGGCATGGGGTTGGCACAATGGACCAAGAAAGGTCTAAGTGTCCGGGTCCTGACGAAGGCCCCCCCAATAACAATCTAACAATCTAGGTCTCTTCATTGTACCAGGAAAGGAAAGACCTGATGATAGGAAAATAGCAGATTTTTTGGAAAGCCCTTGGACATCCACAAGTGACTACAAGTATCCCTTTTCAACTCATAGGAAGGGAACTGCGGAAGAGCGTCGTTACGTGAGGATAGAACATCTTGAAAAGTATTCTTGGCTTGTGGTTTCTCCCTCAATGAATGGACGTTTTTGTAGGCATTGCCCTTTTTTCCCAATTAACGGCAGCTAGCGATACAAATTTGCAGTAAAAATCCCTCGTTACAGAGCTGTTACAGAAGTTTTCGAAACTGCTAGGGAAACTAGGTGATTGTGAAAACCACCAAAAACCACCAACCCACAGTCTATCACAAAGGTGCAGTGCTGTTGGCCCAGAATTTTCTGGAAAAATACAAAAAACCTGAAAATCAAATCACAAGCTAACTGGATGGCTACAGAAGGGAGAAAATCTACGAAAATAGAGAAAATCTGAAGCTGATACTTAAAAATGTGATTTTTCTTGGTCGTCAGAACATACCATTCAGAGTTCATCGTGACGACGCGACGGTGCATTATCATTGGAAGAGCCCTTGACGAATGACGGTAACTTCCGAGCATTACTGCGTTTTCATTGCTAGGTATTATAAAAAATTATAAAAATATTAAAGGAAAATAGTATTTCCTGAATATGCACTTATATTTTTATTTCATTCCAACCAATTTTCATTTTGTACGGCATTTAAGAAGATTTCTTTCAAGGAGTTCGAAATCCTTGTGTAGGTTGATGGATGGGAAGATGCAGGTCTTCCACGTTTTGCACCGCGTTGGTCTGTTCTATGGATGACAGTTTCGTAGGCGTTGTAGTCTGCTTCTTCTGGTCGGTGAAGTGAAGGTGCAGCCATTCATCGTCTTATATATCTCAAGCATTAGACCTGACTCCAATGGGTGAGATATATAAGACGACAAATGGCTGCACCTTCACTTCACTGACCTGAAGAAGCCGACTGAAACGCCGCCGAAACTGTCGTCCAAGGAAACATGGACCAACGCGGTGTAAAACCCGGAAGACACTTCACTTCTTCACAAGAATGGCATTCTTTACATCGTTTTTTTTACGTTTTTCAAATGTGATTAGATAGCTTTACTCAATAATTAATCACATCTCTTATATATAATAAAGCTACACCAAAACTACATTCCAAGTGCTTCATTTCTTTTTAATTTCCGAGGGAAGTCCACCTGGACCTCCATTTAGTTGAGAGGTTTTGCATACCCCCAGGCGCCGTGGGAAGTAGTGACCCCCCCCCCCAAAACAACGACCTTAATCCGCCCCTGATTTTCAAGCAGTGGGAAGAGAACATGGAATAAAAATTATTCTCCTCTCATTATACCTCTGCTTACTACTTAGCATCTTCAATTAAGCATATTTCTTTTGATCTCATGCTATCATCTCTTCGTCACAATTACCTCAATGATACCTGAAGAAACACATACGTAGAAAGTGGTGTTGCAAGGTTATTAAAATTATATATGCAAAATTAGGCATTGAGTTATTATAGAAGTGGGCTAAATATCAGTGAGAAGTAGCTTATCAGTCAGTAACCTTTCCACGAATAATAATTTACATGCGCATCTCTGTCGTTTTGCGTTTGTCTTCCACCTCAGAAGATCTTCATTCTCCTTATGCCAAACCAGCAGTATTGATATCGTTCTCCCAGTCAAGGTCATCCCTTGGAGATTGAATAGCCAAATGACAAGAAAGGTTGTAGCAGAGGGGAGAACCTTCATACATAGCCCTTATCTCGGAACAGCTGACCTGACTCTTCAGGGCTGGGAGAGTTATTGGGGGTTGGTTGTTTACTTTAGGGACCCACAACATTCATAGAGGCATCCATGCATCGAGAAAGTGGACACAAATACAGAAGAAGAACACTAAGGACATAAAGTGCTCACTCAAGCACCCTCATCGTGTTTCTTCACGATCTCCTGCTTGGTTTTATTTGTTATTTTTAGCTTGAGCTGTACTTTAGGGGGTATGGTGACTGCAGAAACTTCCCTAGCTACATCTTGCAAGTTTTGTTATCGAATGGTTAATGCAGTTGGAAAAGAGACTGTTCTCAGTGCGAACTCCGCCCTTCGTAGACAATGCCACTTCGCACGTAAGACACTCTAAGACTGACATTCACACAACAGTAGCGCACATCAGCGACCTAACTGGTAGTGTGACGCAAAATCTTTCGATATCTTGGTGCAAAGTCATAGAGGCGTGAATTTCGATGCAAATATAGATAAACCAGTACAGTTTGTCCCTATCATTCACCGAGAAATGTTACGATATAATTCAGCTCATTTCATTGATCTGATTTATTATCTTGCGCCAACTTTTACAACAACCCAACATTAAGGAATCATATCAATTCGTTAATAGCTAATGTGCTTTAACAATAAGTTACTCTTTGGTGGAGGTTACCGTATTTTTCCAAGTTGGTAAACATAATGATGTCTCTATAATGGCTAATGAAATCCTTAATCTGAATTACTATAGATGTGATCCTAACTACGTAAGGGATGTTGCATTATCTCATTGGGACTGATTGGTGGCAGCGTTATTCACAGCAACATTTTCTCGATTTGATCTAATAGTGCGAACAGCTCACAGTTAATTACACATCATTAAATATGTAAATGTTGCTATGAAAAAAATGCAGTCCGTTGACTAATTAGTCTTAGAATGCTGAATGGATAAGAAATTATGGGTTCAAATGATCGTTGCAATGGGAATCGCGTGCGAAATCAGTGCCCTTTAAAATTCCTAGCATGTAGATCCTAAAATGAATCCATCGTAAAGTGAACCCATGGTAAAGCAGGTGTCCACTGTACTTTGTCGAGTACCTAATGAAAGCCTTAATCTGAATTACCATAGATGGGATCCTGACTACGTCAGGGATGTTGCATTATCTCGTTGGGACTGATTGGTGGCAGCGTTATTCACAGCAACATTTAGGTTGAATCACTGAGTGATAGTACAAGCATCCTTCATAAATGCAAAGAGGAATAATAATTTCTTAAGCTAACATGTTCTTCATTATATTAATTTCTTCATAGGCAAGTTTAAATTCTAATTATAACTGTTAAGACAGAGAAAAAGGTTTGCAGGTTTACGTAATTAGAAATTGAGTTCAGTAGCTTACTATTTGTCTGTCCAAATATTTACTCTCAGGTTCAATGGTTTGAGGCATAACTAAGTGGAATTCACTCATAGGAATGGAAAGAGTAACTATTTTTCCACATTGATTTTATTTGCTACGTTCCAGGTTTTGTTGCATGGCAACATCTTCAGGTCATCTGAAGATGTCATGGCACGATGAAACCCAAGATGTACCAAATAAAGCCAATGTGAAAAACATGATGGTGATGAATTTTGATTAATAACTATACATGTCATGAAGGTACAATTTTCTGCATTAATACACCGAAGACCGTGAAATTCGCCATGAAAAAATCATTTACTTGACCGGGATTCCAGTCAAATGATTTTTTCATGGCGAATTTCACCGTCTTCGGTGTACAACTTCGGACCCATGCGCGTGACTGCGTACCACATCATTTGTTTAATGCAATGATTGGAAATTTCTGCATTAAGTTTTTTCAGCATTGAATTTCTTCAAATTGGAGGACTTACAGTTTCTGCTGTGTTGTTTCATCATTATAGTCATGACATTTTGTGTCCATTGCAGGGTGCATCTTTAGATCAGGATCTGAACATGCAACCCTTGTAATGGACCTGAAACATAATCACCACAACGATGAAACAACACAGCAGTACTCATAAGTCCTCTAATTTGAAGAATGTAATGATGGTCATTTGTGAAAAATTTCATGTAGTAGTCACTACAATATTTTTTTGAAATATGAAGTATAAAAACTTTAATGGGATAGAAATTGAGGATTTTGCTTTAATTCTTAGCTAAAAAACTGTTACTTGAGTAGCTGATTTGTTTTGATGATTTGTTTCATTCTCCAGACAGTTGCTGTTCTCGTCCGAAATGTTCGCTCTCTCCCTGTGACAGAAGATCATCTGAGTGCCCTCCTGACATATGTCTCACGTGACCTTGACCTGGGTGGCGAGGTTGGTGTGAGGTCTGGTGGTTACGGACCAGCAAGGACTGCCACTGCATTTGGAGTGCTTAGATCAGTAATTGCACGAAGGTTGAGATCTCCTATAATTCCTTCTATCATGAAGAGGGTGGCAAAGCTGTCTATCTCAGCCCAAGCATCTCATGTTCAAGCTCAGTCTCGTCAGGTAATTCATTTTTTATTTGTGTATTTTTAACATTAACAGCCATGTGAGGTTTCCTTATTTCATTTGGCTTATTGCCACTTGATTTGGTCTGCTGGTGGTCCTGAGAATTTCTTGCTGGATAGTGATTGGAAATCTTTGGTGTTGCCTTTTGTAGCCTGGCAGGTAGTTGTCACAAATCTTCTGTAAAAAATGGTCCCCTTGTGAGTTACATACTTCACTCAATTCCAGGAGTTTTGTGATTAGGTTATGACTACATAGTGCAAAAATGGTCATGTTCATAGGTTATGAACGAAAGGTTATAGTGTCGGAGCAGTTTATTTGTGAATAAGCAAAGCAGATTTTTGACAATTTAAAGTTGAATGTCTTCAGCCAGCCAAATTTTAGGGAGTTGAGCACTTAAGGAGGAACCTGCACCCTGAAGTACTGTATTCATAAGAAGGATTAAATACCACCTGATGCGGGAATTTAGGGTTAATAAATCATTTTATAATTTGTTTAAGAAATCCAAATGCTCGAATGGGATATATTGTTCAGAAAATATAGTTAAGTATGAATGTTAAGAACTTCGATTAAGTCAATGGTTGTGTTGCATCTAGCCGTCACTCTTATTTCGACGTAATATGATGTTTAGATTAAATTTGTGGCTGTAAAGAAGAATTATTAATTTTATAACATAAAAACCTGAAAAGTCTATACCATTTATTTAATATTGCAGTTTTATTCTTATTGTTATGTGTAATAACATCAATAGTTTACACATGACAACACTGAGACAGGCTGTAAACAAATGAGTGCTTCACAGCCCATGCTTGTTGGTGTCCTGGTCTGCTGCGATCTGTGACTGCGAATTCGAAGTGTTAGAAATCGGTTGATTTTTTCATTTATTCGTTTATTTCCGTATTAAATTTTCTTTTATATTCATCGCAATTCCTTTTTCTTCAGTTTATTAATTTCTCTAGTACGTATTCTTTTACTTCGTTCATAATTCGTTTTAGCATCTGTGCATTGGTTTCTATTTCACTTTTTCTTTTTGCTGTTCTTCATATTTCCATCACATCCACTCAATCACCTTCATCGTTATTTACCATCTTTGGTATATCATCTTTAAAGACATTTCCGTGTGTTCATTTCCTGCAATGGATAAAGTAACTCGACACAAGGGTCGTTTCACTAAAAAGTCCAAGTTTCAACGCTTGAAAAATTTGCAAATTGGGCCTGCGGTTTTGGAAGAAGAATTCCCTGCTGTGGAAGGAAGCAGAATAGTTGATTTGAGGTACCCTGCGAATCAATTAGTTTGCTCTGGTTGCGACAATGTTTTATCGCTGCTTGATATATTGGAAGAGAGCATGATCGGCCTTGCAAGTAAATGGTGAACTACAGTGCCGAAAATGTGGCCTGCAGAAAGATGTGCTATCTTCAAAATGTCATCCAAATCCTGGGACATATTCGTATGTCATACGTCATATGTCATAAGTCGTATGACATATGACATCAATTTAAAAGCTGCATTAGGTAAGTATTATTTCATTTTTACGCTGAAAGCTAGGATGATTTGAATTGTAGTTGTGTTTGATAAATAAAATATGTACCTTGATTCTCTCTCAGGTATGATTGATGCTGGTATTGGCCCTACTCATGTTAATGCATTTCTGACCTGCCTCAATATTCCTGCCGTGCATGAGAGTCTTCTGAAGAGAAATGAACGTATGATTGGACCAGTGATCGAAAAAACATCTAACAAGAGTTGCCTGGAATCCTGTATCCTAGAAAAGACGTTAGAACATGATGCAGCCCAAGGGATAGGTACTTATAACATTTTTCTTGAGCCATGTTGTAATTTAGCCGTTATTTGTCATTGAACTTATCTGAGGTATCGTGTCATATTGTAGGGTGTTCGGTGGAGATGGTAGATCTAGCTACACCGATAGTCGATGTGGACGATGTGCACGAAGATAAGTATGTAAGTACATTCTTTAATTATTATATTTTCTCAAGTTCATACTTCTTATAGAATGCGTACATATGCGAGGCTGTTGATTTCAGGTTAGTTTTATGCAAATGATAATCCATTTTTTTCTGCAATGGAACTTGCAAGCGCCACTTGGCATCGCATCTAGTTAATGCGGAAAATTGGGGGCACAATGATTTTTTTAATCCATGCGGAGAGGGTGAAAAATAAGACCTTTATCAAGAAAACTTGTTAGTTGTGAAAATAGTACTAGTTCTAAAACTTTAGAAAACGATGAAACAAATAAAATGGTAAAATTATAAATTTAGAAGGAAAAATCACTGTGATTCATTGGTTATATTCACTGATAGGAGGTGATTATATCTGGGTTTTTCCATTTTCCCCATTTCATGATCCTACAAAATATGCAAGACATTAATTAAGACTAGGCATAAGTCAACACTGTCATTATTTCTAAGTGATCCTGTAAAATAATTAAAATGTTGAATCTCTTTGACGAGTGTGACCAGTATTACAGTCCACTGTGATCCACTTCACATGTGAGCCACATTGACCAGTGGAAGTTTTTCCATATCTAACACATTATCATACTCTACAGAAGAGTCAAAAGACAATAACAATTGCTGGAGTTATGAAAGTCAATGTAGTGTCCATAACTTCACGGAATAGCCCATCTGTTTATTAATATAATATGAATGTCGCATACTTATATCTAAGTGTAAGTAATAATTATTTTTAATTATAGTAAGTTGATAATGTTAGCTATAAAAAGTTATGCTTTGCTATGCTATTATGCTATTTTGTTGAGTGCTTAATTTTTGCTAATTTTGGTTTGCATGTATTTCACCAAATCCTTCAGTAAGGATGGTGGATATGCAATCTGTTATACACCAAGTATAATAAATAAATTTTTTTATTGTTACAGTGTAACAAGTTCTACTCCTTCAACCAGTGATGCATCACCCATAGTTGCCTGTTACGACATGGGATGGCAGAGAAGAGGAAATGGTAAAAGTTATTCAAGCCTGACAGGGCATGGATGCTTGATTGGACTCCATTCCAAGAAAGTTTTATCTTTTGGAACAAGAAATATTGCCTCCAAAGCTTGTTCCTATTCCAATTCTGACCATGACTGTCGCAGGAATTGGTCTAGTAGTGCCAAGGCAATGGAGGCAGATCTTGCTGTAGAGTTGTTGACCAGCAGTACTCCAATGAAGGCAGCTCAAGTTAAGGTGGGAACTATAATTGGTTATGATGATTCCTCAACTATTGCCAAAATAAGAAGAGAAGTAGGAAATGTTGAAAAGGTTTCTGGCATTAACCATGCCAAGAAAAATCTGGGTAATGCATTGTACGGTCTTAGAGCCAATCATAAATGTTTAGCATCCACTGTGATCAAGTCTTTACAGCGTTGTTTTGGCTACGCTTTACATCAAAATAGAGGAAAACCACTGCAGCTCAGGAAATGCATCATGAATATTGTCCCTCATTGTTTTGATGCTCATGATGAATGTGGGTCTTGGTGTGGTTTTGTAAAAAATCCAACCACATACAGTCATGGGGGACTACCAAGGGGAATGAGTTTGGAAGGGGATGAATTGCATGCTAGCCTAACTAAGGTGTTTGAGAAATTTGCCAATATAGCAAGTAGTTTGGCTCCTTGTGGATTTACTCAAGGTAATGAGAGCTTCAATACTGTTGTAGCTACCAAAGCTCCAAAATCGAGGCATTATGGTTCATCGGAATCAAACGATTTCAGAGTAGCAGCAGCAGTGTGCCAAAAGAATATGGGTGTAGGATATGTAGTGGATGTTAAAAAATGTCTACCTATGTCACCTGGATCTAACACAATTAAATATTGAAATAGGCTAGCCCTGAAAAGAAAAGCCATGGCAGAGAAAAGACAAACACTAGCGTTTAAACGAAGGAGGCTTTTCAAGAGCCTGAATCATTTCAACAAAATTAAGTCCAGGGAGGCAAGAGAAGGAGAAACTTACAGAAGTGGGATGGCTCTTGATATTTGTGATCTCCCTGTCCAACCCCAAATTCTTGTACCTTTTGATGAGGATTGTAATTTGTGGTATTTTGATGTGGAAACCACTGGGTTAAGCAGCAAATGTGAAATTATACAGATTGGTGCAGTGGGAACATCCCAAATTTCCATTCGCATCAAGCCCTTTGGACCCATTCCTGAACCAATAACTCATTTAACAAATATAAGTATGGTTAGGGGGAAGATGTATTTTAACGGCCAGGAAGTTAAATCTTTCACTGCATGTGAGGGCCTTAAATTGTTCTTGGGGGCAATAAAGACCAGCAAAAAGGCCCTATTGGTCAGCCACAATATGCATTTTGATGCCCGGATGCTTGTTGCCGCAATGCAGAAATGGGAGATGATGGAAGAATTCTCATCTGTTGTGGCAGGTTTTACAGACAGCTTGCCAATGTTCAAAAAAATTATTCCGGGTAGAAAATCTTAAAAAGAGTAACTTCTGGCAAAAGATTTACTTGGAGATTCTTTTTCTGAAGGACTGCACGATGTCCTTAATGATGCTCTTTGTCTTTCCATGCTAATGTCAAAATTAGAAGTTTCCATACCTATGATTCAGAAATCAAGCTTCTCCCTACATTCCTTTGTCAAAAGACAGGACTTCTTGAAGTGGAGAAAGATGCTTATTGCTGTTACAGCCATTGCGAGGAAAGGGCATATCGCAGTATATGATATGCAGAATAGGTGACCAAGGACTAAGTTTATCAACATTAAAAGAGGTATACACTAATGAAGGTGATGAGGGCCTTCATAAAATTTTTATTTCTAATAATGTGACAAAAAAAAACATAATAATTAAAAAGCTATGTGAAGTTTTTGTTGATATGTGTTGTAATAAATGAAATATTTTGCTAAATGTTGTATCTCTCATTATTACTGAAGTACTATTTTTTAAGTTGTCCTTATGTAACCTGTTACTTCCAGAAACTATACTGAAGGTAGGTATTGATTTTCCAGTATGTCTTATTGTGTTACATTAGCTACAGTATGACTGGTATGTAAGTGTGTGCCTAATGAGTTATTATCCCTGTGCATCCTTTCTGGCGCTGTGGTGTATATGATATATACGAGGTAGGATAATTTAATATGCTAATGTATGCCATGACATAATAATAATATAGTACTTAAAATGTGAATCTTTCATTTGAGAGGGCAGGGAAGTTTAAGCGAAGAGAGCATTTTAGAGTAGTGGGCAAGGGAGTGTCAGCTCATTATGTAGTCAAAAAGGTGTATGGATTATGTGCCAGTGCAGTTGCAATGTATTTTGTTGCACTGCTTCTCTACTCATGCCGCCCCACTTCCAAACTCCCTTGGTTTTGTTTCAAATTATAGGCATTTTTAGCAGAGAAGCAAGTCAGTGTGATTTAAGGGTGTTTCAGTTTAAAGGGAGATATTTTTACCTGAGATTGCAGTATTAATCTAGCAACAACATTGCGATTCGAACGTTGTAATAACCTAGTAGAAATAATGTTGTTACAGTATCACAATTTTAGCCTGCCAATTACATTGAAGAATTAATATATACTCTCAGGCTTATACTTCGCAGTATAAGCCTTCCAACAATGCGATTTTAACCTTACTACAACATTGTGAACTTTCAAATTGTGTACTCTAGAAGAATAACTTGGCTTCGACGTGCTTGGGATGAACAGTTATTTCAAAAAGTGCGTTACTGTGCTCCGTTTGCGGTGAATTACACCGCCTATGCAGACGCAACGCCATGGCAGTGGGCCTCCGTCTGTCCCGAGTTACATCTGGAAATTATCGAACAGTTCCTGCACCAACTGCCAATCTATTTTGTGGAGGCGCAGGCCGCCCTCAAGGGAATGAGTTATATGTTTGCCAATACCCCCGACTTTTCTAATGTAACAATGTTGATAGACAATCAAGCCGTGTTGGCTGCTGTACGGAAGGGTAAAGGTCTTATGTTTGAAACTGACATGTACTGTAACCTTTTAATGACCTTAATAAAGAACCCGACGCATGTGGCGTCCTGGAGGTTCGTCCCTACGGCCGCCAACCTCGCCGACCGTCCTTCCAGGACCGTGCTCCCGTAATTATATGCCTAGGTCGGCCATATTGGCCGGCCGAGGGGTATATACATATGTGCGGGTGCACGGGACGAAGGCGGTTGAGTTGGAGGTGAGCGACGCAGGGACGAGCGCCCAGTCTCTCCTTTTTTCCTTTCCTTTAAGAAATTTCCTTTTTTCACTAAAGGCAAGGGTAAATCCAAAGTTCGGATGATTCGTGGCTCTCTTGCAGGAAATTTATGCTAGGTACCTTGTTTTTTCCACTGTCTGAGACCCGGTTTTCTTTTAATCCTCCGTATTCGTTCAAATATTCATTTTCTGGTTTCACGATCCTACAGACTGTTCCTATTATCGTATTCTAGACGAAATGCTATGAACATGCTTATGTGTATGAGTATCTTGAATAAAATATAACGCTAATGTGATCGAGAAAAGCTGTGGCACCATCAATTGATCGTGCAAATAGTTTTTTTTAATGATATTATCCATCCACGAAGAAAAGATAAACAATTCTGAATAGATAGGTTGGAACATTTTGAAATTATGTATTTTAAAGCCTTCAAAAAAGTTACATACGCAGTAGTAAGCACAGGCATAAATTTAACCAAAGCCATTGGCAACGATAATTACTGAGAACCGCCTTATATGTATGCTTTCATTGATATTTATATTGAAAAATGTGTACTTGAATTCAGTGCTGCCAAGCAGTATGCTTTGAAAATGCATAATTCAATTAATAAAAATACTGTAAGGAGTAAATTTCATTCAGTCAACTTGAGTACTACGCCGTATTTATATTTTACCTCCAAGCAGTTTCCCACGTTGCCACATTGTTCGCAGCATGTCGGCTCCTTGCTCGGAGGAAAACCGGAAGTGTGTTCTTTAAACTTAAATGCTGATGGTAAATTGCCGATAACCTAAGCTGAAAAAAATATAGTGTGTGCCTAGATATCTCTTGCACGTTATACAAGTTTTTTAACTGTATTTTTCAGGCCAAACTTGAGATAAAAAATGTTATGTGAAGGGAGGTCATCGCTCTGCCATTAAGACAATGCATTTCAACGTAAAATTCCATCATTTTCAAATCAATATATCTTCATTTAATGGCCGATGACATAGTAATATTTTTACACCAACCGATAGGAGAAATCATGGACAATAATAGATGTCAAAATCAGGGCAGGTTTTCGGGCATGCCTAAAATGATGGTTCCAGCTATAGGAGATGAGGGGTGAAGGGAAGTGACCACCACCAAAACAATAATCCTAGGTATGCTGTTACCGCTTGAGACCCAGCGAAGCAAGAGTCCAGGCCCTTTCCTTGGCAACAGAGCTTGACCCTCCGACCCATTAGCAACCCCCCTCATCATAAATCTATGGTCAACTAATCGTATCTGCCCAATTTTGAGGGTACCGGGACTAGCCACGGTATTACCTTTTACGGATTCACCTGCAGGTGCACATCAGTGCGACATTCCACAGTTGAAAAAATCATTTGCCTTGACTGGGTTTCGAATCCGGATCCCTCGATTTCGCTGGTTAAAGCACTCAGCAAAATCGAGGGATCCTGGTCAAGGGGAATGATTTTTCCTCTGTGGAATATCGCATTAATTGTATCTGTATTGGTTTTTCTAAGCAAAAATTGTTTTTTTACATCAAAAATTTAAATTTGGAAATGGATTTCTAGTGTTTTGCTGAGCGTTTGCAATTTTAAATGAAATTCTAACTTTAATAATAATGGATTTCTCATACTGAACTCTCACATTTTATCAACGGCAAAAGTACGTATATCCAGGTAGTATATTTATACTATAATTTCATTTAAAATTTTCATAATGCTCAGAATTGGAGGAATTCATTTTAGAGTTAAAATTTTTGGATTATACATCAAATGTTTGTTTAAAAAAAACGGTTGCCAAAGCAATCAGTTGACCAATGGCTCATGCTGTAAGAGAGTCTGCTAAAGGGTTGGAGGATGGAGCCGCAAACCTGAGGAAAGGGCTGCCTTCCCTCTGACTTGGGTGCCAAGACTGATGAAGAGCTACCCTGTACGATTCATCGTCATGAGAGAGCTCCATACCGTGGAGTAGAGAAAATGCTCATTCCACTCATAGCAGGGGAAGAATTTCCTTTCACGAGGCTCCGGTGCAATAGGGTTAATATTAGTTCATGCTCGTTCCAAGAAAGATTACATCCTGTGTTTGGGAAATGGTACGGAGTTGGAGTAACTATTTCATATGATCTGAAGACCATCCTACTATTAGCCTGAGGCTACATAACCAAAAGATAGAACTTCAGTCAGAACGTGCTGAACTAATCATTGCTGAGGTGGGCCGGAAGTTCATAGGCAAGTGTAGGAGTCGGGTGGTGGGAGATAATGTGCATTCGATAATTAGAAGTTAATGTGCTTTTCTGCCATCGTATTATTGAAACAAGCATATCAGTCTGTTGTACCATAATAAATATTGTATAGCACGAACATGTGCGCTTTTGCGCGTGAGAACCCCGTAGTGGGGGTCCCCTGTATAGTTCCTTATCTTTAATCTTGTCATCATTATTCTTCAGGTTTTCCTGCAGTTTCTGATGGACTATCCTTTGCATAAAAAGAAGCGGGAGCAGCATGTTGTATTTTTCCTGGGGCAACTGAACTATGAGCTATTGTCAGGCCGTGAATCAGCCTTGGAGTTCCTATATTCAATGATTTCTGCATTTCCAGAGGTATGTATTCTTAAATAGTCCGTTGATTTGATTTAATGTAATGTTGTATTCTTCAATGTTTTTGTTTAATTTTTATTACTATATTCTAGCATTTGTAACTTCTTGTGATTGGTGGATCCTAATATTTTTGTTTTCATGGATGCTAAATAATTGCATAACTCTTGAGAAACTAGATGAGATCATCGAAACCTCATTTTACCTACCTCGATTTTTAGGGATGTGCGAGGAGTACTTTTTTATCTCGAGTCGAGTTGAGTTGTAGTTACTTGCAAGTATCGAGTCAAGTGGAGTCGTATGAACTATGGCAATTTCCCAACCAGGCAATATAATAATGCATGCACCAACATATTTTCGTTTTCCCAATCCCCTAGTGCATTTTCTCTTCTTAACATATAGCCTGATTTAGAAGGGAGAGGTAATGAGGAATGTTTATTGTAATCATGAGAGAATTAGGAGATGAATTAAAATTAATGTGTCTTGAACAATTCCAATAGGACAATTGAAATGAACTAACCTCTTGTAATTTGTCGACAGTTTTATTTAATGACTGCATTTGGTTGAAAACTTGTGTATCCAAAATTCCTAGGAAGAGCCCAGAGTAGTAGCAATTAAAGTTACACAACAAGCCGACTATTAATACCTGTAGAAGTCCGTCATTACGAGTGTGGTATATAGCTAGAATCTGGCTGTAGCGTGTGATTTTTTACCAATGGTTGGTCTCATGGTAATAACATGAAGTTGGACGGTTGTAGCGAGTGGTTATTTCTCTCGTATCACCATAACAAGTACGATTTTTCGTAAATGTCGTCAATGTTGCATAATTTACAGGCACCTTCTGCTACGAGCAATAAAGTTATTCAAATAGAAATTACTTCGCAGCAATGTATCACCTTGAAAAGAAAATTTGAGATCCAATTCTCTTTTCGCATGCTCCGATGCTCTAGGTACGTTACTTGTCCTATTGATGTGACAATGCATTTCAAAGCTCTCTGTGGTGCCACTCAACATAATTTCAGATTGTGGAAAAATCATGAGGAAGTGCAAAATCTACCTCACCGCTACCACCGGGGTAAAGTTACAACTTGAATCGACTGAAATAATGGCTCCCCTCAATTCGTTCTAGCACCGGCCGTATTAACCCAGTGTTGGCTTTCAGCTTTCCCCGTGTTTCCGAATCATCCGTAAAAATTATGATGCAAGTAAACAATGAGCACTGCAAATCGATAATGGCAACATTAATTGTTTACGTAAGGCAAAGGAGGGATCTTTTCTCATGAATCCATTATCATTCTTGTAGAACGTGTCCCGCACTCATAAATTTCTTTTTGTCCAAATATTAGCGGTGATGTTTTCTCATCCTAAGCGAGAGGGTGGCCTAGGGAGGCGTGAGAGGGGGACAATGAGACGTTTGATATTATTGCTCTTCAATATCGCAGAAGCAATCAAAACAAATGCTTTGCCATATATGTCTGATTATGCCCCTCATTTTTGGCCAAATATCGGTAGTCAAAAGGGGGAAGGGGGCTTTTTTGAGCATGAAAAGAGAAAACCACACAGAAATTCTGTGGATAATGGTCCAAAATAGCAGAAAAAATATGATTTAATTCGCTAATATAACTCACATCAGTATATAACAATTAATTGTACAATAATTTACGAAAAGTTTTTAATTATTTAATAATCTTTCTTCATGTCATTGTTGTTATGGTGTTACAGCCGAATGGTAACTCTGTAAAGACCCTATGCAACCCGAAATTCGTAGTTTTCGTAAATATTTTTCCACTGGAACTGAGGTGCCCATCAAAAATAGACCAGCAACTTTGCTTATAAATTCAACTATAATTTTAGGATTTCAAACTATTTTTATCAGCACTTCAATTTTTCAATGTGAATTTTCTATAGATCTACAATGCTGCAGAGAAGTCAATATTTGCAACCCGTAATACAGTTGAGTTTTGAATATTTTTCCTTGCATTAGATCTGCAAATACACTGAAAAAAATGACCAATATTATTTTTTTTATTTAAAGAAGATGAATATGAAGGAAATTCGTGGTATGAGAGTAAATATAGGTAAAAATTAGGTATCCATATCCATTAATAGAGATGAACATTTTGAGGGGGGAGGTGATATTCAGAGGGGGGCTATATTTGGACAAATATGGTATATATCGACGCTATCACTGTTCATAACAATGATACGGGCAATGAATAATTACGCTTGGGGAGGAGCTGGGTAGTACAGACCGTCTGTGGTAAAATTTGTCCTCGGCAGAGAACGTCTGGGTTGACTGGGTTAAGTGTGGAGTCGCCTTCACATATAAGACCCAGAGGTGATTTTCATGCAATTATTGTAGGGAAAAGGGTGTCTTATTTGCCATCAAAGATGGTAGTTTAAACTAAATTCACTCATCAAAGTAAATTTATATGACTCATGGCTTATTGTTTTTAAATACAATGAAGAGACCTGAAAAATTTTATTACATTTATTACAAAGCATTTTTATCAATCATTGATATTACATACTACCTCTTTTTTGGTCCCTCCGACCGCATAAAATCAAGGTTTTTCTGCATTTCATTTTTAATTTTATTTAGGGCTGTGCGAGCAGGGATTTTTGAAGTCGAGCGAGATTGAGCAAGAATTTGAAAAAAATCTTGAATCTCAAGCGAGATTCGAGCGCACTGAAATTGCAATACAGACTTTAATCTATGTACTAATTTTGTACATTATTTTGCACAAATATAAGTTAAAGCTTAGGCGTTATTAACCAAACTCTGTTGAGTGTAACTTTAAATTTACTTTTGGAGATCAACATCTACGTGGAATCATTAGGATGAAGGTATCCTGTATTTATGCGATAACAGGTCTCCATCAAATTATGTTTGCACCCCTACTTTTACCATTAAAATTACAAATCTCTTTTGATTATAAATACCATCACCCAATACCTAAACATAATGGCCGCACCCCATTTTTTAACCTAATATCTTTTTATTTGCTGGGCCACATAAATAATTTTTAAATAAAATAACATAACAGGATTTCAAACTTGAGCTTGGTCTTTATTAAATTATTACAAAAATGAAAACAATCTTACACACAACCTGGATTTTCAGGTTTTTATTTAAGAAATATAAGCCAACTGTTTCACCTTCAAAGATCAAGACAAAACGCATGTTCACTACCTGAGATCATGAGTTAGCTATCCACAACATGTAACTAACAAAATTAAAAGAAAAACTTTATCTAGATCTTATGAAATTGTAGTAGGGCCTAGCCGCCTACTGAAAATAAGCACAACCTGGATTTTCAGGGTTTTTTTTTAAGAAACATAAGATAAGTGTTTCACCCTCAAAGATCAAGCCAAAGCGTATGTCCACTACCTTAGATCATGAATTTGCTATCCTAGACATGTAACTAACAAGATAAAAACTTTATCTAGAACTTATTAAATTATACTAGGGGCTAGCTACCTACTGAAAACAAAAACACAACCGGGATCTTCAGGTTTTTATTTAAGGTGGCTGGTTCGTACCGAACGTAATCGTGAGTCATTGAGAACTAGTGCTCATATAATTTCAATGGCACTAAAAAATTACTTGGACATGATTAAATGACGCAATATTTTAACTGAATGTCTTCAACTCTCAAGTCATAATGAAACATTGCCCTGTTGAATTGAAATATTGACATGAAACATAACATAAAACTTAACTTGACTCTGTTTCTAGGCAACCTGAACGTTGTCACTGTTTGAAAATCCTTAGATCTTGGAGATGTTGGTTTTTATATTTGGATTGAAAAAGTATTAAGTTTGTGCTACGGGTATTCGTATATTTTGCAGAGATGAAATAATTGTAATTAAACGTTTAAACATCTTTCACACTTGTTTAAACCATTTAATTAATCTCTCTTTTTTACTTGGCAACAATGCACATCCTGAAATTCGGCACTGCTGTTGTGTAGGCAATTGTTTTTGTGCTATGTTCATGGTGGTGTGATTTGTTGTGGTTTCTCGTGCATTCGTTTTTCCACGATTTTGTTGGGTTGCTCTTGGTGATTCAGTGTGAAATACGGTCCTTCTGAAACTCAGTCATGAAAACATTTCAAGATGTCTTCGGTTTTTAGGAGCAAAGGGAAGTTAGTTTCGAAGAAGGAGTTTGAAAGGAGGGCCAAGGAATCCCTTTTCATGAAGAAGTTTGGCACTGAAAATGAAGATGCGGACGACGACTCTAGTTTACTGCTGTTAAATGTAGAAGGTCGCCGAGTAGTTGATATCGCGCTTTGGATTGCAAGATTTGTAATACAGCCTTGTCCTTCAAGGACGTTGTTGGTGAAAGAAAGTTTGGATTGGCGACTACTTTCTCTGTTTGGTTTTGATCCTGTCTCATGATAAAGGAGGTATCTATGAGCCGTAAATCGGAAATAAATGGACAGAATGTGTTTGATATAAATGCCAAAGTTGCTACTACTGCTCTACTGGAGTATGTAACTCTTAGAGAAACTTTTGATAAAATTATAATAGAAGCATATTTCATCATTGACACATGGTTTATTATTTGATTTCATTTTATTTGTTTGAGTAAATGTAACATTTAAGGAATGTTAAAGATTATCCTGGAAGCTTTTTTCTAAATAATTTGTTTGGTGCATGCATGATCAATTTTTGGACTCAGGCATGTTTTTGAATACCAGTTTGTTTTGACATAAGTAAAGGTAATAACTTTATTTCTCCAATATGCACATGAGTCACTTCTAACCAGTGATGATAAAGGGAGATGATCAATCATGCTGCTTTTAAGCACCGTAGTTTTTTTCCACAACACATTCAAGGTTGGAAATTACATTATCAATATGGGAGCTAGATGTCTGCGTTCTTCTAGAAATTAATTTTGTTTAACCCTTTTAGTGCTAACCTCCACCAGCGGTACTAGTGAGAAATGCGGGGGGTATTTTAATAAAATGTATCATCTTAGGAAAAATAACATTATGAAGTTATTGTTTTAGATATTGATATGCGGTTTTTAACAATTTTATATAAATTGAATGTTTAATAATAATACTATTATTTGACGTCAAATGAGAAATATGTGTATTTATTTCAAAGTTATAAATTTAAACAATATTTTTTTAGCAATAATATTTTGATTTTCACACACAATAGTAATATAACTTTTTTCACATTTTATAATGAAACGGCTATATTTACATCAAATAAATAACCAAAAAATCATGTGGAAAAAATTATAACAATATAAGGAAAAACAAGCGATTGGCATAACTTTTAGTCAGCCTCTGTATGGTCCCACTTCGTGGAAAAGTCTTATCTTACAATTTACCACTGAGTTATATTAGGGCTTACCTCATTATCGTTGTGCCACACACCTAGCACCTATGGTTAACCAAGCAAATGCTATGCACACCTTTCTGACACTGTATGCATACTGTACGGGACCTTTTTCTCTTCTGGTCATGTTTTCCTGAACAAACAACACAATTTTTTTCTTTTCTCCCGGGAAGTTGCTGCAGTCCAGCTTTTGACCCATGTGCACGAGGGGATACGTCACTCTCGGTCTTTACAAGCCATTTCGACTCTAGAGACTCTATGATGCTTGATGTATATTGAAGTCTTGTCATTATTTTTATTGGATTATTTTCTTTATATATTATATAAGAATTGAGCACCATACGAGCAATTACACAAAAAACAACTTTCTTCCAAAACTTTACTGTACGCCTTTCATCCAAGTAAGAATATACCATCATGTCAGATGTATCAATCCCACCCATGTAACTATTATATAAATTGATTATTTGTGGTCTGACTATTTCTTTGGTTTTACCATGCCTCTTTTTACTTAGATGAATGCTTTGTGCTGTTGCTTTTGTGGAAAGCAGCAGTACAGGATTTTTTTGGGATTTTTTTTCCTTTTGCCCTAGAAAAAGAATTTCACCACTTCTATAATATTTCCTTTCCCCTACGCTAAACTTTTCTTTTAGTTCTTTGGGGATGTTCTTTCTATTCCTTCGCAATGTCCCTGTCAAATACGTCTGCTTTTTATATAATTCACGTGCCAGGTCAACGCTAGAAAAAAAGTTATCCACCACAACATGGTACCCTTTCATAAAATAATTACCTATGGTCAAAAGCTTTTTCACAACCACAAAACTTAGTCCATGTTCCTGCAAGTATTTTTTATCTTCTTTATTTTTCGCACCACGGTAGCAGTAGAACGCCAGACAGTAGTTCACTACGGAATCACAGAGCATCCAGAACTTTATACCCCATTTGTGGTGATGTTTATTTGGTAAATATTGGAGTAACTGTGAATGGCTTTTGGTACCCACTAATGTTTCATCTATGCTAAGGTGTTCATGTGGTGTATAATGATGGCGAAAAAGGCGATTAGCATGGTCAACAATGGGCTGAAATTTGGCACAAGGGTCGTACTTTTCACTGCCAGGTGGGAAAAGTTTGGAATTATCTGTGAGATGGAAAAACCTCAGAAGCAACTGAAAGCGATCTCTAGACATCATTTTACCGAACCATGGTATGGTGCGAGAATTGTTTGACCAGTAGGAAAAGATAGTAGGCCTTTTAGTTATACCCATCTCCAGTAAAATAGCGATGAACCCTTTCATCTCGTTCACTGTCACTTCCCGCCACTGCCTCACTCTCGATCTAGGAGATATTGTTTCATGGGCGGCGAGGAACTGTGCAGCATACCTGTTTGTTTCCTGTGCAAACAAATTCCATAGCAAAGGGGTGAAGAACAAATTGAAGTATGCTATGGGTTCTGCAGTCGGTAATGGCGCATGCTTGGGACCCGGTATTTCTGCGTAACTGAAGACGTTAGCACTCCAAGTGTCATGGCCTTCAGATATTAGGTTGAACTCCGGTGGCGGAATTACATCAGTCACGTCACTGCTTGCACCATCTTCGTCACTTTCCACAATAAGTCTAGGCTTTTTTCTCTGCGTGACAATGTCAGAGTCATCTGAATCCGAATTCACATCGTCACTCAGACGCTCGCTCTCGTCATATTCCTCAGAGCAATCGTCATCACTTAGCGATAACAAATAATTCACCAATTCTTCATCCACAATATCTTTCGAAGTCTTTTTAGTTGCCATTTCAGGTAACCAAAACGAACACAAGAGTAAAACCGTACGTATTTTCTTGTAATCGCGCTTGATTCAACCGCACGCTTGCAAGGGAAAACCTGCACGCTCGCAAGGGAAAAACCGAACTGAGCTTCAAAGCCAAAAGAGAACCCACTGCGTTCCTCGCACACCATTTACAATCTAGTAACTATCTCAAGGCAGAATAAGAAAAAATCCCTATCACAAAGAGGAATGCTGACAATGTAATCCCATTACAAAGGGCCCATATGATTACCTAAGACGGAAGGCAAGAGAAACCAACATGATAACAAAGTAATGGCTTCAATGGTGTCGTATCGCCCAAGTCTTAGTTAGCAGTTTTTATCAAAACAGATTCATCATAACGCATTCATGAGGTTGCAGATAAGCCTTTTAGTGGGCTCTCTTGGAACGTCCACTCAGCGAAAAGAGTGAGCATATGATGAGGCTGTGCTTCCCCACACGTAAACAGTTCAACGTCAAAATTACAGTATGATTCATACTTTATAAAAAGTATTTCAAATATAAAATAAAAAATAAAAAACACGTTATATAAAGCAGAGAATTCATTTTTTTCGATAAAAGAAACAACAAAAAACATGATATTAATATTTTATAAATTATAGCGATTTAAACAACAGCCTGCGTTTGAGCCGATATATCGGCCCGCCGCACTTTTCGCCCGAGACGCAAGAGCCGATATATCGGCCCGCCGCACTAAGAGGGTTAATTTGACTTAGAGGAATAAATTAAATCACTTAGATGAATTAATTTCACTTGCAACGGAAAAGTGAGGTTTTAATCCAAGAGTTTTGACTTCTTACCCTTGATATATTTTAGCAATTGAAGTCACTCCTAGATAATTTTACTGCCTTTTCGGTAACTGCTCCAAAATTGTTGGTCATAGCATAGCTTTTTTTTTAGGAATTTACCCGTGAACATATATTCTAGATTTTATATTAGCATTAATACATGACCTGTTTGAATGCCAATCTGAATTACCTGGTGAAAATAACAAATATTCTTTTTTTTTTTAAATAATATTTACACATGATTCGCTTATGATGGGCTGTCTGCAGCGGAATCCTGAATTCCCATAATTCCCTTCATCCGATTCAACGTTGCCAAATGCACCTCAAAACTTCACTTGCAATATTTGAAAATTTTTGGATTGTTTTATTTCTTTTGTATATACGGAGGACATAAGTCGATAACACTGGTTGATTTTCTCAGAATGAAAATCGTACACCAATATCCACATTATTTCAGCTTTTGGTGAAAATCTGTATGGTTGAAACGTAAATAATACGTAATTGACCTTTACGAAGTGGGGTGTGCCATAAGGCCCCATGTTAAAATACCTTAAATATCTCAATAACTACATCGAAAATCCCCAATTTTTTTCCATAGAATTTTAGACCATCATTAAAGAAACAAATACTGTAATTATGAAGAAAATCTATACACTTCAAAATTTCGAACGAGCCACCTTAAAAAACATAGGAAAACTGTTTCACCCTCAAAGATTGAGAAAAAAAGTGGGTTCACTCTCTGAGATCTTTCCATGAATTGTAATTGAGGGGGTCAGTATAAATATTACTTTACTATGTCGTGTTATTTAGAGATGAGCAGGAAAGGCATTTCTGGTTTCGGGACGGGACGGGAAAAACATTTTCTTGATGATTTCGGGACAGGAATTCTGGTTACTTATAGTTAGCGTAGTGGTGATTATATAGAATTGCAGATCAGTGAAATAAAGACACATGTTACATGCTTAGCGTGGTCCGGAAGTGAGACAGTGTTTTATTATATCGAAGAAACAAAAGAAGAAACATGCATAGAACGCAGTCCAAAGGTACTGCCATCCCAAAACCACAAGTGTTGCCAACCCAAATAAATGACAAGACTGTCAACACAGCAACTAGATTACATATACACAATACCCTCACTTAATCTCATTGCCCCATATGTTCATACCCTTCACACAATTTAAATGCTTATTTCTAGATAAACTCTCGGTTAGCACATCTGCAAATATTTCTTGCGTTGACATAAAATTTACCATTATTTTTGACTCGGCTACAGCTGCTTTAACAAAATGAAACCTTACATCTATGTGCTTTGTCTTTCTTTAACATCAATACAATTTGCATTCTTTACTGCATACTGATTATCATTATAAAGAGACATAGATTCTGTACCAAACCTTTTCTTGCAATCCCCTTTGAAAGTCTCCCTTAAGATACTACATAATGCAATAGTCTTCTTTGCCCAAGCAGTTAGGCTGACATACTCTGCCTCTGTTGTGGACAAAGCTACACAAGCTTGTTTCTTGCTTTCCCATGCTATCGCTCCCTTAGCAAATTTAAACACGTAGCCTGTGCAGGATACTCTTGTCAATCTTATCACTGGCAAAATCTGCATCTGCATAACCTTCAAGGAATTAACCAGATTTGGAATAAGTGAGACGATAGGTTGATGTACTCCTCAAATATCTCAAAACCCTTTTGGCACATGTCAAATGTTCCATAGAAAAAATACTATTAAATCTACTTAATTTTGATACAGCAAAAGCGATGTCAGGTCTAGTACAGGTCATTGCATACATGAGACAACCAATTAAACCTTGATAAGGTACATCTGGACATTTGTCTGGATCTCCAGGAGAAACCTGCAGGCCAACCTCCATGGGTTTGCCTGCATGAGCTTGCATAGGCATTTGACAAATTAAACTTAACCAGCATGCTTTTAATATACTCTTCCTGATCCAGTTCAATTCCCACACTGGTTCTTGTTAACCTCATCCCTAGAGCTCTTTTAGCCTCTCCAAGATTTTTCACCTCAAAATGCTTTTTCAATTATGAAACTAATTTGTTAACAGTATCATCATTCTTGCAAAATACCAAACAATCATCCACATAAACAGCTATGACACATATATCAGGACCATTACTCTTAACATAAATATGTACATGACTCCGTTATCAGATTCTTGAAACCAAGACCTTTTAAAATGCTACAACATTTATCATACCAAGATTTAAAAGCTTGTTTCAAGCCATAAATTGCCTTATGTAGCTTATACTTTGCTTTCAGCCCCTTCAATAATAAAATCTTCAGGCTGCTCCATGTAAATTGACTCATTAAGGTCACCATTCAAGAAGGCTGCTGTCACATCTAGATGTGTGATATTTAAATCTAGCTCCACCGACAAGGCAATCAACAGTCTCAAAGCAGGATAACTGACTACAGGAGAGAACGTTTCATGGTAATCAACACCATATTTCTGTATAAAGCCCTTTGCCACCACCCTCGCCTTGAAGGGTTCTATTTCTCCAGCTGCATTCACCTTTCGTTTAAAAACCCATTTTTATTTTTTGCCTTTTTGTTTTCAGGTAAATCAACTAAAGAAAGGACACACTTCCTAGCTAGTGCTTCCCACTCTTCTTGCATTGCCTTCCTCCATTCATCCCCATTTGAAGACATGGCTTCTTGAACAGTTTGAGGATCACAGTACAAAGACAACGGTTGGTTAAAGACTGAATTAACTGGTGCCAAAAATAAAACATGATCCGAGAATTCTTTCTGCGTTCTAGCCCTAACAGGATACCTTCTTTCCTCCCCAGGATCAATAATCTCCACCCTCAGGCTATCACTTTCTTCACTCTCATTGCTTGAGGTGTCATCATTACCCTCACTACTTAAGCTAATCGTTTCATTAGTTTCAGCATGATTATTTACGTAGACCTCTGGCTGAGAGGTGAAACCCACACTTCCCTTTGAGAGTTCGGGCAGAATAATTGTTTTCCCTGTTAGTTTCTTTTCCCTGAAGCTGTCCTCAAAAAACACTACATCCCACGCTTTTATTATTCGTCCTACATTTTCAGGATCCAACAAGAGATAAACTTTGTATTCCTCACAATATCCAACAAAGTAGCAACGTTTGGATGTGGCATCCAGTTTCTTCTGCATGGTCTTAGCCACATGAGCATAGGCAATACACCCAAACACCCTCAAATGACTGAGGTCAACCTTATGACCTGTCCATATCTCCTCTGGTAATGCATTCCCAATCCCCTTAGCTGGCACTCTATTCTTTAAATAGACTGCTGTTCTACACACTTCAACCCAATAGCACTTACGCAATTTGCACTCAGATAACATGCTTCTTGCCCTCTCTATGATAACGCAATTCGCCCTCTCTGCAAGTCCATTTTGCTCTGGATTATATGGTATAGTTGTCTCATGTTTTATTCCATTTGATCTAAGCTCTTCCTGCAGAGCCCGCCCCATGTACTCACTACCATAATCCGTCCGCAAACATTTAATCGTATTACCTGTTTCATTTTCCACCCTAGCCTTGAAGGTTCTGAAACATTCCAGGACAACATATGATTCCTTGCTTTTAAGGAAGAAGACAGAAACCTTTCTTGTGCTATTGTCTATGTATATATAGTTCTCCTCTATTACCAGGAGGGTCAATCGGACCACACAGATCCGAATGCACCAAACTCAGCTTTTCACTCACCCTTTCAGTTCTTGGGCCCACTGTGAAAGGCTTCTTAGTAAGCTTCCCTTCGACACATGCTACACAAGGTTGAAGAAACTTATGGGTGGAATAATTCAGTCCACTGGCAAGCCCTCTTAATATCTGCATGTTTTTTTGCTCCAAGTGTGCTAACCTTCTTTGCCATAACAATTGTGAATTATCCACTTCAGTTGTTGTAGCAAGCCCTACAGCGCCCTTCCTGACAAGATTGTCATCTAAGATACACTGCTTTAAATCTAGACTGTATATTCCATTCTCCTCTGTTCCTGTGGTTTGAATGACCCCCTTGACATGCAAAGTTTTATTATCAAATAGTTTACACCCAGACGAATCAAACAAAATAGCAGTACCCTTTTGTACCAACCTATTCACAGATAACAAATTTGTTGATAAACCTGGCACATGATGCACATTTGATATAGTGGCAGTCTTTCCCTGAATCAAATCCGTTGATACACTACCAATCCCTGTCACTTTGATTTTATCATGGTTAGCAACTGTTACTTCATCACTCATATCAGATCTAAACTCTGCAAAACAATCCATATATCTAGCCATATGGGCATTCGCCCCAGAATCAATATATGTACCACTTTTGACTCCCCACTGCACAACGAAGAGCTGTTATCCAGGCAACTGAATTTTCTTGCCTGGCACCACCACTTGCTTTACTGCTTCCGCCTGATGGTTTTGTCCCTTCCTCGGGACATTCACTCTTGATGTGCCCAATGACTCCACACTTGTACCACCTGGCCTTCCTTGGATCAAAGGTGGACTTCTTATTCTGCCTGTCTCCGCACTTGGATGCACCCAAACTCTGCGCTGATGACGATGAGTACCCAACGCGGCACTTTCCCTAATGTCTCTGGCTCCGCTTGGCATAGAATGCGACCTGCTCCTTCTTGGAATCTGCGACTCACTTCTATCATTCCTGCAGCAGCCTTTGCTTGACCAGGTCCGACTTGATGGCACCAGTAACAGTGTTTTCTAGTGCCATTCAAAACGGCCTGTACTCCAGCGTCAGGCCCCACAGTATCAAAACTGCGAGCAGCTAGTCATCTATTCTCTTGCCAATAGATGAATAATCAAAATAAATTAATTTTTAATCTTCAGTAAACTTGATGATCTCTTAAAAGAGCGGAGAACTTCTCCTCCCGAGTATCTTCTTTTCCCTGTAGCAAAAGAAGTTAATTAAAGAGAGTAAGCGATCTATGTAGTCTTAATCATGTAAATGGTCTATCAGTTATTGTACATACCTCATTATCCATTGTATCTGCCTCTTTTGCTCTATCTTCTTCAAACAACTCCCGCACAGTCGATTTGTTTTCTCTTCTCTTTTGCTGTTTAGCACGAGGAGTCTGACTTCTGGTAACATTTTTGCTGGGCAATAAATTTACTGTAGGGAAACTACCAGGTTTCAGCATTTTCTTATGGCGGGCAAAATTCATATCCACCAGCATACTCCTCTGAAAATCTTCTTCTTGGAAGTGATCGGAGCAAATAAACTCATTACTCGGGTTCCACTGATCCATCGTCTTGCAGGCATCGACCTATATCTGTTTTAGACGTGGATCTTTCGGGAAACTAAAGTATGAAATTTTTTTCTCGCCACTAACAGTTCCATCCTTGTAAAAACTTGTTGTTACACACAGCCACAGAACACTTTTTTCCAGGCATTTTGAAGCCCGCTACCAAACTCACCACGATTGCACCTCAGCGTCAACGCTATTCCGCTTGTAAACAAGCATGGCCAGGCGAGCGATGGAACTTTGTGACGTCATCCACCCACTCCACAACTTTCTACTGAGACCACGTTCTCTTTACTCACCTTGGTCTACCACGACGGAGATCTCGAGCCATCTCAAGACAAGCTCCAGACTCGATTTTCGAGCATATTGAGATCGAGTGAGATTCGAGCAGTGCTTTTATCTCGCTCGAATCTCGAAAAGTCAGGACTCGCACAACCCTAATTTTATTATTAAAATAAATTATATAAATTTAGACCTGTAAATATCTTCATAAGTATTATATGAGAAAGAGCTACTCCAAGATATGAAATTGATTTTTGGAGTTCTTTCACAGGGATTACAAAAAGACTGACTTTATGTTTCCTATAAATTTTCTAAACCTAACTCGCTACGAATTCTTGGTGCTTAGTGTAAACATTTTGCAAGCCCTTTCATTTTCATTCCGTGTATAAAACTTGTCCATTATTGAAAACAGTATGGATGACGTCAATGGCTGAAGTTTCTCAAATGCTCGGAAGTATACTACTGTAGGGCACAGTACTTGGTGGTAATTTGAGCATAGTATAGTTATTCATAAACTCGGACTTCTATTTTGTATTATCAGCAGAAAATGCTTCAAAATTTAAATGTTGGAGATTTCAAAACTGATAAACCCCTAAATTTAAATTTGCATGTTTAATTTTTTTCAGCCTGAAGTAAAGAGACATTGTGGAATATTGTTTGTATCATTGGGTGCTCGCTTGATGGATGAAGAAGTGCCTGACTGCAGACGTCGTGTTGCTGCTGTCATTAAGTCCCTGCTGTTACGTCTGCCTCATCAGTCAAGGGACCAACTCTTTGATATCATAGTCATATGGATGAAGGATTCAGAGGTATTGTCCATCTTACTCGATAAACCATTAATGGTTTTCATTGCATGGCAATTATGATAATAATAGGGGTGTTGTTACACTTGTTTTATACTATTCTTATCCATTTATGCCATTTGAAGTGACGTTTTATGATTCAAAGTTGATGTAAAGCTGCTGTTGACTATAAATGATCATGCATTGGAGCTTTAATTTGCTCTTGAGGTCATAGCTGATACATGTTTTCTTTTTTATGTAACACCTCATTAGAACTAATGTGTATATGGATAATTGCCTGTTTCTGGATCATTAGACCACCATAACTTGTTCTGCTATGACCTATTGTTAGCTGAATAGTCATCCTAATCCTACATTTGATGTTTAAAATTTGAAAGCCTGATCCCTGAATGTGGATTGAATTCAAATTTGTCAGTTTATTTTTTGTGAAAAAATGGAGCTACTAGCCCAAGACATAAATATGCAGTGGTGAAGAATAATTGTGTCTGCACCCTATAGTATTCCTGTTCCTTAGCTTACAGTTTGATGCTTAATAAAAAATGGAATCATAGTATTATTTGAAAAGAAAAGATTTGGGTAGCTTAATACATTATCTTTCTAAGGCTCAAGAAATAAAATGAATCCTGGAAAAAATTACTCTTTGGCTACCTTTTTCATTGGTGTACTTTTTTAAGTTTCTTGTGTGACTATCATCATTGACCATTGCCCTTGGCTTCTGCAGGTGATACACCAGCAAGTTGCTGCTCAGCTGTGTGGCATATTTGTTTTGACCGAAGGTAATGCCTTTTCTGCTCGCCTCAGTACGCTGATGCCATTGATTTTGGACCAACTGCAAAGTTATAAACCCAAGATAACTGATGGAGAGTCAAATGGTATTCTCAAGTTGGTGTCTAAAGGGAATTCCATTGTGAATAGTGAGCCAGGAAAGTATGTCAGAATGCCTGGTGGTGGTGTTTCTGAACAAAACCCCTCTGATGATGAGGCTCAGAATGCTGTGGACAATGAACCTGGTAGGTTTGTGAAAATTTCCTATGCAGACAAGTTCAAATCAGATGGTGAGGAATCAGTTGGGAGTCAAGAGTCGGGTGCCAGTGAGGAAGAGAATAGGATTGAAGAAAGTAGAATTGTGTTTGATACATCCCATGAGTCACAAGGTCGAGACTTGGCCCTTCATGATTTTGAAGACATGGATGAAACAAAAGATCCTCATATGTTTCAAATTCTTCAGCTTATCCTAAAAATTTTCATGACTTGTCCAGAGACTCTGTCAAAGCCACAATGGAGGGACTACACAAATAGAATTGCAGGTTTGTAAACTTTTTCATCTAAATTGTCTTACATTTGAACTTCAGTAAAGGTTAATTGTAAATATAAAAGAAATTATGACATTATTCATCTGATTTATTTTTCTGTTGATAACAAAGAGTACAAGAGCATGAGGAGTGACGATTGAAACTATCTTGCCTCGACCCCTTCAATTAATGCTCAAGATGACTCCCATTGCCAATTCTGTGCCAAAATATAAAATGACAAAATTTAGGAATTTGGCTGTACTCTGGTGTTATCTCCAGAAGATAATTTCATGAAATGCAATAAGTAGCAATGGCATTATAATTTTACAAGCTTTAAATTACTGAAAAATACCTTGTATCACAGGAGTTGTCACCCAAGTTATTTTTTTGCTCTTAAATCATCCCTTAAAAATCAAGTCCCCCCTTCTGACTATAAATATCGTCAGAAAGTGGATATTGTTCTTCTAGTTCACCTTTCTATTCTGCTCACTTTCAGTCCTCACACAAAGTCTACTTGCTCATCCCCATGAATGGATAAGGCTTGCTTCTTGTCAAATAATGGGTGTTGTGTTTGGTGCAACTGATGCTGCGGAGGTGGCTTCAGCTGCCTTACTAGAAAAGGAAAAGAACTGCTCTTCAGTTAAAGTCAAAAGCATTGATGGATTGCCATTTTTGATGGTAGGAGTGAAAGCAAGATTGAAGTCATTGATCCTGGATCTTTCTGCTCAGCTAAGTTCCAGAGGAGTAGGATTGCAACTTGCAGAACAAGTAAGTGTTGTTTAATTTGTCTACTTCTTATGTTTAGATTTTGTACATTTACAGTGCAATGTCAATTCATTAAAATATCTCCCTACCGCCTTCTTTTTTGCCTGGTGACATGAGGTTTGGGTCGAAAAGGAATTAGCTGTGAATAAAAAACTTGCATAGTCATGTTGAAGAGGGCTTCAGCGAAAAGTCATGGCAGGAAAGACATTGAAGATATTATGTAATTTAAGCATTTAGTTGGGGAATGTGTTTAGTGATTGGCCCGGTCTCTTCATTGTTTTGAAAACAATAAGCCATGAGTCATATAAATTTGCTTTGATGAGTGAATTTCTATTGAACTATCATATTTGATGGCTAATAAGATGCACCTTTTTCCTGTAAATATTCGCTTGAACATCACCCCCTGGTCTTATATGCGAAGGCGACTCCACACGCAGGCTAAAGTCAACCCACAAGCTCTTTACTTAGGACAAATTTTACCACGGATGGTATTTACTACCCAGCTTTTTCCTTAGTATTATTATTATTATTATCACCGGTATTATTGTTATGAACAGTACTATGCTCGATACATACCGTACATGACATGAAGAAAGATGATGAAATAAAATGGACATGAAGAAAGATTAATTAAGTAATATAAAAAGTTTCATTAATTACTCTTTTTTTTCTCCATTATATGGGTTTTATCAACATATTCAATTATATGAGTCATATCAACTACCTCTTTTCTCCTTTATTTTGGACCATTAGCCACAAACTTTATCAGTGGCAAATTAAACTTTATATCGTCGCCATATAAGACATTGTAATGCCATGCCCCTAAGTATGGCAAAAAATTAAAAAACTAATAAAACAGTCTCCAAATGTAAGGCATATTATTCTGACATGTATTATGACATACAGTAAGTCCTCGACTTACGCGGATCCGAGTTACACGGATCCGGAGTTACACGGATGTTCAGTTAGGCTGGTGAGACGCTTTGGTTTTCTCCACTTTTCTGTTGCCACGACAGATACACCGGGTGACGACCCGCAACTCATTGTCAAGCACGCAAGAGTTGATGCCAAACTATGGGCGTTCAGAACGCCCACTCTACTACTATGGCGCGATAAGCAGTGGCACATTCACCAGTCCTCGGTATGCGGAGTGTACATCGGCTATTTGTTGTGTCGCGCCATAAACCCTACATTCAGCGCTTTCAAATCTGTCACTGGTCGCCAGCATTGCCGTTTAGGCCATGGACATGTTTGCGTTTCCTCCCGAGTTTCTGTTGTCACGACAAATACGCTGCGATAGTGCGCCGAAAGTGAAACGCATAGAATAGCATGGGGTCGGTATAGCTTGCGACCAGCGATTAGTGGCAAATTGTAAAACGCTGCGTGTCGTGTTTTAGGCAGGTCACAACAAAAACGCTGGTGAACGATGTTTCTTTTTCTTCAAATACCAAGAAACAGCGAGCATGAGTAGTAGATCATCACTTTCCGAACTCATTACGCTGACGAGACTGAGCGTTGAGAACGCTCTCAGTTTGGCGTCACCTCCTCTGCGACAGAGTCGCAGACCCTCACCCAGAGTTTATGCTGTGGCGACTGAAACGCTGAGGAAACGCAAGCATGTCCATGGCCTAATGGCTCGATAAGAACCTATATGTTTGACCATTTACTAGCTGTCGCAACATATCTGTCGCGGCAAAAGAAACTCGAAGAAAACGTGAGCCTGTCACCAGCCTTACACTGCATCAACGTATCTTTTTTTCACCGTAGTTTGACCTTCCTGCGTAAGTCGACACATAGTTAATTTTCTACTCCATAGATGACGCCTGTTGTCCATCGCAGCAAAAAAAGAACACATTCGTGCAGCAGATAGACAAACTTGTGTTTCCGTTGTGACTTCGAGAAAGTTTTCTCGTAAAATCATTAAAATCATCTTCTGTGTTTATTTTGGATGTGAACCCTCATAATGGCTGAGAAACGAAAGAGTGGTGAGATTTCTACGAGGGGCAAAAAGAAAAGTAAGGCTACAAGTTTGGAAACGAAACTGGAAATTATTAAGAGACATGACATAGGTGAAATGTTTGTTGAAATTGCACATGCTTATGGGATGAATGAATCAACAGTTAGAACAATTGTGCATGGTAAAAGTCGAATTAAAGAGCATAGACGTATTTATTAAGAACTTTTTCCAATTATGAACAGACATTCACATGAGTATGGTAATTTTAACAAATTTTAAATTTTTTCATGTTGTGTGTAAATATACTTATTTTAGATTTAAATATCCAGTGAGATAAAGATTGGATTTGTGTTACTCTCAGAATTTTCGTATTATGTTAACTTAACGGCCTCTCAAAAGATAGTGTTTTCTGTAATCGTCGCCGCTTGCCACCAATCGCAGTAAAAGCGGCACCGCTAATGGTTCAAAAATGGATAGGCAAGTTGTTGTGTTTCGACTTATGCGGATTTCGACTTAAGCGGAAATTTTTGGGAAGAATTAACCCTGTAAGTCAAGGACTTACTGTACTTGTAATAACTGCCGAAATAATTTAATGTCTTTGAATGACCGAGCATTTAGTTCCATATTTCCTGTGCATGTTTCGGAAAAATGGAGTACATAGTTACAAATGCTTTTTACTATGTTGGGGTTGGCTGTCTCCCAGCCAGAACAGCAGATTTTCTTTACAGAAATGAAAGGGAAAAAATGGGGAGATTATATCGCTAGAGAAATAAAAAGGAAAAATTGGGAGAATATATCACTAGAGAAATTAGAGGGTAAGAATTTCCACTAACTTTTCGGTTTGCAGAGAGCCCATAAGATCACTTGGATCTAATGCTAATAATGCAGTGAATTTACTATGAAATTATATTCCCGGAGGACTTACGTGGTTTGAGAGATAATTGATTTTGTTTGCTTCCACGATGCAAGGAACAGATTTTAACATATCTTGAGTGAGAGGCCCTAAATTAGTCATGAACTTCTCTGGAAGTTTCAACTTATATGCGTATTTAATTGTCAGGGTTTGCACTTTTTTCACATTTCCATGGAGAAAATTGCATATTAAATATGAGCTATATTATTCCGTTACGAAGAGATGTTGCTTCAAGATGCATCTATCAAAGAATGTTGTCAATTCTGTACTACTGTTCATCAGATTTTGTAATGGTACTATGGGTGAATATATTTTAAAATACGGTTTTCTTCCCCATCAGACTTGTATGTAACGTCACCCTTTCCTTTCATCCATTCTAATTTTCCTTCGTCACTATAATTAATTATCATTCATTCATTTGAATCATCTACGATGTTCCAAAAATTTACTTGGTTATATTCCACACAGTTTTCATTACAACTCTACCGGTTTCAACCATTTCATGGTCATTGTCAAGTGTTAAAACCATGTCATGTCTTCATTACACCAAGTGAACTCACCAAACATTGATTTGATACGTGATCTACGTTTTGATTTACGATAACATCAATTGGAGATCGTTCGCAAATGCACGCATTTGTAACTATGTGGAAAGGGGAAATCAGTTCTTTGCATTTCATTCACTCATACAAGTGACTTCGTGGCCGAGTGGGCTAAGGCGCTGGGTAGGAAAGTGCAGGTTAGGTTTTAGGGTTCGCGTCTCTCCTACGGCATTTTTTTTTTCGGTCGAATATGAATCCAAACCAGCCGTGGATTTTGCATTTTTGTATTTTATCCAGTTTGGGACAGACAAACAAATGGATTTCTTCCACTTTCTCACATGTAAGAAATATTTTTACATGAGATAGCTTCCGTGTTATACACTGGCTCTAGTGTAAGTTCCTCCCATGTCCGTTATGTAGAGCCCTCTACACTGTTGGAGAAATGATTGCTGTCATATTTTGGAAATCTTTCCCATTTATTTCTCCAGCTTTTCTCTGACTTGTTACTGACATATGCAGAAATAATTTCCCTTTCCGTAAATGATTTCTCCGTTATACATAGAAAGTTTCTGTATATTTTGGTCCTATTTAGTACATTGTGCTGGCTGGGCTTATTCAATAGCTTTCCTCACAGTTAGTAAAAAGGATCGCAAAACTAGGTAAAAGTGGCAAATATTTGACCATAGGGTAGACTGCTTAAAAACAAAAATCTACGTTAAATCAAGAAACTACATAAAATCAAGAGTTCACCATTGAAATACACTATGCTTCCTGGCTGGAACTTAATGTAGCGATACAAAATCGAGAGTTGCGAAAATCAAGGTATGTAAATCGAGATTTTACTGCACTTGCCACCAGCACAGCATTTGCTCTCCGATTGTGCGTTGATTAAATTCGTTGAATTTGTATTGACCACTTAAATAATGTACAAGTTAAATTATAGAGGGTTGGTCTTTTATTTTTTTTAAATCTCAACTTACTTTTTTCGCCAAAATTTTGTCTTTTAATTAAAGCATCTTCAGGGCTACAGCACAATGCAAAGAAAACAGTTAATAACAACTATAATACTACAAAGATTAAAAAGTTCACACTCATAAAGTTAGTACCTCAAAGGTGAGATCAACTTTCTTGCTATGACAATGCTAAATATGTACTACCAAGATAAAACACACAGCAAGAAATTTGATCTCACCTTTGAGGTACTAAATTTACGAGTGTAAACTTTTTTATCGTTGTAGTATTATAATTGTTATTAACTGTTTTCCTTGCCTTGTGCTGTAACCCTGAAGATGCTTGAATTAAAAAATGAAATGTCGGCAAAAAAAGGAAGTTGAGATTTAAAAAAAAGATATGACCAACCCTCTATAAATTAACTCATACATTGATTGCATTTCATTCACTGTCGGTGAGTAAAGGGTGAAAGTAGTTTTCAATTCTTAATTTTAATATTTAAAGTTAAGGTTGATTCATATGTTCTCTGTAGAATCAGTAGCCTAAAATTCAATCATGTACGTACAAATGATTCAATGAAATATTTTTTGGAGTTGGTATGGATTTGGATTAATGTGTCAATGAATTAGAGGTCATGAGATGAGTCAAAAAATTGAGTTCACTTTTACCCTTTGGCACCATTTATTCTTAACGTTTGTAGTCTAGCAAATAATTTAAACACATTAAAAATATTTTTGGCTTTGGTAGATATTTCAAGAAAACTGCTTTAAAACTTGGATGCATTGTATCTACTTTGTACAAAAAGTTCTGTGTACTTAAAAACACATCAAATACTCTTATTTATATTCCTTTTTTTTAATGTTTCAAAAAGAGCCTGCTGTTAGTGAAAATTGCATTTTCTTTAGTAGCGAGGTAGAATTATGTTATTGTCTCTCTGCTATGTAAAGTGATTGCAAAATTTATGGAATGTACAAAGGGGTAATTACATGTGTTCAAGGAATAAACAGTAACTTATGGTAAGAGTAAAATCAGCTCACTACTAATTTTAATTTCTTCTGGCTTTTTCAAGAAGCTTGTTTTTGTGAAGTTTGTGTTTGTGAGTTGAAGAAACATACTATGTACTCATTTTCGTACAAATTATTTATTATGCCTTTAGTAATAAATTGTACAAAAATTTAGGAAAGTATTATTCGTAGAGTAACTAAAAGATATCTTGATTGCAGGTTATAAAAAATTTAGTATTTTTGGCGCGAGTCCTGAAAGAAATGGAGAAAGAAGATTCCAGATCCGACAATATACATTCAGATGAAGAGGGAAAGAAAGAAAGCATAAACTTATCATGGATGATGCGTAAAATGAGAAGCATCATCAATTTAGAAGTGACTCAGGCTCCAAATCTGACAACAGTGGTAAGATTGGATGGTGACGTGATGGCAATCAAATTATTATGCAGTTATCTATTTATTTGTTTTCTTTGCGGTCACTCCATGATTTCTCTGGTTAACAAAATGATGTATTTATTTATCTTTTGATTTTAAATTTTGAATTGATTTGACAATATGTGTATGTGTCAAACCTACATATACTTAATTAATATTTAATTGTTGTTATACCACTGGCATAAACCATGAATCAATTTTTTAATTTTGTATTATTTAGCAATAGTTGAGAAGAGTATCTAAAAGCTAAATAATTCTATAATACTTAAGGTTTCATTATGTTCCTCTTGTGTGTGTAATATATGTGATTGCCTCAACCCATAACCTATATTAGGTTACAAATTTTTATGCAAAATATGGTTTTATATTATAAAACTTGTTTCACTTCATTGTATCTAAGCTTATAGCTTTACTGGCAGTGGATGTTTTATTGTAATAATTTATTAGTAGCCTCCTCCATAATCTCTTTTTTGTTCCCTTTAGAGATCTGCAGTATTCAAGTGGCTTGCTGCAGTTGCGCTGGATCTTTCCACTGACCCCAATCATCTCCAAAGTCATCTTCCTAATATTCTCGGGCCAGTGGTTCGAGAAATAGAAAACAAGCCACAACAGGGGGGAGAGCCAAGATCCAAAGAAATGAAGGAGCTTAGACGTTTGGCATATGAGGTCAGTGAACTGATAAAGGAGAAGGTGGGACTGGAAACATATGCCACAGTGGTAAATAGTATCCAGAGGAGGCTAACAGCAAGGAGGACAGAACGTAAAAGAATCCGGGCACAAGAGGTAAGTGTGTGTTAAATTGATGGTGGCTGGGTGATCTAAAATGCTGTTGTTTGTGTTCATCCAGCTTATGCATTTTAAATATTTTACCAAAATATTTAGATGATTAGAATTTGAAATGGGTTGGATTTCTAGCCTCCCGGGACAACTGTTGGTCTTGCAAAAGAAATGATAAGAGATGCTGCTAACCTCAGCGTCGACACACAGCTGTAGAACCCCTAGCTCTACTCTAAATATAAGAAATGTAATATATAATGAACATATTCAAGAATTTGATTTTTTCCAAGCACCATTCATAGCCACATTGACTATTACCATGGTACACCAAAATAATCTCCCATTCATTCCCCTTCTAATTCTCTTTCCATGTCTCTTTACTGGTGGCCTAACACCTGGTCTTCATACATATCAATCAAATAATTTTTAAAGCAATATTATGTGCAAAACTAATAGTTGGTAAACCTGTGCTTATTAGAGTTACAGCTTTTCTCATCTGCATTTTGGATACAGTAGACTTTTGCTAATCTGGACCGGAATAATTCAACCCCTGCATAATCTAGGGCGCATTCCGAATTTCACTTCCAATACTGGCAGTGCTCCCAAACCATTCCGTAATCAACTGGCAGTACTGCACAGTGACCAATGACGTCAACCAATTGATAGCGTTTCTCACTGTGAACACTACTGCCACTACTGCTGCTCTCCGGCTGCAGTAGCAGCAGTGAAGTAGACAACCATCGAACAAATGGCGGAAAAATCAAATCTACAACGTTAACAAAAAAATCAGAAGAGTTTATAGAAACTACTTCGAACATTTTAATGTTTATATCGGCGAGAGAGAAAAGTCTCGATGCACTTAAATAGCTAACAGCATCTGATTAGTGAATAAAACGCATTTATTTGTCTAGTATGTAAGATAATGAAGTACCAGCTAATCGTACCGGTGAATATTTCTCAAGAATAAAAGCGTTAATAAAATGATAAGGGAGTGAAGAACATCACAAGTGATACAAGTAGAGAAGCAATTATATTTGGGAATGAAAGCGACTTGTGAAATTACCAAAAATTAATTTAGTGTGATGAATAATGTGGTACACGTAATTATACAGCCTCTTACTACAGTGGTTAATTAGCATACTACCGGCATGTAAAATAATTGTTGGGAAACATAGTTTGTTACAATGTATATCGCAAATCTTTGGATAAAGAAATAAATAAATAAATTTAATGAGTTAAGTTTATGCAATACACTCATTGAACTGCATATTAACTTCAGTTAGTACGGTGGTTCTGAGATAATTTAAAAACAATAATAGAGGGTCAGACACAAAATGAGGCTGTGCCCGAAATCACCAAACCAATTTGACATATTTTGGATAATAACCAATTAATATATTAACCCAAATATGCATTTTAACTAATTTTGCTTTTTTCCCTAATTTTTGTGGAAAAATTGCATTTATTGCAACTTTGAGTACCTAGTTATCACTAGTGGCAATGGCTTAAAATGGAACAAATTCCATGAAAAATGTCTGCCTAAGATTTTCTCTGAAACTTATTACCATACATATATTAAATTTTCAGTAACATAATTTATGATTGCTTTGAATATTATTTGTGTTCAATATGAAACAAATTGGCTGTTGCTTTAATGGTCATTGTTTTTACTTATGTAGTTAGAAAGGTCAATATTATGAGTTACTAATATCACAAGACTGTACCTAGTCTTTGATGTGTGAATCCAAAGAGTTTTTTGCCATGACAAAGTTCGACTGTCAGCAATTCCTGAAATAGAGTCAAATTTTCCATTGTGCTGTAGAGTTAGGGTCTGCCCTATGGCAGCTGGGCATACAATGATACAGCTACTGCGTTGATACGCTCGTGGCTCACAGAAATAGACTTAGTGGTGCATAGTAAGTTTGAAATTTAAGGCATCAATTAAATTTTTCCTAATGATTATTTGAAAATTTTTAATTTACCTTTACTTATTGGGAATATCTCATGATGTATTTTATTTACACATGTAACTCATACTTCAGCCACCATTTTTACTTAGGAGAGCCTCCTTCCTCATTGAAAATGATAATAAGTCATTGGTGACAGAGGGTTCACGAAATAAAATCTTAAATATTCTGTTTAAGAAATACTTGGATAATCTGGACTTCAGTTAATCCAGATGCATATATTCAGGAAAAGTTAAAGAGTCCACTGTAGTTGGTTTATCCTTAATTTTTTTTACTCTTAACATTGCTTCATAAAGGGATTGGGGCATTTAATGATACATAAGTTGGGTTTGATAAAATGTATGAGCTATGAAGAGCTAAAAGAAATGTAGGAGTATGAAGAATAATTTAATTTTTTTATCTCTTGCTATGAATGCTACATATGTTTACTGTAATGTAACAAATCCATTTTGCCTCAAATTTACTGAAAATTATCACTGTTAGTAACTTAAGTGAAATTACATGTTTTTTAAATGCTTTGCTTTACTTTTTAGGCTGTAAATATGCCTGAGAAAGCAGCTAAGAGGAAAATTAAGAAACAACAGGTGAAGAAGCAACTGAAAAAAAGAAAAATCAGCTTAATTAAGGGGAAGAAAATAAAATGAAACTTCTTTTTAAGGGGAAAGTTGTAAACAAATTATTTATTTTTGAGACAATTTTGTAAAGTGTTTCTATTTGTAAATAAAATTTGTTTTTAATATATGCTCTTGTGTAATATGCTGTTTATCTTATTGATTCCCCCACTTGATGCTATTGATTTTTATTCAATGTGTACAATAGTGTTCAAATGACATTTAGTAAAAAAAATTGTAGTTGTATGCTCAAGTAAAATAATATTAATTCAAAATATGACAAAACTTTTTTGCAAGCACATTCTGGAAATGCTCCACATTCAAGCCACGAGCTTGCTTCAGGGAAATGTGATATGCCCATTTCCACAGTTTGGTAACGCAATTTATTTCATGTCCAGGACTGAGAACACAATATTATTATAATTAAAGGTTTTCTATCAGTGAAGATACTTGTCTTCCTGGTTTTCCTCCACATTGGTCCATCTTTTTTGACAACAGTTTTGCCGGTGTTAAGGTCAGTGAAGAAGACAACTGCAAGGCTGGCAAAACCTTGTCGGCCTCGGTCGCAGCAGGGTAACGTCCTTGCCTGCCAACCCAAAGGTCTTGGGTTTGAGTCCCGCCTGGGGAGGATTTTTCTCCTCCCAGGACATGGTTGTGTGTGTTGTCCTTTGTTACTGTTACAATGCCTGATGTGAAATGGTCCTCCAGGCTGTATTCAGGTTGATGAAATAAATAAAATAAAAAAAATAAAATTTAAAAAACTGTTGTCCAAAGATAGACCAATGCAGAGAAAAACCTGCAAGACCTGTATCTTCGCATCCATCAATCCATTAAAGCCTACACAAGGTTTTCCATCAGTTATGGTAGGTTTTTCATGGAATATTCCTCCAACAACTTAATATTTATTTCTTCATGTCTCTTTATCTGTCTTCAAATGAGCATACTTCCTACCTCTCTTCCAATCTCTTTCTTATTTAAATTTTTTGAGTAATTGTATTTAGTCCATTTTTAATTTTTCTTTCATTTCAATATTATTTCTCATATATGTATTTGTGTTTTCGGCGAAATGTATATTTTCCAGAGCCCCATAAAGTCGACATATCTTTACCAACTTTATCCATTTATGTACTATTTTTAATAAATATTGATGTATATTTAGGATTGATGAAACTATATGCTTTTAGCCAAGACCTGTAATTTGTTTATTGATTTTACATACTGAAGATGATTCTTTCTTCTTGTTCTCAAGTGACTGAGGAATGAATTGCTGTAGTTTAATCCTTAAGCATCAGTGATCTTGGTAAAAATATTTCTAATGAATTGCTACTACTCTTTCAATTAATCTTTAATTTTGAATTCAGCTGAATACTTGCAATTAAATATCAAAGTGTAAATTCACTCTAAAGTCACCAACAATTGAAGGACGGGACGGTCAATCTTAACCCTTTTACTGCCAGCCCATTTCGGGTAGGATGTGTGAAGAATACCAAGGCTCTCTTCAGGTTTTTAAAGGAAGACCATTATATTCAGGTATTTAAAGTTGGGCCGATAAATCGGCCCGTGGCAGTTTTCGCACATCTAACGTGGGCCGATATATCGGCCCGCTGGCATTAAAAGGGTTATGAATTAAATATGTACTGTACCATCTAGAGATATTAAACCAGAAGCTTCCAACTTTAAAAAGTTGTCTTATGTCACTGTAAAATCAGACCATGAATCTACTATAATAATCACAGATGTGTGTGTGTGTGTGTATGTATACATATATATATATATATATAATATGCCAAGAGGGTGGCCGATAAAAATATAGAAACAAAAAAGAACACTCACAAATTTAAACTTCCGATGGGATCGTGACCATCTTTCTCAGGGTAGAGAGTAGGAATGAAGAAATGGAGAGATTGAGGTATGGGAGGGGAACGAGGGGGAGACGAAGGAGTAAGGGGGGAAAGAGGGGGAGAGGAAGGTGTAAGAAGGAAAGGAAGTAAGTCCTCTTGCCCCTCCTTTCCTTCTTACACCTTCCTCTCCCCCTCTTTCCCCCCTTACTCCTTCGTCTTCCCCTCCCATACCTCAATCTCTCCATTTCTTCATTCCTACTCTCTACCCTGAGAAAGATGGTCACGATCCCATCGAAATATCGGAAGTTTAAATTTGTGAGTGTCCTTTTTTGTGTTTCTATAATTTTATCAGCCACCCTCTCGGCATATTATATATATATATATAAAGGCATATATATATATATATCTTCTAGAGCTGACGAAGGACCAACTGGTTCGAAACGTTCCCGTAAGAACGAATTCTTTATCTTTTCCTCTTTCTCCTACCTCCTGTAAGTTTGAATTTATATATTTGTGGCCAATTGGCGAAAACTTCCAATGATTATATATATATATACACACATATATATATTCGCTAGCAACAAGGTGTTGAGGTTGGAGAAGAATAGGAAAGTAAATCATTCATGATTTGCCCTCTGAGAGAATTTCTGCCCTCGTAGATTTCCACCTCCAACCATTTGTCTGGCGCCTCACGTCTTTCGTTCAAGACACGCAGCATTTCCCGAGTCATCTAAAATCCCTCCACTTCCACCTGATACTATTCTCCTCACTGTTGACGTATGCTCCCTTTACACTAATATACCCCATAATGAAGGTCTGGCAGCTGCAAAGGAACTTCCATACAGTAGACCCAATGGCTCGTGCCCCTCCACTGGATTTCATCTGAAACTCATGAGGATGGTTCTCACCAAAAACAGCTTTTTTTTCGGAGGGCATCATTTCCTCCAAGTAAGGGTCACGGCTATGCGCACGAGAATGGCCCCTTCTTACACCTCTAACTTCCTCGGGTGATGGGAGAAAAATCTTTTATCTTCTTCCCCCCTCAAGCCCCTCATTTGGCTCCGATATATTGATGATATATTCATCATGTGGATCCATGGAAGCTCAGCTCTTGAAAATTTTATTCTAAGGATTCACTCCCATCCAACTCTTTCTTTCCCTCACCGCTCCTCCACTTCTTCAATCACTTTCCTCGATGTAGATATTCATTTGAAAAACAGAAAAATCAGCACATCCGTCCACAAAAACCCACCAACCTTCAGCAGTACTTGCATTAGGACAGCTGTCATCCCGAACACTGCAAACGCTCTCTCCCATTCTCTTTGGCACGTCGAGGTCGCCGAATCTGTTCTGAAAATTCATACTTATTTCGATACTTGGAAGACCTGGAAAAAGCTTTCGTGAGTCGTGGTTATCCCCCCTCCTTGGCGAGAGAACAACTCATTAATGCGATCGAACCCTCTCCGAGACCGCGCTTCGTACCTCATCCTGAGGACAATATATCAATTGACGATTCTATTATCTTTGCGACTACCTTTCATCCAGGTCTTGATGCTTCACTGAAAAGCCTTCTGAAATCAGCACACTCCATTCTCTCCTCTTCCCCCTCAACTTCCTCCCTTATTCAAAGACCTCCCATGCTCTCCTTCCGTCGCCCTCCCAATCTTCAAAATAGTCTCTGGATCCGTGAGATCCGTCAAACTTCACTTGCAAAGTGTTACCAATCTCTCTCCTATTGGTTCTCACCCTTGCAACAACAACTTGCTTTCCCGTTGCCTCACTCGCCCAATCAACACCTCTTCCCGTTTCTGCACTACTCTGGTGACGAATGTCACATATCAAATACTTACTCGGGGAACCTGCTCCTCAAGTAATGTAATATATCTTATAACCTGCAAGCACTGCCAGGCCTTCTACGTTGGCCTCACCAGCACACCTTTAAATATGTGGGTAAATAATCACAGGAGCAGCGTGATACAACAGTTGCTTGTAGCCGAGCACGCCCACTCACATAACCTCTCCTTCAACAACTGCTTTCATATACAAATAGTTCGCACCCTCCCACCTGACACACCAATATTAGAGCTCCGCCACTGGGAGCTGTCTTATATATCCATTTTAAAGTCAACCTGCCCGCCCGGACTCAATCTTTGCTAGCTGCCTCCCCTTCCCACTCCACCCCCTTGCACTTCCCCTAAACTCTCAACTCCAGTGTGACACTCCTTAGTAGTGATCTCTTCCAGCTGAAGAAGGGTCCTTAGCCCGAAAGCTACCCTAAGCAGTGGACACCGGTGTCGCCATGGATCATCTGCCAGTGAGTGTCCACTGATTTACTTTCCTATCCTTCCCCAACCTCAACGCCTTGTTGCTAGCTTATACTTTTATATTTATTTTATTTTCAATAATATATATATATATATATATATATATACGTCAGTAACTTACCCATAAGAAATACATGTGAAGCTGAATCTTCATTTGGCTGCAGACCTTTTTTTATTTGAAAATTTGAACTAGAAGTAGTGGTTTTCTGTTATTGGAAAAGGTACCAACAGAAAGTAAATAAAATAGTCTTATTTTTAAAACCGAATTTTTTATTCCGGTCGAAATTCCAAAATATGATCTAAAACGTAAAGATTTGTCGTAATATTTTTGCATTTTTGAGTCATCATCCCCATAACAACCATACTCATTGTTTAAGTTGATATTCCGTGTATATATCAATTAACTCAATGATTCTTTGGACTAAATAAGATATGAATGGTTATTTACAATCAATGTAAATGATAATACTTGAAATGATAAATCGAAATTTTATTTTTACTATTAAATGGTAAAACGTTTAGTTAATTTCATCGAGAAATTTAACATAGTACACAGTCACGTGCAGTGTTGATTTTTTCCTTCCCGTTAATATTCAACGGGCACCTTTACTAGTACTACTGACTGTAAATTGGAAATGACTAGATCGTTCAGGTGGTCAGCACCACTGTTTGGACAATCTTAGAAAAGTGTTCAAAATGACTGTAGAAATCAACATTTTCTGCCATCTACTGGAGCCTCCTGTTTAGTCTTCTTGGAACAGACAATCACATGACTTGGCTAACTTCCCTTACCCATCAAAAATATACCTTCTAATGATTCTGATACATACTATGATGCAAAAATTTATTCAAAATTCACAAAGACAATTCAAAATAAATTCCTTGATATGAATTGTAGATTACAATGTACTCAGTACCAGTGTGTCCATCCTGGAAGTCACCAAACTAACTACTGAGATATGGAAGCTACTACCAATGCTTACAAAATGTAGCAAAGATACTGAGAGCCTATAGAGAAAAAGAAAGACTGCCATGCTCCAATTAGATCCAATTAAATAGCAGAGTTCTCACTGTAATGAATAATTTATAACTACACAAATTCTTTTGCATGAAAAATAAGTTACAAATTTAAATTTTTGTATAATAAGTACCAATATGATTTGATCTTCCAACATAGGTGGGTAGAGTAAATATAAATGTAGGTATCAGATAAAGTTATATACCAAGGAATCGTCTAAATTACAGACCGGAAAAAACACTAAAGATTGGCAGCACTGCATTAAAAAGATGAGGGTTTATCTAACAATAGATAGGAAGGTCCTTGGATGAAAAAGTGTAAGAGAGGTCACTTCTCTCGAGCCACATCTCAAGTATGCCACGAGCATTTGGGTGGTAGCACAAAGATTTATCACACAAAATAAAATCAAAAGGAAAGTCATAGGCTTCATTAAAAACTGCTACAAAGAAACAGATCGAGAGACAGGTGGGAAGGGATAGATTGGCAGCTGCTAGGGAGTCTATAAAGGTTAAACAAAAGGATTAGATTACTTTAAAATTTCAATCACACAAGTTTCTGGGTGACAGGGAGGATATTATTTTACCCTCTTACAACATTATATAACTGGCAGAAGCAACAAACTAAGAGCAACTAAACTAAACTATGTGGAACTGAGGTACAAACATTCACCTCACGCAACATTACTGGCTTTAACAAAAACAGTTGGAAACACACAAGTCATGCCATAAGCACACATCTCACTTTTCGTCCTTCACCTCTTCCAATTCTTTTTCCTCATTCCCTCCCTTTTTCATAGCTGGTGAATAAACACCACCTGGCACCCGCCCCTTCCGTGGCTTGCAGAGAAGTATATAGATGCAGATAAAGCCTGACAACAGTTTTCCATTGTTTCAAGTTTGCAATGACTGGCAATGAATAGCTGCTGAGCATTACAAAATTTTAGGGATCCTTATGATAACAGGATTCTTACAATGGCTATACATACCTCCCTCACACCCCCATTCAAAATCTTTGAAATGTGCTGGAATAGAATGTTAGCATCCCCTCTCAACATGAAGTCATCACAAAAATGCTAAACATAGTCCCCAACTATAAGAACTAATATGAGGTGTTTCTATAAGGAGTAACATCAAGGAATGGAAAATAAACATCATTAAGGAACAGATAAGTCACTGGTACAAATTCTCAAGGGTTTTATTTACTTTAAAATTTGATGCAAGCAAAGTTTGCTCATACAAACTTTGTATAACCATTCACACCGATTGCACTAATAATTCAATCTAATATTAAATTCATACAAATTCACTGGTTCTAAAATACATCAGCAGTCTCAATACCATTAAAAATAATTGTTGGCAATAGATTAATTCTTGTTTTCCGAACTATTTGCAATAAAACTGCCTGGTATTCAAGTTCTGCATAATAGTATGTACACAGAATAACTTCTTTTTATATGCACATTCACTCCGCTATGGCTCACGTTATGACTACCCTTATTTGGTAGTAATATTTACAGGAATGTACAGGACACATTATATGCCCATCTACAACATGGTGGCAGTTGTAAAAACAGCTGATAATTTATAGACAACTGTCTCAACAGCTAGGGGTCACATAAAATAACAAATTTCTTGTTTAAAAATCAACAACTTAGTAGTGACCCGTTTTTCTCTGTAATCAGAGTAGAGATTCTATTGAATAGAGGCGGCAACAAATAATGTCGCTCGTTGTACCTGGTGCCCAATAACATATATTGGTGCTGGAAAAGACATACAAAATCCCTAACACTTTTCATAGGGATCATTTTTTTTAACAGTTGCATAACCTTAATTGTGGAATCATGGGTAAAAAGAGATAAAACACATGGAGTAGAAAAGGACAAAATGAACCCATTTATCTTATATATTCCTTGGTATTTTAGGTCCCTTTTGATATAAGCTTTGGTTTATGATTTGCAATGTCATAATAATATAAATGTTTCTTCTCCAAATCTTACAAGGCAAGCTAAGGTGAATTTTAAAAAGCATAGCTTACAGTGTTTGAAAACATATAAAACTTTTAATATTTACAAAACTAAGACAAAAATTTTAACAAAATTTTAAAAAATATGTAATGTACTTCATTAAAAAATATGAAATTGCATACAAGCTTGAAGTTTTAAAAGTATATATTTGATGGGTTTCACTCAATCAATTAAAAAAGATAAAATATTGAAACAAGTTGGTTTCCCGAAACAAAGGAATATCTTTGGTATACCAACCACATACTCTCAACGGTTTCTGTTAAAAGAAGAGCACTTTTACATCCAAGATGGTGGTCGGTTGATGGTATCAAAGGCATGTTGGTAGCCACCTGGATACGCGGGTGGAGGGAGGGGTGGTGCAGCCCCCCTTAGAAGCAGCTCTTCCTGTGGTATGTGGGGGTGCGAGGAGGAGGGGTGCAGATGATGGGCATGAAACTGTTGGTGGTGATGATAAAGGGGATTAGAGGGGTCGACTGCAAACGGTGCAGGCCCACCTGTTATTATACTACTGCCTGCCCGGCTGCTACCCTCCCTCGGCTGAGCCCCACCCTGTTGAAAGGCCAACATGGCACTCCCACTACTCCCAGAGGACCTGTGGCCATTGCCAGAGGGAGGGACGAAGGCGCGGTGGGGGAGAGAGGACAGCCCCGTAGGGGGGTGGAAAGACGAAGGGGCGGAGGGGGCAAGAAGTGAGGGTGGGGGTGGGATGGTGGGTGTGGGAGCCGTGATCGAAGGCTTGGATGTTGCAGGAGATGGAGAGGATGCGGTCGTGGGTGATGACGTCGACAATGGAGGCGTGGGTGGTGAGGATGAAGGGACAAACTGAGACTTGGCCGCATCCAAGTGGTGGTGATGGTGGTGGGGGGCGTGGTAGTGAGGATAATGGGGTGAGAGGGGGAAGGGATACGACGGGAGGGCCGAGCCTACTGGAGTCTGCTGCTGTTGTTGGGTCGTTGGGGACTTCACCATGCCTGAAGGGTCGACGAAGTACCCTGAGCCAGGCGGGAGGGTCGGTAGGTAGTGGTGGTGTGGGTGGAAGTCCTTCTCGAATGCAAGGCCGGTAGCTGCGAATTCAAAGGCACTGCTGGGCTGTTGTTGTTGCGGCTGCTGTTGTTGGATTCCTGCCACCCCACTATCTGGGCTCTTCCTGAACTGCTGGAATCCAGAGGCGGGAGCTGTGTGACCCTCAGAGGGTGGCTGCTCCACCTGCCTAGAAGGAGCTGGAGGTTGCGGTTGCTGCTGCTGGCTGCCCCGAACTGCTTTGGACTTGCGGGCTGCCTTTGTTTTTGTGGCACGGGTAGGAGCAGGTGGCTGTTGAACCACTGGCACACTGCCAGTGAGGTCAAGGACTCTCCTCTGCTGTTCGACTACGTCTCGGTACACAATTATGGGTTCCACTGATCTCGATGGGGAACCAGGTCTTAACTCTGCAGAATGTGGAGGGTGTGAGTGAGGAGGATGATGCAAGACACTTCTTAATGGCTCCGGCTTCTCTGGGTGCTGTGGATGGTGCTGTGATAACTCTGAATGATGATGATAAGGAATGGGTAACCTCTGGAAACCCTAGAAAAGAGTGAATAGAATCAGTATGTTAATGTGAGTACTTAACTAGGTACTATGTATACTTATGCAGAGAGTTAATATAGAGGCTAGAGTATTGGCTTCTATTACTGAGGACCCCAGACTTTGAATCCCACCTATAGGGGATATTTTTTAGCAGAATCCTTATCTCTATTTAGGTGCCGTCAGGAGCAAAGGGGTATAACTTAGAAGGGTGACCATTAGTCCCTAACGCAACATTAGTAAACCGGAAAAAACCATGAAGTCTTTATGTCTATTCTATGATTAGTAGCTCCAATGGTTATCTCACACAGAGGAGCTAATCCTATGATCAATTTTAAAATGTTTGCACTGTATTGAAGTCAGCATTGGAAAGTGAAACAAGAGGGTATTATTCTACCTCCACACTGCAGCATTCCTGCACTGCATATTCTACCCCCACAATTTTTTGGGCAGACAAAAGTGACTAAATGAGACAGACAGTATCAAGCAGATGGGACCAAGACTTCTTGCTTCCCACACACTATTAAAATGACTAATTGCAACAAAAAAGAGCAAGAAACTAATGCAACAAAAAATCCTAACTTTTTGTCTTCCCTCACTCCCCATTCATTTTCTCAATTCTCTTCTTTCTTCTTAGTTTAAAGGATGTAAATCCGAGACATATATAGCCACATCTGGAGTTCCACACGGATCAAACCTTGGACCAATATTGTTTCTATTGTTTATCAATGATCTACCAGAATGTGTAATAAATTCTAATTGTTTGATGTACGCGGATGATGTAAAGCTATTTAAAGGAGTCGACAGTCTTCAGGACTGTGTCCTTCTACAGGATGATATTAACAAATTGGCTGAGTGGAGTAAGGACAATCATCTTAACTTTAACATAAATAAGTGCAGTAAAGTGACATACACAAGAAAAAAGATATTTTATGATTTCTGTTACACTATGGGTGGATCATTGGACTTAGGTGTACTTTTTGATGAAAAACTAACATTCATTTCACATGTTGAAAATTTAGCATCATCTACATCTCAATTATATGCACAAAAATATGTCAATATATTGGAAAGAATTCAGAAGCAATTTCTTAGACTGCTTTTCTACAGAGAGTATAAGGTATACCCTAACTATAAAAACAGTATACCATGCAACAATTTATTAAATTTTTATAGACTCATAAAACTACATGAAAGAAGAAAAGTTATGGGTTACATATTTTTATATGATATTATAAATACTGGAAAAGATTGTGCAATACTTAATAAATTGCATTTTTATATCCCAACGTTGAACCAAAGACACAAACAAACCTTCTTCATTAATTTTAGAAAGACAAAATACTGCTGCAATTCTCCTTTACTAAGAATGTGTAAAGAATATAATGAAGTATGTAAACACTTGGATTTTTCAACGAGTAAATGTAGTTTTAAATCGATTGTGAATTTAATTACTCATAAAAATGTATTGTCAAAGTAAATGTGAAAGAAAAGTGAATTTAGTGTAAATTGTATGCATATGTGTATGGAGCTGTTAAGTGATATTTAAGTCAACTGTAAACCTTGTGATTCATGAAATTCTATTAAGATTATTTTTTGTATTGAGAGCTATTAGTGCATTGTAAGAGAGATGTTACTTTTATTTTTATTGGCAACTATAACTTTTATATCTTGTGTAAAGATGTTTTCCCAGAATATACTGGGAGAATGTTAAATAAATAAATAGTAGGTGTCCAAGCACAACAAGCCACACAACCTTGCTGTGGCTTGCAGCGAAGTATTCATGAGCATCAAACATAAGATACTGAGACCTCTCGGTTGAGAACAAACTTACATGTGTCCAAGACCCTTTTTCTCAGATGATAAACATAGCACAATAGAGCAATGGAAATGATAGAGAGGAAGATAGAAATCATTGCTAAATATTTTATGAGGGCCCATGCTACAAAATTATTTCAAGGAACAGAGGGTTTTACCAAAGCCTGAAGACTACTATTTTCATTAATTACCCATTATAATGAGGGCTGATCAAGAAATACTGAGACTGATTTTTTCACTAAGTTTCCTTATATGCCACATTGTTGCAAAGGTTAATTTTGAAAAGAGTAGTTTGTTGAACAGACTACTGGTAGGCGGCAGCAATGTATGTGTATTCATTTAGCAGTGCTGCTCATTTGTTTGAGTTGAGTTTGTGTTTCAACAGACAAGAATGGAGGTGACATGAGACGAGCAGTACCTACACAATAACAAAGTTGTTTCTGTTTGAAGCATACAGCCTCATAAAATGATGCAAAGCTTACACAAGCCTAAGGTGAACATACTCTGCCTTATTTCACTACCTCCCGATGGTTTGAAATGTTCAAAGAAGGTACATTTTTAACAGTTAAGCATGGCTTCATCAATTGCAGTATAAAGTCAATATCAATACAGCTGAAGGGATAGGTCACGAAGATCAATCACAGTATGGCAAATCAGTGAAGGCCTGAGAATTTCAACAGGTAATACACTCACTATTCTGCTTGATCATGTGCATGACTCATTTTTGCGCTCCATGGGTGACTCTTTTGACTCCAAAGCAGGAGGCTGTTCGAATGGACTCAAGTCATGAGATACTGCATCTGTTTGCTGATGGAGGAGATGCATCTCGTATCACTTCTGTCTTTGCCATGAGAAACATCAACAATGCCCAAACATGAGCAGAACTGCTAAATGAATATAGGTAAGCTGCTGCCACCTAAGGGGAGTATGTTTGGAAGACTACTCTTTTCTAACATGACAATCACAACAATGTAGAAAAAAGGAAACTAGCATAATAAATCAGTCTGTCTTTCTTGATTAGCCCTCGCAGCAATGGCATCATTAATTTTTGTGAAGAATTTGCAATATCCCGTACAAATTAATAGTCCCTTAGGGTGGCTTAATAGCTTAGTGGCAGAGGCAGGTGATAATTATACATAGTTTTATTGTTCTGTTGGTCGTTGTTGACATAGAACATACTCAGAAACATTTAATGAGATTACCACAGCTAGAACATGATACCCCTTCATAGCTCTGCAGTAAGAACACAAATAAGTGGTGGTAGGTATCCTAATAACATTGACACAGATGTAATTACATGTAATCATAAACAGCAACATTATTCAGATTACTTGGTGCAATAAAATGAATAATGAATAGGCTAAAAATAAGATGGTAGCTACTCTGATCGCAGGAATTTCACCTTAACCATTTATGTTAAGCTAATGTGCAACACCAACGTTATCATAAGTTGATTAGAAAGAGTCGGTGGGTGTCAGGGCCTGGGTGAACTGACGTGGATTGACCTGGCTGCCAATCACGATAAATTACTTTTAGGATAAATATGATTCTAGATGTATGCTGTCTTGGTAATACATATAACTTATGACATAAAATTCATCAATTGAATACATCGATAACTACTCAGGCACACTGATACAAATGCATTTGCTGCATCAATATAAAATCAAATACATATACTGAAAAACTTACTGATGGTGACTGTGTTGACTGAAGATGTGCATGGGGGTATCCCGGTAGACTGCCTGGTGCAACATACGGCGGTGGTGAGGAAGGCAAAACTAAGCCACCAGCAGCACGCTGTACCATCGCAATCTGTGGCTCTGAGGAGTGATATGACCTGCCTGCTGGGGAAGAACACGTTGGCGCTACAAGTACAGATGTACCTGCAACTTCCTGCGTCTGCGTCACTGGGCCAGTCACTGCTGATGAAACAGTTCCAGCAGTCACATAGAGTCGTTTCTTCACCGGGAAGGAGGTAGATGCCCCACTGTCTGGGTAAGGAGAGGTGCCCGAAGTGGATGAAGGAGGGCCATACAGTGTAGTGACAGATGATGTGACAGGTGGATAGATGACTGGTGACGGGTATGTGGGCGAAGACGGTATACCCCCCGAAATTGTTGAGAAGATGACACTTGGTGTGGTTGTGGGGTAAGACTTTTGCCCATCAGGCGAAACAGACCTTGGGGGTGGGGGAGATGGTGATGATTGTGTTGCTGGAGGAGATGATGCAGGACGCTGATGCTGGACTCTAGCTGCCACCTCTCGATACTGATCTGTTAGGGGTTTACTAGTGTCGTAGAACTGCATGTCAGAGGAGGACGACTGCAGGGGTGCTGATGATTGGGGGAGGGGAACTGTGGATGATGGAGTATGAGTAGGACTTGCCTCCTCAGCACCACCACTGCTTCCCACTGACCCCACTGACTTCTGAGAGGTGTCCTGGTAAAACCCTACACGGATTGTCCCATTCACCGGGGGGAACGGAATGGGCTGAGGGGGGGCAACGGATGAGGCTGATGGTGAGTGTGAGGGGAGCTCCACCAGACGTGGGGAGAGGGCAGGATCAACAACTTCTGGACTGAAGGCAGAGGAAAGGTCAGACACATTGCTGCTGCCCGTGCTCACATGCCTCTGTCTCCCCGAATTGGAATGGGGAGTTCCCGATGGGGATGGAGGTTCAGGGTCTCCCTTCCCTAATAGTCCGACATCTTCCTCCTGCGGGAGGGACTTTTTCGGCTCTTCCAACACTTTTGCCTCCTCTTGCTTAGGGGTTGGCTTCTCTGCTTCCTCAGGTGCTGCACCAACCTTCGTATCCTCAGTTCCCTTCTTTTTCTGTCCTTGTCCTTTGGGTGCACCAAAGGCCTTGAACCACGCACTGAGATTGGGAGTTGGACATCCTATTTTCTTCTTCACAGTCTTCTCCTCCTCGACTCTTTCTGCGACTTCTGCCTTCTCCTCCTCCTGCTTTTCTTTGCTTGTACTTCCTCCCACTGGCAACACTTTCTCTTCTTCCTCCCCTTCTTCCATTCCCTCATCCGAATCCTTCTTGGCCACCTGTCCAAATGCTATGTCTCCCCTCAGAACCGACCCAAGGCTCAGTTTGGGAGTGGCCTCTGAGAGCTTGGTCGAGGGTGTGACTGTAACGTTGCTAGCTCCAACTGATCCGCTACCTCCCGGTGACCCATCGCCTTCCAAATTGCCGGCGCGGCCTTGTTTGAGAAGGTTCCCCTTGCTCTTGCCAGGCTGTAGCCTCTCTATGATGGTCCTCTTTGGTGCTGGGACAGCCCCAGCCCCACTGGAGCCTTGGTTTGGCTTCCTCTTATCAACCCTCAGCCCTTTCTTATCTGCACCACCGGCATCAGCCTCCTTCTTGCTGCTGTCCTTCTGCTGCACATCTGCCAACATGGAATCACCCATGCGAAGACTTCGACGATAATCACTCTCAATACCTTTCCCAACATGCTCAAATTCCTCAGCACTCAAGATGTGAGAAGGTGAATTACTAGCAGATGAGAACTCAGAGAAGCGTGGAGTATCATCCAGCCATTTATTGATGTCCTGCAATTGATAAACGACACACACACTTAAATTATAGAGAAATTTCCCACAATTCTATTAATCACTACAGTAGAGTCTTGATTTTACGTTACGCCTTGGGACCCAAAAATGGGGTGATATGTACAATCAAATTATGTAAAATCAAGATATTAGCATATGTATTTTGAAAAATGTGCTGAGATTTCACAACATATGAGAACACAATGACCTTGAAACTATTTTCAACACAAAAGAGATAGTTATATAATATATTACGCAGTAGAAAATTAAACAATTAATTGTGCTGGAGATCTAATTATATTTTAAACCAAAATGTACAATAGAATTTAAGAAAATAATCATAGCTTTTTGGCTGCTCTGGCTAAAGTATACCTAGGTATAAAATAAAAGTTAAATAATATTGCATAGCAAACTGCCTGGACAAAATGAAAATGAAGAAAAACCCCTCTGAAAGTACAATTTCATTTACAGAATGACGTCTTTTTAAAATATTATGTGATGTTTTTTGCACTTTTAATTGCTCCATTTTTGAGTGGATTACTTTTTCAATTTTTCTCAAATTCTCTTTGAAATCATCAACTTCATGAAGTAATAAGAAATTATGCGGGGTATTTACTGCCTGAAGGATATCTTCTTTTTTGGGTTCAGGGATAACCTCATCACCTTTATCTACTTCATTGTCACTCAACATTTCATGACTACAGCCATCTCCTTCATTTTTTTGTCCATGAGAACTTTTCAGGGTGTCATCATCCAGTCCTTTGTACTCTAGACTTGAAGTCTGCGGTGCTCCCAAACGATTAAAATAGTCAGCAAAATCACAGGCTAAGCCCAGTCTTTGAGATGCAGTAGTTTCCGTTTCGATGAGGTAGAATCACTATTCTCATATTAAATTTCGTCTAAGAGAAGGAATAACAAATAAATCTAAGCGACATTATGAATGGTAAAATTTCGTATTCCACCCTTTGGCTATGAAGTTAACATTGCTCACACATAGATTTTTCAATGGAGGCATAAGAATGTCATTTATAAACGGTGTAAATCTTTCCACGCAAGAGAGTGAACGGCATGTCAACATGGCTCTGCAGCTAAGCGAGATGCAAGCAAGCAAAAAAAGTCCCAGGGGTAATTAAGGGGTAAGGTTCCAATATGAATCGACCGAAAGAAAGGCTACCCTTATTTTGCGTGAGCATCAACCCAGTGTTGGCTGTGGAAGCCCCCAAAAAGAGGCCCAACCCCTCCCCCACTAGTGAAAGCCACCTGTGTCGAAGCGAAGCTGGGCGGAGTACACAATAACATATAATGCGAAGGAGCAATCTTCTCAGGTTACACCCTTCTCTTTCTTGCTGAATGAGTCACGCACAGATGAATTTTGTCATGCCGTGAGCGAGAGGAGTCTTTTGGGGAAAACCGGTTTAGATGCGTCAGTTATGTAGACCCGACTGAGGGATTGGCCCTAAAAATTACAACTTTATCGTTTCCCCAACCCGCTGGTCGCCGGACCCTTCCATGGCCTGAGGGCCGGGATAATCTCTAACCTTTCATTTCAGTGGTAGATGCCTTCGCTGTGTGTGTCCGTGGTCTAGCATTTGCTTACATACTCTGTGGATTTACCATAACAATATTTGTAGCATGCTGGGAAAATATAAGCTCAGAATTACATTTATTATGTTTTTTTTCTGAGCATTTCCAAATTTTTAACGGAACTCTATTATAAACATAATTGTCGTCAGGAGTGTTCATTATAAAAGAACATTGTTAATAATAATGCTAAAGTTCGTTTAAAATTAGTAAATGCAGAACGAAACATAAGGAATGAACTTCAGGGCCTGTAATAAAAAAATAGGCAGAGGAGCAAATATTTTTAGTAAATGCACTGAGTAAACAAATAGTTGGCTGTGAGTGGGGATGGTACTGAGAAGAGGGTCGTTATGACTTCTACCCAGTGATCGAGGAAAGGGTCTAGCTTCCCTGATTTGTGATCCAAGCTGTATACCTGTGCGAGCAGTATACCTGTGCGATTCCTTGCCACGAGTGAGTTCTGTACGGAGGAATACAAGGATATGCTCACGGCACTCATGACAAGGGAAGCAGTTTTCATTGAAAGGCTCTGGCACATAAGGATAAAAACAGCACAGGTAGCATATACGATAACATAAATTGTAATTATCATTTATTAAAAATTTCTGTCTAGAATTACACTGTGTTCGCTATGATTTTGATATTGCTTGGTTCTTCAATTCAATTTATTTAATTTTTGACTAACCTAAACCAAGTATCTAATTCCGCTTAAAGCTCTAGATTGGGAAAGTACAGCTACGCAACCAAAACAGATCTATCCAGTACATGGGGAAGATAGTGAGTAAATATGTTTCTACAGGAAAGTATTTATTGCCAAGCACTTACGCCGCTTTAAGCGAGTTTGAGCTGTGTGATACCATAAAATGTGAGGTTTTATATATGTAATATGTACTACAATGTCACCTATCTTCCCAATCGCCTGTTGTTGGCATCGGTTGAGGACAAACGTTGTCCGTCCTTGATTCTGCTCAACAACGCGAGGCAGTGTCACGACACGCGTGCTTGTAGGCAACCCCAAAGCGAGTTTCATCTCGTCACTAAGAACAGCTGACAGGATTCCTATCTCAAGGTCATAAAGCAGCTTCGCGTGAGCATTCCAGTGCAACTGTCAGAGCGTAAACAAGTAAACACCTTGAACCCATAACTGTTCGTGCTGAAAGATGGGGAAAAAATAATTATATATACCATTAAAATGCCATGTATTGATTCGTTGCAGTTGTATTTCACAGTAGTAGGGCATTAAATTGAAGATTTCCTTTAATATGGGCAAGAATCTGCCCGATTGTCTTTTATGTTCTGTTGCTTCATTTCGCAAAATCGAATTGATATCTCCACCAGGGACCAAAATAGTCTTAGGCAAAATCGTTACATCAAATTGACGTAAAATCAAATAATGGTTCCATAAGAATACTATAGGAGTTGGCAGGGACCGCTCATTCATTTGTGTAAAATCAAATTTTACGTAAAATTGGGTTATGTAAAATCAAGACTCTACTGTAATATTGCTGTTTCATAATTCTCTGGAGTTAATTTATTTGAAATAGTTTTTCCAGAAGGGATTGTAGAGCGAGATTCTAAATGAATAAGTAGCCTCCTGAACCCTTTGTTTTCCTCTACACGAAATAGCTGCAGATCTAAGCATATAATTTCTGCGTTAAATTGTGTCATTGCTACAGCTCGTTGATCTAGCTGCTTAAATTTTTTTACTTTATCAAAGACCTGTGCCAAAGTGGACAGGTGGTATGTTGACTTAGCCAAGGTTATATGAACTTACGATAATGAGCTGCCGAAATGGAAGCAGTTGATGAAGATGAACTTTCCAGAGAGCTGCTGGCACAATGGACTTCAAGGCTATAGCGACAGACGATGCTGGATTTTCAGCTGGAAATGTTTCAGCTATAACTGCAACTTAACCAGTTGCAAGGGGATCACATTTAACTACACATAATTCCTCATCACTGATGACACTCGGCTTAGGATTAGTGGTCACAAAAATTTTCATCACATTTAGTGAACTACGTATTCTGTTTCTTAGGAGAGACTGTTGGACTCTAAAGGCCGTTTTACACGGTACATTTGTTTGTATAAACTGTTCCGTGAACTCTTGCATGAGGCAAAATGTATCGTGTAAAGCGGCAAATTGTATGAACGCTTGTGCGAATGTCTCAATGCCTGCACGGGAAATAGAACCTGTTCTAATTTCGTTGAGACAAATGTACAATCTCACGTACATACGTTTGTACAAAATCTTTCATCGTGTAAAACGGCCTTTAGAGCGAAAATGTATTTTATGCTTCTTTTGCGCATGCTTTTTAGGTTCGAAGTGAACTTACATGCACCCTTGGATGATAAGGAATGACAAATATTACACTTCGCGCAAAACTTGTTGGCTGCATCCACCGTCAAGTATTTCCACACTTCGGAAGACATTGCATGGGAATTCAACTGTGTGCGTAAAATAAGACAATTTTACCAGATATCGATATAGTATGAAAAAATTGATATATGAAAATGTCGATAGCACGTCGCATGTCCATAGCCCTAAGCATGGTGCTAAGCTAAAGCGAATCATGAACGAATCATTCAGCCGGCCAAATGCTAAGTGCTTATTCTTCTGTTGTGGCTTACAATGGTAATGTAGCTTGATTGATTTCCTTCATCATTGACTTATAGCTCAGTTAGTCCATATTTTAACTTGGTGGCATGTGTTGGCATAAATTTACAAGCATAATTTCCGTCGTTTCAAAATTTTCTGCTTCGCAACATTGCTTCGGAATCCATCCGATATCTCCAATGGGCCAGGCAGCTGTCGGTGTTACCTGATTGTGAATCCAGCATAGGGGCAAATAAATAACACCAGCTGTCTTCAAAACCTGTGTTTTTCCATAGTTTACTTCTTATTTTTCCTCCACTATAACAAGACCACTAGTTATTTGTATAAAGTACCGGATCACAGCTATTTCTCGGTAAACACAGGTACTACATGAAACTGCCTGATTTACTAAAAACACTGCAAAACGATGTTCTGTGCATTTTATAAAATCATAATATTATGCAAAAACAACTCATACTCTCCAAGAAGTTATACAGCCATCCATTACCTAGGGCTTAGTATAATCACCATAAAAGAAACTGATTTCGTACTTTGGGCCACCGTTTTTGTTATTACCAACATGTTTCTCATAATATAAAACATATAAATTCGTATGCTACTGTATATATAGGTACTTACAGCTACCATCACACATTGGAAGCTAATTACGATATCAGGTTTTACAACCGTCACAAATTATATGTCGGTTGTATAACCTGCAAACAAACAGTTTTTTCTTCAATTTGCAAAACACAAGAATTTTGAAGATTGAAAATAACTAATTAATCCAACTATGTTTTTGTAATGATCGCCCATTTTTAGTCGAGTAATCAAGAAAGCTAAATGTTCAACGGAAAACATTAGCGCAAACGCTGAATGGTTTTTTGGCAGACACGAACATGCATCATGGAAAGAAAATCGATTTAAAATTGTTCTAATAGACAGCATTTGCAGCTACCTTTGCATTCAAGTACTTGAATTTTAAAAAAAGCCGACTGTCGTCAGTTGTCTAATGCGAGGCAAACCCGAATAGAGTCCCCCGACCATGAAAGAAAGCTTCTCTTTCATAAGCGAAGCTAGAGCTAGAGTACAAATGAAATTTTCTGAATCGTAATAATGATATTTATATCGTAATAATGTTTATCAATCATTCAGCCAATATTTCGTTGATGGATAGATATTGTGACATAATTCACAAAAGCAACATGCCCAGACTCACATCCACTAGAGGTAGAGTTAACCAATTATATATCATCATCATAGTATTACAATCCTAGGATTGGTATACTGCAGCCCTCACTTTCGCCCTATCCCATGCCAGTTCCTTCACTTCCCTATGGTTCTTCTTCCCGTATCCCTCTTGACTTGCCCTAAGTACTTGTCTCTTGGTCTTCCTCTGGGGACTTTCCTTCAATTTTTCCCTCCATTATGCTACTTATGTAATCGTTGTCTCTCATAACATGGTCAACCCACCGTGTTCTTCTTTGGCGTATAGTGCTCCACAGTGTCCTTTCTTCTCCAATTCTTCTGTATACCTCCTCGTTTCTCACCCTATCCGTCCATTTGATCTTTAGCATCCTCCTCCAGCACCATGTCTCGAAGGCTTCTATTCTTTTCTGGTCAGTTTTTCCAATGGTCCATGCTTCTGATCCGTAGAGTGCCACTGCCCACACGAATGTTTTCACGTACTGTTTCCTTGTCTCCAGTCTTATGCTCTTCGAGCAGAGTAGCAGCCTTTTAGCCATGAATGCCGTCTTAGCTTGGGCTATTCGACCCTTGATGTCTGTCGTGCTTCTTCCATCCCAGGTAATGGTGCTCCCGAGGTAGGTGAATGATTCCACTTGCTCTAATCTTTCTCCTTTGAGGCGGACGTCAGCCACTACTTTTTCTCTTCCACACACAAGTATCTTGGTTTTCTTCTTATTGACTTTCATGTTGTATTCCTGGAACACTTTTTCAATTGTGTTCAGTGAGTTCTGTAGGTCTTTCTCGTTTTCTGCTACGATGGCGATATCATCAGCGAAGCGTAGCATGTTGATTTCTTCTCCATTCACTTTGATTCCTTGTTCTTCCATTTCTTTTATTGCTTCCTCCATGTACATATTGAAGAGTGCTGGTGACAGGACAGGTCTTTGTTGGACCCCTTTATCAATTTTTACCTCCATATTTCTTCCGTCTTGCGTGGGTATTGTGGCCACCTGGTCCTTGTAGAGCTGGTAGATGATTCTTCTGTCATTGTAGTCCAAGCCAAGTTTTTCAACAGTATGGAACATCTTGTTCCATTCGACATTATCGAATGCCTTCTCCAAGTCCACGAAGGCTATATATAATGGCTTGCTCTTGTGAATCATTTTCTCTACCAGTAGTCTCAGGCATAGCATTGCCTCCCCTGTCCCCCTATTCTTCCTAAATCCAAATTGGTTTTCTGACAGGTTTTCTTCAATTTTTCCTTCAATTCTTCTGCCTACCATCCGAGTAAGGATTTTGGAGGCATGTGACACTAGACTCAAGGTTCGGTGCTCCTCTCATTTCTCAGCCCTTGCTCTCTTCGGTATGGTCACCACTGAGCTCCTCTTGAAGTCTTCTGGCAGCTTTCCGGATTCGTAGCAATCTTGAATTATTCCATATAGTGTGTCTCGTTCTTTTTCACCAAGTGCTTTGATTACTTCCCCGCTGATTTTATCTTCTCCGGGCGCCTTTCTATTCTTCAGGTCTCTTACTGCTCTCTCAAATTCACTTCATAGTATCCCTGGTCCACGGTTGTCTTCCTCCATTTGGTTTTGGTCATCTGTGAATACTTCTCCTTGGGCGGTCAGGCCTCAGTATAGCTCTTCAATGTACTGTTTCCATCTATTGCCGATTTCTCTATCTTCCATTTGCAGTTTCCCATCCGAATCTCTGATGTTTTTGCGTCTTGGTTTCCTTTCTCCGAAGTGCCTCTTGATTAGATTGTATGCCGTTTCTGAGTTCCCCTTCATATTTTCGTTGATGCTCTCGCAGCAGCTTTCAATCCATCTCTCATTGGCCTTTTTCAATTCTCTGATAACTTGATTCCGTAACCTCTTATACAGTACTTATTTTGTTTCATTTTTTGCATTCTTATACTTTCTTCTTTCTTCAATGAGGGCTATGATGTGCTCTGTCATCTGTGGCTTCTTAATTTCGACTGGCTTGGTTGCTAGTTGTACCTATGCTACTTCTGTGATGGTCTTATTGAGGCTATTACATCTCTCTACTACACTTTGGCTGGATTATTTTGCTATTTCCACCTTCTCATCAATGGCAGTAACAAATGTTCTTCTCCTTTCCTTCTCTTGCAGTGGCTTTAGGTTCCATCTTTGTTCTCGTTTCGTCCTTCTTATCTTCTTGTATCTCAGTTGAATTTCCATTACCATTAGATTGTGGTCACTGTTGATATCCGACCCGGGGTAAGTCTTGCAATGCTTCACTTGGTTCTTGTACCTTCGCATTACCAGAATGTAGTCAATCTGGTATCTGGCTCTGTTTCCTGGCATCTTCCATGTGTATCTTCTCCGTCGGTGTTGCATGTTCCTCTCTCGTTCCGTTTCCCCAGCCCGAACTCTCCTACTGTGTTCCCATCCTTTCCATCTCCAACCACTGCATTCCAATCTCCCATTACTATTATATTTTCCTTCACTTTGACTATGCTCAGGACCTTTTCTAGTTGCTCGTACATTTCTTCTTCCGAATGGTTGGACGTTGGCATGTAAACCTGAACTATTACTTTGTCTGTCGGTTCTTCTATCTTGATTAGCATTATCATTTCGTTGTACTGTTTTTACTGCCTTTCTCTTACCTATGCCTTTACTCTTCTTCCCCATTCTGTCTTCAGGATCAATCCAACTCCCGCAATCTTCTGGTTATCGCCTGAGTATATGACTCTATACTCGTCACTCCAGAAGTCGTCCGCTCCCGTCCACTTGATCTCGCTCACTCCTACGATGTCTAACTCCAGTCTGGCAATCTCCATCTTCAAGTTCTCCAATTTTTCCGCACACCCCCAATGATCTCACGTTTCATGTCCCTATCCTGCATCTGACACCTTTGACTGGTGTACCCTTCCCAGTAGTCCCCACCCGGAGATCCGATTGGGGGACTATTTTACCTCCGGAATATTTAACTGGGAAGGATGCCATCACGTCATACTTGAATGCAAGACTGCATTTTCTAGGGAGGTTAATGCGGTGGTTTCCCGTTGCCTTCCACATCGCAGTACTCCGACCGATTCCGTGAACTGCACTCTCGCCCGAAGCTGTAGCAGTTGATACCGGACCAATCCAGAGGCTGTATATGTATCTGTAACTGCACTCTGTCTGCAACTGCGGTATATCAAATGCCGGTATCAACTGCTGAGCTGCCAGATAGCTGCAGCAGTTGATACCGGACCGATCCTCTGGACTATTTTATCACCGGAATATTTTACCGGGAAGGATGCCATCACGTCATACTTGAATGCAAGGGTGCATTTTCTTGGGAGGTTAATGTGGTGGTTTTCCACTGCCATCCAGCTAAGCAGTTGATACCGGACCGATCCTCTGGATTGGTCCGGTAACAACTGCAACAGCTATCTGGTGAAACTTCTGCTTCTCACCAGTGGAGCCGAATAGTTGAGGATAGCCTGTCATTGACTCCCAAAATTTCCATACCGGATATAGAAGATACCGGACCGATCCTCTGGATTGGTCCGGTAACAACTGCTACAGCTATCTGGTGAAACTTCTGCTTCTCACCAGTGGAGCCGAGTAGTTGAGGATAGCCTGTCATTGACTCCCTAAATTTCCAGAAAATAACTTGTACTTTTTGAAAATTTCAAAATTTGAAGATTTGGAGGCACCAGGATTTGAACCTGCGACCTTCGGATTGGGAGTCGAGCAGACTAACCACTACACTCCCGCCGCCAATTCAATTACATATATCAATCAGAAAACACTAAATAACGTGGCATTTGACCACTTACTAGAGTTGAATGTTATATAATCAATCATCTATTCCTCTTTACGTGTGAATCTCATTAATTAGCTATATTTTTTAAAACACATCAGTACCGAATTCACCAGGTTTTAAGGCAAAGCCTCCACTTTCAGAGAGTGAACAGGTTTCAAACTGGTTTTCGTGCCAATTATTTCGGTTCCGATTCTTTTTGGCTTTTGTTTCGGTTCAAGAACCGGTGGAACCGAAAACCGAAGAACCAAACCGACCCATCCCTAATCACTATGATTCATGGCATCTAATTGATAATACCATATCACATGTAAACCAGTTTCAAGTAAAATAAAGCACCTATCTCCACTTTAAAATCAATCAGCAGTCATAACTGTTTGCTAGAAATGCATACTAAATCAGCCAACATAAAAAAGGGGGAAATATTTAATGAGCCAATTTAAAGTACTTGAATGACTGATATGAAGTCATTTGAATGTTTCGGCAACACGTTATCTCATTAGCCTTTTGGGGAAACCATGAATGCCATGAAACATAAGCATAAAGGGATGAAAAAAATACTTATAAAAAGTTGAGTGATTGACTATAAATAATATTTTGTCTTTCAACCAATATTTGTTAGTTGTTTGAACAAATAGTTATCATTCAATCAGGAGGCAAATCTGAAATTTATCATTTTTTGTAAAATAAAGTCAAGATCATAAATCCACATGTCTTAGAATTAATGTGATGACCAGTAACATGGGAATCCTGCACAGAAAAAATGTACAACTCAGACATTGTTCATATTAAGTTTAGACTCACAATTATGACTCTAGTCACACTTACCTTGAGAGTCTGTTCTGTAGCCTCAGCAAGGGCATTGATGGCAGCTGCATTTCGTACCACACCAATCTGCTTCTTTGGCTTGATCTTGGCCTTTTTGCTACTCGCCGCTGAGTCTTTCTTCTTTGTACTGGTGGCCACGGTGCCTCCCTCCTCCCCTTCCTCTTCCGTCGCTGTCCCCTGTGATGCTGCAGACGATGTCACTCCCCTCTTCTCCTCCTCTTCCTCCTCTGCCCCCAATCCTTCCACATCCTCTTTTTCTCTTGCCGGCACCTCGTCAACCTCCTCCACTGCGACAGCTGCCCCCCTCCGGCCCCTACCCCCCTTCCTCTTCTTCTCCGACCCCTCTTCACCTGCCTCCGATGCTTTCTTCCTCCTCTTCCGATGGCTGCCGTACCTCTTCTCCTCACCCCCCTCACCTTCTCCCCCCTCCTCTTTGCCCCTGCCATCCTCACCCCCGCCCTTCACCTTGTTCTCCTTGTCGGCCTTCCCACCCTTCTTCCCACCCTCCTCCCCACTCCCCCCCTCCTTGCCCTTCCTCTTCTCCTCCTTCCTCTTCTCCTGCCTTCGCTTCTCCTCCCTCCGCTCCTCACGCCTCTCGGCCATAGCCATCTCCCGCTCCTTGCTCGCCACCTTCTCCTCCGCTTTGATGACAAGCTCGTCATCCACCAGGCTCGAGTCATCTTCCACCACTGTGGACGTAGGGACCTTACACTTTTTGCTACTGCCAGTTCCTTCACCCTCGCATTTCCCCCTCTTCCTCCGGCGACCTCCTCCACTTTCAGTGACCTCCTCCTTGATAACCGGTGGCTGGTGCTTCTGCTTCTTCTTTTTCTCCTCCGCTGCCTTCTTTTTCTCTATCATGGGCTTTACCGCATCTTCCTCCTCTCCCTCCTCCTCCTCCTCCTCTTCATCCTCCACCTCCTTCTTGATCACCACCTTAGTCTCCTTCTTCACACTTCTTGGCATGTAACGGGCCACCTCCTCTTCCTCCCCGACCGCTCCACCCTCGGCTCCTGGGAGTGAGCCTGGCACAGCACCCGCCGGAGGAGGGAAGTCCACAGCCGCATCCTCATCAGAAGAGAGGTCAGACTCTAGATAATGGTCAGCTGCCCGCTGGAAGACCTCCCTCAGATTCTCAACCATCTCTGTGTACTCTGCAAAACAATGAGTATGGGTGGCACATTCTTAAAAGCCTGAAGACACCAGTGCAATATCTTTCAAATCCAATGATTATTCACTTTTAGTACGATGGTGAAACCTTTGTACAACAAGCCTTGACAAGAATAATATCTCATTATAACAAAAAACTTTGATATTAAAAACACATTTACTGGTCCCAGCATATTCCTTGTGATTAAGTTCCAGATTATTGCCTTTAACCCCTTCCCTGACGCGGCCGAGTTTACTCGTCCAAAGTGGTGGTTCCCTTTTTGACGCGGCCGAGTTAACTCCTCCTGCCACGGAATTGCTCTTCCTTTCCAGTTCCGACCGAATTTAGTCGTTGGTTAACTGCTTTTACTCGTAGTTTCATATTTCATCGCTAGATGTCATGAATGGTACGATTTTTTACTCATCTAGCGGATATTTTTAGAAGTTATCCCATGACTGGCAGAGGTAGCAGAAACCGAATTTTCCGCTCTTTCTTATGCGCGCGACGCGTAAAAACCTCCAGGATTATTTATTTCATAAATTCCCCATTATGAATCTTCTAAATAGACTTGGACCGCATTTTAGACAATTGATTTTTGTATTGCTACTTTATTACATTCTTTTTTTTCTCTATTTAGTATTTTTAATTTTTTTCTTCCCGTCATCCCCGCGGTGCTGGCGTCAACTTTGCCGATAAATTGAGCCTAAGGAAATTCCTAAGGAAAGAAGAAAATCTACATTTTGCTGCTAAATTATACAAAATATGCAAATTCTAAGATCAGATAGCAGCTTCTTCATGATATTTTTACATTGTCCTCATCACTATGAAAGCCTTAGATCATACAATTTATTCTGAAAAAAGGTCCCACTTCTTCCTACTAATTGTTTGTGCAATAAAGGTGAAATTATTTTCCATTGGCTCATTATTTTTCAGCTTGTTTTCCTTTGGTTTATTATTGTTTATTACCTTATCTCAGGTTGAGGAAGTTTATTGTAGGAAGGGCAATCTTTGGGGGAGCTTTCTGTGAGAATGCGGGAGAATAAAAAATCATTTTCTGACATGTATGTGGACAACAGAGAATCATTCTCCTACTCTCATCTGCAGAATTCCGGCTCTTCATTTAAAAAATACCAGAGGGGTATATTCTCCCGAATCCTCCGCAGGACAACAAACAGAACCTGCCGCCCAATTGTCTTCGACTGGGGATCCCGCTGACTTCCAGGATGTAGGCTAAGTGATTTTGGCGACCCAGAGGGGATTATCCTACTCTTTTTGGGGTGGAGCGTACAAGGCTCCAAAGGGTTTAATACTCTCGGACTCCCCCACTAGCTACCCTGGATCGTTTCGGTCATGCTCGAGGACAATTTTCTAAATTGGCAGGGATGGTAATTTCTTAGAATACGCATGGAAAAGTATGTACACAGGTAGCAGCTGGAATGTCCGCCATAAAATACTGCTTACGAGCCCCCTCAACCCAATGCTTTCTGTATTTCTACTGTCAACGTACCAAGGGTTGTCCTTGGTCAATTCACCGAAAGTTTTCCCTGGCTTCACCTAAGGTTTTCCTCGGCCAGCAGTTGTTCTTTGTTTCAGGCGATCATTTAAAAACTGAAATGTCAAAAAATTTCATAAGTAGCTTAGTTATTCGCTGCACTCTCAAGCAAACACATCTGCCTTTCCTCAAACACATCATTCACCGAGCAAGCCGCAATACCGTCGGAGATTGTTTTCATTCGCTGTCTGGACGCTACTTTCTTGGTGTTTCGGGGCAAATTATTTTACCACATCAGCTATGGCGAGTGACAATGAAAGCGACTTCACAGAGGACGAACTACAATATGAAGACATTGAAGATTCGGGATCCGAATCCAGCTACTTGGAGCATTCATTCTCCGACACCGAGGATGAAGAGGAACCCACGCAGGAAGGACACTGGTGTGAAGTGGACAATACTCGGCTGACTACAGGGTTCTAGCCTACTAGGTTCCCTTTTGAAGGAGAGCCATCCCTAAATTTTGAGTGTGTTAGAGTTGGTGAAATTATGTTCTTTTTGAACTTTTTTTTTATGATCCTGTGATAGAGTACATCACCAATGAAACGAACTGCTATGTGACCTGTGTCTCCGTGATAAACCATCAGGTTCAAGAAACCAATGGCGAGATATCAGCAGCTTAGAATTGCGAGTGTTTTAGCTGGAGCTAGAACATTATTGGTCAAGGAGGAAAATTTTGGCAACACCCATTTTTGGAGAAACCATGTCACTTAGGCGTTTTATTCTGAATAAAAAATATTTGCATTTTTGCGACAATGATGGATACGAACCTGAAAGGCACCCAAATCCAAAGCTAAATAAAAGTTGGCCTATTTACATCATGTTAGAAGAAAAATTCAAGAATTTATACACTCCGGAAAGGGACGTAACAGTGGGCGAAAGTCTTCTTCTGTATAAAGGAAGACTTGGTTGGCGTCAGTTCATCCCCAAAAAAGAGCACATTTCGGAATAAAAACTTTCATGTTGTGTGAATCAATTAGTGGCTATGTTTGGTCGACTATTGTTTATACAGGAAAAGTGACTATTTTGGACAAGGATTTTGAGAGCATGTCAAAGTCCTCACAGGTGGTGCTCTCACTCGTGAAACCCCTTTTTGATAAAGAGTACTGTGTAATGACAGACAATTTTCATACCTTGCCTGAATTGGCCAAGGCTTTGATTTCTCGGCGCACGGATTTGTAGGGGACTGTGTGTCCAACACGAAAAGGGATGCCTGATGGACTAAAAAATAGAAAAATGAAGAAGGGTGAAGTGTTTTCGTACTAGAAATTAAAATGTTTCGTTGGAAGGACAAGAAAGGGGTGACGCTGTTGTTGACAGTCCACAGTAGCGATATGCAGGAGGTGGAAAAAAGGGGACAGATGTTATTGACGCCTAAGCTCATTGTGGACTATAATGAGACATGGGGATGTTGACAGGGTGGATCAGCATCTCGCTGATTACCCGATACCCTGGAAACGGGGGAAGAAGTATTACAAAAAGCTTTTTTTTATTTTATGGAGCTATGTGTGTGGAACTCTTTTATGCTGTTCACAAACAAAGGAGGGAGAAGAGCTCACTTGTACTATAGATTAGAATTGATTGAAAAAATGATACACAAGTACCACCCTCAAGTGATTTCCCCTACGGCTGGTCAACCACCCTCAGGACCGCACCCCCGCCACTTGACAGAGAGGCATTTCCCGGATGTGATTCTGGGTACTGAAAATAAGCAGAACCCGACAAGGAAGTGTGTTGTGTGCACAAGAAAAAGAGACTATAGGGGAAAACCAGTGAGAAAAGAAACAAGATAAATTTGTAAAACTTGTGATGCACCTTTGTGCGTAACTCCTTGTTTTCAAACATATCACACAAAGGTGAACCTCAAAATACTTGTATATTACGTTTTATTTTGCATTTTAGTTTTATGTTAGTTTTTACTTCAAAAGTTTGTGAATAGGTTTGTCAAAAATACCTTTTTCTAATATAAAATTCATTTTGCAAAGAAAAAAATTATTCCTTTCAGTTTTCAGGGAGATTTTTAAATTTTCTTTTCTCATTTCCGCATACAGTAGAACCTCTTTTTTACAAACCTCTAATTTACGAAATGACACCAATTTACGAACCATACCGCCAGTCCCGATCTTTGTATATAGGAAAACCATGTAAAATGACCTCCGTTTACCGAAACCTCCATTTTACGAAACCTCCATTTTAATGATTTACGAAGTGAGAAGCCGGTCCCTAGGAGTGACTGACCCCTGTTTTACGAAGTATTTGAAATGGTTTTGTCGCCGTGTTTTGAGGTCAATGCATCACTCAATGTGTAAATATTCGGCATTATGCGAACGTAAGAATGAGCATTTCAAATTCAAGAAATTGTAGAAAAGGTATCGAAAAACCTTTTTTAAATTTAATGCACATTTTTGGTACAAGTCTAGCGATGTTTTTCCGTGCGCGAACGACTGAAACAACGGGTTACGCTCCGAGGGTGATAAGTCGGGAAAGCCATCTCAAGTAAACAAAATTTGGCCCGATTTTAAGGTAGATATTCACTTATACTTGTGGTCAACTTGAATAATATATGACCCTGGATAAAAAAGGATTCTTTTCTAAATCAATTTTCACGTCAGATAAAAAGAAGAAAGAAATTACAAAGTTTCTTCTTCGTTCGCTGTAATTTTAATGGCCTATAAGCGTAGGCTATAATAAAATTTCCGCCAGGGTATATTACTCTCTCAGGAAACATGTGAATTGGCCAGCTTATCAAGTCTTTCTTGAAGATGTTCACCTGATTACATTGTAACCACAGTCTACACGGAGTAACCGTTACAATGTCTTCGCTCTCAATGGCTGGTTTGAGTTTCTTCTTTCCCTTGATATCAGTTCCTATGTCATCCGAGAGTGGCTCGCACCTATAACTTTGTTTCCAGAATTCTTTGAAGCCAGAAAATTACATTGTAAGCTGTGAGTGAGTGAAAATATTTTGGTTTCCAAGCGAGAAGAAGTCGCGCACATTCGGTCAGAATCACTCTTAATGCGAGGTGGGCTGTGTTTGTGATATCCCGTGTGCCTATAAGTAAAACAATGGATAAAACATCGCTGAGCAAAAAAAAACGAGGAAGTCCGTGAGTTTGGTTACCAAAAGTTCGATAATCAAGGAAGTACGTACGTGATCGCACGCAGACAAAAACAGAAATTGCTCGGTAGTATGGCATTTCTTTATCGACATAACAACAATCATGAATTCAAGCGAAAACATTTTGAGTCACACAACAGCATCGTCGAAAACCAAGTACATTTCATTGTTGAAGTTTGAACAGCTTGTTTTGCAGATGTATTATTATTATTATTTTTTAAAGTGCCGACGATTGTGAGTGCAACTTGCCTATAACCAATTCTGAAGGAGAATGCTCAGATTTTGGCCCTTAAACTGAAGGGAGACAACTTTAAATGCTCAAATGGGTGGCTAGAAAAATTCAAGAGAAGACATTGAATCACTTCAGTTAACATCTGCGGAGAAGAAGGGCGTGTGAACACAGAAGATGTTGAGCTGTGGCATGAAATGCACAACGAAATCGTGTCAAAATATTCCCCTTGGGACAAGTATCATTTAAGAATACTAATTTTGTAATAATATGTTGCTTATGTTCAAATTTTGATGCACTTTGAATATTTAATTTTTCATTCAAGTTTTACGTCGTTAGGTAAGAATTTGCGATCGTGACTTACAGCTATCAGTACCCGCAAGTAAATAGTTCTCGCAAATCACCGCTAGATGTCAGCGCTGTAGAATGCATATGTGGGAATTTCAAATTTCAAACTAGAGTAAAGTTCTAAAATTGACTTTCATCAGCTACGAAATATTATTGATGGTATTTCAAACGGTACGTTTTCTTCAAAAAAGGCATTTCCTAGTCTTTAAACTGAAATATACTGGGTCAATGGATGACTGGAAGTGGGCGGAGCATAGAACTTTCTTTTTCATGCTGTAGGTGGCAGTGTTCGAGATGTGGGAAACATCGCGAGGCCTCACCTCTCTGTTTACTGGTAGCAAAGGGTTGGTAACAGTAACTTATAATAACATGGATAGCATCGCGGGGATAACGTGGGGTAAATCGCTAGAAGAGTTCTAAAAACTTTAGTTTTGGCTCATGTTTGACGTATTTTGGAAAGGAAGGAAGCTAACGCATGATAAGGGAAGGTTATCGTCTTTTAATATGCGGCTACATGGAGGCCATGATACTACTAAATATTTTGTAGTACCATGATGGAGGTCTATTTTGAATCGGGGCGCGCTAGTCCACGATCAAGCTATTCCACACCTCATTATAGCCCAAGTCCGTATTTTGAATCAAACCGGGCAATAAACAGCTCGGGAAAACTAGTGTTTGTGATGATTGTAATTTGAAATTTCAGCAGCCAATGAGAAGCAAGCTGGCGTTCTAGCTTCGATGAAATATTCATTCCCTCATATAATCTATGAATTATTTTACCTCTTAAATAGATAAAATTATAAATATAATACTTTTTATGTGTTATAAGCTATAAATTTTAACTTACAAGCTCGAAGCAATATATATTCCACATATTCTATAAAATGACTTACGATAATATTATGGCGGAGCGGTGAATGCTAATGTGAGTTTTCTGCTGTAAGATGATTTTAACATTACATTTTTAAAGTTATCTATGTAAATAATGCCTGCGATCAAAAGTATTAAATAATGTATGGATTTTTCTCTTTCCCTGTACCAATTTTGTGATAGTAGTGAACCTTATTAGCTATCGGCGAGTCGTATACCTCATGTTGACATTTGTATTTTTGTGACTGGCTGTTTTGACATGTAAGTACCGCAAGCAGTCCTTCGGTCGAGAACTATCATTAATGTTGTACATGTTATTCTACTCTGTGATTTCTTATTAAACTGTAAGTAATGGTTTGGGAGCTCCCATTGACTGTTGTTAAAGTTTGTAGTGGCATTGACGCGAACGTAAGTGTAAGCGAGAGATGGGCAGAGAAAAATGTTAATATCGGTCTCATTTGAAATGATACAGAAATAATTTTACTGTCTTTATAATTGTTGAGGATTTGCTACTTAGTAAACACCTGAGGTTTTTGAGGGCAATTAAAAGTTTATGAATTATTTTCCCTAAAGAAGACCCCATTAACGTGATGTTTCACAGGGCGACATTGGAATTGTTGTTGATTTTTACTTAAGTTTACCATTACGATACACGAAAGTGGTGTGCTCTTTTTAATTCATCCCTAGTATACTTGTTCGTACATATGCTTGGGAAATTCTAAAATTATAACCAAGATTTTGTAGTGTTCGTCTTCCCTATAAGAAGGAATAAGCGACGGGAAACATGCCTTTGTGATGGAAAATTGCATTACAGAGTATGAAATTATTCTATCGTATATTATAATGTTATCCTGTGGCCAGCAGCAATTATATATTACGTTCAATTCATAATGCGAAATAATCTGCAACTGAAGGGCAGATGACGATAGTTCTCTCATCGTAAATATATCGGTCTCCGTTCAAATGATGCAGAAACAATTTTACTGCCTTTATAATTGATGAAGATTAGCTATTACGTAAACAAATAGGGTTTTGTTGAGTAATGGCAACTTAATGCATTATTTTGAAGAACTGATTTAAGTTTATTTTTACCATTTTTATGAGGTGAAATTGTACTTGTTCATTGGCCATGGCATTCTCGACGAGGACGTGGTTGTGAAAGCGAGGTAAGAAAACAATGCTTAAATGGAAATAAATGATCTTAAGGCATGATTGGAAGGATGAAGGATTTTAATCGAAGTTTCCCTAAAATTTCCTAGCGGAAATCCTCTTCTCTGAATTGGAGTGAACATACCCTCATGCGATGGGATATTTTTCTATTTGCTCTGTCGTCACGCCGTATCTTCACCTCCCTAAGTTTTCTCAAATGTTTGTCCTTTGGAAACGAATGAAAAGATATCTTAGGCGTAAATGCACTACTCTTGCACCCGGGTACCACACAATACTGCACCATGGCAAATTAATGCGCTTTATCAACCAAGGAAGAACGAGAGCTTCAGTCACAAACGGACGATAAACACACGAGTCAAGCCGGGCACGGTAAGCTTAGTGGCATGTTTCCCACATAGTTGCTGGATCGGTCACGTGACCTTCGCTGTGACGTTTATGGGCGGAGCTACGTCCAGTCGTCCATTGGAACTTCGTTTTGAAATTTCCTAGTTAGAATGCATCCGTGGCATTCCTATGTTAAAATGGCCTCTTTCAACACAAATTCGACTAGCTCTAATCATATCCCCTGCAAGGGATATGATTAGAGCTAGCATATGCATTTGTAGCATATGCATTAATTAGCGCAGGCGCTAATTAATGCATATGCTACAAATACTCTGTGGGATGAATTAATTCACTTATTCCCCTTATTATGATATCTACCAACTTGAAGCTACAAGAAATGAATTCAGTTGCAGCAGCCAAGTTCACACCATTTTAAGTTTGTAGAAAAATATTTACCAGTTTTTAAAGTTTCTGTTAATTTTTGTTAAGGAGAGCATAAAAATATGCCACTATGTATAAGAAGTGTAGGTTTCTAATTTCCTTTTGTTCTATTAAACATTTAACTGGATGTGTAATTCATTTTATTGAAACATTACCTTCCTTTTAATCCCATTTATCTTTATGAAGTGCGCTACTGAAACTGGATTGGGATTGTTGAGGTTTCGATTACTTGAAAGATAACCTCCAATTTACAAACCCTCTGATTTACAAAGCTCATATTTTTGGGTCCCTTCAACTTCATAAAATAGATTTTTTCTACTGTATTTTTGGTTTTTTTCATCATTATTGGTGTCATATTTCGGATGGTTTCATGGACGGACTTTTGGATCAAAATGTACGAAGTTCTACTAACTTAGAAATAGTTACTAGCTGTGGAAGTACCAGATATACAATTGAGATCATTCATGATTCATCACAGGGATGATAGAAGAACAATTCTGTGAGAGTGTGTAAAAGCCAACACAATGGGATAGGTATTACATTTTTTCTAGGGTAAAGCCAGTGCCATAAAAAATGTGGTATGCAACCAGCAACACGCCAAGGCCATCGCTCTTCCGAGAGATAAGACAAGCAGAGGGGAAGGCAGAGGTAGAGATAGCCTTCCCAAGGCATTGGGAATGAAACCAGGGAGGTATTCCCTAGCACAAGGCCGTGAAAAAAGCGGCGAGCGGAAAGAAGACCAATAGTATTATCTTTCAGATTTTTTTTTGGGGTCTTGCTTCGAGCGATATTAGGACTTAATAGTCCTCTCTTCCATACAACTCGTTGGACGAACACACACAACCATGCCCTGGGAGGTGTAAATTTCCTACCCAGGCGGGATTCGAACCCGCGACCTTTGGTTTGGTAGGCGAGGACTTAACCCCGCCGCCACCGAGGCCGGCGCATCGCGTACATAGATGCATGGTTCCCACCATGCGGCAGCATAAATTCTCCCCATGCTATTATGCAAGAACACAGTGTTCTTTGAAAGAATCATGGACCATTGAAAGTGGAACCCATGATCTTCCTTGTAAAAGATGAAAATAATACTAAACTTTATGTTAAAATGATTCCTTTCTGCATGAAGGTTTAATAAAAATTGCAGTACTTCTCCCACATCAACTACAGTGAAACCTGCCTTAAGCGGAACCTGAGATTAACGGAAACCTGTCTTATCCGGAAAAAATGTTGGTCCTGGCGGTCATAATAGGGTTTTGCATGCATTGGTACCCTGTAATAAACGGAAACTGTCAAACACGGAAACAGAATCGATTCCCAGCACGTGAACCTGGGTTAAACGGAATTGCAAAAAATTATTCCATGCAGAATATTTACAATTTGGCATCGACCTTGACCAAAACACTTCCACGTCTCCCTAATCCTAACGTTAACCCTCCCCCAGTGCCTAATGTCCCGCTGTGAGTTCTGTTTCACGTACATTGTGTCAAATGTTCAACAACACTCCCGCCTCTTCCTACCCGTCACCCCCTTTCTCTTTCTTGACCATTGCACCAACCCTCGCTTGCATGCTTACCTCCCCTCAAACTCATAGAACCTTCTCACCTCTCTACAAAGAGTACATAAACATTGCTGTGTAGCCTCGCTCGCAACTGAAATAGACGGAATCATTTTCCTATGTGCTGCTGTCAGGGTAAGACCACACCAGAGAACGCTTAGGGCCTTAGGGGAACTGCTGATTGATATCCGCAATGCCACGCAATGTATTAACGCTGAAAAATAAACTGGAATTGATCGAGTGCTTTGAACGAGAAAAGCTTTCCGTGAAGCAGATACAAGAGAAGTTTAAGTGTGGAAAGACGCAAGTTTACGAAGCAATTAAGAAGAAGGATGAAATTAAGAAAGAGTTTGAAAGAGGTATGTCCTAAAAAACGTATTTCTTCTTATCCCAATCAACAATAGTTTTCAAAACAACACACCATAAAATAATTGTTGTTTAACCGTTTCTGTCTATTATTTTAGGCCTAAGTTTACATTCAAAGAGGAAAACACCTCTCTGTGAATATGAAGAATTAAACCAATTAGTTTGGGAATGGTTTGTGCAAGCAAGATCGAGGAATATTCCTTTGTCAGGTACGATGGTGTAAGAAAAGGCAAAGGAGTTTGCAGTCTGTTTAGGAAAAATAGATTTTAAGGCCTCGAATGGTTGGCTGGAGAGCTTCAGAGCAAGACACAATGTTGTTTGGAGCAGTGTTGTTGGCGAGTTGAAAGACGTGGATATGGAAACCGTAGAGGACTGGAAAGGCATGGTTCAAGAAAAAATTAAAGACTATCAACCATGTGATGTCTACAATGGGGATGGAAATATGGCAGGGGAGCTCCTACAGCCTCTTGTCATCGGAAAATCAGCTCGACCACGATGTTTCAAACATGTTGACATTGAGAAAGTACCGGTCACATGGAGACAAAATAACGAAGCATGGAGCACGGCTTCAATCATGGAAGAGTGGCTGAAAAGTTTCAATGCCGAAATGAAGAGGAAAAACAGGAAAGTCATACTTTTCCTTGACAACGCAACCTGCCACCCTATAATTCACCTTACGAATGTGAAGCTAGCCTGGTTTCCGGCAAATACAACTAGCATCACTCAGCCAATGGATCAGGGGGTAATTAGGTCGCTGAAAGCACAATATAAACAGTACATGATGCGATCATTATTAGCTGCTGCAGATACTGCGAATACCGTGTCAGAGGTGATAAAAAATATCAGCGCTGGATGCCATAAATTGGATTAATTTGGCAGTGAAAGATATTAACACATCAACAGTTAAAAAATATTTCGCTAAAGCTGGATTTCTGCCACTAGTCCCCGAGGCAGGTAAGGAAAACAAATTCTATCCAATCATATCACCAATGAAAATGCATAGTTAAGCACTTAAAGGAATGTAGATATAGACAGGACCTCTTCTATTTCAGAACTAATGGACGATATAAGCGAATTACAGCAGGCAATAGGAAATAACTTGGATGGTGAGAGATTTGTGGTCTTTGAAAACGATCTTCTGACGAGCGATGAAGATGGCTTGCTGACGGACAGCATGAAAGAAGACCAAGCCTGTGAATTCAACGAAGAAGTAAATATAACGGTAATGTGTGAAGAAAACAAAAATTCCTATAGAGAAATGTTGGTTTCTCTAGAAGAATTAGCAGAATGTAGTCTTACCAAAGGTAACACTGATTTATGTAATATCTAATACGGGGCTATCCGCAATGTAGAGAATTGTATTATACAGGAAAAAAAGGAAAAATGGACATAAATGACGGATTATATGCATATTTTATAAATCGGTTTTTATGTTAACTAATTCAAATAAACAAATTTAACCAATATCTTATACTGTTCTTTCATTATTTCATTATAATTTCGTTTTCATGTAGAATTAGAGTGAAACCAACCTTTTAGGCGATGCATGTTATGGACGTGAAATGCTTTCAAGGTCTTTTTCGAAATGTTAGACCCTGGGTTAAGCGGAAAACTGTCTTATCCGAATAAAAATGATGGCCCTGAGAAATTCCGCTGAAGTCAGGTTTCACTGTACATACTTTTGTTTCCATTTATGTCCTTCTGGAGTCGAGCCATAGAGTGGAAGTCCAAGTTAAGTACCTATAGGTTTGCCAATGGATAACGAAAATTTGATTGTACCTCTTCAGGGGAGGCAAAAATCGTGTCCTTCGTACCTATGCATGAAATGTGCTTTTGAAAGGCGTTTAGAGCCGGATTGGAATTTTTTACATAAACTGCCAATGGTAAACTTAAGAAGTCCAACAATATTACCAAGTATTATTGCATTGCCTATGAGTTCCTAATAGCTCATTCTTATTTAGCTCGGTAGAGCTAGTCGAATCAACAGCCGAAGACAGAAGAAAATGTTACAGGGTTTTATTGTATTGCTTAACTATAACTAAATTTTCACAGCTCTTCCTTTCTAAATAAGAAAGAAAATCATGATTCTTTGAACATAAGCATGCGGCACGCACTGGTATGAGGTTTTGAGCCATAGCTGGATTAACAATTTTTCCCGAGTCGTACTGAGGACCGTAGAAAAAAGTCCAACCATTTTATCCATTACCATTGTATTGTCTATGAATACCAACAATTTCATAGCCCTACACCGCTAAATAAGAAAGTAAATTGTGGTTCTTTGCATCTATGCACGCAATGCGCTCAAGTACAAAGTTATGAGCCATAGCTGGATTGACAATATTTCCGGAGTCAAACCAAGGACTGTAGACTTCAAATCCAACCATGCTAAAAATCACCATTGTATTGTCTATGAATAACCTGAATTTGATAGCTCTACATCGCTAAATAAGAAAGTAAATCGCAGTTCTATGCATCTATGCACGCGATGTGCTCTAGTACGAAGTTTTGAGCCATAGCTGGATTGACAATTTTTCCTGTGTCGAACCGAGGACTGAAGACTTAAAGTCAAACCATATTATCAATCACCATTGTATTGTCTATGAGTACCTATAATTTCATAGCCCTACATCGCTAAATAAGAAAGTAAACTGTGGTTCTATGCATCTATGCACGCAATGTGCTCAAGTATGAAGCTTTGAGCTATAGCTGGATTGACAATTTTTCCTGAGTCGAGCCGAGGACTGTAGACTTAAAGTCCAACCATTTTATCAATCACCATTGTATTGTCTATGAATACCTACATTTTCATAGCTTTACATTGCAAAATAAGAAAGTAAATCGTGGTTCTTTGTACATACTTATGTTCTCCGTTTATTTGCACACAAAATTTCAATTCCCGCCGTGACGGAGACTCAAAATGTTCTCAAGATGGCAAATTACAATAGACAAGTGTGTATCATGACCTGTCTACGGACCTTGGGTTCGTATTTGCTTCCATTCACTCTGATTGGTCGCAGCTGGATGTCACATAATTGTTCACGGAAGGAAAATGCGAAAAAATAATCGCGTGAATCATGCTTTAGTCGCTTTAGCTCGAATATAGTCCCCCCCCCCATTACTTATCCAACGAAGATTTTCAGCAAAAAGGGGGGGACTATATTTGGAGATATACAGTATACTTTTACCATAAAATCAGGTACTTGGAGGCAGTACCAACAAAATATAAAATGAACCCTCATAGAGACTCAATTCTGATGAGTTCTCTGTTGCAAGTCATTTATCAAATAGATATGTCCAAAAAAGCACAAACCAAAAATTGCACAAACTAAAGAGATAACTTGGCACTGCCAAAACATACCATTATCAGAGCCATTATATTTTCGGCAGTTTTCAACTATCAGCATGAAGTCGGCTTTGAAATGTGAAAAGGAGAGATAATCCCCAGCTTCCAACTTCTCCTCCATCCTCCGCAGGTGCATAGGCTTCCGGACGACTGCATAATACCTTGGAGCCCACTCTTCATCCACAGGGTCAGCAAAAGGCCAGGCATCTTCATGTGACTTCACTCGTTCCAATATTTTGTGTAATCCAGTCTGCAAGTCTTCATCAGACTGGCGAAACCGTCTACAAATGAAATTTGGCATTAAGAGACTAAAGCAGAAAACATGTACAAATCTTAAACACAAGTATGGATGCAAGTGCAAAATGGAGTATTGAGGAATAAAAGTATGGACCCTCCCACATTACAATTCATTCACTTCATAAATGCATGTACACTAAAAAGGAAAGAGTACGTAAACCCTACTCCTATTCATATGATGATGTAACAGTACACATTACTACATATCTATTAAGCTGCAAAACTGTCTCATTGATAACCAATTCCTGGGCATTTATAAAAGAGCTAGAGGGTTGAACTTTTAGGGGACGTTCCCTTGTAACCCCAAGAGTCAGGATAAAAATGGAAACCCCAGAGATATTGTTCAGGGTTCAAGCCTAGGCACTTCTCTGATTCTCAATGGGATTAAAAGGGTGAATTTTAACATTCCTGTGCAGAACACTTTTCTTTCACCCATTAAAACAAGAAAAAACACACCTGACACAACCAAAGTGCACCATTCCTTGCATCTACATACGCTGTTTCTATGATTCATTAAATCACAGTAAATAAGGATGAATGCTACCATACATTTTCATGTTTTTTCACTGGATGTAATTTTAACTTGATGATGATTTAATGGTTTAAATTACTGAATTTATCTTGCCATCTCAATTTCTCACTCCCTAATGCCACCATCATATTTTATGGAAACCATATACAAAATCGGAACTCAAAATCAACACATCAAACTGAAACTATAACTTGGTCAAAATTATGAACTCTCTACTCTCTAAATTTCAAAGGCTAAGAGAAATTTCATTAAAATAGAGTCGGTAAAAAAACTTCAACAGGTTCATTTACTCTTAAGGTGCATGAAGATAATACATACACTTGTGAAGTCTTGATTTTCCTCCTTGAGGTCTGAATGATGATAGGGCCGGTGGCCGAGGAAAGAGAGTTGTTTGTCTGTCTTCCGACGGGGAGACCATCCTTGGACGCTGCCTCACCCTTCCCTCCGCTCCCTGACAATGCACCTGCCCTGCTACCACTCCCCCTTCCACCACTCTTGTGCCGCTCTTTTCGCTTCACCCTTGGGCTCTTGCGCCTCCGACCACGCTCGCTGACATCCTCTGAGCTGCTCTCACTACTGCCCCCTTCTTCACCCTGAGGCTGTGACCCTAGAACTATCTTCTCGCTCGGCATCTCCGAGAGGCTTTTCAAGAAGGCCCTTGTCACTCGCTCTTCCCTCGCTAAGTAACTTTGGAATAGTCTGTGCAAGGAAAAGGATATGAAAATAATTCCAGCTAGTAAGAAAAATATTGATATTTCAAATTATTGACTTTTGCCACGAATTTAATTTAGCAGGATGAACGGTCAAGCAGTGATATCCATCAGAGCTATGATTATTTAGATCTTATATCTAGTTCTAATCAGTATTATATGCAACCTTATTTGTGAATAAGATTATCCATGGTATACTGCATGCTTCATACTATATATTGCAATCATTTGTCGGCCCTGGTGACGACGGTTTTAAGTCCTCGCCTGCTAAACTGAGGGTCGCGGGTTTGCATCCTGCCTGAGTAGATTTTTCAACACTCAGGACATGGGTAATTGTGTTCGTCCGTTGTTACTTGTTAAAACACCTGATGTAAAAGGCAGGTTGTGCCGTTTTTGGGAATGTAGAAATAAATAAATATCTTAGTATCTACAAATTCACAAATATTAGATTTCAGCACTTCCTTGCCTACAGCCTAAATTTATTTCCTTAGGAATTGTTTTGTAGATTACTTATTCTACTTGCGCAGAGGTCGGCTACCTTCATGTGATATACACATGACTAGCAGCTAGCGAAATTATGGTGGGCTGAAACATTGTCATCAACTTTCCAGTTACAAAAATAGTATTTTTACATAAATCCTACATTTCGATGGTCACCATGAAAAAGCTTCATGAGTGACAGGCTGCTGACCATTAAGTTAGAGCCAGAATAGCATATGATGTGGCAACTTCAAACATTCTCAGACTTGAAAGTGGCATATCCAATGAATGCAGTGTTCGCCATAAGTACCTACACTTCTAACAATAAGACAGGATAATGTGTTGTTCCTATTTTCAGTTCCCTATTTGAGCCATAAATATTAAAACAGTGGAAATAACCAAAATTACACTGGAAACCTAAAATTCACAGTGCAATGGGCTCAGAAATAATAAGTGGAAAATTCTAAAAAATAATTGACTGCAAGCTCAAACACACCTCTACGAATTGGGTCCCCTTTCTCCAAGCCCTTAGTGCATGATCATATCACTCCATCCTTCATAGTTCTAACAGTATATTAGATATGCACCCTTTGGCCCTGAGCATTCCTGGTGCCCAAAATCTAAATTGAGAACCACCAGCAGAGGCATTTAAAACGATTCCACGGACTGGTGATGTATACCATTTAACACTTTGCCTAAAATGAAAGTGAGCCATTACAGCTGAAATATGTAAGTGCGATATTCCAAAGAGGAATAATCATTCGCCTTGTCCGGGACTTGAACATGGATCCCTCGATAGTGCACCGAATGCTTTAGCCAGTCAAGCTGCCGAGGCATCCTCCTCCCCTGCCTATTATTTTGGGCTTTAAAGAAACAAGATGGTCAAGACTGCCAGACATATAATGTTACGAAGTAGGCCAAAGCATGCCCTTAGCACCACAGTCCAGGAGGTTAAAGCCAAACACTGAACACCTCACGGTGTTAATTCTCTTTGAAAATTTTTTAGAATACCAGGGCTAGCCACTGTATTACCTTCACAGAGTCACCCACAAGGACACATAAGTGCAAAATTCCACAGAGGAAAAATCATTCGGCTTGACCAGGACTCAAATCTGGATCCTGGTAGGTAAGTAAAGCATGAGCGAAAAGATGATCATAAACCATTCAATATTCTTCAGTAACAGTTAACACTCTTGGCACTTAGAACGAGTGCAATTGTTCAGTTCATTTTGATGAAATACAGTTATGAATGTATCATTGCTGCGGAGGGGGAGAGGAGAAAGAGGGCCAGGAAAAATTAAGCAGGCAGATAAATTTGCATCATGACATTACTCCTCCAATTCAATTAGTGCCTAATAAGATAAAACTGAGTAGCATATTGCACATAAAATCATAAATATTTGTACCAGACATTTCATCGCTTGAAATAAGGCAACACATATCTTCCAAGAGAATGATAATACACAGTACAATGAGTAAGACTAGAGGTAAAAGAGAACACACCTTTCCCTCTCCTCCTCCCGGACCTTCTTATCTTCTGGGTCTTCTTCCTCATCCTCATCATCCTCCTCAGAGCCAACTCGTTCGGACCTCTCGCTCTCCATCTGAGCAAAACTCTCCTCAAGCAGTTTGGCCATCATTCCCTTGCTGGCGTTCCCCTCGCCCATCAGTTTCTCCTCCTCCTCCAACAGTGCAGCCTCCTTTTGCTGCTGCTTCTTTAGTTTCTCGATCCTCCCGGATGTCCTCCTCGGTTGGTTCTCCTGTAACCGTTTCCTGCAATGTTCCCCATACATAAATTCACTGAACACAGCAGAAAACACTAACAAGGTCCTGAAAATAAACTGAATCCCTAGTCCTCTTTTCTTAACGTACCACATATCATTTTTACCCAATTAACATGCTGAGAGCTAGTGTCACTCATGAGTGATGCACCCAACACAAGCAACTTGCATGTGTTTCATAAAAGGGATGGGAATAAGGAGTACTAACTGGTTTATTGAAGACAGAAAATCTGAACAAAAAACATTAGGAACTGAAAAACTGCAAAATGTTTTACACACACAGTAGAAAATATCACTAGACTGTCCATAAAAATAGCAAACTTGACCTTATTAATGTAGCCAATCATTAAACACATTCAATGCCGGCTGGTGAGGTGAATCACGTGGCCTTTGTTTACATCATATGATCGTGAAAACGTGGTGTGCTTTTCATTACTTTCTTTGTCAAATCAGTAGATTACATTGAATTATGGTATTTAAAACACTAATTAGGGTCATCACAAGTCATTAGGTGTATTTTGGCCACCATAATGGCACTGCTTTTACGTTTTGATGTACAGTTCTGTTAAAAAAAATCATACCACTTCGGTGCCGAAAAACTTCAAAGTCCCAAGTTGAGGATGATGTGACGAGGCCGAACCATACCCCCATGCAGGATAGCAATAAACTCTCCACGTAGACCAAGGACCCTTCCTCCCCATAGTTGAGCAAGGGAAAGACTCACAGAAGGAAAATTTTGACCTGGCAATGGGATTATTTCCAAGGGGAGGGGTAGGTTTCTGGGAAAACATTTTTTGGGGCAAAATATTTATGCACGAACAATTGTTTCATTTTAAAATTATGAGCTTTGAATTTCACTTTCTTTTAGAAAATAATTGCTTGAGTTTGTCCCCCTCTTGCTTCACCACCATTACTGCATTTTTCATTCGCCGTAGGCCAGATTTTTCTCATGCGAGATCTACAGAAAAACATCCTTGATAGCACTTTCGACAATGCATTTTGTGGCCTTTTCCTAACTTAATTCCGTAAGCAGCAAATATTTTATGACAAAGTAAAATAATTGAACCAATGACAGTAAAAAGTGCAGAATTAATCATGAAGTTTTGGAAGTAATAGGAATTTTGATACCTTAAGGACTCCACGACAAATAAAATCTAAATACTATATATTTAGGATCAACATATTGTTAGTTTATAATGTAAATTAATTCGACAGGAAACTAATAAGAAAATGACACGAGCAGTGGGGATGTAAACCAAAGAAGTGGGCATTTCATTCCTGTGCTTTCTAGCTGCTGTGAACGAGAGATCATGTATTCCCATATATGGGCCACTTCCACACATCCACATAATGTGCCAAAACAGCTCAACCAACCACAACACTGCTTCTTCACCCCCAGACAAATAAGAAACCACTGCCACTTTCCATTCTCACTTTTTGTCAGAGTAGAGTTTTTCCTTGATTGAGGGTGATGGAAGGGGCTTTTGGTTCGGAATGTTTATTATTCCCCCAGGAAAGATTGGAAGGGATAAAAGGGTGGTGCCCCTATGCAAATACCCTCTCTAATAGAATTAACTCACTACCTGAGTAGATTGAAAGAGGCATTAAAGAGACTATAAAAGTGAAATTATTGGCATCAGGTTATTTTTATGGCAACAAAGAAATTTAATCCAATTTCCACAGTGAAACAATAATTGAGTACATACTGGCTGAAGTACATGATTGAGTCGATCGAAAGTGTTTTCTTAGGCATTCAAATATTGGAATAAAACAGCATTGAGCTACTTTAACCAAAAGATATTTGAAGTGAACAGGGCTTTCCTTGTTTATCTGCGAAAAAAATTGAAAATCAAAGAAGCGCAGTCATATAGTTCCAAGCATAGTGAAAGACCTTGATATGATATTGGATACTCTGGAAAGCTCATTATTTAAAAATGAAACCATTACATAATTAGTAATAGTTTGTGCATAAATACATCGCCCCTGAAATTTTCTTTCCCAAATACTTTGCGTTGATAGGTGTGCACTAAAATGCGAACCTGACATTATGGGTTACTAAGCAGAGCGAAATCCAGTTTTAAATCCCATCCAAACAATTGTTGTTTTTATGTGAATATTGCACATTCTTGTAGCTAATTGTGCATTGTAACTCCACCTACACCAGATTTATCTACGTGCCTAATTGGATAAAAGAAAAACTTGTATGTGTTTCGTCTTTTGAGTTAACATTCACTATAGCTATGAATGGGCTGATTTTTAAATGAAAATTCTTCCTAATATCGTGTTCTTATAAGAGTGTTCGTGCACATCAAAATGAATCATCCTTGATCTGTTTTCAATACTTATACTCCTTGAAACAATTACAAAAGACAATGCAATACATAGATACTTAAAATATAGGGAATCTGAATTCATAACAATTTATGTACTCACAACCAGAATATTTACCGTATTTACTCGTGTAAGCCGCGCCCTCGTGTATCCCGCGCACTCCCATTTTCGGGCAGGCTCATGAGGAAAAAAAATATTTTTTTCAAAAAATCAATTTTTTTCCCTTGAGCCTGCATCATTTTGTCATAACATGATTGCACGTTCTTTAATAGAAATTCTGTGCCAAAGTTAAGTGTTGAAGTACATCTTTCTCATGAATTTAATGCTTTACGTTTTAATATCGTCACGATACACAGCCCATTTTATGGTGCATATTTTTTTCCTAACATCACACAATAATCACAGTTGTATACAATCACATCATTCAGCTCTAAAAATGGAATCTGTTCGAAATGAAATATCAAGCTAAAATAATTGCAGAATTATATACAATTTCAACCCATGATCATTCGATTACGGAAATCCATCGGCGAATCATCAAATAAAAGCAGAATGCCGTCCGTAACTGATAGATGCCTGAAATGTGATACGTTTGGTTCTTCGTCATAGCTGATAAGTGACTCCCAGCGGGCAATGCCCCCCCCTTCCCCCCTACTTTTGGAAGCCACTTGCGAAGTTAGAGCGTGGGAAAGCGATGAGTGAAATGTGATACTTTTGATGAAATGTCATGCTGACTCGAGAAAAAATATCGCTTTACTCCGACCCCCTAACTATGAGCGCCGAGGCGAGGGTGGGGGGAGAGAGAGAGAGAGTGCTGGAGGGGAGAGGAAGAGGCGGGCCAAGGACGCGTAGCCGTTCGCTGGACTGCCGGAAGCGCCAGCACTCGGCGTGAAGGCCTGTGGAAAAAAGCGCTGGACATCCTCTTTGCTTTACACGACTATAGTAATTGTATTAAACTTACGTACTAACTTGAGGAGTATCCGCATTGAAAGATAAACGATGCAGCTAGAACTTATATCAAAGCTCATTTTCGTATCACTTCTCATAGCAGAGTAGCATTTCCGCGAAATGATCGATTTTAGGCAAGTTAACTAATTTTTTCTCCGATGTGGTTGATATAAAGTACGCACGAGTATGTATCAAGCCCTATGAAATAAGTTTTAGCAACATCCTTCCTGTGACAAATGGTGAAAACAGAATTTCTTTATCTATTAGCATGGCGATGTAAAAGTCAACGGTCTGAAAATGGATTTCCTGGCGTGGTATCCACTTCAATAAGTAAATGATGCTTCCTATAAAAGGAAGTAAAAACAGATTAGAGTTCCGATTCTCTCTTTGCATGCGCCGATGCACTACGTTATTTATCCCATTGATGTGACGATGCGTTTCAAAGCTCACTCGGGCGCTACGCAACATAATTTCAGGTTGTGGAAAAATCATGAAGGAGTGCGAAGTCAACCTCACAGCTACCACCGGGGTAAGGGTACAATTTGAATCGACCGAAATAACGGCTCCCTCGTTCGAGCATCGGCCGTATCAATCTAGTGTTGGCTGCCGAGGCCCCTGAAAGGAGGTCCAAACCCTCCCCCACTAGTGAAAGCCACCTGGGTAAAAGCGAAACTGGGCGAGGGTAGATAATAACAGATAAGGTGAAGGAGTGATCCTCTCGGGTTACCTCCTTTTCTTTCTCGCTGAATGAGTCCCTCGCAGATGAATGTCGTCACGCCCAGAAATAAGGAACGAAGAACTTTTTTCTTGAGGGATCTTCTGGGAAAAACCGGTTTGGACACGCCAATTGTTCAGATCTGACTGAGGTATCACCCTAAAATCTGACAGCTTTATTGTTTCCGGCTGAGTGATTGAGAGGGATAGCTGGATGGAAGGACTGCCTGTAAGGCAATTTCCACAAAACCTGGGAAGGATATTTTACCATTCGTCACGATAACCTGAATAGATCCTCGTATTGCAGGTAATAATTATTATCACAAAACGATTGAATGAATGGAATCATGCCTCTATTTGATGCGAAGGCAGCTTGACACATGGAAGTCGATTTCCATTGAAATGTAAAGAGTAGCAATATCTCCAAATATCAGGGCAGCTTTCGGCTTTCGTCTTACTTTCGAATCATCCGTAAAAATGTATGACGCAAGTAAACAATTAACATTGCAAATTGATATATCGAGATAATATTGTTAAAATTCGTCGCGGCAAAGAGGGGTAGTACCAATCCGCGAGTTGCTGCACGCCACACCGCCAGCTGCAACGGCAAAATAACTTATCCGGTGGCGTCAAATTTGACATTACTTCACACGTTTGAATTTTTTGATTGGATATGTATGTTCGTAAGTCAGATGATCGTAAGGCGAGGACTTACTGTATTCAATTTGGAGAAACTAACGGCAGGAACTTAAGGTAAAATGGTGCGCGGCTTACATGAAAATCTAGAGGATTCGTGTAAGCCGCGCACCCCCTTTTTTTCACCGGCATTTTCGGAAAAAAGGTGCGCGGCTTACACGAGTAAATACGGTACACTTGTCAATACCAAACCTCTCACTTAGATACTCCGCTTTTGCCTTAATCAAATTGTGTGAAAAAAATACTGCTAGCCATATAACAGGACATGAGCACAAGCCGAGATTAAAGCATGCATTTACCACTCGTAATAGTAAATGACCCCAGTGGAGGCTGGTTGTTGTCCTCGCTAAAACCGATTTATTTTACATGTAAATCATACGGTTTTAAATCGTTCTTTGGCCATTCCTCGCAAATTTGAGCTTCTTGTTATATGCCCTACACGTTATATGGGGTTTCTACTGCATTTACCACACTTTCCTCTTAATGTGGGGGTGATGGTTGCTTCCTTTAATATTTTTCATCAATATGTTAGAGGAATCACAACACCATTTTTAAGAAATAACTTACCACGAATAATTCACTGAGTTTCAACCGCACAATTCACTACAGTAGAAACTCGAAATTACGAAGTTGACGGGACCAGAAAAATCGGCACTTCGTAATATCAAATTTCGTATGAACGAGTATCTTTCAAAAACATCGCGATGTAGCTCTTTTTTTGTTTCCTTAGATTAAGATGTACTCTCGCGATGTACTTGCATGATTTACGAAGTTATAATTCATGAAAGTGTATTTAAATGTGTATTAATGCCCACAGGGTGCACTCATTGTCAGTTGAACACAACTTATTTGTCTGAGTTTTATTATTCCTATTTTCGGGAATTTCAAATTTGGCACCACCCGATAAGTTATTTTGCCGTTGCAGCTGGCGGTGCGGCGTGCAGCAACTCGTGGATTGGTACTACCCCTCTTTTCCGTGACGAATTTTAACAATATTATCTGGATATATCAATTTGCAATGTTTATTGTTTATTGTTTACTTGCGTCATAAATTTTTACGGATGGTTTGGAAGTAAGACGAAAGCCGCGTTTCAATGGAAATCGACTTCCGTGTGTCAAGCTACCTTCGCATCAAATCAATGCATTATTCCGTTCACTCATTCGTTTTGTGATGACAAATGATTATTACCGGCAATACGAGGCTCAATTCGGGTTATCGTGATGAATGGTAAAATATCCTTTCCAGGGTATTTGGAAATTGCCTGACGAGCAGTCCTTCCATCCAGCTATCCCTCTCAATCACTCAGCCGGAAACATTTAAGCTGTCAGATTTTAGGGTAATACCTCAGTCGGATCTGAACAATTGGCGCGTCTAAACCGGTTTTTCCCAGAAGACCCAAGAAAAAAGTTCTTCGTTCCTTATTCCTAGGCGCGACGACATTCATCTGCGAGGGACTCATTCAGCGAGAAAGAGAAGGGGTAACCCGAGAGGATCACTCCTTCACCTTATCCGTTATTATCTACCCTCACCCAGTTTCGCTTTTACCCAGGTGGCTTTCACAAGTGGGGGAGGGGTTGGGCCCCCTTTCAGCGGACTCGGCAGCCAACACTAGGTTTATACGGCTGATGATCGAACGAGGGAGCCGTTATTTCGGTCGATTCAAATTGTAACCTGCCCCGGTGGTAGCTGTGAGGTTGACTTCACACTCCTTCATGATTTTTCCACAACCTGAAATTATGTTGCGTAGTGCCCGAGAGAGCTTTGAAACGCATCGTCACATCAATGGGATAAATAACGTAGTGCATCGGCGCATGCGAAGAGAGAATCGGAACTCTAATCTGTTTTTACTTCCTTTTAGACGAAGCATCATTCACTTTTGGAAGTGGATACCACGCCAGGAAATCCATCTTTAGACCGTTGACTTTTACATCGCCATGCTAATAGATAAAGAAATTCTGTTTTCACTGTTTCGCACAGGAAGGATGTTGCTAGAACTTATTTCATAGGGCTTGATACATACTTGTGCGTACTTTATATCAACCACATCGGAGAAAAAATTAGTTAACTTGCCTAAAATCGATCATTTCGCGGAAATGCTACTCGGCTATGAGAAGTGATACGAAAATGAGCTTTGATATAAGTTCTAGCTGCATCATTCATTTTTCAATGAGGATACTCCTCAAGTTGGTACGCAAGTTTAATACAATTACTGTAGTCGTATAAAGCAAAGATGTCCAGCACTTTTTTCCAGAGGCATTCGTGCCGAGCATTGTCGCTTCCGGCAGTCCAGAGAACTGCTAAGCGTCCTTGGCCTGCCTCTTGCTCTCCCCTTCACCTCTCTCTCTCTCCCCCACCCTCGGCTCGGCGCTCATAGTTAGGGGGTCGGAGTAAAGTGATATTTTTTCTTGAGTCCGCATCACATTTCATCATAAGTATCATATTTCACTCATCGCTTTCCCACGCCCTAACTTCACAGGTGGCTACCAAAAGTTGGGTTGGGGGGGGCGTTGCCCGTTGGGAGTTCCTTATCAGCTATGAACGCGAACCAAACGTATCACCTTTCACTCATCGCATACCAGCCCTAACTTCTCAGGTGGTTTCAACTAGTTGGGATATCCTTTCGAGGACATCCTATACACGTCCTTTCGAGAGCATCAGCAGCCAACTTCCATGGTTCCAAATAGTTCCTACATCGGCCGCAACACAGGATGACCATTATTTAGGGCGATTTTAATGGTATCCACTCCCCAATATGAATTTTTTTATCTGATCCAGATCCGATTTTTTTAAATGAATTAGGATCCGATTTCAGTATCCAGAGAAACGTAATACCCGCAGATCTTTAGATCCGATCTGACCATCCCTAAATAGTATTTTCCCGGCGAATCAGCTTGTGTCTTAGAGGACGAACGAACAATTGAAGAGCACATTTTGGAGCAAACAAAGTGCATCTTATGGGCCAGGAAATAGAGTAACTACAATTTTCGATGCCTGGCTAACGTTTTTCAACTTACGAACAAGTTCTCGGAACGCATCTCGTTCGTATGTAGAGGACTTACTGTACATTGGATGAGTACGTCAGTGACTTCCAACTGCTGGACGGACGCCAGATGCCCCAGCGAAACCACACCTTAACTATTGAAGCATGAAAAATGAGATATCATTCTGGTAATACATTCAGTGCATAATGTATTCGGCGACGATCATTAATTAGATGTTTAACTCTGAAAAGGAGCGCTGAAACGTTACTGTGATCTATCACTATTTGTATAAACGAGTAACTTTTTCACGGCGGGACCAAGATCCGAGGTTTGTAATTTTAAAACTTCGTTATTTCGTAATATCGCGTACTGTTACATACACTTAGATACCCTTTTGGTCGGGACCGAAGATTTTGCTTCGTAAAATCAAAATTTCGTAATTTCGAAGTTCGTATTTTCGAGTTTCTACTGTACTGATTTTATTACTTCCAAGGCGATAACAGAGGCTGTCCCATCCTGACATATAATAAATAACAATGTATTGATAATGTTTCCAGGAGACATATGATTTGCTGAAGTTTGCCTGCACAAGAATTCTTTCACCTCCCAAGCTGATTGAAAATTTCCTTATTGAAAAAACCCCCTGTTATTCGTAACTGAAATACCGTATTTGTCCGAATATAGCCCCCGTGCAAATATAAGCCGCCCCCCCCCCCCCCCCCCTAACTTTCAAGCCTCACTTTTGGAAAAAATTAACATATACTATTAACATATTCCTTTGCAAGTAAAATACACTTTTTAGGTCATAAATAGAATAACTACTTACATGAATTACGTACTTAGTAGTTTAACTTGAATTTTTTAAATATCTAGGCAAGACAATGAAATACTAAACCAACTTAAACTTTTACAATCTTTTAATGATTCTGAACCTTCATTACACTCTTTTGGCGTCTATTCTTTTCTGAGAAACAGATTAGCATCTTCCTTCGAAGTACAACTTCAGACTAATAAATCTAATAAAATGCACATTTTTCTATCTTCTATTTTATGTCGCTAATTCATCATCTTCTGATTCACTATCATCTGACACATCACTTTCTTCTTGACCACAAGGAGACCAGTCTTGATCATCCTCATCATCAGAGTCCATCCAAACAATATCATCCTCTGTTCCATCAAGTTCATTAGATATACAACATTTTTAAAAACTCTTAATCACAATTTTTTCAGGAATGCTATTCCAGCAGTTTAGCACCCATTGAGTGATGAGGATAGGAGAAGGTTTCTTTATTTTTCCTGATGGAGAAAATTCCTTTTCCCCCTGCAGCATCCACTCAGCATAAGTTGCCTTCAACCTGTCCTTTAAGAGTTTGTTTATCGACACATCAAGTGGCTGAAGCAGGCTTGTCAATCCTCCAGGGATTACAACCATGTCTGAATTTCCTGCCCTGATATCCTTTTTTACATCCTCAATAAGATGTCCCTTAAAGGAATCTAGCACAAGCATAGATGACATGATGAGGAGAGCTCCTGGTCTTCTCTGCCAAACCACTTTCACCCAGTCTCTCACTAACTCTTCGGTCATCCACACTTTCTCTTGAACTCGTACATGAATCTCAGGAGGAAACTTATCTTTTGGCTGAGTCTTTCTCTTAAATATCACATAAGGTGGTAGCTTCCTTCCATCAGCTGTGATGCCCTGCATGCACGTAATTCTTGCCTTTTCATTTCCCGTTGTTTTAATAGATACTGATTTGGAACTCCTCTCTTCCACAGTAGTAGAACTGGGCATGTCAAAATAGAATGGTGTCTGGTCAGCGTTACCCATTTGCCCCAACAGGTATCGTTGCCTCTGTCGTAGGTGAATGATGAAATGCTGGTAACTTAGAATCTTCTCTTCGTAGAATTGTGGTAGACACTGGAGAGCTGTTGTTCATCTTTACAAGGAAAACCCATTCCTCTTCATCATCCTCCGTAACCACCCATAACTCGCTTGGAAATCTGCCCTCAGTATCGCCATTTCACTCGCAATCTTTCTAGCTTCTGTGCAGATCATACGGCATGTCACAGTGAAATCATTCCTTCTATTTTCCCGTACAAATCTGACAACGCGCTCTTCCAATTCCGTATGTCTACCGGTAGTTGGACCACGAAATTCACAGCGAGATGTACAAGTTTTGAGAAGTAGAGGAAGCTGTGTTCGCCAAATTCTAACACTTTTTCTGTCCACACCGTATTTTTCAGCCGCTGAATGGTTTCCATTGTCTCCGGCATATTTTGCTACAGCAATTTTAAAATTTGCATTGTGGCTCCTGCGCTGGTGGGTCTTTAATTGCCATATCCTAGACCCCCTTCTCTCTACTGGATTCATATTTATTACTTATATGGAGCAGACAACGATTGGAGCAGACAACGATTTTGAAGTAAACGCGGTAAACGCCTCGGAAACAGAAGCATAACAGTACCCGATCCTAATTTCGTTGCCTCAAGCATGTTAACAATCAACAAAAATGTGAAAGAATTCTCTTTGTTGGTTTGCATATAGAGTCCGGTTTCCATTGTTTTCTATGATGTGGGCATTCAACAAATGTTTTATATTTTCCATGATATTTTCATTGGGACGATGACGATGCATCTCTAGCTAGTCTTGGCACCCATGTTTTCGTTCAATGGTTATAACCTGAAATGTCTTCATTATTTCTTCAAGTTCATCATCATGTATTTTATCCGTATTTAACATTAATCACGTTTACTGGGTCACCAGTTGATATGCGTCATCCGCCATCTTTATCGCCTGGGGGGGGGAGGGGGGGGGGGCATATATTTGCCACTGCCTGCTGCTCTGGAAGACTGAACCCATGTCTTCAATATTTCTTCAAGTTCATCATCCTTGGAGTATTTCATGTATTTACGCCTTTTACCAATAGGGCCACAGTCCTTCACGTTAAACTTGGTATATCAATTTTTCGGCCAGGGACACGCGAGTGCCCGTATTAGAGTCAATCTCTTCGCAAAATATTGATTTTCTCTTCGAATGATAAAGATTATCTCGCACGCTTATTTGCCATTTTAAAATACGTTTCCTCACGACTCCTTAAGTAATTGCACGTTAAATAAAATAAAACGTGAAGCAACTAAAAACGCAAGATGAATGGCATTAGTTCGCGATTTCCGAGAAATATGACAATGATCGCTGCGAAGTATGAGTAAAATAGTTAACATAAATTTTAACCTTTTCGCCACAATGACAGCGGTAGTTCGCCAAATAACATCTAATTAAATATATTTATGGCATCTGCTACATTTTACATATACCTATAGTTTAAAAAGATAGTACGGCTCCTAAGTACCATTCTACGTTCCATTCAATAACAATTCCGATCGCGATCATTACAATATCCGGTATAAATACTTTTCGGCAGTGCTATCAAAGTAATGTGCTACCATCAAACGAATGATTTTTTTTTTAGAAAACCAAATAAATCAGCATTCATACATCATGTTTAAGCATGTATTTTATCCGTATTTAAAATTAATCACGCTCGCAGAGTCGCCAATTGAAGTGCGCCAGCCGCCATGTTTCTTGTCTTCAAATATCATAAATGGCGGGATTTTAAAGTGTAAATACCAGGAAGGGAATACACTGGAAGGATACAAATTTTTTTGGGACCGGAAGAAAATGTTGTAAATCGCGGGAAAACGTTAATTCCAGGAACGTAAAAGCATGGTTTCACAGTACGTACTATTTCACAATAACCTTATCATTTTTTCAATGCATATACATAATGAAACTTTGTAGTATCCGAAAATAGCCCCCCCTCACCTTTTTTGGCCGATATTTTGTCAAAAAAGGGGGGCTTATATTCGGACAATTACGGTAGTTATTGAATTCACAGTTGAGTTTCTAATCGTTTTAACATGTTATGGTTTAATTTTAATTTTGGCTTTCATCGAAAAATATGAAAAACAATTGAAGTTATCTTCAAATTGAGAATCGCATCACCTGCTACTCATCCCAGAAGGCATTGCTTCTACATCACGTCTGCATTGCCTCAAGTCCCATGCAAGACGGCACCCTATAGATCGTAGGTTTGAATGCCCAAATTATCTATTATCTTGGATAGATTCTAATGAAACAAAATAGAGTGAATGGTGCAAGAAAACCAGGTAGACCAGGAAGTTTAGGACTGAATGTGATTCACACCAAAATCTTTGGGACACAGAAACATGTATGATACAATGCCAGAGTGTTATAGAAGCAAAAGATACTGGAAATGGAAAACCCTACTACTCCCTAAGGGGGAGAGGGAAGAGAGTCTCTCTTTATCTCTTGCACACAGCTGGGCGAGGGTAGTTTGTATTTACCAACCGCCTGCAGGTCTCTACTAACTCCCAGGAGCTGTCGTTGTTCAAGTGTGCGTCAGCTACCTTGACGTGAGTGTCAGAATTTAAATTACGTGCATAGGACGATCTCAGGTTCTTCACAATGAGTGTAACACGTTGCGATCGTGAATTTAAATTCTTACTCGCCGACTTAAAATATTTGCATTGAGAAACTACGAGGTGATAGTTATTTTACGATCTCTTATGAGTTAAAGTTTACAGGGTGTCCGGTGAATCTCAATTTCTTTTTTCCCTGAATTTTCCAGGTTTTCCAGGCAAATGTTTTGCATTTTCCAGGGTCTTGCTGCATTTTGTTTCTAACATATTTTTAATGAATTTCTAATAAAATCGGCATAATTTTGCCAACATGAAAAAACGAGAAATTTCGGTCCATACTTTGAGTTAAAAACGTAAGAGTATACAAGGAATGTGGAGTATTACGGGTTTTATTTCAACCAACAAATAAACAAAAACGGTTAACTGACAACAAAATTCTGAGTCAGGTGCAATTTGAACACAATAAAGTAGATTCAGACTAGTTTGATAAAGAACATGCAAATAAAAGAAACTGGTGTGACATTTTTCAGTGAGTGCATTTCCGATTCAATTTCAGCAACAAATTTCTCGGCTTTTCAAGAAATTACGTTGTTTTGGTTTGCAGCTCTTGAAACTTTTGCAGTATGTACCTCTTTCTTATTCTCTTCCTCTTGAGGCCTTGGTACCTCTCTTCTCCCAAAAGGCTTCACTGTACTTTACATGAACATTTCGGAAACTGTGAATTAATTACTTTGTGATAGGTATGGATCTAACACCTAAAAGCATTCAATTATGTAAAACAAAATTGTATTTGTTGGACAATTCACAAATTTTAATTAGGTTGGATTGCCCCTGTACCGTAGCCCTGTAGACTACGAACCCGAGGGTCGTGATTTCCATACGCAGTGACCGCAAAATGTATTTCCACTCCTTCAAAAACATTTCTGCAAACATTAAAACGAGGAGGGTGGAGATTATTTGGAAAGGATTATATATATTACAATCAATATATTATAATCAATTACATATATAACAATACCCAATTATCCATTTAGGTTGCCGGCCGAATGGTTTTCGTATAATGCGGGAAATGCCACTGCGCAAGCTAAGACGTTTAGATTTCTCGTAAATTTGGCCACACCAAGAATTCCATTCGTACAGCTCTTCGAACAGGATCTTGATTTCCGCGTGAAATTCTGTTTCCGGTGACAGATTTCGGCATCAATTCCAATTCCATTCGTAGCGGCCATTTTACATGGGAATTATTCGTGTGGAATTTGCCTTGTTATGTAATCGGCCCCTTAGACTGCGCATAGGGAGAGAGGGGTGGGGTGACGAAGCACAAGCTGAGAGCAGGCGCACAGCTAAGAAAAGAGTATTAAATGAACAGGGAGCGGAAGGCTACGCTGAGCCGAGAGCATAATGCAAGCAAAGGCGCAGGTTAAACCTCTCTCTCTCTGCCTTAATGGAAATCGGCTGCCATGCATTTTCCAGGGTTTTTCGAAAAAATACAAAAATTCCCTGAGTTTTCCAGGACAAAATATTTCCCTGAGTTTTCCCGGTTTTCAAGGTTTTCCAGGTCGCCGGACACCCTGGTTTATGATATAAAGGCATTGTTTTAAGAATGCTTTGACTAATAAGGACCAAATATGGTTTTAAATGGCTGCCAAAGATCAAAAAAGTAAGGGGGGAAAATAACAATTTTTTCGCAATTTCTTTAAAAGGTTCGATGTTACGAGACTAGCTAATACGAAGTGCCGATTTTTCGGTCCCACTGACTTTGTATTATCGAGTTTCTACTGTAGACTTTGGCCCAAAACTTTTGATAAAAATTAGGGTGGCAATCATGCTCAAGTTAATGAACAATTTTAAACCTATTCATTATCATCAATAGTGTTGGCATACAGGGGACTTTCAAACTGTTAAAAATGTCTTCAGCTGAAATTTGTGATTTGATAAAAATAATAACCCATTACAGACTGAATAAATACTTAAGAATTGGAAAGGCTGCTGATGATATATGTGCAACACATGCTACGGGGTTTCAGATAGAGATGAGGTGAGATTTCACAACCTGTGATTTTGTCACAATTGTCATTTAGTCAAGACTTGGTGTTGAGATAGGATCTGCAGAATCACAGCTCTGGGGAAAATAATTGTTCCATGTTTCTCCACTCCGTGCCGGTGGAGGGTTATTGCCCTCGTCATTTCGAAGCTGTGCACTTAATATGATCCTTGTAGTTCTCGTATGCTGCTCTTATGATTTTTCTTGTTCTAGGGCTGTCTCAATGTGTTAATCTCATGCCTATTATAGAGTGGTCAGCCTTGGAATATGGTTAGCTTTTATTCAAAATTACACCTGTGACAAAAATCACACGTGACAAAATCACATGTTTCCGGCACTGAGACTGGGTTGGAGATGCACAACCACAGGTGTGACAAAAATCCTGCCATTTCATTATCTCCAGCATAAATCACCAACAAACTTTACATTCAAAACTTACTTCAAAATCTTCTTTTCCCAATGAATTGTGGCTTTATCGCATGCAAAAAAATTATGAATTTTTATGGAGTGTTGATATGTATGATACCTTTGGAGTCTTTCTTTCTCAGCAAATAGACGTGGAATCTCAGGCAAGAAATCCTCAGCCAATGTGCGGTGAAGGGCTCTCTCTTCCGCTGACGATGACCCATGCAAGCGCTCGGTAAGAGCCTCCCAATCTCCTTCAGAGTAGCACACCACCTAAAATATTTGCAATAGCATTTCATTCTACAATATGATAAAATATATGCTATTCATCTAAACTATGAAATAATTGTTTTGCATTTAAAAATATACACCCAAGCCTTGACTATTGAAAGGAATACATTCATATGAGTAGCTGACCTACTCAAATCTTTGTAAAACAAGAGCATTTTAACACAGCGGAGGAAGGGATAAATTCCTTGCCTCACACAAATGAAGACTTAAACCTCAAGTAGGCACATTTCATTTGAGAACCTCAGAAATAACTTCTATCTATGAAGATGATTGTTAATATTTACTTTAAAAGCAATCGCAATGCAAAAAACGTCCCTAAAGGCAATTAGTTCACATTCCATGCGTTGAACATTCTACCTGTCTGGCATCTGTACTACATCTGTATTTCTGGCAACTAAAACTGTATTTCTTACCAATTGCCACATTTTAAGGGCCACTTTGCTCACATTAACACTAAACATATATGCATTTGGGTAAGCATCAGCACTATTTTAGCGAGGAATTTTAGGCAATTCTTAGGAAAACTTGTAGGAGTGTAGCTGTATGTCCATAATTTTATTGATCAATAAACACGTTTTGACACCAGTTTCAAAGTAATAAATGGATAATTTGACACAAAGTAATAAAAGAGATGTTCAATACTTGCATTGGCTTTTCATTTTCACGTGAATTTTGAGTTTCAGCGGAGGTAGAAGTTCTTGCTTGAAATCAGTACAAGCCAATTGATACTATTTGTCAATAATTTATACATGTACTTCTAAGCGATTCCCTCTGCAACACAACCTTTTCAACTGCCACTTTCATGATATGCAAGGTGCTTTTTATTTTGGAGGCATGTGACCCAGATAAGTCATAAAAAAATATTTTCACCTGGAATAGGCTTCCTCAGTTTTCAGGTGCTTATACTGTTAAAGCAGGGTATTCAAAATTTCTGTATCTATCAGTGATGATTCATTACCTAATTAAAAGAAAATTTACGGGACTAACCATGTCTTACATGCCATCCTTCAACTCAAATTTTTTCCCTTAGCTCCGAATGGGAATTGAAAAAATATGGACTACTACTACCTATTTACCAACAGACAACAATCGAAATTCGGGTGTTCAGGCTTGTACATCTTGGGGCAATGACTCAACCCAATAATATATAAAGTGGTAGTAGTTGTCACGGAGACCATGAACAGGATATTTATGATCCGGGTACTGCTAAAATTACAACAATCACATTCTTTTAAATTAACAATTCAATTGGACATCAAAAATACTATCGTATTGCCTGAATACAATAGATGCTGTTTTTCAACTTGGAAGAGGATGAAAATGGCTATAGTGATCGCAGAGTTTCTCTGCACTGGAGAGTTTCTCTTAGCCCAGCTGCCCACAGTAGAAGGGCAGCGATTGGCTGCTGGCGTCCTATCCCGTAAAGCGGTTCTTAGCTCAGTGCGCGCCGCGTACGAATGTTCAAAGCAGCGATCCCAAAGAATCGGCTAAAACGAACGGAATGCCTCGCCGACGCGACGGCTTTTAGCATAGAAATACTCTGGACAAGAAACTACAATAGATATCGAGTCAAAACTTTCAGTGATTGCATTATTCATCACTACAAAATTAGAAACTAATGTCCATCAGCGCATGTCGCCTTGGTTCTACGATAAATTAACGAAACGTAAAACCTCTTCACTAACCTTTTACAAAATAAAAATACGAAAATTCCACTTAATTGTCAGAACAACTAATATTTTTCTCACTAGAAAAGGAAAAAGAATTTATTGTACCATATTTAATTCAGGAAAGAAAGCCTGTCACTCGAAACAGGATAATTTAAAGTGAGCTGCAAATTGGGCTTCAATGAGTTTCCAAGGAAGGTATTATTATCCGAAACCTTATTTATCTAAAGCCTGGCTCTCATCAGGCTAACACCAAATTCCTATTGTAGATAACTGCCATAGCCAGTCAAAAAACAATTTTCAGAGATTTTATTTCTTTTTTAATCGGCTTTCGGATAATACTTCCTTCGGAAATATACACAGTTTAAACATAGCCATAAAATGAAAAATAACTCATTTCCAAATCCGATACCTACATTCCAAAAATTTATTTATCTTATAATACGCGAATAGACTCATTCTAATAAATTTCCTTATGCTTACTCTATGTGGCAACCTTTCATACATTAACAACATTCTCCAGAGCTTTATTGGTTTCATCATTCATACCTACTTATACATCCCACCATGTTTAGGTTTAAAGGTTGGCTTTTCGAATGGAAATAAATACCATAGTGCTTTTTCGGAGCCATCGTTTCATAGCTAAAACAACTGATTCTAACAAGCACTTTCGTTCCTTAATCGCATGCAGCTCTAGGAATTGAGATTCTGGGAAAAAATCATTAGGTAGCAGATAACAGATCCCTTGGAACCATGAGAACGAACACCCTGGGAAATCCACGTATGGCATTGAAAGGAAAGGTATGAATGTGCGGGGCGCTCAGCAGGGGCGCTGGAAAAGGAATCTGGGCATTCCCAAGTTTTGGAAACCAGTACACTTGAGGGTTATTCCATAAATGTTGGGGGTTCTATGAAATTTGTTAATGAGCTTTCTGGGCCCTTGGAGAACTCGCTGAAACCATTGCTGGAGTCATTTCAACGAAGCCTTTCGAGCGAATCTCGTCTCCAGTGGTGCAGTTTTATTCCCTTGTGGACTTGTGTGTGGACTATTCCCAAGAATCGTGTTACCATGCCTAAGGAGTTTTCTGCAGAGTTAAGGGCACGCGTTATTAGCGTTTACCTTTATTTTTGCAAGGAAATGGCGAGGGAAACTCTCCCGGATACTTTGAGTGACAATTCCATCGTAGACCGTGAAAGACTGTGTTTGGATGAAGTGTCGAGTAGCGTACATTATCAGTCCCTTGGGGTCAATTTATTTCCAAATGGATCAACTTCGACAGATGTGTGGAAGTGAAAATGACCCCAATGTCACCAACCGTGTTAAAGTGCATCGGGGTAAATTCGCGGCCGTCAACGCTGGGTGTTCTCGCTATGAAAACGGTGAAGCCGTCAAAAAAACAGCCATGGCTTGTAGCGTGTCCACTCGCTATGTTTATTCCGCACTGAACAACATGGGGAAGGAAAAAGAAAGGAAGAAGAGAGGGCCAACTCCCAATAAAAGTAGAATCGACGGATTTAATGAGACTTTAGTGCATCGAATATTTTTGGATATGTACCACAAGGGTATTTACCCAACAGTGGAGAAAGTGAGAATCACTTCCCAAGAAGCAACTGGAAACCCTGGGTCATATTCTTCATTCAGGAAAATATTCAGCAGCCTGGGATTTAAGTATGTGCTGGGTAATGATGGTAGAAAACTGTTGATGGAACGCTCTGATATAAGGGAATGCAGGAGGAAATTCCTCGAAATCATGCACTCGCACCGTGTAAATCCTACATACCAACAAACTGTGTATTTAGATGAAAAGTGGGTAAACCAAAATTACTGCCAGCGTCACATCTGGGTGAACTCCGAGAGAGAAGGTGGCATGCGTGTACCGACAGGGAAGGGTGGGCGATTGATTGTGACTCACGCAGGATCCAGTGAGCTTGGATTTATTGGTGACATGGCTCTAGTTTTTAAATCCGGTAGCAGAGATCCTTTGTCTGACTATCATAAAGACATGAATGCAGATTGTTTTACTTGGTGGTTCGAGGAACATATGAGGAGGTTAGACCGGCCGTCCATTATTGTAATGGATAACGCAAGCTACCATTCAAAAATTGTTGAAAAAATACCCAACACATCCAGCCGGAAGATGGAAATTCAATCCTGGTTGCGGTATCGTAATGAACCTTTCAGTGATAATAGCACTGTAAAAGAACTGCTTAAAAAAGTGAATGAATTCGTGGTGAGAAATAAGATCACTACGTCATACGAGTTGGATGATTTAGCCCTTTCAATGGGCCATTTGGTCGTCCGCCTGCCTCCTTACCACTGCAAATATAATCCCATTGAATTAATATGGGCACAAGTGAAGAGGTTCGTCACGGAGAGGAACTCTACCTTCAAAATGGTTGATGAGGAGCGTTTAACGCACGAAGCTCTTGCATCTGTAACAAAGGAGGACTGGAAAAAGTGTGTTGAGCATGCAGAGAAAATCCAGGAAGAAGACTATCTAAAAGAATGTGTGTGCAACAAAGTGCCCCAAGTAATTATTCCTCTTGGTATTGAATCCTCAAGTGATGAAGATTGAAGTAATTCAAGGATCGGATCTGCGAGGTCTTGGGTTCCCAGGTCAAGAGCGCAGGATAAACTCACTAAGACATGAATCACCAAAAACTTAGAGGTATGTTGCGGGTTTTATATACATAAAATTAAATTAGAATAATTTTTATTTCCCATCGTAACTATGTTTTGAGTGACAAATTAGTTCTTTCCTGAATTAAATATGGTACGATAAATTCTTATGCCTTTTCTAGTTAGTTAGTTGTTAAATATTAGTAATATTTAACAACTAACTAAATTATTTCAAGTATTAGTTGTTCTGACAATTAAGTGGAATTTTCGTATTTTTATTTTGTAAAAGGTTGGTGAAGAGGTTTTACGTTTTGTTAATTTATCGTAGAACCAAGGCGACATGCGCCGATGGACATTAGCTTCTAAACTTGTAGCGATGAATAATGCAATCACTGAAAGTTTTGACTCGATACCTATTGTAGTTTCTTGTCCAGAGTATTTCTATGCTAAAAGCCGTCGCGTCGGCGAGGCATTCCGTTCGTTTTAGCCGATTCTTTGGGATCGCTGCTTTGAACATTCATACGCGGCACGCACTGAGCTAAGAACCGATTTACGGGATAGGACGCCAGCAGCCAATCGCTGCCCTTCTACTGTGGGCAGCTGGGCTAAGAGAAACTCTCCAGTGCAAAGAAACTCTGCGACCACTATAGTGTCATTTTTGTGACCTAAGAAAATAAAATTCTGGGATGCACATCATTGGTGCATGGTGTACTGGTTCCTCGGAATTACAAATTCAAACTTGATTACAGTGTTACAATGAACAAAAGCATCGCATTTAAGCATGCCAGGCAGAGTATGCTATGTCGTTATGTATTGTAGTTTGCATGGGCAAATGTACAATTGCCATTACCACGTAATTAAAATGACTTATTTATATTGTGGCCACCAGAAATGAATCACTTCACATGCTAATGGACAAATACATCACAGGGAAGTTTCCCAGGAAATATCCATTCCTGAAAAAAAGGGGCAGTGATAGTTAGGATGGGCTAAAAAAGCAATTCAGTTTCCTGCAGTTGTCTGCTAGGTTAGAGCACAGTTTAGAGAAAGTTTGCTTATCTACGGGGACACAATGTTTCTTTCACCGATTGAGATGAAATGCTTACTTGCCAAGTAAAAGACAATACATAACTAGAATTACTGCAGTAAAAGGGGCAAGGTTATGATTTGTATCGATCCAAAAAAATTGAAGCCCTCGTTTTGCTCGAGCATCGGCTGCATCATCCAAGTGTTGGCTATGGAGCCCCCCCCCCCCCTTAGAGGAAGCCTCCTGGGTAAAAGTGAAGCTGGGTGAGGGTAGACGAACAAAAATAAGATAAAGGAATGATCTCCTTTGGTTACACCCATTTATTTCTCGCAGAATGAGTCCCAAGCCAATAAATTTCTTCGTCTTCAGGAATAAGCAGTGAGAACATTTTATCTTGAGTAATCATGAAAAGCAGGGACTTGCTAGGCTTGCAGGGCTGTGTGAATGCGAGAACAAAAGATGTGACAAAGACCCTGCTATAATTCCATGCCCACATTCTTGGAATTTCTGTTCATCAAATTGAACAATTAAGTGCCTTGTGTAAAATGGCCTTATGTTTGGTTTCCAAGAGCAAGCTATCAAGAATTTCACTGGCTGGTAATCTGTAGTAGTAATGAAGAAACTGAAGAAGCCTATTAAAAGCAATGGAAACCAATGTAATAAAAGAAATTCAAGGGAAAGATGCCACACTTAAGACTGTCACTAACATTTGTGAAAGTCGTTACACAGTGTGAAACACATGAAAACTTAAGCCACTAATCTAAGATATAAACCCAGACCTTACAATTGTCAGTGAAAGACTTCAGCAAATTAGGCAGTAATCCATCTAAACCCCATGCATAATTTTTCAAGGGTATTATGTGAGCAACATCATCTTGCTGGCTAAATACATCAAACTGTCTTTTTAATAAACTATTGAAAATCCACGACCAACAATTTGGAAAGGAGTAACATCTGTGTGACCACACCTTTGTCATTATATGTATTTTCAATGAAGCCGGTTAAAAATCCATCAATATTTCTTACACTGTGAGCAAGAATATCTTTCCTCATCTCTACCTAATACCTCAGGGTTGCCACAGACCAGAAAATATGAAATTGCAGGACTTTTCTAAGTTTTCCAAGCCAAAATTTTCATTTTCCCATGTGAAAATATCTGTCCTTTGTATCTATTTTAAATAAGGTGCAAGAATAGGAACACCACACATCAACACAAGTACTATAAGGGACCAATTTTGAGGATACCGGGACTAGCCACGGTAGTTACCTTTACAGAGTCACCCGCAAGTGCATATAAGTGAGATATTCCACAGAGGAAAAATCAGTCGCCTTGACCGGGATTCGAACCCGGAACCCTCAATTTAACACCGAGTACAATATTCCATAGAGGAAATATCATTCACCTTGACCTGGATTTGAACCTGGATCCCTCGATTTCGCACCATTTATCCACAGGGAAGGACACCTTGGTAGCTAAACTTGTTAAAGCACTCGGTACGAAATCGATGGATCCGGGTTCGAATCCCGGTCAAGGCAAATGATTTTTCTCCTGTGGAATATCGCACTTACTATAAGGGAATAAAGTTTATCAGCAGAGCACCGCCACCATCGCCCAAGAGGAAAATCAGCTTCTTTTCTGATGGCATATTATTCTTAGGTAACGGCCATGATGAGGGCCAAGAATTACTTGCACAAAATCTGAGAAGAAACAAATATTCCATCTACCTCAGCGCGAGTGTAAAGAATAGGACCTGAAAGTTTATTTCAATGGCATAATTAATTGCTAAACACCCAATAAGAGCTCCAATGCCTCTATCAGACAAGGAGCTAAAAACCCTTGCACAACAGAAAATGAGAAAACATGATCCACCCAATGAGTAAACTCACCTGCCACTTTGCCCCATCTACCGTCCTGGCCCCTAGAAGGGCATCATCACCCTCCTCATCACTGACAACCTCCTCGTCATCGTCAGCAGTACCTTTTTTCTTCTTTCTGCGCATTCTCTTCCTCTTGTCATCCCGCACCTTCCTCTTCCTATCTTGAACACTTTTTTTCTGCAGATTCAATACATTCCATATTTTACATTACATTTCAAAGGTCAACAATTATCATAAACCTTCAAACAACTATGTTATATCAGCATCTCCATAAGGGCCTAGTTATTTTATAACAGAATTCATTATCCTAATTTCACATAGGCAAATAAAAAGCCTTGTCTCTTAAATTGGAGTCACCTGTTGGGGAGATTTATTTGGGAAATTTAAAAAGTAATAAAAGGGCCTACCTGAACTGGACTGGGATTCAAATATGAATTCCCAAATTTGCACTCAGGCTGTTATCAGCTACATTATTACAATGAGAGAGTTGTTAGATACCACATTTTATATAATACTTCACACTACCACATTATTATGTTTTGAACTATTTGCACCAGCTACCCCACAACTGACCTTTAATAATCTTAGTGCCAGCTACACAACATTGGTTGCATCATAGGTTATATTAGAGCCATGGTTACACAAAAGATTCTCAAGTGTAAACACGACTAGCCGAAACTAAGATCATAATGAGACATTGTGCAGCCAACTCTTAATCTATTCCTGTTATCAATGCAATGAGTTTTAGCTAATAAAACAGAACACTTAAATACTCACCAGTTTTGGATAGTCCTCTCGATACAATCTGGTTCCATAGAAATACCAATATGCCGAGTTGCCTTCATCGTGACCTAGAGGTTCTACCCTCAGACTGTCTGATTCAAGATTCTGCAATTTAAAAAAGGCCATTGCATCAGATGATAAATTATTTTATAATTAGTAATACAAATATTCATGACTGATAATTGATCATTAGGTCATCACAATCAAAAGAAATTACTATTGGAGTAAAATTATCCTGTGATCATAATTTTTAAAAATAAATAATTTTGCAACAAGTACTTCCCTTCAAAAAAAGAATGACCAATAGTTAAATGCTGCCTAAAGAAATTATGAACCCATTCTTTACTTCCAAGCTGTCTCTGTATTTTTTACAAGATCTTTTGAACTTCCATTATGAGGAAAAACTTAATTACTAAATTACATTACATGTACATCACTACAGAATGGCAAAAAAATTCAGAAATTTGTGTTGTAACAATCATAACTTTGAGGAATTTGTTAAACATAAAAATTATAGCAATAATATTGATCATTATTATTGCTTTTATACCAATATGCTGAAATTGACATTCATTATATTTTTCACCCGCCAAATAATTTTATCAAAACTTTAAGAACTTGAATACTAAATCAGCCCATTCATTAGTCCACAACTGTCCACACCCACAACAGTAGCAAAACCTTGTAATGTTTTTAAATGTAAAGAATATCTAGAAAGAAACAAAGCTGTGAAGTATTTTTTTTTATTTTAAGTAATCCTGATCAATTTATCAAGTCTTTTTGCTAAACATCTCTGATGAATATATGATTTAAATATTTCCCGGTGAATAATATTTAGGTATTATTCTCGGGCTTTGCACCAGGTACTTGGCTTCATATTGGCTGACGTTTCGGAAAACGACTTGTTTTCCATTTTCAAGGTGTGTTACTCTCTCTGTGTAGGATTATACACTGAACTGAATTGACAGTTTGACGAGTCCAACAATTAAGCTCCGGTGTTGTCTGATTGGCTGATGTTTCTTTGAAATCTTTTCTGTTCTTTCCTTATGTTTTTCATACAATTTATTATAGGTGCCCAAGTATTACTCAGATGAAAGCCAGTATCCTGATTGAATTTTTTTGGATTAAGGCGGATTTCGACAGCTTCCTTGATTATGTGGTCCCAGAATTATTGTGAGCGGCAAAGAATTTTTGCATATCCCCATCGAATGGCTTGATCTTGATTGATGCTATGCTCCACCACTGCCGACTTCTCTGGTTGAGCTAATCTAAAATGCCTTCGATGCTTTCTCAGCCTCGTCTCAACCGTTCGGTCTGTCTCCCCCACATATATTTTTCCCCACTCGCATGGAATCTGGTAAACCCCTGGTGTCTTCAGGCCGATAGGATCTGGGTAGGATACTGGAACTGCATAATCAAATAAGTCATCGAAATCCACCTTGATCCAAAACATTTCAATCGGGATACTGGCTCTCATCTGAGCAATACTTGGGCACCTATAATAAATATTATGAAAAACATAAGGAAAGAACAGAAAAGATTTCAAAGGCACATCAGCCAATCAGACGACACGTGAGCTTAATTGTTGGACTCGTCAAACGGTCAATTCAGTTCAGTGTATAATCCTACAAAGAGAGAGTAACACGCCTTGAAAATGGAAAACAAGTCAGCCAATATGAAGCCAATTACCTGATGCAAAGCCCGAGAACAATACCTAAATCTCTGATGAAGCCCATACAAATGTGTATTACATCCATGGCAAATAAATCTGAAACCTGTAAATTATAACCGAACGATTTTAGAGAAGAAACCAAAGACAAATGAAAAATTTCACTCAGTTTACTGCTTCTCAACATACTTTAAGTAGATCTTGAACGTCATCTGCATCCAGCCGGAAGTCACACAGAGCATGAAGAATTTCCACTTTACTTCTTAAAGGCAGGAACTGGAAGTCTATGTCTGTGTTGAATGGATTATCTCGGCCATATTCCTGTCACAAAATATGTTAAAAATAATGGAATGTCACCTGGATACATGGGCATTGACCTCAAATGATGCTTTTTCATGGCATATACCTAATAATTTTTTTTTAATTTCAATGTTTGACAGTTAATTAATCACAATGACTTATTTGTACAAAAAATCTAATTGCTAACATGAAAAGTTTGACAAATTATAGTTATTTGAGCAAATTCTTCACGTAAACATAATATAACATTAAAAAATAGGTAACAAATAACGAATTAGGTCATAGAAAAAAAGTATATGTACATAAATATTACATGACTTTAAACTTATCTTGAAAATATGGACTAGATTTTCATAAACTGAGTACTTTTTTTTTTTAATCTGACAACACCCCCGAAAACAGCCTCTCATTGGGCCTTTACATCGGGTGTATGAACAATTAATAACAGACATTCACAACCACCCATGCCCTGGATGGGAAAAACCAACCCAGGCGGGACTCGAACCCGCGACCTTCGGATTGGCAGGCGAGGACTTTACCCCACCGCCACCGCTTTACCTTTATATCTCATCAATCTTAACAGTTAATTCAAATTTTAATGATACCAATCTAATCAACAATTAGAACTCTCATCTTATGAATACATAATTAGTTCAGTTGCAAAAGTGTTAAATTGTAATTAATGTCAAAACATTTCCTACTTTCCAAATTCCTCAGTAGGCAATTTCTCAGTTTCAGATTCTAATCATGGCTGATTTAAGAGGAATTTAGATTTGACTAACAGTTTTAAGTCCATAATATAAAATGAAAACTAAGCAAACTATGAAGGATGTCAAAATGAAGAATCAGGATGGAAAGAGAACAGAATGGAGAGAAACAACAAACCAGTTCTTGCATATGAAGAAAATGGATTATAAATAAATTACATTTTTCCCTTCAAAGGTCAACATTGACTAGACACTGATATTGAGTACATCTCAGAATGTGAAAGACACTGAACCAAAATATTTCCTGAAATAACACCAGTGTGTAGTAGTCTACAGTAACAAAATTATCTGACTTTGATTTAAAACCATATCTCCCTATTGTGAGTCAAGTGTGTCAACCAGTTTCACTATTAAGCCACATTAGCTCAAGGTGAATTTCCCAGGGAGTTAACAGCATGTAAGTTCTGTCCTGCTTGTGAATGATGGAAAATATGAATACAAACGCTACCCCAATGTTTATCACTCACTGTCAGTAAAGCATGCAATTATAAGTCTTTCTGCATTAGTGGCAATGTAAACTGATGATAAACAGGGAGATTTTGAGGATTTACTCCCTCATATAAGGATATGAGATAAGTGGGCTGCACAAGTCTCTTCTGTTTGACCCAGCCCATCAACCAAAGGTGAAACAGAAATGCTGCTTTGCTCTGGTTGGGCCACATCTCAAATATGCTGCAAACATTTGGGACCTAGTACAGAGATATTTCTTCCACAAATTTAAAAAAAATACAAAGGAAAGCCACACACTCCGGTAAAAACTGCTACAAGCGAAACGAAACTGTCACACAGCTGATGAAATGAATAGAGTAGAAACCATTAGAGACTCAAGAGGCTACACCCTCTCTGTTTTCTCCTTTTCTAGAAAATAAGAAATAGTGTTATCATAACATGATATTTTTTTGTGCTGGAATATCTTCCTCTCCCCCACAATACAGGTTTGGATTCAATATAATATGTTGCTCCGCAAAAAGGTCATAGCAAAATATTTTTACATAACCTCGGAAACAGTTACCATCTCTTTTTTAACTATATCATGTTCACTATTGAACAAGAAATAGAGTTACAAAAGTCATTATTCGAACGAGGCTCCTGGGAAATTTTAAGTGAGTACATCGTTGCTAATTAAAAAGTAATAATCCGTTCATTGTTTACGGCCTTGAGAAAGACCCACGACCAATCGAAGCCCATCCTATTCACAGAAGTATCCTTGTATTTTTAAAATCTAAACATATTAGGTCTGTCAGCATGTGTAGCCTATTTTCGGCCGAACAGGAATCACGAAATTAGCTTTGGAAGTCTCCCAAGGGGATTGATTGAAAATCCAGCAAATAGGCTGAAAATTAAAAAAATTTGTTGCTACTGCCATAAATGAATGGGAGCAGGCAATTTACAGTAATTCTGTAAAATATTCGAAAGAAAAAAAAATGCTGCAACCTGGGATCATACCCCAGCCACCATATGAGGATACCGGCTAAGTGCCTCAACCCACCTCTGATGAGAGAGGCGTGAACTATAAAGGATTTATACGGAAGAAGATTCTTATAATAGCATTTTTCTCTCAAACCCGGGCCTATGTGGAAGAAAGCCGTGACAATTTTCCCGCATTATCTCTATAGTTTCAGAAAATAAATGCCTTCTTTGGATCCCGAACATAAGTCATGCGATGCCTCCTTGTAAGTTCGTTGTTGGTATCAATGTTTCCTTTTGGTAGATATCGATTTGTGTTGGACTGAGCAGTTTCTTAAATTTGTGATTGTGTATTTATCCGTGTCTTTTAGCAGTATAAAGCACATATTTTTAGTTTTTGTCCATTGTGCTTGTATATTAACTTTCGCCTCTATGGCAGATAACAATTCATGTTAGACTGGGCAGTTAATTGCATTTGTGATCGTGCAGGTATAATAGCTTCAATTAGAATTTTATATTATCCCTGCACGGTTCTTTCCTTTTGCATGAATTATTAATACGTCTGTTTACGATGATACCCAGCCACCGCATGATGTCCATTTAGAATTGGACATCCATTGGATGTTCTTTGGATGAGATCCTATAATGTTCATGCAGTGACATCCATATGGAGGCCACAAAATGATGTCCAATGGACATGATGTATAATAAATCTTAAATAATATTAAATACATCTATGCACAATTTCCCAATGGTACAGGAGCTTCGTCTACAGTCATATAACTATCTTCTGCTTACTATAATTGAAGTTTTAGGTTTTGGTTGTAGGTAAATAGGGTTTGAAGACTAACTATTGTAGAGAAGAACTATTATAGCTTGCCAGTTTTAGAGTGTTTCTTTTGTATTGAAGTTACTTTTTAGTTTCGTTAAAAACTTGCAACGTTGCAACATTGTACACTTAATTTAGACGCAGAAGGGTAGTTTTTTGTTAGTTTATATTTTTAGTTTAGATCCGCCTTCTCCTTTCTAGCTATAATTAACTGTTCGTCATTTACAAGACAAAACAGAAGTAAATATTGCTATTGCTAGCCTTATATAATAAAGAAGGGGAGGTCAGGAATTGACGGTTGGTTGGAAGGAGGACGGGTTGGGGAGAGGACTAAGTTACGTGGGGAAGGGGGGAGGGGGGGGGGTAAGGTCGATGGTGGTAAAATGCAAGGAAGGAGTGGGTTTGTAACAAAGCAATCACATTTATCAACAATAGAACAACAGGATATTAACTGTCAACAAAGAGGAGGAGCATTAAAACGTTACAATCAAAGCATTTAAATTTGTACACTTCAGACAAAGAGGAAGGAGGGGGGTCGGTTTTCATGGTTGGGAGAGAAAACTGAGTCACGTGAGGGATGTAGAGTTATGATGTAGTGGGTTAACAACAAATAAGTCAGATTTTAAAACAGTAGACAAAAGTGAGGAACATTTGAAATCTGTTAAATCATTAAGAATTGTACACTCAGATGAGAGACAATGTTTGGTGATTTCTAAACTTTCTAAGACATCCAGTTTAAAACCTTTTCCTGAATATGTAAGATATTGGGATTAAAATTTCACTCATGTCCAGATTCTATGAGGTGCTTGGCGAAGTAGGACTTGAGGTTTTTAAGTCTGGTGAACCTTTTGTGCTCTTCAACACGAGTTATAAATTTGCGACCGGTCTGGCCCACGTACACACAGTCACATTCATTACACTCAAGAGCGTAGATGCCACTATTATCTAGAGGTAGCACTTGGTCTTTGGAATGAAAAATCACTTTCCCAAGGGATGTAGGTGAATAAAAACACACTTTGTATTTATCTTTGAGGAGGAGGTTGTAGACACTGTAGGAAAGGGGGCCAAGAAAGGGTAATTAGCACCAATATTTCAGTTTGTCCCGGGGGATAGATTTTAAGCTGGCGAAAGAGTTTATTGATTTAGTGTTGGCTTTCCTGTGCAGTAGCTTTTTCACAAGTTGATCACTGTAGCCATTATTCCGGCAAACCGTTAAAACGGTGTTTAGTTCTAAATTGAAGTCTGGACCACTTAACGGAATTTAGTGGAGTCTGTGCACCATAGAGTTAATGACTGCTACTTTATGACAAAATGGGTGGTGAGAATCTGCGGGAATGATGACGTCTGAAAATGTGCTTTTCCGGGAATTGAAAATAGGTGTTTCCTTTCTTTTATGGAAATTGACAAATCAAAGAAATTTATCAAGTCTAGCGTAAAATTTATGGATGGGTGGAGGGAATTTTGTAATATAAGGAAAGATTGCAATTGCCTCTCACTACCTGTCCACAAGCAAATAATATCATCGACTTATCTAAAATGGTAAACCACGTTCTTGAGAAGAGGGTGGTTGGATTTAAAAAGGGTGAGTTCTAAGGAGTTCATGAAAATCTCAGCCAGAATAGGTGAGAGGGGGGAGCCCCCTTCCTCTTTCGTCTGAAGTGTAAGACTTTAAATACTTTGATTGTAACATTTTAATGCTCCTCCTCTTTGGTGACCGTTAATATCCTGTGGTTCTACCGTTGATAAATGTGATTGCTATGTTACAAACCCACTCCTTCCTTGCATTTTACCACCACCGACCTTACTCCCACCCCCCCTCCCTTCCCCACATAACTTAGTCCTCTCCCCGACCCGTCCTCCATCCAACCAACCATCAATTCCTGACCTCCCCTCATTTCTCCATGTTCCCACCCTCTTTATTATATAAGGCTAACAATAGCAATATTTCCTTCTGTTTTGTCTTGTAAATGACGCTTTAGTCGTCAAAACCGGTAGACAGCAATAAAATAATTAGTGGAATTTTGTACCGTGTTTTTGTAACAATGAATACTAGATAACTAGTATGGGGACAAAATAATATCCTCCTTGTCCCCCAGAAACACATTTGATCTAAAATTTTCAACTAATCTTAGTGTAGCACATAGTGGAAAAGTATTCATACCATGGGAAAAAGGAGGGAGGAAAAGATATGCAAATTTGAGTTTAAAGGGATGAAAGGACAATGAAGAACATGAGAGAAAATTGATACTTAGCAAATGATGAAAACTATTAGATGGAAACGATTAAAGATGACCACAAAGGGAGGTGGAGCTGGAGTTGAGGGCAGGGATGGTCATTATTCCCAGCAAAGACAATAGAATACCTACCTGAAGGTGATAATAGGTTTTATTTAATTTCTCCTTCTCCTGCATTATCCTAGCCTTATCCTCACTATCACACTTTACAGTTGGCATTTAACTTAAAGGGCGTGTTGTGCAACATCTGGTAATGGGATTGGTTTGAGCTAGTGTCACAATTATACTGAAGTCTACTACCTACCATAACTATACATTGTCCAACCTGACCAATAAAATTATACCCCATTTTCAAATAGGAGAACATAAAAAATGTAGAGAATAACATTTTAAAATGTTTACTGGATAAAACAACTACCCTAGGCAGAAGACATCACACACTGGAAGCAAAATTTGCTATAGATGAATAACAAATGACAGCAGTCAACCACATCCCAAACAGGTATATCTTTCCAAGCTTCACTACATCACATACTCGGCAACCATTCTTCAAATTCAAGGTGGAAGAATGAATGGGAAATGTATCTCCTAAGGTGAAATGACAGCGCTCGATAAATGGGAACATGATACATTTCCCAACTTTATCACTTGAAAGGCAGTCGTTGTAAAATGGAGATGTTCTTCAACTTAAAATAAAATCTAGGGTTAGAACCAACGTTGAATAATGACAACAATATTACAAGTAGAATCAAATTTTAACCAGTAAAATTATATTATTCTTACAACAAACATTGCAGCTATATTTTTACTTGTAGCAGCCAGTTAATAGAAGGTCTTGAAGCAACAGAAAGAATTATCATAACCTTAAATGCTATAACAATGAAAATTGTGTAAATTAGCTTTAGTACATTTTAAAATTAACTAAACCCAGAATAAAGAAACATTTCACAAGTACTTTACCTTGCATTTCTGTCTAAACAATCTCCGCAAAAACATCTGATAATTGAAGATCGATATACAGCCCTGAGCCGATGGGACACAGCCTGCCAATAGACGTACCATCAGCTCCTGCAGCAGAGAACTGCCACTGTCTTCTGCTCCGTCAGTGAGCAATGCTTCCTCCAACTCCTAAGGGAAAAATGCATATGTCAGTTTTCATTGTCAACTTAATTTAAACCATAAGCATTTTGCCGGTTTGCATAAATGTTGACCTGAAAAAACTCTAAAAGAACCCAAAATTCCGCACTAAAAGCAAGAGAAAAGTTAATTACCGCAATAATAACTATTTTGGCAATGTAATGACATTCTGTCAATCTTAGGGTGCTACAACTAGAAATAAAGGTGAAAGGACAGCCCATGACACAAGAGAATACAGGAAACGACCATCATTAATATTGCTGCTGAAATACAAAAACTTTACCTCAATGTCGAAATCAAGAAGGTTGAAAGCAGCCCGAAATAAAGAGCAGAAATGAGCAATACTTGGAACCTCCCACCATGATTGTATATCTGAAATAAACAAACAAACATTAAGTGTCAAATTCTACACTTAAAAAGTCTAAGGTATTGTAAAGTCACTACTGAGTATATACTTAGGAGCAAGAGAGCATGCGTCGACATATTTCACCACTGATTGATAAAATATTTCAATATTGATATGAGTGGATATAACGTGCAAGCCCCTCATAACGCTAGTTCAAATGTGACTTTAATACACATTTTAAAGCCTAATACATTAACTTCAATAAATGTACAAACCGTCCATTTGGAGAACCAGTCTTTTAAACGAAATTGGCAGGTCTTGGTACTTAAAAACATCAAATTTCTTCTTATGTTTGGGTCATTTGAATCAGCGGAAGTCCATTAAATCCGGGTTCTAGAAACAAATGAAGTACTATCATCAACATTTACGTCAAAATAAAGACTTCAAGAAATACTATTCATTATCATATGTTTTTACTTTTTATCCATTAAACCCCATCATAAAATTCTAACAAGCTGCCGTTGACAAGCAAAGACTTATCTGGCAATTTAATGAAAAGCGTCATAGATCATGAACGTTGTTATTTACACTTAGTAGCTAACGTATTTGCTTTGGAGTGAATTTTGGATGCGTTTCAATTGATTGCCTCAAATAATAACCATATGCTACTCGATATCTTTGATTGTTCCGCTTGAACACCTAAAGTTGATTAACCATCAACAGCGACTCCGGCGTTACCGCCATTACAACCCTAGGTTGGAATATGCCTGTGTATACGAATGGCTGCACTATTCTACGCGTAAAATATTTTTATATAAAGTATTAATTTTCTACGCGCCGATTATGCTCTATCTTCCAACTTAAGTAAAAGACAACATTTCAACAAGTGCTAAGTGAACAGTTCCTGCATAGATCGTGGTCAGGAATCATGACAGTGGTGAAACGTGAGAAGTAATATTAAAACGGACAACTTATTCGTCAATTAATTAATCTTAGAAGTCCAAAGTCTTTTACTGAAGCCTAAACTTCCGTAATTGCCTCATAAAATTGGTTATTTGCGCGTAAATATGATCAAGAATGTTAACCTTCTTTTGACCGGATGTGACAAAAGTAATCGTGAGTCAACTAGTTATTAGGTCCGTCAGTTGTGTGGATATGTGCTTGTTATGTGGATTTTAATTTAAATTATTTATTAATGCGAGCGTTTTCCTAACATTCTAATGCCACAGCGTGACTGTAATTGAGCTGTAACAATTGTATAATAATGCACATCAATAGGTAGTTGTTGACTCAATTTAGTCATTTTTTATCGTAAGAATTGTAATGTTTGGATCAAAATATTTATCTGAAGTGGAGTAGTATCATCGCCTAGGGTAACATTATCAGCAACTACGCAGATATTATTTGGGAAGCCAGCTTTGACATCCCTAAAATGTTTCGTCCGTGATGAGCAAGAACGTGACGAATGTGCTCTGACTTAGCTAATTGTCACTGAGAGATGCAGGATGTTTGCTATGTTAAAGGAAATCTCGGCTATTGGTAAACTTGATTGATAATCTACGTACTTTGATTCTCATTCTGCTTTATGTAACATGTGGATTGTAGATTTTACATGGCATTTTCATTATTGTTTTACGATGACCTAGGCAGATCAATTTGTGGAAACTAAACAAATTATTTTTTCTGCAACATCCAAGCCGGTTCAAAAGTAGACATGGAAACTGACGAAGTGCTGGAGTATATATGCTGGAGCAGGAACTGGGACATACCGAAAAAGCGGCAATTCATTCAAGAACTAGGTAAAGAAAAGCAGCTGGATTCGACTGGTCGTTACCGAGTGCTCTTTCTCGCTGTGCAATGGCTAGCATCAAGCCCAAAAGGAGCAAACGTTGTTGTTCCTTTGGGGGCTGAAGTGATAAAAGCATTCGGATGTGGTCACCCACAGCTGTTAGCCTCGTTGGTGAAGAAGAAATTGTTCAATGCCCTCTGGGTCATGGACCAGACTGCTTATGCTGAAGGGGATTTCGATCGACAGGTGAGATATTCAAGAAAAAAATTTCATGCATTTCATTGTCTGGTCAATATGTATATATGGCGAAATGGCTTGTCTTGTTCTGTTGTGGAGCTTAAAAACACCTAGTTCGCTTGCATATTTGAAGGCACCTGAACTCAGTGGAAGAATATTTGCTATATTATCCAGTTTGTAAGTGTGCGTAAGTAAATAATGGTGACGTCGCTCTCAGCTCTAGGATTTCAAAATACATATCCATATTGACCTTGAGGCATTGTCACCTATCGTGTATTTTACTTGAAAAGGTAAACTCCGTATTCTTTGGCTATAATCATTTATTAATGACAAGTGTTAATGCGTTAAATTTGTTTTACCGTCAGCCTCTACGTCCCAATCAATCGAACTGTATCAAAACATAGTAACAACGTAAGCGATGTTACCCAGTGTGAGGCTCCAGACCATCTTATTAATTGTTTCAACCGGTCACTTGCAAGCCTTGTTACTATTTGCAGTTACGGGGGGGAAATGAACTTTGAACATAACTGGAGAATTCTATTACACTTTTGCTGTTAGGGGGTATTCTGTACACAACCTATTAATCTTATCGCTCGTAACCACCTTAAGTGTATAGGTGTTGTCATGGCCGATTACGATGCAATCTGGCTCTAATAATTTTACAGATGTTTCCCAATGAAATGTGAATTTATAAATATGTTCAAGTGTGTTTAGCCATCTCAGCCAAATCATGAATGTGCAATATCAACCTTTTTTCGAAGTCCAAAATGAAGTTTTTACTATTCTATGTGCGTGTTATTTTTTTGTTCTTGATTGAAATAAATGATTTCAAGAATGACCCTAAGTAGCCACACATTTTCTCCTATTTTCTGATTGGCCGGGTTTTATATGATGTTGCATACCTTCACTAGAAGATACATTTTCAATATGTTAAATTGTAAAAGTGAAATTGAAGGTGCATTGGGGAAAAGGGAAAGATTTAGGGCCATTATAGTTGTTCTCCTGGGGTCACCAACTCCCTTGCAGGTCTCTTCCTCAAAAACAGTATTGAGGTACCCTTAGCATCCACTACATCTGGCTGAAGATGAACTTTTAATATTTAAATCAACTGTCTTAAAACCATATGCATGGCCTTACATTAATTATATCAAGCTTGGTGTTCTTATAGCAATCATTCAATTTGATCTCAATTGACAAAAAATTGATGTGTTGCGGAACTCATTCCAGGAGCCTTCATACATCGTTGAGCTATGTTGACCTGGAATCAAAACAAAACTTTCCTCATTAGCCTAGAATAGACTGATTTGGTTACATTGCGATCATTATAGTCTTTTCTAATTTACTTAGTTTTTTATAAGTCAGATCTTGTGATCAAGTCATTCAACTTTCTTTTAATCAATGACACCTTCTTGAAGTAATTACCATTTTCCTTGTGTGTGGTATTTGCGTAGGAGTTTGCTAGGCAATGGGAGGTTATACCTCAAGTTCATCAAAGGCCACCACTTCGCTACATTTGGGATGGGTACATACATCCCTATCAGATGTTTTTAAGGTATTGAATTTTTGGCCTCCATCTCTTTTCTACGAAGGCAATAACAGTTTTTTGCTGCTTATCATGTGTCCTCTTCTTAATAAAAAAATCACCCGCCAGTGGATTTTGAGATCACTGAGCATAGAGCTGCTTACAGCATTGAATAATGTAAATTTAAGTGAGTAATGCAAAGGATATATATAGCAGATGGGTGCAATGGCTTTTCGTATTCCAAATAGGTAAAAAATTGATCACAGATAATAGACTGGGGATGCTAAAGGAGATCATTAGTAGGGATGTGAATTGATTCAATTGAAAACCAATGAACACATCAACACTTTAAGTTTTATTTATTCTTCAAATTTACACTACTATTCTTATTGTAATTTTCAATGAGGCATTTAAGAAGTTCTAAAGTTCTACAGAACCCATCACAATTTAGCAGTCTTATCCTCCTTGAAGTTGACCATCATTTTCCTGCACCTGTAGGTGAAATACGAAATAAATTTTTAATGTTATTGTAATTGACCACTTCTGGACTAATTTGTTTCACGTATTAACATTTGTTAGTGCCAATTAAAGAATAGCCTAAATTCTTACATGCTGAATGTAAATAAATATCAATGAAAAATATTAGCCTTAAAAGTTAGTCTTGCTGGTTAGCATTAGCATTTTGTGCCACAATCGTATGAGGCATGGAAATAAGTAATGATTAACTGAATAAAAATACACATAAGAAATTTGGGAATCCTCTGAAATAGAATGCACCACTCAGGGCCACCATTAATCCAACTAGAAGATCCACGGGTGTAATATTTTCCCAATTAAATCTTAACACGACATGCATTTTCTCATGTAGATATTCAAATTACTGAAGAAGCACATTCATAACAACAAGTGCCACAATAAAATGGTTTTCCAAAGGAAAATACCTGCAGGTATTGCCAGCTTTTTTTTGTAAGCTATGATATAATGAATAGATTTATATTAGAGATAGGAAGATGGATTTTAAGTAAAAATTAATCCAATTTAATACCTATGTATTATAAATGTAGTGTGTGTCAACTTTGATTTCCTGTTTTAATTGTACTGAACATTTTTTTAAACTGAGAATAGCAATTTACTTATATAGACTGATATACTGATTGTAAGGGCATAGACAAAACAGCATAGCATATTTCATTTCATATTTCAATATAAAATAATATTGATTTTAATTAGCATTTTCATTATTTCAACTAGGGATTGGTCGGATCACATACGTCTGAACCAAAGATCTGCGGATATAACGTTTTACCGGTTACTAAAATCGGATCCTAATTCATTCCAAAAAATTGGATCAAGATCCGAAGTATTAAAAGTCTCACTTTAGTGAATGTGTTCCTAAAAAGGAACTAAAAAGAGGTCAGAGTTCCAATCCCCTCTTTACATGCGCCGATGCACTACGTTGTTAGTTCTGTTGATGCAACGATGCATTTCAAAGCTCTCTTGGACGCTATGCAACATAATTTCAGGTTGTGGAAAAATCACGAAGAAGTTCGAAATCTACTTCACCCCTATCACAAGGGTTCGATTACGATATATATCGACTGAATTAACGGCTCCCCTCGTTTCGTTCGAGCATCAGCAGTATCAAGCCAAGGCTTATCCCCTCCCCCCAATAGTGGAATTCACCTGGTTCGAAGAGAAAATGGGCAAGGATAGATAAACACAGATAAGACGAAGGACAATATTCAGGTTACTCCATTCTATTTCTCCATACTGATTGAGTCTAAGCCATCATACGAGCCAAGAGAGGGAAAAGAAACTGTCAGCCCCTCCTCATCATGAAATGATTTCCACCGTCCTCGCAAGTTAACAATAAGCATTCGGTGTCGGCAGGGGTGGGAGGAGAGTGAGCTATGCAGTGAAGACATAGAAGTCGGCTGAATCGGAGATACAGGTTGCCCTAAGCGCTGCCATCGCAGCAAAGCACCGATGAAAATGCAAAATATGGTTTACGGTTTACACAACAGCTCAAACTGTATCGAAAATGGCCAGCCAGTGGTGTCAAGGAATCACCAAGCAATCATAAGAGCTGAGATAGGGTGAAGAAACTGCCAGTGTCTTCTCATCATGGAATGATGTTACACCGTCCTCTCGAAGCGAACCCAAAAAAAGTATCCGGTGTCGGCAGGGGTTGGGGGAGTGAGCTACGCAGTGAAGATAAAGAAGTTGGCTAAATCAGAGTTCCAGGTTGACCTTGGCACTGCCATCTCAGCAAAGCTGCAATGAATAAGCGCGACATGATACACGCTTCACACAATTGCTTCGATTGTATCAAAAGTATTATAATATTTTTTATTGTAATGAGAAAATATTCTTATGAGAAAGGTCAGAATTAAAAGAGAAAGGATCATTTCACGTCATATACTTTTTAGGCTCATACAGTCAATCTCATGGCCAAGTAATACACTGGCAAAAATGGTTGATTTAGCCTTAATACACGCATTTATCTATTCAATATGGTTAAAATCACATGTTTGAAATAACTTCCTATATATCCCTATCTTCACTATATCGAATCGTGAAAACAGTTTTTTTCTTCCAGCAATCCATCAGGGCAGTGTAATGCCGAGGGTTTGCAAACACATTTTTACTGAGGTATCCTGCCCCTGCATGAGTTTTCAATTCCTTTTGTTTACATCGTGGAAAAAGTCTCTCAGAAGCGTCGCTCGATCATGGAACAATTTTTCATAGGAAATCATAAAAAATTGCTGGAAATCAGCACGCTATTCCGAGACAAGTTTATGTGGCTGAAGAGACCTCAACTAGGCCCCCGAAACTGCAGGATCTGCTTGCTAATGAACTTGGGCAACTCAATCAGGTTTGCCCAATAATGCCAGTTATTTCATCACTCACCTACAATCAGATAGATGAAGTGTTTGCTACAAATGAAGAAATAGTGAGTGCAGAATGTACCAACCTGTCAGTTTCTGATTTGTTTGAGGCAGACGGTGACATGATAGATGACAGTGAAGTAGTGCTTGTTCATCTTGCTCATAGTGGTTTGAGAGAAGCTTTCAGAAATGTGTACAATTTTTGCTATGCACACCCATAGGTTGCAGAGGGCTACGTTGAAAATCTGAATGCTTTAGAGACAGTGGTACGTAAAATTTTTGATAATGGGATGCAAAAAACTAAAATAAGTGACTACTCTAACCCAAAATGAGTGATTTCATAAATTTTCCAAAATCTTATTCATAGCTTAAAATAATATATATGACAACGTTTATTAAAAATGAAATGTAAGAGACATCCTAAATAAATAGACACCTAGCATTGCTGTCACCTCTTCATGAAGTCTTGATTTTACACACTTTGATTTTACACAGTGCCCTTATTTTGGTCCCTCCAACTGCGTAAAATCAAGGCTTTACTGTACTTTAAACATAGACTATAAGCTGAGGATATTTTGGCTATTTGTCATTAAATACACTTTTTGAGCAACTTAATTGTCTTTGTTATTTTATTCCAACCAGTACTTAAATTTAAATAATAGTCATATGCTACTGGTATATCAATATCCCACCTGTTATTAGGAATAAGAATCGAGAATCTGGAATCGATTTGAAAGAATCGGCATCGGAAAAAAAGTGTAATCGACCCATCCCTAATCTCAAGCTATCAACCTGTCTCTATTCAAGCTAGTACTAAAGCTAGCACCTAAAATATTTAATTATGACTACCTAAGCCCACCTTTTTAATGTACATATTATTATAGAGGAGCAACATGGTGTTTATGGTGGTAAGTCTACAGTAACATATTTGATGGCCTTTCAAAACTGTATTTTAGATACTTTTAGCCTTGGAAGCCAAATAAATGTTATGTGTACCGACTTCCAATAAGCATTTGATACTAAATTTTAGTGTCTTCGTAAACAATTTAAGGGCATATAGTATTGGTGGCAACCTACTTTAATGGCTTCAAGACTATCTTAGCAATAGAAGGCAAATGGTAAAAATCAAATCTTGCATATCTCATTTCATCTCAGTATCAGTGAGTGTACCTCAGGGGTCCCACCTTAGACCTTTCTTGTTTTACTTGTTCATCAGTGATATTGTACAAGTGATTGAACCGACAGTATCGGGCTTGGATGAATGGGGGCCTATTGCCCAAGGCCTCGCTTCGTCATGGGTGTCTGGGGGGGGGGGGGGGGGGGGGGGGTCATTTTTATTTAATTACTAGATGACCCCGTGAACTTTGTATCACCTACAATTTATCTATCTATATATATATATAAATGAATTGCTGTGCATTAGCCTCGCTAAAACACAAAAATGGCTTGATCGATTTGACTTTTTTTTTGTAACTTTTGATTAGCTATAATCAGTCATAATCAACCTTCCAACTTCCATTCATTGAGATCAATAATACTGGCTACATCTTATACTGTTTTAATTTCGTTTGGTTATTAAATGAAACTTTCTTACAATTCAAAATAGGTAATTCAATGTCTTTAATTTACATGAAAGATAAATACACTTAATCAATGTAAAACTTTCTGATAAACTATGTTTTTTGTTTGACATTGCATAAATATACAAAGATGATGGCTTTTTGACACACGAAACACGGTAACTCCAAGTTAATTCTGCAAACTTCCGACTGGCCTTGTGATTTATTTATGGTCATCGCAAAGGCCAGACACACGGGAAATTGTAGCCGCTTAAATTTGAAGTGCAAATCCGTTGGAATTATCGGTATACGTAGAATCAAAACATCCTCCCCTTTGTATTTTCCCTTGATGATCGTTGCCTCGATGACGTTATTCATTAGCTTTTTCACACCCAGTCTCGTTCCATTGCATAGTCGAGGTTGATTAATGTTACACAACACTATGATAAGTGAACCTACTTTTAATAGCAAATTGTCAGGTGGTAGTCCAGGCAATTCCAGCGAATTCAAAAATTCTGTGGGATAGTTGACTACATCATCCTGGTTGATGACTGTGTCGACTGATTTGAAGAAAAACAACTTTCCGCAAAGAAAATTTTGAATGGTCACATTAAGATCATCGACATCTTTGTTTTTCGCCGCCAATATTGCTCGTTTACTCAGCCAATGATGGTTTTTGAACTGTTGCGCTACGTCCAGAAAAACACAATGAATAAGGTCCTCTTTTGATTCTGTCAAGTGGCAAAAATCTGTGGGTAATGTGATGAATCAGGTCGAGGTGTCAACTGCGACTTTCCCATTTCCAATGTCTAACAATTGCTTCGAAAACACATGTGCACTTTGATCTTGTTGAAAGAAAACTCGCATGTTAGTCGTCAATTGGAGTGTCTTCACATGCCGCCACAAAGTAATCCGAAGTGGCGATGGAAGAAATTACAGTTTTGTATAGCACGTCAGTTAGACGATTTTCCATACTAAATAACCAATATTGAATTTTTTTTTGCTATTCTTTAAGATTTTCCCTATTATTTTTCATTTTAAACCACCCCTGTATTAACCCTTCCAGCCGGTCAACGCACTTAAACAGCCAGGCCCTACTCGCGGTATTGAAATTTAATAGAAATCTCATTTTCTGCACCTCTACAAATTTATATCTTTGTTAGTTTCAATTGTAACATCGAAAAAGTTTAGTATGATATACTAAAATGTTGTATTGATGTAATAAAAATTTTACTTATGTCTTTCTTTATTCTTTAGCTTGTGCTTTCACTTCAAATTGGAAAACTTGAGTCCTAAAAGTTAACTTTGGTGTGATAAAGTTTGAAGCACTCCTCTAAACATAAGCCAACATTGCAGTCAGGGTACCAGTACACTGTTTCCCTCCTTTTGCTTCTAGCAGAGCACACTTGGCATCTTCTCTGAGGCCTTGACTTCTTCCCGGCAGGCAGTATTTTTCAATGAAATGTATCTCAACTGAACAGCGTGGTGATGGATTTGTGGGAGGCCTCATAGTGGTTGATGTATTTGAGCTAGCTCTGAATTTTTCAAAGAGCTGCTGAATTAGCTGAAGACGATAGTTTATCTACCTTATTTTGACCGCTATTGAATATTACTTATGCGTTGTGAACGGAAACATTCAATAACCATCTAAATAGTTTTATATACCATTTCTTAATCTTTTTGCCTTCTAATAAACTAGTAAATGGGTGCTTGCAGTTTGCAAGCGGAAGGCGTAGAGCGTATGATAGTACATTGTAAATCATTTAAAACGAAAGCAATAAGGTCTTACTGCTCATTATAGCAAAGCGGTTAAACTAAAATTGCGAAACAATGAACCAATTTCTTAAAATCGGTGGCAGAATTTTAAACCTTGGTCTATTGGGCATATTGTTCTCTAAGTTTCATGTTGTAGGGGCTTCTCATGTTCAAACTCGAGAAAGAACTTTGTTTTACATGGAAGATTTTAATTTTACTATTAAAAAAACTGAATCCATTATGGTCCGGAACTCTGAGCAATCCCGTGGTTGTTTTTACATAATAATGCATTGAAAAAACATAAGAGCGTAATAAATATGCTTACAAAGTCCACGAAAATTCTCAAAGTATCGATTAATAGCCAATCTAAAAGAATTGGCGAAACCTAGGCTTGATTGAGTGGACACGTTAAGATGAAAATGGCATTGTAATTGAAAATTGCAAGCAAGTTTTAGATATGATGTTTCTCTGTAAAACCTGAAATGCCGGAGCAACATGCTTGTGAACCTCATCATACTTCTGAAGGTTACGTGATAAACCCAAGTTAATAAAATGATCAAGAACTTCTTACCTTGAATGACTTGGTCTTTAAATTAAAATGATTAGCAGATCTAAGCTATGAGGGCCGAATAAATGTTTTTTCTCGGGCCGCATAAAATATTTCGTGGGTAGCAAAACGGCCCGCGGGCTCCAGGGGTCCCCTATTTTACAATGAATTATAATGCTTTAGAATGAAAAGTGTAATAATCTTTAGTAGTTAGACGATTGTAAATTAATATCAGCAAATAGTGTAACTTAAGGATCCTAACCGTGAATGAATAAGTCCATTCTCGATATAAATGCTTTGGATGTTGTAAATTTGTTTTACGAAATTTCAATAATAAATTTGAAATACGCACCAAGAAGGTTAAATTTACATGAATGCAGTCTATATCCAGCGTATAAGGTACTGCAAGCCTCGGGAACAATGCTAAAATTTCCTAGCAACGAAAATGAAAAAAGATTGAAATTTGCATGAATTTTTCGTTTAAACTTCAAATATTTCAATTTATCGATCGATAGAGAAAAATCGGTTGCAAGAATTAAATTCTTTGATCTTTTGGCCTCATTTTGGTCAAAAAATGAAACTTGTATCTCAATTATTTCATATTTTAATGAATGAAATAAAATTACTCTACACAGAATTTATTCGTTTTTCCCATTTAAACCCATTAAAAAACAAAATCCTATCTGGACTCGAAACCAACAAAAAATATTGGGATTTTCGATTTTTTCCTGACTCGACATCTAATTCCACCCCTCTCTTAAAAATTTCAATATTCTAGCTCGATTAGAAATACCCAGGAATTCGTATCAATGAGTGAGTCAGTTTTGTAGCTTTATATATTACTAATTATATGGCTGAAGCTTTTGGTCTTTTAGGTCTACACCACCCACTGCGGTGTTGTATTCTAAAACACACTGGTTTAGTTTTTCCATCTTTTTCATGAAAATTATTGCAATGGAATCTTGAAATAAGTGAAACCGGCTTTTTGTCTTTCCACTTCATTACCATTATTCCGTCGCAAACCTTCGCTATGTGTTCTCCTTTTTTCAACTTTGCTAATTTTACCTCTTTTGGAACGTTTTTTCGAGATAATCTTAAAGTTCCAGCAACATTTGTACCGTGATCCAATAAAAACTTTGCAAAAGCAAGTGAATTATAATAATTGTCTAACCATAACGAATAGGCTTTTTCATATAAGGGTTGTACTAATTTTATCACTATTGCTGATGCCTTGAGTCCATCATGGTAGTAAGTATCAGATTCGCAAAGCTCAAAGGTTTTTATGCCAAATTTAGATGACTTCAAAGGGATATATTGCCTGAATGATTTTGACTTCCATGGAGTAAGAGATTCATCAACAGAAATATTTTCTTTTGGTACATACATTTTTTCAAATTTATTCTTCAAGTAATCTGTGATTGGTTGAATTTTGAAAAGTTTCTTGTTACCACTTTAGTGATGGATATTATCATTATCAACAAAATGTAAAAACTTTGAGATCCATTCAAATCTGTCCTGGGACATAGTTTTAGAGAAAATTTGTTTCCAGAAGGTGGTTTCGTGAAAAGTATGAACGAATAGTCAGTTTTTGTACAATTCCCATCAAAATTACCAACCCTAAATACGCATACATCTCTCCAACATCAACAGGTTTCCATTTGTCAGTCGTGATCGTGAGGATAGTGGATTATTTTTTAAATAATTATCTGTGTATCTATTCGTCTCGAAAACGATTTTTTCCATTATTTCTCTATCAAAAATATTTGTGAAAGACTCAACTATATTATCAACAATCTGGACCACATTTCTCAGTGAAAGGAATTTTTTTTGGAATGTTGCATTCATCAAAATCATCCCAGACCCATGAGGAAGAACGATCATGTGCCCTACTTGGTGTATCACTGTCAGTTTCTTCTCCGCTATCACAAATTTGGGGAAAGGTATTCACAGAGTAATCACCTTCTTTTTCTCTTGAACACTCACTACCTTAATCAAGAAGCACTTCATCTTCTTCTCCCTCATTTTCAACTATATCTTGTATTTCTTCTTCACTCAAAAATAACATTCCTTTTAGACTTCATTTGGAAATTTGTATTGGGCTTCCTGGGCTTCTCCATACGAAAGGGATCTCCACACTGAGAGAGTTTGGAAGTGAGGTGATGTGGCCACTACTCTGTGGGTCAAAAAAAAAAGGATGAACGAAGCATGTGAATGGTCCAAGAGAAGTGATTACGAAGATCCCCTAATATGACAGCCAGAATCCAGATGCCAGACAAACAAAAGGCAAGCAGAATAAGAGAGCTCTTTGTGATGAGGAAGGAGGTCAACGCAGACCTTCCAATGGTGATGAGCTCAGATATTCTTTTATCTTTATTGCCTATGAAGTGCTTTTTCATCTTGCAGAAAACTGTGATAACGATGAGGCATCTTCTTAGAGGCCAGCGATTACATTCACCCTTCAAAAAGTGTTGAGATGAAGAGAAAAAAATCTTAACCGAGGGAGTATCAACCGCCATACCACATACATCGCTAGTGGGGCCAGACCACCGATGACGTACACTGTACGGCTAACTGCGTGGAAGGGTTAAAGTGAACAGAACACACACAAAATTATTCAAATCGGTCAAGCCGTTTTTGAGTTTTAGCGAGACTAACAAACAGCAATTCATTATATATATATATATATATATATGTATAGATTTAAGATAAATTTTTCCGAAAAGTTAGCAAAAGGAAGTTGAGATAAAAAAAAACATTGATAAACTCTCAATAAAATACGCATTCATTAATTAAAGTGGTCAATAACAAAATCAACAAAATTAATTTTTCCGGACAGTAGAAGCCCTATACAGCGAGAGCTCTAGGGATCTGAAAAATCACTCACTAAATAGAACTCTCGTTAATACCGAAGATCATTAGTAATCACTGGAGAAGATGCCTACAACTGTAACACTAATTTAACCATTATTGTGGAATTTTTGGTGAGTGGCGAAAACATTTATTGGGATAGCTATTAAAAATCATATTTTCGAACACTTCAATTACTTATGATCGTATTCTCTTTCGATGACATCAAATACCATGTTAGATGCCATACGGTGTAATATTAAATGTTGAATTTTGACATTTCAGGACATGTGTACTTTACTTCGCATTGCTGTATTGTTATTGCACCGATGTTTTGGTTGCGCCAAATATGTCAGGGCAGCAAGTAATAGCAATGCAACGGACTATAAACGGCAATGAGAAAAAATTTCATGTCTCCTAACTCCCTGAAAAGTGTATAAAACAGGATATAAGGTTCGGAGAAAGATCTATTAATTGAAATTTTTTCAAAAATGCTAGATAACTTAATGACCAAGATATAACCTACGGGGATTTTGTTCCACGCAAGCACCGGCCGGTTGCTATTTTCTCAAGTTAAATAGTGGAAATAAAGGAGAGGACTTCAACGTCTAAGATCGTTTCATAAAACAGCTGACGTCGGCTTTTCAGAATCATTGAGCCCAATATCACCAGCATTTACGATTAGCCATTAACAGTATACTGTCGTTTGTGTTATTATTACAATAATTATGCAGGGTATACTCTTGAATTTATGGAAACATCATTGTTACAAGCAAGTCCACATATGACAGTTGTAAGCATGGACCGAGAACACAACGTGGACTTTCAAGGATCGACTGCATTTAGATAAGATGTGAAACTATTTACCACTAGCGAATACGGTATCAGCTCCCGCGAAACACGTATTTTTCAAGCTATAGTGCACGTTGCGGTCACTAGGTGGCAGGGCACATCAACATTTTTATTACTCACTATTTTTTATGTATTCCATGGTACATATACGTGATTTGCTGTGAGTTTCGAGTGCGAGGCAGAAAGTTCCGAAGGTTATAAGTTCCTAAATGAATTCCATCAGGATACACATAATATCTTCTGCCGTACTTACATCTAGTGGGAACTTGTTGATGATGAATAGGGTAGTTTCCTTTTTTTTTGTTTTTAAAGCGAAAGTTTATAACCCCTGGAATAAATAATTCAAGCCGTTCTATTAAAAAATGACGCCAAGTATTTTTTCTGATTAATTAAAAAGTGAAATTTTGCAATAGCACGAAAATGCGACGGCAAACTATTGCATGCGGGGTAAATCTACGTTTGACGTAATGATGTGACTACTCTCCCTGTCGCTAGGTAATACTGCGAACGCCGCTTACAGCTGCAGATGATCACTCATTCCGCGAAAGTATATGAACATGATATGAATGATGCAAGTATCGGTGGAAAACTCTTCAAACTAAATGCATTTATGAGTTCATTACGAGATATGAGAATCATATTTAAAATTATGTTAAAAAAAATTTAATTCTGCAAGGCTTCGTATCTTTCAAAGTGAAGTTGGTATGGAATGAACGTAGATAAATCATTTAGCCCACATTCAATTACAAATATTTCCCGAACTTGCTATCCTGTTCCGTATCATGATGAGTTGTATTTTCGCTGTAGTTTTCTGTTTTGCATATGAGTAGTGTATTAAGAGTAAAATAGTGTGAAATAGTTTGTAAATAGTGTGAAAGTTATTACACTGTATTCTACGAAACATGGAAGCTTTGTCAAGGCGTCATCACTAGAACATGAAATGAAGCAAAAAGGCTGAGGCTCTTCACTACAAGGGATGTCAAATTCTCAAAGCACACTATGTATGAGTGCTCATTAGAAATGCGTAATCAACATTCTCCGTAGATCGGCCTTAGACCTGTGATTCGCTGCGACAGCTGATTTGCAGCATATGTCCTTATGACTGATGTTAGAATGGTTCCGAGCAGAAATCAAACTTATATGTATTGCTTTGTGCCACAATTTTATACAACAGCAATCAGTGACAGCAAGTACACATGTCACGGTACAGTCCTGTTCATTAAAAAATTACCACCTTGGAGCCCTGTTCAAAAAAAAGTTACCACCTCGGAGCCGAAAAAGTTCTAAGTCCGCACTTTAGGGAAATGTGTCAACACTGCGCCCCACCCCTCACCCTGAGGGGGGGGGGGGCGTGAACGAGAACCCCTCCTCCCCGTAGTCGGGCAAGTAGAAAGGCCAACGGAAGGAAGATTTTGGCCCGCGAAAGGATATTTTGTTAGGGGAGGGGTAGGGTTCGGGCTTCTGTTTGCTTTATGAGAGGGCGAACCGACCGCACAAAGACCTCTCGCAGTCGACGACTGATACATGACGGAAAGCCCAACATATCCCCACGGCTCGTTTCGTTCTTATTAAATACTTTTTTCTTACGCGAATTTATCAGCGTTAAAAATGACTGACGTTTTGACGTATTTTCGTTGTAAGTCATTCATTGTGGTGCCGACATTCCTATTATTATTATTTGTTGAGTTTGTGCTTCTTCAATCCTCTCAATTATTGTGTTTAGCCTTCACCCTATTATCCAGGATCTTTGCATAGAGGCAACACCCTGACGACTCCATCCATTTTTTTCTGGGCGGGCAATAAACTGTACAGCTGTTGAGGATGGTTGAGTTAAATCAGTCTAAGCAAGTATAAGCGAGAGAGAGGAAATATAATTCTAAGTATATGCAAGAGGGAGGAAAATTTAGGTTGTCGTTACACTCACATATGTATGAAATATCGATTAGAATGTCGAAGTAGAATGTTTTCTTTGGAAAACGATGAAGGCACGACAGTCTTTATGCAACGAAAATGGTATTATGAATACCACAGAAGACTATTTAAGGAAGTGGAATAGCATATTTTCCCTTCTTTAATCAGGTAGACCGAGGAGTAAACTGTGGGATGTGGGGGAACCCCCGCCCTCACGAAACTCGGGTGAAAAGACCTACCGACCACGGGACCTCTCCTTCTCTCCCACTCCCAGCAGTATACAATGTCGCCGCCTCATTCCATCCAAATTCCTTCGCAGGTCTCGCTGGGAAGTCCACCCTTTCCGACAAGCTGAGGAGGTGGAAGGGGCTTTCTTTCACTTCTGAGCATTTATTGCCCACCCGGTGTTTAAGTTGGCGAGTGTGCGAATCCAGCACAGCCAGTTGTTAGTCCACGATAGATTTACGCTCGAAATTGAGCAAAACAAGCATTGAAAAACAAATTGGTCGATTTCACCAAACGCATAGGAAGAGTGCGAAAATTCATTTTTAAATCCGCACGTCCCTCCTCTTCCTTGCTTTTATATGAAAAGATTCGCAAAATAAATGTGGAAGTCCAACGACCTACCCGCGAAACTGGGACACGTATCATTTCGTATCTGCCACAGCTCTTCCCATTGCGGAGTTGGAGGAACGATGATAATTCCACATGCCATTTTGCCATCAATCGGTATTGCCATATCGAGTTACAGGGGGCATAATGAACTTAGTGAGGCTAGGTAGTAACGTAGTGACAAATGTGAATACCTTTTCCCTACCTTTCCCTCGTTTCACCTTTTTTTAATTCTTTACGTTTCCAAACTATACTACGCCAGGTTTATTTCCTTACCATTCTAAACTATTTCAAACCTTTGGAAATGATAGTTTCATAGATAGATAGATAGATAGATAGTCATGATAGTTTCATTTTTTTATTTACAGAGAAAGTATGTATTATATGAAATGCAATTGACCGTATTCATAATGGTTCCGCTGCGATGATTCGGCGTGTTTGAATGCGCTTTTGTTTCATTGCGGTTAAGTAATAAGAGTCACTTGTATAGTCATTGTAAAAAAATAATAAAGACTATTTGCTACTTTTTTCAAATGCGATGTAAACAACACATAGTCCGACTGTGAAAAGCGCAAGTGTTGATATTTGAAGGGTGTCCTGGGAAATCATTTTGATAAAAGAGTCTCTGCCTCTCGACACAAGTTCAATAAAAATTATGGAGAATTAGGTTGCAGTGTAATATACGCCGGTGAGACGTAGTGGTGCCAAGCTGTTGTGAACGAGGGATATTTACCCCACTGAAATTCGCAGATATTTCCCTCTTTCTTCCTCACTCATAAGCAAATTGAAGCCTAAAACGACCAGATCGAATGGAAGGGGCGATCAGCATAAACACCACTTCTTCCTTCCTTCGGCCTCCAGCCGAAAAAGAAGCCTCAGGCCCCTTTCAGGTCACTTTTTAGAGGGGTACAGCCTTTCCTCAAGCCAGGATGGAGGGGAGGGTTGTTTCGTTTGGAATATTTATTGCCCGCCCAGAAAAGAATGGACGGGGTCATCAGGGTCTTGCCTCTTTGCAAAGATCCTGGATGATTGAGTAAAAGCTGAACTCACTAATTGAGAGGACTGAAGAAGCATTAGAGATTTTAAGGTGAATTCATAAGAGTCACTTGCAGATTCAAGTTAAAAAAAACAAAAACGAGAGAAAACATGCGATGCAAACTCCAGTAGCTAATGCCACGTTTTTCAAATGCGATGTAAGCAACACATAGTCCGACTGTCAAAAGCGCAAGGGTTGATAATTGAAGGGTGTCCTGGGTAATCATTTTGATAAGTCTCTGCATCTCGATACAAGATCATTAGGAATTATGGAGCATTCGGTCATTAGGTCGCAGTGTAATAAAAGCCGGTGAGACGTAGTGGTGCCAAGTTTCGACATTGCATGGCAATAAGATGTGTCTGTCCGGCAACCAGTAAATTTATTCCCCAGTAATTTCTACCTCAATACAAAAACTGAGCGCAGGCATAATTCAAAGATTTAGTTCTTCGAAATTGGTGTCCAAAGCATTCGATAAGCATTAAGCTATTTTAATCATTATTTGAAGTAAATAAATCTCCTAAGTGAAAGTTTCATTACTATTCGCAGGGAAAAATATTTAATTAAATATCGAAGACGCGTAGTCGCATTATTCCAAACGCGACAAAGGAATAAGAACTGGATATGAAAGAAAAATTCATTGCTTTTTATTGTAACCACTAAGAGGATATTCCTAGCGCATTTATACATCGCCGCTAGAAACATTTTGCCCGTAATTTTCGCGAGAATGGGATGTATTACAATTCGAGCCTGACACTGTCAGCTACAGTACTGCTGAATCAAGGGATCTGGTTTCGAATCCTAGTCCAGACAATTGATTATTCTCATTAGAAATTTGACATATTCGTGAAGTAAATTGCGTCATCAAATTCCACTCATGCCGCGTATATCCATGCACCAGGCGAGATTGAAGAATCACTTAAATGCACTATCTAAAATGTTAAACAAACTCAACAAATAATAATCATAATAGGAATGTAGGCACCACAATGAAATACATATAACGAAAATACGTCAACACTTCAATCATTTTTTACGCTAATAATTTCGCGTAAGAAAAAAGTATTTTAAAAAACGAAACGAGCCGTGGCTTGCTGGGCCGTGTTAGGATTTCCCTCATGTAGCAGTTATCAACTGCGAGAGATCTTTGAGCGACCGAACCAAGCCATTGCCCTTTCATTCTCGCCCAGTCATAAAGCAAACGGAAGCCCGGACCCTACCCCTCCCCTCACAAAATATCCTTTCGCGGGCCAAAATCTTCCTTCTGTCGGCCTTTCTACTTGCCCGACTAAGGGGAGGAGGGGTTCTCGTTCTCGCCCCCCCCCCTCAGTGAAGGGGGGGGCACAGTGTTGCAACATTTCCCTAAAGTGCGGACTTAGAACTTTTTCGGCTCTGAGGTGGTAACTTTTTTTTGAACAGGGCTCCGAGGTGGTAATTATTTAATGAACAGGACTGTACCATTGAACGAGAAAAAGAGAATTTTGTGGTTTAAAATTGCCAGGAGAGAGTACCTCTCCATCAACAGAAACACTCGCTTCTATTGCTGCTCTGACCATTTTAAAGGTAGTGTTCACGTGCGTATTTCATTTTGTAAAATAAAATGGTTCTTGATCTAAAGAGAAGGTAAAAACGAGAGTGAACAAAGCACAAGGAAACAAGTTGGAACGAGCCAGAACAAGAAGTCAAAGGCATACAGATTTCGTTATCCATCTTACTGCGCATGACGCAAATGCGATAGACTGGAGAACAGCAGGGCTTTGCGGTAGCCAAAGATTACTAGCAGGTAGCGTAAGATGTTAGAAAACGACTGTTAATACCATGTAAAATGGAGGAGAGTTTCCCAGCTTTGTGAATTTTCATAGGTAATCATTACACATCTATTCCAGAGCTGACTGACTCTGAAACCCAATTGTAAGTTCAGGTGACAAAAATTTCCTATGCCTCGCAATGTAAAATACGTACCTATGACGTCATAGGTAGCTACCGCACAGTCCCGCCATTTCTGGACTTTTTCAAATGAGCTTAAAATTTGTATCAATATTCTTGTAAACTACAGTTTCTTAATCAAAATTATTTCCGAAAAATGAATAAACTAATGCTGGGCAACGAGTCGCAGTTAATGAATTTTGTTTTCTTTGATGGTGGAAACTATCCTATCCTGACTACTCTCCCTGCTGAGAGATAGGCGTATGATATATAGTACATACCTTTGTTGGATATCGAAGTGAATCATCCTTGACCTGTTTTCAATATTTATAATCTTTGAAACATATACAAAAGGCAATACAATACGTAGATAACTTAAAATATAGGGAATCCGTATTCATAACAATTTACGTATTCAACATTAGAACATTTAATCTTGTCAGTACCGAGCCTCTCACTTAGGTACTCTGCTTTTGCCTTATTAATTGGTCATTTATCGGAATTCAGGCAGCTCTCTGCTGGCAAAACCACGAGAAAAGTGCAGATTCTAACTGCGTATGTTCTCCTGGCCGCAAATGTTTCTAGGTGCTTGGACGTCCTTCTTGAAGCACTGCGGTATGAACTTTTTTCCTTCATCTTCAGAATTGTGTATAAGGTCGGAAGATTTGCCAAATCGCCTCCCTATCTCACTTTTGGTCCCATCACCACTTTCGTATTCATTGATAATTCGTATTTTAGTTTTCAGATCCAACAACATTCGTTTCCCAGCCATGATGTTGTATCAGTCAGACAACTTGGTAAAAAAGCGGGAGGATGACAAAAGAACAATGAAATGCACGGACTTACGAGGAATTTATTTGTGTGAATACGGGCATGCCGTGAATGTCCGAAATGTGCATTTGAACGTCAAATTGTGGGGAAAAAATACTGCTTGACACATAATTTCAATGACAGAGGACATGAGCACAAGTTTGTGCACGTTTGCCGAGATTGAAGCAGACATTTGCCACTCGTAATAGTAAACGACCCCAGTGGAGGCTGGTTGTTGTCCTCGCTAATACTGATTTATTTTACAAGTAAATCATAGGATTTTAAATCATTCTTTGGCCATCCCTCGCAAATTCCAGCTTCTCGTTATATGCCCTCCACGTTATATGGGGCTTCTACTGTATTCACACTTTGCGAAAGTATTAAATTATAATAGAGGTACGAAGGAACTAACTTGAACCTAAGTTCTTATAAGGGTAACAACACAACAAGTCTACTTATTATGTAAGAATGAAGGTTTTTGCAGTAGTCTACATTGAACTTTTAATTTTTCGGGTTCTACCGCGTTGGTTGCTGTGGTGATGACAACAGTTTCTTTGACCTGAGGACGCTGGCAGTAGTGCCAGCGAAACTGTTGTCATCACCACAGCAACCAACGCGGTAGAACCTGAAAAATGAAGGATTGTACTTACTGTGTTGTTTTTTCATTTTATGCGTATTCAATAATATTATTAATGTTGAATCATAATGTTTAAATCAAAGTAATTATCCAGCGAGCATTATCACCTCAGGATTACCTCTGGTCACTTACCGCCATGCAAGATTTCACTCCTAAGTTTGGCATTCATCCTACCTCTAGTCACCCTATCCATAGATCCTATTCTCTCTGTTCTCCTTCCCCTATCACCCAGCATCCTTCCTTCTGTCATGGCCTTCAAAATCCTCTTGTGCCTTATCCACTTACTCTACATCCTCCTCCAGCAGTTTCCTGACCCACCATATTAAGCACTTCTTTATTTTCTTTTTTGTCTATTGCATCTCATCCATTCTCCTCATCTTCCTTATCCTAAATATCTCCAGTCTACTTACATCCTCAGGGTAGGGTAATTTATAGTGAGGGAGTAAATGTAGGGTAGCTGTGGTATTGATGGTGAAATTTGGGAAGAGGGTAGTAAACATTGGAACAGGTGAGTGACTGAATACTGGTGAAGTAAAAGCACATCGACAAATGTCATAGTGGTCCAGTTGTACTTACCTACAAGTAGGCCTGTGCCATTATCAAAAAAATTGATATCGATCAACTATAGGAATAATTGAAAATGTGGTCGATTCAAATGTCGGGAATTGAAGAAATGAAAATTAATTGAAGTCATTCACTTAATTGACATTGAAATGGGTGTCAATTAATTGTCATTGCTCAATTAGTTGACATCAACCAATTAATTGACAGGACTCAATTGGATCATGCTATTCAAAGGCTTTCCTTTCGCAATGAGAAGAATGAAAGAACTAATTTGAAAAACAATAAAATAATTCAATCAGTTAGATTTTATTAATTAATTAAAGGAATCTATTGCTATTTGAAGACAGGCAGATGAGATCCTCAGCGTGTTCATCCGACAGACAGTGGTGTGTGTCGATGACAATGTTCCCACTGAGACTGAACAACGTCTCGGATGCAGTGCATGTTGCCGGGATAGCTAGGTATCTTCTTGCTAACTTCTGGAGGGAGGGGTAGGTGATGGCCCTCTCCCGCCACCACGGCAATACGGCGACCTCCATCCTCACGTTTGGAATGTCCATGAACCAGCCATTTCCTCCTTGAAGATCTGTGCGTTAACAGGAGGGCGAGCCCAAGGCTGGCCAAGGCCTGCTCCACCCTGATCACCGACAACACCAACGTCAGCCAATGTCAATTTAAATGTGCAATTTGCAATCCGTATCAAATCAATAATTGTCAATTAATCGATTACCAGACAATAATTGTGAATTGAATAACAATTGACATTTGAACAACAATTGACACTAAAAAATTGGCAATCGAGTCAATTACAGCAACTGACCTCGATGTGCTGAAATAATCGATCAAATGTAAAAATAATTGAATCGACGATTCAATTAATTGAATAATCGCACAGGCCTACCTACAAGTAACCATAGGGAGGAAGAAGTGGATGGGGTGTACAAGCCTCTAGAAGAAATAATTAGAGAAGTCCTTGGTATGAAAAATCTGAGAGTGATGGGTGATTGGAATGCATTAGTGAGGGAAGGGAGGGATGAGTATGAAGTGGTAAGGTATGGGCTAGAAACAAGAAATGACCATGGTGAGGAGGCAGTCAAATTTTGTAGGAGAAATAAATTATTAATATCAATCACTTTTTTTATACAATGCCCCAGATGTAAGTACACATGGAAAATGCTGGTGGTCACTGAGATTTCAAATTAAATATATCATGGTCAGGCAGAGGCAGCAAAACAGGAGCAGTGTCAAAAACTCATGGTTTTCTGGGGACAAATTCAGAATCAGATCTCAATTTAGTTCGAATGAAATGAGACCTTGGATTCAATTGGCTTTGTAAAAGCAGTTGTATGAAGAAGTGTAATTTAGGATTATTAGAGGGATAAAAAGTAGGGAATGCCAGGAGCTGGTGGGCAGAAGCATAAGTGATGGAATTAAATTGTGAAGAATTATTCTCTAACACATTTGTTAACCCATGTATTTTCCTCTGATTCTTTCTAGGTTGAAATCATTAGTGTTACTCATTGGGTATTGAGCCAGCTTGTTGGTGATGATGATGATGCAGCATATGAGCTGTGTCTCCAGGTCAGATCTCAAATGGCAACATTCCTTACTCGATGCACTCCATGTCGCCTTGGCCCTGCATTGGCTGTCTCAAGACTTATTAAACAACACCCTGCCTGCTTGTTTTCGAGGGATCACTATGGCAAAGGTTTGTGACAATATATTATTTATGTATAGCAGTTAGTATAATTATTACTACTTCTCTTTGTTGAAGCAAAAGCAAGAATTGTGAAATTTCAAAACAGCATAGTGTCAAATCATAACTGGTAGTTTCAGGCGTTACTTGGTGGAACTTATTCATTGTATAAATGAAAAACTTTAACTTTGTGGTTTCACAATGATCATTTTATTTGCACGACCCGGGTTTCGACGTACTATATGACGTACCTGAAGATGACATTATAGTACGTCGAATAAAATTATCATTGTGGAACCACAAAGTTAAAGTATTTCATTTATACAGTGTCAAATTATGGTTAGACATGAGATTATCATCAGTTTATGAATGACTCATAACACCAGAACACCCTTGTGTGATTTTGATTTTTTTTTCTTTCAATTTTTTAAGAAACATCTGAAGACCAATCTTTGGTCTGGTAAACTTAAAATCATGCATGACCTGGAGATAGGACAGATAATATTTGAAGGAGTAGACGAGTTTAGATATCTAGGGGATATAATTGATTGTGAAAACAAGCATAGCATGCATAAACGAATGAATACAAACAGGAAAGCAGGCATTCTATGCAAATCTGAGGATGCTGAGCTAATAAACAGAAGCACTAAAATACAAATACATATATTAATCACTTACATATTAGGCCAGTAATAACATATGAGGTGTGATAAACAAATAATGGGAATTTTCTTTTTTCTTAAAGAATATTTATTTATGAATCAATATCAATTTTGCCCTCTTCAAAGTAATCCCCCTTAGATAAAATACACTTGTACCAGTGGTTTTTCCAATCTTGGAAGCACTTCTGGAACTCTCTTTTCAGTATAGAGTTCAGCTCCTTCAGCGATTCTGTTTTTATCTCATCAATGGTGGCAAAACATCATCCTTTCATGGTTCTCTTCAGCCTCGGGAATAGAAAGAAGTGACGGGGGGCCATGTCCGGCGAATACGGTGGCTGAGGCAAAATAATGTTTTGTTTTCTTAACCAAAAAATCGTGAATAAGCAGTAAGGTGTGAGCAGGAGCATTATCGTGGTGCAATTTCCACGAGTTTTTTTGCCACAATTCTGGGCGTTTTCGTCGGATTGCTTCACGCAAACGACACATAACTTCTGGGTAATATTCCTTATTGACCGTACGACCATATGGCAAATAAATACAATTATTGAAAATTGATAGTCACTAAGCGGGCACTTTTGTGTTCATAAATATGTTAAATATATCTGTATGAAATGTGTATTGTATATGAGCAATCAAATAAAATTAATATCATTAATGAAAAGAGACACCATTAATATATTTTATTTATCATGTAAACTTGCTTTATTGGAATATGATTTTCCTGTGCAATCATAATTGGAAATATGGTTGGGAGAGATAATTGCTCTGCAAATTGGCAAGAGATATTCATCTCGGTATTATCTGTGGGAAGTACACAAATGTGATTTCATTGTGAACTTGCATGCTTGTGAGGTATTTTGCTTGCTGAATAGGTTGACACATCTTGGTTGACATGGCAGCAAACCACCCCACAGTGCATCTTAAAAAATTGGTCTTTAAGTCATGGAAAACCTGGATAAAGCCTTGACTTTGAAAATATTATTCCAGTGGCCACCCTGCTTGGTTTTATCATAGGTTAACAAAAACTTAACTCAACATTTTTAGTATATTTTGTTCTTTTTCAGCAGGATGTTGTTTTGATTGAATTCTGTATTATGTACATACAACAGGTGACAGTGGCAGAAACGGTGGCACGTGTGAGCAAATTAATGGTGGGAAAGGTGATGAAGGTGACGAAGAATTAGAGATGAAGGTGTGTGAGGCGTTGATCAAAAGTATTGCCTTACTGACTATGCCTACCCCTGATATGATCAACGTGGAAACATTTGCATCACAAGTGAGGGAAGTTGCAGAGGGAGTGGCTTTGATATGGCGACGGGGCCGACCACCTGCCAAAGGAAAGATGGCCAATGGCTTCCATGACGAGGAGGAGAAGAGGGTATTCCGGTGTTTGCAGATCATCCACTCTCTGGTGTCCATGCCAGGTACGTACTTGTATGTCCTGCAGTTGTCTGTTGAAAGTCAAAGAAAGATTGTTGCATTTAAAGGCATCTCCATTTATTGACCCTAGTGGTATAGAAAATTTTAATCTGCTCTGCCATCATATTTCATAAATTGCCTTACCTATCAAAGAGGCCTAGGTGTGGAAATTATGAAATGCTGACATGCTGTGAGTAAACTGTTACCAATCCCTACAATCTGACATTAATCCGCATCTTCGCTCCTGCATTACGTGACCTATACATGGTGATTCAAGAGTACTCAAGTAAAGAAGATTAAAAAAAAATAGTCCACAACTGCTATATTCTTTATGCTATGAGAAGGATAGTACTCATGTAAGATACACTATTCTTCACAATATCTAGTGAAAGTGTGGTCCATTGTAGGTCTTCTAGTTGAAAGTTACGAGAGAGAAAAAGACAATTAGGTTTTTTAACTCTCAAATCATGAACAAAAGACATCCACCTTGTCTTATGTGTGTTTCTACTTCTCCTCACCACAGCAATGACAGACTCGTGTTAAGGCTGCAAGGCCAGTCAAACTTTTGTCTGTTTTTGGCCATGGTGAGGACAAGGGAAAACATTGTGAGGGGTGTGCTTTATTGGCTATTTGGAAGCGGAGAACTTTTCATTTTTTTCTTTAATTTTAATCTTTTTGAACTCTCACTGCACATTTGCTGGGCATAGTGAATGATAGCACACCTTATGCGAGAACTTTCCTAACTGTGGAATAAGAGTATTGTCGTGATTGAGTATTACTTTCTATTTTTAACTGGTAGAGTACCTTTTTTAATTGAACTTTCATTTGTATATTTTTAAGTGTTATAACTTAAGCATTTGATTATCTCAGGCAAAGAATGGCAGGAGCGATGCCCTGCCTTGGCATCCGTATTGCAGCTTGTACCTTTGAGACTCATACCTGGAGCTGTTGCTGGGGTGCTTGGCACAGGGACTGGGCCTAGTGGGAGTGGAGAGGGTACAGTTGCTGCCCTTCTCTGCCACCTTCTCTGCGATTGGCTTCTCCGTTGGCCTGGGGCTACCAACTTATCCCACTGGGTGCTAGCTCTCCTGCAGGGTCTTGCGCCTTCATATCCAAGCAATACATATTCTTCTTATTCAGCCCATGACACCAACAACAACCGCAGAGTCAGTCAAGCTGCTTGTGAATCACGTGTCAGGATACTGATTGCTTTGACATTAACAAATATTGACAAGGTAAGAGTTTTGTGCCATTTCTTCCATCTCATTTGGATAAATCAAAATAATAAGTAGAATGCTGTTATTGAAGCAGTCACAATTGTTATTCACAATGTTGGTTGTATTAACCCTTAAGCAACATATGTGCAACATTTGGCACATACCTCTGGAATAAACTCAGCTTATTTACCAATTGCTGAACTTCATACACTCAAAATTAAATATATGAAAATTCTTTGAACTGTTTTCATGTTTTGATTGTATAATTCCATTATTTAATGATAAGGAAGAAAAAATTCTTTATCAGTGTAAAAAAGATAGGTCCATAAAGGGTTAACATTTTCAATGCTGACCTCATGACAATCGTCATCAGAATTCATATTATTTATACTCCATTAAAAAGTTAGTCTCTGGTGAAAATTGAAAATATTTTCTCCGCATTCAAAGATTTAAGCTAAGTTTTCATGCTTCTGATTTTGCATTGCAATGCTATGATGGCATGGGTCAATCACAGGCCTTGCTTTCATGTCTGTCGCAGTGCTAGATGAAAAAACATGTTTTCTGCTGCCACCAATTCTTGCTTTTTGAAAGTCACTACACTAAAAATTATGCCATTTGCAAATGCTACGTGCATTCCAGAACGTAGTGGAAACTTCAGGAAAGATACTTGTGCATCTATCTGCCTTAGAAAAGCCTTAACTTGTCCCAAAGAATGGACATTTGTGGTAGAGAACCCGAAATACCAGATCTTTCCAGAGAAATACTCCACGGAAGCCTTAACAAGATTTGAAAGTCTTAACTGGTCTTTGGAGTTAGCATGAATTGCCTTTCTTAATGAATAGATAGATATTTATTAATTCCAGCTAATACATTTACAAAGAATCATGAATAAATAAAAGAAAAGAAAGCTTAGGTAGTATTTTAAGGTATTTCCTGTGTAAAGACTACCTTCATGTAAATAAATAAAAATACATGGCCAAGAGGTAGAGAAACTAACAAGATATTTAGTCCAAAAATATGGTGCAATGTTCATGTCACACCAAAGGTTTCCAACAATAAATATAAATGGTATATGTGAAAAAACATGTATTAACAAGTAGATACTATGATAGCTCAATGATACATTTAATCCAAACAATGTTTTAACATTGTGCTAAGTAAATGACCTTGATTTTTCTAATTTCAGAAATTTCCTGAAGACATTCTCTATTTTTATATTTCCAGGTGAAACATTAAATGCTCCAGGACCCATGTACAAAAATGATCATTTTTATATTGTAAGATTAGGTTTAGATAAATAAAAAATTACTTTTTCTCATGTGGTAAGAATGGCTTTCGAAAGTAAAGGGCGGCTTATAACCACTTTGAATATAAAAGGATCTTAAAACTTCATAAATGTACAAGTACATATCTAGCTGGCAAAAATCCAAGTTCTAAAAATGACAGGAAAGAGCGTTCAAACCTCCTCTTAATTATTATTACTCTAACAATTATTTTTTGAGTGATCTCTACATGCTTAAATGTATTTTTGTAAGCACCTCCCCAACAGAGTAAACCATAATCTAGCATTGATTGTACCAGGGCAAAATAAATTGATCTTGGAAATGAGTTTGGGCATTTGTTCCGAATAAAATAAAATTTTGACAATGAATATCTTAATTTTTTTCCTACATCTAAAGTTTGTTTATAGCAATTTTACCTACTGTCTAGTGACACACCCAAGTACTTCATTTCATTCACCCGCTCAATACATGGACATTTGCAATGTGCGCATGGACATTTTAAGGGATGATAGAACAATTTCAAATCAAAATGGCAAGTGTTACTAATGTACATAGGAATGCATAAGAATTTTGCTTTTTCACTCAATGCCAAGGAGTTCATCCATTGATGTAGAACTAATAAATATTCTTGCATAGGGCATTGAATGTTTTTCCAATTAGGAGCATCATAGCAAAGAGCCAAATCATCGGCAAAAGCCATTACATTTCCAGGGAACTTAAAATTACACAAGTCATTCATATATGCAAGAAATAAAATAGGCCCAAGCACAGAACCCTGAGGAACACCAGAATTTACCATTTTTCTTCACTAACACAACTTTTCATTCTTACGCAATGCGGTCGCCCAGACAAATAGCTTTTAAACCAGTTAAGAGCGATCCCACTATTACCAGCATTCGTCAATTTTATAAAGAGAGTTGAATGTGACAGCGAATCAAAAGCTTTCTTAACATCTAAATATAAGCCAACTGCGTGCCTGTTAGAATTTATGACATTGTACACTACCGTCATGTGTTTTTCTAGTTTGCCCTACATTAAACCTGTATTGATTATTGCTATAGAAATTTCCCTGGTCGAAACATTTTAAGAGGCATTTCTTAAAAAGTTTTTCTAGTAACTTGGAAAATACAGATAAAAGGGAAATTGGCCTGTATTTGTTATCTGATGCATATCACCTTTTTTAAACACTGGTATTACTACCGCTTTCTTTAATGGAGTAGGAAATTCACCTGATACTAAACTTAGATTACACACGTATGTAAAAACTGGTGCTATTTTGTTGATCACAGGTTTCACCAACTTACAAGGAGACATCGCGTGACTGATGTTCGGGATCCAAACGAGGCAATTATTTTCTGGAACTGTACTCACTTAAAATTTCCCAGGAGCCTCGTTCGAGTAATAACATCTGTAACTCTATTTCTTGTTCAATAGTGAACATGATATAGGTAAAAAAGAGATGGTAACTGTTTCCGAGGTTATGTAAAAATATTTTTCTATGACCTTTTTGCGGAGCAACATATTATATTGAAGCAAAGCCTGTATCGTGGGGGAGAGTAAGATATTCCAGCACAAAAAAATATCACGTAATGATAACACTATTTCTTTTCCCACCTTATGTTTATTTCAATTGAAGTTATTTAACTTTTGATTCATGGGATGGAATTGCATAATTTCAGATGACAAATGTCATTACTCGAGCGCGGCAGCTCCTGGGAAATTTTAAGTGAGTACATCATTTGCTAATTAAAAAGTAATAATCCGTTCGTTGTTTATGGCCTTGAGAAAAACCCACGACCAATCGAAGCCCATCCTATTCTAGGGATTATCTTTGTATTTTCAAAATCTAAACATATTAGGCCTGTCAGCATGTGTAGCCTCTTTTCGGCCAAACAAGAATCCCGAAATTAGCTTCGGAAGTCTCCTAAGGGGATTGATTGAAAATCCAGCAAATAGGCTGAAAATTAAAAAAATTTGTTGTTACTGCCAGAAATGAATGGGAGCGGGCAATTTACAGTAATTCTGTAAAATATTCGATAGAAAAAAAAATGCCGCAACCTGGGATCATACCCCAGTCACTATATGAGGATACCGGCTCAGCGCCTCAACCCACTGGGCTACGACCTCTGATGAGAGAGGTGTGAACTATGAAGGATTTATACGGAAGAAGATTCTTTTAATAGCGTTTTTCTCTCAAACCCAGGCCCATGTGGAAGAAAGCCGTGACACTTTTCCGGCATTATCTCTATAGTTTCAGAAAATAAATGCCTTCTTTGGATCCCGAACATAAGTCACGTGATGTCTCCTTGTTAGCCGTTATATTGTCATACCCAGATGATTTATTTGGCTTAAGAATCTTCACCAAATTAACTATTTCTATGGGAGTTACAGGTTCCATGAATATGGATCCCAATCTACTCACTGACATGCATGGAATTTGACTAATGATGTGGATACTAATATTTTTTGTGACACAGATAGAATATTTCTTTTAGAGACTCATACGTTATGAAATATTTTTTCTGACAACCTCTGTTGACTAAATTTAGTGGTCCTTTAGAGAAAAATTACTCATGTTACACATGAGCCATTAAATTTTAAATTTTTTGTTTTATTTTTAATTTTTAATGCATGCCTGATATTTTGTAATGTTACCTTTCCAGTTGGTAGAGGGGCTGAATGACCCATCGTTATGCCAATCTCTTATACCTGTTGTATCCCATATGCTACTGGGCTTCCAACACTCACCTGAACCATTTTTGAGGGTAAGTGCATGAATGAAAGTGTTAGATTTCTTTGAATTTCAGGTTCAGTGTATTAATGCATTAGGTTGTCGTATGAAAATACACCATTTTATGAAAGTTGCAAAATGATTGTTTTCTTGTATTCAACCCATGCAAACTCATTCAAAAGCATGTTGAATCTCTTGAGCTGAGATAAAGAAACAATGGTGAAAATGGCCATTGAGAAAACCTCATTAAAATGATTCATTATCCCTCATACAGCAAAGCTTGGTACTTTTTAGGAACTGCATAAGTTTAAAGCTGATTTCAGCAAAGTTTCAATGTATTTTTTTTATTAAGTCTGGTGCTAGAGGCTTCATAAGAAAACAAGTGCATTGTGGTGGGCTGTCCATATCCTTCTCCTTTAAATTGCAATGCTTGCCTGTTATTTTTTGAAAAGAGATTTTTGTAGATGTATCTTATTTTTTTGTGCACATCAGTATTGTTTTTCAAAAATATATAACACTGGGAAGCCAAAAGCATTCCTTAAAATACGATCATCAACCCTATCTTGTTAAGAAGTGTCCCTTGCATGAACATGTAAAAATTCAGATTTTATATTTTAAGCAATGCAAACTTGCTGTGCTAAAATAGGGCAACAAATAGGTCAACAATTTTCCCTCTTAATACAGAAACTATTGCAGTGATTTTCATATATTTGGTGACGATGACTTTTTGAGAATGTTGCCTTTTTTAAATGGTGGAAGTCTAGTCGTGGTATAATTTATTACTTTCTTATGTATGTAGGAACATTACAATTTTGACCTATGCGTAATGTGGTTGAAACTGTACTGATGGAATATTAATAGATAATATTTCCCTTGTTTTGGCATAGGTTTGTCCTCATCTACCCCCACTTTTATCCCGCTTGAGAGAAGACCGTGAAGATGGTGTCCCTGGCAGTGCGGAATCCTTACAACAACTTGTCGACCTTTCCTCTATGCTTCTGTTCATTCATGGTGGGTCAGATCCAACTCGTCAAAATCTTCGGGAAGCATTGGAGGTAAGTGAGGATATTCTGGTTTGTTGCCTGTAATAAGTCATCACTAGAGATACGTGAAAATCGCAAATTGCGATAAATGCGATATTTCCGCGATGCACGTGAATAAATGCAACATAGGCGCGATGACTGGACTTTTTTGATATTTTACAGCAAATTTGCCTTTACGACGGCAAAATTCGTAAATTTATTGCCGAGCGCAGTTGAAATGCTCCACCGACGCTCACCGCTTATAGCACGTGAGCGTCTGGCCAGTTGCTCGCTGGCTGGAACTCAAACTAGACGTCGGCGCCGGCAAGCTACACCGCCGCCACCGGCCCATTTTTGCACGCCGCCGAACTCATAAAAGATGCGAAATCGGCGAGTTCACCAACCTAGGCGATAGCTGCCGGAAGACAGAAACGCTTCCCTCTCTTTCCATTTCTTCCTGGGAATGGTGTTTTTTTTTCAAACTATGACCTTGACTACGGTTATTACAACGCTACTAAAGATCGTTAGCGTTCTATATCTAATGATAGTGACATTTTGTCATTTTGTGTTTTGCCTTTCTGCCATTTGCATTTGACGTTGAATTGGGTTCCTTCATGTCGTCATCACGCAGAGATTGCGTCGTCATGAAAAAATCTGCTCCTGGAAAGTATGTAGTTACATTTTATTAGATCCAAGCCGCATGTGCCGCCGCCGGGTCGGAAGAGGGTCAGTCGCCACCACCGACAAAAATGTCGTCGGCACCCACGTCTGACTCAAAATCGTCGATCAGTACGCACCACCCTGTTCCCCCACCACCCGACCGCCTGACGTGCGTTGTTAGCATTTACACAAGGCGGAGCTTTCTAATGGTATAAGGAAATGCTCCAAAAGCCGTAACTTGTTATCTGTCTTAGGATTTTATGTGCTGTCCTACGATTTAAGAATAGCGTTTGTGGCGGTGACGTGTTGGCGGAGAGCGATATTGGGTGGGAGCGGCAACACGTTGGCGGAGCGCGGGAGTGGCCGAGTTTGATAGTGACGGGAAGGTGACAATGTAGATGCGGCACGGCTCCCGTTGTTTGGGGCGGCAGCGCGCGGGAGGAGGCCAGTCGGCACCGCGTGAACCGGGACACAGAGAGTTCGTTCTGTGCTCGCCGCGAGTGTGAAAGTCTCGCAGGAGACTTTTGCGTGAGTTCCGCCGTTACAAGCGTACAGAGTTTTATCTCGGTGTAATCGTCTACTTGTTTTGATTTTACTTGCGGTCATTTATACTCAGCTGATCTTGACACGTGTTACCGGAAAAATGCCGCGAGGTAAAATAACAATTAAGAAACGTGCGGAAGCCTACAAAAACGAAAATTTTTGTTTAAGTGAATCCAATATTCTCTTGTGTGGGATATGTAAGCTCAGATTGGACTGGAATAAAAAAGATACCTTAGACAAGCATATTTTAACTAGTTCACATTTGACTAAGAAAGTGTCTGTTGCTCAAGATCTGCAAGCAACAAGAGGAAAACCAATTTATTTGAGGCGAATGAAAATGCCAAGAAGACAAAAACAGAGAAACACGATTTCATACATGACACTCTGTCAATGTGCCTCAAGGCAATTATTCCGGTGAACAAAATAGATGCTACAAAATGCTATAAACTGAAATTGAAAGTGCTATAAAATAAAAATGAAAGTGCTATTTACACGTATCTCTAGTCATCACTTTATTGCATAACTTGGTTGTTTTTTGTTGGCATTAATGCTCACCAGCTAATCTCCAGGCTCTCATTTTGATTACACCCCTAATTATTGATGGTGTGTTGTGACATCATTTATCCTCAGTGACATTGTTTAGGGTGTTATGTATCATGTGGTACGGTGTCTGGTCCAAAACCACTGCATATTTGGAGGAAGAAAAGACAAAATTCTTCGAAAGAACTCCTCAAAGTGCCTGGCATTCATCTCAGAGTGGTAGTAATCACCACCCTTTTCCTACGAAACATGGTTTGCCATCCTCAAGGAAGCCATCCAGAATGCCAATATGCAAAATGATCAGGGCTTCCACTGACTCACTTTTCTCACTTGTACTCACTTATTCGGAAACCGGGTCACTTTTCTCACTATTTTGAAAAGAACTCACTTTTCTCAGTATTTTGAAAAGAATTCACTTTTCTCACTGTTTTGAAAAAATGCTCACTTTGTGAAAATGCTCATGGTCTCTTGCGACTGCCCCAATGCAAACAAAGCCATTGTTAAGGCCGTTTTACACGGCGAATGATCATTCGAATGATCATGCACATGACGTTAATGCCTAGAGTAATACGGAACATTCAGCGAATTCTTGGTCATGTGCATGATCATGCGATCAAAATTAGAACATGTTCTATTTTTGATCGCATGATCCCGTGAATGATCGCATGATACGAGCGCACGACGTCCATCTTGGTTGTTTTGATATTGAATTCACCTCACTTTGCTAAAGCAAAGTCATAACAACATATAATGAAGGAAAGGAAAGCCATAACAATGTATTTGGAAATAAATATCTCTGTAGGCACGATGCAATGCACACACTTTGACAGACGTGGAATGGACATTTGATTCAAACTATCTTGGAGGTTTTGCAATATGAAAAGATCGAAATATCATTGGATTAACCTAAATAGATCTAACCAGACCTTGAATTGTTTATTCAGGGCTGCAGTACAAAGAGTACAACAAATCTGGCACTATTTTGACTTCAGGATGGACAGCAGAAAAATGTGCGTAATGATATCAACGATATCTACACTACGAATTAAGAGCGCTAATCGAGGACAGGGTGTACATGTAAATAAATTAAGACATATTTATATAATATTTCGTATACATAAAATTTAAGAAAAAAATTGGTATCACATAGTACTGGACGATCACAACGGTGGTGTGGAGCCAATTCCAAGTGAAAAAGTAGACAATCGAATTATTGACCTTCAAAATAATGCATTAAAAAATAAGCCTTTTTGTTATGGAATTTTTAAATTTTTGTCTTGAAAAGTCTTGAATTTCTTTTTCATGTATGAGTAGGGATCATGTTATAGAACTGACATTTTTCTTTCGAATTGCACTGATAGCACCTGCATCTCAAATATAGCAGTACATTTTACAATGTAGAGCCATCATTAAGACAAAAAAATCATAAAAAATTTCTGTACACTGCTTCACGGAGACTTTTTGTCAGGGAATTTCGGGGAAATGGACACGACTAAACTATAGTCAAAATTGGTAATGATATTATCTAGTAAAGAAGAGGAATGGTCTGTTACACGGGTGGGTTGATCAATGAGAGGAGATAGATTATAAGACTTTAAAAGGCAGAGAAAGTCCTTCTGATCCTTAGAGTCAGAAAAATCCACATTAAAATTGCCAGTGATGATCATTAATTGATCAGGTCTGGCGTTGAGTATTTGCTCCAATATGGTGTGGAGATTTTCCAAAAAAAGTCGAAAACATCCAATAGGAGACCTATACAAAGATAAAATACAAATAGAATGATTACCAAAGACGACATAAGCCAAAGAGCATTCAAATACACGTTCAATCAACAAGTGACTAAAGGAGAGATTAGAGGAGGTGGTTTCAAGGCCCTCTTTCAGCATAATCATGACGCCGCCATTCTTGAGAGATTTCCTACAATAGGCATCAGCAACCACATACCCAGGGACCCATGAAGTAGGGTAATTCAACATCCTTAAACCAGTGTTCACATATGCACACAACGTTTGGGGCCACTTCATCTATTAGAGTTTCTAGCTCACACAATTTATTACAAATGCACTGAACATTGGCGTGAAAAACAGAAAATGCACTTAGCTTATGCAGCTTAGAGTATGTAGCTACCATATGAAGATCACTATAGATGTGAAAAGACCGTACTGCCGGGTCAGTTAACCCGGTGTGATACTTGTGCAAGCTTTCCGAAAAAAATACGGCTTCACCAGGACATTTTCAGACCAGAAGGATGGAGTGGATAAAGTATCTTCGAGGCTATCATCGACCGACACTCGAAAGGACGCATATGGCCCTTTCGTCACTCTCAATTGATCGAACTCAACAACCTTACCTGGGGTTTTTTTAAGAACATAGTCCTTAACCATCTAGGGTGTAGTATTCTCCCTAAAATTCCAGACATGAATGTGCTTTTTCCTCGGGATACCAGATAAAGGGCCCTCAGTAGTAGCAGTTCCAACGATTACCTTAGATTTTCTCTTTCCTCTGCTCCCAAGTACTTTCACCCAATTTCCTTTGTGAGAATCCTGCTCAAGCGACGGAGATTCAGTTATACCCTTAGAGTTTACGGCGTCACTGACGTCTTGCACTCGCGACTCAGAAGACGTAATTGAGTTCGATACAACATTTACGTTAAGCTGCAGGGGAGTAGCTGAATCAGGCATCAAGGATGCAATTGATGAGGCGGCACACTGTTTAACGAAATTATCACGAACATGTGAGGGGGCTGGTATTGGTATAGCATTGGTCTATAACTAGCACCATCTTTCACGGGGAGGTGTCAAGTATTTCCACTGGGATAGTTCAAACAAATCATTTCAAATTAGGAAGATACATATGAACACTTTCTGCAGTAAAAGCAGCCACAGATGAAGTTGAAGCTGAACTGCTTTGATCCGACGTAATTTGGGCCGAGGGCCGGTTGACACGAACGCATTTCTTCCTTGAGGTTTTGAATTTCCTCCGATTGCTGGCTAATTAATCCTTTGCAGGCTTCAACAGCTAGACACAGATCTCGCACAGTGGAGGTAAGATCATTTTAGGATGAGGCAACTTTATCAAGGGTACTTAGTATACCTTGGAAATGGAGGGAGGGAATAGCAACACAAATTTTTCATCGAAATGCAAGTTCCTGAGACCTTTTCAGGGATGCACTAGAAGAAGAATTAAGGCCAGTGCACGAAATATGATATTTCGACGAACAGCCAAACTCACAGATAATAATATCCTCCTCAGATTCTAAAATTTCATCGCACGATGCTCAGTTACAGGATGCCAGGTCTGCCATTTTGGATAAAAAAGAAAAAAAAATTTACACAAGGTATAGTTAATATATTTAAGTATTTAGAAAGAGGTTGACAATGTGTTAGTCATGTATTTATTCAGTTAGGAACATGTTTGGCAAACTTATTTCAGAATTGCCAGTTTCTATTTGTAATACAGTGGAAGCCCGGTTTAACGAGTGCTCATAATCCCTCGGAAATCACTCGCTAAATCGAGCGCTCGTTGTATCCGAAAGTGTTGAATAAAGCCACCTAATTCTCATAGTCGTTCGTATTTACCGTTTTTCTTTTGTTTCCATGGTATTTGACGAAGGTAAACACCAAAAAAAGTCTTTTCAGGCACAATCTGGTGGAATATCAACTAATTTTAAGAAAGAAACAGGACATTTTCCATTACATAAAATATTAATTCATCCAGTCTCGGTGTTTTTCTTCCAGTTCTTCTATTTTTCGATCGCCGAAGAAAGCTGTAAAGACACCGTAACTTATCGGAATTTCAATATTAGTTATACCTTAGTTTATGGATAATTTTGCGAATATATCATGACGATAATATCAACTTTGTCAAGTTTTCGAATGTTAGCCATGATTTGCCCTACACAGCGGCGCATAATTCAAACCCACTCGTCGCGCCAAGGGACCACGCGGCGGACTTGCTCGTGGTTCACGCGCCACCGCACTCACCCCCACTCTCCCTGCCGAGCGTCCACGTGGCGAACTTTCCCGTGCGTCACGCCCTCCCCCACTCACCTCCCCTCTACCCCTTTCTCCCCCGCGCGGAGGAGGAGAGCGACGCTCACCCCTTCCCGCACGTGACTCTCACGGAGCTCGCCGGTTGGCCGCCGCCCTGCCCAGGATCCTCATATAAGGCGGACCTCCGGACCCTAGCAGTCGCAACGGAGGAGGGAGTCCTAGGGAACGCAGTCGCAGAGAGATCACTCCTCGGCGGTCTCCCTCCTCCCGCGTCCGGTCGAAGCAAGCCAACCTCGCGGCACTCTTCCTCCACCCACACTCTTGCGGCCCGGAGTACTCTTGGACCGTTCCGGCCGTCGCCCGCACCCGGAAGCCGCATCCCGCCAGGAGAAGCTGCCCCGCACGCCGCCACCGCTGGAAGAGCCGCCCCCGCAAGCGACACCGCCGGAAGAGCCGCCTCCGCCAGCACCACCGCCGGGAAGCGCGGAATGGGAGCGCGCACTGCGTACTCAAGGCCATATATCACTAATGTTTGGACATAACTGGCTTTAGGTGTTGCAGATATGGCTCACATCTTGAATATTTAGTTTAATTAACAGATAATACAAAACAAAATAGTTAATTTTTGCTAGGTGGTGCATCACCCTCAAGAGATATCTGTCGTAATACCGAGCGTATACTGTGGAAGGAACTTTTTGGCCTCGCTAAATCCACTTTATTTTACATGTAAAACATAGGCTTTGTGTGGTACAAAGACAATCACTCGCTAAAACGGGATTCTCGCAATAAGCCGTACTCACTATACCGGGCTTCCACTGTATTAAGAGAATCGCGATAAATTAAATTTTAGCCGTTGGATTTTAAGCACCGAAAAATCTTTTTCCAAATAAAATGACATCAAAGTCCAGATAAGGGTAGGAAAAATTTCATTGTCTCAGGCGTAACTTTATGGAATTTGCTTAGCATTGTGAATGAGAAGCAGTAACTTTGTAATTCGACATGTATTTATTGGAAACGACCTATGTTTCGACATAGCACATCATCATCAGGTCATCACCTGATGATAACGTGCTACGTCGAAACCTAGGTCGTTTCCAATAAATACATGTCGAATTACAAAGTTACTGCTTCTCATTCACAATAGGAAAAATTTTCTCATCATGATGAAAAGAAATGATCATTCTATCGTATGGTTTTTATTTTGTAAAAATTGGTTTTCCCTATTGGAAGATACTGCTTCCTAAACTTGAAGAACTCTACTTTATTAATGAACAGTAGAAAAGCATTCTATTGATTTAAAAGGGTTAAGCAATTGGTAAAAATTAAAACCATTAGGTCTGATAACTCTATATATCTCAAGTTTATGTGTAATGCCTTTACATTAGCTGTTCATTCCTTCTAGGAGTGCCCTTTGCCCAGTGTAGGAGTCCCAAATCATGAGTATCTTCTACGGCTTCGCTGGATACCACTGACCAGTCGAGGGTTTAGCAGCTACGAGTACACCTTGCCACCACAGGTGCCCAATACCGAAACTGCAGGTGGTGAGTGGACCCCTGCAGTTTACCGAACAGCTGCACGGGCTGGCCATGTTGGACTCTCTAACCTTGGGAATACTTGCTATGCTAACAGTGTGCTTCAGGCCCTCTTCATGACTACCAGGTTTGTGGTTTTTTTAATTGAATCATAGTTCAATTATCCATACATGTGCGTAATATTCTTTTCAATAAGTGAATTAGTTTTACATCAGGTTCCCTCATTCCTTACAATTTTACTTTCTCTAGTGTCTCTAGATTTAAAATTTATATCAGATGATGCTTTGCTATTAGTGGCAAATACTTTATTTCAGTGAAACCTTGTTGTTTCATTATTCCATGGAGAAATTGAACTCCCTTAATGGGTCAATCCATGTACAGTCAACTCTCGATTATCCGTGCTAATGGATGCATGACGAGGTACGGATAATCTAAAAACACGGATAACCGAAAAACATGGAAAACGTGGTCGTGATATTGACATTTCACTTCGTAGGATGGAAACTATTTCACATAACAGACTGCAGCGGTTACCGCTAGACAACTAATGAAATACTAAATATTTCTATTATTTCGAAATATAATAATATCGTAAACATTTATAAATTTTAGCTTCTAATGCTTGAAACACAATATAATGGGTACTTAATTAGCTTGACCACGTAGATAATAAAAGCTGACATCTTGCTTATTTTCAGTATATGTATGAAATTGAAGTGATTATATAATACAAAACATTGTTATAATTGTGAGCCTCTGATATATTGTGATATAATATATAGATTCGGCATTAGTAGGATTAAAAATATTTCTTTTTTACATTACAATCGACTGCAGGTGTTACGGCAAGAAAACAAGTGAATAACGAAATGCTAATTTTCCAGTTTGTTTATTTCGAATATCATGGAATCTTCAACATTCATGTATAAATATTTTCTTATCTATTAAATAGTTTCTAATGCTTGAAACAAAAGATAATGGGCACTTAACTTGACCAAATAGATAATAATAAAAAACAATAGCATGTCTTGCGTATTTGAAGTAAATTTAAAAATCATTATCAAAGTGAATATCATAATAGAGGACATTCTTTTATTGTGAATTTCGGAAATAACAAGTTACTTTTTGGTGTTTACTTCATTTCTTCATGTTTTCTTTTATTGCAGTTCTTATTTTTCTGGCTGAGATTATGTCACAATAATCGAAATAATTTTATCGCATGTAATCCAGCTAAGATTCAACACTCGCCATAGCTTCTGTGCGGGTGCCAACTCTTCTTCCTTTACATATTTTGTGAACTCCAAGCGAAAAGCATCTGTGGCTGAAACATTGACACTCAATCGCTCTCCCGGAATAGCAATTTCACGAATTCTATGTCGCTGCTTGAATCTCGTCAACCACCCAGTAGAAGCTTTAAAATCACCGTCTATCCCTAGAGACTCATGAAAAAGTTTAGCCTGCTGTGCACTCATGGGGCCTGAGACGGGTATACCACTTGAGCGTTTTGATTGATCCAAAGAAGCATGGAGGAGTCTAAATCTTGAAAAGGTTGATCGTTTCATAGTCTTACGCTTTGACGGTCCCAAACCACTGTCCAAGGTTGCAGTGAACTTCATCAGCTTACTTTTATTCTTAATTATATCCCGAAATGTTTGTAATCCCACATAATATTCTTCTGCCAGTTAAAGGGGATTCTCTCCTTTTTCATTTCTTGTAATCAATTCTAGTTTTTTAGTGATGGAAAGGACAATTTGCATCCATTTGGACAATGCCATTTGCATCAGCTTTGTCAGATCGTAGCACTGCTGTAGCAAATGCAACTTTGAAGTTATTGAGATTTCCACACGAATGAACTGGCACATTCGTATCTGGGTAAAACCAAATGACTGTTCAACGGCGAATAATGACCAGGAAGCACTATTACTGTTTCGTATTTATTAATTCAGGCTGAAAAGTAAGAACATACGAAAGAATAAGTAGTTATTTTTAAGTATAATATAAGTTAGTTTATTACAAGTAGTTAATTTAAAATTATTTCTATTGCATATTTACTATTCTTTTTGTTTACGAAGATATAATATTCATTGGCAAAGGGTAATGGGAAAGAACGGTTAAATAATTTCAGAAGCAGATGCGGCTGAGTTATATCATTCTTAAATGAAGAAAACAATTTCCATAATGTATTGATTAAACTAAAAAGATACATTTACAAACTTGCAATTCTTTTTAGGTACATCGAACTTTTTCATCGAAGAATTCACTTAATTTTACCGTTGGAATATTTTTCAAACTTTTAAGTGTAGGGATGAAAAAATAGCACGGATAATCCGCAAACCGGATAATCGAGAGTTGACGGTATAGTGGTCCAGAGGTGGTTGGTGCAACATTTCAAATATTTTTTATATTTTTACCATACAAACTACCATTTATTGAGAATACAAATATGTGATTCTTTTATTTTTTTAAATTTTATTTTCCTGTTAGTGGTCATTTTTATGTTAACCAAACACCAATTTTAGGTGATTTCAGTGCTATGCATAAAAGCAAATATCTCCAATTCTTTCTATCCTAAAACAATAAAACAAAAACCAATCGATTCAGTAAATAATGAACTTAAATAAAGGTAGGGAGACATATTTACCTAAAATTAAGTCTATACTGCATCGAAGTTTTTATCACTTGATCTCTGCATTTTTTCGGGTTTTCCTTGTCAGTTGGCTTGTGGACAACAGTTTCGCTGGCTCTCCTGCCTGTTTGAATGGTACTTATCAGTAGAATGTATGAGTGTATCGGCAAGGTAGCGACACTACAAAAAGTACGTCATGCGTGCAACTGGAGGAAAACTAAAACAAACAACGTTAGACTCTTTTGTACATAATTAATGGTTTTCATTGAAACTGAAAATGCATTTACGCTTTGTTTTCACAGATTAATGTCAAAGCTTAATTGAGTATTTTTGTCTGTCGGAAGGGAAAAATGGCAAGCTACTCGAGTCTCTTAATATTTTCTTTCACTCTATATTTATCAATGTTGGAGATTTGTGAGAGTTAATTTTATAATTTATGAGATTATTGAAGTTTGCAAATTATTATTTGTTACCTATACTTGATGTAATTTGATGAATGCGGAAAGACTTTGCGCTTTTAGTTCATTTACTTTCAATACGTCTACATTCCCTGACATAGAATTATTGTCAGTACGTCAAGGGCCAAACTAAATGTTTAAAAAGAACTTATTGTGATACAACCGCTATTTCAATGAAATTGTTATGCATGCTTTAGCAGATTGTTTATCAATGTGGACATTACATCGGATGGGAGAAAATTTTCTCCTATGCCCCTTCCACTCTCTTCCACGCGAAAATTACTCTGTTAATGAGTCGGTGCTCTCAAGATTACGGTTGATTCGGAGAAATACAGGAAAGGCCAGCTCTTACTAACATTACGGCACATGCGCTCCTTAAAAGTAGGCAACCATCCTTCCAAATCCGTAACTTTCGTAATTCTCGTATTTTTTTGGATAAGGTTGCCACTTACGTAAGTACGGATTTACGTAAGTCGAGGCTTATGCAACTCAGGGACTGCCTGTATTTGACTAAAAAATATGACAGAACAGTGATTTGTTTGGAAAGTATGGGAATTTCCATATTTTTTCTTTTTAGTATGATTTATTCTAACCTGGATAATTCAAAGTCCAATTTTTTCGGTTCCTTGAATTTCAAGGTTTTAGTGCACACAGTAACAAGATATTGTGGTGATTTCATTCAAATTCGACTGATTATGTGTATGGACTTAAAAAATCTTGTATTTTTTTACAGCTGCATTGCTCAAAGAATAGTCAATTAAGAACGAATTGGTGTTCGTAATTGTCTTTAAATAACAATAGGTTCTGCAAAAAATGTGCTTCTATTCTTAATTTTATGAAATTACATTTTTTCTTAAGATTTTTCTCTGCAGTCTGAAGTTTTGTTGTATATTGTCATTAAGTGAGTTGTGGCCTGTAGTGCGTATGAGGAAAAGTGGGAAACCCATCTTGAAAACGAAGTATGGTTAACCATAAAAATATATTCAGGTTCATATATCGCAATCCCACTTTTCCATATGCAATAATACTGTCTCTAATCAATATTTTCGTGCTTAGGACGTGACTGGATATTTACATTATAGAAAAATGACATGCCAGCTGCCTTCTTTAGTTACTTATTTATCTCTCTTTCTCCCTCTAGGTTTCGCCGTCGAGTTCTCCTCTCTTCTGCCATCATCCCCCCCTCAATTGGAGCTATGTCTGGGCCATCTATTTGGGGCAGTGGGGCAGTTGGTACATGGGGTAGGGTATCATCTGGTGGTATCCCTCCTCCCAAGATGAGGCCAGTACTGTCACAACTCCGCCTCCTGTTTTCTCTGCTCTCCCATTCGCCTAGGCCAACACTTTCACCGCAGTCCATTCTCGCTACTGCCCATATGGCAGGTGGACATTTTGAACCAGGGCAACAGCATGACTGCTCTGAATTCATGTGGTAAGTTCTTTGAACTTTTGTATGCATGAAGTATTATATTGATATAATCATTTTGTTTTATATTTTATATCTTCCTTGAATGGTGATAAATAGTTCACACAGCTAATAGTGGAGGGAAAATATGTACCGGTTACATTTTCTTGTGATCATGTTTTGTTATGGCACTCTTTTCCATACCTACCTTTAATTCTTGTTTACTTAGATCTTTAATGCATTCCCTCAACCCTTTTTAGTCAATTTTTCCTGTTGGTTTCTAAAAGTCTCATTTCATAAGTTATCTAATTTCACCATTCTTTTGCTCTCATTAATTTACCTGTATTTTCAGTAATATATAACAGTACAGTGAAACCCCTCCTTTACACTTTTGATGGGGACACTGGAAAAAAGTGTAAATTGTGGGAACATGTAAATCGAGGGAAATCTTAATGACATTATTTTATTTTATTTGTCTAACAAGTGATGGGTCACTGAATTGTGACAGAAATAAATGATTAAACAGAAGTTAACATAATTTCAGAAACAACTGCTATTGCTACCATTGCACTTTATTGTTGCATTGTCATTCCTTAGCTTAGAATTAAGTATTTCAATAATAGGCATATGTTATTAATGTACATATAATTTATATTCAGTGGTGAGATGCTTTCAGGTCCGAAGCTTAACTAAACCTTTTGAAAATATAGTTTATTAATTTAGGGGTATCAGGTTCCACATATTCATGTTTTACAAACTTGTTTACATAGATATCAGCCCTAATTTAAGTTGAATTCTTTTTGTTCTTATTTTTCTGTATTTATGCTAGAAACTGATAATAACAAATTTTGCATGTGCCTAGTTTTAGTGGTATTTGGGAATCAAGAATGTTTTACAATTTTATCACAGGTTTTCTCTATCATCTTTATGTGAAGCTGTTTTTAATAATTAGACTTGATCTTGAATTAACAGCGATAGTCATTTTACTTCCACGATTAAGGCTTTTGCCACAATATTTTATGATGCACTGCGAACATGCAAATTGAAAATTAACATAATAATTTCTATTGTAATGAGCATAAAAATTGTACTGTTTTTCCTCCTTTCTTGGATATTCAGCTTCTTCCTGGATGCACTCCACGAGCAAGGCAAAGCTTACGCACAGCATGTTGGGAAGGAGGTGGAGGAGGAACTTGAAGAGGAGATGGGCATGCTGAGGCTGGGGTCAGATGGAGAGGGTGTGGAAGATGGAGGAGAGAGTGAGGAAAGGTCAAACAGCACGCAGGAGGAGGAGGAAGAGGATGAAGAGGAAATGGACGAGGATGAGGGGGAGGAGGAGGGGGAAGAGAAGGGGGAGGAGGAAATGCAGGAAGGTCAGGTGGGGATGAAGAGGTGGACCACAGAGGAGGACTTGTCTTCGTCTGAGGGTCGCCGCCTTCAAGCAAAAAGGAAAGCACTCTCTCTTGCCGAGTTTTCTTCTGTCACGGCAACTGAAGCTGATTCCGGTCAGGAAGTTGACGAGAAGAGCTCTGAGGCTGCTGAAAATGATCGCATGGTTCAGTCAGGTGTACAGGCACTCAGCGACTCACATTCGGATTCCACAGACAGTGGAATTCAGTCTGTGGGTGAAGAGGATGGGGTAAATGGGGTTGTTAGCAGTTCAGGAAGCACCCAAGGGAGTAATCCTGAATCAGAGAGCAAGACTGTGAAACCGCAAGTGGCTGATTTGGGAAAGGGTACCAAGAAGGCTACATTGTGGGGTGAGAATGGTGATGCAGTAAAGCTCAAGAAAGAGTTCAACAGTATCGTCCAACAGGAGTTTGGTGGAGTGGCACATACCATGCACCAATGCCTCAGCTGTGGTTCGGTGTCCGTTCGAGCAGACCCATTCCGGGATCTGCAGCTAGCTTTTCCAGAAGACTCTGATGAGGCAGTTAGTGAGAGTGTTCAGGAGAGCAGGGGCTTCATTGGGCCACAGCTCCCGCAGCACATGCTTCCACTTGGTGAGGTTAAGACTGAGGAAGAGAAGGATGAGGAAGATGGATCAGAGAAAAATAAGGAGAAAATGGAGGTGGAAGACAAAGTGACAGCTGTAAAGAAGAAGCAGCACAATGGTCCCTGGGGTGTAAGTGATCTCTTGGGTCATTACCTCTCTACTGAAACTCTCCGAGGAGAGAACCGTTACCGCTGCACTAAGTGCAAAGGCTTGCAGGATGCCCGTCGTTCTGTCAGTTTGGCCTGGCCTCCACCGCGCCACCTCCTCCTTACACTGAAGCATTTCCGATTTGACCGGAACACCGCTAGGCGTTCTAAGGCTCTCCGTCCCCTGAGGGTTGAGCTCAGTCTTGAAGTTCCCGTTGCCCTCTCGAGGAGTCACAGGTCAAATGCAGCTAAGAGAAGGAAAACAAGAAGCACCCAGGCCAGTGAAGAGGGTGAACAGAAGGAGATGGAAAGTGGAGAGGAGAAAGCAAAGGTGGATGACGTGAAGGATTCCAGTGATAAGGAAGGCTGTGTCCCATCCTGCTCGAGTGCCGTGGATGAAATGCCAGTGAAGGAAGAGGGAAGGGAATCATTGAGCCCCAACTCAGACTGTGAGAAAGCCAAACCAGATTCTGTTGCGGATGATGGGGAGGCATCTGGAATCAATCAGGACTCTGCCGAGGGGGCAGGGGGGAGTTTTAGTCGAAGGCGCCGTAGGACAGGGAGGGAAGAGGAAGGAGCTTCGGTAGGAAGAGGAGAGAGGGCATATGTTGAGGAGAGGAAGGTCACATATCGTCTGTATGCTGTGATTGTGCACTCTGGGTTCAGTCTTGATGGTGGCCACTATTACACATATGCTCGTAGGCCCCTTGTTAATGAGGGTGTGGAAGGAGAAGAGGAGTGGTGTATGCTCAATGACAGTCAGGTGTCTGCCCAGTCGGGTCCTGAAGGCTTTTCAGAGCCAAGTGGTCACCGTCCCCAAGATACCCCATATGTCCTATTCTACATGCTGGAGGGAATGAACAGCCCAGGTTCTCCGGACTGGTGGTCCTTGCCAGTTGAGCTGAGAGATGCTGTGGAAGCAGATGGCTCAAAATATATTCGAGAAGAAGAGGACTGGCGATGGAAGTCTTCAAACAAAGGTCGACCTGGTGGTGGTGGAGGTTTCAACAGAAGAGATGGAGACGACCCGCCCCCTAGTAGTTGTGGTGGTGGCATGGGAAGTGGTTTTGGCTCAATGGGAGGCCATTTTGTTTTTTGACAGAAGAAAAGCTGTTAGAAATCTGTTTAAAAAATATTCCAAACGTGACATAGTGGTGTGAGAGGTTTTTTGAGTCAAGAGTGGCTCGTGAGACAGTTCCACGCGTTGAATGGGACCCCTTTTTCTCTGCCCTTTATAAGGGTGGCTGTCATGTGATTTTAAATTGTAAAAGTTGTTGATGCGATCACTGTATGCATGAAAAAGTATGGATAACATTGGGAAGCATATTTATTTCATAAAAAACACTGTGTACAGCTTATTTTTAATGTGAAACTTTTGTTGAAGTTGTTAAATATTTATCAGTTTATGATTCATAATATGTAAATAATTATTCTTTCAAGATTAATTCTCTTATATTTTTTTCCTCTGAAGTGCTTATAATTTGATTTTTCAGTTCTGTGCAGTCTTTCAAGTTATCTTCAAATATTTATTGCAAATATTAATAAAATACTTGTTTTGAAATTTATGCTGATATTTTCCCCAGAAGCCCCTTCTACATAATTTTTTGGCATTAAAATATTTCTTATTTAGAAAAAGAAAATGTTACTGAAGCATACGTAACTATGAAGATAAGAAAGTTTTCAATGGAATGGTCTTAATTTTCAGAGGACTTTTACAGATGTGAAGAATCATAATCAGAATAAGTAATGTACAGCCATGACATTACTACAACATATATTTATTATATGTATATGTGTTTCTTCGTTGTTTTAATTGGTATGAATATGTTGATGTGGCTTAAGTGTTCTGCTGCATTTGGGATTTTTTTCTCCAAGGACCTACTCATCTTAGGGTCATTGAAGAAACCACTTCATTAAATAGTCATAATAACCAGAAATTTTTCTTATGTGAAATTCATTGTTTGTGTGTCATCACTGCTGTAGCAAAAGGTGATTATTGGGTATAAAGTAATTAAGTGGTTCTTTTCACGTTGTCCATTGGATAGTTTTCATGAATTTTCATTTCACTAATAGGTCAGCTATAGTTGTATTAAATACTCAAAAGGTGTTATTCATAATATTCAATTTGCTAATTGTAACATCACATTGTGATAAGTGCATGTATTAATTTTTCTGACATTTGTTTCAACTTTACTTTCAGGTCATTTAGTGGTAGTAATTTATTTTAAGGCTATGACAAATGTATAAATCTTCCATAGATGAGTATGTAGAATATATTTTTTCCTGTGGAGCTGGTATGTGTTGAAAAAATTTTCATGTGGAAACCCAAAAAAGCTTTGTATGAGATCCTATGGGACTATTTTTAAGACTTGCCTATCACATTTTACAAGTCAGTTCAACCATTTATACGTGATGCTCTGTAACGTAGAATATTTATGGTGCAGTTGTGTTAAATGCTTCCATTTTTTCAACCGTTAAAATTATTTATTTCTGTTCATAGGCTGGAAAAATAATCAGAAAACATTCTTCTGCATTTCCTGTGATGTTATTGCATGTGTTATGTACTTAGAGGAAAACTACATGAAAGATTTTAAAAAATTGTATTATTTGTTATGTATTTCAACTTGCAAATTTTGCAAAAAAAAGCATTAAAATCAACATTTGAAGTGCATTGTGAATTTTTATTTTTACCATCCACATTAAACATTTTCTAGTTGAAAGACTAAAATGAAGCTCCCAATCAGTTAATTTTTCTCTAAGATTTTTTCCCTCGTTGTGTTTTAGTTCATTTTTGACAGAAGAGAGAATGGAACATTTCCTTAGGAGATACTCTAACTTGTATTTCCCATTGACAGTCATTTATTGCCTTCTGTTACTTGTATGCTGGTGATTTCATAAACTCATTTATCTGAAAAGGGCAGTTTTAGTGATGTCAACTTTAAATAAGTGACTGATTTCTTCTTCTGCGTACAATCACTCACAATCAGATCAGTCATGTGTCTGGAATGTGGGGGGGGAGGAAGGGGAGGTAGGTTAGTACATTTACCGTTCAGTGTTGACCAACTGTGGTGGGTGGGGGAGGGTGAATCACTTCAACCGATTCACCCACCCACAGCCACCACATGTAGTCAACACTGAAGGCTCTACTAACCTACCTCCCTGCGCCTCCTCCCACATTCTAGACCCTTGACTCAAAAACCCCCAACTCTAAACACCCAAATTCCCATCCTCTCCTTCCCCACCTTCCTCCTCCACCCCATCTGTACAGCCACCCCTTTTTCCATCCCCCTCCCTGTGCTCTCAACTATGTATATATGTGTCCCAAAAATTGTATCTTTTACCTAATGGTGACGTTAACCGTCGAAACCATGGTCTACAAAATTAAAACCTAATGTGGAAAAAACAAAGTTGTTATTTTTTTTCCAAATTAATAGCTCAGCAAGTCTGCTGCAGGTTTGTTGCAAGCTTTTCATATAAGTTGCAAGCTTGCCTCAAGTCTGCCATTGGGAGGATCAGTTTTGCTGCAAGATTCCAGCTAGGTTGCACTTCAAGCTGCAGGAATCTTGGAGCACCATATGTCATGACAAGATTGAACTTTGATGAAATTATTCTGCAAGGTTGGCAAGATTATCATACTCTCTGCTAGATGAGAGCTAAGCATGCACAGAGTTTGCCAATGTTGTAATGGCTACAACAAATTTGCTGCAAGATTGGAAGTCTTGTCTAGCTCTATGCAAGAATTACGTAATATTGCGGCAACCTTGAATGCTATGTGGATTTTAGATTGCCTCTCCCTCTAAAGTGTAGGATATATTTTCATGAAAGGTGGAATTCTGGCAAAAAGTTGCTCTGTGCATGATTTTTTATGTTCGACTCATGACAAGCATTTTTCCTAATGGTGGTAGTGATCACCCATTGGTTCATTTAAACCTCATGTTGCTGCAGAAACTTGGAAAAAACAATTTATTTCATATCTTTTAGCAGTGGTGTGCAAAGGTGTATCCAGGGGGGGGTTTTGGGGGTTGAACCCCCCCCCCTCATTGATAAAAAAAAACGTAAAATTAATGCGTTTAACACATGCTAATAGTACACCTATAGATCACCTTCCATAACATAATAGAACACCTTCAAAACATTTTAAGATGCATATTTTTCAAAATTCCCAGACCCCCCATTTTACATGGGGGGTATTCCATACCAACCCCTTCAGACGCTTCTAGATACGCCTATGGTGGTGTGCACCCCCAAGCTGTATGACTCATGACCCCCCCCCCCCCAAATGCAATATCTTTTCAAATAACCTGTCCCCTGCCACAATTTCCTGAAAACGTGGATTTCAGCCTGCATCAAAATCATATCAATGTTTTCATTGTGCACTTGATGTAATCAGGAAGGAGATGATAATGGAGGTGCAGGAGAGAAGGTAGTTAATGGAAGAGAGTGAATTCAGAGCTAGGCAAGAGAAAATACTGGGAATTAAACAACAGGCTTAGAAGAGAAACAAAGAAAGCAATAGAGGCGTGGTGGAGAGAGCAGATCAACTAGTTAGAGAAATGCCAAGAAGAGGGAAGAGAAGATGAATTAAATAGGAAAGTCAAGTAACTGATGGGTGGTAGTTACAGAAGGGGAATGACAACGATAACAGATAAGACAGGAAAGTGGATTGTAGATCCAGGATAGGTGGAAGGAATATGTTTGAAGAGCTTTATGTTAAGGAAATAAGGCCGAGTATATGTTAAACATAGAAAGAGACGATGGCATCGGACCATAGGTATCCTAGGTAACGAAATTGAAAGAGCACTACGATTCAAGACATGAACAGGAGTAAGGTGGTGGGAATAGATAGCATATGTTACCTGCAGAGTTTCTAAAGGGTATGGGGAAGAATAGAGGAGAAAAACTTTTTGTGCTTATTCGTAGGATTTATGAGGATGGAGTGTGGCCTGAAGAATTCGTGAAGACAATACTAATTCCGATACTGAAGAAGAGCAAGGCAAAAACGTGCAAAGACTATAGGATAATAAGATTAATATCCCACGTGGCCAAAGTAGTTCTGAGAATTATAAATAGAAGGCTAATGAATACCTGGGTGATGACCAGTTTGGGTTTAGGAGAGGGACGGGAGCGCAAGACAATGTATAGTGGTGATGAGGACGCTAGTTGAAAGAAACCTTGAGTATGGGCAGGATGTTTTTGCTTGCTTCATATTTTTCGAGAAATTTGATAGGGTGGACTGGATGAAATTAATGGGAGTGTTGAAGAAATTGTGGGTCGATTAGAGGGATAGGCGTCTCATCCAGAATCAGTATATGAACCAGACAGCCCAGGTTAGGATAGCAGATGGAGAATTGGGATGACCATGATAGGACGATTGGTAATGCTGCAGAAGTTCTTGCTATCGCCGTTGCTTTTTAATGTGTATTCAGAAGAAATAGTAAAGGAGGTATGGGGGGATAAGGAGGTAGGAATAAAGGTAGGAGGAGAGCTGATAAAATCAGTGAGATTTGGAGATGATCAAGCATTGGTTGACTATAGTCAGTCTGCCAAGGGATTACAGTCAATGATGAATGCATTAAGAGATGCAGTGTGAAATGTATGGAATGAAGATAAATCACTCTTCAAGAAAAGGAAAGTGATGAGATTTTCGATCAAGAATTAGAAAGGCGGGGCTGAATATATAGGTAGGAGGGCACGAGATATAGGGGAGAGCAGGTCTAGCAGTTTATATATCTGGCCAGTATTTTAGATAAGAATGGGCTTAGTAGTAGGGACATCAGATGCAGAATTGCCCTCGCTAAAGATGAATATTCAAAGAGAAGGAAATTGATGAGGGGGGTTGGAGAACACACGTAAAGAAAAGGCTGGTGAAAACTCTAATGTGGAGGGCGGCGCTGTATGGGTTGGAAAGTTGGTAATTGCGAAGAGAGGATGTTCATATATACTTGAGGCGTTTGAGATGTGGGTTTGGAGGAGGATGGAAAGGGTGATCTGGGTGGTGAGGAAGACGAGCATTGGTTGGTTATGGTTGGAGAGGACGAGGAAGCTGGTGGCGGAGGTTTGGAGATGGCAGAAGAGATGAATGGAGGATGTTTTGATAGGGGAGGGCATGTTGAAGAGGGTGATAGAGGGGTGAACACTATGGGGAAGCGTGGAAGAGGATAGGAATTCTGGACGAAATAAGAGGAGGTAGAAGATATGAGGGATTAAAGAGGGATCGAATGGGGGGATATCCTTTGGAGGGAAAGCGAGACAATTATGCTTCAGAAATGGGGATGCGGGATGGGGACTGTCGAAGAACCTACCAATCAGCTGGTAGAATACTAAAATGAATGAACTTGATGCCATGACCCCCTTTTGTGAGCCCCATTGTCAACTGTACCTATGGCAGTATACCTATGTTCCTTACAATGAGTGGAGAAAATGAGTTGAAAATCAGATTTAAAGCAGTTGAAAATGAGATATTTTTACCTGAGTATACCTGCAGGTATATACTGCTGGGAACAGACTGCCTTATAGAAGGGCGTCTGCTCCCCCATAATTCCCTGGAAAATTGAAAAAAATTGTAAACTTATGGTATTCCAGACCCCCAAAAAGTAACAACCCCCCCTCCACCACAAACAACGATAAGCTCCTTGTTTGTGGTGGAGGGGGGGTTTTAATCCACATGCAGTAGCCAGTAGCAGGAGTGGATTATAATCCACTCCTGCTACTGGCTCAGGACAAAATTTTAAAACTTTTTGGAACTGATAGCGGTCAAAAATCTCACTGATATTCAAAAGTGTTCAGTGGGTATCTATGGACCAAATTTATGGCTGACCACTGATGTCATATTTAGACATATCCTTTGACCGGTTAGAAATTGAAATGTGTTTGGTACATTCTATTTGCATTCTTTCAATCATCGAGTTTAAAAGAATTGCTTAATATGCTCTTTAGTTCCATTGATATTCATCCTTTAATTCATCCACATTGGCAACTAGGTAATAACTTGATTAAGTGTGCACGGAGTGCTCTTAATTAAGTTCTACACAGGCTCATTGATAAATGTTTGGGGTAAATGTTCGCTGACTACCTTATTTTGAACGGAAACATTTCAGTTTAATTTTGGAATGGTAAAAAGGCAATTCAACAAGAGATATGATGTTAGGTAAATTTTAATCTCATCAACTTACGTGAATGAAAAATGTAAATAAAAAGTCATATTGCGCGCCGCTCGCATCTTGCGCGGCATGCGCTGTCATTTAATAGACGGGGGAAAATAGGCGAAATAAGCCAATGCCCATGTTTTAGGACTGACAGGGATCATTGCATTATCGTGGGCGTAATTTATTAAGTATGTTTTAACTTAGCCCAAAGTGAATGGATTATTTCGCGTCGAATTTTCCATCAGTCTACCAACAGGCATGTCTCATGCAGTGGGATCACCATCACAATTTGAATATCCGGGTATCCGGCGTTAAAATAAGTACGTACGTTCCTATATACTCTCCCATTTAGGAATATAAATGTTTCTGCCAGTTCCTTCATATTTTATAACAAGGTGTATTTGGAAGTCAAGGCAATGTCAAGTCCAGTGTCTTTTCAGTTAGTAATCTTTGGTTGGTAACTTCAGTTAAATGATTACTTTCGATAGTATCGTTTTGGAAAATTTGGCACCTTTGGAACTGTTTTGTTTGGCGGTTTTGATCTACTTTTCGCTGAATTTACCGGAATTTACTTTCGTTTTTTCCGTGCTGAAAGTGATGAACCTTGGTAGCGAGTGTGCTATGGATTAACAGTAGAAAATGACGTTTAATTTTAACTCTCCCAGGCTATGTAGATCAATCTATTTGTCTTACGAAGGTAACTGGATTCAGGGTATTTGTAAGAAGGATTCATTCTTTTAGGCGTTTGGATAATCTAGGCCAATATATTTATTTTGCTGGGGGAGGAATGTCTGTGATAGATATGAAGGAAATTTGCAGGGAAATGCACATTTTCCACGACTGAAATAAATATTTACTTTTGGCTAAAATATTTTGGTAACGTTGAAATTAATCTGGTGGACTAATTGTTGATGGACACCGAAATTCACTTCTGACTTAATCAAAATTAGTTTGCCCAAGATTGAAATGCGTATAGTGTTTTTAAGTGGCAAATACGTTTCAAATATCCCCGAGACGAATGCCAGAAGTGTCTGTAATGGGTTTTGCTCTAGCTGTCATTGGTGGTTACATCCTAACTTCACTTTTATTTTTTAAGTATCCAAATCTTATCCATAAAGTTAGGAAACCAAAATTTAAGTGCAGGCATATCAGCCACCGAGGAGGTAATTTTTTACCTTTGTGTTGTGATCATTAAGTAGAAATCCGAATATTTGTGTCTACTGTTTTTGAAAAATACAATTTTTTATTTTCGTTAAGGCGCAGGAGAAAACTATGAAAATACTATGCAAGCGTTTCAGCGGTAAGCTAAAAATTGGTTTTTGGCTTGTTTAATCATTCAACCACTTTGTCTATTATCGTCTATTGGTGTTTTCCAGTGCTGTAGACCTAGGAACTGACATGTTGGAATTAGATTGCCACTTAACCAAGGATGGAAAAGTGATTGTCTCACATGATTCTAACCTCCTTCGCTCAACTGGTGTTAATGTAGACGTTTCGGAGCTTGATTATACTGACTTGCCCCTCCTTCGGACCGAACTGCCGCTTGACTTCGATCCAGGTAATAAGAGTGCATTATTAATGAAACTGACGGGAGTAACCGCTCACTTTCAACCACCTTTTTGAAAATGGTTATATTTTTCCCTTTGTTCCACCCATTCTCCCTTACATTTTACTCCATTGAATGTCAAGTTCAAACTTGGACAATAAAATAGCTTGTGAAGGGAGGCTTTTGTTGTTCATATCAAATGGAGGACCCATTGAGAAGGAAAACATTAACCAAGACAAAGTTTTCCAGCATAGCAGTGCATGGAAACAAGCCCTGAAAGAACTAGAAAAGGTCTGGGAAGGTACCGACCAATCACAACTTGACTTGAACCCAAGGAGAGAGTATAAATATGCGATAACTTTCTGACGAAAACATTACTCACCCTAAAGACGATGGTAGATTATGTTTTCAAAATGCTTGTGCAGATGAATACCATCACTTGGTGGTAAATCCAAGAACTCTACATCCCAAGCATTCGCCGGGAAAACCTCATATTATGGAGAGGACATATTCAATAAGTAGCCAGAGTGTGATATTTTATTCATTTTGCAGTGGAACCTTCATAATGTGCAAATTTTAATGATGTCTGACCGTATGGAAGGTGATAAGAGCAGCATGGTATGCCCAATTGTGGCTTACTTTGGTAATTTCTTCCCATATTTCTGACTACAGGCCAAGTTCTTATCAGTTGAAGTGCCTCAGGAGCTGCCAAGAATGGGCTAAATTTTGACTTTTCAGTGTTTTCATAACTGATAATTTCATTTTCATAGATGATTTTTTTTTATGGATGGTAAAGGGTTAGTTAAAGTCTTCAGTGCTGGAGAATCATCCTGTTTTGGAAATGATGCCTTCTGACTATTGGGATATATGCATCATTAAGCTTAGGGGCCCAAAAATTCATACCCAATTGTTAGTCTCTGAAATGATAGGCACCACGAAGTCATTGAAATGTCGAATTATTTATAGATAGAGATACGTAGTAGGCGCTCTAAAATTATATGTATTGGTAATCCAAGGGAGTAAATTTTTCTCTCTTGAGTTTTGCAATACTTTATAATGCTTTGTATCTTAGTATTTGACGGAAAAATGTTATCCCAAACTACTTACGGAATAATTCCACAAAGTCAAGCCTACAACCGTTTCCTTTGCCAAATTACTTATTTTGGATATTTTATTTTTAAATGAGATTAAAATTATTCATATAAAGGTGATATGTATGGTGTGAAATATTTTCTTCCATATAATCTTTTTATAATGTGGATCAACCAAGCATTAATTATGAAATGGTATTAAAAAGTATTCATTGAAATGAGCAAATAATTAATTACTCTTGAGGTCAACCCAACTGAATATGTTTCATAGCCATCCTGTTAAAATACATATAAACTAGGGAGGAAAATATAGGCCAGGCTGGGGTAGCTAGGTGACTGGTGCACCTTGAGACTAGTTTTAAGTTCTTCCTCAACACTGGATGCTTTACAGAATTAACCTTTGAACACCTACGGCCGTATTCATACATTTCGAGTTAAACCTGGGGTTATGCAGTTTATCTTAGTCCAGTCTAAGTGCGGTTTAAAACGGTACTAAAAGTTGTTATTCATAGCTTGGGTCGAGAGAGATAGCCTTGGGGACTAATGGAGTCCGAGACTTCCATACCACGCGAGTATGGCACGCTTGGCAACACCGCTATTCGTCAAGTAGCAGGGTATTTCCTGGAATTTAGGAACTGGTTTTTGGCGTCTCCTGAGGAGTTGTGCATTATCTGCGAACCCTTTGCCACTCTTTCCTTGCTTCTGGGACTTCCTCACAGAAATCGGCCCGGAATCCTGCTCCCTGCGCTTTGGATATCTTCCAGTTCACCTTTTTTGTAAATATTTGTGGTTTATGGTAGATGTGTTACATTTCATTTTTCTTCAGGTTTATTATTCTTATTGAATATATAAAATAATCACCTGGTTTTGTTTCGTGTGATTCGCTTAATTTTTTTAATGTAAAAAAGCCATTCCTAGGTACCTATGTACCGTAAAAACTTAGGTTATACCCACCCCCGGACGGAAAAATACACAAATACATAGTTACATACAAGAATAAAACCCAATTGCCATATTTTTTTTTTAATGTTCACCATGGGCAAATACATGCATAGGCTACATCATAGACAATACATAGTACATATGCACGAAAAGTAATTCTGAAGAAAAAATATATAAACACATAATTATAACACAATATTAGTATCAGATTCATATAATCACAACAATAATAAAGAATCACAATTTGAGATTATCATCCAAGTATTCATTCAAGCTGTAATATAGTTTGCTATGAAGTATTTTGCATAATCTGCTCTTGAAAATGGCTGGAGAAGTGACAGATTTCAGAGAACTCGGGAGCTTAATGATAAAAAACCTTAAACCTGCCCACGTATATAGATACACAAAAAATTATAATTCACTAAAATAACTTAGTCCTCAAAACGTACAGCTAATTGAAATGGACATTAAAAACATGAAATGGACATGTAAAATGTAAATAAAAGGATTTTACAAAGTATGAAAGGCATGAAAAATTATTGTGATTGAACAAAACTCACCACACGAAATGTAAACAAAGAACACAACTAAGCGAAGTGAAAAAAAATGTTATCAATGCAAACAATGATAGTTACCTAATAAAAAACTGTACTTACTAAATTATATAGCTGACTAATTAACCCATTTTCCAATAAAGTTAAACTAATAAAAACAAAATTAATTAACTAGGTGCCCTGAGAACGAAGCTACTACATTACTCTACTGCCTATACAGCTATTTACCTGAGTATGAACCTAAATCACTAAGCCAAACGATAGGCTAACAAACAATATTACCCTTATATTAGCAGTAACGAGGAGGTTACTCACAATTAATCACTTTACACCGACAATCACCCCACCAAAACATCTGAAGAAAAAATGGCGACACGCGGAGCTTAAACTCAACGTTAAACCATTATTCCATAGGTTTAACTTCCTCTGGACTAAAGCTGCCGGGGCTAAGGTCGATCAGCGTTAAAACAGTGCTATGAATACGAGTTCAACGACTGCGCTGGTCTAACTTACTTCACCACCCGTAGGTGTAGTGTAACGTAACTATGAATACGGCCGCTAGTGTGCCTGAAAAGTCCCTTTAAATGTTTTCACTGCATGCCATGAGTGCCCAAAGCATCCCGGCTCCGGGTATGCACCCATTTAAATCCGGCATCCGGCTACAAACACGGGGAATTAAACCTGGCGGATAAAGGTTAAGGTACTGCGTGGTGTTGGGTTATGAAGCAATAAAATACTTTTTGGCATTACTCAAGTATTGTGGCTGTATCGCTTTACATTTGTAGTTGTTTCTATGCATGTTCAAATATTCCTTGTTTGTGTTGGATGTACATACTTAACAGAAAAAATAGTTTGAAATGTGTTTGATCTAATGATTGGGGCACTGAACTAATAATGTAATATCTGGTCCATAATTTGAAGGGAAATGTGTTAGAACTAATTGGTTTGCAAGTTAATTAAATATTCACTACTTCATGTGTGTTTTGAGTGAGTTTTGTCTGAAATGGAACATTTATTGCAGATAACACTTTTCAAGGCTCTGGACATCCAGAGGAACGTAAGATATCTTTGCTGGAAGATGTTTTCAAATCATTTCCAAATGTTCCTATTAACATAGATGTTAAAAAAGATGACGATAAATTGATTGATGAAGTCTCTAATTTGATCACTAAGTACAAACGAGAGGAACTGACTGTATGGGGTAACTTCAATGAAGCAGTTACCTTAAAATGTTACCAAAAAGTGAGTTTTTTTACATTTTGATGTATTAGTACCATTAGTAGTGATGGGAAGGCTACTGAAGGAGTAGTTGGAATAATTACGCTTCTTTCAGTTTTGAACTTTCATATAACAGTGATTAAGTTTTTTTATAATTCTAAGTAATTAAATTTAGTATTTGGTTGTATTATCTTGGCTATTATATGAAGTTCACAAAAAATTACATCTGCTTCAATGGCATTTTAGCTTCGATGTTTTGATTACATGGTAGATAATGTAAATCTGTCAGATCTATCAGCAGTGCATAGCTTCGATAAAACACTGTCCAAGCATTAAGACTTATATATTTAAATATGTATGTTAATGGTATCACCATTATCATATTTATTTTGCAAATGTTTTGAAACCAGCTCATTCTTGGCCAAACTTAATTGACAGTCATTTATACTGCTTCAAATGCTGTGAGCCAAGTTCATTATTCGTCGGCTTGTGCAAATAGCAAAAATAATAATTTAATAACCCCAGCTATACCAGCTACTCTCATTTTGGCACTTCCCATTACTTAAATGAACCATTTTGTCGTGAATGAGTGTTCATCTTTGGTTCTTGATAATGGTAGGAAATGGCAATGGTGCTTAATTAGAATTTTTTATTAGTCCTTTTAGATATGTTTATATTTTTCATTTTAGTGAAATGGTGAATATCAGCAAATGTTTTCAAGCAAATACATTCATTTGCCGTAAGATATTTAAAAGTAAATTCATATTCCAGAAATTTCAACAGAACTTCATCTGGATGTTTCTGAGGGAGGGAAGTGTTTATGCTCGAGGTGGATGGGAGGAGGGGGAGGAGAGGGGACTGATTTATCAGAGGAGGCATTCTCGTCCTCTTGAACACAAATGCTTTGCATTTGAGCTTCACATGGCATTTATTGCCTCTGGGGACCTAGGTACGCGGTCGATTAAAGAGCTATGGAAATAAAATCAGAGCAAGAGGCTTCAACTTTGTGGAAGGTCCACATTTTAGAAGATAAAGCAAATTTTGTAACTCTCACCATTTATTGTTTGAGCACTGCTGGTTTTGACTGCTAAGCTGTCATCAGGTACACAATTGAGCATCTAAGCCATCATCGTATCAGGAATAATAGCCTTATGGTTAAAGTTTGGGTAGCATGAGCATCTAAGGTTATTATTAACATCTAAGATTTCTATGACAAGTATAAGCCTATTGCCTGAAATAGGCAATTATCCAAGAAATTTCTCCTGAAAGCTTTGCTTGCTGTTAGGATTGGTGTACTCTCAATGACTACTACGTACCTATGTATTCATAAAGCTGGGAAACAATTTTTTTATTTTATGGTTTCACGCTTTATTAGGGATAGTTCTCCTTTTTTAATTGCTGGGGAAGAGAAACTCGAGGCCATTGGATCCCTTAGTCTTGAAATTTGTCTTGCAGTTTTTAGTCTTGAAGTAAATTATTCAAAATTCTTTTGCGTAATTCATCATTTAAATACTAGATATCAATAGGTGTAGTTTAGTGTTTTATATTAATGCTATTTTTTAAGAGTCTTTTTAGTTAAGGGTTATGCTTCTTAGTGTATCTGTAATGTAGTTTGATTTGTAGGTGTGTGTGTCATTGTCTTGTTCCTGCTTGTATAAGTTTTTATTGAGTGGATAAAAGTAAAGAGGTTGTAGATGAGATTAATTTTTTTAACCATAACTGCCAGTGGATTGTAATAATGACTGTTGGTGTTAGGATTGCTTAAAAACTTATATCAGCTGAGGATCTGAATTTGATTTATGCTAGGAAAATATTTTTGTATAATCTCTCTTCTTCCAAATTTGTCCCTGCTGAGGGAATAAAGGGCTACTCAAAGCTTTGTAGGATAATATTTATGCTATATGTATACCTGTATGTGGTTGTAGTTAATTCCATTATGTATGTTAGAACGTCTGAAAGGATACCTCAGCTGAGGCTTTTGATTGTGGGTAAGCCAGGGAAATCCTTTTGATGTTTCCCATTTTCTTAAGCCCGTTTTACACAGGGCATGTAAATGCACAATCTGATGTACGTACGAACATGCATTTCAAATTGCATCATGTAAAGCTGTGAATTGCATGAACACATGTGCGAATGCACGAACGCGAGATGGCAAAATAGCTCCTGCTCTAATTCGAAAATGAATGCGCACCCGATTGAGAAAAATATGCAGTTTGAAGTTGTGCAATTTCGTGCCCCGTGTAAAACAGCCTTTATAATGTTTATAAGTGTGTACTTCTAATGGTTTTGCTAAAGGAAATGTGGGATAGTAAAAGCTTTGCATAATCAAGTATACCCCACGTGTGTGTGTATATGTATAAAATTTTGCTTGTTTGGATACAACTAATTTTCATCTTCCCCACTAAAACCTGTGTTCATCCTTTTATGTGTACCTATCCCTTTCCTATTTTCTATCCATGACTCGCCTGGAAGGCCGAGGCTTTCTCATAAAATAATTAAAATCGTCTTATGTGTTTGTTTTGGATGTGAACCCTCATAATGGCTGAGAAACGTAAGAGTGGTGAGATATCTACAAGTGGCAAAAAGAAAAGGCAGGCTATGAGTTAAAAAACGAAACTGGAAATTATTGAGAGACTTAACTAAGGTGGAAACTTTGTTGAAATAGCACGTGCTTATGGGAGTAATAATAATAATTCTTTATTACGGGTAGGTGCCCAATTTCCAGGAGTGACATGGATACATGTAGCATATGATTATAATAATGCATAAAATGATAATGCACAACAGAGAGGGGAAAAAAGATACACATTCATAGATAAACATAGATACACAATATAAAAAGTAATAAGAAAAAAGTCAAAAACTTTCAAAACAAGTCATAATTAATCTTAATGGAAGTAAATTTGTGCGAATAAAAAAGCTTACAAAATTCTTTAGCATCTTAGTTACCTAGTCTTGATCTGATAGGTCTTGTAAGCACCTTCTCCTAAAGACATCCTGGGAATCATAATGTATATCAACATATGATATAAGCGAATTATACAATCTTAAAATGCAGACAATAGGTTCATTAAAAGAATAATTTCTTCGGCAATATTTGATATAATATAATTTAGTTCTCCTGGTGCTTGTGAGTGATGCATCAAAATGCAATAATGCAAGTAGAGGCGAGCACTTGACAATATTATTACATAAATTAAACAAATACAACAACCCTGCAAGTTGTGACTGATTATGTATGCAAATTTAAAATAACTAATGTTTCATTGTATGGTGTGTGTAAAGTATGGAATCCGGCATAGAAGTTGATAATTCTCAGGAACTTTCTTTGCACATGTTCCAATGCAATAACGTGGCATTTGTAACAAGGAGACCAGATCACAAAATTGTACTCCAAAATAGGACGGACTAGGGAGGTGTACAGGCAACGTAACGTATAAATATCTCTTAAGTCCTTATTAAGTGTAATACAAAAACTCAGCATACGTAGGGCTTTGGCTACAATGCTTGATACGTGCTGGTCAAGAGTCAGAGACTTATCAAATAGTACTCAGAGGTCTTTAATCATGATAGCACGATGAATATGTTCATCATCAATAGAATATTCAAAGTTAATTGTTAACTTTTTTCGATAAAAGGAAATACAGTTACATTTTTTAGTATTAATAACCATCAAGTTGTTTTTACACTACTCCAAGATCTTTTTCATACAATTATCGATGAGCTGGCAGTCATTAATGTTATTTATAGCATTGAAAACTTTTAGGTCCAAATTTTTTAGAAAAATAATGATTCAACAGTTAGAACAATTGTACTAGATAGAAGTCAAATTAAAGAGTATATATGTATCTATTAAGAACTTTTTCCAATTATGAATAGGCATTCACATGAGTATGATAATTTTAACAAATTTTCAATTTATTCATGTTTTGCGTTATTGTACTTATTTTAGATTTAAATAACCAGAGAAATAAAGAAGATTGAATTTGCGTAACTCTTGAAAATTTCGGCTCGGCTCTCGGAATTGTTGTATTATGTTAACTGGCCTCTCAAAAGGTGGCGGTGACACTTTTCCTGCATTCTCTCTCTAGTTTCAGAAAATAATTGCATCATTTGGATCCCTAACATCATTCACGCCATGTCTCCTTGTTAGTAAGAATTGCATAATTTGCACAAGAGGGTGTAAACAATATAGTGGTTAGTGCAAGAAAGAGAGGGGATGGAATGAAGTGGGTGGGAGAGGAATTTAGCAGGGAGAGAATCAGTGATAAGGATAGGGCAAGTTTTGCATCTCGCGCAATGGCAGGGGTTGGGTAGGGAAGATTGCCATAAACTTCGAGCATATTTGTTAAATATAATAACCTGACTAGAATGGGATATGAACTGTGATCTCCCTATTTGACATAAGGTCAAAGCTAAACTGCAAGTCAAAGCTGCTAATGGCAAAACTGCAAAGTGCCTTTTAGGTTCTTTTGATTTGAATCCTAGTCCAGTCATGATTTTTTCATACGTTTTCACACACTGATGTTACATACATTTGCATTGCACCTGCGCACATTATTGCATTTAATGTTCATTTTGAGTAGGTATAATGAATTATTGTTTTATTTCATTGTAAAGTTTTATTAAAATTTAAAAAAAGTAAAATTAAAATGTGTTGTAGTCATATAGAGAAGAAGATTGAAAAAGACAAGCTCATGTATGTACATTTAGTTCACCGCCTAAAGAAAGCAGACTCTGTGGATTGGAACAATGCTGATGGAGTAAAAATTAGCAGAATGGTGATTATGAGTAAAAATAGTGGTAATACGTAGGAATCAAAAGTGGGGATAAGACAATGGCAAGGGTGTGCTCTATCATCTATAATTTTCAACATTTTCATTGAAAACCCAGTGCACCCAGTGTATGAAAAAGGGAAGTATTAGCCCTTTCGCGCCGGAGCCACGTGGAGGGAAATTCTTCCACGCTACGAGTCTCTTGAAAAATTTTTGCACTCCCCTGTACGAAGTTCTCTCGCGTCGATGGAAGGCAGAGGTCCGATCCCTTACCGTTTTGTGACCCAACTCAGCGGGACGCCCATCCCTTTCCTCGGCCGCTGTGTCAGACCCAAGAAGGATTAAAGACACCTTCACAGCACGACTCCACGGTCACCTGACTGAAATAGCAGTGTTTTATATAAACAAATATTTGTTGCTTGCATCGATTTCTTTATATAAAAAATAAATTCCTTGTGTTTTTCTGAGCATGCAGAAATTTTAAATTGAGTTCTAATGTTCATATTGACGGATTTAGTATATTTATAATCCTTATCGACTGATTTGGAGATTATATATTTCGTATCCTTCTTTTTCATCCGGGCTTTGGACTGGCATTGACTTTTTGTATTTTATGATTTTAAAAATATATTTTGTCTTTTTTTACTTCATAAGTGTTCTGAAATTAAAAATTTTTCTGTGTGTGATAAATTTTAAAACATGGAGCCACGCACAGTCCCACGTCGCACTCCAAGCACATGTAACGAGAGTCGCATCTTTTACCATTTATGCTACACACAACACATCGGGTGCCTTGGGAGGGGTGTAAAGGTTATGCGAAGTCTCTTATCTGGGACGCCATCAGAACCTAGCCATCCAGCTCTAAACTGCCATTCTTGAACACCATCAACAAGACTCCAGTAGGATTACCAATGACGGAGTCTAAGTAATGGCTCTTTACGATGCACTTAATAACAGAAGTAGAATTAACCTTCCAAAAGCAGAATTCGACGAAACAGGTCATTAGACATAACGTCACCACGAATATGCTTGTGGTACAAAGGTAGGTTAAGAAGCAATGGGTATTCCCAAATCCAAAACTGAAGACAAAAGTGATATGATAGAATACGGGGACTCGAAAAGAAATGATGCATGAGGAAAAATGGAATGAGGTTATAAGTTATAACTTATAACAAACTTTGAATTGAACCACAAGTTTTTCCAAATGCGTACGTTAATGCCTTTGTCGATTGCCGTTCTGTAACTCCGTTGAAATTAGTGCTAGAATTTTGTTTAAAATTTCCTTGTGGTAAGCAAAAAAAGAAGAATTCATTTCTAACTTTAGATTTCTAAAGTAAGCAACTAATAATTTTTTAGAAAAAACACTGCAAAAAGCTATAGTTGACTGCGTAGAGAGGATAGAAAAGGGTCGATCTGAGCGGCCGAGGAAGGGCCAGGGCTCGCGCTAAGTTGGGACTCGAGGGGCGACAACGTACCTGGGTCTATTGTTTCCGCGGCGGTCACTTTCCTCCACCCCGCACCGCATATACGCGGCATTTGCTCGTTTGCGTCGGAAAATTGACGCCGCATACATGCGGCTTTCGTTCGTATGCGAAGAAAATCCTTGCCGCATATGCGCGGCATTCGGCACGAAAGGGTTAAAAACAGGATACAAGTACAAGGAGAAATAAATCAGCATGTTATGCTTCGCTGATGGCACAACAATTAGAAGATGTGACTATTTGACCAGATTAATGGAAAAATAATGTGAGGATGTTGAACTTTATCAAAAAAACTATTAAAAATGCAACTTGAAGATTAGTGTAAAGAAAACAAAAGTTAAGGTTTGAGGAAGAAATCAAGAAGATTGAGTCATCATGTAACTTTGCCTGCAAAATCTGGGGCAAGTGGAGGAATTTTGCCATCTGCAAAGTAAGATCACATATGGTGATAGTAGCAGGAAAGATGTTGAAAACAGAATAGCCCTAGCTAAGAGTCTAATAGCAGCCTGCAACACAAGTGTGGAAGTATGGAAGCACTTAGAGGTGTGTATGGAGTATGCCAACTCTTATGTGGGAGTGGGGCTTGGACGATAACTGCAGCAGATCAAGGGAGATTGGAAGCAATAAAAATATGCTCTCATTGAAGAATGATGAAGATAAAATTAATGGAGAGAATCGCCAATGAAGAATTCCTACAGAGTTTGAGAGAAAGAAGTTTTAGCACAAATCTGCAAAGAGGGAGTGAAATTATTCAAAACATTGTGCAACACAACAGCCTATTTAAAACAGTACTGGAATGGTAAATTAACTCCTAGAATTATCAAGGATGAAATATGTGAAACTAATTATGAGGCTATTAAGAATTATGGTGGTTTAAAATGGTTAGTGGAGACGTGAGTTGAGCGCATTGCAGCAGAAAACCTATCTTTGGATTGATGACTGCTGATGATGAAACTATTGAATCAGCCATATTACAGAGATGAACATGTATTACTTATTAGCCTTGTGGTCTCCTTTGAAGGTGATTCTTGGGCACTTGCAAACAGAGGACAAAAAAGCATTGATAAAGTGCTGGAGAAATATCATACAATATATTTATGGATGGGTCGAAGAAAATAAATTGTGGAAAATAAGATCCAACCAGTAAATAGTTGACCTTCTGAAATATGTGGATAATGAAAAATTTATTAAATCTCTTGAAGTTCAATGGTTAAGATCACCTGGGGCAAAAGGAATATCACCTTGTGCCAAAGATAATCTGGAAGTCACAGATACACATGAACCAGGAGGAGGAGTGCAGTGAGAAGATGGAAAGGATGATGTGTTCGAAGGTATTAGGGGAATGGGTGTGTGGAGATGGTGAATGACCAGAGATTTAGGAGGTAATTCATGGCCTTGGAGGCAAAGGCTCAATTCTGAGGAGAGGGAGACTGTTGTGCATTTAGGAATAAAATTCACCAGCTAACTGAAATTATCTTGCTTTAATGAAATATTATGCAAAGATCTTCCATGAACCAGAACTTCAATTATTCATACACTTTCTGTTTCATCTTTGAATTTTTGCTTTCCTCTGTAGTTTATTTTCATTCATTTACATTTTAATTTGTGTGCTGTCCTCTTAATTAATAATACTCAGCCCAGTTAATTATAACTGTTATCATATCAATGTTAGCATCAGCATAGATTTAGCTCTAAAATGTTATGTAGTTATGATTAATGTATCTTTCATTCCTTGCATGTTTTATTTGGTTTTGCATTTGCTTTTTTATGTGGAAACCCCAGTTATACCATTGCTCATTTTTTACCATAATTGGTTATTGGTGTGAAATTAGTTTCTAAGCAGAATTTTGAAAATGTTACCAGAAAGTACGTATGTTGAAAGTGTTAGGTCCAATTAGGCAGTTTGATCAGCCTCAGGAAATTAAAGGAAAAGACAGAAATAAATTCTTCAACTGCCCTGCAACTTTTTTGAGCATGACTTTGTTTTTTTAAATTTGAATGTTTTTACAGAAATTTTGCATTAACACACTATGTACAGTTTTGTATATATCTAAGGTAGAGTTGTGATACTTTTTATTTATGTGGTGAAACTATGGTAGTAAGTCATTCTGAATGCATGGCGTACCTTGTATGTGCTTCTTTCTCTTAAAGATAACGTTAACTAAATTAATTGAAATTTGGTCTAGGTTGATTTCTCGTGTTCAAAATCATGAATTAGTTGTGCAGTAAATCGATGCCATAATTATGACTTAAGTCCTCTTTATTTATTGCCATTCGACAAAGAGGGTGAGTGGGAGTGTAGCATTGTAATTGGTAATTCCATGTTGTCTGTTTCAGAACTCTAAAATCAACCTATTTTTCTCAATGCAAGGGGTAATGCATCTTGTTTTACTGTTATATTCTGGGCTTCTCCCTTTTTTCCCTTTGAAAGAAACACACTTGGAGATTTTTCTGCCCTCAATTTACCTCAGGTGAGATCATCAATTCCTATACTATAGTATTATTCCCCATGGAATCTCCTAACCTTTCTTTAATATTGGCATGCATTACATCTTTTAAGGTTGCACATCAATAGGGTTACCATTATATCCCACATTTTAGGAGCTATTCAGTTATTGCCTGTTCAAGGATCCTTTGTTGAATAATCTTAGTTCTTCTTACAGTTCTTGGGATATTTTTGGGAGGTACCGAATAAATGGAATTCTTATTCACTGATAAAAATTAAGTGTTCAATTCTGCCCTGTTGCATAGAACATCTCTCACAGTGGTAATTAAGCTTTTGGGTTTCATACTGATAAATTCTTTAAGAATTGTTGGTGAGGAAAATGGCAGTGAAGGGTTTGCCCTTATTTTCAACACGGACCCAAATAGCTGTGTGAAATGTTATTTTGGATTGGATTTTGGAGTTTAATAAATTGGGTTGGATTATTGAAAAATCCTCAAGCTGATTGATGCCACTTTTGTGGTGGATGGAGATTTTTAACTTTTTTCTTTGCTTAGGATTTATGATACAAAGTCAAAAAAGCAGGCATATTCATGCATTTTAGAAATTCTAGAACAAATTTTTGATTTACACAGTGAGCGAAGGTGAGGGTGACATTAAGTTATTTTACCCTATGTTAGAGCATGAGGTGAGGCATGAGAATACCTTGGTGAATTGCTGGGCCTGAAGGTTATTCCACAAATATTAGACTTGGATGAATTGATAACACTCAGAAAATGAAGACGTTAGTGTATGCTCAGAATATATTTAATTCTTTAAAAAAATCCTGTGTTAAAAACCTAGTACATCACTATGCTAAATCTTATTTTTTGAGGAATGAGCTTAAGGCCCAGAATGTTACCAAAAAGTTGTCGTACGTCAGGCCCTTGCCAAGGGTCAAGCGTTGAATGTGGTCACTGTTACACATGATAGTTAAAGGAAAGAGATTGGGAAGGTTCTCAAAATATGAACCATCTGCATGGCCTTTTAAATACAAGGTGTGTCCCAAAAGTTTCGGTAATTTTGTTTTTTCAAGAGCTCCGGTAATTTTGTAAAAATCATTTATTGAACATAAACTTACAATCTCTTTAGAACTTATCAAAGTACTCTCCTCCTGACTCGATGCACATTTACCAACGCTTCACCCACACCTCGCAGACTCCGTGGAAGGCCTCAACGGGGACCTCTCGTAGAGTCAGTTTTTGCTGTTGACGGGTGCCCTGAGCACTCGTCATCGGCTGTCTCCCGACCCTCCTGGAACCTCTTGTGCTACTCGAAAGTTCTGTTCTGTGACATTGTGTTCTCCCTGAAGGCTTACCTAACCAATGTTAGCGTATCCATGTCATTTTTACCCAAGCATAAAATTTAATTATGTGACACTGATCCAAATTTTGCACCATTGTTTTTTCGGTGAGGGTATGGTGACACTCTACACCAAACACGATCTTCACTCAACCACTGCCCACAGGTTACTGCAAATAGTGGCATTCTCTAGCCAAGAACCCTACAACTTTTTCCTCCAGGAGCCACACTGGGCAAGCGTATGTGGCTGGCTGTGGAAATTCATTACCAGAACTTTTGGGACAGACCCTGTATGCTTCATAAATAAAATGATCTTATAGTAGAGGAAAAGAAGTTAAAATCTCCATTTTTGGCATAAGTGGTGCCACTCATAAAGTATGCCACTAAACAGTGTAATGAACAATTGTTTTGATAGGGGAGAAATATTGTTTAGCATTAAATGATTATAAAGATTTTTTCGTTAGTTGCTATACATATTTTTCCTATCATATTAGATAAGTCTCAAATTATGTAAGATTTTTCTTATGTCATTTTTCAGTGTGTACAATCGCAAATAAGGTAACTCCCCAGGCAGTAATATTTTGCTCTGTAACAGGGGCAGAAACTGAGGGTGTGTTTGATCTGTATTAAGACCTCTGTTACTGAGGTGTATCTGGGAATGAATTGAAATAAGCTCCATCCGAGTTGTACCCCAGTTACAGACCAGCTGGGATGGCCACCCAAGTTAGTTGAAGAAAAGCACCCAAACTGAACCTACTTCAAAACAGAACAGACCTACTTCAAAATGTTGATCATCAATCCAGAAAATCCTTGTATATTTGGTTGTGAAATGTTTTTTTTTACGGGGGCAAAATGACTTTCTAAATAATTTCAGTTCTTGGTTCTCAAAATAAAAATTTATACTTGACAGTGGCTGGCTTCACTGCATAGAATAATAATAACATTTTTTTGTCTAGTAGATCGAGTTTTCACCCAATATAAGGCACGTCAAGAATTAATGAAAGTTTATAGTAAAGTATACATAAATGGACAACACTACAAAAAAAGTTACCATTGCACAGCACTATAAATATTAAAAGTTCCATAAGTGGAATCCATATTTCTGTAATTTCTGGCGAGTTCTTTGATACGTGCGATAAAACTTCTCCCAGTTTGGCCGATGTATTGCTTATTGCAACAATTGCATCTAATTTTATAAATACCAGAATTGATGAGTCTATCTTGTCCGTCTTTCCTGTTGACTAAAAGTTTGGAAAGGGTTAGGGGAGTGTAAAAAGCTGCTTTAAGGGAGCTCGGAACGCGGTTTGAAATTCTATAAGAAATATTGACTATGAATGGGAGAGAGCACCACTTGAATTTAATTGGTCTTTCTGTTTGTGCAGGGCAAATTTGTTTTAAAGCTAGGGATTTTTGTATTTTCCAAAGGATTTTGCGGACTAAATTTGGGTGCAAGGGGGATGTGTAGGAGGCGATGAACCATAGAATTAAAAGCAACATGTTTGTGGGAAAAATTGTGAACCGAATCGCTTGGTATGACATGATCAGTGTAAGAAGGTTTCCTGTATATTGAAAATTCATGTTTTTTCCCTGTAATGGACATTGACAAATCTAGGAAATTCAGAGTGCCATTGATATCTTGTTCCACCGTGAAGGAAATGTTCAAATGGAAGGAGCTCAGATGGTTGAGGAAAGACTGCAATTGGTGGTTAGTTTCAGTCCAAAGGCAGACGATGTCGTTCACGTATCTAAGCCATTATTTTACAAAACTTGTGTTGGTTGCCGGAATTGAATAACTTTTCTTCCAAAGTGTTGAGAAAAGTTCTGCTACAATGGGGTAACCCATAGCTAGGCCCTCTGTTTGTTTATATAACTGTTTGTTGAAAATGAAGTAATTTTGTTAAACTGACAATTTTATCAGGACACTTAATTTTGTGGAAACAATTCTTTTATTGGGAAACGCATCATACAATAAAACATTTGTAGAAAAGTACTATGTATTTTCATGAATTATGAGTACTAACATAATGCACTTCTACTTAATTTTATTCATAAGAGATACTGTTTCACCAAACGTCCTCACTACTTTGTACTACATATGAGAAATTCTATTCCAATGTACTAGTTAGTATCCTTTTCTGGGGCTCTTCCCATCATGTGAAGAATATTTTTAAAATTAAAAAAAGAGCAATTCGTCTAATGGCTAAAGAGCCCTACAATGCCCCATGCCGTCCTATTTTCAGGAAGCTAAATATTCTCCCCAATCCTTGCATCTACATAAATTTGACAGTCTCTGGTGTTATATGGTGGAACAGCATTTTAGTACTTAAATAAAACTGCAGTACATAGTTGTACTGTCCACTTAAATTTTAATGTAAAATATTACACTACACGTGTTTCGACGTTTCTTAGGGCGTCATCATCAGGTCTACACAAGTTATGTCTCCAATGGGAATATTTATACATAAGCAAAAGGAAAGAGGAGGAGGATTCTTGACCAATGAAGGAGGTAGTAGTAAGGAAGGGGGGGGGGTACAGTTGATGGTGAAGAACGGGGGGGGGGGTGTTGTCACGAGACATGTGATCTTCCCGAGGATTCGGGAGAGTGGCCTATGGGGGGTGGGAGTTCTTGTGAAATCTACTCGGCCTAGGAACACACCAGGATTATCGGAACTATCCCTTTCGTCGTGGCCCCTCAAAGCTAACTCAAATACTCCGCAAAACTTGATGCAATCAATTATTCTTGAGAGCACATGTCTGTTTTTTCCACTTGCTGGTTGTGCCTTTCTTTTTCTTTGTGGTAAGCTTGACTTAATAATGTTGCTATGTTGACAGTACCTAGAGCGCTCAGGTTTAAAGCATTAATAATATGTCTTTCACTGTCATTGTATTTTTTTATTAAAGCATTAAGGTGTCCAACATCTCGAACACCGACTGTTCCCCAAGAGTCACTTTTGCCAAATATACAAAGAAAAGGGCATTCCTAATTTTGCATCCACACACCCAATCATTCTCGTACACTTTCTTTTTAAATGTACTTGGTTTTGTTCGAAGAAGCACTCTGATTGATAACCAAGTCCGGGGTGGGTCTTCCTAACTCTTTAACTTTAATTTTTTATTCCAAAGTTCTAGTAGAAAATGGACTACTCAACAGTTTTTCTACGGACTTATCCATTTTGCACTGGAACTAAATATGCATAATACGCAATGCTCACACCTTAAACTTAACCGATCATTCAAAAATACACGCGGCACTTGCACCAGACCACGGTCGTGTATACTAGACAGTAGACACCAGACTGATCCACAGAACAAGTAACTGACCGAGCAAAAATTTTCAGTGCTACAAAAAAAGGTAAGTACATAAACTAAAGATGTACCGCAAGATGAGATTAGTATTTTGCCCTAATCATGTTCAGAAAATTCAAGAATTTTTATTAGAAAATAGAAAATTATTAAAATCTAAGCCCCATTATCAGCATAAATATTATAACTTGGCTAGAAAGTAGCAACAGAGTCCATAAGTCGGGAACCCTTCTAAAGGGTAAACGTGTGGCTGCATCTTTCCCAAGCCGTGCAAACTATTTGCTCTTACATTGTCTTTACAAAGTCAAGTGTGATAATCGCTGTCACCTTGTGGCCAAAAAAAGAAATGGTCTCCGCTTGGACTACTGGGGGGTAGCGCTGTCGGATGTACAGCATGCAATTTACGTAGCTCGCGCATGCGCAAAACCACGTTTTCTACTCGATGAGGAGAATCTCTCCAAATTCTTGCTGGCTGTGAACTCGCCAGCACACGCCGCATGCTTACCCCTCGTACGAAGGGGAGTCAGGGAGTTCTGAAGACTTCTCCGTGTTCAACGGATGGGTGAAGCCAGCGTGCTCAGGTTGTATTCAAAAAGGATCCTAGGTCTTATTTTCAAATATTTAATGTGCTGCAGCTCTTCAGTACATAAGCACCAACCGCCACTGCGCTCAGGGTTTCCAGTTATCCAAAATGTATTGTGCACAAGCTGTAAGGAAAATGTATTCCTATTTCTGTGATTTTTAAGGGACTCAAGTTTTTAGGTTGGAAGTTGATGATAAAAGTATGAGATGCCAAAAAGGTAGTCTGCTTGGTGGGCTATCTGCTTGGTGTCTCTCAATTTTCTTATAAAACCATTCTTTGTCTCTTGAAAACCTCAGAAAGTGGAATGTGTCTCTCACATTTCACCTTGGAATATCAGCAAAGGGAAAATACGAGGAATACCTCAGCAACACTGTCTCATAAAGCCTCACACTTTTCTCTGATGTGTCACACATAATCACAGTTTCTTATGCATTTTAAGTCAATTCACATATACATATTTTGAATTGGGTAAGGTGTTGATTTTTTCTAAGGCCATAAGCTCCCCAGTCACAGATGAGTTGAACTACCTTACCACTGACTTCACAGGTGGAACTGGGATAGAAAAATCACCTTGCCATACAGAGGAGTTACAACCCTGATGCACTAAAGTTCCACACCTCTAATACTTCATGTTTTCAAGTTCACCCCATTGTAATCCACTTAAAGACCGGATGCAGACTGCATTTTCCCAATACTGCCCTAGATAATCCCAGTTACAGAGGAGAAATTTTTGCCTGGGTCATAGCCCTTTACTTTTGTCATTTATCTAATAGCTTGACTTCCTGTGAATTAATGTTACATGATATATATGCTATAATGCATTTTCTTTGGCTGAATTGTAAGTTTTCAGTGTCTGTAGGATTCAAGTTAGTGAGTTAGTGATTTTCATTATCCAAGGCAACCCTTTTCTAATTTTAAAAAAATCTAAATGCAGCAACTACATAAATACTTGATAATGAAGGTTGGCATCCTGCAATAATTTAATTACTATCAATGATAAAGTTAGAGTTTAAAATACTGTGAAACCTTGTGCCTCTTGGGTTATAAAGTGAAAATCCCAGTGTGATGAGAAAAATCCATTTCCTTGCTAATTGGACTGTGAAATTCAATGGGCAATTAATTGGGTCATGTCTTTCTGCATCAAGTCCATATACACTGTGATGAATTGTAAAATAATATTCCATGAGTCTCAATGGTACAACCACTCAATGGTACAACCACCACGGGAGGTTTTTTCAAAATGGCGGACCCGGCGTCATGTAACTGTGCATCGTGCGATGAAATTTTCGAATCTGAGGAGGATATTATCATCTGTGAGTTCGGCTGTTCGTCGAAATATCACATTAAGTGCACTGGTCTTAATTCTTCGTCTTGTGCATCCCTGAAAAGGTTTCAGGAACTTGCATTTCGATGCAAAAATTGCGTCGCTATTCCCTCCCGCCATTTTCAAGGTATACTAAGTACGCTTGATAAAGTTGCCTCATCCCAAACGGATCTTACCTCCACTGTGCGTGATTTATGTCTAGCTATTGAAGCCTGCAAGGGTTTGATTAGCCAGCAATCGGAGGAAATACAAAACCTCAAGGAAGGAATACGTGCGTGTCAACCGGCCTCGGCCCAAATTACGCCGCATCAATTCAGTTCGGCTTCAACTTCATCTGTGGCTGCTGTTACTGCTGAAAGTGTGCATAAGTTGCCACCTAACTCGAAAATGATTCGTGTGGACTATCCCAGTGGTAATACTCGACACCTCCCCGTGAAAGATAGTGCTAGCTCCAATAATAATACAGCTTCCAATGCTACACCAATACCAGCCCCCTCACATGTCCGTGATCAGCTCGTTAATCAGTGTGCCGCATCATCAATTCCGTCCCTGATGCCTGATTCAGCTACTGACCCGCAGCTTAATGTAAATGTTGCGTCTAATTCAGTTACGTCTTCTGAGTCGCGAGTGAAAGACGTCAGTGACGTCGTAAACTCTAAGGCTAAAAGTGATTTTCCGTCGCATGTGCAGGATTCTCGCGAAGGAAATTGGGTGAAAGTACTCGGGAGCAGAGAAAAGAGAAAATCCAAGGTAATTGTTGGAACTGCTGTTACTGAGGGACCTTTATCTGGCATCCCGAGGAAAAAGCACATACATATTTGGAATTTTAGGGAGAATACTACACCTCAGATGATTAAGGACTATGTTCTTACGAAAATCCCAGGTAAGGTTGTCGAGATCGAGCAATTAAAAGTGACGAAAGGGGCTTATGCGTCCTTTCGAGTGTCGGTCGATGATAGCCTCGAAGATACATTATCCACTCCATCCTTCTGGCCTGAAAATGTCCTGGTGAAGCCGTATTTTTTTCGGAAAGCCCGAGCAAATATCACACCGGGTTAACTAGCCCGGCAGTGCTTCAAAGTGATTATAAACTAGCTTCTATGCTTATTAATGTGCAATGTATTCGCAATAAACTCTTAGAACTGGAAATTCTGATTGGGTCACATCAACCTGATATCTTGTGTGTGTGTGAGCACTGGCTCTCTCATGAGGAGATCCTTTCACTTAATATTCCTGGCTACAATGTTGTTGCCTCATACTGCCGCACTTTGAATAAGAACGGAGGTGTTGCAATATTGGTAAAACAAAATATTGTTGTTAATGCTTGTGATATTGATCTAAGCCACCTGAATTCTGAAATGGATTTTGAATCTGCAATCACTAATGTTATATCTGGTGGTGTTCTTATTTTCATTGTTACTTTATACCGATCTCCTCTGGGTGATTTCCAGAACTTTTTAGATAAGCTAGATCGTGCTCTTGATATAATATTTAAATACACGGACAACCCCAACATCATACTTACTGGTGACTTTAACTGTGATTGGCTCTCGAAGAGCATAAGCAATACTAACCTATCTCATATTTTTAAATCTTACCTTCTTTTTAATAGTGTCACTGAACCCACAAACACTGAACCCACGCTGCACAAACCACTCACAAACTCTACTTGACTATGTGGTAACGAATCTTGAACCTAGTTCAGTTCATACAAAAGTTATTATCTCTGATCTATCGGATCATTATCCTGTTTTATCTACTTTTTCAACTATCACACCTACTAATGCCACGAAAATTTCTTCTCGGTGTTTTTCTGAAGCAAACACTTTGTACTTTTTAAATCTTTTAAATGATGAAAATTGGTCAGATGTTCACTCTGCACAAGATTATAATGCTAGATTTAGTGTGTTCTATGATAAATTCTTGTATTATTTTGATGTAGCTTTTCCTGTAACTACCAGGCGAGTAACCAACAAAAGGAATCTTAAATGCTGGATAACTGATGAAATCCGGGTGATGGCTGCCGAATTAAAATCTCTTGCCATCTCCAGCAAGTATAGTGATGATCCAGAGCTGAAGGCTCGTTACAAATGCTATAAATCCTCTTATCTTAAAATAATTAGAGATGCCAAAAGGTCCTATAATAACAACAGAGTGCTAACCTCCAATAATCGATCCAAGGAAATATGGAGCATCATTAACAGCTCTAAAAACAAGAATTCATCCTCTTTCTATTCCACTTCCAAAATCACAGATAACGTTGGTGTTCCTATCACTGATATAACCACTCTGGCCAACAATTTCAATGACCACTTCCTCAGTCTGCCAGTTTTCTCCCAAGTGCCCCCTAAGCCTATGACCACAAGTCTTCCACCTCAACTTAAGTCCTTTTTTCTCTCTCCTTGTACTGAGAATGAACTGATCAATGCTATCAAAAGTTTGGGATCCAAAAGGTGCTCTGGCATCGATGAGGTACCTGCCTTTTTGATATCTCGTTGCTTTAGCATAATAAAATCATTGCTTCTCTTCCTTATTAACGATTCCTTCCAGCAAGGGGTGTTTCCAAATCGTTTGAAAACATCCAAAGTCATCCCCTTATACAAAAGAAAAGGAAGTACATCCGACATGAACTCATATCGTCCTATTTCAATTCAATCTCAGTTTGCAAAACTTTTCGAAAAGGTGTTTTACACGAAACTTGTTTCTTTCGCACATTCCACCAATCTCTTTTCTCCCAGCCAGCATGGTTTCAGGAAAAATAAATCAACTATCTCTGCCATGGAAAATGCCATCAACCAGTTACTGTTATCCTTAGATAACAAACTTGAAGCATGCACTATGCTCTTTGATTTCAGTAAAGCCTTTGATAGTGTAAATCACGAGCTGCTTCTGGTTAAACTAGATAGGCTTGGCATTCGTGGCATTGCTAACAATTGGATTAGGTCTTACCTTCACGAGAGGAAACAAATGGTCATCATTAAAGAGAATGGGTATAGTCATTCCTCACATAACAATTCTGTACCCCATGGTGTTCCCCAAGGCTCTGTCCTGGGGCCTGTTTTATTCTTATTATACATTAATGATCTGCCAGGGATATACTCCAACATTGATAATATCACCCCAATTCTCTATGCTGATGATACCAATTTTATAGTCTCCTCTGATAACTATTGCAGTTTCCTACAGCAATGCAACTTAGCTGCCCAAACACTAAGCGATTGGTGTAAATACAACTTCTTGCACCTTAATGTTAATAAATCACAAATTAGTCCGAGCCATGCAGTCAAAGGCGACCCAACCCTTCACTGCGGGCAGTTAATGGCAGCAACTGACCAGTCACATTCTAGTTTATAACTTCTAACAGTTAAACATAAATCACAAAATTATGTTCGTCTTTGTGTTGAACTAATCACACTGATGAAAAAGATTTTTTCAACGCAGTTATACGATAGATATTAACAATTTTACGCACTTTAGTAAACCAAGCCAGTTAAATGTACATTATAATACTAAAGCACGTAAAATGGTTAATCTCTATCGTATAACTGCGATGAAAAAAACATTTTCATCAGCGTGACTAGTGTAACACAAAGACGAACAAACTTCCTCGATTTATGTGTAACTTATAGAAGTTATAAACTTTAGTGCGACTGGTCAGTTGGTGCCATAAACCACCCGTGGTGAAGGGTTCAGTCGCCTTCGATGCTGAGGCTCGGACTCCGAGTTTGAGTGCCTCCCGAAGAAATCCCCTCTTGTTCTTTCATGCCAAGCATTTTCTTGCTAATGTGCTCAAAGATCCATTCGGTAACAAGAATTTTAAGAAGCATCTACCCGGTGTGTTTAGCACGTGGTCCCTCCTTCACCTGAAATTTTGGCAAAAATGGGAAGCCTGCAAATGAATCGGAGAGATAGTTCAGCCAGTAAACACTTAACTGAGAGCTTTGCGTTATTAATTTCCATTATAAATTGTTATTTTTATGTGTTTATTGATACATGCATTCAGCAATTTTCTCCTTTCAAAATTTCTGCAAGTTAGGGGTTATGCATAGACTACGTTACCGTTTTTGGTGATTTTTTACTCCTCTCCCCCACCCCCCTTTGTTGACAACCGTAGTATTTTCCCCAAACCACGGGAGGAGGACTAAAATGTGTATAGAGCCGTAGGAAAGTAGGACATGGGAAATAGATACAATATAGTTAGGTAGGCATAATATAGGATAATTCAATAAATTTAAGCGTGCCATCGCGTAGTATTGACATTCCTAGTCTTTAAAATGCAAATTTCCTTTTTTTATTTTGGGAGGGAGAGGGCAAGGGATTTAGTGGAGTAGGAAAGGGAGTTTCAGTGCTGTGGGCAAGGGAGTTTCAGTGTTGTAGGCTAGGGAGTTTCAGTGGAGAGAGCGAGGGAGGGCCAGGTCATTAGGCAGCAAGGGTGTGCCAGCCCATTATATTTACACGGGTCTGTGGTCTCTGTGCCAGTACAGTTGCAAGGCATTTTATTGCGCAGCTTACCTTCTGCCACCCCACTTCCAAACTCCCTTGGTTTTGTTTCAATTTCAAGGCAGTTTCAGTGGAGAAGCAAGGCAGTGTGATTCAAGGAAGTTTCAGCCCTGTTTCAGTTGAGTTTCAAGGGAGAAATTTTTACTTGAGCTCAAGTTATTTAAAAAAGTAGAGGAAGGAATATCTGCCATGAATTCAATGTTTTTCTAATGGGAGTAAAATTTAACAGAAGTTGGGTAATATAGCGACCCCATAAAATTGTTTTTTTTGTAGTTCTTACTATTTTACTGGAGATATTGGGGTATGACCTGGATTTGTGTAGTTTGAAAGTCCTAGTTTACCCATAATCCATTTAAATCAAAATTTATAAAATGATAATAAATAAACACACTAACATCTTGCTTTATGTATTTGATTATCCGGAGGCCTAATAAACTGAAATTAGGTGTATCAAATTATGATTAAATTAAGGTTATCTATATCAAATTTTCAGGCTTAACTTGGTGGAACCACATCATTACAACACATGAACCAGGGTGTCCAGCGACCTGGAAAACCTTGAAAACCGGGAAAACTCAGGGAAATATTTTGTTCTGGAAAACTCAGGGAATTTTTGTATTTTTCCGAAAAACCCTGGAAAATGCATGGCAGCCGATTTCCATTAAGGCAGAGAGAGAGGTTTAACCTGCGCCTTTGCTTGCATTATGCTCTCGGCTCAGCGTAGCCTTGCGCTCCCTGTTCATTTAATACTCTTTTCATAGCTGTGCGCCCGCTCTCAGCTTGTGCTTCGTCACCCCACCCCTCTCTCCCTATGCGCAGTCTAAGGGGCATAACAAGGCAAATTCCACACGGAATAATTCCCATGTAAAATGGCCGCTACGAATGGAATCGGAATTGATGCCGAAATCTGTCACCGGAAACAGAATTTCACGCGGAAATCAAGATTATGTTCGAAGAGCCGTACGAATGGAATTCTTGGTGTGGCCAAATTTACGAGAAATCTAAACGTCTGAGCATGCGCAGTGGCATTTCCCGCATTATACGAAAACCATTCGGTCGGCAACCAAAATGGATAATTGGGTATTGTTATATATGTAATTGATAATCCTTTCCAAATAATCTCCACCCTCGTCGTTTTAATGTTTGCAGAAATGTTATTGAAGGAGCGAAAATACATTTTGCGGTCACTGCATATGGAAATCACGGCCCTCTGGTTCGTAGTCGACAGGGCCACTGTACAGGGGCAATCCAACCTAATTAAAATTCGTGAATTGTCCAACAAATACAATTTTGTTTTACATAATTGAATGCTTTTGGGCGTTAGATCCGTACCTATTACAAAGCAATTAATTCACAGTTTCCGAAATGTTCATGTAAAGTACAGTGAAGTCTTTTGGGAGAAGAGGAAAGGTACCAAGGCCTCAAGAGAAAAAGAATAAGAAAGAGGTACATACTGCAAAAGTTTCAAGAGCTGCAAACCAAAATAACGTAATTTCTTGAAAAGCCGAGAAATTTGTTGCTGAAATTGAATCGGAAATGCATTCATTGAAAAATGTCACACCAGTTTCTTTTTTTCCATGTTCTTTATCAAACTAGTCTGAATCTACTTTATTGTGTTCAAATTGCACCTGACTCAGAATTTTGTTGTCAGTTAACCGTTTTTGTTTATTTGTTGGTTGAAATAAAACCCGTAATACTCCACATTCCTTGTATACTCTTACGTTTTTAACTCAAAGTAGGGACCGAAATTTTTCGTTTTTTCATGTTTGCAAAATTATGCCGATTTTATTAAAAAAACATTAAAAATATGTTAGAAACAAAGTGCAGCAAGACCCTTGAAAATGCAAAACATTTGCCTGGAAAACCTGGAAAACTCGGGGAAAAAAGAAATTGAGATTCACCGGACACCCTGTGAACACATTTCCAATTTATTGAGGATATCTATTACACATTATTAATGATTATTCTTGGAGGGTTTATGCCAGAAGCAGTAATTCTGTTTAGTTGAATGGGTTTCAATTTTGCTTTTGGAATTAATATGTATGTGCAAACATACTAAACACTCTCATAGTGCTCCAGGTAGTCTCATATCCGTTGAAAAATTATAGCTGAAGGGTTTAGAATTGCAGTCATCTGATAGGTGTTTTGATTCATTTGTTGGCATTACATATAATCATCTACCTCACATAAGGAGGTTAAAGGCACATTTAATTGATTTGCAGTATGATTAATGGAGCCTTGGTTAATATGTATATCACTAAGAATGCTCTATTATTTAATTCCAAATGAGAATTATTACTCATAAATATTCAAGAAAATTACCAGATGTAGGTTTCGAGTGGATTACGTGTGAAAATATGTATTTATTTTGCATTTTGTTTTTCATGGAATTGGTTGGGTAAAGTTGTTTTGAACTCAATTCTCAATACATATATGTATTTCTTAAAGATCCTGACTGCTGAGTAGCACACTCAAATATGGCAAATCTTGCACATCGCTCATGGTATGCATGTATGATACAGTATGAGTGAGTGTAGTATTAAAATACAGCATGTGCTGTATCAAACACTCATCCACTCAGCACTGCATTTTCTGGCTTGTATTTATCAATGTGATTTTTTTAATGCTGAAAGCTCATTACAGTATGTTACATAGGTAGGAAGTGAAATAATTTTCATGGTTTCTTCTTAAACTTTTAGCTACAGGAAACTTATTTCTACGTTTGCTAGTGCAACTGCACTCGTGTACATTGGACCATCTCCTTCTTCCCTCTTCTAGTCCAGGCACGTAGCCAGGAGCTAAGGGGCCAGGCTTACGGGCTTCAGCCCCCCAGAAATTTTTTCCTGGTGCGGCGACTGCCTTTCGCCAAGGGGCACTCATGCTCTGAGTTTAGCCCCCCCCTCCCGAAGCAAATTTCTGGCTACGTGCCTATTCTAGTCTATTACCAAATTTTATGGCCCAACCTTTCCTAGAGATAGTCGAATAGGCTTACTTGCATATTACATATTACAGAACACGATCCTCCATTCCATGGTAATTGGGAAAGGGTGCATTTTCCTCTGGCAAGGTTTATGGTACATTTGCTTTGGAATACAATCAGGCTACTTTGGAGGGAATAACTTTTCCTGTGTGATGGTGTTACTGGATGGATTTAGAAGTATGTACATATATACTAATATGGTGACTTGGTGCATGTGTGACAAATTAGTGAATCGGAAAGTATGTAGGTACACACATAATTATGATATTTACCATTATCAGGGTTGCTACAGGTCTGGAAAATTTGGAATACCTGAGAAAGTCATGGAAATTTAAAGCTGGTCTGAAAAGCCTGGAAAAGTTGTGGCAAATGAGAAATTAGTCTGGAAATTTGATTTTCAAACTCAAACTATGATTGTTTTCAATAAGTGAGTGGATCTTTATTAGGCAGTCTGTTGCTGTGTGGACTTAGCATTTTAGTACCATGCTTGATTGAGGTAATGGAGCTCTTATTTGGTGTTGATTTAGAAATTTTGCCCTGAAACTAAACCTTTCGGTCCTATTCTTGAAGCTTATGCTGAGGAAGATGGAATATTTCCCACATAGCAGAAACACATCTCTGAGATGTCTCAGAGATATCTCAAATGTCTCAGTGAATCTCTCAGAGACATTCCGTGACATCTTAGAGACTACTCTGAGATGTCTCAGAGACCGCATGAGATGTCTCAGAGACATCACTGAGAGGTCTCTGAGAGGACTCAAATGGATCTCAGAGACATCACATGCGATGGTCCTGAGCTCATTCGGTCAAGTTGATGAATGACTTACAATAAATTTATTTTCATAATTACACTAACATGGAGATTAACAAATACTTTCCATTAGTCTTCTTTAGCAGTCTTCCTTGCATCTTTATCCACGACTGCCCTGGAAAGATAAGGAAAATTGTAATATTACCTAGTAAAACTTTTGCTGAGCTTTGTTTCAGGCTATTGAGAGGTAAAAATATAAAATCTGAAGGAATACACTCATAAGAAAAAATATTAAAACTTTACTCGGAAATATCCATATAATTCTGCTTATGCTTCATATTTGAAGCGTAAGCATGATAACATATATGATAGGATCTCGTCAGAAAGCTGGGACAATGACAGCTAGCACATGCCAAACTGCCCACCCATCAATTGGATAGGTTATTTTCTTTATTTTTTATTTTGTTTTTAACTTGTAATTTGCACTACTCGTTTAAAATTTTATATTACAAACAGGTGCGAATTTAGGTACTTGAAAATGGGCTTTGCTCCTATGTATTACAATGAACTACTTTAGGTATTTTCCACAATTATATACGTACCTAACTTGAGGCTGACGTCTCCACAAAGATCTCATGATATAGCCATCTTGGTACAATACCGTCCATTAAAAAATAACGTCATGGAAATCGCCATGTCTTCTGGAAAAATGGTTTGCATTCTTAAGGCTCTACAGAAGGTACATATTGTTTAGGTTAAATCATAATAATAATTAGAGATGTAAAGATATATATCTTGTATAAAGAAATCCACTCACCTTGCAAGAAACTCCCTTATTAGGACGGTTGGACTTGAACCTGCAATTCTGCTGACCAGCGGACGAAGCTCAATTCTGACACAAAACAACGTTTTTTTGGCAAGACAAGATTTGTTCAAGACAAGATGTTAATCTCTATCGATTAAATCAATGAGTGGTTGATGATAATGAGTGATAAAATGAAGGTGATGGATGGAATTTTAGTGTACAAAATCAAAGTGGACTGAAAGAGAAGAGCAATCTAAGGTTGGAGCATTGAAGGCTCCGTCACACGACAGCTCCGCAGTAAACCTCCATGCCATGGACATAAAATAGTTCCTTCTTTGTACATACCATGTGTATCTGGATATTCTGAAGTGCAACCCTAATAGATTTTGTCTAGTCTATAATCAGAATTAGATATGAATCTAGGTAATCAGGGTATATTTTTTATTTGTTTATTATATTTGGAGTGAGACCTCTCAGAGATGTCTCTGAGACATCACAAGTTAATTTTTCGTCTTTAATAAAATCGTCCTCTTTTTCATATAAAAAGTATTTACATTTACAGGATTGATTAATAGGGGTGATTACAGGAATCTGAGGATAAATAAAAATGTTATTGTCTCATAGTGATCTCTCTGAGACGAATGCGACATCTGAGACTTGTGAGACACGTCTCAGAGACATTCTCTGCTATGTGGGTTTGTTTCTCCTATGATTGTGCAGAGGTTATTTGTGGCCCTAGTCATGGCCGATACCTAAGAATAATATATGTACCATCACAAAGAAAGCCGATTTTCCCCAGAGTGATAGTGGGAGTGCTTTGTTTGTTGGAAAACTTTATTCCCTCACAGTACGTACATGCATTAAGTAGTGCTCCTTTTCTTGTGATTGCCTTCAAATACACCCCAAAGAATGGAATTTTCATCTGGAATATTTAAAATTTTGGCCCTGAAAACCTGGTAAAGTCCTGGAATTTCTTAATCTTCCATCTGTAGCAACACTAATTATTTTTCTTTGACAAGTGTGGTCTTTTTCATTCAGAATCTCCATTTTAATGTATTATAATTTTTACCCTTTTTTTTGAGCTGGTCATTCCGGTGTACAATGTGGTTAAGTATTCTTTCAAGAAATTCAATAATAATAATATATAATAAATTTATTTCACCATTAGCAAGTACATTTCCATGGCTAAAGTCAATAGAACCCAAAAAGGGGTTCATGTTACCTGGTTACAGTATGGTCAAAAATGCCCATCCAGCAAATAAAGTAATATCCAACCAGTGATTACATGCAAATGCTTTATGATACACTACATTGCTGCATGGGGCAGCAACAAATAAAAGGTATAGAGAGATGAACAGCAGAAATTAAAATGATGAGATGTACTCGGCAAACACATTGTAAGAGTGACCTGTGGCAACACATACTTGTCACTTGTTGTGAAAGAGTTACTTCCCTTTCATTCATTAGTATTTTTGCTCATTGCATCATAATCTAATTGCTTTGTTTTCATTTCATTAAGAGATAGTGAGAATGAGTAGGTATTTGTTTTAGCGTGTTTGTTCTTTTTTTCCCCAAGTCTGTCATTTGTAATGATACCGTATTTTTTCTAGTGCATGTATGATACAGTGATATTCAGGTACATACAATGTACTGATGTAATTCACTACATTTTAAGATGATAAAAAGTGCTACTATTTGGTACTTTAAAAATGTGTTATTTTCCTTTTTGAGTGCAAGGATTTTAAAGCATATCATATCGTTAAATATACTGATGTGTAGGTACTTACTCCCCTTAATTTTTTACTCAATACAGGAATTCCTTATCAGTATTAAGTAAATGTATATGTATTCCATCTAAATTTTGAAATACTAAATACATATGTACTTACAGTGGTTTACGCAGGATTGACTTCTGGGGAAGGTTTTGACTTCTGGAGGGGTGGAGGTTAGGGTTCATTCATATTTTTGTGCATCATCATAAAATGATATTTTGATTATTATTCAATAAAACAATAACTAAATTAACATTCTCTTTTCGTTAAGACAATTCAACTATATTTTTCAGCCCAATAAGCAAAATTCAAAATGCTAGTTCAGGTAAACGAACGAAAACAAATTCAGGTAAACATGTTTCTGGGGGTATTTAAACCCTAAACCGTACGCCACTGTGTACTTATCCCATAGATTTCATCAAGCCTTCTTTTTGGCGTTCCTTTATTTTTATTATTTTGTAACAATATATGTAGTTACTTAGCATGTTTGAATTTTTTTTAAAATTGCTTAGTCTTCCATATATCTGTGGTGGAATGATTAAATGCTTGAATAATATGTATTAAATTAAAATGCTCTTGTCTCACATAGTACACTATGTATTCAAAATTTACGGTTACTATGACGTCAACTTTTTTAGAAGGAGAAATAAAGATGTTTCTTGTTTCTATGTTGCTCAGACCAGTGCTTCAATCTGCTTTAGTGTTAGCTCATATCATATCTATTTTAAAAAATGAAAAGTTACCTGTCTAATATAAGTATCTTTTGCTTTTCTTTTATCCCAGGAAAAGGAGCAGCCCAAGTGCTGCATATCTTCCATTTCAAACACTTATGGTGAGGTTGATTGACTTCATGGTGATGAGAAAGTCATTCTTTGAGCACCTCAACAAGAGGGGAATACAGGTAAAGACATTGTTTATTCCTCTCCCGAGGTTTCTTTGGTGGCGAATCTATTTGACGTGATGACTTGAGTACTGGCTTCCCATGTAGAAGGCTCTGGTTTGAATCCTGGCAGTGGTGGAGATTTATTCAGCTGTATACCATTCTCTATATTGTTTTATGTGGAGGGCTCTTCAAGTGCTATACTCTGTCTGTTGGATGGAAAGTTAAACTTTGGGACCCCTGGGCCATGTTAGTTAGGAGTAGGTCAAGGCCTAAATTACGATTGACATTTCCTGACACTGTCATGCACCTATTCAAAGGTTTTTGATTAAGTCAAGTTTCAGTGTTTTGATATGCCTTTTCAATTATGTCTGGCTCTATTACAAGTTGAAAATTCATAGAGAAGATGACACTGTATTTATCATCTATTCCTGGATGTTTCTTTATTATTTGGAAAACTTAGTTAATGCATGTATAGCTCTAGCAAAAGTCTGGTGCTGAGCAGTGGATGCTTTTGGGACATTGTTGACGGAACTTTTGAAATCCTACAAAATGGGGAGGAAGGTTGTTTATGTGGAGTGTCAGTCAGAAACCCTTTCTAATTGCTGTCAACACAAGGGCTTCAAGAAGTGGGATGACTCCTCACTACCTGCCGTTAGGTTTTGATTCATCTCACAATGAGACCTCAAGAAAGGGCCCCTAGTATAGTCATTGTGATGGGTGATTTTAACTGCTTGCCTAGTAGCCTTAAAAGCAGCTTGGGTCCCCTGCTCCCCCCCTCTCTTGTGCTACCTCTCTTCCCCTCCACCCTTCCCCTCACCCCCTCCACTTCTACCTCCCCTCCTTGCCATGCTCTTCAAGGGATCTGTGTCAGGAACTTTTGTGAGGGCTATATATGCATCCGATTCTTCATGTCCTTTTTTATTCTTTATTTCCAGACTTATTTGTGGGTTCTCAACTACGAAGATGAATTTAAGGCTGCGTTTGAAATGGGAGTCACGGGAGTCATGACAGATTACCCTACCAAGCTGAAGAAATTTCTTGCCGAAAATCCTCAGTACGACTGATTGGAAATGATCTGATGAGATTGTGAAGATTTGAGATTATATGAATTAATGTTAAGACGGAGATTTGTAGCAAATACACCAACTGAGTATTGAATAGTTCTTTTGTTAAAGGAATTAATTGACTGGTTGTTTTTGACCATAAAGCAGTCATTTATGGGTGATTCTTTCCAAATGCTGGAATGATATGTGCCATAGAATGAAAGTGATTTGCTGCTTTGGCCATAAAAGACCAAATTGATAAGTAGGCCTTTAGTAGATTATGTGTTTCACCAGAGTATTCTAATCCCTTGTTATTTTGTGCATTTGTTTAAAAACTTGCATAAAGATATATTTTTCAGTTATATAACTCTTTGTTTTTTGTAAACTTGCATCTGTGAACATATTCCGACTGCATACATTCTTCTTGGAATGCTTTTATGTCCATTACCTATAGTGATAGAAACAGTTCCTCATCTACTAATCATCTGCACTGACGTTGCTTTTAGCCCTTGAAATTAATTTTTCAAGTGGAGCCAATTATATTTTATTTAAGATGTATTTACGCATAGTTGATTCATTACCAGATTTTATTATAGTTATCTTGTGATCATTCATTCAATGGTATTGAATAAAATATGGTACCTACTTACGTTAAGCAGTTTGTCTCCCCATGGCAGTCTCTGGAATATTCTGGGTAAATTAATTGCTTTTTAACTAGAATCCATAAAAGGCGTTCCTGCTATAGGCCCAATGTCCAAATATTTTGAAACAGTATTATGTAAAGAGTTTATTTTTAGGGCTATACACTCATGCTGTTAAGAATATTTTTATGCCTTACCCAGGTTAATGTATAAGAGTTATCCTCTGTTTATCCTAATCACACTGTAATTATCCTGCTTGTAAGATGTCTTTCATTTCCATTGTTGGCTTCAATCTACTAGATAACTGCACAAAAACTTTAAATGGATCTGCACAGATGGTTGTATTAGGATAAACTTGTTTTAATTGTATGGCGTTTGTTTGGATTGTGCTGTTAATTAATTCAATACAATTTTGTTGCTTCCATGTAAAATCTTTTATTTTATTAATCTTTAAAAAAAATCCCTTGAACAAGGTTGATGTGTATGTTGTAACTAACTATATAATAATATGGCAAGAATAGAGCATCTTTTTGGATACTCTTCAGTTGGATAATTTTTCTTGGCTGGAAGTATCTAAGTGTTACATGAACCTATTATTGGGTGGCTATTCATGCAACCCATTTTCTTTACAAAGTTGGAAGGAAAGTAGATTTAGTCTTCTGCATTCTGATTGCGGTTTCTGATATTTTCTGCAATTAAACTTCTGTCAATTAAAATAGTCTGCTCTAACGCAATGACAATGTCTATGCGGTGACAAAAGTTATAACATAAGCTTAGGCGTATGGGGGAATTTTGGGGGTTGTAACCCCCCCCCCCCCCAAATTGATAAAAAAACATAAAGATGATGTGTTTACAGCTCGTGGCCCGTGCGCAGAAACCCTTTTTTGACCTGGACGAGTCTATTTTCGTGAATGGCGCTCGCTGGGGGTTTTGGGAGAAAGTGACCATTCGCCCTCGGGACACCATTCAGTATAAACAAGTCTGATTGCAGCAACAACCCTCCCAACTATGGAGATAAAGCTCAATTTTAATATTCTACATTCAAATATTGAATAATGAAAATCGAGCGCTCGTAATCAGTTTTTACGTGTTGTAGGTCCTTACTAAAGATACGTTTTCCAAGGAGCAACTGGCGATCATCACTGGTAAGGGTCACCTAGGAGAGGGGAGGGGCACAAATACTAACGCCCCCCTCCCCCAAAGAGCTTTCCCTGGTTACCCCCTTGAGCAATGAGGTTAGCAATTGATATTTTGAGATAATGAAAATGACTTACCATGGAGAAAGGGGCTGGAGGGATGCAGAAGTCTAACAATATGCCACTGCTTGATGTGTACTCGGGGAAAACGGTCAAGAAGCATTGGAGAGATGGAAGTAGGAATAGAAGAGGAGAGAGGAAAAAGATTTTCCGGCGATCAAGCATTAGTTAGCTATGGCACATCAGTTTATGATGAGTGTCACGGAGGGGGGAAGGATAATAAATAGGACAGGTGAAGCAGTTCATTAATCTAGGGAGCATTTTGGAGGATACTTCTCTGAAAGCGGATTCATGCGGAATACAGGCTCATGACATTGATGAAATAATATATGTAGTAAAAAGTTGTATGTGAATGGTGGCAACGTGCGGCTCGGAGATTTGGATTGAGGAGTTGCGTAGATGGAATTTTGAGAAATGTGAGAAGATATGGCTCTTGAGGGCTTCAGATATGGTAGGTAAGAGATAAGGTTCGTGGCGCGGCGCTGAGAACGCGGGGGTAGATTAATGGAAATTAAAGACGTGAGGGCGATGGTGGGGAGAAAGTTTGGTGATAACGGATGGGGCAGGAAATTAATGACGGAGAGGGCATGAATGGATACAGTGATGTTAATGAGGGCGTTTAAAAGGAGAAAATACCATAACTTCCTACACAACTGATGGAAACCAAATGAAAATGCCTGTAGCGGCAGGGAAATATCTTGGAATCGCAATTCCATAGCATTGAACCACTGTGAATCCCAGAGAGCTCTTACTGACCACGATAAATACTGAGGACATTTGCTACTAATCATAAAGAAATACTACATCATAATGACCATGGCATAGTATTCTACCAACTTCGATTTACCATTTCAACTGACGTAAAGACTAAACTCATGGTATTACTAAACAGTTTAATTTAATTACTGTATTAGTGGTATTAGTAGTACGAGTAGTACCATGACCAGCCGGCTGTAACTGGCATAGGGGGGCGACGTAAGGTTTTCTTACGAGGCTGCCGTCGCTGGAAAAGGAGCGCCACTGATTAAATCGTAGTGCGCATGCGCCTCTTCCGCGAATAGCAGCCATCGCAGCCATTTTTCGATGCTCGAAAGGCTCGAAAGTTTTCGACGCGAGAATTATACCTTGTGATCCTACAAACGTGTTTGCCTGTGTGCTGTGTGGAGTTTGACTAGTTTGCGCCTTTTGCTTTATTTACATCGACCCCTGCATCTTTTGGATTTGGACTACTCTCCTGGTTTTGACCTCTGCACCGTTTTGACTTTGATTTTGGACTGTGATTGGATTTGAATACAAGGACAACGTTCTTGTTTTCCCTCCATTGTTCGTAAACATGGCGAATTACATGAAGTACATGAAGTGCAAGGCGGGCTGTCCAGTATCCAGCCAGCATACATTGTTCCGCTTTCCTCGTAATGCTATCAGGTAAGAGTTGGTAATTTTCTAATTTTATTTGTGGAAGTTTTTAATGTAACGTCGTGCCTTGTCAAGCTCCATTTTTATTTGTTTTATTTGGCTTTATGTATTTAATTTCGTTCGTTGTTTTGTTTTTGATAATATTAATTTGTATGTTAATACGTATGTTTCGATGGGTTGATGTTTTATGTTGTTTATTGTTTTTGTTTGAAGAACGTTGCTATGTATGTTTGATAAAGGAGGGGATTAATAAATAATTCTCGGGTTTCCAGCCGAGTAAGGTTTTGGTTTGCTAACGTTTCAATGGAATACTCCTCCATCGTCTTCAGAGCAAGGAGGGGATTGTTAAAAAGTTTGAAGAGAAAGAGACTTGTAATAAAGAGGGGCAATGCCCGAGTTTTTTAAGAAAGTTTATATTATTTTGAGGGATCCCGACGTCACATTATCCTGACGTCAGTCAGATATGAGATGTGTGAATCAGCACTTAAATTTATTTCAACGTATTTTAGAATATGGTTCAGTTGTGTGGTTACCTTTTTATGAAGTCAATCGGGAAACCATAGAAAAAATGAAGCACAAATTTTTATGCCTGATCTCTGCCAATGTCTTACAAAACCAACGTAAGCATATGAATTGACTACTCATTTAATGTCTTTGATCATTATTCCCGCACATTAGTTATGCCAAAATCAAGCTGGTCTAATTTTTCTTGTTAAATTATTAGTAAACCTGATTCATTGTAGTTACCTGCTGGACTTGAGTTAAATTTAACTCTAATGTTTACAATTTTGTCTGTTAATGTGATGGGCAAATTGCCCGTGAATAAATCATTATCAACGTCATTATCATGTTGTGCGCTGTGTTTATGTTGAGCAAGGGTTTAGTCGTGTAGTGATATAAATTGCTCTTAAGCAGCATTAAATTTTTTCCTGTTGTTTTACAGGTTTAAACAATGGGCTGATATTGCTGGAGTCCACTTTGAGATTGGGGAGAAAGTTAAAGGACTTTACCTTTGTGGGCGTCATTTCAAACGCAACCAATTCAGAAATGAATCAAGGACCACCATTGTTCATGGCGCAACTCCAAGCATAACAAGAATGCAGCTAGAAAGTGATGGTCTTCCTGCATCTCCTCATTGTGCAGCAGCATCCAATGCTGTTGATTTTGCTGATTCATCATCTCTGACTGATTCTTTTGTGGTACCACCTGAGCTCGATGAGTCGGGCATGGTAACTTCTACACCTGCTAAGACATCATGTGTAGTGAAGCTGACTTACCCACCTACTGTGGTAACTGATGGGAGTCTTAGCATGGGGCCCCATTGTGAGGAGGGAGCAGTGCTGCCGGCAGTGGAGTCAGTGCTGTCACAGGGGGAGACAGTTTCTACCAGCAGGCTAATAGCTGGCTCCTCATTGAAGAAGAAGAAGGAAAAGTCGCTTCTGAAACAATTGAATTGTACTCGTTACAACCACATGACTCCAAGGAAGAAGTTTTTGATAGGAATATGCCAGAAAAGGGAGCGCTCCCTAAAGGAACTTAGAGTTAAGTACAAAAATGCCAAATTGTCTTTAGAGCAACTGACGTCAGTTACAAGTGAGCCTCTGAAATGTGTGGAGTTGTTGAGTAAATCAATGTCTTACACTTCAGCTCAGTTTGTGGCTTCACAGATACGTTGCTCATCACAAAAGCCTAAGGGGAGACGCTGGACAAAGGAAAACAAGCTCCTGGCATTGGCATTATTCAAAAGGTCTCCTAAATGCTATGCATTGTTAAGAGCGATTTTTGCCTTGCCAAATAAGAAGACACTAATCAAGATGGTGAATATGGTGCCATTTCTACCTGGCATAGACCAAAGGGTTTTTAGTGCTCTTGCACAGAGTGTAGGTGCATTGACAGATCTAGATCGCTCATGCCTTCTTATGATTGATGAGATGTCAATCAGAGAGCACCTACAGTATGATGCTAAGTCCGACAGGATTATTGGGTTGGAAGACTTGGGCAGCCTGGGACGATCACAGCAAGTGGCCAATCATGCAGTGGTTTTCATGCTAAGGGGTTTGAGGAGACCATGGAAACAGCCTGTAGCCTTTTTCTTCTCACATGGTGGCATGGATGCTGAGAAAATGGTAATGGTGATAAAAGGAGTACTTGCTGCGTGCACCGATTGTGGACTTAATGTAGTGGCGACTGTGACAGACATGGGCACAAACAATGTGAGGGCATTTAAATCAATGGGTGCATACCCAAGTGCACCATACTTCATGCATGGCACAAAGAAAATTTTCACCCTCTTTGATCCTCCTCATCTCCTTAAGTGCCTAAGGAATATGCTCCTAAAGCACAACGTGAAGTTGTGTATCAATGTTGGAGGAAAAGAAATTAAAGGGTGTGCAAGATGGCACTACATTCAAGAGGCCCATCGTATTGACATGATACAGCCTCTTTTCAATAATTTAGATAAGCTAACTAAGGATCATTTAAATCCAAATGGATATCTGACCATGAGGGTGTCAATTGCTGCACAAACCCTTAGCCATTCTGTTGCTGCCACCATCAGCTGTCTTGTCCAAAATGGTGAGTAATTCTTGTCAAGCTGTTACCTTGTCTCTTTGAAAGCTGTTTGCATTGTTCAAGTACTTAACTGCATAACTAATACATGATTTCCTTCTAGGTGCACTCACTTCTGATGCTTTGCACACAGCACAGTTTGTTGGTTTTGCCGACAAGTTATTTGACAGTGTCAATGGTAGTGCGGTGGAGCCCTCAGGAGATAAAGGTTTGAAGTGCCAGCTGCGTGTGGAGAGAGAGGACTTGCACTTGGACTTCTGGAGGTTGGCTGTGAAGGAAATCGATGGCTGGAAGTTCGACAGGAGGATGTCTGCCACCCTTCCTACCAATGCAGATGCCTCTGCTGACTTCGTAGTGTTCCGACCACCTTGTCAAGATGGTTGGATCACTACCCTGACGGCATTGCCACTTCTTTGGGCAGAATTGAAGAAGATGGGCTTCCTGAACCTCGAGCTGAGGGCTCTTAATCAGGATGCCCTCGAGAATTTGTTTGGCTCTGTACGCCAGCAGTGTGGGTCAAATAGCAACCCGACGACTCACCAGTTCGTAGCAGCTTTGAAGGGCTGCATCATTAATGGGCTAGCTTTCAAAGATTTGCAGGGGCAAAATTGTGAAGCAGAAGCTAACCCAGGTCATTTGCTAAATGATCTTGGGGAGTTCCTTTCTGGAGGTAAGGAAAAATTTTGTGACAGATCCTCAAAGTGCCCTTCTGATAAGGAAATTAGATACAAAGATTTTGACATACTTACTGACAGTTTCTCTGTGGCATACGTGAGTGGATATATCGCAAAAAAGTGTGTGGAAAAACTTAAGTGCTTACAGTGTAGGGAGTCTTTACTCACGACCTCGCCCAAAAAATACCTCCATAGTGGTATTTCTTTTAGGGAGAAATCAGAAAAATTGTGTCTCACGTACCCTACTTTGGAGTTGATGAGTGCTGTTGGAAGGGCTGCAACTCTTGTGGAGAATGTCCTTCCCCACTTGGCATGCTCAGAAAACATATGTTCCCTATTGAAAGATACAATTTTGGGGAATGAAATTTTCAATTGTTTAGTGAACAAGTGCAGTGACCACCCTCTGCAGCTAAAGCAGTCAATTGCTGAGTGTTTATGTGCAGTAATGTTACCCTGGTGGTGCAGAAAAAGGAACCGGGCGACAGCTGCTGCAAGTCATAAAAGTGCTATGGCTAGGAAGGTTAAAATTTTGCAGCATGTTTAGCCCAACCTTTGTTTGAGTTTTGTATATTATTTTATTTGTTTTTTTGTTTATTCTTTACACTATGGTAATTTATTGATATTAACTTGAAATATTAATAAAGTCAATGGTTGTTAAGTTTACTTCGTGGAAGTTATTCATTGCAATCAAATAAAAACACTTCGTTCTATTCCACAATGTTCAATTTCAGCTCCGACCGATTTTCCTTCTCAGGTCAGGGAAGGAAGTTACGGGGGTAGAGGTGGGGGAACCAGCATGGAGAACAATGGTGAAGAGGTAGGAGGTTGCATGTTCCTTCTTCTCGATGAGAGGATTAGTAAACGTTGACTTATTATCAAGACGTTACAATAGGAGGCCACGGGAGAAAATAAGCCACCTATTTAAATTTGCCGCGAGTTTAGTTCATCTCTTTGCCGTCACTGGAAAAGGGGCGCGGCGTCGCCGAATTTGTAACATCGAAATTAACGTTGAGACGGACACGGCTGACCATGACCAAACGTCCAATAATTTAATCGCTTCGCGATTGTTTCGCCATCTTGGTAGCAGACTCGTCCATTGTGTGGTGTGCGGAATTGCGGCTGATCGAGAGAAAAGGACGCCTACGCAAATAATTTCCATTCACGTTTGTGTTACGGGACTGGAGAAATCGTCCTAATCTGTTTTGCGTTGGGGTAACCGGTTTGATACCCACGTTCTGCGGAATTAGGCGAAATATTTGATCAAATCAGTGGTCCAACACATTTCATCCTGAAGATTGTGACTGTTGCGTGGTAAGTGGCTAAAATATGTAATTTATAATGACTGTTTTGGCGTTGAGCATAAGGGGCACTGATTGTGTTAAATATAGTGGCTAAATATGATTATTTTGACGCGATTGTCGTTAACAATTCCTACGATGCGTTTAATAAATAGGTGATAAGTTTTTGTGATTAATGTACATCGTGTAGTTACCCACATATGCATTTCAGTTTCTTCTTGGCCTGTTATTTAATATAATTTTTGGTGTTCCACTCTACGTTTTAGTAAATTGATGCTTGTTGATGACCGTATATCTTGATACTTAATGACAAGGAAGCTGTAGGAACGCCGCAGTTGTTAAAATTCTGTTTTGTCGCCCGGGGTGCATTCGTGTCAGCAATGCAAGCATTTTTTATAGCCAATTCGCACGTCTGGCATTTTTTAATCTTGCGGAAAACCTTGTCGCGGTAGAAATTGTGTTAACTGGGTCGTGAATTTTACATGAACTGCACCCTATTTCTTATAAACCCGAGAGTGAATTGTGTGTGAGAATAGCTAAAGTGCACGTTAGCCTAAGTATAAGTAAATGATTATGATGCCAGATGTTCCCTTGGCGTGACATGACAACCATAGGGAGTAGATTCGGAGTGAGATCTTTCCTCAACAATTTTCCGTCCTTGTTCGCCTGACTGTTTTTGGAGTCTACTTTTCCAAAACTAATTTCTTCGTTTTGTCTGTGATGATGAAGTGCCATTTATGTTCGATGGTCATGTTGGATGAATGATCAAATCGTCACGGATTTAATTCGCCATCATGTGCTCTTAAAATCTAGGTTCTTGAAAAGTGAATTTCAGCTTTTACATTTTTTGTGAATTTGTGATACCAAATGACTTAGAATACTAGGTCTCCTACCTGTGTTGTACCAGCTCGAGTACCTGTCTTAAATTCACGTTGTAATAATAATATATACACGCACAATTCCTTCATTCTCTTCTCACGTACTGCACACACATTTCACACTTCTTCTGTGTTCGCCTGGTGGACCCCTGCTTTTTGCGGACTTAGATTTCCGACCAATTCAAATTTTTCATCAACGCACATTCGTGGGGATCGACGCATCGACTGTGTTAAGTACTGGTGTAAAACGATTCATATGCCATTGTTTCTTTAAAATTGTATCTAGTAAACACATTGAATTACGCGAATGTGCGAACATAAGTCCGTAAAATACCCCTGTTCTAGTTCTCTGAATTTGTTACTGCTAGTTCTCGTGGATCTAATCGTGCGGGTACATATGTGTTGTCTAAACCTACCTTAAGTCATGTACTTAACATTTGTCTATGCGTTTTTTAGCTTACTCTGAGAGGTGAGCACTGAGTAAATACTAGGATTGGGTTCGGGTATGCATCGAAAAGGCGAGGGAAGCAGAGTAGTAGTATTCTGACAGCAATGCACATTATTCACAGCAGAGGTATAGATAGCGCAGATTGCTAGTATATCATTTTATCTCATACATGATAGATGAGTTTTGGTGGAAAATTTTGGAATACATTCCAAAAACAAAAGTAAGGTGGAATATGGTACTTTGATTTCATATTATATAATTTGTTGAATCGTGGCTACTAATGAGTAATAACTAATGGCACAATTACACAATAGTTGGTTGAGATCCTCGACTGTCTTCTTACAAACTTCTTCCTTAAGGGTAGTGCACATTGTCTTCATGACTCATATCATATGGAACGGAATGATCCTAAAAAGCATGTGCAAATAATGGCTCTTCCCTCGAGGGTCTGACAGTGAATGCAGGAAATTGCACTCAAAGCACAGACCACCCCAGGCTCCCTTTCCAACACATCAAAAAATTGCACACTCTCCTGCTTTTATCCTCTGTTTAACGTTCACTCGGCTTGATCTTCTCCCCTAAACTCCACCAAAGTACCTGATTTGCAAAAATTAAATTGGAGTTAAGAATTCTAATTGACTTGCAAGAATTACTTATACTCAGTGTTGCTGGGGTTTAAAATATTTCTACTGAAGTGGTGTGAGAAGACTATTGTCAGATTGAAATTTTCATTTTGAATTAAAAATTTCTGTTGTCTCACATTAGTTGACGTGATGCAAAAACTTCAAGATATTTATTCAAGATTGCATGGAATACTTCTATATACAGGGACGTTACAAGTCAGGGAAATGTCAGGGAATTTGAAACCCTCCAGGGAAAATTATTGAGCTGTCAGGGAAAAATTGGATTAGGGCGAAGGTCATTGAATTGTTCAGTGGCTGACGCACCCCAACTATATGTTCGCTCGTTGTTGCTGGAGTTAATATTTTATCTTCTGATTTTGTCTTCGTTTCATAAATTTGTCAATAAATTTTAGGAGGAAAAGTAACATTGTTTGTTTTCTCAACTCTATTTTGCACTTAAAATTTTAACTGCTCTCTGAACATCACATTGATTAAGGAAAATGTCAGGGAAAATTACAATATTTGTCAGGGATGTGTCAGGGAATTTCTTTTCCAGAATCTTGTAACAACTCTGTTATACTTTTTGCTAATGTTTTCTCTATAGTAAAAATATTTGTAGTAAGTGAGGAATAGTTTGCAGGCAGAACTATAAGCTAGAATGTATGCAGGTATATCTGGGACAGTGAGAGAGGAGAGTGAATTGAGTAGAGGCTGAGGTTATGAGTGGAAGGGGGTCTTGAAGGTAGGTTGGTGGGGGCTGAGTAGTGGCTGACCTTGGGTTAGAATTTCATGAAGCAAGAGCAGTTGCAGGCTGGGAATGAAGATGCATGTGAGGTTAATAGCTACTTATATATTTGTTTACGGATCGGTCTATACACAGGGTGTGTAGGTTTGGGGCCAAATATCATGATTAAAGATTCTTGAAAAATTATGTTTTCTAACATAGAAAAACTTTCAACATGGGAATAAATAAAGAGATCTCATTCTTATAAAACTTTACTTAGGCACCTTCTCTGTGGAAGGTCTGGAGGTGTTCACTTTTGGGTTGAGTAATATTTCATCAAAGTTAATATATGTTCAATCATCATCATGTTTCATCAAAGTTAATGTAATGTAATGTTCTTTTGCTACAAGTGGATGAAATCTTTCGAATCGTGACTTCAGCTAATGCCCTTCCAAGCTATACTCTCCACAACTCTCTTGCAACATCTCTACGTCCACTGTAGTTAACCATTCTGGTTAAATTTTGTTGAAAATCTTTGAAATCAAAACAAGTAATCACACAGTCTTTGTTTGATTTGTGAATCTACATTCTATCCTGCAAGTTACTTCTTGGGTGTGTATTGGTGGGGGTATTAGGGCACCAGCCATGAAGAAGGGAGATAATAGAGAAAAGAAAGTGGCAGAAAGAAAAGATGAAAAGTGGTTAGTGTTATACCACATTAGTATCCATCTCTGTTTTTGTTCTCATTAATGGCGTGTGTGAAATAGAAATTTTTGTCCCTATTGACAATTTTGACCATGGATTCTCTTCTATTGATGCTGCCATCTGCTCAAAGGATGCAGTGTGGAGTTCAGATAATATCCTCTGTGTCACCCATTAACTCTTGGTATTCTGAAATTTTCAAGTAATTATATCCTTACATGTTCCCTCCACTCTGCCACTCCAAATTTAGTCCCTCCACCAGCTGTGTTTTACTGTTTGCTCGAAGCAGTTTTCAATGGAGTTTGCAACTTTCCTTTGTATGTTTTTTTACTTTTTAACCCTTTAGTGCTGAGCATCAGCTATAGCAGTCTGGGATTTCCATACACAAAAGACCGAGCATCAGCTATAGCAGTCAGGTATTTCCATACGCAAAAGAATGGATGTCAGCTAGAGCTGTCACGAAGGGTGGGAAAGTGACCGCTGCTGTAGTATTTGGGAAGGGTAATCTCTCACCCTTCGAGTCCCAACTCAGTGGATGCCAAGACCTTTTCCTAAGCAATTCCGCTTGACCCTTGAGCCCATTAGTGGCCATTCTCTCAGCGTGTGTTTGCTGTCACTGATTATATGCACAATAGTTTTTCTAAATAAATATTTGTTGGGTATTCCAAAATATTAAGCATTGAAATGAATTCCTTGTATTTTATTGAGCGTTAGCAAATTTTAAGTGAAATTCTAGCTCAAATACTAACGGAGTTGTCTTCTGTTTCCTTTGAATCACTAGTTTCCATCATGTCTTCTCTGTTATTCTATCCTAAAGATTTAATAATTTTTAATAACTTGATTTAAACTATTGTACGGATTAAAATTCCTGCTGATGCTGCCGGCTGGATTTAATTTTTAACGCGCAGTAGAAACTCTATGGGTTTAAATACCACATCCAGCATGCATTATAATGCTAGCATGGCCGTAGGACCCCATGCCCCAGCGTGTATTTTAATGCACGCTAGTCCTTTAAAGGTTAATGTAATAATTTGAGGTTTATGGAGCGAGCTTCTACTTATTGGAAATTCATGTTAAAAAATGGGCACAAACATAGTATTTTTTCAGTTTTTATTTTGACAACTTGGAGTGACAGTAAATTTATCTGGTGTAAAATACCTTTTCTCATGTGGCTCCCACAAAAAACTCCAAAGCCTGGATGAAAAAGAAGGATGGGAAATGTGAATTTGCAGTTTCATCTGAGAAAATTTTGTGATCACATTATTTGCGTAGATTAATATCCTAAAATAGTTAATGTTACAACAAGAAATTCTTTCCAAGTTTTTAAATGATTAGGCAAACACGAGGAATTCATTTCAGATACCCATGCTATCAAGTTAGCAAAAAATGATAGTTTTAAAAAACCACTGAGCATGCAATAAATGCCCACAACCACATACTGTGAAAGGGTCTGCTAATGAGTCGGAGGGTTGAGACCAGGTGCCAAGGGAAGGGCTGGGAGTCCCACTGAGAAGGGAGGGGGGAAGCTATGCCGGAGAGGATATTCCTTTCAAAATGCCTCCGTACAGAGCTGAACTGAGGCTCTCATGATGCTCAGGATATTAAAGATATTTTTGTGAAAAGTTCATTGGCACAAAAGGATTAAATGTCATAGCTGGGTCCCAAATGCTTGCAGTGTACTCGATATGTGGCCTAACTAAAGCCAAGTAATATTGCTCTTTTTCTTTTTTATCCAGGGACTTTCCTACAATGTGCTTGTTAAATCCTAGTCTCTCAAAATACAGTGCTTAATACGTGCATTTTCTCTGTTAAACATATTGTTTGTCAGCCCCGGTGGCGACGGGGTAAAGTCCTCGCCTGCTAAACTGAGGGTCATGGGTTCGAGTCCCGCCTGAGTGGATTTTTCACCACTCAGGAAATGGGTGTTTGTGTTCGTCCATTGTTATATGTGTATAAACCCGATGTAAAAGGCCGTTCGTGCTGTTTTCGGGGATGTGGAAATAAATAAATAAATATGAAGTCATAGTGGTTCCCAGAAATTTGGTTTCCTATGATATATTTATTGTTACTCTCCCCACTCAGTGGATATAAGTGACATTGAGGATTTCTTTCACCCGATGGAGTTTAATCGCGATCTGCCGATTACAGTTGGAAGCCTTCCCTTGTTAGACATAGTTATGTAATTGCATTACATTTTGGTATATGTATTTCATTATTTGTGTTTGATAAATTATGTTTATCACAATTTGCAAACTAATATTAAAATTGTATTTTTTCATACCTTGTGTGTACTACGACCCTAAGTTTTTCAGTACTCGGGAACGTAGAGTACTCGGTAACCCTAGGTGTTTGTCAGGATTGATATTTTTAATTTTTATGTCTTGAATCTCACAATACACTAATATAGAATGCTCTTAGTCTTCAACATAGTCTCCTATGTACATATTTTTCGCATGGGCAAGTAAGATACACCATAATTTTGGCTACAGTTAAAAATGAATAACCTTGTACTATCCTTTGATATTAATTAATATTATTATGGGAAAACAGAAGTGATCCATTACCTAGTTCCAAAACAAATATGGAAATGAGGTCTGATGCAGAATTCAACAAAAATTCGACGGAAATATTATTGCTTGTATGTATTGCTGCTATAGATCGTTCCTCCTGTTACTTGTTCACTATATTTCCAGGTCCGATAGAAACTATAAATTAAGAGAGATATTTTGCCGAACGGATAAGTATGGGAATTCATTTTTCCCCCGAACAATAAGTGACTTTAATAAATGCAAGGCGTAATTTCATTAGAGCGTTTCCTTTTTATATTTAAACGGCTGGTGTCCTAACACCCCCCGCCACATGCCTATTGACGCGGCTTACGGGGTGATATGTAGATGTAATGAAGGAATTTCAACAAATAAATTTGTGTTAACATCGGTGATATTTCATGTATCCGGAATACTGTTAACCGGCACCATGTCACCGAAAGTCCATTGCTGGTGGTTAATAAGCTAGATGTGACCATATATGATGCAGGAGGGTTTTTCATGGGTTTCCACGGTCTTATAAGCCATATAATATGGAATAAAAAAGTATGTGGAATGTCAATATAATGGTAACATTGCTCTCGATGCATGGTCTTCTTTTGCCTCACGTATGAGTTGGGGGGATTCAGATATGGAGGTAATGCACAGTGCAGAGGCTGTGCGTCCTGGGGAAATTTTACCTTAATCTTATTTTGTTATTATTTAAATAGTCAAAAGTATTACTCTTGTAACGTCTGACCGGCAGTTTTACATCCAAAAGTTTGGTCTCAAAAAGTTGGACTCTACACAAGTATGCATGGCATTTTAAATATTGTGAACTGTCCTCATGATGTGAATGTTTCTGTTATGCATTATGTAGGATACATATTTTACTTGTTTAGAAAGTCATTTAAGTACTTACAGACTACTGTAAATATGGAAGTTATGTTTATTACTGTTCCGATCATGTTTCATGCATATTTTTCTCGTTATATTAATTTTCCTCATTTACTGTAGAAGTTAAAACTGACAAATATTCTTACTCTGCTTGTTCTTAATTTTTTTGAACGATTTCTGCTTGTAATGGCGCTGCCTAAACATGAAGTGAATATAATTAGTTGTCTCACTATTAACATATATCTGTTTAACTTTATCTACATTTATCAGTTCCCTGGGTATAGTTAAAAGAAAAAAAAGAAAAACATAACAGGTAATAGTTTGGCTGTATTTGAGAGTGTAATGAGTGAAGAAAAATCTCCTTTTCTGTTTCAGTTTTCACATTTTTATACTGAAAAGACTTCATCACTTGAAACCTGATAGCATGCAGCTGCTGTAATGGAGGCCTGTGAAAGTGACAAACAGCTAAGTAAAATGGAGGAGTCCAGTGTACAAGGTGAAGGGGAAACAAAAAACAGTGGGGAAAGCACAGATGTGGTGATGGAAGAAGTTGTTGAAAATGGTGGCGATTCAAGTCAGCCTGCAGACAAGAGTGCTGCAAGTGAAAATCATGAGCCGGAAAATGGTTCAGATGTGAAGATGGTGGATGATGCTGAAAATGGAGGGGAATCAAGTGAGACTGTGGCTGAGAGTGGTGACTCTCCTGAGGATATTGATGACTTCCCTGGCAGCAAATCTGAGCTAGTAGTGTTGGATGAGGTGGGGGAGTCCATGGATGGCAAGGAAGACAATGGTGATTCTACTACTAATTCCAAAGAAGAAGGCTCAGATGCCAATACTTCACCTGCTGTTGCAGGTGGAGACAGTGATGCCAAAGATGACCAAAAAAAGGATGTAGATGACCCGTATGCTTATGTGAAACGGGAAGATTTTACATCAGAAAAATATAAGATTGAAATCAGGGGCCTGCCAAGATATTTTGGATTTGGGGTGAGTTCTGTTGTAAACTTTGCTGTAGAAAGTTGTGGAAAGGTTTAGTAGTTGTTCTCTTCAACATAAGTGGACTCACGAAGTACTCCATGTGATTTAAACAGTAATATGTGATTTTTTAAACTTTTCAGGAGTTAAAGAAGTTCTTGAATGACAAGCTTAAGTTGGCATCCCATAAGATGAAACCAACTAAGAACAGAAACCAGGGGGTGTTTGTTTGCTTTAAGAATGAAGAAGACAGGCAAGCTGCAATTAAGACTGTAAATCGGTCACCTTGGAAGGGGAAACAGCTTAGTGCTGTGGTATGGTATAAATGATTAGCAAAGTGTTCTTTGAAATCGGCTCACATGACTTTGATACTATTTTTTTTGTATTTCTAGGCTGCAAAACCAGCTCCTGATCCACTGGTGAAGAAGAGAAAGCTTGAGAATGAGGCTGCAGCAAATGAGTCTAAAAAGCCCCGCATCAGTGATGACGAGAAATTGAGGAATTCCACTACCCCTTATTGGAACCTCTCCTATGCTGATCAGGTATGTGAGAACTAGTGTAGTCCTATTCTGGTGGAGGGTTATTGGAGAGTAAGGAAACCGGTGAAACTGGAGGGATAGACATTAAAATATTCCGTGCTGTCGGGAGGAAGTATAAGGAATTGAATAATAAACTCAGGCGAGTGACCAATCGGGCAAAAGAAAACTGGTGGAAGGGACAATGTGAGCAAATGGAAAAGATGCAGGAGGAGGGGGAAGTGGGCGCTTTGTACGCCAAGGTGAAAATGTTATCGGGTGGTAAGAGAGGTCAAGCGATACCAAAGGTTAAGGACAAAACGGGAAAGATATTAATCGAACAGGAAGATATCCAAGAAAGGTGGAGAGAATACGTAGAGGAGCTATATGACAGCGAGAATAGACCCCTTAGCCTTGATCTAGAGAACGAAGGAACAATAGATAAAGATAACCTCGGACCAGAGTTACTTGAGTGTGAAATAGAGAGGGCACTAAGAGAGATGAAGGGTAGAAAAGCCGTGGGAACCGATAACCTACCTTCGGAGCTACTGAAGAATCTAGGTAGTAGGGGGAGAAAATCGTTTTTCGAACTTATTCGCAGGATCTACGAGGAAGGAGTATGGCCAGAGGATTTCGTGAAAACAGTATTAATACCTATCCCAAAGAAGAAGAAAGCGTCAGAATGCGAGGAGTATAGAACAATCAGTTTAATTTCGCACGCAGCAAAAGTGTTGCTTAAAATACTAAATAGAAGGTTGGAGAGCAGAGCAAAGTGCTATTTAGGCGATGACCAATTTGGGTTTAGGAAGGGGAGGGGAACCAGAGATGCGATTGCGGTAATGAGGACACTTATAGATAGAAACATAGAGCATAATCAGGATGTTTTCGCTTGTTTTGTAGATTTCGAAAAGGCGTTTGACAGAGTAAACTGGGAGAAACTAATGCAGATACTGGGGAAAATAGGAATAGATTGGCGTGATAGGAGACTCATCCGAAACTTATATATGGGGCAGAGGGCTCATGTAAGGGTAGCGGATGGTGAATCAGGGTGGGCAGTTATAGGTCGCGGGGTGCGGCAAGGGTGCCCGTTGTCGCCTTTACTTTTTAACATCTATGCTGAGGAAATGGTAAGAGAGGCATGGGATGAGCTAGACGTGGGAATGAAAGTAGGAGGCCAGTGGATAAAGTCGGTTAGATTCGCAGACGACCAGGCGTTGGTGAGTCGGTCATCGAAAGGACTGCAGACTTTAGTAGATGCACTGGAAAAGCAGTGTGAGAAATACGGAATGAAGATAAATAATAGGAAAACAAAAGTAATGAGATTCGGTAGGACAAAGAAAGCGAAGCTGGTGATAAGAGTAGGAAGTCACAAACTGGAGCAAGTAGAACAATTTAATTACTTGGGTAGTACGCTAGAAGAAAGAGGACATAGTAGCAAAGACATAAGGAGGAGAATAGCGCTAGCGAAGGAAGCGTTCAATAATAGAAGGGAGCTGATGACGGGGACCTTAAGTAAGGATGTTTTAAAAAAGAGGCTAGTAAAGAGCTTGATATGGAGTGTGGCGTTGTATGGGGCGGAAACGTGGACCTTGAGAAAGGAAGACGAAAATAGGCTGAAGGCTTTTGAGATGTGGGTGTGGAGGAGGATGGAGAAGGTGCGTTGGACGGAAAGGAAGACAAATGAGGAAGTGCTTGACATGGTGGGCGAGGAGAGGAGACTTATAGATGAGATTAGGGGAAGGCAGGGTAGGTGGCTGGAAGGGGTAATGAGGGACGATGGTTTGCTGAAGGTCGTGATAGAGGGAAGGATGTGGGGTAAGCGGGGAAGGGGAAGGAAGAGAATCGGTTTTATGGACGGGATGAAGAAAGGTAGGACTTATGCTGAGATGAAGAAAGAAATACAAGAGGTAGAAAGGGCACAGCACGTGTAAGAGTTCGTTGGATATTCTCTGACTTTCATCACAACCTACCTCTAACCGGTAGATTACTGTAATGAAATGTCGATGGACAGCAAGGAGTCGTCCATTTTTGTTCCAGATAACAGATGGTATTTGGAACTATGCATATCATTTGCACATTCTTTGCACCCCCCTATTTATAAAATCACTGGTTCAGGGTTTGTATGTTACCACTTCAAGGGTTAGTGGAGTATAATGCCTACTCTTATTTATTTGGATATATGTTGTCTATTGCCTTCATGCCCAGAATATTTGTTGGAAAAAAGTAAGAGAAGATTTTTAAATTCTTGGTTAAAAATATCACCACTTGCTCTTATTGTTTATTCATAAATTCATTGCAGTATATCACACCTTTAAACCCTGTAGATAAATTGAAGTATTTTCTGCGTTGACTTCCATCCTCTCCAATGCATCATGCAATTTAGATACTAGATCTTTGTATTGAGAGTCTTTGTATAATCAGGTTTTTTTACCATGCTCTCCACCTGGTCATCCCTTCATAGTTTAGTCTCTTTTGCAGGTTACATCTTGACATTATTTTTGTATTTTATGCTCAGTTTCTTAATCGTTTGTCAGATAATGCATTTAAGGGTTGTGTTCAAATGGCTACTATTTTTTTTGTTCTTCTGCATTTTCCTTAGCTCAAGAAGAAGCATGAGTATGTGATGAAAATTATGTGCAAGCTGGCAGATCAAATTCTGACCGTTAATCCAATGTTGGCTACGTGGATGAAGAGGCAAAAAGCAAAGTATGACGGAATGGCATGCAAATTGCTAGACATAAGAAAATCTCCTGTCTGTGATGGTTACAGAAATAAGTGTGAATTCACCATTGGTAAGTCACTTTCTCTTTAGTGATGCACTAAAAAAAATTGCTGTTGTATTTGCTTCAATTTCATCTTTTATGGGGTTTATGGCATAAGAATCAAATGATTAAAAGGACAATTGGGCACAGAGGTTGGTGCAAGCAGGATTTTGCTTAAATAGTGTGTTAATGGTTACAAAGAATATGTATTCATGGGTGGTAGGCTTCTCTAAAATGGGGCCTGCTGCTGCTTCAGCTCACTATCATTTTCACTGGTGACAATGGGAAGGAATTGGATTGAGTGGAAAATCCAAACAGTAAGTGCAAGGGAGGGGTGCTATCCTCACACACTGATCCTGATACTTATTGTAACCTCTCCGATTGCTTATTATAACACTAGGGGACAAGTCTCTCTCAAGTCTCTTTAGAAAAGAGAATTAATTGGGGGCTATGTCCGGTAGCACCCACTCTCATATACATAAGTATGAATCCGGGCCTGCGGAATCTGCGAATAATGAATGAAATAAAAAAGGGTAATCTGCATCCATCCATAAAATGCTGAGGTTTAATGTTTCCCTAAATATCAAGTCACAATTAACATAGAGTAATATGTATATCATAATGAAAACATATTTAGCTGGCATTTATGCCGAAATTAAACTTCTTCAAAACAGTATTGGAGAGGGAAGGCTGATGTATTCAGACTACCTTGTTTAAAAGACTTGCTTCCAGAGCCATCAGAGTTTGGTGGTGCCACTTAATGGCAAAACACCAGTAGTTATAGGTCATTCAATGTTGTAAGTAGTGTCCAGCTTCAGTTTATAGAAGAAAATCATAAAATGTGATTTATTTGTATGGATCTGATGTGTGAAGGATAGCTATATGTGTTAGTTAATCTTGTAATGGGTGAAGAATAGTAGTGTCGTTAACTGGTAAAATATAGTTTGTGTAGTATCCTAATCCTGTTTAATAAAACTAATAATATTCCTACCAGATAGTTGACCAGGTCATTTTAACAATTATAAAGCTGTTAAAATGGGGATGGCCCTGTGTCATTGGCTATTAGGAGTGCTTCTTATTAAGGTTATTTGTGTCTGTTGAAGCATTTTTCTGTCTGTTTTCAAATTTGAAGTTAGTCACTTGATTTTCCTTCAATCAGTTCTGGAATTTTTTAAGTTGTGATCTAATGAAGAATTAAGCATTCATCATTATCAGGATCATTTTTTCCTGCTGTCATTTTGCAAAAAATGTGGAAAGAAGACAAGTTTCTCATCATGTGGCCTGAACCTAGCTAAATAATATCTCCATAGTGCTGTATTCTGAAGAATGGGGAATGCCTTTTTTAAAGGGATATCGCAGAAGAGGAAGAAGATTTATCTTGGAAGTTTAGGAAAGCTTCTGAATAATAATTCTTTGACTATACATTTTGATGTGATGAGCTGGAGTCATACAAGGCATATTTAATTGCCTGTATGTTTCTGGTGCTGAAGTTATGTTCTTCTTCCTGAAATAAATGGCAATGGTGAGGTTCAATTTTCATCTTGGTTCATTAGATGAACACTTCTATGTGATCAGGCCTAGTTGAAGATGGCAGATAGTGAATGAGAATCATATATTATTTTATTTATATGCGTGAATGTTTTTACGTTCCATATTTTCTTGGCCATGTTGTTCATGCTGCTGAGATTACTAGTCAATTTTGTTTCTATAGTATAGGCACTGCTGTCAATGCTGAAATTGCAAATCACATTGAGCATTTGTAAGATGTGCTTAGAAAATATATATTATTGACCTCTTCCTATAATCCCTGATGACTTCTGTGGATACATTTATCATTAGAAGAGGATCATGTGACCTACTTGTTCAGCCATAATGAATATGAAACATTGGTGGCTAAGGATGTCTATGTTGCCCATGTTGGCAGCAATGCTACTACTGCAACTGCGTCAGTCAAGATGTGGTGGAACAGCATATTAAAGGATGAAATAAGTCAAATATTTACTGTTCTGTGAAACTTTTACCATAACACTTTTCATCATCTTCTGGTGCATAAGGGTGAGAACCTTCCTGAATTTTACTGATGATGATGCAGAAATGTCCAAATGTGCTGTAGTAAAAGTTTCCATGGACAGTAAAAAGGATTTATGTATTTCATTGCTATTATTTTTATTTTTTGGTCCAGCTAAGCATGTGTGTTTGCTTATTGGGAACACAACATAAAATGGGCATTGTTTAGTTGAGCATGTGGCAAATTATTGTTTTTGGTTATTCTTGGGAACTCAAGGTTACTGGGAGCAGCAAAAGAAGTTTTAGTGGACATTGTTCTGAAAATTTTATTCTCAGCCATCACCTGTTCTCCTTTCCAAATTGGAGCCTGGATCTTTCTGCTGTCATTTTGGAGTCCCTTTGAATATTTTATCAAGAAAAACCAAGGCACAATGTTAATTAGGACAATTCTCCTTGTTCCTATTCCTACTGAATTGTACAAGTATAAGTTTCATTCAATAGATGAACTCTGGAGAAGGTTGAAATGAAGGAATGATGGAGCATTTAGCAGAATGAGCACTGTATGGCAGTTGACTATTTAAACCATGGTTGCTTCTTTTACCTTAAATATTTTCTTATGACTTCAAGGGTAGCTAATGCTGTCACTGATCTTCCTACTGTGAGGGCTACCATGGAGAGACTAGGCAAGGCCTGATTCAACGATATCTAGAGAGTTCATTTTCTGCCGTATAAGGCTGCTCATGGTGTGTGCCATTGTGGTGCTCACTACTTTGAATCCACAGCAGCTTTTGGTGCTCATTCAGGGAACATTCTAAGGTTTTAAGAACTACACAATAATTTCATAATTAGATCCAGCTGTATTATTGAATTTCAGGAGGAGGGATTTGGTATATCATTTTCCTCCTCTAAAGTGTGAGATTAATTGACCTTAGCATCACGTTAAATCTTCAATGATGTATGGCACTTAGGATTTTGGTTTTTGACCATAGTTTTGGGTGTATGCTATAACACTCTGCCAAAGTGCCTTGGAGGTCATTAATCTTTGACTGCAGCAGATGTTTTCTGGAGGCAGAATCATTTCTCACTCAGAAATGAACGTGAAAGTCAGAGCTTCATTTGGCCCATAGTGTGATTATTTACGTTTGCATGTGAGTTATCTTTGTTGGCTCTCTGTAGCCTTGCAGAGATATAAGTTGGATGTATTCAGTGGTTTCAGGCTGATCCATAGTCAACCGAAGTAAAAACTATGATGTTTTTTCCAGCAGAATTTATAAAGGTACAACTAGTTTCAATTCATCATCATCAGTATCTGATGGTGACACTGATGCAGTGAAACTAGTCCTTTCTTAATAAATTCCGGTGGAAAATAAATACATTGTTGTAATCTCTTTTGAAAAACTCCATGTTGAAGAGTGTATGGATGAGAATGTGAGTCCACTTAGTTATAAAAATATGATAGTACTTGGAGATAGTATATGGAGGCTACTAGTAGTATTGTGGAATTTACATAGTTTGGTTTCATAAATAATTTGCGTGCATAGTAAAATATTTGGCCATAAAATATTGGATACTATTTGGCATATTGTAAGATAAATATATCTGAGAATGAACTCTGTATTTGATTGTTGGTGCAGCTGATTGCATCAAATACCTTGTCATTCTCTTTTGCCTGTCTTAACTGCAAAAGAAACCTCAATAAATTTTTCTCTTATTATCAGTAGGTCTTCAGATTGTTGAAACTTATTAGTAGAAGTAGATAATATGCTAACATTATGTGATTCTGTCGTCTCTTGGAATGAATTTTAAAGGGAAATAATTTTGAAATTGGTGAAATACTTATTCAGTGTAGAACAGCCATAAATATTTTCCCCTCTAGAATAGATTTGTTAGGTTTTCATTCAGATAGTTTTCATTTCAATAGATTTTTCTCCTTAAATGAATGGTAATTTGATGTGATTAATGAAAAACTCACCTAGTGGTGTTCCTATAACAATTCTTGTTTATACAATATATTTTTGATTAAATCATTTGACTTGTCATTACTATCCTGGCAACTAAATATTTGTGAAACTATCTTTATTATGATCCTTAAGTTTTTTTGTAATGATTTAATAGCTTGTGAAATGTATTCAATTCATAGTATATATCAATAGATATGAATACTTTGAGGTGCATTGTAATCCATTCGAAAATAAGGGATCCAGAATTTTGAAGCTGGCAACAAAGCTGTGGTGATCTTCCAGGAGGCCTACGCTTATTTTTGAAAATTGGTTTTTATTTTGAATTCGTCGCTTCAAAATAGTTGTTTTGTTGAGAAAACAAATACATTTCAGACTGGTTTATGTGCGACTATCCATAGCCGTGCCTAAGGGGTCAAAGTTCAGATGCACTAGAATAAGTGAATTTCGATGCCAGTCACACGTCTTTATAGTAATTTGCTGATTGTAGAGCCCCATATGGACGAAAATTTTAACCATTTTTCCGTATCTTGAAGCCATCATGGAGTAATATTACTCCGCACCGGCCTAGCCTCCGTACGGGCACGACCGGCACCCGTAGGGCGCCGCTCGTGCACAACGATTTTTGATATTTTTTATCGTCAATTCAGCCGAATCGTACGCTCGTTTTCCTTTGCTGAATGTTCTTTTCACTCTGAACAGACACCGAAAAGCTAATAACCTGATAGTTCTGCTATCTTATGAATGTGTTTTGGTGAATTGGTTTGATACAAAACTGCTAACTTAGTCTATAGTGATACGATGCATATTAAATCATTGCTTTGTAATCATTTTGGTATCTCCTGTTATCCTTCCTAACTAATCATTTGAGCCCTGTGGGATGGGGCTAAATTATCAGCAGTCCTCTGTTTCTCTGCCTTGGCATAGTGAATACATAGAATATGAGAATTGCAGTTTCTTCTCTTTTGGCCAAAGAAGTTCAGTGAGATGTTTCCCTTGCAAGCGTGTGGTTGCGTCAAAATTATCTCAAGTGAAACAGTTTGTTTACACAATGGCGTGGATGTGGAGTGGAGCTGTGATTGACCTTGTTGGGAAAGAATCGGTGGAGCTTCAAATATTATCAAAGCTTCCAACAATATGTGAGGTACTGTGTGTGTTCTTTTATTACATGAGAAAAAATCATGACGTCCGGGACGCAGCTAGGATTTCAGTGAAGGAAGTTGTTGATCTGTGGAACAAAACTAAAATTCCCCGTATCCAAGACATTCGGGTTATTGAAAAAATTGAGTCGCTTTATCAGGAATGGAGGAATCTCCATAAGAATACCTCCACTAATAAACCGCTAAGTGCAGCCGCGATGGTTAAGAAAGAAATGTTTCAGAGTAAGCTAGACTCTATGTTTGAGCAAAAATGATGCAATGGAACAGCTGGAAAAGAAGGTAAATGATACAACTAAAGATGCAAAAAAAGGCTTGGAAGGAAGAAATACTTTTCTTGTGTGATCAACGCGGACTGAGGTTAGGAGCTATCGGGGGTTTAGATTTAAAGATGAAGAAGGATGATCAGAGGAGGGCTGTGAGGAAAGGTTGATGAGAAACTCACTGAATAAGATAAAACGCAAGTTCTCAATAATGAAGGTTCAGAGGACCCGCTGAAGAAGAGACAGGTACAGTTGAGAGATGTTCCCAATATGACACTTGGTGACTTAGCCACAACAAGCTCCGTCAGATTTTTCCAAATATGTACTAGGAATTTGTCAAGAGTTTTTAGAGTACCCTGTGACTGAATGGGCTGAAAGAGAGGATTACAAAATGGGAAAGCAAATTGCTACTTACCTTAGAGTGGTTAATGATCATGCGGAGCGAGGCGTAAAACTTATGTCCGATTTCAACAGAACAATAACACAAAAAGAGGACGCCTTTCAAGACTTGCTCATATCCGTTGATTCCTACCGGAAGTCCCTACCTGACATCAAAAAGTCAACATTAATTCATAAGTATGACACACCATCTACATCAAGAGACCGGAACTGAATTGTGTACTTACTCGTTGTATCTTCAAATATGTTAATTAAACACATCCAGGTAGTCAGATAATCTTGACCATTTATTTACCCTCAGAAGTGCACTAGGAAGTACAAAGAGAAAGAAGGGGTGGGGACAGAGCGGGGAGCGCTCAGAGCTCGGCACGGATGCCAGCGTAGTGACGACCGTCAGCCAAGCGCCCGTACGCCGGCTAGGCCGGTGCGGAGTAATATTATTCCATGATGGCTTCAAGATACGGAAAAATGGTTAAGATTTTCGTCCATATGGGGCTCTACAATCAGCAAATTACTATAAAGACATGTGTCTGGCATCGAAATCTGCTTATTCTAGTGCACCTGCACTTTGACCCCTTAGGCACGGCAAAATTGACATTATAAAAAAAGGCATTATGGATCCTGTGTGGTGCAGGCCCTAGAGAGACATGTCGCCCCCTATTCAAACAAATGCATATATTGACAATCTATGGCCAGTATATACTCCAAACTTTATTGCATATTAAACAGAACATTCATACGTACTCTACCAGGTCTCAGATTCATGCACATGACACCTGATCAAAAAATAATTTAGAAACTGACCATTGTAGGCTAGTAAAGACCTACAATAATTCTGATAACTTGGTTATCAAATTTTTCAACAGGCTTCCATTTAATGCAAATTCAGTCACAAATGAAAGGTTTAAGTCTGTAATTTATGTATGGCTCTGTAATAACCCATTGTATTCCATTCAGGAATACTTTGACCTAGACTTTAATAATATTGTGTTGTGATTTCTTATTATTAAATGTGTATGTACATGATATATTATTTTAGCTATTCTGACGACATTCTCATGTATTTTCTTAACATGGCATGAATGAATAAAGATATTATTACATATTATTATTATGGGTAGTCGCACATCAACCAGCCTGAAATGTATTTGTTTTCTCACCAAAACAACTATTTTGAAGGGACGAATTCAAAATAAAAACCAATTTTCAAAAATAAGCGTAGGCCTAATGCTCCAGCTGTACTATGTGGCTGGTTATTGGAGTCAGTTATCAGCCCTTAGTTGCCTGTCTTCTCAAGCTCTGCATTGGCCGAGTTTACTTGTATCGGTAGGTGAACTTCTGGTTAAGGGAGTGAGCTCGGGGGAAGTTTACTGATGAATAGTTCACCTTGTTTTTTTATGCTAGGTGATTTTGGAGTAGTTTTCCAGTGAGTAGGAATGGGTACAATGAGAGGTCTTACTCTGAAAGAGACCCTGTAGAAGTTGAACCCTGCATTGGTGAACATTCTTTGTTTCCTCTGTGCATTTTATTCATCCTTACCTTTTTTAGTAAGCCAAATGAGTAACATGAGTAAGGAGTGCATGGAAAATTACAGCATTGATTTTCATCACAAGGATTATGTCAGTAACTTCCTAGTCGTATTTTGATGCAGTCGTGTGTGCATTTGTGGAAGTTGACTGTCATTTCTGGTCCTCAGGCTGTGGCAAAGGTTTATGGCTGTTGGAAGATGAGCCTGTAGCATGCCTTAGGTCTAATGAAAATACCTAAGTGTTGACTTTTCCCAGCCTTGGAACCTTCTGCCTCAAGCCAAAGAATGGCCCCTAATCGGGCATTCATTGACATCTGAGCCAACTAATTGTTGTTGAGGGATCTCTCCGCTGACAATCTCGCGGTTGAGGCCTTTATTAATCAGTGCCATGTGCACCGTGATCGGTTGGTAAGCCATGCCTTATCAGTGTGTGCTCCAGTGGGGGTGCTCACCCAGTCTTTGTGGTGACCCTGGTAGGCATATCTTACTGCCGCATTTGACTTTTAAGCATTCCTCCAATGCTGACAGCAGTGGCGCATGCCCCGAGCTGGCAGAGGGCGCTTTCCTGTGAAGGTGGATGTGGCAGATTTTTGCTTCGCATTCGCCTCCACTGTCAATGTCTCACTCGCCCATCAGGTATTAACGAGGAGACAAAGCAGCGGATGGTTGGATTTCGCCTGGGTAGCTACGTGCAGGGCCATGTTGGTGTTGGGCCGATCGACTCCTTGAAGCACATTCCTCAAAGAATGAAGGATACTGTCAAGGTACGATTATTTTATTAGCTCTTCGATATCATCCACAGGTGGGCTCGATACCCTTTGGAACATGTAGCTCTTTGTGTGTGGTGTGTGTCATTAAGTGTGGGAAAGAGAGAGAAAATAATAATTGTATGAACTTATACAGGTGTTGGTTGGCAAGTCAGTAGATGGATGCTTGATCTAATACAACGGAGGACTTTGCTGTCCTCACTTAGTCTCTATCCCGAATTCTATGAGTACATACATTTTTAACACTATGCTTCACATTATGCTTTCATAATATTGTGCGGTCTTAAAAATTGTAGGGTAGTGCTTATTTGCTTCAATTGTTTAAATTATAACCTCATAACCGTATAAGTTGATTATTTACAGTTTGTGGTCGTGCAACTATTTTTATTTCTGGGGTATTGCACCTTTAATTGTAATTTGTTTTTCTTTAGATGTGAGGATGAAGAAAGCTGATTAGAATTATATATTAGGTTAAACATTTTTTGTAAGTACATATATGTATTGGTTTTTAACTTTTTCTGTGACAATGTATGGTGAAATAATTACTGAAAACTTCAGCTGTAATTAATCATTATCAATCTATGTCTGTGTAATCTCTGGTCAATTGAGTATTCTACCTCATTATTTAGCCTATTTAGTTAAGTAAATTCATTTGGCAAATAGTACATTCAATGAAAATAAGTGTGAAAAATTTTGAGTTGGAGGAATTGTTTTATGAAGAGGAATACCGTGTCTACATAGAAGATTCATCTTCAATGAAAGATATCAAATCCCTGAAAGAGTGAAGGGGTAGCTGATGAGTAGAGGTATGTTTATGGTGTAGGAATCCTCTGTATATCTTAAGTATTTAATGGTTTCATGCATCATGGAATATGAAGTTCACAGTAAAATTCCGTGTTTAAGAGAATGTGTTACATATATACTTTCACTGCCAACAAATTCCAGGTAGTGTGTGCGTAGATGGCCAAGTCTGTTGTTTTTAAATTTTTTAAATCGTTATATTTTTTCTACTTGGAATTCAAATATTTCAAAGATAGGGTTCATTAAGCCATGTAATGGTGGAAAATATGAATTAGAGAGATAGAAATTTGAAGGTACATATTAAAATTATCAAATTGACATTATATGCTTCAAAATGTAAGCTGATTTATCAGCTGGTGGCAGTTAATGCACATTTTTTGAAGGCCAATAGAATGGCCTGCTGACAATGAAACTGTTTGATATCCAAAGCAGTAATAGTGTGTCCCTGAAAACGTATGGTCATTCTGCTATAGTTCTGACAAATGTCAGTGAGACTGACTGAGTCATGACTAATTTGGAACTGTCATTTTTACAAATGCTGGATTTCTAGGTTAAGGTTCCTGGAAAATATATTTTACATGTTATTTTGAAGGATGAATTTGAAGTCTCTACTTTTTTAAATTATATTTTATGTATCCTTTTCAATGAAAAGTGAAATCCTTTCAGGAGTCCTAAAAATTAGGAAAACCATTAATGTGTATGTAAATCTGTCAGGGAGACAGTGCTGAAGAAATTTTAAGGTATTTTTTATCTCTTTCAAGTGTAAAACTGCCACAATAAATTTAGTATTACATACTCATGTTGGTAGGGTATGATAGCTAAAGTCTGAGTGAAATCCAACGTTTAGCTAATGTATAGCTAACTTTTTGATGTTAAATGTTAGATCTTTTAAAAATGAGTTTGTTTTGACAACAAATGCCAAAATTTAATTTTAAATATGTTATTAAAAATGAATTGATAATCAGCACTTCAATGTCTTTCTACTGGTGTATTTATCCCTGAGTTATATGATATTGAAAATTCAGATTTTTAAGGTCACATTGTTAATAATGGCTGTAATGCAGAGTTTATTTGATTTTTGATTGTGCTTCAAATGCATGAGAGGTGATGATGGAAAATAAGCTAAAAGAAAAGCTATGGCTTGCATTCACAATTTAGAAAGAAAGTGACCCAATAATTTTGGTTGTTATTTGAGTGCCAAATAGCATTTAACTTAAAGAATCATTTGCAATCTTAGCATACAGTGTAAGGGTTAAAACTATTTCAATTCATATATCTCTCTGAAATCAATTTTTTCATTTAAGAAAGTAAAATATTCATCAGGGAGTGGTTTCCACATCTATAAAAACAAACTGCTTTGTTCCAACTTCATTCATGTACCACCATGGATTTAATGAATTCTTCATTTTTTGAACCACCATGAATGAAATTGAACCACCGTGAATTCCTCATGAGAAGTAATTTTCATTCCTTTGCATTTAAATCTCTAATTACATCATCATTGTGTTTTAGAAAACTAATACGTTTATGTACATTGGAAATAGTATGAGACCCTGCTAATCAATCTGGACCGTTGTTGGACTGCACAGTTGTGGTTTTTCACCAGGAGGCATAAAATATTGATATTTACATGAGAAGGGAAATGCAAACTTGTTATTTTGCTAACTCAGCCTGCAACTTGTCTTTACCTCCCCTAATCTCTCTCTCACTACCCCTTTCTTAATGCATGTATGTATTCATAATTCACTCTGTCATGTCATTTCAGTAAGTCCTCAACTTACGCTGATCCGAGTTACACTTGTCCGGAGATACGCAGATGTTTGGTTAGGCTGGTTACATGCTTGCATTTTCTCCACATTTCTGTTGCCGTGACAGATACACTGTATGACGACCCATGACCCATTGTCAAGCACGCTAGAGTTGATGCCAAACTACGGGTGTTTGGAACGCCCACTCTATTACCATGGCGTGATAAGCAGCGACACGTACGCTAGTCCTCGGTATGTGGCGTGTGCATCGGCTATTTATCATGTCGTGCCATGAACACGTCATCCAGCACTTTAAAATCTGTGGCTGGTTGCAAGCCTGGCTGGCTCCATAAGAATGTGTGTTTGACCTTTTACTAGCTGTCGTCGCATATCTGTAGCAGCTACAAAAACATGAAGAAAACGCGAGCCTGTCACCGGCCTTACACGGCATCAACATCTTTTTTCGGCCTTATAGTTTGAGCTTCCCACATAAGTCGACGCGTAGTTAATTATCTACTCCATAGATGACTCCTGTTGTCCATCACAGCATAAAAAGAACATGTTTGAGATTGTTTTCTCATAAAATAATTAAATCGTCTAGTGTGTTTGCTTTGAATGTGAACCCTCATAATGACTGAGAAACGTAAGAGTGGTGAGATTTCTATAAGTGGCAAAAAGAAAAGGCAGGCTATGAGTTGGGAAACTAAACTGGAAATTATTAAGAGATATGACAAAGGTGAAAAGTTTGTTAAATTGCACAGCACGTGGGATAATGGAATGAATGAGTCAACAGTTAGAACAATTGTACTAGATAGATGTCAAATTAAAGAGCATAGACGTATTTATTAAGAACTTTTCCAATTATGAACAATTTCCAATTATTATTTTTCCATTCACATGAGTAAGATAATTTTCGCTAATTTTCAATTTATTCATATTTTGTGTGATTTTACTTATATTAGTTTCAAATATACAGTGTGTCTTCGTTTAACGTTGTCCAGTTTAACGTCGTTTCGCGATAACGTTGTCCAACAATTAAAACCCTTAATCGCTCAACGTTGTCAGTGTTTCACGGTAACATTGTTTAAATTTTGCGCAACCAAAAAAAATGAACAACGAATAGGACTTTGGCACATCTGATGCGTAATTTCCATTTGGCGGAAAAGTTTGGCGTTAACTCCCCATAGCATGTGTAAAAGGTTCACTTGAGCGAATAATTATTGCGTTATTTGTTTCATAACTGTTATATTTGCTTATTATTTACTACGCTGTTATTGGGGGGCAATGCATCGGGTGAGATAAAACTCAAACCAATGTTAGTGTACCATCTTGAATGGCATGGTATTAATAATGCCATGTCTGAATGGTAGATCCAGGGGCAGATATCTACGGGGAAAATACCTGAAAATCCCATGCCGCCATAAGGTAGAATTGGTGGTAGAAAAAGTTGATTCACTGCTGTTTGAGGTTAATCGAAAACATGTTTTTCGTGTTGAATCTTTGAATTATTGTGTAAGAGGAAGTTTTCTAAACCCTCCATGATGCAGTAAATCGTCGAGGGTGATACTGTTCCTAAAATATTGTTACGAAATAACAGAAATTTTGAACACAGCACCGAGCTTCCTTACTTCACTCACTTTTTTAATTGATTTCCTACGTCTTAGCGATCGCAGCGAGCGAAATTTTTGCACAAAAATTTCTATTTACTCAGAAGGAAACCGGTGCTAACAGCACTAAATATCAGAAATATAGGAGGGAAACCTGGTGCTTATTGTTTCAAAAATGCCTTTTCAGTTTGTTTAATCTAAGATATGAAGCTCTGACTAGTGGTGCCATCTGTCCCACTGCCCGCGCAATTAAAATGCGCTGTAAATCGGCGGAAGATGACGCGAAGCAGTCCATAAAAACACATCAATTTTTAAGGAAATTTTTGTGCATTAATCCATTGATAATGCCTTTCAACCAGGTCCCCTCTATTTTTAAATATCAACAGTAAGTTCCTATCATCTGTAGTTTTCGTGCCGCCAAGATAGAGAATAATTCCAAAATTTCTTTTGTGAGTGAAAATATCAAAGTTTCACCATTAAAATGTTTTAGAAAATTAGTTTGAAAGCTTCATTCAATAATGCCACATAGACAACCTTTTATCGCTGTACTGTGCGGAAATTGTTATTGGTATGAAATTAAGAATTGTTAAGTTTGGAACCCAATTTAATTTTTTACACTGTTTCTTATGGAAAATACTACATCGTTTAACGTTGTTTCACTTAACGCCTACTTTTTCAAGGAACGAGTTAACAATGTTAAACGAGGACATACTGTACAGTGAAATAAAGATTGGATTTGTGTTACTCTCGGAATTGTCGTATTATGTTAGCTTAGCTCAAAAGATGGCATTTTCTGTAATCGTCGTGGATTGCCACCAATCCAGTAAAAAATGGCACCGCTAATGGTTCAAAAATGGATAGATAAATTGTGTTTCGACTTACATGGATTTCTACGTACAATTTATTGCGACGAAATAACCACGAAGTCGAGGACTTACTGTATCAAATCAGAACTAATTATTGTCTCAGGTTTTCTTCATAGAATGTGCATTTATTTGCAGAAAACTAAGATTACGTTAATGCCTTGAAAGCTTGACTTCCAGATGATTTAGTAAAAAAATTTCTGCTGGACTTCATGGACAAAGATCAGGAATCTATATTTCTTTTGCCACGGGGGGAATGAAATTCCAAGGATTAGTAGTCCTATATTGGTAGAGTCATTTCAGTCTATGCATACGTAATGTTTGTATAACAGCAGTTAATAATGCTCTTTATGAGGAATTCATGGTAGATTTCCAAATTATTTTTGGTGAGTGCATCTTTATTGGCATAACCTGAAAACATTTTTAAGTTTATAGGGTTTTTATTTAAATTTTCCCTCATGGCAGTTGTTTTTGGTGCTGTCATCTACCTGTCTTGTGGTTATTAAACTAGCATTAATTTTTTCAGTGGTCAAAAATGTTGATCGATCTTCTAGTAATATTAGGTTTTAGTGTCATCCTTAATTTAATAAATGACTATTTAACCCCTTCATGTGAGTGCTTCGAAATCAGGAGGCTAGGATTTTTTCTTGAAAATTATATGTAGTTTCTGGCTTGAAATCTTGTTGGATTTGTCTCTTTCCTTTCCTGCTGGTTTTATATGGTGATTTTACAATGCTCAAGTTAGATAATTTATTTTTCTAGATGACATTTATTTATTGTTTACTTCATGGGCATGGGTGTAGAGAAGGACAATAAACTCTTAGAAAGGTTTCTTAGACCAATGAAGCTCAATTTACTTCCCGAGAGTTTATTTTGTTATTTATTATTAATGATGTAAATAATTCAAGTCTGAATGTGCTTCTAAATTGCTACATACAGTCAACTCTCGATTATCAGTGCTAATGGATGCACTACGAGGCATGGATAATTGAAAAACATGGGTGTAGAGAAGGACAATAAACTCTTAGAAAGGTTTCTTAGACCAATGAAGCTCAATTTACTTCCCAAGAGTTTATTTTGTTATTTATTATTAATTATGTAAATAATTCAAGTCTGAATGTGCTTCTAAATTGCTACATACAGTCAACTCTCGATTATCGGTGCTAATGGATGCACTACGAGGCATGGATAATTGAAAAACATGGGTAACCGAAAAACATGGTCGTGATATCGACATTTCACTGCATAGGATGGAAACTATTTCACATGACAGACTGCAGCGGTTACCGCAAGACAAATGATGAAATACTAAATATTACTATTATTTCGAAAGATAATAATATCATAAACATTTATAAATGTAGCTTCTAATGCTTGAAACACAACATAATGGGTACTTAACTTGACCACGTATATAATAAAAAATTGACATCTTGCTTATTTTCAGTAAATGTATGACATCGAAGTGATTATATAATACAAAACATAATGTTGTGAACCTCTGAAAATATATGCGACATAATAATTATAGATTCAACATTAGTAGGATTAAAAATATTTCGCTTTATAATTGACTGCAGGTGTTACGCCAAGAAAGCAAGTGAATAAAGAAATGATTATTTTCAAGTTGGTTTATTTAGAATATCATGAAATCTTCAACATTCATCAATAAATATTTTCTAATCTAATAAATAGTTTATAATGCTTGAAACGAAAGATAATGGGTGCTTAACTTGACCATATGGATAATATAAAAACAATTGCATCTCTTGCATATTTGAAGTAAATGTAAAAATCATTATCAGAATAGAGCACATTCTTTTATTGTGAATCTTGGAAATAACAAGTTATTTTTTGCTGTTTACTTGATTTCTTCATGTTTTATTTTACATATTGCAGTTCTTATTTTTCTGGCTGTGATTACGTCACATTAATCGAAATCATTTTGTCTCATGTAATCCAGCAAAGTTTCAACACTCGCCAGAGCTTCTGTGCAGGTGCCAACTCTTCTTCCTTTTTGTATTATGTGAACTCCATGGGAAAAGCATCAGCGGCTGAAACATTGCCAGTCAATCTCTCTCCCTGAATAGCAATTTCATGAATTCCATGTTGCTGCTTGAATCTCGTCAACCACCCAGAAGAAGCTTTAAAATCCCCTTCTATCCCTAGAGACTTATGAAAAAGTTTAGCCTGCTGTGCACACATGGGGCCTGAGACGGGTATACCACTTGACCATTTTTGATTGAACCAAAGAATCATGGCGGAGTGTAAATCTTAAAAGGTTGATTGTTTCATAGTCTGATTTGAGGGTCCCAAACCACTGTCCGAGGTTGCAGCAAACTTCTTCAGCTTACTTATATTCTTAATTATATCCTGGACTGTTTGTAATCCAACATCATATATTTTTGCCAGTTTAAGCGGAGTCTCTCCTTTTTCATTTCTTGCAATCAATTCTAGTTTTTTATTGATGGAAGGAAAATTTTCTTCCGTTTTTCTGCCATTTGCATCAGCTTTGTCATAATGCGGCACTACGGTAACAAATGTAACTTTGAAGTTATTGAGATTGCCACACAAATGAAATGGCACAATCGTGTAAAAACAAATGACTGTTCAACGGCGAATCATGACCAGGGAGCACTGATACTGTTTCGTATTTATTAATTAGGACCGAAAAGTAAGAACATACGAAACAATAAGTAGTTATTTTTAAGTATGGTATAAGTTTGTTTGTTTGCAAGTATTTTATTTGAAATTATTTCCATTGTATATTTAGGTACTATTCTGTTCGTTTTAGGAATATAGAATATTCAGTGGCAAAGGATATTGGGAAAGAACGGATAAAATAATTTCAGAAGCAGATGTGGTCGAGTTTTCATTATTCTTTAATATAGCAAACAATTTTTACATAATATTGTAATTAAATTAAAAAGTTAACCTAAAAAGAGACATTTACAAACTTGCAATTCTTTTATGATACATCAAAATTTCAAAGAATTTTATTTAATTTTACCATTGGAATATTTTTCAAACTTTTAAGTGTAGGGATGAGAAAATAGTACGGATAATCCGCAAACCGGATAATCGGAAGCCGGACAATCGAGAGTTGACTGTAGTTTAATACTTAAAGAAAGCTTTTGAGTTTCATGAAAGCATCATCAAGAATCAAATCCTTTTTTGAATCAAGCATTAGTAATCAATCAATCAAGCATATATTGTATCAGTCCTTATGCCAGAGGAGCACCGTATTTGGCTGTTTCATTGCTCTGTATCAATTTGGTGTTGTATGTGGGCCATAATTAATACATTGTAGTCGTTGTCCCATTAACACATTCAGCGCGGAGCACGTCTATTGACGTGGTCCCATCTATGCTGAACGGCGGGACCACGTCAATAGACGTGGTCCTTGAACTTAAGGCCATTTAAAAAATGGGTTCCGATTCTAGTGTCTCCCTTAAATTCGCAACCCGCATTGAATGTGTTAAGTGAATGTTTGAAAATAGCTGTGGCCATTGATGATCTTACATTTTTGATCCTGGAATTTCCATTTGTTGAGACACTGTAAATATCCGTTTGTTAAATGTTATGTATATGTATTGATTCAGTGTATACTTTCAATTTTGAATGTTGAAGGTTTTTATGAAAGATCAAACCTTATAGATTAAAGTGTTTTTATTGAGCGTTGTACATGATTAGCCTAATTTTTTCTCTCATTTAAAGTCTCACACTTCCTAGGCACTCAACAACAGTTCTGATAAAAATTATGCAGAATGTATGTGCTAAAAGATACTTAGATAAGTATCTGTTAAGAAGCTAAATTCACTGTTAAAATACTTCGATAAGTATCTATTCAGACACTAAGTTTACTGTATCAGTGGTCTGTGATTTCTCTGGAGTATTATTTAACTTCCAACGTCAATCAACCTGTTAACTATATTTCCTCATCTTCTTATGATGGAGGAGGTTGATATTGACATGCATTAGCCTCTTGGGAACCAGAATTCATGCAGCATATGCCTAATGCCAAATCTGTCCATTGCAAGGATGTATGCTTCAGCTTGTTTTTATTATTTAATTTAAATTGTTATTAATATGTATGAGCCTAGAAGGTTAATAAGAACCTCAGCTCTGGATAGTGGTGGGTTGTCAAGGTTGTGTTGGTAATGATAATTAGAGGGAGGCTGTAAATAGTTTTTTTTTTGCAATTGAAGAGTGCAATATGTATCACTGACCACAAACTGCAGCAACCTGCATCTTGTTCAATGTTTTTAGCTCCACGGGATTGTATAAAAATATAAAAATGGTAACTTTATATGGTCTTAGTGTAAGATTTTTAGGCTTAAAATTAGGATTTTGTGCATCAAAAAGGTAGTGAAATGTCATTTCTTCTTTTTCCTCACATGGCACAGTGTGTTGGAATCATTCATCATGAACTGCAGAATCTTGCATCTAGATCTATGTTTTGAGCTTTTTCCCTTGTTCTAGTACATTTTTTTGCCATAAATTTTGCAAAAGTGTAAATTTAGACTTGAATGTTGTAATCATTGATTTGCATCCTTTAACCAATGGCTCTCAATGCTTCCGTTTTTATCATTTAGGTTTTTGAAAAGTTCATAAAGGAATCTCCTCGAGAGCCATTCAATCCTGAAACTCATGCTGGCCACTGGAGGCAGCTCACCCTCCGTCTCACAACACTGGATGAGCTTATGGTTGTTGTGTTGGTGAATTCGAAGGGTGCAACACCTGAAGAATTAGACGTGTCCAAGGAAGAAGTGAAGGACTTTTTTGAGAAAGGTGATGGGAAGGATTTGAAAGTTGACTCTCTTTACTTCCAAGCATTTGGGAAGAGGTAAGTCTTTGCAGTACTTTCTATTTTGTTTTTGCATCTGTTAAGTCACAATTGATTTTTTTAAACTAGGAAAAATATCTGTTTAGTCATTGAAAGTTTCATAGACAAATTCCATATGGGGTGTCCCAGAAACATTTTTCTTGATTAGGACCTCGAAAAAATCTCATGGAGCTATTAAGTAACTTTGGTGAAATTTTCTTTATACCTACATATTTGAAACTGTAAAAAATTTTTATGGGAGAATTCAATCTTTTTTATTTTAGCTTTGTTAATTTCAGTATGATAGTGGAAAAAAGGCTTTAAACAATACAAGAATGCCATATTACCATAAATGCCATATTACCATAATACCAGAAATTACCATATGCAACATAATTTTGCATAAATGGGAAAAGGTCATCATGTTAGCCCTTTGTCTACTCCTGCATCCATTTGGTCATAATTTTGAATGATCTTTCTTTTTATGCTTTCAGAGAGGCTGGAAAAGAGCCACCCAAAATGGAACATTTATTGGGGTCAAAGTATATTACGGAGTCTATCTTGGGCCTTAAATTTCGTATTTCTCCTGAGGCATTCTTTCAAGTCAATACTCCTGGGGCAGGCATTCTTTATTCTACTGTTGGAGAAGTAATTGAACTTAGTCCTTCAACGACCATTGTAGATGTCTGCTGTGGCACTGGCACAATAGGACTTTCCTTGGCTAAGGTAGGGCTTTTAAAAATATCTTATAACCTTAAAATGCCTAGCGTGCCCGAAAAGTCCCTTTAAATGTTTTCCCTGTATGCCTTGAGTGCCCAAAACATCCCAGCTCTGGGTATGCATCCTTTTAAATTCTGCAGCTAGGCAAAAAACCAGGTTTTAAATCCGGCAGATAAAGGTTAACCTTCTTATTGGTTGGAGAATTTGTTAGATGAGCTGGTTGTCTCCCTCTTTGGAACATGCCAAATTTGACGATTGCTAAGAAAATATGATAAATCATATGACTATGAGTCCGTGGGTTATGCCTAGATAGCTATTTTGAGTCTTAGCAATTGCTGAGCACTCCTACTGTTGGTGGAGTGTGATTTCAACATCTGCTTTGGACAATCAACAACTCTTTGTATATTTAATACCCTTAGCGTGAAGATTCTTTTCAAGTGGAGGTAATTTCTATTTTTGTCCAGTACTCTTTTATGTAAAATAATGGTTGAAGGATGAAGCTGTGCACATCTGAATGAATTACATTATGGCTATGTTGTACACTCCTTAAACATCAAAAGAAAGTTCAACATGCAGCCACGGTCTTCCCCAAGTGCGTGTGATAAGATTCAGGCCATTGCCAGTTCATTTTACAGATAAAAAGATTTAAAGTGGTATTTGAATGGAAATATGCTGTCTGACCCATAGGAAATATGTATATGTGAAACTTAATTATCATCAGATGACACAGTTTCATTTGAATATTGAAATGCTGGCCTGTGCTCAGACACACAGATGTGCCAACTCTCCCGGTTTAGGCGGAGACTCTATTTTTCATCCTTCCTCCACGTCTTTTCTCGATGTATCGATAGATGACCAAGGCTGATCGTTAGTAGTTCCAATATGGAGGGCAGTACCGCTCAGGCCATGGTCTTTGTTCTTAGTGGCCCTAAGTTCTTTTTCTGTGATTGTGGAGGTGTTGTTTTTCAATTGTTCACATACAAATGTTGATGATGTACTGTATAGCGTAACATAGTTGTTCTTTTATAATGCCTTAACTATTTCTTTAAGAAAATGTCAAAGAAATATGATGCAGTGTTTAAAAGCATTTATAAAGAAGAGTATCCATGTTTGCGGGAGTCTAGGAGGGGTCCAAAATTCACGTTTAGTACTCTGTGTGTCATTTTTCAGTGGCACATGGAGGGAAATGCAACATCGTCATACACGTAAAACCAAGAAACATAAAGTAAATGTTCAGTGCATTGTACGGAACCAGAAACTTAACTTTTCATGTGAATGTCAAGACGTAAATCATGTGACAAGTACCAAGGTTTTATTTAAGTCTTTTATTGAAGAACATAACCTTCCTATAAATTGTGCAGACCATGCTGGGCCTTTGTTTCACAAAATGTTACCCGATTCCAAAATTGTAAAGCGATATGGGTGTGCCAGAATGAAAACAACGGCTATCATTAGAGAAATGTGCTTGGAAGATAGGGAAAAAATTGTATTTCATTTGCAGTAGAATACATTTTCTATGGCTACTGATGGCCGCAATAAAGGTGTCTTCAAGTTATATCCAATTGTTAAGTTTTTCAGGCCTGAACTCTGTGAAATTCAGAGTTTTTACTGTCTGTACCTAGTTTAGAAGGGGATGCTACTGGTCTTAACATAGCCAATCTTTTGCTGTCAACTTAACAGGAATTCCACATCCCATTACAAAACTGCCTAGCTCTTACAAGGAGACATTGCGTGACTGAAGTACTGGATCCAAATGACGCAATTATTTTCTGAAACTATAGAGAGAATGCAGGAAAAGTGTCACGGCTTTCTTCCATTTGGACCCGGGTTCATGAGAAAAATGTAACTAAAGAATTTCCCTCCGTATAAATCCTTTGCAGTGCGCTACCTTATCAACAGAAGCCGTGGCCGAGCGGTCAGAGGCGCTGGTCCAATTATCCCCGTAATGTAGCGCAGGTTCGAATCTCAGACCAGTCGACATTTTTTTTGTTTTGAATATTTTACGGAGTCACTGTACATTGCCCAATCCCAAACATTTATGGCAGTAACAACAATATTTTTTTAATTTTCAGCCTATTTTCTGGATTTTCAAACAACCCCCTTGGGAGACTTTCGAAGCTAATTTCGGGAATTTTTTTCGGCTGAAAAGAGGCTACACATGCTGACAGACGTAATATGTTTAGATTTGAAAATACAAGGATACTTCCGTGAATGGGATGGGCTTTGAATGTTCATGGCTCTTTCTCAAGGTGGTAAACCATGAAAGGATTATTACTTTTTAATATATAGCGATGCATGCACTTAAAATTTCCCAGGAACTACGTTCGAATAATGACTTTTGTGACTCAATTTTTCGTTCAATAGTGAACATGATACAAGTAGAAAAGAGATCGTAACTGTTTCTGAGGTTATGTATAACTGTTTCTGAGGTTATGTAAAAAATATTTGCTATGACCTTTTTGTGGAGCAACATATTATATTATAGGGAAACCTGTATCGTGAGGGAGAGTAAGATATATAATTTCAACACAAAAAATATCACGCAATGATAACACTATTTTTTTTCCCATCTCATGTTTATTTCAATTGAAGGAATTTAACTTTTCATTCATGGCGTGGAATTGCTTACTTTCGGATGATATTCATCGTAAAAGCATTTAAAGCAAAGAATAATTCTGCACCAAACCAATTTGTTTTCTGTCGCCAGAACATTTGCATCTGCTTGAAGGCAGATCCAGTCTACAAACTCCAGAACATTTATTTATATATTCTCATATTTTCTCGGATTTTAAAAAGTTGGAGAGAGCCTTAATTCTTTTACTGTGGGCAAAACACAGGTACACATGCAACTCCTGGAAATGCATTCTTCTACTATTGAGCCGCTCTTCATATCTGTTCCCTCAGCCCGTACACATCTTAATGATCTTGTTAACCCAAACCAGAAGTGTGAATAATGACAATAGTCATTATTCAAACGCAGTTCCTGGGAAATTTGAAGTGCATGCATCACTGTATATTAAAAAGTAATAATCCTTTCATTGTTTACCGCCTTGAGAAAGAGCCACGACCAATCGAAGCCCATCCCATTCACGGAAGTATCCTTGTATTTTCAAAATCTAAACATATTAGGCCTGTGGGAATGTGAAACCTCTTTTTGGCCGAACAAGATTCCCGAAATTATCTTCGAAAGTCTCCCAAGGGGGTTGATTGAAAATCCAGAAAAAAGGCTGAAAATTAAAAAATATTGCTGTTACTGCCATAAATGTATGGGATTGGGCAATGTACAGTGACTCCATAAAATATTGGAAAGAAAAAATGTCGACTGGTCTGGGATTCGAACCCGTGCTACATATTGGGGATAATTGGCCCAGCACCTCTGACCGCTCGGCCACGGCTTCTGTTGACAAGGTAGCGTACTGCAAAGGATTTATACGGAAGGAAATTCTTTAGTTACATTTTTCTCGTGAACCCGGGTCCAAATGGAAGAAAGCAATGACACTTTTCCTGCATTCTCTCTATAGTAACAGAAAATAACTGCGTCACTTGGATCTTGAACATCAGTCACGTGATGTCTCCTTGTTAGTGCTGATAATGCTCCTGTAATGGTGGGGTCAAAAAGGGGTGTGGCAGATGTTTGAAGCGGGAAATGAATAACCTAATTATTTTCGGCTGTTCTTTTCATCTAATTAATATTGCTGCAGAGAAGGGGTCGACTTGTCTGCCTGTAAATGTAGACGAAAGTATAATTGATATATTTTATTATTTGGGAATGAGTACAATGAGGAAATATAGGTTCAGGGAGTTTCAAACTTCACATGGCACAGACATAAGAAAAATTCTTAAACATGTGCCTACTTGGTGGTTGTCATTGAATAGATGTTTAGATAGGATTTTGTAGCAGTGGGACCCATTGGTTAGTTTATTCATGAGTGAAATTGTAAGCAAGGATTTTCTCAGGTGGGAACTTGGAAGACTTACAAAATTCCTGAGCACAGTCGAAGTGTAGATGTATCATGTTCATCTGAAAAGGTGAAGCATTGTGATAAGATGTCATCACACTCCCCAGTTAAAAGGAAAGATAGCTCATTGAATACACAGAAAAGAATTGAAACCAGTGGTGACGCCACACGTCTGGCTTTACCACGCGAAGATAGACTGTTCATGTTCCTTTCATCAAATTTAGATAAATCCTTTTGCCTTTTTCTCTCAAGTTTTATGCATGTCTTTGAGAATACAAACAGCTCTTCAGTCAGGTACACAGGGTATCCGGCAACCTGGAAAACTCAGGGAAATATTTTGTCCTGGAAAACTGGGGCAATACTCAGGGAATTTTTGTATTTTTCCTAAAAACCCTGAAAAAACACACTGCAGTCGATTTCCATTAAGGCAGAGAGAGCGGTTTAACCTGCAGTCTTTAAGTTTAGGTCTTCAAGAGGTTTAACAGTCCGCAAGTCTGCCCCTTTGCTTGCATTATACTCTCGGCTCAGCGTAACCTTGAGTTCCCTGTTCATTTCATACTATTTACATAGCTGTGCACCCACTCGCAGCTTGTGCTTCGTCACCCCACCCCCATCTCCCTTCGTGTGGACCAGGGGGCTGATTGTATAACGAGGCAAATTCCACACTGAATAATTCCAATGTAAAATGGTTGCTATGAATGGAATCGGAATTGATGCCGAAATGCGATTGTATATCTCCGTCAGCGGAAACAGAATTCCACACAGAAATCTTGATTCAGTTTGAAGAGCCGTACAAATGGAACTCTTAGTGTTGCCAAATTTATGAGAAATCTAAACGTCTGAGCATGTGCATTGACATTTCCCACAATTATACAAAAACCATTCGGCCGACAACCTAAATGGATAATTGGTGCATTGTTATATAATTGATAATCCTCTCCCAATTATCTACACCCTCCTCGTTTTAATGTTTGCAGAAATGTTTTTGAAGGAGCGGAAATACATTTTGCGGTCACTGCGTATGGAAATCACGGCCCTCGGGTTCGTAGTCGACAGGGCCACTGTACAGAGGCAATCCAAGCTAATTAAAATTCGTGTATTGTCCAACAAATACAATTTTGTTCTACGTAATTTAATGTTTTTCGGGTGTCAGTTTCGTAACCTATCACAAAGCAATTAATTCACAGTTTCCAAAATGCTCATGTAAAGTACAGTGAAACCTTTGGGGAGAAGAGGAAAGGTTCCAAGACCACAAAATAAAAGAATAAGAAAGAGGTACTACTGCAAAATGTTCAAGAGCTGCAAACCAAAAAAAGTAATGTCTTGAAAAGCCAAGAAATTTTATCATAACTTGGATGACTTTTCCAAATAATTTCCATATTAACATGAAGTTCAGATTGTAGTGCAAGGGCTCTTTGAGGTTAGAATTCTACCACTCTGTTACTCAACACCTCTGTTACTCTAGACAAGTAACAGAGGTGTTATTATGGTAACAGAGTTGTAAGGAGCATCATTCTGCTTCCATGTTTTAGATATGTATTTGTTCACATGAAAAATTAATGTTATTAGATAGTTGGTCTAGGTATATCAGGGTACTTTACTTTTTCCAGTTACCCTAGAATATTAAGATAAAATTGAATTTTCAGGCTTTTGAGTGTGCTAACCTTATTATGTTTAAACCTTAGATGGATAAAGCTTAGTCTAATGTTTTAAATTAGGTCTTACACAATTGTAAACATCTACTAGTGCATCTTTCTGTTTTAGCTAAATATCCCAAATTAAATCATACCATGGACACCTGCTGAAAAGCAAAGACAATACCGAGAACGGAGAAAGAAAAACCATCGGAAAAAAGACAGGGATACCAGGGAGAAGAATAGGGAACGGCAAATATACACTATCTTGAGTTGGGTATCCTATAGGCAATCAACATTTGTCCAGTATATTATAATGTTGTTTGTATTTTTAAGTATCATAAGAATAAAAAGTTATTCAGTGAACTGTCAGCCAGAGAATACCGGGCGAAACGAAAAGATTGATTGTCGTAAATGCAACAAAATTAGAAGCATTAAAAAGAAGTCAGAGAGTGCTATGGCAGCTTTCCAACCCGTTCTTGAAGGGATTCAGCCAGCCAATAGAAGAGTACGGATAGCTGTTCTTCTGCATAAGACTAAATATGTTCGGGAAAACGCAGCTCTTCGAAATGAAAATGCAAAATTGCGTAGGAGTGAGATGCGGTTTAAACAAATATTGCAACATAAGAAGTCAAAAAAAGAAAAAAATCCTAAAGAAAACACCTGATCATCAGTTGACCACAAGATCAAAAGCAGACAAACATTTATTGCAATCTGGCATTAAGCACATTTTTGGTAACCGCATGCATATGATAAGAAGAAAACTGATAATGTATAATGCAGTCAGCGAGCGAATGGTCGAAATGGTCAAGAGTGTTGGTAGGGCCAATAAAAATGTTATGTAATATCCTGGTGGTTTTGGAAGTTGATAAAAATTCAAAAAGAAAATTTAGGTCACACTGCAGCTTCAACTACAAAAAAAAGTTACACAGAATGTAAAACAATCAGGGAATGTAGACGAGTTAATAAGCACTCTTAACAAGGAAATCATTGCTTTTAAAAAGCACATTTACAACATAAAATGGCAGAATGCTGCATACTGCTCTGCAAAAGTAGAAGTGAAGAGTAATGAAGCAATAGTGCACATTGACTTCAGTGAAAATTACAGTGTAAGTTAGCACAGGAAGTGCACAGTTTTCATTTTGGATCGTCCAGTAAGCAGGCAACTCTCCATTCGGGTATTTTACATTTGGATAATAAACTGATGACCGTGACACTCTGTTCAATATCACCAAGTCTTGAGCATGGCCCTGCATCTCATTCATCAAGAAGCTTTGGAAGTCGATACTATCCACTTATTTTTTGATGGCCTGTCGTCTCAGTACAGACAAAAAAGAACTTTTACTTTTTTACCACGAGGCTATTTGATAATAGATTCGCATGTGGTACATGGAACTTCTTTGGGGGCAGCCGATGGTGTAGGTGCTGCTATAAAGTGATCTGCTGACTCTTATTGCTCACCAAACTGATGCACCCGATGCCAAAACCATGTATGAGTTGGTGAAGAAAGAGACATCCATAACCATGTTTTACATTTCAGAAGAAGAATTACACCGAGTGTATGGTATCATCCCTACCAACCTTAAGGTTATACATGGCACACACATGATACAACAAATGGCAACTCACAGAAGAGGTCACACCTCGTTCAAGTATGTTTCATGTTTTTGCGCCAAAAACTCCTGGTCGAAGGGGAAAATGTGCACTTATCATTTCAATCTTAAAGAAGTGACGATAGAGGGGAAGAAGACTGCCCTGCAAATCATGAGCTGAAGCTGACGCCACATCCAGTGATGATGAACCATTAGTCCCACTGGACAAGGTATCCGAAGAACTAAGCAGTACCAGCGTATGCCTTGATATTGGGGACTTCATTCTTTCCGAGTATTTGAAAAACTCAAGAATAACCAATGTTGGGAAAGTGTTGGAAAATGTAGACAATGGAAAACTTAAGAGTGGAATTTATGAAAAGGGTACATTACAAAGGTTCTGGCAGTACATTCATTTGGCCAAAAACGGCTGGCATCGAATGTATTGAAAAAACCTGGATCGTTCATACATTACCTAACCCCATCCTGGGTCGTAGGGAAACATTCAGATTTGAGTGTTGTTTTGAAAACTACTAAATAGTCAGTTGCCCCAAGTAAATGAGGACATGTGCCTAACTTAATTGATAGAGTGGGAGGATGCTTTTATGCATTTGTAAAATGCTACCACTCTGTTACTATTTTACCCCTCTGTTACTACTCCTTTTTGTAAATTTAAATGTCATCTCTTTGAACATAATAACTGTCAAGCACATAGCAGCATAAAGAACATTGTCTTCAAAATGCCCACACAAAAATGCATTGTAAATTTTAATTTTTAAGACAATAATTTTTGAAGTTAAAATTGTGTTTTTGTGGATAATTGCATTTTTTTCTAAGTCGGACAATAAAAATTACTAAAATTACTAAAATGTACCAAATTTAGTGTTTATTCTGATGGATGTGTGACATATGCTCAAGTGGTACATAGTTACATGAACATTTCAATTGCATTTTGTTGTTTCTAGAACTTTTATTTGGTAACAGAGGTGTACTGGTGGAGCGGTTGTGACCATCATATCTAGAATAAAACGTATAAATCTCATCACCAACTTGTACCACTTCTCATTATTGCAGCTAATGCATGTAATTTCCCATTTATGGTATAAAAAATCTTGAATGAAAAGGTTGATTTTAAAAATTACATATTTTCATATGGTCAATATTTTTGAAAATGACCCATTTAACTCAAAAAGTAGGGACCGAAATTTCTCATATCTTTCATGTTGGCAAAATTATGCCGATTTTATTAGAAATTCATTGAAAATATGTTAGAAACAAAGTGCAGCAAGACCCTTGAAAATGCAAAAATTTGCCTGGAAAACCTGGAAAACTCGGGGAAAAAAGAAATTGAGATTCACCGGACACCCTGGGTACACCACATATCCACATATGGAGATCAATTTGGGAAGAACTGTTGAAGAATGGGATGGCAAGGTTTGTGAAACCACACATTGTAAAAAAATCCAGCTCTCTACTTAAAGTAGATTATCATTCCCCTGCAAATCAAAAGGATGATTGTGATCTGATGAGAGTGAATTCTACATTTGCTTGGTTGAATATATTGAAGTCTGAGGATAGTTGTGTATTTTTTAAGTATGTTAGAAAGTGTTTCTCTTCATCATGCAACTACATGGTACACAAATTTCCATTTAAAGATGAAATTTTAATCAATGCAGAAGTCACAAATATTTCTGCCATCAGTAAGGCAGATTTTTGAATGTCTCTTATTGGTCTCTAACATATATTTTTTGAGAAAAATCCATGATGGTCTCCCCGCACATTTCATAGTGCTCTGTATGATTTGAGATGGAAAGAGCCTGGACATTTATGTGATCTCAATTTCTTTCTGTCGCATCAATAGGGCTCATATAGAAATCACAAAAAAAACCCAAAAACATCAACAAGGAAGACTGTGATCTTCTTCATAGTGCTTGGAAGAGAGTTCTCCAGAAAAGAATGAAGTTTGATACCTTATATAATGGTGGCTAAAATCTTAACCCAGTACCTTCAACCTGAAATTCGATGTGTTGACAATTTATTACACCTTATGTAAAGTTTAATTGTTGGTTAAATAGCATTTTAAATGATTTGATTCCAGCATATATAGTACCTATAATCTATTTTGTACTACTTAATGCACACATTGATGTAGATAAACTGATTCCAAGTCCGGTAATATGTTGATTCACTTTGATGGAATTCACATTACGAACAATCCTGTGGAACGGATTAACACCGTAAAGCGGTGGTCTACTGTTTAAATATTTGACTTATTGCTGTTATGTAATCTATCCATGAATGTATTTCTCATCCCCGAAAACGAAAATTCTTTTGAACCCCTATGCTCTTTCTTTTAGGACTGTGGACAAGTACTTGGTTTGGAAGTAGTTGCTCCAGCAGTAGAAGATGCTAAAGTTAATGCAACTGAAAATAATATATCGAATGTTGAGTTTTTTACTGGAAGGGCCGAGGAGATATTAACATCAGTCTTGACCCGGGCTAAAGGAGAGTCTGTGTATGCAATAGTTGATCCACCACGCAGTGGATTACGTAAGTTTGTTAAATCCTTATGATGGCTAAATGCAGTGCTCAGTTGAACCTTACTTTATGACTTATTTTTGCACAGTTATTCATTTTATTTCTTTTTTCTACTTTCAGAGCATAAGGCCATAGTTTCTCTCCGAGGAGCTGAAGTTATAGATAAGATTGTTTATGTATCATGTGACCCCAATGCAGCCATGAAAAATTTTGTTGACTTGGCACGAATAACTTCTAAGGTGTATCATAGCTATCCATTGGTACCTGTCACTGCTATTCCAGTTGACATGTTTCCTCACACTGCTCATTGTGAAGTTGTTATGCTTTTCCACAGAGTCAATCCTCTCAACCTGCCGAAGACATACTCTGCGAAAGAGGATGACATTGCATTATTATCTAAAACTCTTACAAAATCACCCCAGGAGCCACCTCAACCCAATGATCCTGAGAAGAAAGAAGATGGTGGTGCTGAAAATGTTCCCACTGAAACTGGCACCACTGAAACCAGTGAACCTGGAATCACCAATGATGGTAAAAATTCTGATGGTGTTGGTAAGGATCAGGCAGCGGTCACTGTCTCTGGTGTGCAGCTGGTAGCTGGAAAGCACAAGCCGAGAAGGAGAAGACCAGGCCGTAACCAAAGGAGATTGCTAGCTAATGCCCTTTTAGGAGTAGGAACTGATAAAGAAAAAGTATTACCTCAATCCTCTCAAGGACCCAAGGTTTTGGCCGAGAAACCTGCTCCAGAGAAACCTGCAACTGTAGTTACTAAACCTGAAATTAAGAAAATGGCTGCCCCTGGAAAGATTACCAAAATTGGCCTTAAGGGTCTTTTCATTGGAAATTTTGGCCCAAAGGGTCCCGGAAAGGTTAAGCCAGGTGGCAAACCCTTTACTTTCCAGAAATTTAAGATGAACTCCAAGTTGCCAATGAAGGAGAAAAACTTCATTCCCAAACAAGGAGGTCCTGGAAACAAGAGAAAGTGGAATAATGATGAGCCACCCATGAGAGGTGGTGGCATAATTCTTGATGAAGATATGCCTGAGGCCTCAAGGGGGGGTTTTGAGGGACCTGGACCAAGGCAGAACTATCCTAGGAGGGGGCCGTGGAAGGAGGGCCAGCAAAGGAATATTCGAGGTAGATTACCTCCACCCTCTGCCCGAGGTGACATGAGGAGAGGTGGAGGTGAAAGTGATGAAGCTGTGTGGCAGAGATTGGAGCAGGGCGTTCGAAATTGGATTGAAGAGAAAGATCGGCGTGTTGGAAGCCCTGCAAGGAAGTTAATGAGGAGAGATACTCATTCCCAGGGGATGGAAGCCAGAGGAGGTGGGCATCATAGTCCAAATAGACCAAATTTCAGGGAAGAATGGCCTATGCATGGTGTTTCCAGGCCTGGTAATGAGAGAGAGGGAGAAGCAAGATTTGAAAGAATGCGACCGGATGCAGAATGGGAGAAAAGAAGACGGAGGGGATCTTTGAGCCCACAAGGGAGGTATGAGGATGAGGAATTCATGGAGAGGATGGATGATGAGAGGTGGGGTACTGGTGGCCGTGTAGAAGAAGAGTTCAGCTTTAGAAGAAGGAAGCACAGTGGTGGTGCTGACCCAGGGAGACCTCACATTGGTGACATGGGAGAGAGGCATAGCCGCAGGTCTTGTGAACGATTCAATAGAAGATCACCTGAAACGTTGAGGAGGAGATCTAGTGATCGCTTTGACAGAAGGTTCTGTGAAGGATTTGAGCATAGACCATTAGATAGATACGAGAGGTCAAGTGAAAGGCTTGATCGTAGATCCCCTGAACGTTTTGGCAGAGGACCCTGTGAAAGATGTGATCGAAGATCAAGTGAAAGGGTATATAGACCAGAACCAGGAAGGCCAGGAGATGATTTCATTGAATCCCGACCAAAGACATTAGTAATTGAAAGGGAGACCATAGCACCAAAGTATGCTCAGCATATGGAGAGGTATAGTGAGTCTGAAGTGCGGATGAGATCAAATGATGATAGTCCAAGTCAGAGGGAATATATTGGTCGTCCAGTTTCCCCTAGAAAAATGGTTGGAGTTTTAGGTTCAATGGAATTGCATAGGAAGAATGAAGTGATTGTGTATAGAGGTACCAATGATGCTGCTATACCTCTCCCAATTGATTTAGAGGGTAGAATTGCAGTAGCTCACTCAGGTTCAGATAACAGGGCTAGTCATTATGAGAAGCGTTTCGAAACAAATATGCTTCGAAGGAATTACGATGTTGAAGAACCAGGTGGTCAGAATGATCATAGTGTAATTGCACGTAGAGTTGAAGTAATCAGGAGGCCCTTTGTGGTGGATGACAAATATGGAATGCTGGTTGATTCCTCAGGAAAGTCATTGGGGGCTGCTGAAGTCCTGTTGGTAACGTCCAAGAATCAAATTTATGATGTAGATGATAGAAGTTCATTCAACCCAGGGGAAGGCCCATCATCTTCGAGGATTTTGGAACAGAGGGAAACGGGCATGATGCACCCAGATAATAAGTTTGATAACCATCCTGAAGGGCACACTGGAAGGCCACAAGGAATTTGGGCCATGGGAAGGGAACAGATGGAAAGGACAAGGCCATGGGGTGAGATGGAAAGATTGAGTCTTATCCGAGATCAACCAAGCATTCCAGATTCGAGTATTAAAAAATTAAGCTATCCTGTTCAGGATGTTGGTGATGGCCAAAGAGGATTAGGCCCTCCAGCTAAGAACCCTGGAGCTGCTCCAAATCCTCAAATGGTATCTTATCCAATGCCGCAGGCTTACAGACAGAAGGTTTATGATTCTCAGTTCCCATCTAATGCTCCTAGTCATTTTTCTGAAGACGTCCCTGAACGATTGCATCCCAATCAAAATGCTCCATTTAGTTTTGCTTCATCATCAAACAGCAGGATACCTGCTCCCTATCAGAATCCAAACAGCTCATCAACAAGACCGCCTTTGCTCTCCCAGAATCCACCTAACTTAATGGGTCCTGGTTCAAGTCATCAAATGCCTTCATTGGCCCCCAACCAACCGCACCGCATGCAGGGTCCAGTTGGGGATGTACCCATTCGACAGAGAATGCCTTCCACTGCTTCCGGTTCTGAATCTGATTCTAGGATAAACTCTTGGAATTTCAGACAAGCAAACCCCTGGGGTGGAAGTAATCAGCAAGTGATGCCGCCACAAAAGTATTGGTGAATTCTCTTATCTTTTGTTTATAATCCAATTTCTGTTTTAGGGCAAGGATTTTGAGATCATTTGTTGTTCCTGGGAAAAAAATCACTTGAAGACTGCAATGTAATTCCATTTTATAATATGGTGAGAAAGAAGTTTATGGGCCTCAATTTGTTCTTTTTGCTATGACCCTTAGGAAAACTTTTCCAAGCTAAACTCAGTCCATGTTCTAAATGATATGAGTAAATCAATATTTAAACTATGTGCTGTTTTGTTGCAATGCAGTGAAATTTTTGCAATAAGTTTCTAGCTATTAAGGTGTCGCTTATTTCTATTGTTTTGGCTTTAGCACAATTGTGTCATGCTGTGCAAGTGATTGTATCTTTATGTACCTTGGGTGCACGTTTTTCATTTAAGTCGTAAATGAATCCTTTTAATATAAGGATAATTTAATGAGAGCTTGTGCGAATTATAAACACCCTATGTTTAAATAAAAATAAATTGTAAAAATATTGTTTTCTTGTGAGGCTATAAAGCTTATCCATTCCTCTATTACTTTATTTCATTTTATTAAATGACTAGGTGTGGTTAATAGCTGACCATGTATCTCTGGTTTTTCTCAATTTTCAGTTGCCTGGAATATTTACTGAGTAATAACCAAAATAAAGAACTTTTTCCTGTACAAGGTTCTTGAGAACTACTGTTTTAGCTCTAATCATGGAATAACTCAGCTGTTGAGTCACTTGTCTTTGGAACGTATTTATTTCTTATTACGTTCTAATTTAATTTATTTTGCCTTGGCTTGCATCAAAGCGTCATTGCTCCTTTTGTAAAATTTTGTTGCAGTGTTTTCTTACTGAGGGAGGCCTGTTTGTCACAACTGCATTCAATTGCTGTGTCATAGAAACAAGGGAATTACTGATGTAGAGATCGATCCAACTCCTCTTTTCTATTATTTTAATATCTGTTATCCATTGTTGGGTGACATTGATTAGAACCCCGTGAATGTTATAGGGTGGCAGTTCAACAATATACTTATGATGGTCCTTCTAAATACCCCACTGTTAAAACTTTCTAAAAAGTGATAATCCCCTGGAAAACAAAACTTCTTGATAATAGAAATCCTGTGGCTACTGTGATTGTGTCATGGAGTGTAATTGCCCAGGAAAATTAGACAGAATAATAACAAAGCCGGACCTTTGTGGATGTATTCAGGACTCCTTTCAAATGAACATATCAAAAGTCCTAGGTGGGATAGTGAAAATATCCTGGAAATACTGGAGTTTTCCTGTAATTCGTACTGTTCGTTAACTAGAAGAGCTAGAGAGGCGTTCTTTTTCCCGGAACACCTGTGTTTAGTGCTCTACATTTGTAGGTGTCCGGTAGCCTCCCGAGGCTCTCGTTCTGATCCTGGTCCACTAGAAGGTCATGAAGTGCCACATCATGTACTAAACTCGCCTTAAGCCGATATTTAACTGACTACTAAACGGCATTACTTGAACTTCTTTCGGTGCTTGACACAAGTATAACCTTTCTGAGCACCAATACTTGCAGCAGGACCCCGATCCCACCCGCCTACAAGGTGCGAGAAATGCCCGATCGTCTACAAAAACAGTGGTAAATGAAGTCCAGTTTCAGTGCCAAAGATAAAACAAAGAAATTCATAACAATGAAAATGTTTTGAATTATTTTAAAACCTAATGCAGTGTTTTGCCAGTTAAAATTTGTTTTAAGTCTCTTTTCTTAAAAAATAACAATTTACAGAATTAAAATTTAACATAATTTTATGAATACTATTAGGTGTCACAGAACTTGCGACGAGTATCTGGCATGTCATTCGCATCAGTAATTTTGAAAAAAAAAATTAAACCACCATTGAATAGTTAGGTAATATTATCGCCGCTCAAGCAAGGAGCACGTCTTCAACAAGGTGAAGGCGATCGCCACAGAGGGACTATACTATCAGACACGTTCGAGAGGTGGTACAAATTGTGAAGAATACGGAAAACTTCAATAGAGAAGACGGGTACATACACCCTTTTGAACACTTGGAAGAGGATATTTAAAAAACCGGGAATCGCAGTCACCCACCAAAATGAGCTAGATACGGCTCGGTAACCCCCTAAATATCATGGACCGAAATTGGGGCATCGACGAAATCGAGATTGACGTCGACGCTTCTGACCCGAAGACGCCAGCTGAATGGCTGGAGAAATTTTTCGTCGTCAAAAGGCAACGCCACGTGAAGTGAATCCCAAAATCCGAGCTGCATAATACAACTTTTACCTACTACTACCGGGTATTTGGGTTGGACTTGATCTTCGGAACATTATCGGTAATTTGGATGAACACGTGCATCGTTCGATCGGTCGGTGGCTTTCTCTTCAAGCGGCATTTGCCTCGCTCCATTCCACGCATAGGTGTGTACCACTCCGCAGAGGAATGCAGGGAGTTAGAGCGGTCAAGTCGGAATGGTGAGTCGGAACCCCTTACGCTTCACTACGAATTCTTTCCAACCCTCGCTCCTCCCCGACTTCCGCTCAGAGCCTCTCCGTTTCGTGGTTTGTTCCTCTCTGGATCAAACGGATGAAATGATTCGCGTCATTGAACCGGTTTAAATTCAACCGCTGGATCAGTTTTCGGCGATTCAACTCGTTTGATTACCTAATATGCATTTGTCGTTTACTATAAGCCTAGCGTGTAGCCTATTGGTCTCTATTACATCGTAACCTTGTCCTTCCGTTAAATAATTATTCGTATGAGAGAAAACGTATTATCTTAGTGTATAACTACAACTCATAATGTGTATGTGTTTGTCCGTTCTTTATAAGCTCCTACAATTCTCAATCTATTTCCCTCAAATTTTGCACACTACTCATTATCTACTCCCTAGCAATAAATCTTCAGGTGGCGGCGAAACACTTCCCCCACTATCTTCCCCCCATTATTTAACGTTTATTCCCATAAGAAATATTATTGAATTCTGAGCAGATGTTTCTTCCCTTGCATTTTTAAATTACCTACCTGCACTCAAGACATTGAAAAGAGATTTTCATCAACGCAGGGCATAAAGGATGCAGTATTTGATTTTTTCATTTAATTTTCCTGTAAGCTTCGCTTTTGCCCAAAATTGTGTTTAAAAACCATCAATTTCTATCTCATTTTAACAAGTTAAATTTCCTTGGCAACCTGAACATTGGCTATTAATGAATACATTCACGCCTGTAGTATTTAAGGGTAAATGATCAATTGAGACCAGCAGTAAGATCTTTGGTGAGTTAATTTTCGCCTTAAACTCGCCATGTTTTGCCGAGTTCGAGGAGGACACGAAGTGTATGCTTACATTGAATTTATATTAATCATTTTGCAATTCCATTAAACTTTTCAAATCACAGGGTGATATGTACTGTGTAGTGATGGGTAGATAGAGGGCAGTTATTAATACCATGATTTTAGGGATTTTAAGATCCTTGGATCTCTTTCCGGGTTCAATTTTCCGGGTGCCTTCCTGCGTCTGCGTTATATGGCGAAAAGTTTCGATGGAACTCCTCCCGCGTCTTCAGGTTGAAGATTTCCGTCATTTCATCCTGGATATTGAAGAGAGATACAATGCCAAACATAGAGGAATAAGAATTCCTTCATCTCTTGCACCGTCAATGACTACCAATACAGCGTTAGACTCGAATCTAACAAAGTGAATCACACTTTTCATCCCTTCCGAATTCCTTTTCCTATTCCCTTTTCATGACTGTTGTGCCCTAGCGTCCTAAAACCCTCTGCCGCCCGCCCTTGTGGCGGCTCGCACGGTAGTATGTATACGTAGTGGAAATCGAAGTACCCATTTGTCGACCGGTGCGGCCTGTTTATATGAAGTATGTACCCACAGGGGTTCATGCATGAACTATGAACGTTCACGGGATTAGAGCAGTGGATTTTTTCTGGACGTGTTTGCGCAAGTTGTTCGTTTATGCCAGTGTTTCCCAAACTTTTTCGAGTCACCACCCCCTTGGTTCCACAAAACCCCCCCAACCGTGGGCTCTAAAATCATACTAGACTACCTGACCAAATCAGGAAGATTATAAAAATAAAGTTAAAACAATTATGATTAAATTATGTCAAATGCAATAGATTTATATTTTATTGTATGATACCATTCGGTCAGGACCCTGCCTCCAGTACCTCCTTGTTACTTATCGCCCCCCTAGATTATGGCACCACCCCCCAGGGGGCGGTAGCGCTCACTTTGGGAACCACTGGTTTATACGATGATTTTTTGAAGGGACATGCACAAACGCATTATCCCACACTGGCAATTATGTACATGCATCGTTTAAACAGGTCAAAATGTTCTTAAATATCGGATGACCTGATGCGATGAATCATCGTCACTGGGCGATATGTATCTGGGCGTCTTTACTCTCTGCGGTTTTCCTTGAGCCCGGCGTCGGTTGTATCCTGGTTGATGGAATCATTCGCGATGGACTGGGACTCCCTGCTCGTGACCATTCCTCTTTATTTATAGCCCCAGGCGGGTCCAGGCGCCACATACGGGAGGGAGCGTGATGTGGCTTGGTCATGATTCACTCATTTCCGCGCCTGTGTCATTGGTTGGGGGGGAAAAACGCTCACCCTCTTGCTTAGGAGACTTGCGAAATTTTTCGAACCAGGAAAGATGCGAAGCTCGACCGAATTAGTGGAGCAACAATGGAATACGTGCTCTTATGCTATCATGCATGTAATCAATAGAATAACTAAAAACCTGAGCATAATAATAAAAGTAATGCTTATTTTTACTCCAGAGTTAATCCTTATATTAATATTGTACAATTAGAGTAACTTGTAGCCTTGGAGGAGGACCTGTGTTAAGGCTACCATCAATGGTCTTGGGTTATACTTTATAACTCATACAGCATATGTTAAAGGTATTTACAAAATTGCTTCAAGCTATCAGTTCGTACATTAAGAAGCAAAGTTATAAAGTTATATTTCAACTTATAATAAGATATCCTCTAGACTTTCTTTAGTAAGAACCCAAGACTGTACATTTTTTATATTGTATTCGCAGATTTTGATTAAAAACGAGAATCTGGTGATAAATTGTTAATTTTAGGTCTTAAATGCAGAAAACATTGTTTAAATACCTAGCTTAAGTTTTGGTCTGGGCTAGGGGATGGGAGTTTTACGAAGGGTGAAGGTAGATGGAGAATACAGTAATAATCCTGGATTTCCATTTCTTATATAAAAACAAACAAATTAGACATATACTTTTTAAGAATTTTAAGAGAAGGTTGGAGAAGAGTTTAAATGAGTACTGTATGAGTATGGTGTAGACACGTGGACTCATATAAAAAGAGGACGGGAATCGGCTGTAGGCGTTTTAGATGGGAGTGGAGGGAAATGAAGAAAGGGCGGTTAACAGCAAGGAATACGAACGAGGAGAGATTTGTTATGGCGGGTGAAGAGAGGAAATATGTGAGGTAGATTAGGGGGAGGCACAATTGGTGGTTAGAACGGGTAATGAGGGATAATCAGGTAGCGCAAATTTTGGTCCATGTTATATAGGGGGTTTCGTTAAAGAAGCATTTTAAAAGAGAAGGGAATTGATAAGGTGGTTCTGAGAAGAGACGTAAAGAAAAGGCTGGTGAAAACTCTAATGTGGAGCGTGGCGCAGTATGGTTTGGGAATTTGGTTCATTGCGAAGGGAGGATGTGCGTAGACTTATGGCGTTTGAGATGTGGGTTTGGAGAAGGATGGAGAGGGTGAGCTGGGTGGCGAGGAGGACGAACGAGGAGGTATTGGATATGGTTGGCAGAGGTTCGGAGAAGTCAGAAGAGATGGATGGAAGAGGTTTTGAGAGGAGAGGGCATGTTGAAGAGGATAATAGAGGGGAGAACACTGGGGAAGCGTTCAAGAGGATAGGAATTCTGGACGAAATAAAGAGGAGGTAGAAGATATGTGGAATCTAAGAGGGATCTAATGGCGGGACATCTTTAGGAGGGAAAACGAGACGTTCCAGAAATTCGGATTCAGGATGGGGACTGTTAAAGAATCTACCAATCACCTGGTAGAATACTCAAATAAAAAAATATATAGGGGGTTGCCGAATCGTACTTACTCTTGATTGGTGAGTCATTTTGGAAGCTTGCTGGTAGATTCCAGTCTTTTTAAAAATATCGTCTTCCAATTTTACGAGAGGGTGTTTCCGTATTCTCTAATGAAGTTTTCCGTATGTTTCACCATTTCAAACACGAGTTATAAGCAGTTAATAAGAGATAGTGGTGGATTTCGGTGTTTGGGGGCCTTGGTTTTGATAAATCTACCAATACCATTCATAAGGTCCATAGCAAAGCACTTGCATGTTCACTATATTTTAAGTATTATTTTTTATAAAGCATGGCGTTAAACGAAAAACAATAGTGATTGAACAGTAGTTTTATATTTAAATCATTTGTTTGATCACGTGTGAAAATTTCATACATAAAAATATGAATCACATGTGTACCTCTTCCACCTTATCGTTGGGTAAGGACATAAAAAATTATGGAGAAATTCCATCAACTTTCGTATTCGCAGGGATAGCGAGACAACTAAATTTTACGACCGATTGTGAGCTACATATTTACGGACTCGTTGCACCTTAATATACTGTGAAGTCAAATTATTTTTTCGTAATAAATATTTTAAATGGCTTCGTTTAATATGTGCATAGTCAATGAAAAAATAATTTTCGACTATGTTTTGTGCCTAAAAAGTCTCCTTATAGTCCAGTTAAACTAGGTTTTCATCTCGCATTAAACCATGGGGTTCCAATTTTTCCAGAATTGTGTCCCAAGTCCCAACGATTCCAGGCGCCGCGGTGGGTGGCAGGGGGTGCCGAAGGTCACTTTTTTCAGTTTTAGGCGTTTATCTCGACAACGCGGCGTCACACAGAAAATGTTATACTGTTTAAAATTAAAGCTGATAATATTTCCTTTCACATAGTGTATCCATGTTTGCACCTATGTGGTTCCGTTTTAGAGATATGAGCCATTGAGTATGAAAATTTGTCAAAAAAGTGGTACGTCAACCTTCCTCTTCTAACTCTTTCCCCTTCCATTTTATTGAAAACTCGTGGGAAAGAAAGCTGTAGAGCGAACAATTTTCTTCAAAAATGTATGCAGTTATGCTAATTTATCTTCACCCAGTAAATAGTTAGAGCTTTTTGAAGTTTAGGGGTACTTTTCAACACTTGCTAGTAAAATGCTCGTAACTCAAGTTTCGTTTCCAAGGTCTATAACTCTCTTAATCACCTTGTATGCTGTTTAATTAGATACGTATAGTATTTATAATCCGTACAAATAATAAATTATTCATACCTGTACGTATAATGTATATCTCATAATATATAGAACAAATTGTAGTAGAGAGGAGGAAGTAATAAAATAAACCAAAATGTATAAATGTTTTTCATATCATGAAAAATAGCTATCAAAAGTAGGTTCATACAACAAGTACTTACATTCAATATATTATATACAATTCATTTCATCAACTGCTTTCCCATAAATTAAAAACCGTCTATCTGATACTTCGGGAAAAGTTTTAAGCAAGTCAAGCTCTTCACTATCAAGTTGTTCAAAGTCTTCTTGAATCGGAACACTGTTGGTACACGAGCCTTGACGGTTGCTGCACATCAGGGAACAGGTGATCCCGGCTCTCAGGCAACCACACCTCGTTCCAGTGGCACAACGGCAGAAGAGTGTGTTGAGGCAACACCACCTAAAGTAAAAGGCCTCAGTGGCTCTTAAGCTTATGATGCATGACGTCACGATGCGGAGGCCACCGAGGCCACCGTCTGGCCTCGGTGCTCCCGAGATCTCAGCGAGATCAAGCGAGACTAGCAACAAATGGACGAAAGTTAGCAATCCTTGCACGTGTGTCGAAGTTGTTAAACCTAAGTCTACGTTTCTAAGTGCCGTATACTCATTGAATGTTCTTTAAAATTGAGCAACAGTTAATTGAAAAACATGGTTAACAAGTGTTGTGTGCCCTCTTGCCGAGGAAACTATGTTGGTGATGAAAAAGTTTGTGTTTCACTTCCCAGATGATTAGCAGCTCAAGAAGAGATGGATAAGAAACATCCCGAGAGAGAACTTCACGCCAACTACCTATTCCAGAGTAAGTAATAAGGAATCACTCAACCCAACCAAGTGGAATTCACCCGGCAAAATTTCGATATTGATTTGATCCCGTGTTCTGTTGTGGAAAATACTTTTATTGTTCTTGCGTATGACGAAACGCATCTGTACTTGTGCTTGATTTGTTGTCCAATAAGTTATCACCAATTTTAAGTTTCCCTAGGGTAGGTAGGTAGGGTAGGTAACCGATTTGAACCTGGCGAGATTTTGATGTCTTGTTTTGAGTAGCTCATATCAATGGCGTCAGACAAGTAATTAATGAAGTGACGGCGATATTCTTGGCATCATTATGTTATGACAATCGGTATATATTCGTGTGCTAGTACATTCTAAGTGTACCCATTGTAAAAATATACTGACAAGATTTAGTGCTACTAAAATTTCAGCGTCGCAGAACATGGTTTTCAACTGCTCTGTTCTGAATACGATCATATGATGGCACTCAAACTTCGGTGATAAAGTTTACGTGTTTCATGCCATTCGATAATTAAAGTTTATCCTCGAAATGATTGCATACGTAACTTAAATCCCACTTGAATCTGCCAGCGACTTCTGCCACGACTTCTGCTACACCGTCCGCCGCACCGTTCCCTCAACAGGTCCTGCATCATTTATATAGCCAGTAAAGTGAGGAAGGATACCAAAAATGCGGTCATCCTGACCAAGGCACAAAGGCTGTGATCCTGTATTCTGCGGCCGAAGCCAGAAAACAGTTCCTGGCGCTCCAATTAAAAACTGCCACCCTATCTATCACCCATCTCATTATTTCCTCCCCTCCAAGGCTACCAATCGCCAACCTCCTGACCTTACCCATTCCACCTTCGTCCTTGTCGACAGACCCCCTCCTCAGCTGACTCATGTCTGAGCTCGCCCTCTATTGCTTGCGAGACGGCGACCGGGTAACACCGTTGTGTGAGCCTGCTGACTTAGTCATTTTGTACATACTTAAGAGAGAAGCTCAACCTCTCGTACTTGTATACTTAAATTATTTTCCGACTGGAAACTTTCATTACGATCGCCTAGCACTCGACCTATGGGTAAATTGTTTGTAACTTGGTTGGTTCTATTTGTGATTTGTGAAATATATTGATAGTTAAGTTATTGATTGATAATACTTGTGTTTCGTTCGTTTTCCTCATTTGTCTCACCCGAGCTTGGAAAGAGTTTGTGTTTTTACGAGTGTTATCGGCGAGAAAATCTACTCCCTTCTCCCGATAGCGCTTCAAGGTTTTAGATGGTTACGTGGATATATGGAGCGGCGAGATGATATCTCCAGTGGAGTTCCCAGCTTCGAGCCACTTTAGTCTACAGATTAAAACCCTGGGAGAATGGAATACCCTCACTCCATTCTCAGATGCAGTCATATGAAAGAACGAGCGGAAATTTCTTTATTTTTTTGGCTCTTTGTGGGTAAAATTACCTTTCCGTTGAGAATGGAAGCAAGCACGTTTTTTCTTCCAAGCTTTTGTCCTAAAGACTATGATCGCCAGAAATAACCATTAACTACGCCAACAGTATAAGATGCAGATTACGTGAATGTTAGACAGTCGTTAATTTTGACCTGATTTCAAGAATTTTGTTTTTGCACAATACGATGGAAACAATAATAAAAGAGTTATTAATACTATATACTTTGATGTGGGTGATTAGCATAAGCCATTCCCGAGAACATAAATGGCTTTTTCGCTGTACATATTTCAAATTGCTCTTTATATCTGAAATAAAGTTGGATTCCCTACGTTGGCGTAAAGTTATCAACGAAATTCCGATTGTGGTTTGATTCACAGGTAGGCGAATGTGAAGGTCGAAGCATATTTTATGCGATACAAACTACAGTTTGTGATTTCTTGCAAGATTTTAAGTTTTTCTACATCTTAGGTTTTACATAACTCAAAACTCTTTGTGTTAAAGATTTAGTCGATGTACGACGTTAAAAATTACGTATAGACCCTATAATGGCCCACAAGTTAAAACTATATCGTGTTGACTGGCAATTTTCTCCCAGCAGACAGCTGGTATGCATTCCAAATATGATAGAGCTCTCATATCGTCTTCCACTGCATATAAAGATTGATTGTTCGGAGGATTTCAATCTAAAGAATAACTGGGTAAGCACTGAAAGTATAGAAAAGTGATAATTCATTTTAGCAAAGGAATATGAAAATTGAAACCACGCTGAATAAGTATTGACGCCATTCATATTTTATTCTTTACTTTATCGATTAATGGATACTACACGTATTATAAATATAAGTGAAAAGATAAGTTTTAGTGTGTTTGCAATATATAGTGAAATACCAGTTATCCCAGATGAATCCTTATAAGCGTTATTCATGCTGCCAATAGGATATATTTTGTAGACATAAGGTTCATTCTGCTTATGATTTTTGTCCTGGGGATAAAATAAGGGCTTCCAAACCATCCAGATCCATCATTTTACACGTCATAAAGCTCGGATACACGCACAAACATACACTTGCATACACTCTGTCAGTTTTCACTCCACAACTTTTCGTAATCTAGATGTGAATGCTATTTTTGTTTTAAGAATTTACTTATTTAGGGAAATTATTCTTATTTCTCTTCGAATTGAGAGAGAAAAACATTGTATCTTTCCACTGATATTTATTTCTGTAGCTACAAGGCACAACTAGTTTTAACGCATAGGTGTCATCTTTAAGTACAAAGTTTGTACCTGAAGATGACGCCTATGCGTTGAAACTAGTTGTACCTTGAACCACAGCAATAAATATCAGTGGAAAGATCAATTTTTCCCTCTCACTTCGAAAATGCATTTATTCATATTTAAGCCTAAAACCTTCGAATTTATTTTTTTGTTCAATAAGTATTTAAGTCTTGAATTATTCGGTTATTAGCTGAAGGTGTCTGCGATTCCAATCACAACTCTGAATCATATTTATATGTTGCAGTTTAAAGCATATTTCTTCATGGTAGAGTAACAAATCACCTTGTAATAACTTTATTTCTTCGATAAATCACTTTCTTCAACTATTCTACGATTCCACTATGTTACTTCGCCTACCATCAAGTTTACATTTCTTCAAGACTGCGTAATTTTCATTCTTCATCCATTGATTTCACCGCACAACAGCCGCACAGACCTTCTACATGATTTTTTTAAACTGCTATAAAAACTACAAGCAGAAGCAACAAAAGCAAATAAAACGACATAATATTGGTTATTAATGAGTTGGATGTAGGTGGCAGTGTATTATAGAGGAGACGAAGGCGTTGTTTGGAATGAAGAGGTCTAGAGAAGGATATTTAATGGAAAGGAAATTGAAAAGAGATGGAATTCGGTGGAACATGAAATATTTGGAAATGTATTGACGAAACTGGGGCGAACTTTAAGGAGACTCTTATTGCGAGTGGAGCGAGATCAGACCCGAAAAACCCTCATCCAGTACGATTGTGTGTTTGATGGTCAGTATGTGCCTGGTGTGAATTTACCCAATGCCAAACACACTTGAGATAAGGAAAGGTTTGTCGGGTGTTCCACCTGGTGAAAGGCTCCATATATGCATAAAATGGAAGGGAAGACGAGAAAATCAGATAAATGAACCAATCAGGAGACACCTGATTCCAATTGTGTGGTGTAAATAGTGGCCAAATTTAACGACACTCAGAAGCCCTGAAGATAATGAACAAGTTAATCGTCAAAACTTCGGCAGATATGGAGCCTGTTACTCGGTGGAACACCCGAGAAACCTTCATGCAAAGATTCTCTGGGAAAACCTTAAATTGTTTTTACTCTTAAGGTGGCTTACAGGGTTCCGCATAAATATAGACAGAATTAGGGGAGGGTGCGTGTTCCTCGAGCGAGGTTCATGACCGTGTTGCATTTTTATTCCAACGTTAATAGATCTTACTAGGGGAGGGAGCCCGTTCAAATTCTCCGGGGAGAAGTAAAAATTAAAAGTTTATTATAGGAGTTAAAGAATCCCAATAGCGTGACATGCAAAAAGCAGATACTATTTAAGATTCTTGAGCAGATACCATCCATTGAAGGTGGGGTGAAAAATACCCCAACTATACCCTTTTTCCAACTCATGGCGGCTGACCTTGAATGCGGTGGTGTAACTCACATTTCAAGCCAATCACAGAAGAGTGATAGGGAATACATTTGGAGAGAAACTCAGTCTCTCGCCGACTTCCGTGAGGTTCACTTCGGTCTCGTGTCATCTGTGTTGCCAAATTTACTGCGTTCGAGTCAGACTTCGTTGGCTAGCGCGACCACCCACCATGAGTTGGGAAAACGGGTATAATATCACTAATTATGAAATTGATCACATGACCCGAGTCAAGTTTTAAATGACCCAAGGCAAGGCAAGACAACATGACTCGAGTCAAGGGAAGTGAATATTTTTCTAAAGGAAGTGTTTGTCTTTCTTAAAAATAAATCCTGCCATTGATGCCTTTTGTGTACAAAACCGTCTTTGCATTGAGAACTCTCTGTGAACTAGTCCATCGATATCTGTACCGTTCCGATCCTGGGGAACCTTTGGGTAACTCGCAGCAGCCGTTGCGTGGCTTTTGAGCGGGAGATTCTATTTCATGTCCTACGAGCGCATGGATAATCTCGAGGCCTTCACGGGCGTGCATCAGCGGTAGCCTAAGTGGGCACTTGTTGTGGATGATTGAACTCAGCATTGTAAGCGGATAATCACCAATGGCCTAGTATTCCAAAAATGCGACAGCATAGCCTTTCCTCTCGAGGATGGATGAGCTGGATCTCCTGTGGGCGGAGATGCTATTTTTTCCTTTAAAGGAGGACTATTTGGTTTTTATATCAGTGGGTTGATAGGTTTTAAGGACAGTCTCTGTATCAACTACCCAATTTCGGGATGTTACGAAAAGCTCGTTATCCTTAGATAACCTTTTTCCCCTCATGCAATTTCTCTAGAACTCATACTTTCTGCGGTATTCATTTCGTATGCGGTCTACAATAGTATATAATAATTTGACGAAATAACAACAATAATTTAACTGAATGAATGCATTTTTCAACATACCATTTTAAACAAGCAGTATAACCAACTACAAGCATTTTATAATCTTGTTTTCATTATCTCGATCTCTTTTTGTATACAATTTGGTAGCTCTCCCAAATACATGACATAGTGGAAGTTCATGTTCATCTTCGATCAGTTTCCTTTTTATTTAGGAACGTAACAGTGGTTTCTTCGGTTCAAATCATTTCGTAGAAATCCTTAGCAAGCATAGGTATCAATCAGTATAGGCTGGGTCAATAATATTTTTTTTGATTATAAACATCTATTTGAATAGAATATAATTTAGAGTGTAGACTGCATACGACATCTTGATTTCGGCTGTCGACCACACACGACGTGTATATCCTATCTGCATTCCATCATTCCGTCCATAAGTCCTATTCTTAGTCTTACCGAGCATTACCAAGTAATATCTCCCCTATTTCCAAACCTGCAACATTTCGTTCCCTTGCAATACGACCTCCATCTACTTGTGTTGCCTTCTCCGTGTCTCCGCCTCCTATCTCATTTCCTCACCTACCATATCTGACACTTCCTCGTTAGTCTTCCTTGCTAACCAACTTAGGTACCATCTCCATTTTTATCCATTCCCACATCTCAAAGGCTTCCAGACTACGAACGTGCCCTTTCCGCATGAAGTCTACGAACCAAACGACGCCTCGCTCCATATTAAAGATTCAACTAATCCTTTCTTAATGTTACCGTTTAAATTTTATACAAGTTGAATTCTTGTGGCCTCATCTATTTGACGAGAGATGCCCCCGAGAAAGAGAACTCCTAAAAGCCGCCTATCAGTGGACAGCCCTCATAATTGTATAATGATGAATTGACAACTATAATTCAGGCGAATTCAAACCGTCACGGTTCCTCTTCCATTTTTTTCATGGCCGATAAAGTACAGTTTAAGGAATAATGAATGAAAAAATTAATTTTTAGTTCTCTTTGTTTGTTTACTAACGTGTTCAAGCATGAATCAGTTGGTTCTTTCATTATTCTGTTAATAATGGTTTAGTCTACGGATGAGATACTTAGTCTGGCCAAAGTGTGGAAATTGACTATGAAAAAATCACTCGAATTTGCTGATTATAATCCAGTTTGCTTGTTACTTCACCTAGCCATTCTTATGCTGGACATTTTTCCCATATCTTTAGGCTACGCTGATTTTATAACAAGTATTCTTTTAGCCAGTGAAAATTGTTCAAGAATCAATTATTTATCACCGGTACTTACACAAATGCGTATGCTTAGGTAATTTTAACCGTTGGATGCAATATGGTCAAACACAACTCATCAAAGCCACACGTGGAGAAAAACACACGAGATAACCATACCCTCTAACTTGGCTGACTGTTAGGTACTTCCCCACCTACTTGGCGAGTAAAATCCCCTTGCACAATAATATTATTAGGATAGAAAAGGCGATGAGGATTTCTCCCTCGTCAATAGAACTTACAGGAGGGAAACAACCTTATAACTTACAATAAGATCTATTTCGCCTTTTCAGCGTTGCTATCTATTTACCAAAAGAAGCGAATAGTTCAGAATGTGAAATCATGTTTACATGGTCTCATCCTCTCATCGAAGTAAAGCGATCTTAAATTTCGAATTCTAGAGACAGATGCTGTAAAGAATTTCACAAGTTAAACAAGATTTTATGGAGACGAAAAGTCGCAAGGCAAGCGAATTTTTGATTACACTCCAGCACTACAGATTTTTTAAATCTATGCCTAAAGCCTCGTTTCCCCACGTGCACTGGGAATGCTCCGGTAAAAATGATTTAGACATGAACGTGCAAAATTATTTACATTCCGTTTACTCACAGACATCCTCATAAGTTTTAGAATGGTGATGGGTCGAGAGAGTAGTTGTCATCAATCGAAGAGACTCGCATTTCTACCATCGTAAAAACATCTGAACAATTCTAAATTACCAGTGTTGACGTTTTAGGTTGCTAAAAAACTTACATAACTGTTAACTGAAGTGATCTCACTTCTTGTCACCCTGTTTACTGGCTTATCCGTGAGGGAGATACGGGAGAAGGTCGTCCCAACAATTGTTTGCGCGTGTCGCGATTGTTTTATCCGTCGTTCTTTTTACTCGTTTATTTACTTGCGTATTTTTATTATCTTTTTATCTTCTCTGCCTTTAAAAAACCCTCGTCACACCTCGAGTGGAACGTGCAACCACCCTTCCTACAAAAAAAGTAGTCTCGCGGTCGGCGTCGTTTCTTCCTTCCCCCCTCACCCTTCCTGCCTTCGCGGGGGCGGGCGGCGCGTGGATAACCCTGCGGAACAATTTACGCGAGACGCTCGCCCGTGAAAGCAGGGGGAGGTAGCGTCACCCCTACCGCCCTAACTCAACCCCGACCCCCCCGGGCCGGTGAGCTAGGGCACCCTTTCACGAATTCCTCTACTCTTGGCGCGCGAGGGTGATGTCCCGCCGCGGCGCGCCGCACAGTTTGTGCTTAGCGAGATGTAGGTACCTAAAGATCAGGGGCGGACCCAGACGTCAGGTTTGGGAGGGAGGGGGGTCACCAGTCTTGTCCTCCTTACCCCCATCCCTCCAATGAAAAGACAATCTATCGATATGTATTATTGAAACATTGATTCATGTCCATTTTACATGCGTGGTAATCGTCACATTCAACATTCACCATCAGTCTTTGCCCTTATTAAAATAACCTGCAGAAATTTATGCAAAATTTTATGCAAAAAAATTCTGCACAAAATTTCCAGAATATTTTTATGAGGGTGGGTACACTAAACAAAATTAAACTGTTAGGAGAACGGAAATGAGAACAGATTTCTTCTTTGCTGATTTCTTAAGTTTCCCTGAACTTGGATATTACAACCAATATATAATAATGATGTAATCGTTCCATTCATTACATAACATTAAGCATATTACATACATTAAGCATATTACTTATATGTTAAAATGAAGTAACCTAAAAATTATTGTTTTTATCAAAGGAATTTGACTTTTTAATTCTCGAAATCTAGTCGTCGATGAGCTTTCCTTGCATACCGATCTATAACATTTTCGGCGTCAATTTCAATGTCTCTATGAATGAGACATTAGAGTTAATCCTGTTAAATGTTCTTCTGCCATACGAGATCGTATCCAGGATTTCAGTCTTCTGAGGGTTGATAACGATCGTTCAGCACTTGCCACACTAGCTGGAAGAACCACCAAAATGAGCCTTTAAATTATAGGGAATACGTCTTCGTCACATGCATTGTAACTTTGCATTGCATTTCGAGGAATTTCGTCTTTCTTATGGTGATATATGTTTTTCCACATGAAAAGTTCACTTATGATTTGCTGTTCAGCTACAGTGATATTAATGTCAAAAGTAGGACCAAATTGAGCAATGAACTGTGGTAATCTCTTTGATATTGCCCTCTTATTGTTCTCGTAACTCAGATTTTCTGATAAAATCAGTTTGGGTATTATTGTTGTCAATCCATAGATTTGTAACGACTCCTGTGGAAAACGCGTTTACAAATCTTGTTTGATTGATTCTTCTATTAATATATATATATACTGATATTCTGAAATAATCATCTTACTGATTCACAGGAAGATTGTATCGGTGCTTCTGACACCCAACTAGCCGGGGCATCTCTATTTCTCTGCCCAAAGAAACAGATATTTGTTTGCATTCTTCAAATAACACACGTAGAATTGTTTTTCGCAATTAAATCTTTTGTCGTCTAAAGCTTGTATAAGGCTCTGATCTAATTCATTTGCTCTGTCCAAATTTACCTCCTCCTTTTGTAAATAACGGTTCAGAGGAAGCGTAATTGATGGAACAATACTCAGGCTAACGATACTAATGATGAATTCACTCTCAGATACAGCAGCAATAAGTGATCTTGCTTTTGATGCCATTACCAGTTCTACCCATTGTGGAATTATTTCCAATGCTTGTACTACTATTTGGAGGTCTGCGCAAAACTGTGGCACTGTTGTGTCTCTCCACCCACCGTCCCTAATTCACATAAAGTACCTAGACACTTGTCCTCCCAATACATTTTTCAAATCTGTGTTCCTTTTGACAGATGCTCTAAAAATTATATAGTTTCTTTTATAACCCCAATAGAGTTCTTACACTCTGAACACTTGATGATTTGGAAATTGATAAATTGAGTGCATGATTTTAGAATGGGCATCTTACGGTGTTTTTGGCTTCCTTCAGTTTCGGAGACCATTATGCTTCATCCATCAGCGCCGATCCCAACACATTTGCCCAGGTCGACGTTAAGTTCTATAAGAAAATTTATGACAGTTTTACCAAGATGTCCTCCCAATAGCATAGGTTCATTTACACATTCTTTTTCATTATATTCATCTAGTAAATATTGAACAGTTTTTTAAGCATCTGTAAATTAATGAAATCCTCCCTTACACATCCTTCGTAGATATAACGTATTATCAAACTTAACTGTGAGTTATGGGGTACATCTGTTGTCTCGTCGAGCATAATGCTATACAATGTACTTTTTCTTACTCATTTTAGTATCAAGCTGATAATACTTCATCCCCAATACACCCGATTAAATCATTTTTTTGTATTTTTGCTTAGGTACATACGTTTCTCTGAAGTTTGCTGTGTTTAAATGTTTTTCTAGGCATTATTATCCCGAGCCTCGATTCTAAAGCGAAGGAACTCCTTGAAATTTCCTTGATTTACTGGACTTTTGCCCGAGATTCATATGATAGATTTATGTGTCCTTCATCTCTATGTCCTCTTAAGGGAATATTTTATCGCCCAAGAAATATCAAAGTTTTTATGATGGATTTTGGTCTTCCTCTGTTTTCTTTTACTTGCATCAATCTATGAGAACTGATTTGGTTTACAACTTCTTTTTCTGGGTTATGATAAGAGCGTGAAAACTGTATCGCTGACTCCATAGCTTGACGATAGTTTGTGTTATTATTATGAACTCCAAGAGCGTCATCCTTACCTAGAAGTTTTGCGAATGACTGTAATGGCTTTGTCACATGCTTTTGAAGAGCTACGGTTTTTTATATCCTCCAAAAAATACCAGCCGTGAATAAGAGGGGGTACAGGGTAAAAGGAAAGGACGACAAAGGGAATGTTTTTCAATGGATTAGTGTTTTGATCTGTTGGTATGTGGGAAGAGAGAATATTTGTACTTATCAGTTCGACAGTAGTATCTTTCTTATTTAGTCGATTCTGTCAGTTCTAGAGATAGGTATAGTGCGGGAATAAAATTAACTACATCTAAAAAAACCCAGGAAGCAACCTCAAGGGTGTGTGGCAGGGTATTTTGTAGATAACTACGCTTCAATCTCACGTGAACTGATTTTTTCAAGTAATCGTAGCCGAGCACTTGATGCTTAATAAATTTAAAACAGGTCGGTAGGATAAGGGTTAAACTACAAGCAACCGTCATCATTGGTTCTCTATCTAATATAAGAACGTATTTGGTCAGTCTCATTCCAACAAAATATGACATTGCCATGGCATCCCCACCGTTTATTCTCACTGTTAATTAATCTTGAACTATCCATGTCTCTTTCACTACGTAAAATGATTACTGGTTTCACTCATAATATGTATGCCAAGTATCCACAAAAAGTTGTTTACAACCATATTTTGTGCTAAATAATAACAATTAGCAATGTTTTACGCCAAAATTGCAAAATAATTTTTAAACCGGTGTTGCATGGTAGCAAATGTACCGCTGTAGATAAACTATATCTGGAGATCTGGAGATATACTCGATCTCTGCAGTAAAGGGAAAATATTTTTTGAGCCCTTGGAGTGAGGTTGAACTCTGCAGTCAGCGGCTGAAAATAATCATTTGGATACATGCAAACTTCGCGGCAAAAGGGTTAAGTTCCTCACATGTTTCTATTCCTCTTGTTCCTTCCCGTTGTTCAATGTTTCCCAAATTTTGCATACATGTTTAATATTGAAGACAGTATCTTGGTAAATGTTTTCAAAATTTTCACGTTGTCAGATTTAATTTAATTAAATATTTTTGATTTAAGTACCTAGAGAAAACATTAACAATTTTTGACCAACTCCTTCCCGTTGTTCAATCTTTCTCAAATTATGCATACATGTTTAATTTTGATGACAGAATCTTGGTAAATTTTTTCGAATTTTTCACATTTATAAATTTGGAATAGATTTAAATTTCAGACTTAACTTAACTTTAGACTTAACTTTTTAAATTTCAATCTAAAATTTATTTTCTACTTTTTAGTAGTTTTATTTTATTTTTTAATTTTTAGTGCATTTTGAAATAAGATCAGTTAAAAAAAAGTGTTTTTTATAAATTTTTATTTTTAGTGAAATCACAGTGTTGGCATGTTAAATTTATTTTGAGGTTAATAGATTGAATCCATTGACTAAACTCCATAAGTGATTCTAGCCATGTTACTCATGTCAAAGTTTTTCCTTAATTTTCACCTATCATCAAAGATGACAGATTGTGGGTTCGTATGCATTGATAATGTTTATAATCTCCTTTAGCTCTTGTCCTATTCAGCATGGGCATTATGGTTCACTATTCCTTTCATGGTTGTTTTGAACCGTGAATGAACCGGGTGAATTTTATAAAACTGCGTACTTTGATAGATAAGTGCGGGCATTAGCACTGGGCTTAGAATCTCAGTGATACTGGCTTCACGTTGGTAAAAACAATGTACGTAATAATCATAGCACTTGTTCAAAAATAGACTCAATAAACAGATAACGGCAACGGTTGAATGGTGTATTTAACTAATCCTGTCTCGTAGATAAATAGGCTTCTTTACTCGCGGATCGGCGAAGCCGTAAATAAATGAGAGATAACTGAGTCGAAGGTACGAATCAAAACTGCAGAGGCACGAATCTGCGGTCTCATGTGGAGCATAGATCTAGGTATGAATTCACGGTTGCAATATGAAACAGGCAATAATGAAGTCGATACCTATGTTCAATTTCTATTAATGGCGCGTATTTATGATTTTTTTCACTTCCTGTTTTTCAGTAATTGGCGTGTGTGTTATTGGTTTTCATAATTCTTCTTGCCCATCCAGGTAAAATCCCCACTGTTTATTTCAAATCACGCTCATATCTTCTCTGTCTCCGTTTAATGTCCTTAATTTCCTGGATTCTTGATAACACTGTAACTTATTGTTAGTTATTACTGAGAAAATTGTGTTTTCCCCTACTTTATGGGTCTGAAAGATATTTTATCAATATCACACCCAAGTCGTGAACAATGAACGGTACTCTGACAACTTAACATTTCCTATTTGTTAAATTAGTTCTGCTTTAAAATTACAGTGGTAATAATCATATTTTATAAATAAAATAAGCTCACTGGTAACTTGGTGGTATTCCATTCTGTAAAACGAATTTATTAAAAAACTTTTACAAACCACAGAGAAATATACGTACAAACACGACCCGGGTTTCGGCGCTAAGCACCATCACCTGATGATGGTGCTTAGCGCCGAAACCCGGGTCGTGTTTGTACGTATATTTCTCTGTGGTTTGTAAAAGTTTTTTAATAAATTCGTTTTACAAAATCATATTTTAGTAAACAATGCTTCAAACTTAGCGATCGGAACAATAATCTTGGGCTCGTAAACGGGAAATCACATTCCAGACGATTTTACGCTAAGATTTAACGGGCTATTTTAAGTTTTCATGATTTTTCATTCGACTGTTAGAACACGTCAGTGACCGTTACAAAGATATTATCTGGATCGGGGGCGTACTCAGGAAGTTCTCACCGACGCCATTTCATTCAAGTTGCTACATCAGATGAATGCTTGCCAGGGGAAGTGGAGGACTAGGGGACGCACTCGTTCGAGTTTAATAATGGAGCGTTCCGATGGCTTAGCGGGCATGGCAGGCGTTAGCCCTACCTGCTCATAATCAAATCGCTGGGGAGGTGCTGGTGGGTGTTTGTTGTGCTCAGATGAGCAGAAAATGAAATGCAGGCGGTGTTTAAGGTCTGAAATGTATAGAATAAAATTGAATGGCAAGGCTATGATTGAATTAGAAGTAAAAATTAAATGAATCTCGATAACAGACTCAGAGAATTGAGAATTCAGTATGCATGCAAACCGCAGTGTTCGACCTTAAGGTTGGTTTTGTCACTGAGTGTGGAACTTATGGACCGAATCAAGCAAAAAACCTAGCAATGTGTTTTAATTAAAGGCTTTAATGTGTTTTAATTAAAGGCTAGAATGTTTTTTTTTCTGTGACCTCCACTACTAAGAAGAAAAATATCCTATCTCAATAATAGAAGTTTTGGTCCAGAAAGAGTAAGCGTCCCTGCAAATTTACCCAATGTAGGTATTCTATCCTTGATCTTCCTCGCTAATACTGCCCATTCCTCGCTTCTTCCATTATTGTTGTCAAGAGGCTGCGGTGTTGGAAAGTATGTCCAATAAACCTGTCTCTTCTTCTTCTCATAGTTTTCATTACACGCCTTTTCTCTCTAACTCTTCCTCGGGCTTCTTCAAGCGTAATTCTCTCCATTCATTTGATCTTCATCATTCGTTTATAACTATGCATTTCTATTGAATCCAATCTTCTGTTCTGCTGCTGCTATCATTCAAGCTTTACTGCCTTAAAAGAACATGGTCTACGGTAAAGTAACAACTGAGGGCTTAAGTGGTGGAAGTGTTCCATGCTGTAGATAAAACACTGATGTTTCAATTTTCAATACGTTTATTTCGTGACTAGTTTCGACGTACTCTCTCATATCTGATACTGACGTAGTACGTCGAAACTAGTCGTGAAATGAACTTATTACTAGCGAAAAACTGTAATATCAGTGTTTTATCTCCATCATGCTCTAACTTGTGTTGCTATAGCTGCCAACAGACTCTTCCTTTGGCAACACCACATTTCCATTGCTATCAATCTTATTTTCTCTGCTGCAGTTATCGTCCAAGCCTCACTACCATATAAAGAGGCTTATCCAGCCTTACTTGCCTCATAAGAGCATGCTCCAAATGCAGGTGTCAATGAAGAGTTTCCTTACTTCCAAGTTTGTGTTGTTGGCTACTAGTTGACTCTTCTAGTTGAATTCCCTCTTTGTTTGAGCTGCTCTGCTCACTGCATGTTTCTAGCTTCTTCCATCCCTGGTGGCCTTACTTTTCAGAGAGCAAAATTCTTCCACTTTCTACTGTTTTTGCTGTCCAAGGCTTGCAGTGACTAAGGCCTTCTGGATTTCTTCTTCTCAAAACGTTACAGCCAACACGATGTAACTATTGCTGGGTGGTTATTTGGTCACTGCTCGAGGGTCTTAAAATCATTTAATGTAGTCTTCTTTTTAGAAAATCGAGGCCGTGCAATTCCTTTTAGGTTGAGGGCTGCCAGGATGCAGAAGGTGCGAAATAGGCTGGCTTCACTACTATTATAGAATACGCCCTTGTATTAGGCGCAGTTTACCTTCACATTTCAAACCAATCTTTCGGTTGATTATTTATACCGCTGTAGGGCCCATTGACAATCTGACAACTTTATTCTGAGGTTCAACGATTGTTTTGGTGACAAAGCTAGTCCACGGGAAAACTCCTGAATTGGGCGTTAATTGAAATTTTGGAGGTTGAGGAATTAGTTACCAGCGTCAATAATGTCAGCGTCAATAATGTCAAATAAACCAAGTCAATTAAATGTGTTTGCAGCAAATAAAATATATCTGTGTTCAGGGAAGCGAAACGAAGTATGTACTAGTTTTTCATATACACCACACAACAGGATTTATTGCAACTACACTTTATTTTCTATTTTCAGTTCAATTTTCAAAATATAATTTTGGGTGAAGCTGACGTGTAAATCCCTGGAAAATTGGAATTTTTGATAGTTTGTTTCTTTTAATTAGAAAAGTAATATTATGCAGCTGTATTCAATTGACTATCTCCTCCTGTATTCGCTGTAAAATGTGAAACATAGATGAGTGTTGGAAATAAGAATCGCTTCTCTTGTTATATTTTTTTGTCGTAAGCATTCATTGCTGTTAGTCGATTTTTCCATAGATTTATAATTGGCCTGAAAATTTTATTGCAAGTGTATTCACGTAACAGTTCCACTGTAGAGGATCACTTTCCCTAACTAGTCTTCAAAACGGAAACTTGTTCTCTAAATGTTCCACTTACATCCTAAATGACTCAAATAGTGTGAATTATATAGACTTAAAAATATAAATCATCGCTAATATTTGTAATAACATTGGAGCATATAATTATTTTCTTTAGCCGTAAAGGACGAAATAAGTGAAAAATGCATTTTGCGTATGTATAAAACCAAAATATTTCTTAGGCCAGAGAGGGCCGACGGTAATGGGGATTGTACTGGTTGTACTTGGATGAAGAATTAGGTGACATTATATAGTTTCTAGTTTCATTTTTGTTCGTTTTTCATCAAAAATATAATTTCCGGTGCTTGAAAGTCTCACATCAGTAAATTTCTTATGGAAATATATTGCATTCCAGGCTCATAAATGTTTGCCACTTTCGGCTAGAAGTTTGCAACCTTGGATTTGCAAAAGAATTACGTTTACTCCATTTACTGACATTGTTTCTTTTTCCGACTGCTTACATGGACTCAAGGAAGATAATACTTTTTTTTCCGATTGTGAGCATGGGGCGAAGAAACGTTTCCGTGAAGCGTCTGGATCCTTCGACACGAAACGGTTCGAGTGGGGTCTATTCACCTCCTCGGCGTAACGGTCACCTTATTTTATCGCTTTCCCGGGAAGCGTAGTACGCGCGTTGTTGGTGCACGTCGACGTCTCGTCTCCGTGGTGTCGGAACTGGAACGGAACAAAGTGGCCAGTGGCGATGCAACAAAGGCCCTTCCTTTGTCCGTGGCCCTTGATCCTCAGCGTCACGCTCTTATGCAAAACTTTGTTTTTACGGGCGGAACACGGCGGTATTCTTCGCCCTTTTGATGTTTCTCTGCCTGGCTATCACAAAGCTCAACCATTTTAAATGAAAAACTTGGAAAGTCCTCTTATAAGTTTCCTCTAAATCTTGGGAAATTCCTAGATTACAAGCAGGATTCGCAGTCTACGATTGATATTAGCACAGAGTAATGATATTAGGTACTCTACGATATTAGGTACAATTTCCGAAAACTGACTACCCTATAAATCAATCAGACAGGCTATAACTTCTGAGGATTAAAATTTGTTGAAGACTGTTTAACTTATACGTGGAATTTCCTAGTGTTTAATTTAATCATTAATCGCTTCCACACAAGTTACGTTGGAAACTACCTCGTAACTTAACTATTTTGCTGGTAAAATCACTTTGCGACGCATTGTGGAACGAACGGACAGAATGCATGGAGGAAAGATTGCGGTTCGATAAATATCCACATTTTGGCTGATCAATCGTGGGATTCAATTATCCAAACAAGAGCTGTTGAAGATAATTAAATTTTTCCCTTATAATTTTGCGGAATGAAACGGTGTGCCATTGCAGTCTGGCATAACACAATACTGATTCGCACTTTAAATACAAAAGTAGCTCGTCTGTTTATCAAAAGTAGCCACCATATTTTCTTATCCACAGCCCATGCGCCAACATGAGCAGTGACATTTCTATTTTTCCCCTCTCTTGGTGTTTGGGGTGTAACTGAACTCAATGAGATTTCCAAGGAAAAATAAGGTTCACTTCAAACGTTTAAGTAGGGAGGGCGTAAATTAGGGTAGGTGGAACATTTTTAACATTCGGGCAGTATCTCAGGGATAAAACGGGCATGGACCTTAAGAAACTAATTAGGAGGATAACTACATGAGCAGAAGAAGAATCGATGGGTACGATTGGCCAGAACCCGTTGGTGTCTGATCTGTGAAGATTATCATGATGATGTGAAGAAAAGATTCGTGAAGACGTTTTTTTGGGGTATAAGGCCCTTTGGTTTCAACACATGAACTTTGGGGTAAAAAGATGAGAATAGATGTTGCCTTTGTCGAGTTGGTTGGAATAATTATTGAGAAGCCGAAGCAGAGAGAAAGGAAGAGGAACTGAGCAGTGAATTATATAGGGGACACAAGTGCATTGAAAGGAAACGTATGTCACCCCAGGAAAAAAACTTTTAAGTCATGACTTGTTCATTTTTCAACGAAAAGGATATTCCTAAGTACCTCTTTTTCGCAAGACGAATTGTAGCCATACGGCACAGTCTAAATAATTTCATTATGGTTGGATGGAAAATTGAATTCAATCAGCTCCTGGAACAATGCATCTCAACGCATGGGATCGACAATAAATCCAAAAAGATAATAATCATCGTTTGAGAACTTGCATGAGGACCGCTTGGTTCTTTGCCTTTTTTTTAGCCCAAAAGAAGACCTTTCCGGTTTCAGTTGTTTTACATTTAAAGGAAATGCGTAAGCTTTAATCGGTGAATTTAAATGACTTTCCGGCAAATAAATGCCAGTTTCATGCGCAAGGAAGAGCTGTAAATGAACGTTGAATTTGATTAGCCATAAAAGGTGGTTATCAAATAATTAGTTTTCCGAAAGATTAACCTTTAACGGTGAACGAGTGAAAATATTTCCAGTAACTTGTGACAGACTGAGCATTAAAAAATCGCGAACCTCTTGTGAAAACTAATGCCGCGGCGCGTCACGCCGCTTGAGCAAAATGTCTGTATCTTACGCGCACCTTTTCCGACCTTTTATCCAAAAGTTAATTTTTAGCATATAACACTTGATTTTGTAAAAACAAATTACCGAGTAATTTTTGTGACCACGTTGTCTATTTTGTGTAATGACTTCTTAAATAAATGTTACCAAGTTGCATATGGCTACTTACCTTAATCAGGCGTTTGGGGAATAATTCAAAACCGCAAGCGATAATGTGCATCCTATTGCTTCCACTATTTCCTATTTCTCAGTTACTACAGTTCCATATTGTCAAAAACTCCCAAAAACTTTAAATTTAACTCCCATTAAACTTCAGAAAGGCAGAGATTACACAAATTTCTTTTCCAATAAATAAGTGTATGGTGCACAGTTTAAATGAAGGAATTAGCACGAAAAGGTCTATTAAAAACATTTACCTATAGTTCGTATTCCAAATACTAAAGCGCTGTTTTTATTTATCATTCCAGCTTCCGGTACTTTACCAACCACGCTTCTAAGCTAAACTTTTGCCATCTGTTGAAAGCAGAACGTGTTCCAATTAAATTGCGCTAATCAGATTCAAACACATCTTCACCGTAGTTCGTCTGTGTTAGTATGTGCACTAACGGACGAAATTTGTGATGGCTGGGAAATATTATCATTGGTCGTTCAATCTTAAGATTGGTTGACTGCAGCCCTCCATCCTTTCCTATCTAGCGATAGTTCCATTACTGGTAGCTCTTATTTTCTACTTTCTATTTGGTCTAGGTATTTATCCCTTGGCCATCCTCTTGGGACTTTTTCTTAGTTATATTCTACACAAACCCATTGTGCCTCAGAGTGTGTCCAATCCATCTGGTCCTTCTTTTCTGTGTAGTGTTCCATATATTCTTTTCCTCTCCTACTCTTCTGTATACTTCTTCATTTCTTATTTTATCCGTCCATGTCATCTTCTGCCTCCTCCTCCAAGACCAGGTTTCGAAAGCTTCTAATCTTTTCTGGTCCGCTTTTGTAATGATCCATGTTTGCGATCCATGCTGATAACTGAGCCTGAGGATTGTGGAGCCGGCTGGTTTTGGCTAACATATTGAAAATTCTCGTGGCCGCGTTCCAGATTTTTTTTCATTAACACATTTTCCAAAATCGGAATATATTTACCGTCACTTGGTCCCTAACCTACGACCCTCCGATTGAGAAGCAAATATTTTACCCCCGGGCCAAACCGGCCCGCAAAGAAATATGTGGCAGTAGAAAAGCGGACACCTCAATGTATAAGATAATTGTGATGCGGTTACTTGAGAAAAAATTACTAATAATTCGGAGTTGTGTCCCTCAAGAGATGAGTATGACCACTTCCACAAAGAAGTTGATAATTCTTACGCCGTTATATCTACGCAGTGCATATCGTTCCAATCGTCTACTTGAACGTTTGTTCGGGTGTTTACACCTGCTGCAACGTGCTTCAATTTGTGGAAGGTGATTGGAAAGCGCACAGTTAAGCGCTGTTTCTATAAACAAATTCAAGTGTCATCCCTCTCTAGCAACGCCGATTGCAGCGCACCAATATTTCCCCGGTCACTCGGTGGAACCAAAACACACGCCAAGAAACCTCAATGCCTGTGACACCCATGTTCCTCACGCTGAACTTCCTTTTCGTTTTCGTTTATGTTGGCGGCGAAGCCATTGCTTCCACTCGACCGCCTCGAGGCACGTGGTTCCACCCCCTCTTGCTTTGAAGTCGCCACACCCCGGTCAGTCTACCCAGAAAAACTTCGTCCCCTCACGCACACATGAGCCGTCCTCTCTTCCTCTGTCTCCCCGTCCGCATAATTCGTCAAAGTGGAGATGGAAGAAGCAGCGAAGGCGACAGAATCTCGGGAGGAGGGCAGGGCGCAGAAGGGAAAGGGAAGCCTTTTTGTTGACGATTTTCCCCCACACACCCCGACCCCACACTCTCCAATCCCTCCCCCCAAGTCCCGCACAGAGACACTTTCTGCTTCTTCTTTCGGGTTGGGGGTTTTGATTTTTTAAAGTGAAAGCAGCGTCCCTTATGTTATGAGATTTTTTCTCATCTTTCGACTTGTGAAGGTCTGGCTGTATAAGTAGTGATGAGTACAGCTCGCTCAATATCTCAAGACCCTTCGCAGAAAGGCAGTGAACGAAGGGTAGGGTGCTGCTAGAAGAGAACACTTGGAGGAAAAGTCCAAACTTTCTATTTCCTGAGGGACAATGATCATTTGAATGACCATGATTCGTATGCGAGGATATTGAATTAAGCTATATTAAAGTAGATTTCGGTCATTCAGAAAAACTGAAGCATTTTTACGTAACGTTTTTAGCAATGTATTAGATGCAGATATAAAATTTGCTCAAACAAAAGTTGGAAAGTTCCTCAGTCATGATACTGCTTCAAGCGATTACTGCTCTTCCACTGCTGCCTTTTACGTGAACTTGTAGTCTATGTATTTCATGCCACTCGCTGACCACAAAGAGTTAATTCATGGGGCGTTCAAAGGTGGCAGGGCTACCAATTTTCCAATTGCCAGAGGATGCCGTGGTATCGATCGTAAGTACATTAGGAGAATATTTTAATTTATATATATATTTATATAAATTTTAATATTTAACAGCGGAATAATCTAATAAGGCCATCAGGCAAGTATCGAAATATTGTTCGGCATCTCCTTTTTCTGGAGGCATCAACAGAATCAGACGAAGACAGCGACGAGGTTGACACGGACAATGACAACCTTAGGCTGCCTTAATTTGCAAAAATGCGAATTGAGCAACATTAAAATAGAATTATTAATAAATTATTTATTCAATGAAATTAACCCCTGTTGAATAAAAAATCCAATTCTCATCCTTACAGTACAATTCGAGTATTCATCTGCGATGTTGTATCGCTAAAATGTATTCAAGTATTTAAAAAATCAATTATAGTTGATCGACCCCATAGTGTACGGAGGTGGGGTTTTTTCTGTTACTGCCATTCCGTCGGGGATCGAGTTGGTTTGGTGGCTCGAGTACTTGATCCCCATTCCAAAGGCCCGGGTTCAAATCCCGGAACGTGTACCGATTCCCGCACACTGTGCGGCGTCAGATTGGGCGAAATTGAAACAAGCTGGTTGAAACCACTTATCATCAAGTTTTGATCCGGAGGGCGGATATGCAATTATATACCTATAGTAATATTAGGTAACCTCTTAGGGGTACATCGAATTCAAGACGCGCTATCGAATGGTTCATTTGGTAATTAATTACTAGCTGTTAGTATGTTCAACAGGCGAAATCGCAACCGTAATTTTTTTAAATTCTGGTAAATTAAATACTGATTACTGGTAAAATACTGGTCGAAAGGATGCGGAAGATTACTACTGACAGAATCTGGGGTGTGCAGTTGTTATTGAATGTTGTGTAGGGTAAGTACGACAGGTAATAATATGGCAAGTGCGAGAGTGAATGGGGTCTTGAATGACTGGCTTGAAATAAAACCGGGCGTAAAAAAAACGATTCGTAAAGTCTCTGTGGTTGTTCAATATTTTTGACAAATGTGTGAAGGGCTATTGCGGTATCAACGACGACGTAATGGTTGGAGATGTAAATGCGCGAGTACTACTATACGCCGATGATGCTGTGTTGCTATCTGAGAGTCTACAGGAATTACAGAAGCTCCTGCATAATTTTTGTGAAGCAACAGAGATAATAGAGGGTAAATGCGTCAAAGACCAAAGTATTGTTTTTTATGCAAGAAGAATGGAATGGATGATCGTATGATGAGGGTGAATGGTGAAATGATTGAGCAAGTACATTACATTGGATATCTTGGCTGAATGTTTGTGAAAGATGGGAGGGTAGATGACGAAATTAAGAGGCGTTAGAATGCTGGAAGGAAGATTTGAAGATAGAATGTGGAGTATATCAAGGAATGGATGTTTGTCTAAGGAAGCAAAAATGGCGGTGTACAAAAGCGTTCTCATTCCCCCTTGATTGTATGGTGGCGACTTGGGGATTCCACGATAAGCATACGAGATCGTGTGCAATTCAATTTGCAAAAAAGCATTTGGCATGGGGTATCTGTGAAGTTTTTCTGTAAGAGCAGAAGGGATAGCGTTAGAAAAGAATGGGTGATTAAAGGATGTGGAATGAGATGCTCTGATAATGGAAATGCATGAAAGGAGTGTGCTTCGTTGGTTTGGCCATCTTGAGAGTCGAATAACTAGAAAGATATATGATAGAGAAGTAAAAGGAATGAGAGGAAGGATTAGACTGAGAGGTATATTGGTTAATGTGGTTTAAGAGAATCTTAAGAGGAGGAATGTTATGAGTCTTAAGAATAGGAGAGCGTGCATGAATCAGTGCATGAATGTGTCTGAAGAAAAGGAGGTTTACAAGGATATGCCAGTATATGGAGGGAATTATTAAAGCTGTGACAGCTTTAAAGGTATATTACCGAGAATTTAACTTTTCTCACTGTGCTCGTCCCCGAAAGGGAACGGCGTGATGGGTATGCATGTATGTATGAAAAAGGCAAGGTGTGTCATTATTTAAAAAACTTATGTGCTATATTTTATCAAAGCAAGGGATTCTGTTTTTATCATGTAGCATTGTGAAGAGTATCATCATACCTCTAGTTTGTTGCCTCCAATGTAGATAAGGGAAGCAAGAATGTATAGTATGGTTTATATTTGTTCATTATTCTATAAATCGAGCTCGTTCGTGGTATTGGGTTGCCACAGTGCTGATTTTCCATCCCGAAAGCCGGGTTTGATTTCAGGCAGTGATTGGGATTTTCTGTGGAATCCTGGGACCGTATTGGATGCTATGTGGACACTATTGCGAGAGCAGAACCCCGTCTGTTGAATGGGGCGTAAATCTGTGGATCTCCTTGACGCCTTTCGTTAAGCGCAGACACCGCGACGTATATTCTCTCCACCCAAGGCCATAGATGTATCTATGGCCTTGTCTCCACCCTACATGCAGTCCCCAAATATTCAAACCCATACAAACTTTCCCGCACAATGTGAATGGCACAAATAACCTCTGTTGTCGATCGCTTCCCATAATGACTACTACAGCTGTTTTCAGCTCAGCACAACACAAATTCAAAGCGCATTCGATTGACTCTAGCTGAAATTTGTGGAAATTCACTATAAGTAAAAAACGCAGGGTATATTTCCATCAAACTTCACTTCGGTACAGTTAGTTTTGACGCATCCGCGTCGTCATCAGACAACGGATGAAGGTGCCTGGTTGATGATGCCGATGCGACGAAAGTAGTCGTACCGAAATAAATGTTTGTGGAAATGCACATTGTGTATTTCACTTCATAAAAAATCAAATATAAATTACTTAAAAAAAACTTAAATTGCTATGAATGTTATTCTAGAAATCATACCTTCCTTTCTTATTCCTTACACTGAATATGGGGTTAAATCTGTTTCCTCGTGCTCTGCACAATACCTGCAGCGTTAAGGAAGACGTTAGCGAACGATTGTACGCAATTAATTCGGAAACATTTGTTCTAAATTAGTACCGTTAGAATGGATAGCTTTCATTGGAGGTCATATATTGTTTTCAGGATTATGTTAATGAAAAAAATTATCATATATTTTGAAGAACACCAGTCTTATACCAACTCTCGCTTTGGATTTTGCTTGGGTTTCAGGTTGTTCCACTGCTAAAGCTCAATACACCGTCCGAGACAACAAACAGCATCCATGCCTGGGGCAACATTTGCCTGCTTCCGAAGTTCCTTAGAATACATCCTATGGACATAGGACATGTGAAGTAACTTGAGGTATTTCTTTGTGAAAATGTCCTAACTTGATGAACAATTATTGACTCTGTATGAAAATAGTACGCAGTTAGTAATTGCTCATTATGAATTACCTACGCGATTCTTACATATATGTCCATTACTGTAACACCCAATCCACATTCTCTCAGTGGATCATTAGAAAATGTGCAATGGATGTTCCGGTAATGGACATTTATGAAAGGAGCGTGCTTCGTTGGTTTGGCCATGTCGAGAGAATGGATGAGGGTCGGATGACGAAGCAGGAGTATGCGAGTGGAGTGATTGGTGTAAAAGGAAGAGGTGGACCGAGAAAGGCACGGGTGAATGTAGTGGAAGAGACCCTTAAGAGAAGGTATATTAGTATTCAAGGAATTAGCGCCACAGATCGCACCGTTCTTAGACATAATATTCAAGAAGTCATTGTCTGAAGGAATGATACCAATAGACTGGAAAATTGCAAACGTTACACCGATATTCAAAAAGGGAAACAGACATGACCCAGGGAACTATCGACCAATTTCATTAACGTCTATTATAGGCAAGATACTCGAACATATCGTCGTTAGCAATATCATGACGTTCCTGGACAGTCGTAACTTCCTTCATGGCTGTCAGCACGGCTTTCGGAAAGGTAGATCATGTGAAACACAGCTCGCGCTCTTTCTTTATGACGTTCTCAAATCTGGTGAATCGAAAACACAAGTGGACGCATTATTCCTAGATTTTAAGAAAGCTTTCGACACGGTACCTCACAACAAACTTTTATACAAATTACAGTCATGCGGCCTAAACGAAACAGTAGTAAACTGGATACGCGACTTTCTGAGTGATCGTAAGCAAAAAGTAGTTCTTGACGGAATTAGCTCTGATGCAGTTAAAGTGACATCAGGTGTCCCACAAGGAAGCGTAATCGGCCCCCTTTTGTTCATTATATACATAAATGATCTATGCTCTCGAATTAGCAGTAAAATACGTTTATTTGCTGACGACGCTGTCATCTATCGCGAAATTAATGATCACTCTGACTTTGAAATTCTATCATCGGATTTAAACAACGTTCATGTGTGGAGCCAAGAGTGGGGACTCGAACTTAATCTGAGCAAATGTGCGGCGGTACATTTCTTGCGGAGGTCGTCCAACTATCCCCGTGTATATGCTGTGGATGGCGTTAAGATAAAGGCGACAGATGAAGTTAAGTATCTGGGAGTTACGATAACCTCAAACCTATCGTGGAGAACACATATAAGAAATATTTGTGGCAGAGCTCTGAAGAAGCTAGGATTCGTCAAGCGTATTGTGGGAAGATTCTCAGATGAAAAAGTAAAAGAGAGGTGCTATTTCGCACTCGTCCGGCCACACCTTGAATATGCAGCAAGCATATGGGATCCGGTGCAGAAAGAATTAATTCGGGAACTTAATAAAATACAAAGGAAAGCTGCGCGATTCGTCAAAAACTGCTACGGGCGTACAGACAGCGTTACGCAGATGTTAAACGAATTAGGCTGGGAGCCGCTAGAGACTCGGAGGCTGCGCGCTAGGCTTAGATTACTTGAGCAATTGAGAATAGATATCTTTCAGAGCGACACGGAGAACATCATATTAGAACCCCACTATATTTCCAGGTCCGACAGAAACGATAAATTAAGAGAGATATTTTGCCGAACGGATAGGTATGGGAATTCGTTTTTCCCCCGAACAATAAGGGACTTTAATAAATGCAAGGCGTAATTTCATAGAGCGTTTCCTTTTTATATGTAAACGGCTGGTGTCCTAACACCCCCCGCCACACGCCTATTGAGGCGGCTTGCGGGGTAGTATGTAGATGTAGATGTATTCTTAGGAGCAAGAGAGCGTGTATGAATTAGTCTATGAATGTGATGGAAGAATAAGAGGTAGGCAATGATAGGGCATTATGAAGGAAATTATTGCAAGAGAGTCAGTTTCCTAGGCCTAATAGTAATAACTAAGCTCATTGACGGTGCCTACCCCGAAAAGGAATGGCGTGGTGGATATGTATGTGTGTGTGAATATCCTAGGGATCTTGATAGCGGTCGGCTTTCTGCACCTCTTAAAGATTTTCATGTTGTAAATCGGTATTCCAAAACGTAAAGCCACTCTCCCTCGCAGCTGTATGCAGCGTGGATGACAGAAGTAGGTGGGTGTTGGTTTGTGGCCGTGCAAAATGTTCGTTCGTTTGCAGAAGACTCACAGAAAGGCAGTATTTCGGCCGTAAAATCATTTTGCGGGAGTCTCATTCCTTGCTCCGGCTCACAACACCGTCCTTCTGTGGTCTCTTAGAAGCATATGTCTCCCACCACAAGTATATATATATGTTTATATATACACGGTCGTGCATTTATCGCCCACCCACCACCTCATCCTCAATCCGCGAAGGCCTTTTCGTGAGTCCTCTGAAGCCCGAGTCGCCCGAGGAATGGAATTTCCTTTGTGTGCAAGGGTGGAGAGAAAGAAAGAAAGGAAAAACGAGAATCATGGAGCGAAGCGTGCCGGGTTGCCCCCGTTACGAATAAAAAAATTAGCTTGAAGCAAAATAAACTACGACATCATTAGCTAGCTGTTTTGGTGCGGGATTTTCCAACTTGTTTAATGGTAAAAAAAATGAGTGAGGCTGGTGAACTAACAAAAAATTCACCCGTGTTATCGACGTGATTGTACGGGATAAAGAGAGGCTTAAAAACAAAAAAGGCGAATTAAATCGTCTGATGCAAATTTTCTGCGTACTAGACGTGAAAGTGATACGGAAACCATTTTCCGATTCATCGTGTCTTTGTGTGGCTTTAGCTTCAATTTCGCTTTTTGTATGAAGAAAATCGCCCTTCGTGGACTTATTAGTTTGAATTTTAGAATTCTCAACTTGTTTCGTGGATAAAATGAGTGAGGCTAAAGAACTCACAGCGATTTCACTCGTGTAATCGATGTGATTGCACGGGATAGGAGAGATATAAATAAAAAAGGGCCGTCTTTTATCGTTTGATACAAATTTTCTACGCAACAGACGTAAAGGTTAATACGGAAGAACGGTAATACTTTTCGTATTCGTTAATTACATTTAAAAGCTGAATGAAGCTGCTCTTTTGATTCGCTTTGGAAAAATAATTGCCCTTTGTGGTAAATTTTATATTCTGGAAATCGATAATTTCCAATTTTTGAGTGGAAATAATGAGGCAGGCTGGTTCAACTTTCGTATATTCTATGTATTTGCACTTGGCTAGGGAAGATGATAAATGTTTTAGTGGACGAATTTTATCGACGGATGTTAATTTTCTACGCTCCAGCTGCCTGGGTTATAAGGGAATCATTTTCCTATGCATCACGTCCATTGAAGCTTCAGCTGCTATTTCGTTTCGTTTTCTAAGAAACCATTTGTGGTGTTTTAAGTTGGAATCTCTAATGAAAGATTTGGTGTTTCCCCAGCGAATAAAGGATCGAGAAGAGTTAACATCCCTGATGATAAAAGGAAAGTCTCTTTTCGAAACGTCGGCAGGTGTGGAGAACATCACCCGACGGGAGATGCCCAAGAATAAATGCACAACAGGTATATTCAAAACATGCTTTTATCAGATAGTACAATTTTTAAAAGATATTTTTTATGCTGAAAGCACATGTTCTGATAATTTCCAAATGCTATTTTAATTATTCTCAGTTAGGGTACAGTTTTCCACGCGCGATAAAACAAAACACAATCTATAAAGAGCACAAAAATAGGCTAAGGAATAAGCCTAAAACAACTTCATTATCGTGTTATGACAGATTATGAATATATTAGATGTTATCAAGCTAAAGACATACAGTGCACAGGTCTCAACAAAGTATTCAGAATTAAAATATGCCATGCATTGATACATTATTTCCAGGAGGCTTAACACACTCCTAGCTTGGTTGATGATGTAGTGACAAGGCAAATGCGATTGATCTCAAATGGCAATCATGGAAACCAATATTTTTTCTAATTGATCTCAAAAACACCAGCTGGTTAATATGATCACCAGTCAATCTGCTCCGATCATCAGATGCAACATTGTTGACCAATGAGACGGTGCGCTAAGATTGTACTTAGGATCCCAGAACTACCATGAATTTAAGGGCCACTCCGGCTAAAGCAGGGAAAGCCGCTCTACTGTTCTGCCAAAACTTCAGAGGGATCATTGCTCTGAGTGAGAACGCCTGGCTGAGATATAATTGCGGCTCATTCGGTATTGAATGTGACATGCTATATTCGCTCTCGTCCTATTACCACAGCTATTTCATAATGATTCGCCGAAATGGATGTAGAGGCTTCGTCATCACTTATAACTGTTAGGTTAGGTTATAAGTAAGCTGAGGACATTGCCTAAAATGCCTATTTTTTCTTTTACTCAGAAAATCAATTTTATGAAGTTATAAGTTCAGTTAGGATCATTTATGGCGAAATTAAGGCAATTTGTTACTGCCTAAAAATGCCTATTTTACCTGTTTATGCCTTTTTCTGCTAATATCGCCTATTTAAGGGCCTAAAAAAGCAATATTCTTCTCAACGTCACCAAACATCTCCTTAGTGCAGAGCTAGTCTGTTATTTCAGTTTCTTTTTTAATCTATCAACGTTGAAATAATGTCATTAAACATGCATAAAGAACAATCATCCAAAGTATTATTATATAAAGAGTAGAAAAACAACTATGGTCATTTTACATGATGCGTACATGCGATGGTTTCAAATGCCAAAAACTTGTTTGTGGAGGTACCACTCAGTATTGCTAAGTTTAAAGAGATACTGCCCGAAGTTGCTCTGCCTTCACAGCCAGTATTGATATTATGGGGAATATGGCTAAATACCGCATTATACACTGCAGATAAAATTATTGAAATACGTGAGGTATGTGACAGGAATAATGTGCACCTTTGATACATCAGTTCGAACGTCTTTTTCACCCACTTAAAGGTACACTATTGTAACCGATTTCGCTCATCTTTTATACTACATGTCAATTCTGGCTATAAGAAAATTAAGCCATCATGGTAGGTTTTCTATAGGCAACAGAATATCTGGATGATGAAGAAGCAAACTGCATTCTCGAATCCAAAGCTGCATAATTGACACTCGATGTCGACGCAGATCCTACGTTTATCAGATGCAATTTTGGTTAACTACCATCAATCATGTCATCGCTGGAGGAAAAAGAACTACTCCTTGTGGCAGCTGTGGAAAAAATTGGAAAGGTGGAAAGTGAACTTATTAATATACCAACTGATGAGGGAGAAGCCTTGATTTGAAAATTCAAGAAAGTTATGCAAAGGAACCCTGGTTGGGAAGATGTCCAGAAAATTGCAGACATTTTACCAGGGACTTTGGTTGCTCCATGACCAAAAATGACAGCAGAAGAACTTGCACCATTTAAGTATTGCCCTATCACCTCGTGTGAGGTTGAGAGGTCATTTTCATACTATAGAAATATCCTGACTGACTCTCGGCATCAGTTTACAGGAAAAGATTTAGAGTAACACATTGTTGTAAAATGTAATGCAACTTGAAATAAGTAAACCTTTTGTATTTTATGTTTCTTCAATTTATACGCTAATTTTATTTGGAGTTCTATCCTCTTTCCTCTCCATCAGTTTTACCGAAAAGTAAACGTGTATTTTAGCCCAAGCTTTAAATTTCAGATGCTTCTTTGTGGCAATAAGCCGCATTATGTTTCTAGCCGGCCACGATGGTGGCGGGGTAAAGTCTTCGCCTGCTAATCTTAGGATTACGGGTTAGAGTCCCGCCTGAGCGGGTATTTTACCACCAATGGCATAGATGTATGTCAAGTTCTGTTTGTCTGGTCCCTGGAAAACCTGATTACAGGCTTAGCCTTTTGGGGATTCCAGGACAGACAGAATTTTCCGAAATGCAAAAAATATTTTAAACACCTATTTTAAGTGCCTATTTTGAAATTTTTAGTGCCTATTTAGGCTGCCTATTTCTTCATTTTTAGTGCCTAAATGTCCTCAGCTTAGTTATAAGTGATGAGGAAGCTGGGCTATGGCGTTAGATACAACTGACGGAATGGAAAAATTAATATAATATATTATTATTATTCTGTGAATACATTTGCCTCGAATGAATGTTAAGGAAATATGATTCCGGTATGTGATATATGATTAATAATTAAGGATAAATCTTAGTGAGATAAAGAGCCGTACACAGAACCGCTTGTGAAAGGCTTCAATAAGGCTCCCCCACAGAAGCAATGTGAATAATATTTCGCCGCGTCGCGATACAGAATCGCGATGCAAAAGTTTTAATTGTGTTCATTGCTTGCGTTTACACGTGGGCTATTAACACTTCAAGCGTTGTTTTTGCAGCAATTAGTTCGCGGCAAATCAACATTTTTAGATTGATGCGAAAGGCAATCTATTTTTTTTAGTGAAAAGTGATAATTTTATCCGAGCAAGAGCAACGACTAGAAAAAACGACGATATCAAATCAATCTATGTAATATATTAAAATTGAATAGGAAGAATAATTTATACTCACATGTAATCACATTTAAAGTTAGTGTTGCATTACGACAATACAAAAAACCATATCACTTTCGATAAGACACGTGGTGCCAATGGTGGGAGCTTGAAAGGATAGCCATAGCAACCTCCATGGCTGCAGTCTCTTCAAATATTCCATGGGTTAGGCTATGACGTTTCGTAAGTGTGTTCTATGAATTCATTTTGGAAGAAATACAAGTTAGGGTAGGTATATGTTTTCATTGCAAATGCATTGTGTGCGGAATGCCGCGGATCGTCTTAATGGATGGTATAAAACGGAGGTCATCATCCTAGGTATAATTAGTACATGCAGGGAAAAACAGTGCGCAACATTTTTTCCATGACTGTGATAATGTTTTAAAATTATTATATCTGGGAACATTAATTTTGATACACCAAATTCGGATTGAATTCTGTAACTGTAAAGAAAATTTACATCCGCTTCCGAGCAAGGCCTTCTCATGGCCTATTTTTAAGGCTCAGTGCTTTGCAGAATACGTAGTAGCAGCGCCGAATAGGAGAAACACTTCAATAAGAGAATTTAAAAACCAAGGTAAAAAGAGTTCCATCATACTTTTTAAAAATCGTAGTAAAAAGGTTAAAACTTGAAATTTTACTTCCCATTTTCCTTTTCTATAGGGAATTTTCAGCAACCCCACTCCCTAAAACAATTCCCCAACTTAATTACTGAACTTCCAATGAAAATTGGTATGAAAATTTTCGTTTTGAGCAATATATCGGGTACCGGTATTTAGAAAATAACACCGAATATACCGGTGTATCGGCTTTAAAAAATATACCGGTATATATCGACGTATTGACAAAAATATACCGGTATATCGATATATCCCGCACATCCCTAGTTGAAACGGATGAAGAAGAAGCCGTTGATGCGCCCGTTTCGGTCGGTATTGCATGCGCGTACCTACATTACATCGTTGAAGGCTGGTTACATTGGAGATATCTTGAATCACAAATATTCTATATTAACTTCGAAAATTGATTAGGATACAGGTAGAATGCAATAGCGAAGGGCAGAAATTTGCAAGGGATGTCTTAAGTGGAAAATATTTTTTAGGGAAAAAAAGTTTTAATGTTATCCATTAAAAAAATAAGCTGATAGGAATTTGATATGCTAATAAATGCTATTGAAAAATATTTTTTTTATTGGTAACTTACTCGTCAACTCTAATTATCCCCTTGGCATTATATATTTTAGTGACTGAATGATATGGAGCAACATCGAAATTGCGACCTTTTTTAAGAATTTCTATATTTGATTTCCGGTCTTACTACTATCGTTTCTTTATCTGATAAACGTCATCAGTTTTTGTTATTCTTCCGATTATCAGTTTTGCCTGTCCCCCAGATATCCTAGTCCTATTGCTTTATCATTGTTTCCTGTGCTTTAGTCTTCCATCGCTTGCTTGTAGTCCATCATCCTTGACGAACCTAAATAATTATTCCCTTCAGTGAATCTTAGTATTGTAGCCGTCTGCGGACTATTGTGTCCCAAATTGCGCACGATCAATTTTCTCTTATCACTTATCAATATTTCATTTGGCTAATCCTCCGCAGTGAATTGATTATCTCATTTTACATTATCTTTTTCAAATTCTTTTGTATCGATCTCATCTCCAATTGCTTATAACCTTATTTTCTCTTCCGCGTTCATCCATGACTAGCACCATTATCTGGTGGGGCTAGTTTACTTAAAATGAAAGGATATCAGTTGCAATTTTAATTCTCCACATGAATGTAAATTTTAAGTTAACTTTCGGTGTGAAAATTGCGAGAGTACAAAAAATATCAAAATATGGCAGCTTGTATTTTCTACTTGGATCGAAGTTCAAGTGCAGCAGCGTATGGAGAGGTATAGACAGCCGAGTCAGAGTCAGTAGCAGTAGTCCTATCTTCTTTCTTCCGGGCGCGAGTCCTCTGGAAACATGGAATTTTCTTTATTTCTTCGAGATTCAGAAAGGTTGTATTTATTTTGAGATGGAGGAGGTTTTGCAAGTGATAAGCCGTGTGTAATCGTTTAGTTGTAAGTGCAAGAGAGGCAACTTAAGGGCCGCGCGCTTGAATGCTACTCCGGACATGGCATGGTTAGGCTCAGCAGTGATACAGCCTTCGCAACTGGAGCATATTACTTCATTAATCGGGGAAATAAATAGGCTTAATCAGGGTTATTCAATTAGCCGAAAGCAGAGAGGCATACTTCTTCATAAATATGAGGACAGCTCGATTTAAGTCAACTGAAATTCTGTACCTTAACTATTTCTGGATGGCATCGTAGCACATCAGTGAGAGCGTTCGGATATTGTTCTTGCATGAGTGCTCGCGAGTTTCCACCTGGGAAGCCAAAAATGTAACCACCCCGGCGCAATGGGAAAGCATTTGATCATCATTCAATAACTGGGTTGGCTGGTTATTTTGGGAGGCGACCGACAGCTGAGGTCATTTGTGCCAATGAGGACAAGTTGGTTATGCCTCGTCTACACTACAATAGTACTTAAGTAGGGTGTACTTTAGTGCAGCATTTAAATGCAGGCGAGCGTCTACACGCATATATTGTATCTACCTCAGCGCTACCTAGTGTTAATGGGAAGAAATTTGCAACGCACAAAAATTATTTGCCCGAGAAGTAACTTAAGACATTTCTAGACTCGTATATCCCCATAAACAACTGTAAAAGAATAATAACACTTGCACAATAACTTAACTCTTCATATAAATGATTTAAACACATGTAAGATGTGTATGATTATCGAAACTCCTCGACCTACCGACGACGAGACTTAGACCACCTCGACCAAGCATCGACGGTACACTACCGATATCAACCAAGTCCACTAAAATAGGGGACCCCGGGTCCACTTAAGTCGACCCGTTACTTAAGCGGTGAGAGGGCGTCTATACGGTGCTCTTAAGTGAAAGGTGCACTTAAGTGTATACTTAAATAATGAGTGTAGACGCGGCATTAGGGAAGGACTTTAGGGAGTAGAGGAAGGGTGGAGAGAAACCTGGCGTCGGCATTAGCCTGACTTTTACAGAAGGCGCCGAGTGGACGACGCGTCCACTTACTACACGGCTACAAGAACGGCTTGAACTACAATTATCTCCGATTGATTGATTTTTTTACATTAAGAGAAAATCTAGTTTCCTGTATCATTGTATCATGCTGCGTTTGTTTCCAAGGTCGCGACGGTCCTATCCGATGCACGGAGTGCTGTACTTGAAGTGCTCTCCACATAGTACCCCGGCACACAGGCAAGTAGGGATCGGTATTTCTTTGATAAATGTCCACCACCAACTGGATTTGAAACCGGGCCTTCGGGATGGGAAGCCAATATTCTAGCTACCACACCAACCCGATTCTCTGATCATTGAACTACAAGAACGGCTTGAACTACTATTATCTCCGATTGATTGATTTTTTTTACATTAAGAGAAAATCTAGTTTCCTGTATCATTGTATCATGCTGCGTTTGTTTCCAATTTTAAGTCCCTAAGAGATAATTGTTATGACTAAAGGTGATATGCCGGTTAAGTAGGCTTAGTTGATAAGACATTAATTCTTTATCTTTTATGGCTGCAGGCCCCTACCTCCTTGCACCATTTTTTTCTTCAGCTCTCGGCATACGCCCTCGTTCTCATCCCACCCATGAAGTCTATTCTCCTTCTTCCCTTACCCCACTTACCCAACAACTTCTCCACTATCATGGCCTTCAGCATCCCATAGCCATTCATTATTTTCTCATGTAGAATTTGATGATTTCCCGGCGAATAATTGAGGTTAAATTCTCTCGCGCTTCCAACCGGGTCAGGTTCTCCATCGTCGTTGTCGAACTACGACACCCGGTATCAACAGCCTTGAGGACGATGGAAAAGTCTTCCATCGAAACGTCGGTGGAGATGGAGAACCTGACCCGGTTGGAATCACGAGGGAATTTTACTTCATTATCTTCTCCATGCACTTGCTCTGCCTTTTAATAAAATACCAAAGTTTCCTCTCGTCTGCTCCTTGCTCTGCCTGTTACTAAAATACCAACGCAGTTTCCTCTCCTCACCCATCATTCTAAGCACTTCCTCTTTCGGCCTTCTCTCCGTCCATGGCACTTGCTCCACTCTCCATCACCCCGACATCTCAAACTCTTCCATTCTACTCCCATCCTCATTCCTCGTTGCCCGCGTCTCTGCACCACCTCTGCAGAAGGCTAAACTCCATAGTCAACTCCTCAGCAGTCTTTTCTGTTATCTAGTACGAATGGCTCATGTCATCAGTTCCTCACTATTAGTGAACGAATCTTTAGTAACTCCTACGCCTCCTACCAGTGTATATGCGTGATTTAAAGAGATATTTTGGGGGCATGCGTCAAGTTGAATGTCATGGTCATTGTATGCACCGAGGGAGAAGTATTAGTGGTGATAGTCAAATGCTACTAAAGAGACTTAAAAAATGTGTCAACTGCGAAGATGATTCTTCATACATGCGTTTTCAACCTCCCGTAAATAGAATACTCCAATTAACCTTCATTTACAACTGTTTTACTTGACATTTTACATTTTTTCACTACCATATCTATGATAATTGTATAAACGAGATATAATGAATCGTTAGTGTGATTTTTTTAGCGTGTGTCGGTGCTCGCGATGAAATTTTCACATATTCCATCTCTTCAAATTCGGTTTACCAGGATACTGAAACGCATTTTTTTATTCGACCATGCTTGCTCAAGTATTCGAAGAAAAAATCCTTCGAATACTTGAGCAAACACGATTTGACTAAAGTGATTAGAGGTGATTTTTATCTCTCTGAGCGAATAAACACTCTTGTTAGTCAATAGACAACGATCGAAGGTTACGGTGGCACGATATATGTATAATTTAAATATAGTGCCTTCGTGCCGAGTCTTACTATATATTAAACTTTTTTTTTAATATAAAGAAGCTATGATTGTTCTTAGTATTGCTGTCTTCGGACTAAAACAACTAAATCCATATTTTTTCGAACCTATGAGTTTACGTTTGGTCCTTTATCTTTTGAAGGAAATTGTGTCATTTTCTCAAGGTCCGTAACCCATACAAGATTCATTCATACACCCTTTGATGATTCGCTGTTAAAAATATTGAACAAACGGGTCTGTATTGTTGTATGGATAAAAAGATTTATCACAGTAGAAGACAGCCAAGAGACAGCTTTGATGTCGTCGGTGGAGTTCTTCTAACGCATCAGCAACGCGCATCTCGCGAAGTGTGCGTAAGCAATCAGCCGTCTTATCAGCACCTCTACAACCGCGCTTGAACAGGGGAAGAGGGGGGGGGAGAGGTGCAGGGGAAGTTTATGGCTGATGAGAGTTCACTCGGGTAATACGACGGGATAAGCAGCCTCCTCACCCCCGCTCTTCTTCCCCACTGATGACTTCGTGGATCGGATATTTGGGTTACAGGGGTTTTGGAATGGAATGGGTCGTGGTTATACTAGTGGTGCAGTGGATAATGCAGACAGGGTTAGTATTCTTGTCGTATGCGGTATACAGCAAACTATTTTCCCTTATGTAGAACGCATTATATTTTCTCGCAGTTATTAGAAATACGCAATTTTATTGTAATAATATATAGGAGACTGTCGCGTTCCTACAGAAAGGAGCCTGGAAGAAGATGATCTCGAAATTCCACTGTCCCATACGTATGAGCAGTATGTAGAAGCCGATTGTTATTCAATTAAACGTTTTTTATATGCTGAGATTATAAAACGTTTTTATTTGGCTATAATATATATCGTTAAAGTATTTTATTAATTAAAACTATTTATTCAGTTAAAATATTATTATTCTTTCATCAAATTATAAAAGCCATTGTAGACGGTCAACGACCTGTCGACCGCATACATTAACACCGACTAGGATTTCGATGGTTTTACGTTTATGTAAGGTTGTAAATATTGCTATGCGTCAAGAGCGAAATACGATATTCGGATAGACCGTTTAGCGATATTTATCGTTCGGGGAATGCCATACATCGATACATGCAATATCGATGTACTGCGATATTCTATGCGATGCATATCATGCAGCTTGCAAGGGAATGCGATATTGTGTGATACAATGCTCTTTACGATGAAATGCAGGATCATTCGATACGCGATTTCGTGCGACATGGTACTATATGCGATGCATATGCAGTACAAATTGTAGCGCGGAATTGAGATAACTTGCAGTGTGATGCGAAAAATCATGTGTCAGGCGACGTATTGCGGTGCCATCCGGAGTGTCATACCACGCGATATACGATAGCGTGCGACACTCGATATAATGCGATACATATCGTGTTTTTCGATGAGAAGATTAATATCGTCATGCGATATTTAGTATCGCACATGTATTGAGGGCAGGGTGTGCAGTGTGGGGTCGCAACCACGTGGTTTTCTTCCGCTACGTTTTCTTTTATCGATTCCTCTCTCTCCCTCTCCACCGAGATGGGGTGGAAGGAACTATGTTTTTTTGTCCTTCCTCTCTCGCTCTCGGCGGACGCATTCCTGGCACGCACGTCGTTTGCGGAGAGCGGGAGGAGTGGAAGTCTCATATGTGCAATTTTCCGCCTCTCTTTTATTCTTCCTTTTTGTTTTGTTTCTGTTCCTCCTCTCTCTCTCACTCTCTCTATATCTTCGCCATCAGACGACATATCCCACGCACCCGCTGTCTCCCTCTTTACGACGCGGAGGGACATCAAATTTAATAACGGCGATAATTCATTTCTCCAACTCTCGTTTATGTGAGATACCTAAAAGGTCGCACGTCTCGAAGCACGAATGGTGGTTATACTTTCTACACGTATCTTTTTAAACGCCCTCGAAACTCTTTTTTGGTACCTCTCAGTGTAAGTTTTCCAACTGGGAGATTTGAAAAAATGTGTCTTATTCTTTTTTGACCTCTCACAGCCTCTTTACTGATCTGTTTAGTGTTTAATCACAATTGCTAGTTGTAATATGCAGACAGATATAATATTTGCGTGGATCACAATCTGAATTTGAATAAATATTTATTGATAAAATCGCATAAAAACAAATGATAGAGAAGAGGAGAAAATTTTATTTGGAAACTCACATTGCATTTATTGATTTCCAAAAGGCCTTCAATAGTCTTAATAGAATTACTATTTTGGTAAATTTGAATAGAAGAGGATTTCCTTATCTTCTTGTCAAAGCAATTCAAAATCTGTGTCAAAATACCTCATTTGTCATTGATATGGGAGAGCAGCTGACTGCACCAGCAAAAACAAAGGAGTAAGACAAGGTAGTTGTATCTCCCCGACTCTCTTTAATATATTTTTGGACGACATTGGGGGCTTTCCATTCAAGGCATTGAAGTGCACATTGGAATACACCAGTGCACACGAACTACGTTGAATGGAGCGATGTGCACTGGCTATGTTTTTTAACCTGCTGGTAGTTAGCATTCTGTGGGCGAACGACAGTCACGGCCGAATATTTTGTGTAGATTTTTTGAATTCAAGAAAAGAAAGAAAAGCGACAGCCAAGTATTGTGTGCATCCTGCGAAGAAGCCATTGTCCTGAATTTTACATTGATTTGTCTATTACACTACTTAACTGAAGGATGAACAGTCAGCCAACTATGTGCAAAGATCCATCCTCCACCTTCCAAGTCCTCACCTTTCATGAAAACATGGATTGAACTTTGATGACTGATTCACAACATAAATTCTCCACTCCCTACCTCCGTTGCCTCATCAATTGAAGTCCCCAAGAAACAACAATCTCAGCCCATAAAGCGTTTACCTCTCCAGGATTGAATACATCCCTCTAATTTCATTAAAAATCATTCTTCACAAAAATTCCTTGCCCCCACCCAGATCCTTCCACCCCCTGAGCTTCTCCTCAATTTATTTCCATTTACCCACCCCTACACTTTCTTTGGATGAGACTACAATCGAGAGGAAACAACAGCCAAATCCTCCCCAACCCTCTTTCCTCCCTTTTATGTTAATCCTTACTCCTCCTCTCATGTCCCTACAGGGAAAACCCTGAAATCCTTCCCCATACCACTGCACTCCCTAAACCTACAGCACTGACAGAGTAATCAGTTTTAATGTTGTCGCCATGAAGACAGGTCAATCACCTGAAAATTTGGGATGGGTGCTTCATCTCTTTTTTTGTTTATGTCAGCTATAGATATCAACCTATTTATCGAGATGCAGCAGTGCTAATGCTACCTTTCTCTTTCACTGCCCAAGTAAATGCCCTAAACAGCACTTATAGATAACATATGCAATATTATCACATTACAGAGGGAAAATCTATGGTTTATTTACTACATATTCAGTATTATGATGTGAAGTTCCTCTTCAATCCACATTTTTTAAATACTTTCAAAGAAAGTATTTAAAAACGTTGGCTTTTTGTCGCTGAGTAATGAAAAACTTTACAATATGCATGTTTGCCGCCTTTACTGAAAATCAGCACACTTGAAAACTATCACGGATGTCACTATCGACGTTCTTTTGTTGTTTAGCGCACTTTGCTCCCGATCTGTTTTGAAGTGCGCTACTTAGTGCGCAGGGTCTGTAACGAATGAAAGGTAAGTGCGCTGTTACTTTACGAAGTGATTAGCGCCCTAGAGCGAATGGAAGGTACCCAGTATTGAAAGATGGAAACAAAGTTTCAAAAGTGGAATAGAATTAACTCCAAATATTAGTCAAAATATTATATCATATGCTGACAATGTTGTTTTTATACATCGGACAAAAAATGATTTACAAAGGTATATAGCAGAAGAATATGGACGCATAATATCACCACATAAAACAAAGGTTATGGCTTTTAAGGAAAGATACCTGGTAAGAACAAAAATTGCCATTAATGACCAAATCCTTGAGCAAGTGTCCAGTTTCAATTCTTGGATGTTAAATATTCTCTAAAAGAGACCAAGATGTTGAAAATAAACTTAATAAGTTCAAATACATCTTTGGGACAATTCATATAACTCTAAAAAATAAAACAAGAAAATAAACCAGATTGATGTTTTATAATACAATGGCAGTTCCGGTACTACTATTTGGTAGTGAGACTTGGGTTCTCTAAAAGAGAGACAGGAAAAACTAACGTCAGCTGAAATGAGGTTCCTAAGGGCTCCAGAGGGTTGCACATTAAAAGATAGAATAAGGAACGAAATCATAAGAGAGAACTTAAACATTCTCAATTTTGGAGAAAACATTACAGAGTAAAAAGCCAAATGGTGCAACCATTTAGGAAGAATGAAGCAGAACCGTCTCCCCAGAATTGCCTCAAGAGTATTCAAGGCTAAGAAGGTTTCCAGTGCAGGCTATGCAGCCTAACCCATGACGTGAATAAGAAAACGATATTGATACAACAAGAATAAATGCTACATAATTAAAACCGTGCACCACATATAATGCAAAAGTGATGCATGGTAAATAGGACTACGTAAAACTTTAATAAGTAAACAAATAGAACCTGGAGCCTTAGGTACCCCATAAGGCTAGGTTATATTTTGAGTTTATATAGTCTTTACTCGTAGATTTTAATCCGTTGGCATATTTTCAGTCGACATTAATGTTTGCTTCACGGCGTTTGCACATCCACTCATGAGGCTTTGGGTCGGGTTGGTATGGTGCGCTGGATGCTTTGAACGTCATGCTTCTTATGCCGAGGGTCCACGTTTGCATCCCGGTAGTGTAACAATATTTTAGCCGAATTTTGATCCATACTTGCTAGTCATACGCGTAATATTTTAAGTGTAGCACTCCGTCCGTCGGATGGGATGTTACACTGTGGACCCCTCCACGCCTTACGTTATGAGTAGACGCATGCCGGCGCTAGGTCTTCCCCCGCTCTTTCTCAATTCCCTAAATGATCCTACGCTTAACAATCCAACAATCTGTACCAAATGGTACAAATGTCCCCTACATTTGGTAGCCTTTACAAATTACGAATCCGGAAATACCTTTTCTCCGTACCTTGAAATGCCCTAAAAACTGTTGGCATCTGGGTGCAAAATTTCCAGCTGTGATATTCGATATACTTATACCTCGTACCTATGGCTACGCCGTTCGGATATACCCGATTGAGTATTTTCACTTATTTTCACTTGATGACTGCTGAATTCAAATTCATCCAACAAGCTCAAAAACTATTTTTCTCCTCCAGCGGAAATCGAATATATACCCATTTATATTGCATATACAGCAGTAAGTTACAATTATTGTTGTAACTTAGGTATGTATGAATAATACGAATTTCTATTATTTAATAAAAAAAATGGAAAAGATCTTTTTGTGGAGAATTGAATAATATCATGAGTGTAACCGGAAATCAGTTTACTCAGTGAAATGGTGAAGTGACTCAATGACCTCCTCGAGCCTTGACTTGAGGGTTGTCTTTTGTCGATTCCTCTTAATTTGGCCATGAGTGCTCATCTATAATTTTCTTTTACTGGAGATGGTACTGATGAAATTCTTCCTTCCCCAGTGGGAAGGCTCGAATGAATATAGAGACAGAATGACACAAACAAGGGAAGGTGGAACTGTTTCACATCTGTGGGAGTGCTCTTGATGAGAATGAGTTAAGTGGTAAGGAAATGAAAACAATGGGATGCGATTGTCAAATTAGCATTTACGGAAAGGAGATAATTGAAGAGGGAGAAATTGGAGCAAAAGTAATGAGAGATTAACTCCTTGATGGAGCTAAGTGCTGTGTTGTTCGGAGGGTTGGTCGCTGGAGAAGGAAGATGAGGGAAGACTGGAGTCTTTTGAGATGGGATTGTGGAGAAGGAGAAAGGGGTGTGCGAGTGGGAGGCGGATGAGGTAAATTCGAAGGAGGCAGCTAAATAGGGATGAAGAACGCACCGAGAGTTTACAGGTTTGAAAAGGAGGATTGAGGGCCATGGAGAATGGCGGGTAAATTCGGGAGAGAGAGAGGAGAGGAAAATGAGTTTCAGACAGTATGCAGAGGCTAAAAATAAGGGGAGTTTAAAAGGGAATCGAAAAGAGATATTGGAAATATAGATAGGTTTGTGGAGAAAACGTTTAAATTGCATCCGCGATCGTGGGAATTATAGGTAGGACAGTCCAAGCATCTAGCATTCGCACTATTGACGGGGTTCCTATAATGGACGGAATAGTCCGAGATTTTTTTCTGAGTGAGCAATTTTAACTGTATAAGTAGCTAGGTTTTGTGGTAATACACCGTGCACATTCTAAATGCATGCTCAGTATAAATTTTAAAGATTAAAAATTCTTAAAAGATATAGGCATACTTTTCCGTGGATTTGCTTGTTAAGTCAGTAGTCTCTAAGTTATGGATTTAATCAACTCAAGTTTAATGAACCAAGATTAAATGATTCATCCTTGCGTAAGAGTCTCACTGATGAGGTTGGACGTTTTTTTTTATTGCTAACATCAGGGGATATGAATTGGGCATGATTCCACATTAGCTGCTATCTCAACTTGACGCCTATAAAACCGCGTGTGACCAAGCAATAATAATCGTGCGGAAGTTTACTGATGCATACCTAAACGTATATTGTGCGTTCCAGCTGTGGAAAATTACCGATAACGTTTTTTTGTGGATTCTCTATCGAAATTTATTGGCAAAATTTGTAGAAAAGGAGCACACTACAATATGTGTTACGAATTCAATTGAATTTTGGGGAATTAATGACATAAATATAAATTGTTTGCCTTTTAGTGATGGAGTTCTCGTTCAATCTCCTGGGTTTTATCCGTAATCGCAGTGATAGTCCTTAATGACATGCATTTATGTATTTTAGTATTTAATTTTACAGTTTTACTTAAATAACTAGAGAAAACCAGTGAAACCACTGTAATATTACTAGTGGGTGAGATGTGTTATGTGAAAAAATGTAACATTGGGTATTAATTTTTTGTGGATAATCAAGATTGACATTTCTAAATGCTCTGAACGACTCTCCTATGCATAATATGGAAATAAATGGATACACAATTTTGTTTTCTGCACATTCTAATGATCGAAGAAGTCATTTCGGTTTATTTTGGCTAACAAAAATGTATTAGAACGATTAGAACTGTACCTGAATGGTGAAAAAGTAAATGTAATTAATTTTACTCATATGCCATTCAGTTACTCATGTTGATTAATTCTTACTAAAATATACAACAAAGATTATACACATATATACAACCTTCCACTTTACCTCTTTCTTTCTAGGTACTGATGCAGCGGTTTTTCAAAAGATTTTCGCATGAAAGGGAATTTTTTTCACGGTACGGAACGAGTATGGGATGTAACCAGATTCTAAAAAGTTAAAAAAAACTCTCAGAATATCACTTAATCACGTCGCTACGTGATAAAGTGAATTTCTGGGAACGCGTCGCCAGAATTTGTGTTTCTCAATGAATTATTTAAAGGGAGAATCATTCGTACCTCGAGGGGAGGAGGAATTTAAAATATTGAGGCTAAGCATGTAATTCCGTGTGAGCCATAGAGCGTTTCGCTGGCAAGTCTTAATTGAGCTTTCACGTGTCACCGTTGGAAATGAAATTTGCCGGTGGCGCTCCGTATCGTCTCCTCTAAAGGCATTTCCACCCCGAGATTGGAGCAGCCTCTCCATCCGGCTGACGTTCGTATCGGCGTTTTCCATTTGAACACCCTTGGGGGATACCGAACGAGGTTATATGCAGCGTAACCGCCTGGATGCCCGTCCAGGGTAACGCGGTCACTTGGGTGAAGGTCAGAGGCGGGAGCATTCACCGTCCATATCGTCGCGTCGCTCCTTCCTGCTCTGGATTGCAGATTTGCCGAATCATGACCGTCGTACTGTTGGGGCTTCAATATCCTTCGGGTCACGACCGCAATCACGGGGCTATTGCTCTCTTCATTGAATCACTATCGCTGTCAATGGCTTAGCACTGAAAATGAGGCCGAGCAGTTGGAGAATGGGATTACACACCTTGGTTCCGTAATGATCATTCAATTACTAAGCGATTGTCGGCTCTATTTGCTTATATAATTTTAAGTTGTATTTTAATGATTGAAAATTTTGAAAAAGATGTTCTCCCCTTCAGCTCTAGCAAAAAAAAAGACAAAGATACGCTTTTTCTTTTGCGGAATATTTAAAACGAAGTAGTAACATGTTTTCCGTAAAAATATGGGGCGTGCTTTAAGTGATTATTTCAGGTGTTTATTTTAATGTGCCGATTGCTTTTTTACCATTTATTAGTTTACTAACTTATTGATGTGATAATAAGTTTCCTAGCTTCATTTCTGAACAATAGCGCGAACAACTATTTTCTTTTCTCTTAACGCTTTAAAGACAGGGGGACATATTTGTCCCATATATTTGAAACGCTCCCATATTTTATGAAGGAAGTCTAGGGTTATAAATTTTATACGTACGGAATCAGTATGTTAGCGGTTTTGAGTTTACATACCTATTTTGAATAAATGTTTATTTTTGTTGTTGCCGGTTTCACAAGATCTTTCACTTGAAATGCCTTCTATGAACCGGAAATTTGATTTTTTATAAAAATTTAATGATTGAACCAAAAACAAAATTGTCATCGGTTTGGCCTTCTTATGTGTCTGATATAAGATTCCAGTACAATTGACGCTGCATTTGTGCTTTTGTTTTTGAAAAGTATTTCTTTTTATGCCATGGGACACATTTGTCCCTACAGCCCGTAACGGAATGAAACTTGACACTGGTTTACACAAATTGATTCACACTAACTAAATTCCAACCATTATGAGTGTCGTCTGGGCGTTACCTGGGAATAAAGACAATGTTCTACTTGATGTAGGAAATCTATGCTTACTGGGTGAAGATGCTGACAATGGAGGAGGGGAAATCATTACTGTGAGCTCTGTTCCATAGTACACATACTCATTTGTAGTATTTCAATTATCGCCACTATGGTCGCCGCCGTGGTGAGTTAAATTGCATCCTATGGGCAAATGCGTGGTGGTATTGTTACAAAATTAGTGGTCTTAGATACATTAGTGTATTGAGAATTTTCAACCAAAAGAATGCAACTTGCACTCGACATCTTGATCGCAAGTAGGAGGCAAAATGCTGTCCATACGTTTTTCACTTGCGCGTCGCTTGGCGAAAAAAGAGCTACAAAGAAAAAGGATATTTGTGGTTTACCCAATGAGTCTTCCGGTTCCCCCCAGAACACTTCACCGCCTCGACTACAGCGATTACCCCCGCCCTCTACGGCACAAACCATCACCACAGCCTCGGCATGATGGTAGAGGTCCTCGAGGTACCTCGAGTCGTTGGGTGTCATATAGGAGCCAAACTATTAATTTTTTCCTTCTCAGCGAAGACTATTAATACTCTCAGGGATGTGCTCAAAACATTTCTAGTACGGAGCTAACAGCATGCCACCAAATGGCGCAACAGATTCCCTGCCCTGGTATTGAGTGTCTCTTCGTTTTTTAGCAGCTGGATCCTGAGACCTGCGAGGTGAGTCAAATGACCTTTCTAACAACTCTGGACTGTAATTCAGAACGTTTCCGCCAGTGCTAATACGCTCGTCAACTGCTTCATTGAAGTTGTAGCCCATTAAAAATGGATGTCGATAGTAGAACGCTTGTTTGCAGTATCTGACAAAGCAATTAAGTACATTCTACTTGCTGATAACAGCAATGAAGAAGATAACCTTCCACTTGACAATCTTCCACCACCACCATAAGGTGGTTGGACAACAGATCTGTTGTAATGTTATTTAATTTTTACGTGTGTAAAATGGATGTACAACAGATGTGTTGTAATGTTGTAATTTTTTTAATTCCACCAAGTCTCTCACAGTGCCCAGGAAGCAAAATAAAATTGCAGAAAATATCCAAATACCTTGCCTGGAGATAATTATAGCCTACAAAAAGTTTATGGGCAGCGTCGATCTCATGAACCAGAATAGGATTACATATGAAGTCGATAGAAAGTCAAAGATCAGGTACTACTTGCGGATATTTTTCGATTTGATGGATGTAGCTGTGAACAACGCTTACTATATTTTCACTCAGCTGAATTACGACGTGAATCTTGAGCATAAGGCCATAACGCCTATTCAGTATAGGCAACTCATAGCAAGGTACCTCATTGGAAATTATACAAATAGGAAGAGGGGTCTTCCAGCAGCACCTGTTCGAAGCAGCAAGAGCACCAAGCCAGATCCTCAGCTTGAACACAAGTTGATAAAAATGGCAAAACGGAAGAGGTGTGCTGAATATACAAAGGATAAAATTGAAAATTGCACTTATAATATGTGTGAAGTATGCCAGGTTCACTTATGCTATACAACGGCACGCAATTGTTTTGAGAAATATCGTACGTAGGGGAGAATATAGGCAAAAAAAATAAATGTTGTCTTCATTGGTGTTTTGAATTTTTGATATTGTGCTGTAGTCACTTTATTCACTTTTTACCAGTGTTCGGAAGATGTATTTAAAATAATCATAAAATATGCACGTGGATGTCCAGAAGTAGTTAGTTTTCTTCTATTTTGTTACTTTCTGAACATGAAATTTATTAATTAAGCCATGGATTTTTATGGCTTCAGAGAAGAATCCTGCGTCGATTCATGTAGAGATCATTGACCAATTAAAAAAAAATGAAAGTTATATCAATTTCAAAATACGCAAACTTCTATTATTTAAGATAGTTCAATACTTACGAGCCACCTCACCCACCATGTGCCGCGAACCCACTATAGGGCAATAAACAAGAAGAGTGGTGAGGTCTAGGGTTAGGAGTGGGGGTAGATTGGCGAAAGGCTGTATCAGTGACATGCTCGACAATCTTCCTCGAATGACGTGCACAAAGAAAAATGCTGGCTTGAATATTTTATCTAGTTGTAGTCTTGAAACACAAGCAACATCAGTACTTGTTAGTTGTATACGTATATGAGGAATAAAGCTTTGCTGTAAGTAAATTTTAAATCCTCGTCCCGGATTTCAGTCCTAGAAACGTCCCCCGGAAATTTTCCAAAAAATGGGAATTTTCGTTATTATTTATAAAAAGTTACACAGTTTTTTTAATGAAATTACTCAATTCATAGTCACAAATGATTCTCCATAAAGAGAGAAAAAATACTGCAAGTCTTCAGCTATCATTATACAGGGAAAAAGTCATACGTTTGAAACGTGGATTTTTGCTCAGGAAGAGAACCCCTTAAACATATGCTTCCGTTACCGTCCATAGGGACATATTTGTCCCAAGCTGTATCTCAGAAACTATTAAAGGTATCACTTCGAGACAAAGATTTTTGAAATCTACGAGTCATTTTTAGCATAAGTACGTCATTGAAATAACAAATTCTGGCCTACAATTCTTATGGTCCTTAAAGGGTTAAACCGAGTTTACTAGTCAAACTACACTACGATCTATATTGAAAATCTCGAAAAATATTTTACTTAACGCGTTAATTAATTCAACATCTTCAGTTCTATAATTTCCAAGAACTCTTACTTGTTAAAACTAAATTTCTCCCAATTCCTTTATCACTTATTTACCTCATTTATGTCCTCAGCCTAGCAAAAATCTATCCTCCACACTGTCCAATGTCTATACCTTCTTGCTTTGCTGTTTAACTTACCCTTCCTACTTATCAATTTCTTTAGTTTTTATAATGACTTCCCCTCCAGCTATTATTTACTTGCGAGAAAGCGAGTGGCAAAAATGACACTAATTTTTCTTTGAAGAATTTAGCGCGACCTCAATTCAAAGTACCCAACGGTATTTTTAGCCGGATTAAATGCACGTGCACTCAAACTATCTGCAAAAGAAAATGTTGGATTAAATGTACCGTAGTGTTACGCGAGCCGTAAGATCATAATACTAGCCAAGTATGCTTGCCGCGCAGTAGAAGTTGCTCAACTTTTTATGTGCAGATCTGCTACCCAAATATGGATTGTGCTTGATTTTAAATGACCTAAGATGTCAAGACACCCATTTGTCCAATACTAATATTACGTATACTCATAAGTAACTGCTAATAATTATGCAACTACTATTACATGAAACCAGCCCTTAGCGTGTGATACAACAAAGTGATATCTTCAAAGGATTTTCCTTCCTTTTTGTGACATTCTCTGAAGTTACGGCCGAGACCATCGCGTTTGTATCAACACGCCTACACGCACTGCGGTGAACTGTTGAGCGCGGTAGGGTGGTCCTTATTTGTAGGCAAAAATATTTTTCCTGGAATAGTTATGAGGTATCGCCTTAAATTTTCCCATTTGATTGTAAAACAAATTGTGTAAAATTCTACTGCAATTGGTTACGGAAAGACGTGTCGCATCGCTGTCAAAATTTTGAAATTTATGCATTTTTAGCTGTTTTATTTACTTTCCCGCTAGATGCGCTTACATGTTTAGGCTGAAATTAGCATTGAGGCAGGTCGGTCATCAGCGATTGTATGAGATTTTCAACAAGAAATTTAAGGAAATTTTATCCTGACATCCACGTCCTGTAAAGCTGCAATGATTACCTATACGTCGAAGTAAGGTCCTGGTGATTACGGAGCACTGGGAGTTTCTAATTGCTTTTCTGTGATTCCCTACGGCTTATGATACATTTGTTATGTTTCATCTCGAATATTTTCTATTTATACTCCGTAATCCTCGAGATATGGCCCCGACAGTGATCGAATGCCACCCAAGCACTGCAAAATCTATGATCTAGCTATTCCGATTTGGAATTCGTTTTTTTAGGAAGCTTCATTTTGCGTTCACAAGTCTTCTCCACTCGAAGTCATGATTCCTCCAGGGGGAGGTGCGAATTGAATGTCGGCGTCGCGTCGCTGGCGTTGCTTCTGAGACACCTCGGCCCCGAGACACTGAAGGGCGTTCATGGTTGGGTGGGTGATTCCGGATCTTAACAGGGACGCATGCACCCGCGGGAAGGTCACGTGCCCGACTTCGCGTAATGCACGATCTTAGATCGTGGCCTAATGGATTGATCCCCGCGCGGAGATGAACTAAGTACATGACATCAGTCTCGCGTTCGCCAAGTTCTCCCTATGCCTCCGCAAGCCCAACCCGATGTTATCTCGGGCATCTCCGGCGGGTGAGAAGCGTCGCTTTATTTCGCACGAATCATTTCACCTTAACATATTGCCACTCTAAGATCGCGTTCAAATCCTCAGCCATGAATATACATATGAATCCTAAACTTGCCCCCAGTGGGTGTTGCCAAACATTCCACATGCACCGGAAAATCGGGACCAAGCAGATTGTAGCGCCGCCATTCTAGAGAAGGTGGTTCCAATAAGGAAAGGCCGTGATTCAAATAGAGATACTGGAAATAAAGATACCGGAATTGGCCTCCCAATTAAACTGGCCATTTTTGACACACAGAAGCGGAACCATGCCGATTGCAGCGCGACCTATCTTTTGAGGAAGCTAGGCAACACTCCTACCCGTACAGTGGTGCCGAAGATTTAGATCCATATTCATGTCCACAGCAATCGTGGAACTGGCACTGTTCAAAAACGCGTTGGGCCTTCCTAATAAGAAATTGCTCGATAATTGCAAATACTTTTCTGGTAAAGTAAAAAAAACCGCGCCTGCATTAATTATTCCTGTTGGTCTTCTAATTTTCCCATATCCACTTCCGAATTTAGTTCCTCTTAATGGCTCCGTTGGACCGAGGGGTAAATCCTCGGTGCATACCCTCAATGTAATCCATAAAAAAATAAACCGGGAGAGATTGTAATGGATCTCTCCCCCTTATTATTATTAATATGGACGATGAAGATCGTTACCCGACTCGAAATTCGTAGCTCTGTTAATAAATTTTCTTCGCCGATATTCGTGATTAACTTATGAAGCAATCTAAGCACTGAATGTTTTTCCATTGGTGCAGTGGTATCATCTTTTTCTGCTGTAGTGAATGTATTTGTTTTCGTTTCTTGCATTCAAGGCCAGTCAGCCACCTTTGAGTTACCAGCATACTCATAACTATATGCTAACAATTACAATATACCTGTTCCAAATTATGTGTCGTCTGCAGAAATTTACCTTCCTGCTATATGGTTTTAATTTATCAAACAAGGTAAACGTTGCGGCGAATGCTAAATGCAGCCAGAAGGAAGCTGCGCCTGATGAAGATAACTTTAATTTTATTCCAGCCTCGTTGAATCCAATGTGCCAACGTTTTTCGTTCATGGTGGTGGGGAAGAAATTTTACGTGTCACTGGCACTAATATCTTGGTGCTCTTGGCAAACTTGACATTTTGCGATGTTTTCTCTCGCGATGAATTCCTCCATTTCTCCGTGGAGCGGTATGTTTTGCACTTGTATTTATATGAGACCTCTTCAAAACGGTGTAAAGTGGTGCGTTTCGGGAGAAAAAGAATATGTATTTTAATGAGCGCCAAGGGTTGAGGAGCGTTCCAATTGACATGTATATTATGTGCCTTCTTCTCTGTGCCTTCGGATTGACTCATTTAATCGTATTTTTCTGCAAGTTTCTCTCTAGGAAAGGTCTTTTATTTTCTTCTCCTTAAAAACCTTCCTTTCCCCCTGAGACTAATCGCGGGAACCTTCGTCGGCTCCGTAGAAAGTCGACTTCCCGCTGCTCGCAAAAGCGGAACTTCATTACACACATACCCACTATACAGTGTGCATTTCCTCTCCCTCCCCCTACCAACCTCGTTTCCCGACATTCCCTTAGCCAGTCTTCCTCGGCCAATCCCCCTCCCCCCCGTCCCTTAACAACAATGCCCGCTCATTCGCTTCTCCACTTCCTCGCCCCTCACCCCCTACCTCTACCTTAACCGTCTCACACCTTGGATTGCTTAATAAGACCAAAAGAAGACGCCGTATACCGCCCGGCGACCCAGCATTTCACTTCACCATGGTGTTTACGACCTGAAGACATACACGCCGGCTTGTCCGACGCGGGCGTTAAAGCGTCTGTGTGACAAATAAGAACTTTCGTCGGAGTGGAGATTCATTTTTTACGCTCTTTGTCCGTTGATTAAAAAGTTTCAAGTTTACTCAACACAGGAGAGTGATGAAAATTAATCGAATGACTAATTTATTATTGTTTAACTTAGTAAAAAACGTAAAGCGTTAAAACAGGTCATAAATAAGAATCCTTTACGACCTGATGAACCGGCGTCCGTTGGTGCGACATGGACTGGGCAAAATGACAGCCGACGTTGAAGTGTGCAATAGTGCATTCTCCTAGTACTCTTTTTTGTTTCTTAACATTATTCAAGTTATTGAAGCACGAGTAAAGTTAGTTTATGAAAAGCTAATATGCTATTATGTTACGATTAATGAATATGTAAAGCGTTCCAAAAACACGGACTAGAAACATTTATGGGTTCAAGACACGTTGGCTTGTCCGACGCGGGAATCAAATGCTTTGGCAAGAAATATAATGATCGGTGTGGTGAATCTTTTTTACATAATTTATTTTTTTTATTTAAAGCTATCCAGTTTACTATATGAAGTGAGAGATGCAAGCTAATAGAAGAACTGAAAAAGTAATTAAATCCACATCTTCAGGCTCTACTTTGTAGAAACTTTTAATATTCATTACAATAAAGTTATGTACTTTTCTATACTTTAAAAAGTGTAGAAAAGTACAAAAATTTATTGTAATAAATATGAAAAAGTAATGCTCACTTTAGTTGTGTGAAAAGCATTAAAAGAAAACAGAATCACTAAATCAGACTTTTACAACCTGAAGACATAGTCTAGTAGACCAGTCCAACACTGGCGTTGGCAAGGAAAATGAGAACCTCCATTGGTATGTAGAATCTTTCAAACTATCATTTTCTTTCATAATCGTATTCAGGTTATTCCATCATTTAGGAGTAATATTAGTGTAGGAAACTAGAACCGCAGTGGGTGTGGAAATTCTTCTTGACTTCATATTTTTTCTTAAACGTTTTCAGGTTTGTTTTTTAAGTGTAAACTTCTTTTGGCCCGTTGGACACTTTTGGCATGGGGGAAAAAGAGCAAACTCGCGTCACGTACAGTCAGATTCTTCTTTCCGGGGCCCCGCTTAGCATGCCGAATGTAAACTCATGAGAACGCTCGCATTTTAACTGAGTAAGATGGCGTAGTGGTTACAGTTTTCGTCTCACGAACCATAGTTTCCATTATTTAATTTTAATGGTGGAACTTTTACTTTTTTTTTAAGAATTTTTTTGGGAACAATTCTTTACAATTTCTTTCAGATTTTGTTCTGATCTTGCCAAAATGTTTTCTTCCGACAAATTTATGGGGGAAAAATGTTTATTCAAAAAAATGGGTGTTTATGAGAATTTCTTTAGGAAATTTGACCTTCGCACCTGATCTGCTACATCGAGAAATGTTATTAATTTGGAATTCTTTTGTAGGCACGGAAACATGGACAAACGCCATGAAGGCAACGCAACTTGTGTTGAATCCGCAATGTTAGAAAATGCAGAAAGTGGAAAAGAGCGGCAAGAAGATCAAAAGGTTAATGAAACAACAGACGAAATGGGTGAGATTTTACAATTGAATAATTTAGCGGAAGGACAGGGAGATGAAAGAAAGAGGAAGAAAGTCGAAGATGACGGAAGTTATCGCGCTAAAATGAAAGAATTGGGGAGAATTGACGCTGATCCCGAATTGGAAATAACTAACATGGATCGGAAGAGAAAAAATGCTGAATATACCAAAAATTACCGCGCAAGAAAGAAAGAATGTATTCATCAGAGTGTACAGGAAGCGGAAAACAAGAGGAAAAAAGCAGACTATGCCAGAAATTATCGTACTAAGAAAAAAGCTGATGTCGAGAATAAATATTGTGTAGAAAATGAAGATGCTGCTCATATAATGAGCCTGGATAAAACTCGTTCTAAAAAATACAGGGAGGGACAAGTCACCGATGCTTTACTACAAACTATGGAAATGAATGAATGCCAAATAGCGGGTCCCTCCAAAAAACTATCATTCATTCCCTAGAGAGATCGCATAATTCATTGTTCGCAAATAGCAGGTCCCTCTACGAGAGAGGTGCCATTTATACCGCGGAAAGACATTACCTATCCTAATTCTGAAAGTGTTGGACCATCTCCAGATCTTCATATTCCGGATATGCTGATTGATGGAGAAGAGGATAGGGCCGAGTCAAATTCAAATGTTGATAATGTTGTGTACGATTTCCTATATCAGAATATCGCCATAGAAGTTTACACTTCTCCCGTGTGGTCTTAAGCACATCCAATTTTTTAAATACAGTCTAAGTAAATTAATGAACTAATATAAAAATACGCTGCACCCAGTAAATATGTAAAAATACTTTAAAACAACAAATAAAGTCCAGCCAATTTTCCGACCTGAGGATCGTCTCGTCTTGATTGATACCATCAAATGATGCATGATAACATGCAAAACGACATATGATGAGGGTGAGAAGATTTTTATTAAACTCCTTTTTGCTAAGCAAACGTTTTCAGTTTAAAAAAATTATTTATGAGAGGTGAAGAAACTAAGGAAAAACGATTGGCAGTAAAGCCAATACTCTCTTGAAGAGAAGAGTTATTTATCAATTTTCAAGATATTACGCGAGTTAATTCGCTTTTTAGAAGAACATCATGGCACTAGAGTTCAACTGCGTCCTACACCTATTTATGTATGTTCATGTGCTTGCTCTTTTTAGTGATCATTGGACTGCAATAAGTCACAATATAGTCCTGCGATCTGAATTAAATATACACAAATCCAAGGAAGACCCTGATGGTTGGTCATGTATGTAATCGTAATGATTTTTAGGGTCGTTGAGCAGAGAAATAAAACGAAGTTACGCAGAGCACATTTTGTACAACCGTGTATTTCAAAGGACATCCGGGTACTACTGTCATAGTCAAGTCATAGCGTGAAAAACTACAATACGTCATCAAATTCACTAAACAGTAGTACCAACATACATCAGTACCAACATAAACTTATACAGAAAACAGATTACATATTACAACAGCAATTTTTCTAACTAATTAAAACAATTGTAATTTTAACAAACTCCTACTTTTTTTATTCTAATAATTTGATAAAAGCGTAATAATAAAAAGGTTTTTCATTGAATACAATACCGTATAGTTCAGAAAAATAACATATCTTTCATGTAGAGTCAGTTCGTAGATATAAATGGAATGCCTGGACATTTGTTATAAAATTTATATAGTCATTAACGTATTAACTCACAGTTTGATACCTAATCAAACGTACTAATTACATTAGATCTATTAGTTGCTTCTCGGCTTAAGGAGTATGTTGGATATAGATGTATACTCTGATTCAATCCATCATAAGTTCTCTACCTCGCTGGTGTTTACTGCTGAATCTGTGGTGATTGGTCACCAACGGCAGCATGGCTTCTCTGTTACACGCAGCACGCAAAGACAAAAGAGAATCTACGCTATTAATTTTAATATATCAGATGGTGCACATCGTTCATCGCCATATACCCCGGTCGTTATACTGTTTTGTAGAATATATGCTTCCCTTTTTTACAATTGGCGTGCTCGTACTTTAAGAATATGCATTGCTTCAGGCCTCTTTTCTGTTATTTTCTTCGCCAACTTGTCCCAGTCATAGTGATTTGTCATTGATGCTTTCCTAGTCCTATCTACATAGCATGTGCTCGGCCTTAAAGAGATTTCCTGGCGCCAATCTATCTACTTGCAGTATTTATCGAGCCGGTGTACACATGAGTGTTTGCGGCTATCTCTTCTTCCAGCTTCTTATTATTAATTCGCTCCTGAGGCATCGGACCTGGTAAGCCAATATACCCCCAGAATATGTCCCATTAGTTTAGTATTTCTTCCCATCAGGGTCTCCCTAAGGCTTCGGTCTTAATCCGCTCTCCGAAGAACTTCCTCGTTATTTATTCCTTCTGTTCACTCGAGTGGGATCTTTTTCGGCCCTATAAAATATTAAAAATCCATTCGAAAGCCCAAAGAAGCTGAAATACTTTTAACTTAGGGAAAGATAGTCTGGCATCCAGGTGGATGTCGGAATATCATTTGGTGCCTGCTGAGTTGATGCATAAAATATCACTGACCTGTAAAATTGTAAGCTTCCTAACACCTAGTGCAGTACTTGGTCATTTGGTGCTTGGTTACCTTCTTCTGCGTAATGTATCTTATCATGCTCATTTTTAGCATAGTCAAATTGTGAACATGCGAAATATTATATGAAAAATATTAGTATTATTTCGAAGAACATGTATCAAATGAACAAAGAAATTTTTTCTAGAAAATTCGAAATATTTAAACTTTACTGTTATAGGCTTCACTTCGTAGAATTTATTAACATTCTAAACTCTGAAATTTGAACGTATTGTAGAAAAGTACTAAGTATTTTACTTAATTATGAAAGCTTTCGAAACCTTTAATAAAATTATTTGTTCCTGTGCGAATCGAAACCAAATTTCCAACTGGGTCTAATCGAGTAAGTCCGGATAAAAAAAATCAAAACCGATTTACCTGAAAGAACTTACTCGGAATGAAATGCTCGCAAGAAATAATTTTTGATGAATAGTTATATATGAGAAGGAAGTTGTTGATGGTTTACAAGGTAGTTTACAACGTTACATGGTGGAAGTGATTTATGATTAAATGAAACACTTAGAAATTCCACTTATGAGACGGCCAGGTCTCAACGCATAGCGTCATCATCAGGTCAAGGAAATACTTAGAATATTCAGGGTTAATATTTATAACGTATAATTATCTATGAACATTTAAGACGGGAATATTTTGACGCTGCGCTGAAAAAGGCACGCCTACGTATTGACTTTGATTTTAGGCGTCACTAGGCTGTAAACACCGTATTTATATCTCTTAAAATACACATTAAACTTCTCAATACTTAAAATATGCATAGAAAGTATTAACTAGTTATTACAAGTTTGCCCTTACTTCTATAATCTCAGAAACCCTCAATCTTACCCCTTGTTTCAGGAACTCCGTTGTCGTGTATCAAATTTTGGGCTTTTCCCAGCCACAGTTTACTTTTCTTGAAGCCATTATCTGAGAGTCAAGTGAAAATATTTGCCTTTTGTGGGAGTGGAAATTCCCAGCAGCTGCATCGCTAATAACGGTAATCTAACACATATACATAGTATTGCCGTTTTTTGGGCGTTTTATTACCAGAAAGTTGCGCTAATTTTTTCTGGCGTACCAAATGTGTCACAAAGTTAAAATTACGCTTAACCGAGTAATCATTCGTTAAATTTCAACTTACAGCCTTAATTTCCAGAAACTTAATCGCTGGTTCACAACCCAGTTCAAAGTGTACAATTTAATCTTTGTAGATGGTTATGACAATTACTCGTAAGTGGCTAACATTCATAGGGAGGATAAAAGGAGGAAAAAATGTCATATTGAAATACTTTAATTTAGTGGGTTTCCTGAATCATTACATTTTTCTTGGGCTATAAATCTGGCCAGATGCCACGAGGAAGGCAGAAATGGTTCATTTTACGAGCTTTGTAAGGCCGCTAAATGCTCATAATAAATTGCCAGTAAGTGAAACCGGGCGACATAACTTTTATTTAAATCCTTGACTGAATTATTCTTGAAAGAATATCTTAAATGTGGAAAATTATTGGGCTAAACAATAGAATCTTTAACATAATGATGATATAGATATCGATGGGTATTGTTGCTAGACGTTGCGTTGGTAGTTGCCTTCTTTCTGTAGTAAGTCTGGAGTATCCAAGGCGCCATGTTAAAGTGAGACATATATTATCGGATTTCCAAGAGTGTGATTTTACTAGCGTGTGGCTGACTGATATGCGACTAAATTCCGGATTAAAGCCAAATCAAAGTCTGTGACGATTCGTGGAACGGAAAGAACATAGGTAATAGTTGAGCACTCGATATTACACCAGCATTTCTAGGTCGTCGGAGGAAGAAGTGAAAAGCAAACCTGTGTAAGAATTAAATTTACAGGTCAAGCTACTTTCGGGTAACTTACTTACTTACGCTTACCAATTCTCTACCGCTTGACTTCCTTAACTCATTGTCGGTGGTTTGTATATTCTAATCCGCATTTCTATTAAAGTATGGGTTTGATAAATAGGCCAAGAACATGCGTCGTTACGTAATGGAACTATGCCCGTCTGAGTGCCAACTTATGAAGCGAAACTGCTCGGGAATACGACCTTGCCAAATACTGCCGATGCGAACGAGTTCACGGATAACGTTTCCCTTGGACGTCTCGGCAGTGGAGGAAATGTATAATAATGATTATCCCACTTTCCTCCCAGGCTGCAACATCTCCTCCCATTTCATTTCCTCTCACGCTCCCGTCTCAATCCTCCCATTCTTATTGCCCTTCCCTACCACCCTCCTCTCTCCCCTTGCTTTATTTCACTCACTTACTTACTCTCTCACTGTCTACACTCCTTCTATTTTTCACAGAGTCAAAAATGTATCTTTATATTTCTTTTTCCAACCGATTTCCCCGCACAAAACAAGCAACACCCCTCCATCTCCTGCGAAACTCGCAAAGAAACAACTGACTGGCATTTTAATATAGTTTTCTATTCACTCTACGGTACGCCGCAATAAAGCAAAACTTATAATAAACAATTATAGTAAATTATAATAATAAAATATTCGTAGCAATAAAAAAGAATCCGGAAGTGTTTTGAACTATGAATACGAAACTATTCGTTCACAACTTGGACATACGACAAGATACCATGCAATGTGCACTATCATGGGATGCACGATATCATGCAATGATATGCGATATGCAGTGTCTTCCAATGCGATGTTATATGCGATATAAGTTGATGTTCGATATCATGCAGTATCATGCGATAGTCGTTTTGACATATCATATCGTACGATATTGAATATTATGAGGTAACAGTTGAGCGATATCATTCTAGTTCATGCGTTATGCGATAGTATGCCTGCGATATGTGGTGCCATTCGATGCAAAATGTATCGCATACTTTTTGAAGCAATAAATACGAGTATAATGCAATGTGATCTTGAAACTTGAGTAGCGTACAGACCCATTCACTCAACCCCATTCCGCCCCAGAAGACCCTACGAGGGGAGGCTCTCCTAGGGCAAAATGGGGGGGGGGGGTACAATTGTCGAGGGAGTGGTAGGTCAGGTAATTTCGAGGGAGGGACTCAACGTCGTCTGGACGTGATTCTTGATCCATTAGCTCCAAACTTTCCCCGGGAGTTTTCTTCATCAACTTCGAAGTAAATTCTCTGGAAGGAGACCCGAGTAACTGATTATCGACGTTTTTCCGCCGGGGAAATAAATGTAAATGTATCTCAAGTTCACCGCATTCTCCTTCAAAATACCTATATTTCTTTTTTATCCCGAAGTAATTCAAATTTAGTGCTAGGCGTGCTAGGGAAGGAAAGGAAATGGGTAGCGGAGGTTGTGAGATGGTAGCCAATTGAATGGGTGACGCTTTATGTGCTGTCATGTTGAGTGTGGAAGGAAAATTCTGTTAACGCGGTAGAGAAAGAAAGAGAATAAGAATTTTGGACGAAATGAAAGGAGTGATACGGCATGAAAAGGAAGTGCAGTAGATATTGTAAAATGTGTAGTGAGTAGATATTTATGTGTAGCAAAGTTGACACCGAAATGGGGAAATAAAGTCAAGAAGGGAGAAATCAGGCGAGATGTTGTGGAATATGAACATAATAAGAACTAAGAAGATGCATTTTTCCACTGATACAATTTTTAATCGACCCGGGTTTCGATGCACTGCACCTGATGATGATGTAGTGCATCGAAACCCGGGTCGATTAAAAATTTTATCTGTGGAAAATTGCATCGTCTTAGTTCTTATAATAAAGTCAAGGGCTGCCCAAAAGCTGCCATTCAATGGCTAGGGTATGAAATGATGATGATTGCAACCCTATCAAGCCTTGATTATCTTGTTTGTCAGTGGTGGTTTTCCAACATATCCAGGAGTCGCGAGTTATGGTCATAATTGCATCCTCAGTTTAAATGAGCATGTGAACGCCAAAGACACGCAGCCTCTATTTATCTCTGATCCATCCTGATTCCATGGGTTTGCTTTGAATCTAATGGTACGAGTGTTTGGTTTAGGGAAACAGAATAGATATTAGTTGCTTGTATTTACTGTGGTATTTACATAATTGGGCTGGGTTTTGTGGAATCGTTGACATTGCTGAATTTTAAAGGAATACGATGCAAAGGGTTGGCGCCATGTTCATAGAGAGAAAAGGATAGATACTTGGAATCGAAGTGTCACTTTGATCTAACATGGAAAAACTGGCACATGTGTGTATGTTTATGATAATTAACTTGATTCAATTTTACACCCTTCCATGTATAGGCATATTCCATCATCGTTAGCTGTACTTTTCAATCCGAATATTGGTTCGGAGTAGCTTGCTAATCCACTTTCTTTTTTGCTAGCAACTTAAAGTATTCCTTCATGGTTTCGTTCTCCAACAACCTTCATTAAATACTTTATATATATATATATATATATATATATATATATATATATATATATATATATATATATATATATATAAATGAAGGTTGTTGGAGAACGAAACCATGAAGGAATATTAATATCAATACAGTTTTCTTGTACCATTGAAAATCAAAAGGTGCTTGAACGTTATAAAATAACCACAATTTCATTTTTCGGTTAAAATGTGAAAAATATTGTTGAAAATACGACAGGGGATATCATAATTTTATTTCATACTCACAGGCGAAATCCACCGATTTTTAAGAATTTCCCTTTATGTTAGCTTAATTTCTATCACTGCTTTTTTATGCCGTCTGTTTGACCTACAGGGTGAGTTTTAGGAGCGTGCCGTGAAGGTACATGGCAAAGGAAATATCGGGAAACTTGAGAAATGATATAGGAGGGATTTTTCGGTGTTTTTTTCTCTGGGAGGGAAATGGAATTTGATAAGTCATATCATTGGAACATGAAATTCACTTAGTTTAGAAAAGGAGCATTTGCACTATGGAGAGAGCTGAAGGTGGAGTTCCGAGAAGATGAATACCTTTAACATTAATTAATGACCAGTGAAGAATGGAGCGTTGGGTAAATTTCCCATAAATTTGGTTTCTTAGAAAAGAGGAGCTTCTAAGCTCTTGAGCTTCAACGCGGTGGAGACAAGAAAATGGAAATTATGGAGATTATGACAAAGGTAGGAGCTATAAATTGAGTTAAGGCAAAGAGGAAGTTGACGGGGAAAATTTGACGGACGAAGTTTGGAGAGGAATGCTAACGGCTGTCGAGAGAATTTCAGATAAGCAGCTGAGAGGGATTGAATACATGATTCGAGTGAGGTGAATGGCGTTAGAAACTATGAGGAAGTGACAGAAACGATGGTGTATGGATCGTGGGTTTTTAATCATTGAGCAAAGGGTTTAATTAAGTGCCTACATGAGCAGTTGTTATAGTTTACTTGGGTCTTTAAAAACATCACCAACTCGATCAATTATTTGTTTTAACCTAAGAGAAATATTGTTCCTCATTATCAATTGAAAAAAATTATCATAATTGCTAAGCCTTATTTTATCCTTTTCGTGCGTGAGATCAACGGCCCAAGGGATGAAGATATCAGTTTTATACTCATAATTTGTCGAAAAAAATCCAATTCTTACGAAAAGTAATGAGTAATAAATTAATTTGAAAAATCAATGGAAAAAATCCTAGGGTCCAGAAAAATGACATCAACACAGAGAGCAGCTTTTCCAAAGTTATTTTTTCTCTTGCCATCAAAAAAGACTCTCTTAGACAATATTTTATTTTTATAAAAACTGTATGTGCCTACAAAATACTCCTGATTTCCAAAAATTTCAGCCTGTGTTGTCTCAGACGATTCTTTCAGTGATCATGGGCCTTCAAAGTTCATTTTGGCTTATCTCAATCGTCTTAAGGCTCAACGTTGTGGTAGTTTATTTTATAAATGAAAAGGAAAACTTTGTCTTATTCCACCAATTTATTTTACGGTACCGCTAGTTTCGACGCAGCGGCGTCATCTTCCGAGGTACCTGACGTTGACGCCGCTGCGTCGAAACTAGTCGTACCGTAAAATAAATTGGTGGAATAAGACAAAGTTTTCCTTTCCATTTATTCATTTTGGCTATTCAAAAAAGTCATCACCCCACTTTGGAGATGATAGTCGGACCATCATAACTGCTTTGTGACCATTAATTAGGTTGGTGTTCCCACCGCATATATCTTATGAATGTGTCCAAAGTTGCGCGAAAGTTACGCAACTGAAATTGGAGCTGAACTGTAAGAGGAGCACGTCGTATTCATTTCGCTAAGTTTTAGGAGGAAGAGGCGACCGTTAGAGTGCGAATTTGTGTTCTTGTCCGAGACGTGGAACACGTCTCATGTGATGCGAAAGGTGTCCTCTTCTCTACTTCATTCTTGAAGTGGGGCATCCGGCTGTCGAGGAAAGTTAACTGGATGAAATGTGCCCACCGTGAAGGTAGAATGGAATACGCCCTTACTCCCGTAGACATATAAAGATTTGATTAAATAACGGGACTAAAGTTTTCCATAAAAATTCAAAATGCAAATTGCGACTAATGGTGGGTACTTTGCTCAAACGATGTAGGTAATTATATTTCCTTTCAAAGATTCTAAATTTTCATGATCTAATTTGAAAGTCATCACTTGGGTTTTCACTGTAGGAAATGCATTGTTTCAAATTCGTTGGATCAATTATTTCATAAAAATATTGATTGGTTCTGATAAGGGAGAGTACCTATATTTTTTATGAAGCTGTGGCGTGAGTTATTGATGGCCAAGTGCGTAAAGGCGTCGAGGCTATTTATTTCTGTGAATTCATTGTTTCAAATTTTTGTAAACATATTGATATTAATTAAAAAATGATTTTTTGAATGATAATAAGTGACTTATTGCTTTTTCAAGAACCAAAAGGCGTGAATTCTCAGTCAAATAAGTCTCAGCCAAAAGTTAAAAAAAAGATAAAGTGTTAGGTATAGTTTGCATATGATTATTAATAGTTAGTAAACGGTAACAATTTTCTGGGAGATCATTGTGCACAGGCTCAATAATTCTTTGTCTAAGAAGTCTATGAATTCATAGTGTCATATTTTAAATATTTTTTAAGTTATCAGGGTGATCGCGCAAATTAATGGAACGATTACCCACGCAAAAAATCGCAAGACGTCAGATCAATCTGGTGGAATTTACTCACCATGGAAAAGAAACGGTTTTTCAACGTGAAACACATTTTCCCAATGCCCCTCTATTGAATGAAGTCTAATTGGTCATTGTCAACGAAATAATTTTCTTAATAATGCAAAGGAAAAAATGTAAGCATGAGATTTTAAAAATTAGGTAGGTAGTTTTATTTTTGCCATTATTGGCTTTTCGGTCCCAGGGGAAACATACTCGTAGAGCATGCATTCACAGGCTACACTATGAAATAGGAACGAGCTGGGAAATAGTGTTGTCTGGTATGTTATCTTTAATGACTTGGAGGTGTTGCGCAGTTGAATTGAACTCATCCGTGTTCGATATTCTGAGTGAAAAAATATTTGAGGGAGCCTGCAGGTGACTTTTGCAATAATAGACCCGTCTGTCGTATGAGAGTTTTAAACAGTTGGTTCTGGCACTTCTCGTTCCTCGAAAATCAGCTAACGCTGCCAGCCTCAATATTAATCTTTTTCTTTCCTACTCATTTTTTTACTTCCTCGATCATTCGCATGGACTCGTATGTCCAAATGGCTTCTAATGGATAATATGCGTTGTCACTACCCTTTCAAACCCTCGAGCAGTCGTGCAGATACTACCAACGGGAAAGACCTTTCCCACTCTTTAAAAATTATATGTATGGTGTTAAATTGGTTTAAAATATCAATTTCATTTAGATGGAGCTCATTTAAAATTTCTTAAGTTGCTGAATAAGGGAATAAGTTTTATACAGTCCACCACTTATTTCTATTATAAAAATTATCACAATGCGTTTCAACGTTTTTTTTAAATATTTTTAACTGTTGAAAGTGATGTAATTATTTGAAAGTGACGTGAATCATTGAAACGCTTTGTGTGAATCTTCAAATTTCAAATGAACGATGGATAGTACAAAAACTTCTTATTTCACTTCAAAAATGTCGAAACTGTTCCACGAAATATCGCCAAAGACCGTAGATTGAAATAAAAAAGTTTTGCATATCGAAAATACTGTTGCAAGTATTTTCTTGGCATGAAAAAAATCATTACCTGTAAAGCATCGGGTTTAGAGCCTTATTTATTTAGTCTTCTTTATCGACAAGGAAGGAGTCAAAATAAAAAAAACAAGCAGAATTTTTACCATTTGTAAAAAACAAATACATGGCCAGACGCATTGGTTATACCTACCTATCACATCTAAACTTCAACCCTCACTGGAAACGTCATCGTTCGAGGTTCATAGCAAAGAATCTGATGATTTTGAATTACGTTTCTTGTTGAAAAGTAGTGGTGAACTGAGTGCTACAGCTCTAAAAACCATGTGTCTTCGTGAGAACTGTTAGCATCCTGTATTATTATCCAGGTGACTTCTCGATGGTTGTTGAACACGGACGGGCTGGTCTTAGGTTGACGTCCTGGACACAACACTCGATTCCTATGCTGAGGTCTCGGATGCAGAAAAGTCAGGAGTGGAAATATTTTAAGCAATTCGTACGCAATTTTACCATTTAAGAATATATAAATGCATTGTACAACAGTTTTGCGTTTGATTTTGATGAGTTTTGTATGATATTTTATATCTTTTCTTGATCAATCGAAGGTAATTCAACTTAGGGTAACGAATAACTTTGGGATAAAGGGCAAAGCAGCCTCCGAAAAGATGCAGATGAATGGTCTATGGAAGAAAGAAAATATGCATGTGGACAAAACCTGCATGGCATTACTACATATACCTGTTAAGAGTGAATTTAAAAGGTATTGAGAAGACCATTCATGAAAATATGGATAAGGTAAACATCGGCACAACATACCGTATTGTCAAGGGAGTTGAAATGAAAAATACATTTCACCAGTGATACCAGTCGAAATAAGTAACTATAGGACAACGTCAAAGGAAGCAGATGGAATCAATCTGCCTAAACGTCTAAAAATATGAAAACGCAAGAAAACCTATTATGATGAACTTCAAGAGGAGATCAACACCACATGAGTGGAGTTCAACAGTTTAGCCAAGTCATAGAGGGCTACAGACTATAGAGGTTGAAATGGTTATTCAGAGATGGCTCTATGAAAGATGAGGTAAATGCGGGAATGGAAAACTCGTTTTCAAATGTGATATCGAGATGTAATTTCCACTGAAGGAGTGTTAAAAGCTTCCCGCAGACGAAGTCAATGAAGTCTATCACAGAATAACGCAATTTGTAAATACTGCTGCTGCTCACTTTCATTATTAATTCTTAATTCGTCTTTTACCGTCTTTTATCCTTTGACAGAGTGCATACACTCCTCTAATTGTAAGTAACGCCAGAATAGACTGTTAATTAAATCTGCGGCGGAATCAATCAAGACGTCAGAAGGCGGTATGAAAGAAATCCTGTTTGAATAATAAATGACGGTTGCGTAATCGGAGAATCGCTGGAGGACTTTTATAAGAGAATGAAACCATGATTTGAATGAGAGTTGGAAAAGAAAGAGAAGCTAAAATAAATAAAGATGTCGGTCAATCTCGCATAGGTGATATTCAGCATGCCAGGAGCTGATGCAGACACAGACCACAACTTATTAGTCATGAAATGTCGGGTAAAACTGAAAAAGATAAGAATGGGAAGGAGGGTACGAAAGTGGAATACGGAGGCATTAACTGGGGCAATGAAGAAGTATCGAGAGAAGGTGGATGAGATAATGGGTGAGGATCATGGAGTTAGATAAGTGGAAGATGAATGGGGAAGTTTGAAAAATGGAATTGTAGAAGCGGCGAAAGCAACAGTAGGCGTAGTGAGTGCAACTAAAATTAGAAAACCGTGGATCACTAAGGAGATGATAAGGGAGATGGAGGAGAGAAGGAAATGGAAGAGCGTAAACTCAGAGCTAGGTCAGAGAAAATACCGAGAATTTAATAACAGGCTTAGAAGAGAAACAAAGAAAGCAAGAGAGGCGTGGTGGAGAGAACAGATCGACGCGTTAGAGAAATACAAAAAAGAGGGAAGAGCAGATGCATTATATAGGAAAGTAAAGGAACTGACGGGTGGTAACAAGGGAAGGGGAATTACAGCGATAACAGACAAGACGGGAAAGATGATCGTAGAACCGAGAGAGATCCAGGAGAGGTGGAAGGAGTATGTTGAAGAGCTGTATGGTAAATAAATAAGGCCCAATAGGTTAGATATAGAAAGGGAAGACGATATCGACAGAGATGGTATCGGACCAAGTATCCTAGATAGCGAAATCGAAAGAGCTCTACGAGACCTGAAAAGGAATAAGGCAGTGGGAATAGATGACATACCTGCAGAGTTTTTAAAGAGTATTGGGAAGAACGGAAGAGGAAAACTTTTTGCGCTTATTCGTAGGATTTATGAGGATGGAGTGTGGCCGGAAGAGTTCGCGAAGACTGTACTAATTCCTATACCGAAAAAGAGTAAGGCAAAAACTTGCGAAGACTATATGACAATAAGCTTAATATCCCACGCGGCCAAAGTAGTTCTGAGGATTCTAAACAGAAGGCTAGAGAAGAAGGTAAATGAATACCTGGGTGACGACCAGTTCGGGTTTAGGAGAGGGACGGGAACGCGAGACGCTATAGCGGTGATGAGGATGCTAGTAGAAAGAAACCTAGAGTATGGGCAGGATGTTTTTGCATGCTTCGTAGATTTCGAGAAGGCGTTTGATCGGGTGGAATGGACGAAATTAATGGGAGTGTTGAAGCAATTAGGGGTCGATTGGAGGGACGGGCGTCTGATTCGAAATTTGTATATGAATCAGACTGCGCAGGTTAGGGTAGCCAATGGAGAATCGGGATGGGCCACGATAGGACGGGGAGTGCGGCAAGGGCGCCCACTATCGCCGTTGCTTTTTAACGTGTACTCAGAAGAAATGGTAAGGGAGGCATGGGGCGAGGAGGAGGTAGGAATAAAGGTAGGAGGGGAGCTGATAAAATCAGTGAGATTTGCAGATGATCAAGCATTGGTTAGTCAGTCGGCCAAGGGGCTACAGTCAATGGTGAATGCATTAGAGGTGCAGTGCGAAAAGTATGGGATGAAGATCAATCACAAGAAAACAAAAGTAATGAGATTTTCTAGAAGTAAGAAGGCGGGGCTGAATATAAGGGTGGGAGGGCAGAAGATAGAGCAGGTCGAGCAGTTTACGTATCTGGGTAGTATTTTGGAGGCAAATGGGTTTAGTGGTAAGGACATCAGATGCAGAATTGCGCTTGCTAAAGAAGCATTTTCGAAGAGAAGGGAATTGATGAGGGGGGGTCTGAGAAGAGACGCAAAGAAGAGGCTGGTGAAAACTTTAATATGGAGCGTGGCGCTATATGGGTCGGAAACTTGGTCATTGCGAAGGGAGGATGTGCGTAGACTTGAGGCGTTTGAGATGTGGGTTTGGAGAAGGATGGAGGTTAGCTGGATGGCGAGAAAGACGAACGAGGAGGTACTGGATATGGTCGGAGAGGAGAGGAAGCTTGTGGCAGAAGTTCAGAGAAGGCAGAAGAGATGGATGAAGGAGGTTTTGAGAGGAGAAGGCATGTTGAAGAGAGTGATAGAGGGGAGAACACTGGGGAAGCGTGGAAGAGGAAGGAGGAGGATAGGAATTCTGGACGAAATAAGAGGAGGTAGAAAATATAAAGAATTGAAGAGGGATCTAATAACGGGCCATCCTTAGGAGGGAAAGCGAGACAATTTCTATTAGATTGGGATACAGAATGGGGACTGTCCAAGAACCTACCAATCAGCTGGTAGAATACTTGAATGAATGTATTAGGTGGCGTCATAAACGGAAGAAGCGTAATGACGGGTAGTGAAAGGAATTTCGGAAAATTAGGGGGAAAACGACGCACTCCAACTCTCAGATGACGTTTCAGCTACAGCCAAGAAAAGAGGAGACCTGCTGGCAATCCTTGAGCGCAATGGATCGAGTGCTTCAAGGATGCAACATGAAAATCAATAAGAAGAACACTAAAATCGTGGCATGCGGGGAAGGTAGAAACAGAAAGCAGGCATGGCGCTACAAGCAGAAAAGTCAGAGCAAGTGGAAATTAGTAACATAATGGTGGAAAGGAAGCAGTTAAATCGACCCGAAGTACTGAATACCTCAAGCTACGTAGCGTTTTTGATGCAGAGGCAACTGCTGTGCTCCAAGAGTACTTTCGTTACGAGTTAGAGGAAAACGAGAAAGCACTGTGTGAGTACAGGCGTGAATGGGGTTGTACCCTGTGCGGATCAGGGACATGGACGATTGTAAAAACTCACTAGCGATTAATAAGAGAGCTTTCGAAGCCTATTGCTTCAAGAGGACGCTAAATACTTATTTGCGGAAAGATTAGAAATAATTGACTACTAATATGGTCAGAATGGGAAAATAGCCATTAGTTAGAGAAAAATCAGTTGGATTCGGTATAACATCAGACAAAGTTAATTTTTATAAGGAAGTTTAAAGAAAGGAAGTTGTAACGGGAAGGAGCAAGGGTGGGATCAGTAGACCTAATTAAGTTGGATGAGAGATGGAAGGAGGAAAATATATTTGAATAATATGAATAATAATCTGCGAGGAAAATATATTTGAATAGCTTAAAAGAAAAATAAGATCAGTCCTCAGTGTAAAGAACAATGGACTTTCTTAAAGGCTTTACTTATTGTATTATTTTAAACCCGTCTAAGTTGCCACATGGGATAATTATGTGCCATGATTAAGCGCCTGTTATTATTTGCTGCAACTCAATAGTTACTGCACATGTAAAGATTACAATGGCTTTCTGGAAAGGTTTTTTCTGAATTAATCAAAACTATGAATGAGAACCAGATCAAATCCTTAAATAAAAAGAGTACTAACTTGAGCAGTAAATAAACCAAATTTCGCAAAATTTCTCACCTCAAGTCACTTTAAAAGAAATTGTTTTATTTCATTCTAAATCCATAAATCTCCTTCAGTAAACTTCGCTAAATTGGAGATACTGCACCCATGATTGAGTAAAGCTATTGAGTATAATATTTTAGATTGGAGTCATCTTGATGCTGAAATAAAATATTTACGTACTCCTACAGTTTGGAGGTGATTTCGGAAGGCAGACGAATGAGAAAATTCACGGCGGATATCTGTATTATTTATCCACGGCTAACCTCTTACTTTGAAACGCTGTTTTCACCATATTGTTATTTCAATAGGGTTTTTTCTTTTGATACGACCACCTGTTTTGGTAGTCGTGGATGGAAGGTCTCTTCCCATGATCATCAGCGGAGGCATCATCATCAGCGAAGGCAGCGAAGGGTCATCCACTGAAGTTTGCGTGCGGGATGCAATCAGATATAGATTTCCAAATGGAATCAATAGACTGCTCAGGGGTTTTGGTAAATGATCAATACCGATTTTACGTGTATAGAAAAACAAAAAAAGCACTTTTTATTTTTTATATTTCGCTGATCAATATTACTTCTGCTCGTAGATTTGAGAGGTAAATGTTTTGTGGAAGCATTAACACCCTTGCTCCATTTATGCACTGTTTTAGTTTCTTCGCAGCGCAGTCATGTCACAAAGGACTGAATATCCCATTCAAAATAATTGGGTCCACAAAATAAGCCATCACTTTCAATGCAGATTTCAAAAGATAAAACAATTTTAGTTCGAATCTTTTTCCCTTTCATGAAGGGCCAAATTTCTCTGGCCTAGCAGAAACCCTATAGGAATTTTTGTCTTTTGATCCTGTAGATCATTTAGGAGAAGTTTTTAGCCTTGTGATATCTAGAAATAAAAGAATTACGTTTTATTTTGAATTTATGAATTAGGAAAGATAGTAATACATCCCTCAACATTGGATAAACATAGTGATATATTATTTTCAACAAAGTTTTTAACGATAATTACGTATTTATTCCACGTAATGTTTAAAAAAATTATGACATAATGCACAACGGAGACTACTAATTTCTCAGTCATCAACAATGTTCGCATAAAAAATAAAGTTTAAATAATTTCTTATGTTTATACTTAATAATTGTTTATTTATTATTTTTTATTTTCAATAGCTGGGAATAATATTATGCCATGAATACATTCGTCGCATCTGCATCTGCTCATGGCGAATTCTTACTAATTTGTAACGTGGCGAAATCAATTCCAAGCCAGTAGACAGGATGTTAGTAGCAAGGATATTTGAAATGATTAATGACACTGTTTACAAATGTATGCCTTTTTGGGTATTGAAGAAAATGTTACTAATACGGAGCAAGATAGGTATTTCGAATTTTGCAAACAATTTGCCTACGTCAAATGCTGATAATGATACTACCGCAATTCAAATTCCAATATGGGTGCTTACAATTACTTGAGCCGGTGTGTGGTATCCACCGGAGAAGTAATTCAGCCGGCATTGGCTTAAATATTTCAGGTATTTTATGGTGGGAACTATGCGAATTCGGGATAATATTCGCTTGATCCGGATATCCGAATGTTTCCGATGATATTTGTATCCATCGGATGTTCAAATATGTCGAACAAATCGCATGTTCGAGTATTCTGTTAGAGGCATTTGAGAAGTTTAACTTTACCCGGTGGTAATAGTGAACGCAACATTGTTCAAATATTTGGCTGTGAAAATATGAGAATGGAGTATTATGCCTGTTAATTACGTGATGGTTGGCTGGTGGTGGACATTTAAGGAGCTTTGGGCTAAAAACAAATTCTTTTTCCTTATTTCCAATCATTGCATGAAACAAATGATGTGGTACGCAGTCACGCGCACGGGTTCGAAGTTATACACCGAAGACGGTGAAATTCTCCATGAAATAATCATTTGGCTTGACCGGGATTCGAACCCGGATCTCCCAATTGCCGGTCAGGTGTGTTGTATTCAGGTTACATTGTAGCACAGGAGACGTGGTCGTGCATGATATGCCACGGTCGCGGAGAATAAACCCACAAAATTGTCGCTTTGGACCGACACCTTGACAAATTTCCAATCATTGCATTAAACAAATGATGTGGTACGCACTCACGCGCACGGGTGCGAAGTTATACACCGCAGACGGTGACGGCGGGGGGTTTATACGAACATCTTGTTCGTGTAAACTCCCCGCTGAAATTCTCCTTGAATTAAGATGGCTTGGTGGTATAACGGGCTAACACACCTGACCGGCAAATGGGAGATCCGGGTTCCAATCCCGGTCAAGTCAAATGATTTTTTTATGCCAGTTTTCACCGTCTTCGGTGTAAAACTTTTTCCTTAGGTCGTTTAAAAAATAATGCTCTCCCACAGGACATGCCTTAACTAGCGGAAAGAAAAAGTAGGATATTAAATATGTAGTGTATCTTTACAAATACTTTAACCAGTTCGAGGAGCCGACTGATGCGCCATTTCCGTTGGAGTAACGCATTTTGTCGTCTAATATATCTAAAATATTTGTGGTAATGTTTTAATAACTCTAAAGCTAAGATGAGTTGATGGTATTAATTCATGGAATTTACCGGGAAAATTAACTTCCTATGTCAATTTTTCGTAAAAATTATATTTGTCCTAGGCAGAAAAATTACAATTTTTCCTATTTTTTACCCACTCTCTCCATAAAGGCCATATGTAATTCCAACTTTTATGTATGCAAAAGAAAAATAATGTTGGGAGGAAAGATTCTCTTGGCATATCATATGGTGGACATATATTTCGTAGAGTAATCGAATATGAAAATATTACTTTTTCGATTTCGCTGTGGCACTAGAAGGGAGGAGAACGGGGTTGGTTTGCTGGCCAGAAAATTGGCTTCACATCCCGAAAGCCCTGGATCAAATCTCGTCCATGACGGAGGTCATCAAATGGAATCCAGATCCGTACTTGGGTGCTATGAGGAAAGCCCAGTTGACAATCAAATTTCAAGAGCAGTCGTCAGATTGGGTGTCTAACTTTGGACTACTAGGTGCCTTTAATTAAGATGGTTGGAGCGATTTTAGTTTATGAACAGAATCACGTGAAACGTCGCGTACATGTTCTCATTAGTGATATCTATAGATAAAAGTGAAAAAAATGCATCACACGGATTTGGTTTTTTGACCATTCAGTGACTACCTATCTCAACACATAGCCTTATGGCGCATGACATATATTTCCTAATTATTCGATTACATATGCACAGATTTTCTTCTTAACGCGAAATAATACAATTTTATTATTATCATTGTTGCTAATAAATATTAAGGCGTCACGCCGAGTCTAGTATTCGAAAAAAAAACTATTTCAAAGTAATTTCGTCTATATTTCGAATAACGTGCCGAAAACTCTAGTCATAACATGCTTTAATTGAGAAAGAATAGTTGTAAATAAAATTCTTGTATCATTTATATTGCTTCCTGTATGGTGAGTTTAAACGCATAAACATACGCAATTAAGTAGAATGTGGTCCGAGAATTTTTTTTCGTCTTACTTGAACCATTATTAAAATGTGCACTCAACGGCTCACGATCACCGCTCCAGCCACCTTAAGAGCAATTTGATGCCAACACCGGGTTTCTCTTCACCCTTCCTCCACTCCCCAACTATTCCTTCCTTAACCAGCACCAGATGGTTGAAGGAGTAAATGACCACAGTTGTCAGCCACCATCCCGAGTAACCAACAAACCAGCTGAAAAGAATAAAACGTTATAGTACCTATTCTTATTTTATGTACCTATTATATTCAAACACCCGCCATGCTAAAATATTCCGTGCAAACTGTTCTGTAGAGCATAAGGAATTTTGCGGACACCGTCGTGCTTCCTGTAGGATTAGCTGCTCTGCGGCGAAACAGGTCGTATGTTTTTTAAAATTTTAAAATTCAATAAATGAATTACCATTGGGAATAGCAGAGTTACTTCTTCTACCTCTGATATCAAGGAATTCCACCAAGTGAGGTCTGAAACCATCATCAGCTCCTTTTCTAAAGATGTGCATGGATCATGAAAGTCGTAACTTATGTCCCTTAGAAGTGATTTCGGTAGAATAGAAAGCCTTGATAAATACACAGTAACTTCCCCGGCATTTCATAGCGATTTTTTTCTCTTTCGGAGGGGTTTAAGAAAAACAGTAATTCTGCTCAGTTGCAAACGTCCTATCGCGGATTTTATAATGATGAACTCAATAATGATGTAATACTCATGAATGAAGTAAGTAACTTTTTATTCTACAGAAAATGCTAGAGAATTCTGCAGAAATTCCACAAAAAAACTTTTAATTTCTTTAGGAAAATCTGCAAAAATTTCCTAGGGATCCTGCAGATTTTTTTTCATAAAAATTGCACACAATTTTTTGGCAGGGATCCATTTTTCCTCGTAGAGTAGGTGGGCGCCCAGAGACAACACAGTAACTGCGTTTCTTCTCACGATGGTATAACCAATTCATCTCGTAATTGAGTGATCGCATGAGATTTTCTCGACCGTGTCGCCTCCACCAACGTATGTGGAGAGAGAGAGGTTCCCACTAGTTCCCACGTCCTCCTCTGGCATCTCCTTGGGGCGGTCGAGGAGAGACTCCCGCCGCTGTCAAGGACTAACCGACCCACGCGTACGTGAGCGCGCTAACGCACGGGCCTCCCGAGCCATGACGAAGACCGCGGTGTCATTCATTAGAGCGTGGAGTGGAAGAGGAAAGCCGGTGTGAATAGCTAGGTATCATGCCGGAGGAATCGTGTGGGCATTCGTTCATTTCGGCGCATAAGCATGTGCTTTCACTTGAAATCTACTGTTTCTCGAGTGTCCTTCCTGTGTGACGGACATTCCCGTCTCGTATATGAACATGCTTGGATCGAATCAAAGCCTATCCGGGTATATGTGTACCTACTTAGGGGTTTGAGATGTTACTCTTTGGTACTGCATACTCTTCATCAGCAGTCATAAATCCTAAGACTGGTTTGTTGCAGCTTCACTCTTCACTCTCTTTCCAGCAAGCCGTTTGTTTCCTAAACTTTCGTAAGTCTTCACTTTGATTTCCGTCATAATTCGCTTGATGTATCATTGGTCTTTCTTTGCGATTATTCCCATTTATTTCTCATTCCATCATTGGTTTCAATAGGCTGTTTAACGGCACAACGTGTCCAATCAGTTTGTCCCATTGAGGTAGATGGAGAGGGCGCTTGATATGGTGGCCAATGGCTGAAACTGTAACGAGGGAGTGGCCGGTCCGACATATTTGTTCCCCCCCTGACTTACCGCAGCGCTTAATTTTTTATTGACGCACTAATTTTGGAATTTTAAGATGTTTCCCATCCATAACTCACTTTACATCAGCATATCTCCAGAAAAACTTCATATATTAACAAGATTTTAGGCGTGAAGAAGACAGTAATTGTCTAATAAAGTGATAATTTTTTGTGTAATAAATTGAGTCTTTTTCAGCTCCGTTATTTCCTGTAAATTTTTGTGCTTCCGGACACTGAAAAACTAGTCGAAAAAATGATCGCGGTAATGTTTTAATAATCCAATTTGGCATTCAAATGCATCAATTATTACCATTTTGAATGGGTTTCAAGGGGCTATAAGGATATGTACCAGGTTTTTGTTAAGTAGCTTTGATGTATTTTTATCTTCCAAAGTTGTGAACCTGACTCACCTCAAAAGCGATGATATTACCTTAGTCCCGTTCAAAATGCTTTTTCTCCTTTTCCTCACTCTTCGCCGCTTACCTTCCATTCTTTTTCTGTCACATCTCACAGCATTTCTTTGCCTCTTAGAGTTGTAGAGGAAATTTCGAGAGATCCAATACTGACACCAATACGAGTGAAACCTGAGCTTAAGTTTAAAAAAAACTACTGCTTCACATCACTGAAAAATAAAAGTAAATGATCTTTTGAGACTAGAAAACATTCTCCCAAATATATCCCCAAATAACTGAGAAAAAGGCCCGGCGGAGCCAATAAACGACCCTTCTCCGTACGCACAACTGCAGTGCAGGGAGCGGGGGAGTTGCAGCCGTGCGACACCAGCTGTGGGTTGGTGGCCTCGAAGAGACAATAATCCTGCGTGGTATGCATGCTGTCTCCATTAAAAGTGTACGTATTCGTCAGTAGGCAATGTCAAGTTGCTTAAAAGAGAAACGCCCGCGGTGCACCCGAAGAAAGCAGTCTTTCAGTACCTCCTAAACCTTTACCCCATGTGACAAAATGCGTAATTTTTCCCGCAATTTCTCCAAAATATAATACAAGGAGGCTCATTTCAATGTTTGTATCTCGAATATCTCCATAGCGGAGTGGATGCGGCTACAATCCATTCCGCACACTTGCCGCGCCACTTTGCAGGCGGGTTGGACCAGACTCGACCGCGCGATCGAAAAACTGATGTGAAATTCGGTGTCGCAAACGGTCGCAGCATAACTCATCGGTTTCGCACTGTGTAAGATTTGTAGTTTCCCCATATAAATTACTTCGTGATGCAAATAACTATTTCTCTACATATATTTAAAAGAAATGACAACAATGAGGGGCCGCCATTTTGTTTAATATCTTTAGTAAATAATGACAAAAAAGTAAGTAGGCTACATTAAAAACAAAGATGAAAAACTGTTTCATCTAACTGCATCACTTTTTATTCCTATTCTTCATCCATAAAAGTTTAGCAAGGGCTTGATTTTGAATATTTCGCGAGAAGATTGAGTGTAGACCATTTTTGCGAAATTTGTGCTACTTTAACTTCATGCAAATAGTTAATTATAGAGTACTAAGGAAAATGCCTTGCATCATCGCATGCACAGATCCTTTGAGAATATGTATTGTCAGCTTTCTGGCTTGAAAAATCACTTTTTGAGTTTTGGCCAGTGTTTTTCGATTTCAGCCTACTGTGCGACGCTCCAAAAATGAACTTGCTCAGCACGGGTGATTTCTTCTTAAATTCGCTGCATGGAAAATTACAATCCGATCGAAGATTGGTGCCCATACGTTTCTATCTAAAATAAGTGAGATGAAATTCTGAGTATCCGGAGGATATTTGAGTGGGCTCCAAGAAAATGATCTAATTTACCCTACAGGATTTCTGCTTTGTGAGATCTCTTACGTCCTTTCATACCATGCTTACGATTATTGATTCCCTCTATCGGCTCTAATGCGAACTTCTAGATATTTAGGTTGCTATGCCTCGAGTGAGTAAAAATACATGGAAATAAGGCTTGGTTTTTGTATGAGAATTGTAGCATGTAGCACTGATTGTTGAATGTTCATTCCTTGGAGGATGTTTATCAAGTCCATCGTTTCATAGCTACGGGATAAAAGAGAAATCAGATACCTTTTGCCTAAAAGTCGGCATTCATAGCATTCTCTTCAATCAACGGAATTAAATCTCATCAAAGGGTTGAGAGGCATTGTACGTACTTTTGAGATTAAAATATACTCTGGTTGAGTTGGTAAACTTTATGCCATATAATTGAAATTTTATATAAAAATTTTAGCTTTTTATTAATTTCAGTTAAAATGATAATATTTACTCTTAATACTCGTTCGTCAAGAATTGACTAGCTATGAATGGAAAGGCTGAATACGGGGCCATTTCGTCTTTAGCTAGTATCATTTGCCTATGCAAAATTATTGCATTGAGCTTGAATTAAGAAGTTAAATATTGAGAGTTACGCTGCGTATTTCAGCTGTAACGGCAGGTAATAGTTGAAAAATAAATAATACTTGATACTACATTTTTATCAGCTCCCATGAGAGCTTTCGTTCAACAGAGGCGGTGAAATTTTAATGCGAATTCAGCATTTTAAATAGTAATCATCAGCTAACACATCTAGATAGTAGGTATTATAAATGTTTAATGATTGGAGCATAACAAATTGCACCAGCGTTCTTGATAAATGTTGGTAAAGACGTAAATTTGCTGCTTAATTTACATATGCACTTCAAGAGAAGTATGTACATGAAGTACTACAGCCCTTTTCACCCCTTAGGCCAAAACTACTCTTTAGGAAGATATGACCAAGGATGAGCACATAATAATTCTCTGATATTCAAATTCGGTAGAGCTTTGATGTAACTTTTCCATGGCACAGTATAATACTTTATTATGGTTAGGAACTGAGCTACCGTTCTTAAATATTACAAATAGTAACTTCAGAAGCTAAAGTTTTCTTTTGGAAGTTGAGAGCGTATATAGGACAATGCTCAGTTTTTTCCTCGGAGAGCAAATGACCCTCTCACAGCTCAATAGTCCTCAGAAAGCTGAGTTTGGTACAACTTGTATTGTATCACCGAAATAGAAACTGTATCGATCGAGTATCAATCGTATTACTTGCTTGTGTAGATCGCGTAAAAGTTTTTGGCAATGCTCGTCTTGATGCTGGAAACCGTTTGGTACAATAATATTGCACTATCTGTTTTTTTGGGGTCGGTCTAAGTGTGGTCAATATTGAGTTATATATGGGAAACATTAGGGAGTATTCATTGGGCTAAATATGCTCGGAATTTCGAGGAATATCACGGTGTTTCGGCTGGTGGTAGGGCGGGGGGTTTAGCGAGTGCGGTAAGGGGGAGGGTGGGTGGGGAATGGTGAGGGTGGGCTGTAGGAGACGAGGGTAAGGGGGATGAGGGTGGGAGAGGGCTTACACGCCCCGAGCCAAAAGTGAAACCTCATCGGTCTTCTTTAAGAGGATTATAAAGCTCATGGTGTGCGAGAAAAAAAGAAATCCTCCATCGGCTTCTAAAGAAACATTGTCTCTTTCTACTTGCAAGACGAGGAAAACGGTGGGAAATACCGTGATTTTGTCTTTATTACTCCTCGGGAAAATTGTTTCAGTTCAAAATCTTTACTCCTCCTCCGTTGCTTTTCTTGAGTTGGAATATGCACTCTCCTTCGTACATGCTAATTTTTACAGCACGATAGGGATGATATAGCCTCATATTAGGAAAGAATCCTCATATTAGACAGAAAAATTTTCCTATTCACAAAAATAATTCTTGAAAACAATAAAATTTGTACTACAACATGTTATTGTTGAGGATTTTGGTCAAAAAATTGCATCAAGTTGCCTTTGCAAACGTTTCGATTTATTTATAAATCATCATCAGGGAATCATAATATGGAATAACAACATTCCATAGAGAACAGGTCAGTCATAAAAAGCATCAAAGAAACGACTAGCATCTATGTTAATACACCATTAATTTTTGATTGATCTGTTCTCAATAGTATGCCGTTATTCCCTATGATATCCCGGGAAATAATTTATAAATAAATAGAAATATTGGCGAAGGAAAATTGATGCAATTATTGGATATAAATCCTCAACAATAATCCATTGCAATAGCATGAACGTGGTCAAAAACAAGACTGATTTAAAAAATGCTTACATTGATAGGTACCATTGTTGTTCTGTTTATATAATTAATTTCCGATAAGTTTAGTCTTTTTCTGAAATGTTTTCCCATTTTAATCTGTTAACACTACCCTATTAGCTATATCGATTTATTTTTGGATTGATTACTTGAGATTTGTCTTAAAAAGCTATGGACTACTATAATCCTATGCGGACTTCTTGAGCATTCGCTACTTTCAATATATTGCCACAATGTTGTGGGTAGCAAAAACATCATCTACCACTCAGTCTCATGCACTAGACGGTTTTGTGTTCATCTATTACAGGGTCGATAAAGGCTCTTAATTTTAGTTCATTGTGATTTTTTATTCCAAACAGCAGGTTATTTTTGTCGGGGAAATCACTGAAGGAAGTTTCGAATTTTTGGAATACCAATTCAGAACCCTGAGTTTAAATCCGTGTGGAGTTTCCAAACCTCCCACTAAACTCCAGGATGTGTGATTTCCCGTCCGATAATGCTTATAAAAATCCGCATACGGCGCGGTGTAACTTTTCATGAATGTGTGGGCTGCAGGGTGCAGCAACAGCGCCTCCTCCAATTAGAAACCACGGTGGGTAATTGTCACTGCGTGTGTGAAAACGCGTGAAATCTTTTAAAGCAAGATGCTATTATACTCGAGGCGATAAGTGAAAATGATGAAAAAATATGTTTTAAAAGGGCTTGTTAATGCAATATTAATGAATTACGTTCCTCTTCGTGTCCCCAAGTCTTTGGGGGAAACGATCATTAATTAAATTGTCGCGAGGTTCCGTTGAAAAACTCCTTCATTTGTTGCCGTGCCCTTACGGGGCAGCACGGGTAGGGAGGAGGACAATGACAATCAGCATTTTCATTTTCAAACTCACTCCATCAAATTGCTTTTGTATTCACTGTGAATTTTTACCGTTGGACTCAAGGTGTCTTCCGTCCGATAGATTGGTTTATACTTAAGTTCTATTGTTCAAACTTTGATTTAAACAACTTACTTCGCTTTTATTCGTGTTTAATAAGTAAACACGTAAATGTTATCAAGTGAATAGTTAGAATTAAAAAAAGTAAAGTTATAAAAGAAAATTCCACAAGAGTGGAAGGGTTTAGATTGACCTTCCATTGGACAAAACTTTGCTGAGGTGTAGTTTGAAATGCGAGCCAGGCTTTAATCTTTGGATCCGAGACAGGCTACCGCCTAGGGACTCTTTTATCTAAATACATAAACACAGGCGGAGTTGGTGTTCTGTAAATGACGTGCTTGAACGACCTGCTGGGAAATAATATCCCTGAGAAAGGGTACCAAGTTAAATCCAGATGGTTGGCAGACGTGTCTGAGAAGGTAATGATAGATGTCACTTCATTCAAGGTACCTGATACCTCCCTGTTGAGCGGAAGTCTTGGAGAAATTTTAATGGCCTATCATGCATCATAATGTCATCATAATGTAGATACTCGAAGATGGTGTTCTTTGGCGAGGAGCACACATTTTCTGAGTCATTGATATAAATTTAGTATTTCTTACAATCTATTTTGCTGTTGCGTAGCATGGTTTGAATTTCGCCATAAAAATACTATGCATTAAATTTCGATAATTTTTCTTATTTATGCAATAACAATCTCACTGTCGAGAGAATGGCTTGGAGGGTTCTTCTGCTGAGTAGTCTTAGATAACCTCATGGATGTGGGAGTTGTGGATTTTGCTGCGAGTTGAATATTTATTTTCGATGAGAGATTGGGTTAATTTTTGATTTTGCCATTTCTACTAGGATTAATTTATATGTGCAGGGCGACCACTTCTTAAAATCCATGAAAATCATAAAAACTCCTTTGAGTTGCTGATGAAGTTCTCTCGTGTTTCCCACAGGATAAGGCAAACGGCTGCTGCCAATTTTTCGTCGGCTTATTTTCTCGAATTTTTGGTGCTGGTATGGTGCTGTACCTTTTACGGTTTTTAGCGCCATAAAAGTTCACGCCAATAACCGATTTTTGATCAAATTTCCTCTGAACGTAGGATTTCTGTTGCTCTCTGATTCCTTCATGTTTTCCGAATGAATGCATCAGAGCATCCCATTTTCTTGTAAGATATAATTTCTTCGCACTATTTTCCATACAGATGCTGACCTCTTTGTCACGATGTAATAACTATTATCAACTCAACAGTTTTTGAAAACTGCGTTAAAATTTCGTAAGTAGAGATTTAGACAGTTCTTCTCTCCCCCTTTTTTAAGTTGGTATCTGCAATCGATAATAAATTAAATTGGAATGGAACCCAATGCCTAGGGTGTTTCAGGGAGGTTATGAAATAAATAAATGCTACTTAACTGTGGAAATAGAAATCCAGCTTGTACGTTTACGCGTTTTGTTCCGAAAAGTGGCGTTGTGAACATTCCCAAAAGTTATTTGTCTATTTATGTTTGATTTTACAGACCTATGATAAAAAAAGGCCGCTGATTTCCTTTTCCGATTCTGGTACCAAAATACCAGCGCAAATGCAGCTCAAAATGCCTCTTGAAAATAGCTTAACCTTATTGAAAATATACTACCATTTTAGATGAAAACTCTTTTTAAGCCGACCTGATACATTTTAAAAACCTATCAAAAGATGAAACAAACCCCATTTCACATCCCCAAAGAGAATCAAAAGGTATTGTTTCCTAGTGGTTCCTCCTGCTTGGACATGTCTTTATGTTTGCAATATGAATTTGTTTTCTTGAAGTTGACGCGGGACACAGGAGTCCGGTAAAAGAAATGGGTGGGCCTAAAATGGATTTATTAAAGTAGGTAATTAAAAATTGTCGCTGCATTCATATGAAATTTTACACCCAAATAATGCTACCCATTATTGAGTAAAAGTAAATTGTAGTATAGACGACAAATTACAAGCGTCAATGAATTTTAATTTACGGTTGAACCGAATTCTGAATTTAATTATACTCTTGTAAATGGCGTTGGTTACAAAAAATAATAAAATGCTCCCGATTTAGTTCCATTATTATGAGAATTTTAAAGTTTTTCGATGAGATATGAACCCCGACACCCCGAATTCCTGTTATATATATATATATATATATATCTATATATATATATAGGAAAGATTCCAGTGTTTCTTTAGTAGTCTAGATAACTTAGTGGTCAGAGCATCCGGCGCGAAATTGGAAGGTCCGTGGTTCAATTCCCGGTCTAGACGAATTTTTTTCACTGTGAATCGGCCATCATACCATCTTCTCACCACCATTGGACTTCACAATTTTGTGTTTCCTATCCTCTTTCTTTCACCCTCTGTTTGAACGATATTATTTATTATATAATATATATATAATATGAGTACATTAAAACTTTAAAATGTACCAAGTGTAATGAAAATTTTCTCGATTTTAACCTGGTAGTTCGGTAGAAAGCCAATCTTTCTATTGAGTCGATAGCTGACTCTGCCATCGTCTTCGGGGTAGAATATCCACCTTAAAAACAATGAATTCCGAAACGTCGGAGTTCTACCAAAATGTCCTGTATGACGCTTTAAAATGATTGCAATTTCACGAATGATACGGTTCACAGTCACGCGCACGGGTGCAAAGACATACACTAAACAACAAACTCTTCTTTTAACTTATTGAGGTTTGGTCAAATAAAAATTCTTTTTTTTTCTTCACTGCCAACGTTTCGGCAAATTTATTGCCATCCTCAATAATTTATTGTTTGGTGTAATCTGGTGTGTTCTCTTGTTGCCAAGAAACTGTTTATATTTACCCATCTATCTGTTTATATTTACTGTTTGCTAAATTGAAATGGTTGACATGTTAGTGTAATTAAAATTCACAGGTTTGTTGATATTGTCAAATTAGTGTACTCGATATTTAAAAAAATGTTCAGTTTAGTTGTCACCAAATTTGTTAACAAATGTTATATTCCTGTTTATTCCTGCTTATGTTGTTAATTTTGTTTGATGGTTTTAATTAGCCCTGTGGATGGCAATAAATTTGCCGAACCGTTGGCAGTGAAGAAAAAAAAAAGAATTATTTATTTGACCAAAACTCAATAAGTTAAAAAAAGAGGTTATTTATGCGTGGTCAAGATATACATTAATTACATACACTAAAGGCGGTGATATTCACCATGAAAAAAATCATTTGACTACTGTAGTCCATACTAGGGGCAATTAATTATGGGGAATCAAATGTTTTTTTTCATAGAAAATTTAACCCTCCTTGGTGTATACGAGTATGAAGTCTTTGAAAACCTCATCATTAATCTTAATTCTCTAAAAATTGTTCTTCTCTGTCAAAAATTTCTATATTGCCGCATTGGAAAGTTCACTCTATCAAAAACGATATAATATTCCCAGTACATTTCCTTTGTAAAACGTTTATTTGGATAATGGACTCCAGTTTTGCCGGAATTATATTCAATTTAACGATAAGGTTAATTTTTTGCGATGATTGGCCTTCCTTGATTTTGTAAAAACCTGGCATTTTGTTCCTCAGCTAAGCCCCGGGCGTGTCCCTTGTCCTCAGAGAGTCTCGCGGGGTTCCAGGGAATTTCCACGCCCTCCTTAGCGTGGGAAGTGGGGGGTTGGGGGGGGGGGGTGAGGAGAGAGAAGTAGTTAATGAATGTTTAAACGAGACTAGAATTTGTCTCGTCAAGACTTTTTCCTTCCCTCCTTTCTCTGCCCTTTCTTACCCTTTTCTTTCTTGCGACGGAATTGCTCTTGGCGCTTGAGAAGAAAGGGAAGCAGTTTAACGAAAGGGAAAGGGAATCCAGGGGGCACGGGTCTGCGAGGGTGGGATTTCCTTTCTTTCCCTTTTATTTTATTTCTAGTGACCGTCAAGAAGGGTTCAAGATACTTTTTTTTAAGATCTCGACGCGGGAGGGGGCGGGGATTGAAAGACGACGAAGCTCGTTACCGGATGAGAGTAAACGAAAGAGTGGAGAGTTTCCCCAGTTTAAGACGCATCTCTCTTGCATGGGAAAAATTGCGACTTTCGTGTTTTTCAGAAAAGGAAGCCCTTGGAGGCTCTGTTGCTAAGAAACGTCTCAAAGTAAACTCCCTCCCAAAATGTTGGGAGCGTCCCATCTCATGCCGTCACAATTTTTGTTTACTAAAAAAAAAGTGTCGAGCGTGATGTGGTGGAATTTCAACATTATGGAGACATTGATTCCAATTTTTCACTGGTAACTGGTTCCACTATTCTCTGGTAACTGGTTCCTCTTCACCAGTGGAAATTGCAATTTCTATCTTCGTTTTATTTATTTAAGGAATTTTGAGGGTTTTGGTAATGTTATTTATTAATTATCTTTATTCAGTTCCTTTATTAATTTTGGAAGCATTTTAATCACATGGAAACACAGAAGACTTATTAATCACTCGGACTTGATCCTTCTTCAGCTTCAGAAAATCTAAAGCTCGAATTTCTTCTATCTTCCGTAATTATAGATCAACCCGATGGCTAAGCTTCAATAGAAATACCCAATAATGTGCATAGTTCAGGTGGGTTTGAGGAACAGGAACATTTTAGTAGCCTAAGTATAATTTGAAGAAATATATATATATTGTAATCAACCTTATTCAGTAGGCAGGGTGGACCATAAAGTGTGATTTTCATGCCACTTCCCCCACTCTCGCACTGTTCAGCTGTGGTAAGATATCACTCTCTCTCTCGTTTTGGTCGTTAATGCTTTAAAATGGATGAATCTAATGTTGCGTTCCTTAAATAAGTGTTGTGTGGCAATATTGTAGATCTTCAGGCAAACTTTATTCAGCGGCTATGGCAATTTTACACTTATCGTTAGTGTTTACAACTTGTAGAGAGAAGTATTGGGAATACTGGGCCGAGCCCAACGTAGCTGGCGGTGATTGATCGGGTGTTTCCATCGTTACAGATCGTTGACGTATAAGTAAACTGGTCTATGGTGAGACCTATAGCACATGCCAGACAATGCTTTTTTACCGGGACCCACGAAATCACAATCTTCAACCAGAGGGTTGGCTCGATAGGTGAGAGCAATGCTCACCAATCACATATTAAGCCAAACGGCGTGTGCAAGTCACATATCGGGGCAGAGAGACAAGGTCCTTCCCCTAAGCCGGATGATTCTAGTGTGATTTGTTGGTTACCACAGCTCAGACATGAATGGCGTACGCTAAGAGGCCTCTCCGTGGTTTTGTTCCATGACCTTCGCTCAGGAACTTGGCGTAATGGTCAGGTTGACAAATGCGACGGACTGGCCTGGTTAAAATCCCACTTCGGACATGGTGGCCATGGTTGATGTGTTTGTGTAAGGATTCAAGTCCAGGTTAGTCGGTGCAATATTTGACGGTCCCGAAGAAAAATTGTCAATCCACTGATGGTGACAGATAATTTTTCAGGCGAGCTCTTTAAGCTAGCCAGGTCCTGCGAAATCTCATAATTATTCTCTCTTATCACCTTCTTAGCCAATTACATTAATTTCTTATGTAAATATTGAAATCAATTTTTTCTTTGTCGTGAAAGTATCTTGTGATAGTTTGTGCCTTAATATCTACTTTTCTCCAAAATTCTACTGTCTGCTTTTTTCCCTCGGCCGCATTTAATTCACTTAAGCCATTAGAGCACTTAAACCAATAGTCTCTCCCGGTAGTGGGTCAAAACTTTACCCACTGGGCTACTTAGAAAGTATGTGCTATCAACAGCGTACGGAATAAAATTTCTCGTCTTGAGAAAATAAACCTGGAACTTCTTTCCATCCCGGAGAGTTTTGGGAAGAGATACATGTATTGTTCGGTGGTTGCAGCGACACAGAGCGCCAAATGCCTGAGGGTAGTTTGATGGACACTTGACTTCACACGCTTCTAGGCTTCTTGTCGGATTGTCCTCGAAGCGTTGATGGTGTCCTAGAAATTTCATCACTGCCGTCAAGCTTCCTTATCGCATCCAACTCCATTCAGAATGCCCTCATATCGTTCTGCAAATGTTTATAACCTGCCCAGCTACCCGCGGCGGTGCCCCGCAAAATGAACCTTTGTCGAATAAATACCGACGCGCCCCGATAATCCTTTATAGGTTTCCTTTCGCCATTAACGCTGAAGCGTCGAAATGTACGAAAATATCCCCTCGTTCGAAATCGGTTAGTGTCTTCTCGTTGAAGCACATCCCACATGATGTAAAGAGATACGATTAAAAATGCAAAGTTTTCATGCAACGCTTTTCTGAAACGCTGAGTTTTTTTCAAGAACCAGAAATTGAACAAGTTTCTAACATTAACCTTCAAGTCATTCACCTCAACTTCCATGAAAGATGCATGCTTTGCAGTTCATGTTTACAGCTTAAAGGCTTTATTTATTTTGCAATATTAAATTATAAATAATGGTCGCACGCACTCCATATGAAAAGAATTTGTACGAATTTTCTTATCTTTAAAATAGACTGTTGTTCTTGGTTGGGAATTGCGATAACTTTTACAATATATTCCAAAATTTCCTAAATTATGCACTTTTTGAAAAGAGTCCCCGTAGAAACTCGTGCCATTGTTGAAGAATATATTTGGGGAGAAACAATAGAGTTATTAAAGGAATCTGTAGTGAAATTATTTTTGTCGCCCACAGACTTTATTGGACATTCGATTAGTCATTAACATTTATACGTAGCACTACCAAGATTTCAATAAAAGGCTATCATCAAAATATAAACTTCTGATAATGTTAATAATATTATTGAAATGTTGTTAGGATAAGAGTTCTTTTAATAAATTAAGGTTTTGTATTATAAAAGTATTTTTTTCTTTCGTAAAGTGAACGGCAAAATATCGAGCGAAGTGAGAGCAGCCAAGTTGGGCCGCCATAGTTAGGAAAATAAATAAATAAGCAGTCAATTTAAAATACAGTGAAACCTGTCTTAAGCGGAATCTCTCAGTGCCATCATTTTTTTTCGGATAAGACAGTTTTCCGCTTAACCCAGGGTCTCACATTTCGAAAAAGACCTTGAAAAGCATTTCACGCCCATAACATGCGTCGCCTAAAAGGTTGGTTTCACTCTAATTTTACTTGTAGACGAAATTATTACGAAATCGTGAAAGAACAGTATCACATTGTGGTTAAATTTTTTTATCTATTTACTAGTTAACATAAAAATGGTCTATAAAATACGCATATAATCCGTCATTTTTGTCTGTTTTTCCTTTTTTCCCTGTTTAATAAAATTCTCTACGTTTCCGATAGCCCCGTTTAAGATATTTAATAAATCAGTGTTGCCTTTGGTAAGACTACATTCTAAAGAATTCAAAAAAGATATGGTACTTTTTTCACAGATTTTTATTTAAAGTCGACCGGTTTCGTCGCATAGGCGACATCATCATCAGCCTATGCGACGAAACCGGTCGACTTTAAATAAAAATCTGTGAAAAAAGTACCATATCTTTTTTGAATTCTTTAGAATGGATTTTCACAAAGTGAAGCCTGAAACCATCGAGTTTATAGACTACATTCTGCTAATTCTTTAAAAAAAACCAACGTTATCTTTATAGGACTTTTTTGTTTTCTTCACATATTATGGTTTTATTTACTTCTTCGTCGGATTCACAGGCTTGGTCTTCTTTCATACTGTCTGTCAGTGAGACATCTTCATCGCTCGTCAGAAGATCGTTGTCTAAGTCTACAAATCTCTCAGCATCCATGTTATTGCCTACGAGCGGAAGATACCCGTTGAAATTCAACGGGTGTGAAAAACATTAAACTTATTTTTTTATAATAAAACCACAAAGCCCGAAGAAAAACAGTATGCGTGGTCATTTGAGGAGTTCGTAACCTATCTTGTATGTTGTGTTCGTTGTAGTAGACACACTGACAGTTTCCCAGGTTCACGGAGAGATGAGTGACTATTGGTTCTCTTTCATGCACGGGAAACCCAAAAATCAGCCTCGCAGACTCATTACTACTTAAATAGCAACGGTTGATAGATGGTCACCTCGTCCCTCCGGTCCTCTTGAGCCGTCTTCTGAGTGATTAACAGCTTGATCGCTTCCCTTGTGTACATACATATATTTGCATTCCATGACTTAATTCAACTATTCAACGTTGATATGTGCGTTGATTATCTTAATCAGGATTGGACAGTAGAGTACAATCCAGCGGTTGACACGTAAAGAGGAGTAATGGCAACAGAAGCCATGTTTATTTGACCTATGAATCCTCCATCAATGGGACTGCGCCTTCGGCATAGCCATAATCATTGGTTTCGGTTGCTAAATAAAACATTTATGGTGATTCTTAGTGCACTTGTCGATTTTCATGCACAGATGTCGTAATATGCGCAGAATTTCCGTTCTTATTTCGGATAAGAAGCATGTAGTGACGTCATTATAATTTCCGCCATCTTAAAGCAGATTGAAGGTTTGAAACAGATGGGTCTGTATTTGAACCAGATTTAGAGCTGGTTACCCGCCTGTATGTTGGGTAAGGATGAAATTTGTGCGGATCTTAGCGTAACCCGAGAAACACCACGGGGAGAATCTCATGAGATCGCTGGTGGGCATGTTTTTGACCATCCAAATCTAACCTTTGTCGTTTTTCTTTCAAGGGTTCATTTTCTCGCAAATAAGACATTCATTTTGTCTCAAAAGATTTTTTCGAAAGGTTACTCTTTTTTCTATTAGGCATGTTGATGGACATATTTTTAAGTCCAAGGAACGGAAACATAGCGGCAAGTGAGAGTCTAGAATAGGCAACTCGATGATTGAGTGAATGTACCTAAGTTAACTGCACATTAACACTTTTAAACGTATAAATAATTCGTGACGTTACTGATGTGGGAATTGGTCTAAAAACAGTTCGCGAATGTACTGAGAGGCAGACGGTTTCACTATGTGTAATACACCTGAGTACTAAACGATAATAAACAACGCCGTGTTTGTTGTAGCAACAGAGGCATTATTAGCATTGATATTCGCTGCACATATATACTCTTTTAAGTGTGTAGTCTATTAATTCTTTTATGTGTAACGTTTACTACGTAAGTGTTCTCCCATATATATGCCCCTTTGAGAGCTACTTTGAGAGTAGACGTTGAAGAGTATACTTGTTAAATATGCATTGAATTTAACGATTACCCCCCGAAGCAATCTATCATGGGGGCCTTGGGACTCCAGGATCTTCTTATACGGATTTTGTTTCTACGTACTATCATGGGCCTGCAGGAAAGCGTGATATTAAAATGCTAGAGGCGTGAATATTCTATGAAAATGAAATCTCTGGTTGTCAAGGAAATATTTTATTGTTGATTTCAGGGAAAATGTGAGATTTTTCAACTGAAAACATGAATTTCAGACAAATACGGAGCGTAGAAGAAAATCGATTGATAAAATTAGAAATTATATTGATTCAGCCATCCGATAAAAAAAATTCCAGCCCTATACCTTGAGTGAATGTACTTTTAAAAAGCAAAAATGAAACCACTGCACCGAACACAATGCTTAGCATGGACCACCAGGGGGGACCTTCGGGGGCCTTTGGGGACCCTTAGATCTTTTTAATATAGCATATGATACAACCAGATATTTATTCTATCTACATGCCAAATTTCAGCTCAATCGGTCCAGTAGTTTTTGCGTGATGGAGCAACAGACAGAAAGAGACCATTACATTTTTATACATATTAGTAAGGATCACACCCTTAACCCTGAAAAAATAGGGTTTCGGTTAATTGAACCCTACAGTGTTTGTTGTCTACCAGTAACAAACATGTGTTCAAAATTTCATCAAAATCGGTCCTGTGGTTAAGGAGGAGATGTGGAACATACATACATACATACATACATTGACTTTTATATATATAAAGATAGCCTGCTGTAATTCCCTTAGATCGTCCATTGGTTATGGAATAGAAAAGGTCCTGTCTATATCTATATTCCTTTAAGTGCATAAATATGCATTTTCATTGTTGATATGATTTGATGGAATTTGTTTTCCTTACCTGCCTCGGGGACCATTAGTGGCATAAATCCAGCTTTAGCGAAGCATTGTTTAACCGTTGATGTTTTAATATCTTTCACTGCCATATTAATCCAATTTATGGCATTCAGCGCTGATATTTTTTTCATCACCTCCGACACTGTATTCGCAGTATCTCCAGCAGCTAATAATGATCGCATCATGTACTTTGTATATTGTGCTTTCAGTGATATAATTATCCCCTGATCCATTGACTGAGTGATGCTAGTTGTGTTTGCCGGAAGTTGTTTGTTGGGCTAGCTCAACATTCGTAAGGCGAATTTTAGGGTGGCAGGTTGCGTTATCGAGGAAAAGTATGACTTTCCTATTTTTCCTCTTCATTTCGGCATTGCAACTTTTCAGCCACTCTTCCATGATTAAAGCCGTGTCCCATGCAATTTTAGGGTGGCAGGTTGCGTTATCGAGGAAAAGTATGACTTTCCTATTTTTCCTCTTCATTTCGGCATTGCAACTTTTCAGCCACTCTTCCATGATTAAAGCCGTGTCCCATGCTCTTTTATTATGTCTCCATGTGACTGGTAGCTTCTCAATGCCAAAATGTTTGAAACATCGTGGTAGAGCTGACTTTGCAATGACAAGAGGCTTTAGGAGCTCCCCTGCCATATTTACACAAAAGAAAATGGTCAAACGCTCCTTTGAGTGCTTCACTCCTACAGAATAAAGAATAAGAGTAAATCCAAATAATTATTCCGATAATACACTAATTTCAAGAAACAGAACTTGGAAAAGCATACAAACTCTTGCAGCTTTCTCCTTTAACGCACAATGTTTTAGGCGGAAGTGTCTTAAAAAACAATCCAGTTTCCAAGGACTTACGGATCCCCGTTATAGACATCACATGGTTATAGTCTTTAATTCTTTCTTGAACCATGCCTTTCCAGTCCTCTACGGTTTCCATATCCACGTCGTTCGACTCGCCGACAACACTGCTCCAAACAACATTGTGATTTGCTTTGAAGCTCTCCACCCAACCATTTGAGGCCTTAAAATCTAGTTTTCCTAAAGATACTGCAAACTCCTTTGACTTTTCTTGCACCATTGGACCTGAAAAAGGAATATTCCTCGATCTTGCTTGCACAAACCATTCCAAAACTAATTTTCTTAATTCTTAAAATTCACAGGGAGTTTCCTCTTTGAATGTAAACTTAGGCCTAAAATAATAGACATAAACAAAAATTATGTTATGTTTTGTTGGTTTGCAAACTATTGTTGATTGAGATTTGAAGAAATACGTTTCTTAGGACCTACCTCTTTCAAACTCTTTCTTGATTTCGTCCTCCTTCTCAATTACTCCATAAACTTGCGTCTTTTTACACTTAAACTTCTCTTGTATCAGCATGGATATCTTTTCTCGTTCAAAGCACTCAATCAACTCCAGTTTATTTTCCAGCGTTAATACGTTTCATAAGAAAAGGAACTGACAGGTCATAAGGGAATGGGAATTACAACGGTAACAGACGAGACGGGAAAGGTAATCGTAGAACCGAAAGAGATCCAGGAGAGGTGGATGGAGTATGTTGAAGAGCTGTATGGTAAAGAAATAAGGCCCAATAGGTTAAATATAGGAAGAGAAGATGATATTGACAGAGATGGCATCGGACCAAATATCCTAGATAGCGAAATCGAAAGAGCTCTACGAGACATGAAAAGGAATAAGGAGGTGGGAATAGACGACATACCTGCAGAGTTTTTAAAGAGCATGGGGAAGAACGGAAGAGGAAAACGTTTTGAGCTTATTCGTAGGATTTATGAGGATGGAGTGTGGCCGGAAGACTTCGCGAAGACTGTACTAATTCCTATACCGAAAAAGATCAAAGCAAAAACGTGCGAAGACTATAGGAATATAAGCTTAATATCCCACGCGGCCATAGTAGTACTGAGATTTATAAACAGAAGGCTAGAGAAGAAGGCGAATGAATACCTGGATGACGATCAGTTTGATTTTAGGAGAGGGACGGGAAGGCGAAACGCTACAGCGGTGATGAAGACGCTAGTTGAAAGAAACCTTGAGTATGGGAAGGATGTTTTTGCATGCTTCGTTTATTTCGAGAAGACGTTTGATAGGGTGGACTGGACGAAACTAATAGGAGTGTTGAAGAACTTAGGGGCCGATTAGAGGGACAGGCGTCTGATTCGAAATTTGTATATGAACCAGACGGCGAAGGTTAGGGTAGCCAATGGAGAATTGGGATGAGAATGTTAGGACGAGGAGTACGGCAGGGGTTCCCACTATCACCGTTGCTTTTTAACGTGCATTCAGAAGAAATGGTAAGGGAGGCATGGGGGGAGGAGGAGGTAGGAATAAAGGTAAGAGTAGAGCTGATAAAAATCAGTGAGATATACAGATGATCAAGCATTGGTTAGTCAGTCGGCCAAGGGGTTGCAGTCAATGGTGAATGCATTAGAGGTGCAGTGCGAAAAGTATGGAATGAAGATCAATCACGAGAAAACGAAAGTAATGAGATTTTCTAGAAATAAGAAGGCGGGGCTGAATATAAGGGTGGGAGGGCAGAAGATAGAGCAGGTAGAGCAGTTAACGTATCTGGGTAGTATTTTGGAGGAGAATGGGTTTAATGGTAAGGACATCAGATGCAGAATTGCGATAGTTAAAGAAGCATTTTCGAAGAGAAGGGAATTGATGAGGGAGGGTTTGAGAAGAGACGTATAGAAGAGGCTGGTGAAACGTTTAATATGGAGCGTGGCGATATATGGGTCGGAAACTTGGTCATTGCGAAGGGAGGATGTGCGTAGACTAGAGGCGTTTGAGATGTGGGTTTGGAGAAGGATGGAGAAGGTTAGCTGGATGGCGAGAAAGACGAACGAGGAGGTATTGGATATGGTCGGAGAGGAGAGGAAGCTTGTGGCAGAGGTTCGGAGAAGGCAGAAGAGATGGATGGAGGAGGTTTTGAGAGAAGAAGGCATGTTGAAGAGAGTGATAGAGGGGAGAACACGGGGGAAGCGTTGAAGAGGATGGAAGAGGATAGGAATTCTGGACGAAATAAGAGGAGGTAGGAGATATGAAGAATTGAAGAGGGATCTAATAACGGGCCATCCTTAGGAGGGAAAGTGAGACAATGTCTATGAGGTTGGGATGCAGAATGGGGACTGTCCAAGAACCTACCAAGCAGCTGGTAGAATACTTGAATGAAAATACGTTTCTTGGTATTGCGGAAATCAATCTGCATTTCCCCTAAGGTCCTTAGCATTCTCTGGTGTGGTCTTACCCTATCAGCTGAACGTAGGGAAATTATTCCGTACATTTCGGTAGCGAGCAAGGCTACACAACAATGTTTATGTACTCTTTGTGGAGAGGTGAGAGGGTTCTGCGAGTTTGAGGGGAGGTAAGTGTGCAAGAGTGGGTTGGTGCAATGATCAAGAAAGAGAAAAGGGGAAAAATGTTCCTTATTTAAAAAAACTGTGCATTAAATTATTTTTTGCAATTCCGCTCAAACCAGTTTCACGTCTTGGAAATTGATTCCGTTTCCGCGTTTGACAGTTTCCGTTTAACACAGGGTACCAATGCATGTAAAACGCTATTACGATCGCCGGGACCAACATATTTTTCCGGATAAGACAGGTTTCCGTTTCCCTCAGGTTCCGCTTAAGGCAGGTTTCACTGTACTTAAAAATATGGGTAGGGGAATTTCGTATTGGAAGCTTGTAGTCTATCCACTACACCCATCCCAGTCCCCTGAATATTATTATATTTACTGTACACTTTCAATTAACTCTGTAACATTGAGACGACTGGGCTCATCCGAAAGTTATTGCGGTAATCATCACGACTGAGGGACGCCAGTATGGATTTTGGGACGATGAAGTTGCTTGGGCCATGTCCAAATCTTCATGGCGTCGGGAGGTTTCGCAGGAGTAACAAAGGAGTCAGTTGCGTACAGAGTTAGTGCCGTGCACAGTATTGACATTTCATCGTGTCCTCTGTAATGATATCCTTTATCCTCTGTACTGATGCATTCTGATGACTAAAAGCTATATTTGCTGTTAAAGAGCATATTTTACGAATTTTATCAAATGGGAAATAATAATTTGGGTGCATTGCTTAGGTAATTTTCCTGTAATAAGCTTTCAGCAAAAGCATTTAGGCGGAGATTGTCTCGATTCAGGAGAAGGAATTATTTAAATAGTTTAGCTAAAGGTGTACATAACAATAGGACTTCCTTCCATCCATGAGACCTTGAAAGTAATAGGTTCTACCTCTTGAGCTATTTTGAGTATCTCAAGTTGCGACAATAGGCAAATTTGTTCGTATGAGTTTCTTTTATTTCGTTCTGAGATAAAAAAATAAGATGATAGAGATATCTTCATTATTTATTCAGATAGCAATCTTATTCCGCCAGTGATTCGGTTGGTGACGGCACGTGCATCAAATATCTTGAATCGAATGATACGACGATGATTAGAGGGTAGAGAAAGTTCTAAATGTGGACCGTTTGGCCTTTGAGAAACACGTGTCACGAAAGAATTCGTGGAACCAGGCGTCTTTTAGGAAAGGATATAGAATGCCCTATCGAACTTTCATTAGATTCATGGAATTGGCGAAACTGCTTGATTCTGACTGCGGGAAGAGATAACTCCGATTTCTTAAGTTGCAGTGTAATGATACATGCTGATAGTCAAAAATTTTTGTCAATCAATTTAAATTTAACCCATCCTGGATACCTGGAATGCATAACCGAATTTCAGGGGGCTGAGGCGTCTTATAATTTTGCAGTGCTATTCAGAGACTCCGCCTGAATTCTGTGCTTGTACCTTTAGATTCACCCAAGAAGCTACAAGCCATACCAGAAATATCCAATTATGCACATAATTCATGTAGATTTAAGGAAGAAAAGCGTTTTAGTTGGAGCGCTCATATTTGGCAATTGGGTGTAACGTAGTAGGATATAGAATTCTGGGGTCAGTGAAGGGAACCATTGAGGTTAATGACCTCCCAAATAAGTATCTTCAAAGAGAATATCTTGTTAGATAGCTTTCGGATACTCGAGAATGGATGAATGTATGGCTCTGCAGTGAGTCAAAATTCTTTACGCCCGTTTTTAAAATAGCATTTGCAACAAATCGAGAAGAGCTTGCTGTATAGCGTAGATGAATAAACTAGTTTTTTCGCTTCTAAAGGACCCTAAAAATACCGTGAATATCTTCGGAAGTACATATTCACGCGTTTAGGGATATATATATATAATATATTTCCTAGGGGATAATTAAACTTCTGCTGAAACGAAAATAATAATCGAGGAAAACAGTCGGCTATTTTTTATAATCTGTTCCCACGGATAGCTGTTTTTAGTGATAATTCTTCTCCTATTGTGATTACTCAAGGACGTTAAAATACCACGTTTCTTTTACTTTTTTACGTCATATTTCTCATCGTGATCTTTTAAAACGAATTTATAATGCCATAGTTATTTAAGTAACTATGGTGTAATCCCTGCTCATTGAAAATGACGAATGTGGAAAACATTTGCTAGTTTTAATGTTTTCGGCCTTGTACTCAATGTTTGCTTAAGATAATTCTTTTAGACAGTAAAGGAAGCTGGAAGTTAGGGAATGTGCACTGTGTAAGTAATTTTGGCTGTGGTGAGTGAATGTCAGCAAAAATTCCACCTGGAGAGCTCTCTACATCTCGACCGAGTCGCGCAACAAGTGGGAAGAGAGTAGTCATGGCATTAGCGAGCATTAGAGCATCAAAGGAATTCACGATGTGCGATAGTTCCCCGCACTCTCGACCGCAGGTGGAAGGAAGAAAGGTGAAGGCAGTGTGGTTGCGTAACTCCCAAGCTCCTAGAGCATACGCTTGCCACGGATCCCCCGAATTAAGGCTCGAAGAATTAAAAAGTGTGACGGTCCCTTTCCTAATAATTAGGCTGCAGGTTAAGATCTCTCTACTTGGTAAACGTCTTTCGCGGAATAAATGTGTGAGCTCAACTGCTGACGCGAACTTCTTTTTCACTGATCAATTGGTTTTTCTTGGAGTTAAGAATTTGGTGGAACGTGATAATATTTCCCTGATAAAACGACCCGAATGTGTTGTATAAATGAGAAGTTCCATGGAAACTAACGACTTATTTACATGCTATCATAAAAATCCACAAATTAGAGCCCACAATCGTGTACTTTTCTGCTGAGCTGTGAAAATATCAATATACACTTGGTGACAGTTTTCTGAGTACATTATGAGTCGTAAAATTTTTTGTAGTTAATTATTGGTCGTCATTATGCAAAGAACAATAACGGATTTTCTAGAAAATTGTGACGGGAAAATGATCAACTAGATGCCAAACATGATTCCCAACTCCGAAAACAATTTTTGGAAGATTTGACGAACTAGTTGGCTTACGCCTCTATGATCCATCAAGAATCGACTTATGAAATCAAAGTGAAGTAGGACTACAATAGAGCTACCTTGCACGAAGATTGATTGAAAGACTTACAGCGCGTAATAAGCACACCAATATGAGAGGGTAAATTTATACCATTTCTTTATTTCAGCTGAGTGGAATGAGACATGAATGTCCTCTCCTCACCCAGTATTTGGACACAACCATCCATAGAGAGTGAAAATTCCAGCCAGACGGAACTTGAACCCGCGACTCGAATGTCCATCAGCAAATTCAAAAGTGCGCTTTTCCAATTAAGCGCAAAAATGCACAAATGATGTGGTACGCAGTCACGTGCATGGGTGCAAAGATATAAATACGAAGGGAATGACATTCGCCATGAGGTAAGTTGGCTTGGTGGTATTAATGGCTAACAGACCTGACCGGTAATTGGGAGATCTGAGTTCGAATTCCGGTCAAGTCAAATGGTTTTTCATGGCGAATAGCATCCCCTTGGTGAATATCTTGTAAGCTCAGCCTATTGGCACGAAAACCTTCGAAAAAGGTATTTTATCCTATTAATGCAAACTATGTCAATTGGTGAATAAAGGAAAATAATAGTTTTTAGCAATTAGAATCAATGCTACGTTTAATGTCCATGAGGACAAATGATAATTAATCACTTCTCTTTTCGAATTTTCTCAATTAACTCCTCTGCTATCGTTCATTTTTTACGAGATAATGATTTTAAGACCTATTTTCTTGCTCCCTCCATAATGGTGAGAAGGGCCAATTGCAACAAGTAGAGTTGTAGGTTAAATTTAGTTTATATTGACATTCTTAACCCTTCATTTTCATGCTGAGTGGTTGAGGATAATTCAAACCTCTTGATCTCTGGCAACATGAGATCAGGGCTAAAAGTTCTCTGAGACAGAATGAGGAAAAAACAGAATTTTTATTGCCACTGAGAGTACGCTACTACGAATAATTAGTATACGTATGGAAAAATCACTCTTAACATTATACTTTCATTATTTGTATTCTATTGAGCATTCTTTCACATTATTTATATTTATTCTAACAAGTTGTTGTACAAACATTTTCTTCGTATTTGTTTATTTGTACTTTGTTTTACCAATTTTATTTCATTCTCTAATTATCGTCTTGTGCTGGTAGCCGTCCGTATGGTACCTTAAATACATATGATATTTGCTAAATTATTTTTATTTTTTTCGGATACATTTTGTATGGCTGTACTTTTTGTTTCATCTATAAATTTGCAAACCCCCCACCCCCGTTTTTTCCATTTCACGAGAACAAGTGATTATTAGCTTCTTTCGGAAATTTTCTTTAAAAATAATAATTGAACGTAGTGAGACCTTAACGATTTAAATGTTATGAATCCACCCCTTCATCTTGTTGAAACGACATTGGATAATTTATTTATCTCGCACTATAAACGCATATTTTTCTCTTCACTCATCAGAATCCAGCTCACGCAGCAGCTTGGTTCAGCCTCGAGGTGGCAGCACTGTTTGCGTTGCGCCTATTGAGTCAACTTAATGGTTGCGCCACCCCTCAGCCAGCAGTCACCAGCGCTGCTGAGGGCACTAACTTTCGTAGTGTGAGTACCTCATGTATTATTTTGCCTGTCTTGGGGTTGTTATTCCGTTGCAAGGCGCGGCCAGAGTGCGTTTAGGGAACAAGCTCGGGTCCGCTTCTCTCCCAATCGTCTTGGTAAAAATACACACCTTGATGTTTTCCATCCCCTGCATCGCAGTGGCCCCGAATCGGAAAAAAGACGGAACAAAATGATGTGACGAAGTTGACTACTTGACCTTCTATTAACAATATTGATGCTGAATATAAATCGAAATTTAATTTTATTCCATTTTAAACTAGTGAATATTACGTGATGATCTCACATACGCCGACGATGTTCTTACATTTAAAACCTTTATGCTCCATCACCTTCTCCGTATCTTTCACCGAATGAACTTTTCGAGAAACTGAATATCAATGCAACTTTTCAACTCAGCGCAAATATACCGTCCGTTTGAACAATCACGTGAATAATCTGGTGTTAGGACACCAAGCAAGTCATCAATAATTAGTCAAAGAAGTGTGATGCAGTTTACGATAGTGGAGAAAAGTGGAGGATATTCGCAGTAAATTCGCTGGGTTAACTCACGCCCTATGGGGCTCAAAGAAATATGGCAGCCAATATATGCAACCATAGCATATAAGCTCTATACTGCAACAAAAATTTATTTAACGCTAATGATCGCACCAGTAACCCTGGATAAATTCATTGCTGAAATTTTCAGCTTTCTTGTGAAGTGAATGTCATTGAAATCTGACCCCAAATGGGCCATATATAGTATAGTTAATGTTGCATTCACTTAAACGTTCGCAAAAGAGAACGAGGACATAATTTAATCACCAGAGGGATGGACGAGTTTCCACTAGGGATGATAAATGGAATTGGTACTTGTCACTAAACGAAATTGTACTTTATATATTTCACACTTTTTTATTTCCGACCATAGTTTTGAAAGTCATTGCCATTATTATATCTCGACAATCATATTCATTGTCACGTTGATGATGAAAGATTTTGTCCAAACCATGGTTGTAAACATAAAAGTGTGGAATATACCCAGCACCTATTCATTCAGCGAAGGAAATCACACTGATGAAAACTCAAATCTCTGTTGAATAAACTGAAACCTATGGTTCCCGTGATAACAAGGACTGCATAGCAGTGGAAACATGTGTCTATGACTCGGGATGATATCCCAACCCTTAAGTGTGCGTGAGCAACAGAAAACGAAGATCCCCGCTCCCTCAAGTGCGCATGTGCGTGCGTGTGTGAGGTGTGGGAAAGACAGAGCAGAAAACTGCACCAGGCTTGACAGCGTACTCCAGCCGCACCGAAGGGTGAACCTTGAGTGCACGCACCGGAATGCCCCTCATTTCTCTATTAAGTGCATTCATCCCAAAGAAAGGAACATTATTTCTCGGATTGTCTTGCTTTTATAATCATTTCGTGCTTTGGCGGATTTGGGTGTTAGGAGGCCCCGGGGAGAAGAACTGTGAAGTTCCTTATTTAATTTATTTGATAAATGTACCAATAGCATTTATAAAATTTGTAACAATGAACACAAATAATGACTTCATTTTAAATGTTAATTATTAAATTAACTATGGTATTTAACAAAACACAATAGTATGTAGTGATAAAAATGACAGTGGTTTTATATTTCGATTATTTATGTGATCATGAGCAAACATTTACTTGTATATAACACGGGATTATTTGCGCTCACGCTGCGATTCTGCACGCATTATGTACGCGGGAGACTCAATATAAATTTATATTTGTTCAATTAAAACATTTATATGCAAATTATATATTGAATAATATTTTAATATGTAGACTTGGGATTTTGTGCCCCCCTCCATGGGTTCATGGGCTCAGTCCGCCCACCGGTAAATCCGCCGATGATTTTATGTAGCGTGCGACCAAAAAATGCTCAAACCCTTTTTTTTAAACGCAGACGTATTCATGTGAAACCTGTGTCGTCAACCTAGCCTCATTCAACTTTTTCTTCGATTCTTTATCACGGTGCGTCAATGGCCTCGCTCCGACTTTGTTACCCCAACGATTCCCCTTGGTTTTTCCACGCAATCCTCCAAAGCTTGTCCGCCCTCGTCCGCCCCGATATTGATGGATACACCATTTAGGCGAGCGGACGCCTGTTGCTCAACTCTAATGTTACTCGTTCCTGTGTCCCCTTTCTATTTGAGCAGCTTGCACCGTGAAATGGAAATTGGGTGGAACGGTCCGAGATGATTGAGATCTTTCCCGCCGACATTATATCATGCACCCAATTCCCAGGCTGCTATGGATTAATCGGGCATACGTCATTGAAGTGTGACATGGGAGCTAATTTTTCATGAGGAAATGGATGTTTGAGAGATCAAACAAGCATTTTCAGTGGTCAGTAGCTAACATACTTGACAAATATATGCTGCCCCTCGATGTTGGATGCATCATTACATCCATTAAATGTTTGTGGAGGCATTTTGTACCGCCACTGTCCGCTGAACCTGAGTCGTAAAACTGCATCTCGATGAACTTATTCACCATGGTCAAGCGATGGGTATAGTGAGGCGATTTCCAAAGCGTTCAACTAAGTGTTTCTGATGAGTTTTAAGCTGTATAATTGTATTTTTCTGGGAAAATTTTCCGCAGAGTGGTTCATTATTTTAATTTGAGTTACGCGAGTTTGAGCGGTGACGATAACATAATGTACACTATTTCTTTGAGGAATATTTGGCAGTTGGATGGTATCGTCGTTTCACTGGAAATAGCTATGAGGCAAATGATTTGTATGAGGAAAATAAATTATCCTTTTGCCATTATTAAACCAGCTAATTAAGTGGACATTACGAGTTAATTTTTCACTATTTATGACGTGTTTATTTATTATATCTATAAGAGGTATAGAAGGTAGATGGAGCCAGTGGTACAGGAGAATGAGATACTGGAGGCTGTTTTGGAAGGTGGTGGAATTCTGGGAGAGAGGGAAACAGGGAGGAGAAGGACTGGCATTTTGGATGTGTGGATGATGAGAGGTAGAAAGTCAGCTAAACTGAAGAAGATATCGTGAGAGGAAATAGTGCGACCCTTGAAGGGGCAATAATAGATTTGCGGCGATCCATCAAAAACCTACCCTAACTGGTCATCAATTAAATTAGCCTGACAGCAATCGAATCATATTAATTAGGTAGACTTCAAACGGCTATTGTGTTGAAAATTTTGATAAGTAGTCATATTGTATCCGAAGTGGCTATGGCGCAAAACATTATGCTCCATCCCTAGGAAGAAAACTTAAATGGATGGTCCGTCAATTGCGAAGGTTATTGCGCATGCCTACGTTAATAGGTACTCAATGTCCGTTAGTCTGTGGCGTGAGGGATTCTATTAGCCTCAATTTGAACTGGGTGTCTGGAATCGTTCGCTTTACCCTCCTACGACTTCCTTTCACCTCCACCCATAGAGTTTCTCCCTCTATGCCTAAGTTACCGAAACAAGCTAAGAGGAGGGTTTATGTGGCGGCAGCAGTAACTGTATACTACTCAAGCTGCATGCAATCAATAAGTATGCGGTCACATGCGGCATGGATTGAAAAATCCAGAGTGAAAATTAAATTTAAACCAAATAGTTTTGAATAGTCTGAGTGAAAGGCAATTTACTCGCATGAAATCCCATAATCGTACACTTAACTAGTTTTTGAATTGTTATGCTCTTTAAATTTATTGACAACTGCAAATACTAATGACAAATGGACATCAGTTCATACCGGAAAAGATCAGAAACCATCCAACACCATTCTCTTGTACAAAAGAATTTTAATGGGAGTGTGCGGTTAAAAATGGTTTAACTTTCCCCAGAAGTTGAATTTGCTTGATGAAATGGCGATGATTCGTGTTTCGTTCTTCCTTCCGTGTTCACCTTGTGATTATTTTCTGTCTCCGAATGTATGAGGAAATATTATTTTGCCGCAGCGTTATTAAAATCATAATACTTCATTTTGATGAAAATCTTGCATTTATAGTCCATGAACACAAGTGAAGACACATGGAAAAAATTAACTACTCTAGTGACTGGAAAAAATTAACTACTCAGCTGAAAGCTGTCAAAATGGCTATCTAACCCTGCTATTCAAGTGCCAGTCATGACACAATCGAAATGCTCCTACATACGAGCGTGAAACTGTGTTGGGTGGTATTCGGGAGAGACTGCACATATATATGAACTCTAGACCGGAAAGCTATACTTCGAGACACCTCCCTTCAACCTTATTTCTCCTCAGCAAAATGTATCCTTTGTTTGACATGAGTAGCAAAATCATATATCTCCTCGCATTTTTGGTCGCTAATTGAACTTGAAATTACGAGGTTCTAATTGCGATAATGGGTGAAGAATGGGGAGTAGATAATAGTATTATAATATACTCTATAAATGCAATTTTCACAAAACTCTATTTATAATAAGCAAATTCTCCCAGGGAATCGGAAAGTAATAAAATGTACGCATCTGTCCATATAGAATAATCGAAGTCAAAATGCGATGGCTAAATTGACTGACTGGAACTGACTGGACATGACTGGAAAGTGTTCAATAAAAATATATTTGCCAACTAATCTGCCTATTTGAACCTTAGTTTTGTTTTCTAATGACAAAGGCATGCCATCATTGAAAACAGTATTTGTTTAACAAAAAAAACTTGGAATTCATTGTGAGTTTTGACTGCCACAGTCGCAGCGGTGCCTCCTCAATTCCTGCTGCCGTGAGTTCCTGACGGGGATAAATATTATTTTTATTATTTAGGTAATCTACCGGATAAAGTAGATTTAGATGGAAGTGAGTGAAAATCCTCTAGATTTTTACGTATCTACGAATAAAATTTCTTTCTTCCTCTCAACATTCTATACCCCTCTTTATCCATTCCATAAAACCTATTCTTCTCCTTCCCCGCTTACGCAACATCCTCCTCTATATCAGCCTTATGACTTATGAATTTGACTTCAATGATATATCACCTATACCTTGTATCTTCAGGTATTTCAAGCGTGTTACGGAAGACTCGGCACTTTAGACCGGGAGGAAACACAGTATGAAGTTAAAAGTTGTAGATTGAGTGGAAGAAAGGAGTGAAGCACGCCGCCAAAATTAGCATGAGGAATTCGACAAAGGGACTTCGGTCCCGTATGAAGGACAGGGTACTGCCCTTGATATGCTCTCTTGAAAGCACAGTAGTGGGTATTGTATCGCTGACGAAAAATTTCCAACGCCTAGACTTGAGCAGTGTCCCCCCGAATGATACAGTCATACGCTAATCATACACTTTTGCCTCTCAGTTGTTTTTCCTATCATATTGAAAAACATTTGGCTATGTATGGTGTGAAGTTAGAAAAAAAAAGATAAAACAATAGATTGCTTTTAATTTTCGACGAATTGTTACCGCGCGATGAGAGAGAGGGCTTGGACGAATCCAGTGAATGGCTCGATCGATCACCTTGTGGCATGCAAAGTGACAAAAAGAAAATTCGTTAATAGTTATCGCTCTTTATATCGATGCAATTCATGGAGTTCATTCAATAGAAGTCGAAATAGAAGTATTTCAGCGCACAGCCTTGGGAGTCGCTACTAAACCTCAAGGCATCAGCAGCTTCGCGGCTATAAACGTCAATAACTACAAGGTCGTCTTGTGACCTTGCTAAATGGTTCCCTAAACGGGTCGAAAGTTTGGGAAAAAATAGAAAAAGTTCAGAGAACTACGATATACTTTTAAATTTTCAGCGTGGATAAAATTTATATTCTTATTGTCTTAAATATCCGGTTTGTTTTGGGAGAGTTTTTTTCCATTAGTGCCTGCCGATGATTATTTCAGATATATTTAGGTTCATACACGGATTTCTCACTTTGTTATTTTTAAAGTAGTATTTGGGGGAAATACACCTATCAAGTTGTTTCGATAGCACGGACAGGTGGTCTAGGGCTCCTCTGGTTCCACGATTCGTAAACGGGATCCAAATTGGTGAATGAAGTCATCATCCATAGCTGAATTTCTCATTTTAGTAAATTATCGGCTCGAATACTTCGAAAGGTAACCTAAATTTGCCTTTCGCCTTCGTGTGAGCTTTCAAATTTGTAGGTTTAAATGTGAGCAGTACTTTTTTACTCTACCATTTCTGCAATTACTTTCCCAACATAGGTATGTGCGCATTGCCGGTAGATTGACCCAATCGAATTTTAATCAAGCGGAAACGATACTCTATCATACATTCCGAGAAGTTAATTGCCTTCACTCAAGAGACGAGAGTAAATATAGCAATTGGCTGAGAGCAATAAGAGTAATTCGCGCTGATTTTATTTGTTTCTAATAAGTATCTTGACGCACTTCAATGCGTTGCGAGTTGTGACTAAAAAGTTTAAGAGCATACGTGGATTGTTTGGTGGTATTTATCAGCCATCATATCGTCTCCAAGTCTCAGTATTTGCTTAATCAATTTCACCCATTTTCTTGCTGGCTTTAGCGTTGCACCGATTTTCGCTGGCATAACTTTGCTGGACAGAGATCAGAGAAACAGCCGCGTTGCGGAGGATAAGGTTCAATGTAAATGGATTGATTTCTTTGAAAAAAATGTAAAAATATATTTTAAATATTAATGATAGTGGTCGGGTGAGCTCATCGCATTAGTGCCATTTAAAACTACAACATTTTGTTGATGGCCCGTCCAATGCGTGTTAACCCTCGAAGGCGCCATATGTGTTGCAGCTTTACAATGTTGATTGGTCAGTTGGTTACATGGGGAGGCGGCAGAAAACTATGCCCATTACCGTTATCAGGACAGGTGGGTATGTTGTTAAGAATAAATTCATTGGATAATGCAGAAGGGTGCAGATTCCCGGCGACTGAAATATCATACTTTTAACGGAAGGTTCCAAGGGGATCGCTGTTTAATGTCCCATCCGACGGACGGAGTTCTCTACTTGAAGCAATCTCCATATAGAACCCAAGTAGGGATCGGGATTCCTCTGAAAATTATCCGTCTTTACCGGAGTTTAAACCCAGGCTTTTGGGACGGGGAGCCAGTCCTCTAGCCATGATACAGATACAGTGGCTAACTCTGCTTTACAAAGAATAAGGCATATTAGCGAACCTGTTCCTTTTCCCCACCCTATTTTATTTTTAAATTGGTGGGCACTATTTATCCAGTTCAACGCAGAAAGTACAACAAACAGAAAGACGAGCCCCATTATGAATAGGAAATCTATTTGTTTAACAGATTTCTTGAAAATTTCAATTTTTTTAAATTTTTTCTACATAATTGAAAAAGTACTCTAAAAGTTAGAAAGAGGTCTCTTTGAAAATTAAATAAATGTATTAGGTGAATATTTACCTCGTTAGGCTATTAAATTCTTTTTTAATTGCCGCTAATGACCCTCCGTTGACGCACCTTATCGCCGGAAAACAAAATTCCTCTCCGAACCCTCCTCTCTTAAGTTCCCAATACACGCTCCTCATCTTTCCTCACAGACCAAGTTTCGGAGTCATACGAATCTACAATTAATGAAAGAGCATTCTCTTGAGTGATACACGGAATACTGTGATTGATTCCATTGCTCTCCATGAAGCCAAAAAACTTCAACCTCCTTATCCTAACACGTGTATCAATAGACTACTATCTACTTTTATCCTCTTTCCTACGAAAGACCAAGTTTCAGAGCCATACAGCGTCACACTGCATGTAAGAGTCTTCGCAAGAGCAGCACACATAACATTTATTTGATTCGGTCACGCGCCTAGAGGCCAAAAAGCAACAACATCCTACCTGAAATCTAAGTCCGCGTCCCAAAAGCTATTTGCCTGCATTCATACCCTTATCTCATTGACCATGTTTCGGAACCGTGAAACGTCATGCTCCGTAATGAAAGATTGAGTTTTTCACACTCAAATGATTTTAGCGAAGTCTTCACGGGTTATCACGGGCTGCCGAAGTTTCGATTGCTGACTCTACCATCGTGATCAGGGATGCTTTCCTCCTGATGGCAATGGCAGAGTCAGCTATCGAAACGTCGGTATCCCATTACTTGATGTGGAAAACGCGTGCAGACCTCACTTAGGTTATGTTTCGTGATTGAGTCTTCCCTGGAGTGATGTAATGTAAGTCGGCCGTTTCCTTTTCCATCCCCTCCCACCCATCCCCTGAAATAATTTGATGACCGAAGTCGCCTTGTGCACGATTGCGCAAATATGATATATCTTTTTTTTACCCCCCATCACCCTCTTCCTCCGTGGCCGAAATCGCCACCACACCCATCGAAAGGGAGAAGGAGGAGGAGAGGCGTTCGTTAAAACATCGACATGCGATCCGTCGAACACGTGAAACACACACTTCACGTTCGTTCTCTTCTCCTCCCCCAACCCTTGCGAGCGCCCTCTTCCCACCTCCCCCTCTCCTTCCTGCACCCCCGACCGATATTTGCGTGACTCCCCCGTCTCGTGGCGACGCGGAGGATGGAAGCTTCGTGAGAGAAATGCAAGCACGCCCTTACAAACCACCCACACACCACGGCCACACACACAAACACACGAGTTTGAGGGGGGGAGGAGGGCGCGGAGCAGAGGACGTAGTAATGGCTTTCTCTCCCTCTCGGGCGGCCCTGGATTGATCGCCTCGCAAAGGAGTGGGGTGAAGGAGCGAATGTGTGTGCACGGCTGGTAGTCTTATTTTTTTTACATTCCTTCTTCTTCTTTTGTGAGGGGGTGAGGTAGTCAGGGCCGGCAATGAGGGAGTTGGTTATACGAGAGGAAGGGCCTGGGTTTTGGTCTCGTCGGCTCCACACTTGGGGGCGGTGGCAAAAGGGTTATTTTTCTTTATTTTGGCGTGCGGCACCCTCTTCCCCGTGCTGGTGCATGGATTCCTCGGCTGCATTCTGCCCCTCTTAAGGGGCTGCTTTGCACGAAGGAGGAGTGGCAGGGGCTGCTCGGTTGCTAAATTTTTGGCCACAGTTACTGATCAACACTTTTGCGATTGATAATCCAGTACTCGTCCGTGATTTCGTCGAATTAAAATAATATGGCATCGTATATTTTTAATTTAAGTATATCCATTATCATCGCTGTTTACTTGATAAAATGGGCAAAAATTGCTTAGTTAAAATATATTAAAATTGTGCCTAGCATAAAAGATGTTATTAGTAAGTAAATATTATTGTTCAATAGTAAAGGTAGAAAATAAATCAAGAGATAATGCGTCGACTATTCCCGGTTTTGCTCAGTCTTCCGTGACCCCCGATAACATGATTGTCCTTCATTTACAAGAATTCAGTAATTTCAGTGTGCTATGCATAGATATCAGTTGTGTGAATCCGTTTTTTCTCCTTGTCTATTCCGCAAAACAATGTAAAATTGGCACGATTGATGGATATTTCATTATGGCACAACAAAAATCAGTTCTATTGCTCATAAATCTCTTATTTTTTGCTTAAAGTACTTCGAAAGTAGCCACCGCGTCGGCAACTTCAGCGGTTTCCCCAGCAGTGAGGACGTACGAAATCCGAAATAAAAACATCATTAAATCCTGGGCTAGACGCGTCAGTAATTTTGGCGGACCCTCCCACAGTGATACTATGCAAAATTTAAAGTGAAAAGATCATTGGTCTGGAGGCTTTGGGGGCAGGCATGTCGGAAGGGGGTGATGAAAAGGATTATTTTCTTTATTTTGGCGCGCAAAACCCTATTCCCTGTAGTTTTGCGTGAATCCCGGACTGCATTCTCCTCTATGCCGAGTCGGTTGGTAAGGGGAGGCGAGATGCGGGCTGCTAAAGCACTAATATATTGGCCGGGGTAAATGTAGCATAAATATTTCCACTTCTCCCTTTCGCTTAAACGGCCATTGCCCCCTATAATTTATTAATGATCACTCATTTAATGTTCAGAATGCTGGGTACTCTATAGGAAATTGAAAATGGACGAATTAGAGAAGAAATATAGGAAAATCTTAGGAAAAATCCTTAGTTCCGGAAAAAAGAGAGGTTGGTACTTGGAGGAAGGGGGAAAAATAAGATCTTTACAAAACAAAGTGGAGAAGATCACTGGTACGATGCGCAAGCGAAGAATGAAGTTTTATGGGTACATCTTAAGCATGAGTGGTTGTAGGCCGGCGAAGAAAATCTTCAGCTATATCACCGAATTAAAAACGACAGCAAAATGGGTTGAGCAAACAAAAATATATATGGAGGAAGTTGGCATCCATCTAGAAGATATCTGGAATAGAGATTTTTTAAAGGAGATTTGATGGAATTAAGGGGTTCCAGGAAAAACAAAGTAAAAAGGTCAAAAATAACTGATCAGAAGAAAGGAGGAGGAACCGTTGTGAAAGAATGAATGCATACATTTTGGAAGGAGCAGAGAAAGACAAGCAAGCAAATCGATTGCTTCCCGTGGTTTAAATCATTTATGCTGCTTAAAAATCTCTCGTTTCCTGTTCAAAGCACTGCAGGGCTAATCGGATTGGTAACTGTAGCTGAGTCTTCCGCAGTGAAAATCATCGGTGAAATTCACAGTTAATAGATTATTCGGCTGAATGCTTTGGGTGGGCATGTCGGATGGTAGTTTTTTTTGGGGAGGCGGCCGAAAACTAAGGCCATTTGCGCCATTAAGAATATGTAGGTTGGGAAGGAAAGGAGTTTTTGGGAATGGAGGAAGGGTGGAGAGAAACACTGAGGCGGCGTTAGCCTGAACTCAAGGAGACAGGAGCGGTAATTGTCGGCCATTGAGTGCACATTTTAATATTTTATTAAGTAAGCCGAAAATAAGTTCTTGGACCACATTTAACTTAAGTACATCCGCTTATGCGTTGAAACTTATCATGCAGGTGGCAATGGAAATGATACAAGACATATTTAAAATTATTTTTCCTAAATAAAAGCATATCCTGACTGGAGTTTTCGGCGCGGTATTCTAAATTTAGACGAAATTATATTGAAATATTTTTTTCGAATATTGGAGTCGGCGTGACACCATGATATTTGTTAGCAACAATTATAATAATATGAAATGTATTACTTCTGGTTTAGAAGACGATACGTACATGTCTAATCGAATTATTAAGAAGTATATGTCATGTGCCATAAGGTGACGTATTATTACAGCATTGAATTGCCAAATACTAAAACGGTATTTTGCAGTTTTTTCACTCTCATCTATAGATACCAATGGTGAGAACACGTAGGAAAAGTTTCCCGTAGATCTGTACATTAAAATTGCTTCAACCACCGTAACGAAAGGCGCCAATGGTACCACGATTCAATATCCCATCCGCTGGGCGGAGTAGGTACCCCTCTTGAAATGATCTCCATAGAGCACGGAATAAGGGTTGAGATTTCTCTGAAAAATCTCCAGGAAGTCACAAAATGCACAAAGGCGACCCGTATCTAGTTCTGAATTCCTACTAAATCTATTGCTTTAACTTTTGTAAGATTTCAGAACTACGTTGTAATTTTATTTTTAATCAATTTTATTTATTTGCGTTATTATATTAGAAATCTGACGGTTAGATCGACATGTATTGGAGTGACAGTTCGGAGCTGCGGCGCTAACTTGTGATATTCGAAGCGTCATAACTTTGACATTTATAATTATTAAGAGCTAACATTTAGCAGATTGTCTATTCTTATTATATTTTTTCTTTGGGCCAAAATTCGTGAGAATCGAAGTTGGTCGACCCACGGCCTTGTTTGAGTTTGCGTGGAATCGTCCGATAGTCTTTACGTTGTTTTTTTTTAAGTCCCTGTCTGAGAAATTTGGCCGAACAGAGTAGCTTAATGCGTTGTGTTGCCGTCGATTGACTCGGTAAACGTGAGTTCGAATTCCGCCTCAGGCATGGAGGTTGTGCTGTCACGCAATGTATTGTAATGGCTGAGTTTTATAGCGTCGTATAACCCTATCTGTCGTGGGAATACCTCAATGCCTTCAACTTGGCGGTTGCGGAAGTAATTCCGGAGGATGATAAAAAGGTAATCCTTCCCAGCCCCCAACGCCGTTCCCTGAGTTGGGAAAATGGAAACGGCGATTCATGTGGCTCAAAATTGTCCTACAAGCTACGTAAGTCTAATTCGAAGTCCACACATCGGTGCCTAAATGCTCCATTTTACGTATTTTTAAGCATTCCGTGCAAAATGATGCTTCCATTAGTAATGTACCTCATCTTCATCAGCAGTCTTCAATCCGAAGATCCGATGTTTGGCTTCAACTCTCCGCTTTATTGCCTTTTCAGCCAACCGCTTTTTTCATCCATGATACTTTTCTTTGGCGAAAGATCTAATATGGAGCATAGCGTTGTATGGCGCAAAAACCTGGACTGGAGAAAAGTGGACGAGAATAGACTGCAGGCTTTTGAGGGTGGAGGAGAATGGAGAATATGCGATGGACGGAAATTAAGACGAACGAGGAAGTAATTGGTGTGGTGGGTGAGGAGAGGAAAATTCTGGAGGAGATTAGGAAGAGAGTTGGTGGTTGGAAAAGGTAATGAGTGGCGAAGGGATGCTGAAGGCCGTGATATAGGGGAGCATCTTTGGTAAGCGGGGGAGGGGAAGAAAGAGAATAGTCTTTATTGACGGGATGAAAAGAGGTAGGACGTATGCTGAGATGAAGAAAGAAATTGTGTAAGGGGAAGGGGGCGTGCGCCCGTGAAAATCTAGGCGATTTTTAGACTATCGGCTAGCTGGCGTGAACGTTATCGATGGAAGGGTGTACTAACTTCGGCTTTCATCCCAAGAAAATATTTTGCCAGAAATTATAAAACCGGGTCTCAGAGTTTAAGAGAGATTTAGAGTTGGATATTTCCAAGGAAACGTTGGAAAAGGTTTTATGCCCTAGGGTACCTAAGCCTTTTCATGGACCTATCATTCGTCTAGTGGAACAACCATAACGATCTTAGACTATGAATAACATGTCTTAGATCTAGTTTCATTATTTTATTTCTCTTGTGACACTAGTTTAATTAAGAAAGGCTTATTTGATTAATTCCGGTCTTAATTAGCCCCGGTCATGATAACATAATGCGGTATTCAGGAGGCTAAGTAGAACGTGGAAATGCGAGCCATCGACCTGCGTGAAGTCTAGAGGTTTCCAGCACATGGGTCGAGTGGCCGTAAAGAGTTCCTTTTTTTGCGAATGCTCCAAACTTTGGCTGTTAAGGGTCTCCTGAAACAGGGGTTTTTGAGGTGCCACATTCAGGTGCCTTAACGGTTTGAGGTCATGGCACTCTGTAAACTGAAATCCGCTCAAATGCAATCACAGCTGCATTAAACCGCCAGCGAAGTGAAACCCGAGCGCGTGAAAGTTAACTTCAGCAAGTCTCATTCATTCATACTGCTTACCTCACGGCAAAAAAACACATCATCACCCGCGATATTTGTTTGGAATTAAGTTTCCTTTATATGGAGAACTTTCTCACGTAAATTACTTGGCCTTTGGTGTACTTTTTTCGAACAAGTTTTACCTGTAGGTTTAATGTGGGCTCAGAAACTTAGCCTGCGGTCCACTTTGGCCCACTGGGTCATGCATTACCAAATATGAAAAATATTTATAGTCTCTATATGAATCCCTTAGAAATGGAAGCCATTGTCTTAATTGAACTTTGAATGATTTTAACTCTGATAAAAGTTAGCTTTCCGCAAGTGTCATTTCTTTTTGTGATTAGGTAAAGAATGAATTGCGTCAGGAATGTTAGAAATTATTTATGGTGTCAGCTTGCATTGGCAACCTAAAAAACCGAGTGAAAGACGTGATTCTGTTAGTATCTTTCAAACTTAAAAATTTAACGGGCAATACGGCTACCGGAATAGATGTTTTAAATATTTACTATATATATTTTTGAGCATAGAAATAATTATGTCTTTGAATTTATCTTATATAGTATAGGTTATAGAAAGGCTCTACTGTATGTGAACGTTGAAGGTCATGCATTGGAAGAGGTGGAACAGTTCACGTAACAAAGAAGTATTTTGATGAGTATGTTTCTCATTAAAAACATGAAGTACGTACTTTTTTTGTGAGAATTCAGGAATTATTTCAGACGATTTTGGACATTTTTTGCTTCCTTCCTCCCCCTATGTAAGATAACGTTAAAATTTTTGAACCTCTCCCCTCCTAATATTATGTAAGTTAACAGATTTTTGGAACGGTGATCATATATTAACTTTTAAATAAACGAAATTTTGTGAAATGCAAGCTTCCCGCTTTCCCGCTTCACGCAAAAGGTATTCAAAGTGCGGTGATGGAATCAAAGTTTTTTCATCTCCAGCGTTGTAAAAATTCCGCATCCAGAAGTTCGCATTTCAACTCATGCTACTGGTGGTCGCTGAATTTGTTCTTGGAAACCGGTAAAAGAATAGAAACTATCAAAATCTCTTTATTTCCGTAGTTTTCTGGTAGCGAAATAATGCATAATCGAAGTATGCTGGCACTACGCCAGGTGATATTGTTGGATGCTCAGGATTCACCTCGTAAAAAATAAGATTTTTTATTTAGCCCCTGGCAAGAGGTATTAAACACCCATATTCCCAGACGGCAAGCCATAATTTAAGCTATGAGTGAATCCAGGCCCAGTCACAACCGCTGTTTGTTTTACTTTTCAGTGAATTAACTAAATATACACCTACTTACGCTTTTTTAAACCTTTACTTAAAGGAAACTACGCGTTGTTTGCAGTACTAAAACTACGAATTCACATACGACGATTATTCAAACAGTAATACGCGCACAATCTCACGAGTAAACAAAACCTTACGTTGTATCATCTCGGGCTCTCATAAGTCCTTCGTAAGACAATGTAAGAGTGGCCCAACTACCTCTCTCCTTTCACTTTTTACGTAATACATACTTAAATAACCTCTTTAGCTGAGGAAGAGTTTGTGACGAGTAAGGAATTGGCGAGGAGGTCTTAGAAGAAAGGCATACATAAGAAGAAATTATATTACAATTTAATGTGGGGCGTAGCGTTATCTGATTTAGATACTTGGTCTCCGCAATGAGGATATGCATAGATATTATTATGTAGGTGTGGATGAGGATGAAACGTGTTAACCTGGGATGAGAGGACGACAAATGAGGAAGTTTTGCAGATGTTAGGGAGGGAAGGAGGCTGGCGGATGACATTCGAAGGAGGCGAAAGAAATTATTGGTGGGTGCAATGCGGGGCAACAGGCTGTCGAGAGGAGTGACTGAGAGGAGAATCCTGAATAACTGCGGGAAAAGAAGGAAGAAAGTTGTGACTCAGGGTGTCATATGTGGAAGCAGAGGGTTTGAGGAACTCGAGAAAGATTTAACTGTAGGATAAGAAATATAAATGTGCCGGAAAGCGGATAGAGCGAATGGAAAAATGGATTGATAACAGTTTGAATAGATTTTTCAATTTCCTTGCGCATCTTATGCAATGACATCTTAAGCATCTAATTTGAGTGAAAGATTTTGAAGTACAATTAGTTGATTTTCACTTTTCTCGAAATTTGATTCCGTTGGGAGCCATTTCCTACAGAGAATTTTTCCTGCCAGTCGCCGCCGCCTATACTGTTGATGTAGACGAAAATTTGTTCCACGCCTTCAGCCCAAACGGTAAGAGATTGCACTTCGGTTTCTTTTGCCATTACTTTCCTTCATCCGGCCTGGCTTGATGTATCGTGGTCATAAGATTGGGCTCCCCGGTCATAAATCAGGTAAAAAATTGAATTCCCCGCTCTATCTCCAATACGAAATGAGCTAGAAAACCTCTTTTAAAGGAAAAATTGATCACCTTGAGGAACCTAGGGAGAAGGGATAGTACTAGAAATTCCCATGTGTGTACATGTGAAGTCAGGTGGTAGCCGTTAAACTGAGACAGGCAATTGGGGCAGCCAAAGTGCAAGGGCCCAGTTGAAAGTTTAAATGTTCTAAAGTGAATGAAATATTGATTCATCGTGATTGGCGAGTTGATCATTACTTTTGAAAAATACTGAAGTAGATATATGCAATAAATATAGGTTAGGCAACCTATTTTTGCAATAGCCCGTTGATTACTTCGCTGACAAAAACATTACGAAAAACAGGAGCATTTTTTTGGGAATACTGTTTAGTCGCTTATCGCAGCTTCGAAGGATAAACTGCGAGTAGGAACTCCTTAATGAAAGAGTCTCTCCCATATGCACAATATGACGCGCATAATGACTGTATTGCAGTAAATTGAGAAAATGCTATTTTGTACGTATGTAAAAAACCAAAGTTACGTTTTTTAAATCTATGTTTTATGCCGGTAGGTTATGCATATTTCTCCTTTATAAAGCCAGAAAAGCATAACCTGATGGTCAGATGACGTTAAGTGGTGTTCTCCATAAAGCAAACACTTCTAACTGAAACTCATGATATGCTTAATAATAATAAAATAGCAATCTGTTTTTTCGAGCTCAGTTATGGTTTCAAACATGTTGCAAAAAGTCCGTTTTACTCTTTAGTCACCCTTCACTTCATGGATCATGCACTTTCGTATTTAGTCAGTTCTTACTTAACACCAGGATCTTCATTTCAGTCACGGCATTCGCCATTGGTATACTACCAAATGCGTAAGATGCGAATGGACAGCCCTGCTTATAAAATCCTCGAGCATGGAGGTCTTATCCAACTTTTCCGTCATTAAACCATCTATTCTTCAAACCCCTTTCAGAGCAATTTTAAGTTCTTCACATCTTTTCCCTACCTTCATGCAGTTCAAATTTCCTTTTATAAATTTAATCTCCCCCGCGCTTGCCCAACTTTCTTTCTGTTATCACCCTTTTCACGGTGTCGTTTCCTCTTAGTGCGCACACCATCCAATTCATCTGCCTCAGTTGACTTTCTATCCAATTACCTCTCTATCTTCCCCTACCATACCGAACACTTCCTCATTTGTTTCCCTCTCCACCATCTCACTCATTCCATCCTTCGCTGAAAGATACAGTGCTGCATTCTTTAATCTACCAATTTCGCGGAGATCAATTGTTGCTGCTAATAATTCCTTGCGTATTCCATTCTAGAACTTAACTGGTATGATTTAGATCGTATGTTTCAATAAACTGGAAAAGTTTTTTTTATCGGTGACACCTTTTCATTTCAATGTGGCAATTTGTAAGCAACTCTGTGTGGAAACCATTTCCTTTTTCTAACACGCCCCTGTTGCCATGGCGAATGATTGCCAATTAAGCCACTTCTATTAATTTAATAATGTGTGCGCTTGCCTGATACTCCCAGCGACCCTAATCGGTGCATTTATATTTTTTATTAGCGTGATCTGTTGGTTAAGGTAGGTTTAAATAAAATTGAAAGTCCTCTAGTTTTTTCCAGGCGCAGGCTCCTGTCTCCTTACACGATTTATTTCTTCATCTCAGTTATACGTCCTCCCTCCTCCCGTCCATAAAGCCTATCCCTCTTTCTTGTCTAATATCCTCCTCTCTTTTGCGGCCTTCAGCATACTTTTGCCTCCCATTACCTCTTCCAACCACGTACTCTGCCTTATTCTGATCTTCTCCGAAAGTTTCCTGACCCATCATACGCTTCGTTAGTCTTCTTTTCTTTCCACCGCTTTTTAGGCTCAGTTTGATTTGAAAATTTAGGCTCCATTTTATAATGTCTGACTAAAGTTAACCACAAGACGATTTAGTATTTTTCATAGCTTTATGTTGACTGAGAGTTCGGGTTACGTATATTGCATCAGACTGTCGGTAATTTGACGTGTGCGTTATAAATAGGAAACCGTATTAATTTCGAATTTCAAACCGAGACAATTTTTATACAAAGATTGTGAAACCGGGCCTTAGGGAGAATCATTGTTGCAACAAATACACAGATCAGGATCAAAAGGATATAGGAGATAATTTTTTTAAAATTGGAAAACGCTTTCATGAAATGGCATCGATATTAAAGGATATAGACGGTCTAGTTATTAACTTTGCATTATATTAAAAATAATATCTAACGATTTCTGACGTACTCTTTCTAAAATAATCAATCTTTTCCGCAAACTATTAACCCTCGTCATAACTTCTACATCCCTCATGCCGTCCAAAATGTCATATTTTGTATTCGTCTACTCCCTCAACCTGCCAGCAATCGTTAACCCTACTCAATCGTCTCTCGGCTACCTCTCAGCATATCCTACATCCAAGCACCCGTCATCTGCAAATATGCCCCACGAAATTGTTTTCTCTCTTGCCAACTAATCATAACTTTCTGAGAACTCACATGCAAAAATAGTTAGTTTCCATGGAATCGTTAGGAAACCAAAGAAAAGCCAAATTGTTCGTCTTCGATCATTGGCAATCATTCAAAAAGGTCTAAGTTCCTCACACTTTTGCTAATCAGACAAGCCTACTAGACAACCTTATACCATTTTATCACAGATGACTAGCAACTGATGCATCTGTTTATTATCAGTTTTTATTCTCTTTCAGCTCCTCTAAGTTGGTGCCGCCGTAAAATGACGTAAATATCATTTGATTCATATTGGCTGCTCATAGAAACACGCGTCCTTTTTTATGTGAACCACAAAATTGCATGCTTTCTCGCTATCTTTTTCTTCGAAAATTCAGCTTTGAGATGAAGCATGGGAGAATGTAGTATTTATATCCTCATTTAAGATTTGATCATCATTTAAGATCATATCTGTATTATAGGCTGGAAAATGTCTTCAACCTAAAACATTTGTTAAATTATCTACATATTTGGTACTTTCATTTTATTTCTTGTCAGCTAAGGCTTCAAAAGTTTTAGTGGTATTTTTTAACAATACAAACGGAAACGTTGAGCTCAGTATTTGTTGTGGCACACTGAGCCATGGTGGAACCATCTTAATGAATTCAACGTGGTCTGTTTAAAATAAAGAATGCTTATTGTCGAAATATGTATTGCAAGGAAAAATTATGCGTAGTTTTAAAATTATTTGTAAATAGGGAGATCATATGCAAAACATTAAAATCGGTTAAATCGGTCTGCTTTACTTTTTCTGGATTTAAATTTAATGCTTGCGGTGGAGTCAAATTATGAGCGAAAAACATTTATGTTTTCGGGAGAAAAATTAAAGAAGAGCATTCAAAAGATGGGTTTCAGTGATTAATATAGTCACCACACTGCCGAATCATTGTAAATTTATAATCAACATATCTTGTGTGTGCAATATCTATGCTGAAATTATCAGTTAAGGGAATCTTGGAAGGACTAGCATTGCGTTGGAAGCAACGCCTTAAGAAACCTTGCGTTGGAAGTGCTTAAACACCTTAAGGTGGCAGGAGCGACAGTCATGTGTCATCGAGTACACATTTAAATATATTTTAAGGAGGTCGTCAAATTTCTTGCACGTTTAGAATAAAATCTGTACATGTGTAATCCAATTACTTATCACGAAACATATCTCATGTGCCATTAGGCTACGAGTTAAAATAGCATTGAATTGCCAAAAAACCAAATCTTTAAATGACACTACGTAAGATGCGCAAGGAAATGGAAAAATCTTTTCAAACTGTTATCGATCCATTTTTTCATTCGCTCTATCCGCTTTCCGGCACATATATATTTCTTAGCCTACAGTTAAGTCTTTCTCTAAGTCCTCACACTCTTCACCTCCCCATATGACACCCTGAGTCACAACTCTCTTCCTTCTTTTCCCGCAGTTATTCGGGATCCTCCTCTCGATCACTCCTCTCGACAGCCTGCAGTTTTTCGCGCGGTATTCGAAATTTAGACGAAATTATATTGTTTTTATGTTTTTTTCGAAAATTGGACTCGGCGTAACACCTTAATGTCTGTAAGCAACAATTATGATAAAAATAAATATATTATTTCGCGTTCAGAAGTACGTACGCAATCAAGTTATTGCGAAATATATGTCATGTGCCATAAGGTTGAGTGTTAAAATAGCATCGAATTGCCAAAAAACAAAATCGGTGCAATGCATTTTTTCACTTTTATGTATAGACTAGAAGCGGAACCCGGCTTCGCCCGGGAAGCTGTCGATTAACTGCACCGATAATGCATAAAAGAACCGGGCTAATGTTGAGAACTTTACATTTTCTCGGCTAGAAAAAATTATACATGACATGAATTTTGAGGTTTAGCATAGAGAATATTTTAAATCGCATACTTTATAGATATTTTAGAAGAAGAGAAAAACAAATGGTACAAAAACCACATATTTGGTAATATTATTACAAAATCTTCGTCCAAAATAGTACTAAATAATTTTAATAAGGGCAAGATGATCATGTCCGTTGAATTTCAGTGGGAGATGTCATTTACCTTTATCAATAAGAATCAATGCATGACGTGTGCTATACTCAGGAACTATCTACCAGCCATTAACCGCATGTTGGAACTTCGAAGGGAACTCTAATTGAAATTCGCTTATATGTAATGAAAATCTTATAAATAATGTACAAAGTATGCATGCTCGCGTAAAACTCAAAAACGAAATGTAGTACAATTTTCAAACTTTAAGGACTATAATACGTCTTCTATTTACAGGTAACTTACTACTTTTCATGTAACTTAAGATCTCCAGTTCGATCCCTTTTCGTTCGTTTTTCTTGGAAAAATATATGTTCCTACGAATCTTGATTTTAAGTTCAAATTCTCAGAATATTTTGAATGGTATACATATTCTATATCAATTCCCGAAGCAGAAAATTACCAAGTATACTAATTGGTAATGTGATTACATACTGCGGCCATAAATAATGCTAATAAGGGCAAGATGATGGTGCCCGTTAAAATTCAGCGCGAGAGAGGTAACATGAAAGCCGTTATATGTGACTATAAGAATCAATGTGACGTGATAAATGCTGATGTAATGTAAAAGCCAGTAAACGCAAATAGTGAGGTTGGGGTAAACACTATCAACTTAGTCACAAAGTCTGGTCTTTAAATGTTGCAGACATGAATGGCCATTAATAAAATCGCTATTAAATGGATATTCACGCCTGGTTGCCGAGGAAATTTCTATTTTTGAAAAGAAAGAAAAATCGACGAATTTAGAGATAAAAACGCAATAATGAGACAAAAACGAAGCGAATTAGAAAATTGAATGACATAGTTAAATACTGCGTTCTTTTATACGTTCGATGATGTAAATTTCCATCCAATATCTTGAGTGCAAGTAATTTAAAAAAGCAAAGGAAGAAAAACCTGCACCGAATTCAATACTTTTCTTAAAAGAGAAAAAGTAAACATTAATGGGATTAGAACAACCCCAAAAATAGTTTATTTCAAAAATCCTTTCTTAGTGCGCCTATACACTACAATGGAGATATACCCTGAAAATTTCACGTATTCATCACCAGTAGTTTGGGCTGTGCGTTGATGAGTGAGCCAGTCAGTCAGTCAGGACATTCCGTTTTATGTATAGATATATCACTAATGAGAACATGTAACCATTTTGGATTAAAAACTTTGTACTTTTCTACACTTTATTTTAAAACTGCGACCGGTTTCACCTTAATAAGGCATCTTCTGGTACATTCTGAAGCTTAGAGCATACAATATATACCCAGAGAAAGTTAAAAAATGGTAGGGGTTGGTTTGAAATGGGGGAGAGAGGAGCAGGACGGTTAGGGCATGGCAGAGTGAGAAGAGATGGTGGAAAATAGCGAGAGGAAAGGAAGAAAAGTGAATCGGGGGAAGACAGTGAGAGGAGTAGAAGGTCACCAAGTTACTCTGTTTTCTGTTTTTTTAAAAGGGAAGAGTGATTAAAAGTCCCAGCCCAAACACATGTTACTGAAGGTCAAGGAAAGTAGGCTAAGATCTGCCGAAACAATGATTCAAAAGAGTCCGCGAAGTATGGAGCTGGAAAGAAAGGACCCCAGAGGAAACCTCGGGTGGGTTTATGAATGGACAACAGACGGAGGGTTATGAGGGGAGGGGTTTGGAAGGGCTATGCCGGGTCTACACTAGTGCCTTAAAGTCCACCTTATGAGAGAAGTTACCTTAACGTGGTAATGTAGGTTCGCATCCCACTTTAAAGAGCCTTCAACTTAAGGAGACCTAGACCCCCAACTTAAGGTTAGCTTAGTCAATTGTTCTCATGAAATATGTCCTTAAGCGCAATGTCGTCTACTTTTCTATTTACGGTTTACTCGTTTATGATGTAAATAAAGATTTTTCAACGATGCCGTTTCATCAATAACAAGAATATAATGTAATTTGCGACTCCATGGAACTAAACATTCGTAGAAAACATGTTATCTGTTCGCGGTGCTCGTCATGTCATGCTCTAAAATAGATTGTAAATTGTGCCGGGGAAAGCAGGTGAAATCGAGGAATCCGCTGACTGTGTTCTTCGAAAGTATTACCACATAATATTCCATCGTTAATTTACATATTAACTCAGCAATAACCACTTTACACCGTGGATAACTTCCAGATAGTCTAACACTGAATTTCTGGCCAATATTTGATGCTATAGGTAATTATTTGACATGTACCTAATCCACACTTTCCGTAGAGGCAATTTATTGCTTAGCATGCCAGTTTAATTCACACGTTAAGATTCATATTGCATCGATTAGTCTGCACAGACGAGTACCTACATTTAATTTCCCTGCCATAGGATAACATCCGACGAATTCCTGACGTAGCATATCTTCTGAAGGATGGAGAATCAACAGCGTAATGTTTCTGATGATACATTCATGAATAAATTCACCTCATATCCTAGTGTTTTATTAATTAGGTGCTGGTAGATGAGCCAAGAAAACGTTATCCTACTCCTATTCTTTCAACCGAGATTTCGATGATAATATATGTATACTTGAACTTCGTATGATGAAGAATACCTGAATTTATACATTTCCTTAGCTGTACATGGTTACACATCAGTACCATAAGGAACTAAAAATAGCAGTTTTAAGCTCCTAGATCAGTAATTCAAACAATTCTCTCAAGCTCGCCATCCTCGCCTTGCTAATCGTCAGTTGTTTAGTTTCATTGTTTTTCGTTCTTATTTCTGAGCAATCATGAAGCTGCAGTCGACTTAAGGCTGCCTTAAAGTGCATGTGTAGACAGCGTACCACACTTAATGTAAAAATTAAGTGAAGTCACTTTAGTTACATCTGTAGTGTAGACAAGGCACTAGCAGCCGTAAGAGGGGAGAAGGAGAAGGGGAGTGGAAAGGGCGGAGAGGGGATAGGATGTGGGGGAGTGACAGTTACTCTTGCAAACATGGATATATCGAAAAAACGGAGAGAGACGCATAAATATATAGTCTTTACGCAGATTAACATTTTGATTTTTAGCTAGCACACGAATTTCTAAATGTTCCAAAGCATCAATTTTTAGTCCTTTCGGTAACATGTGTATAATTAAAGGTTTGAAAACACTGCTGTGGTTACACTAATAAATGCTGGCTAAATAGGGAATGGCCATCTGAATTTTTGAGAGAGCGTTCATGCTCCTTAATACGGTTTGATACTCTTCCAGTTTGTCCAAACATAACAAGACATACATTCGTCACGCTGTAATTGGCAAACACCGGATTTCATATTTAAAAAAAATAGAAAACAGTGTAACTTGGTGACCTTCTACTCCTCTCACTGTCTTCCCCCGATTCAATTTTCTGCCTTTCCTCTCGCAATTTTCCACCACCCCTTCTCACTCTGCCATACCATAACCCCTCTCCCCCATTTCAAACCAACCCCCACCATTTTTTGACTTTCTCTGGGTATATATTGTATGCTCTAAGCTTCAGAATGTACCAGAAGATACCTTATTAAGGCGAAAGCGGTCGCAGTTTTAAAATAAAGTGTGGAAAAGTACAAAGTTTTTTTATTCAAAATGGATATCTATCACTTCCACGAAGTCAAACCTGAAAAAATCAAATTTAGAGAACATGTAAGTTTCACTCTAATCTGTACATAAACAAAAATCGCCGCTACCACTTTAAGTTCGCTGATTAGGGCCACCTTTCTGCAGAAAGACGCGTGCTCGTCCAGCACCCGCGTCACTTTTCCATTATGTCCTTATTTGTTGCCTATTCTTTTTTCTTCTTGTATCGTCACTCCATTGACTTAAACCTTGCCGATACAAATTAGTTAAATCTTTCTGAGTCCGTTTTTTGCTAGTGTGTTTGTTGACCGAAGTTGTTGTCTTCTTAGCTCCGTTTGTGAGTGTTTGTGAGAATACTGGAGAGTAATTGAGTACTGGAGAGATATTTATTTCTCCGCAACCCTTGTGTGTTGTGCGATCCATCGGATCCATCATCCTTTAGGCACGAATTTCTCGAAAAACTCCGACAAGGTACTTACTGATAGGAGGTTTCAGTTTGCCCAGGCGCGGAATCCTATTTCCGTAAATAGCCACAGAGGGTGCGTACGGTGATCATAACCCCGTCATCCTAAACTGAGTTTGGTGAACTGGAGTGATTGGGTTGAGTGAACGTGATCTGTATTTTGGTCACTGGCGTGGAATTTGTTTTCCGGTAAACCACCACAGCGTGACTTAACGGGAATAATTTTAGCTTCTGGTGTGTGCCCTTTCACTTCTCAGTGAAATCCCCGTCGTGTGGTGCTCATAACTTTGAGCGGCCATTGGAGTACTATATTCCTCTTTTTCTTTCATTTGACGCCATAGAGCACATCTACCTCATGTTATTAATATTCCTGTTTTTATCTCGTGTTCCCCTATTATCTGCCGAGCATAAATTTGCTAACGTAAATACGACAAACGCAAAAAACACCTTTTATGCTTGTTTTCCTTTTTATTAACACACTCGTTTCTCATTGGGGTTTTTTCATTCTTTCAAAGGCCTCACTTGTACGTTTTATTAGTCCCTTCCCGGTCCTTCATCTCGTGTTGATGATATCCATTTCTAATGTTGTTCATATGAAAGTAAACCTGTAGTTGCGTATCCAAAGCATACTTATGATTTAATTTTTGGAAGGGACAACGTCATCGAACTTGACGTTGGTCCCCAAGGTTTCTCCTTCCTTAAATTTATTCGATACAAAACTAGAGCTAACATCCGTTTTACCGGAAGCCCTTGTGTACATCCGATGGGGTGTAATTAACCTATATTGATTGTATCAATCTTCATTAAATATTTAATATGAACGATGTAAAGCCAGTGTTATGAATATACCTACGAACATTTTCACAGTAAATATGTTATGAATAAGCTAGCTCGTTTTCTTAGTCCGAAGTAAAAACAAAGGCGCACTTCTCTTACTGTAAAGGGCCGTTGATCGACAGCCAAGCAACCTTTTATATTTCTTGTCTGTTTGACGGTCTCTAAGCATGAAAAAAAGCTGTTTACTAGTAGTGTACCCTTGCGATATTCATCAGTTTCCACAGAAAATTATGCGACCTAACCTGCTCAAGGTCAATATCAGACGCGCAGATCGGGTTGAGGATTATAAGAACATGATCCTCACACCCCAAAACCTTGTTGAATATCTATTCCACACATTTGTTGGGATAAAACGAAAAAAAGAGTAGCAAACGACATGTAGACTGTTCTGTGAATAAGTTTGAACTCTGAATAAAGAAATACTTATGGGTTTTAGTAATGTTAGGTTTACTTAACACTATTTTCTTCGATAAAAGGCTATAAATCCTTCCTACCTTCTCAAATGGGGAGGTCTAGATCTGTCCCAGGTCATTATAATTAATCAAAAAGGAATCTATCACATTCTGTCTACTACCATTACTATTGTCTGCATCTGTAGAAACCTAGATGATGTTTACTCTCTTCCATTGAAACCTACCTTAACCAGTGGATTATCTTTACGATAATAATAATCCATCAATATAATCTGAAATGAATCGCGAATTTTTTATTCGTTAAAGGAAAAAAATCTTCCAAAAAATTTTAATATTATTCGATCGTGGCGATAATTTAATATTTATGAATTATTCAAATGTGTATAGTATGGGCGAGTGATGCACTCCCATAAAAAATCGTTCTCATCTAACGCCTAAAATATCTATAATGTCACTTTATCCCAAAATCTCCATTTTTATTTCAGCAATAATTTTTATGGTGTCAAATTAAACTAATTTATACTCAATATACCCGGAACAATGAGTGTAACGAAACACTAAGAAGACTATCCATCATTTTAGTGATTCATTTTTTGTAATATCCCATTCAAGTTTCCCTATTGCAGTTACAACGAGAACCATAATTATGTATGGTGTACAAAGAGTTCTAGTGCGCTAGGGAATCATGAGTACGAGACTGCGTTAGGAAAACTAAATAATATGTGGAAAATTATAGTTTTTTCATTTTAATTACGGTTGTCCTCGTCGTTACTCCCTTAATAACCAAAAGTTATGCCTCAAAAATTGTCATACTAAGGTGGAATCTTATATCGAAAAATATTATACATGCCGTATACATTTGCTTTCTCATTTGATAGTACTGGTCGTCCGCTGAACGTGACAGCTGGAGTAATTTGCGTGGTAAGGAAAGATTGGGAATGGTGGAGAGAAATCTGGCGTCTACATCATACAGCTTTTCACGAAAGGCGTCCAGGGAGAGCCGGAGTTTTACGTTTCATTCGACAGACGGAGTACTGTACTTAATTTTCTCCTCACTTAGCACCTAAGGAAATATCGTAATTCCCATAAAAAATCTCCACCAGCTGTATCTTTACCCCACCTTTTTGTACAATAAAGTTATATATAATTCATAACAAGGGATGAATACGCTCAGAAGATGATAAAGAATTCCCGCGGAATGAGCCGAAGAAAGTTCCAGGGAGAATAATTAATATTAAGCCGAAACTTTGCTGCGAAAGAATCCTCCTGAAAATTTAAAGGCATACGCTCGATCTCTTGAGCTTCCACGTTCTTCTTTTTGTGCGATAAGTAACGTGGATTCCCGACCGCAGGCGAGCTGAGTGAGTCACGAGGCTCGGAGATTCCCAGTCTCCTACTTCTTTCCTTCCCCACCACGGAATCGTAGATTAATCCACGACGAGAAGATTCTCTCTTCCTCTCTTTCCGTTACCTTTTTCACCCCCATATCTCTCTTTCTCTCTCCATTCTCCGTGGCCCCTTATCCTTTAATTAAATGAAATCACCGCTCGGTTACGCAGAAAAGGATCCGTCTTTCACTTTCCCTCCCGCTCAAGACGTATATCCCTCCTGCCTGCCTACTCGAGAAAGTTTTCTTTTTATTTCCTTCCCCCGTCTTTTTTTCTCCCCCCCCCCTCTCTCTCCCTCCCTCCGACCCCTGCCTCCGTTTCCTCCCAGTCGTCCCCGTCAAGAGGACGCAAATCGATATCCGTGGGCCACTTTGTTCGAACAGACGCCGGCAACTTCCGAAACCTGCCTAAGGTAAATCACCGTGAGTCCCCACGGTATATCGCCGGTCGGCAGCGACGGCAGTGGCGATAGGGGAGCTTCCCTCCTCTTCGAAGGCTTTAGCGTCGTCGTGTCGAGGGGAAGAGCCTTCGGGGAGTTAGTCAGTCTACCCTCCCAACGCCGAGACGGAGCTTGACGGTCGTGCGTCGCTTCACCGTCCTTCTGGATACTACTTATCACGTCGCGTCGCAGCGGGATTTTCGAATTTCCAATGTGTGTGCCACGAAAGCCGGTGTCCGACAGTCAAGTTTGGATACAATTTCTGTATACATTGCTTGATACATCGGATGTATGACGTGGTGGAATTGTATCGAAATTCCTTTTGGTTTAAAATTCTGTAATTCTTCATATTAACCTCATTTAATTTACAACTCACAAGCGTACAAGCAAGTATACAAGTCGTGACGGTAGGTCGGAATTTATTGAAAACTCAGCCACTCATGGTCTACGTTTCGGAAGTTAATCATTCCATCTTTGGGGATAGTCAATGTGAGTGCAACGTATGTAATAGGAATGATAGTCACTCCTACTCTTTGATACTTCTTACATTCACCTTCTACGAATATTGTATAACAAATTTACATACTGGCATGGATATTGTGCAACAATCTATATGAAGTAATAATTGGTGACATTATTTATGTAACATTATCTTTAATGCTTTTCATGCTTGGTTGTTGACCTGTATGTATCTTGATTAGCCCTGAAGATGGAATGATCAAATTCGGAAACGTTGGCCAAGTGAGATGCGTTTTTTTTAACTTCCGACATACCCTTGAGACTTAAATGCGTAAAATATTTTTATATATTTATTTTTTGGATTAAACAGTTAGAACATGCTCTAAATTTCCAATCGCTAGTACGAAACCGGCCATAGTAGCTAAGACATTAGGAGGAGAATAGCGCTACCGAAGAAAGTGTTCAATAATAGAATTGCGCGCCCTGCGCGTGTAAGGATCTGTACATGTTCAAAACATTTTTTCGTTGGTGATTGATTCTCTTCGCCCAATTTATCTTTATCGTTATACATGACCACCATATTCCCATTGCTTGCAATTTTGTGCCCTGTTGATGTCACTATCCTAGCTAGTCGTTGCCATGTAAAGACCATGTACTGCATACTTAAATGAAATATCCTCTTCTATGTTCCTCTTTCTTAAGTGACGCAATTATGGCGACTGGAAGTTTTGAAGAAAATAAGCTATGTATACATGTGGCTTTTCACTAGCGGTCAGAAACGAATCAATGTATTAATCACGAAGAGTTTATTTACAAAAAAAAATCGTATGATTTCCGCACTGATTGGTGATCAATCGTAATTCATGCATCTTTCGTAGAAGTTACGAAACTAATGTTTGCATTCGAAAACGCACCTTTTAGTTACGACAGCAGCGGATGGTAAGAGCTGATAAGAGTTAACGTGGGAGGTAGCGATAAAAAGCCCGTAATTTTTCCAAAATAGGGTCTAGTTTGGAGCCGGATTTTGATATTCAATATATTGTACCTGGGATTTTCTGCCAGCAAGGATGTGACATAGACTGTTTTTGTGGCACTGATTTATTGATGAATATTTTATCAACCACCCCAACCAAGTCAAATATGCTCTGGCGACTTTAGTATCTTGGCCTAAGTGAATGCAACTTGCACACACTCTTTAATCTCGTCAATCGTTGGAAGTCAGATAAACCGTGTGGTTTGAGACCATTCAGTGATCGAGAACTCAAAAATTCAGGCTATAATTCAATTGTTGTTGCCTACCACACCTTCTGCAGGACTCAAATGTTATAGGAGTTGGAACACATCTTAAAGTGGCTGGTGTGGAAATCGTAAGGCATTGAGTGCACATTTTAGTAAGTTTTCACTTAAGTCAACGCTTATACGGTGGGAATCACCATACATGAAGTTTTTTAAATGTTGCAAGAATCAAATTTAAAAAATTTCGCATTAATTAAAGCATTGTTATGATTTGGGTTTTCGGCACGGAATCTGAAAATTAAACGAAGATTATATCTGAATACGCTTTTGTACTCCGCATGACACCTTTATATTTGTTAGCAACCATTATAATAATATGAAACGTATTATTTTGCGTTTAGAAGAAAATCTGTATATATTTTATCGACTTCTTACGAAATATATGTCATGTGCCATAAAGCTACGTGTTAAAATAGCATTGAATTGCCGAAAAGCCAAATCGGTAACATGCAGTTTTTTTCACTTTCTTCTATACAGATTACTAATAAGGACCCGTATGCAAAGTTTCACGGAAATCTGTACACATACAAAAATCGCTCCAGCCTCATTGTCGTTAGAAGGATCCATAGTTGAATATTACCATGTGTTGTAAATTTTCATGGAGCTCTGACGTACGGACTCCAACGTTCTCCGGTGAGAAGACGCTCGGCTGTTTTTTCTGAGTGGGGGGTAATTGATCAGTGATTGGTAGGGGCGATGTCCCCTCAACTGACTTCCTATCGACTCGTAATCGACGAACCTTTGTTCGGGGCGTAGACGCCGTCTCCGGCTACGGCTAATATATAAACTACGACGGCCTCAAGGACTGAAATCATTCATTTAAACTGTCAACGTTTTGCCTAAAAACTTATTTACACAATCTTTTAAATTTGCATTGTTATTATTATGTATTAACTATTACATCCTTTGCGTATATTATACCCTTTAGCATTTTCTAATTGGAGTTGGTGGGGCTAAGCTTAGATGTTATGCATCGTCTGCAATTGGTAAAATGAAGAGGATATCGAGTTGCGATATTGATCATACGGGATATGTGATACATCGCGTTGCCATATAATGCCATGCGATATTGTGCCATGCATTATGATACGCGATTAAATGCAATGAGGGCTGTGATGCTAAGCTTTGTCACGTGTGATACATTCCGTTTTTTTACAGTGCAAAATTCATATTGAATTGCAATATTAAATTTCGTATTACAGCGCCAGTCAAAAATCAATCAAATAAGGTTGGACCTTCAACAAGCGTAGAGAGCCTATGAATCATATACCTACTACTTGAATTGTGGTAAAATTTGTATTCAATGTGAAACAATATCTTATTCCAAAATGTTGTAAACATGACCAAGTCGTGAAATATGGCGGTTTACCGTGTTTTGATTTAATTTATGGTTACTCACATCAAGCTGGTGAATATCTTCAACTCAAGATGTATGTCATTTGAAAGGAAAATACTTTTTTCCAACAATGTAGGTATATTATATTTCCCAAGCATGCTTAGTGTTCATATAAAGCGCATCATAGTCCAGGAATATACAATTTTCACGGCGACATTTACGCAAATAACTCCTCACTCGGCTCCCAAGATGGGATTAAAATGTAATTGACTCACGTCCTGTAAGCCCAGGGTTCGAACCTGGATAAAGGAATACACTCACTTTAATGCGAATCCTGGACGACAATTTCTTTGTTTATTTTTCATTTTTTAAATCACATTGCGATAAAAAAGGAAGACGAAATTTAAATTATTCAAACTATATTTTTGGGCCTCTGCCAATCCAATGCTTCATTTGGAGATGGAAAAATGAAGCGTCAGCTCTGCATTTAAATTGAAGTCGGTATTGATTCAATCGAGTTGAGCTGTAGATAAGTCAAATTGAATTATTTAATCCCAATGAAAAATCGATTTTGTTGACTCTTGTATGAGCAATTAAATCAATGTTTGAAGATAGACGCATTCGTATTCCCACTCTGCTTCAAATTTCATGGATTTTAATTTATTCCTATTATTATTATTAGAGGTTATTATAACGGTTAAGATTGGTTAAATGGAAGAAGCTTGGCTATCTTTTACAACCGGAGGTTCTAATATCCTGGCATAATATCATTCTTCCGCTCGGCATATGTCCTACTCCTCTTTACCCCATCCATAAAGCCTATTCCCTTTCTTCCCTCTAACCAACAGTCTCCCCTCTATCACGGCCTTCAGCTTTCCCTCGCCTCTCATCAACTGTTCCAACCACCTGCTCTGCCTCCCACTAATCTTCTCCCGGAGTTTCTCCTCCTCACCAATTATACCAAGCCCTTCATCATCCGTCTTCGTTTCTATCCACTGTACTTTCTCCATTCTCCTCCACACCCACATCCCAAAAGCTTGTAGCCTATTCAGCCTTTGCTCATTCTCTTTCCTCTGAGTTCACTATACTCCACCACTCAATGCTACATTTCATATTAGACTCTTCGTGAGTCCTTAATTTACATTCTTACACTAAGTTCCCGTCGTCAATTTTCTCCTCTCTGAGAACGCCTCCTTTGACAACTCAATAAAAAAGTGGTGCGACGCGTGGCCGCTAGAATTTAATTTGAGAAAAAAGTGTTATGGTGAATATCTGGAAAAGGAAAAACTTTTATTGAAGCTATTGCACTCAGCAGAGCCAATTACATATATTATTACATACATATTCAGGAAATAACGGTCTATCTAATCGTAAATTGGGAGTTGTTATAAGAGTACTTGGGAGGTGCGATGATATAGTTTGGGAAATCAACTAGTTCAACCTTGTTAGACCCCACTTGGAATATACTGCCAGTATTTGGGATCCTTTTGAGGTAGGCTTAAAAACCGAGTTAGAACGAGTGCAACGAAGATCGGCAAGATACTACGTAAAAAGGCCGTAATGATAACCTCGTTAGTGTTACGAGCTTTCTGCAATAACTGGGATGGGACTCGCTTTCAGAAAGTCGATTAAAATGTCGACTAAATCTGTATGCAAGTTCCAAACCAATTTATTTTCTGATGACGTCAATAAAATTTTACGAAATCCGACATACTACGGTAGATTCGATCATAAGAATGAAATTAGGGAAATAGACTGCAGAACGGGCAGGTTTAAAATGTCATTTTTCCCGCGAACGATGAGAGACCATAACAGCTGCCAATTAGACTTTTAAGTAGGTAGTTGCCTATAGGTAGTGTAGCTAGTTAGTTGATTTACTCCTAGATGTCTGTATCCTTATCTGCTAACTAGCACTAACAGAACTTCGTGCATTTTTCCGGTTTAACTCATGTATCTCTGCCCATTATTGTAGTTGCAAAATACATAAATACAAATAGTTTCTCTAGCATTGTTGGCATGTCTATGTTTGTGAAATTTTGCCTCCCAACAAGTATTAGCAGGTTTTTGCTGATGCATCAACAGTCGTAATTAAATTAACTTTTATAGAGCAATGTGTGATGAAAGCTGGTGACAACTCTCCCCCAGCCCCTTGGGGTGGCTTGCAGGTTATTAAGTAGATGTAGGTATTCTCTTTCTCCCATATTTACGGTTGAGCCCATGTTCTTCCAACGTACTACTACATACAAACCAAGTAATTGGTTTGATCCTTCTGCTCCCGTTTTTTCTCGCCTAATTGAATGGTCAGCCCCAGTCAGCCCCCCTTATCTTTTGTATAGAAAGCCTCATTATTTGTGTTTTTCTATGATTGGTCTTCACTACCTACGTGATTCGCGCACTGATTTTCTAATGCATCCATCAGTCTGCGATCCTCTCAATGAATGATCAGCGGTCCTACTGTTTTTGTTATTTATCTTCTCTCTCTCTTACCAGGTCCTCGGCATGAACGTCAAAAATCAATGTTGAAAACAGGGCTTGTCTTGCCCCTCCACTTGTGACTGTCCATATTGGTTCTCTGACAGCCACTCTCTCCTGTGCAGTCTTGGCCTTAAGCAGTTTTCAAATCGGTCATATATCACTTCTATCTTCTCGTATTTTCATGGGTATATTATTTTTTTAACAGGCTATACTGATATATACATGGTAAATTTAATTTATTGATCTGTAAGCTCACCATATTGTACGATTTAATTAGTACATATTCTGCTGCATGTAACCTGTGAAGCTATCAGCAGACGATTTTAATTTTTTTTGGGAATTCCTCCGGGTTAAATTGGTTAACAGCACCGTCGTTTTAACGGACGACTCGTCCATCGTCATCAGGGTGAGTATTTAACCCGGCGGAATTCCCGAGAAAATTTTACAAGCATTATTCACCGGGAAATAATAAAATCCTATTTTATCTGTAGACGCTTTAACACTTAAGAGCTGCGGGAAATGTACTTCGACATATTCACGGGTAACGGGACGGGAAAAACATATGCACGCTTGACTGTCATCTTAGTGCCCCTTCTAGCCCCTTCATTGAGGTTGATGGCCCGCCCTTCCCAAGATGGGTTTGAATGATCACTCATTCTCATAATTCCGGAGTAAGGCCCTCTATGTCAGGGTAACTAGGGATGGGCGCGTGTTCTCCGGACTATATTTACGACCGTGTTACCTTCCAACTTCAGTATTCGATACTTTGGCTAAAATTATGGGATATGTACTGTTGGATGTCAAATTTATCGTAAAATAGCTACGAAAGTAAATTTTGTGTGCGCATTCCATAACTGTTCAGCATAAAATAAATTAATTTATATAGCTATTGGGTTTCCAATAGTGCTCGGCAATGAATGCATTCCTAATCCCGCGGATAACTAGGGCCAACTACCTACGCTATAAGGGGGGAATATTCTTTTACGGCACATAGTGATAGCGAAGACACCAGACAGCCACAGCTGAAGGGTTAAATATTGATATTGTTTCTTTTTTTATATTTACTTGGACAAAGGTGAAAGTAAGCCAATCCTAAGTTTGTGCACCAGATACCTCTCCCACTCTTATTATTGCCTTGCCTTGGGTCTGGACTCTGGAGTTACGGCATTGCTCTCTTTCGTGTGTGTTGTTTTCTTATTCACGGAAAGTTTTGGTACCATTGAATTTTCCCCAAATGATCCCTCAAGTTAGCATTAGCTTGTTGGTAATAGCGTCCCGAGTTGAAATATGAGGGAATCTGCTAGATTTCATAACACTCAATCTTAGAGTGTGGAGCCATTGACACACCGGTTCTCGTAAGATCACCGAAGTTCAGCAATGTCGGGCTCGGACGGTGGTTAGATGGGTGACCATACATACCATCACCGTGGCGCTCTTGTACCCTGTCTGCATGTGGCAGACAGACATGGGCTTGACACAATGGCATCTTTCGAAGCCCCCCCTACAAACAATCTATCTATCTAGAGTGTCGCGTGGGAATTATGTTACTCTCGACTTTTAAATAAACCTTCCAAGTGATGATTACTGTTTAATCACTGGATGAAGGGACTTTGTGTGAAGGAAAATACTGTAATAAAAGACTGGGCGGAAATCGGCCTATGAACAACCAATATCAATTGCTTGCACATTAACGCTTGCGTTTGTGACATACTTAAGTCATGTTTGGTAATTGAGCCATTGGAATTTGTCAACATTTCTAACGCTACCACAATTTTTTCGTGCGTATCTACTTTCAAATTTTTTTAAATTTTTATTTCTGTAGGGTTTTAATGATCTTTTCTGGCGAAAATTAAGGTATTGAATTATTAAAATAGAGTAAATGATTTCATCTTCCTCATGCTACCCATGCTGCGTTTTCCTGAGTAATAAAAAGATTATGCAACACTCTCCGTTTTATATTCATTTGGTGGAAACGTATCAGAACCAATCAAACTCCACCTAGCCACCCACGTCTACTTGATATCCTTCAAGCCGGGCGAGCTGGGAACACGGGGTTGGACGCTTTCCATGCGCCACAAGGTCATAAGGCTAGCAGCGAACACCATGCCTTCTGGAACGAAAAGCTTTGTGATGGAGAGATGGAAGCAGATGATCTCGTTGAGATTCGAGACACGTCCTGCGACTCGAGATAAAGCGGGATAGACGAGAGGAGCACGCACGCATACCTTTGCCTCGCTTTCAAGCGAGAGATCTAATGGCAGGATACGCCTTTATTTCTAAAAAAAAACAAAATACTGTTCCAGGGCGCACCCTGTGTGGTTCGCATCAAACTATCATTTCTGGGGGAGAAAATCGGGCCACGGAATACTAAGACATGAGGGGTAGAAGAGCTGGCGTCATTTGCCGGCTATGAGGAGGAAAAAATAATGAGAAAGGGAAAGGCTTGCCGGCTGAATGTAATTTTCGTAGCGGGGAGGGACCTGTTTCGGGTCCATGACTTATAAGGGGACGTTCTGCCGCGGTGACGGCTTGCATCGCGTCGACGCCGGAAAGAATACTCCACTTTTCGCGGAAACAAAGAGGAAGGCATCGATCTGCTCCCTGAGACCACGCGGTCGGGATAAAGACGTTGCGGGATATTAAAATCGGGCTCATGGATCATGGATCCATCTACCGCTGATGTTTTTTTAATCTAAAATTAGACTCTCTCTCTGATAGAATAGTAAAAGCAACTTTTTTAACCTTTGATAATAACGCATGGTTGAACCCATGGTTGGATTTCATTAAACAATTTGCGTGGAAACTTTTCTTTTTACACAATGAAAGAAATGATTCGCTCTGTCCCTAAGCATTTTATTTCATCCTTTAAGAGATTTTTATGCTCATTATAATTTGGCAGGTCTTCTACCTATTGTAGATTGATGTTTTGTTAGCCCCCCTTATATTTCCATTTTGGAATTGTCTTTAACCTTTCCTGTACACAACTCTCTATTTTCTCGCTATTGAGTCTCTTTTAAGGTCTTCATACTTTCTGCCTTCCCTTTGCGTCGACCAAAATTCCAATTCCTTCCCTTCTACTTCCGAACCCACCCAACGTCCATCCCTATCCCACCCAAATTCTACGCTCTCTCCTCTCTCAATTCGTCCCCCATTCATTTTTGCTGGCTTCTCCGAATCTCCACCACATATTTTCCTTCCTTCCCTACCATCTATAACACTTTCTCTTTTGCCTTTCTCGCTGTATAGCTTGCATACCCTAAATAAAAGCAAAGGCCTCCGGTTTAACTTAGTGGAAATCGTGTACGCCACTCAGTAAATTCGTACATAGTACCTATATTCCACACTTTTTTCGTCATTACCAACATTGGTTACGAAATTAAATGTAATTTTTAATATAATTTAATACCTTGGTAATGCCATTTCATGTTAAAACCACGGTTGGTAGTGATACAATAGTGTGGAAATCAGAAAATACGAATCTATAAAGTGTTGCTTCCTCCACACCCACCCACAATTCAAAAGCCTTCTCAGCTATATGCCTACGTAAATCTTTCCGAAAGGACTGTGTCTTGATCCAATGTAACACTATGCACCATAATTAAAGTTTTAACTTTTCTTCTTGCATTTCCTCGGAGTCCTTCTCATCAATTCCCTTCTCTTCGTCAATGCGTCCTTCGCCAGTGCATTTCTACATCATGTTTGACTGACTGAATGTTGTGACAATTAGAAGAGCTGCGCATAAAAGTTAGCAATGACGTCCTTCCGTTACTAATCCTGAGTTTCATCTCTCAACTCCTGCTGAGTATCCGGCTAGTACATTTTTGCGCGGAAAAGGTTGGTAACGCGACACGAAATATCTTTCTATGTTTCTTCCATTTACATTTTTCATGAAAAAGGCTGGGATTCTAGCGCCAAGTGCCTTAAACAATTGAGCTACTTACGACTCCTCTTCCATTGTGAATTCTGCGGAATACGTAGAGGTGCTAAATGAGAGCAGCTAGTTGCTAAATGTTCCCACGAGTGCAATGGGCTCCCACAGCTTACAATGCCTCGAAGTACTCGCATTCGTGCGCATGTCGCCATATTCCAAGAGTTAAAGACACTTTTTACCACATGGGTGCTTACCTTTGGCGGACTAAATGCATTATACTTTCAACGGAAGTCACCCGCTCCGGCTATAAATGAGTGAGCGAAATTCACTGTGAATTCAGAATGATTTTTTCAAAATGTTTGAAATTCGCAAAGTTGTGTATCAGGAGAAAGTGACTTTCGTTCAAGTTCCACCATCGTCTCCAGCAGTCGTCAACCCAATGATTTGTTTGTTGCAGCTTTTCATCCATTGTTTTTTCAGCTAAACGTTTTATTTCTTCACATCGGTCTTAATTTTAACATTTTGATAAATTGATTAGAACATTCCATACTTGGCCTTCTTCAATAATTCTTCTCATTTATTTTTACCAACATTACTGTTTTAAAATGACTTCTGTGTCACAGATTGTGTAAAATATGCTTGTATCTCCTCCTTCAGCGAGTTTTCATCTAGCATCTTTTCTCGCCAGCTCTTCGTTGGTCTTCTTCACTGGTGATCCTCTCCGTCCATTTGACCGTTGTCATTCTTCTCTAGCACCCAAATGCATACCATTGCTTCCAACCTCCTTTTTTGCAGCTGCTACCCTCTAAGGTTCACGTTAAGCTGTGCACTATGCAGGCCACTTAAGAACAGATCGGGAGCAGAGTTTATGTGCACCTGACTATAAAATAATTTCGATATTTGCATCCGCGATTATTGTTGATTTATTGATTTTCATGAAATGCGTGGAACATAGATGATGAAAAGTTTGTAAGTACTCTGGGGTACAATATTTCTTTTAAACATATATATTGAACGAATTCGTGAAATATTTACAAATTATTCGGTTGTGACTGTTGGGTACATAAATAATGCTAGTCACCTATTGGAAAGCTAGCGAACGTTTTGCCTGCGAGCACTGTTCTATTCATCGTCGTTTGTGCGTACTTAAGGTAGTTTGAGCGAGATATTTCCCAATTCATAATGGAGACCATATTCGAATTTTATTTTTTAATTTCAGCGTCTGTAAGAAGTTTGAAGTAAATATTGTAACATTAATGGCGCAAAAATATAGTTATATATGACAAAAATTCTCGGTAATGAAATAAATATATCGACTTAAGTCTCTGACTTGACTCATTTTTTCTCGCCGTACGACTAAAAAGCCTTCAAAACAGCAGGTTTTTTTTTCGATTCGATTTCGATTACTGCGGTGAGTAATAGATTAATTTTTATAAATAGCTGAAAAACGTATAAACTATGCACCGTTAGTTTTTGTCGAGATGGTGTTGTAAATTCCTATTTTTTCCATATTCTCCCTCTGGGGCTCACAGCCGTAATCTATCCCATGTAAAACAGCTTGTATTTCAGGCAAATTACTCGAAAAGTAGTTCGAAAAGGGGTTTATATTTTGATATAATTGAAAACATGGGAGTTTCTTCTTTAAAATGAGGTCAAATTCATCAAATTCTAGGTGAAGTGATTTTTCGCTCAAACTACCTTAAACGCACTTATGTATTCCGAACTACGCAAACTTCAACACCTACAAGTTTGTAATTATATAAATTAAATGGAAAGCTTACAATATCTTTTTCTAGCAACGTTCATCACCGGTTATCTCACTTCACAGGCAGCAATATTTTTCCACATGCGGCAGAATACTTACACTTGAAGTTGCAATGTTTCGAATTTGCGGTTACCGCAAAAATCGTCCATGGGAACATATTTATTAGGTCCGGCACGCCCTGATAGAGAGAATTTCTCTCTCCGCCAGCTCCGTTTCGTTTTTCTTGCTTCCGCAATTTCCACTCCCATTGTAGCCACACCTGGATTTCACTCGAAAGTTAATCCACTTGAAGGAAGGAACCGTTGATTTCAATTTCCAATGGTTTGTTTCGGTGTATTCTTTTTATCTCGAACAATACTTTTCAATTTGGAATTTACTTTACCTCGCGTTCATTCACTCTCTTGTATATTCTCTCCGGGCTTGTGAAAAAGGTTCTAACTTAATGAAGAGCTGGGGTGCACAAAGGAATACTGGTATTAATCTTGATTAACAGCCTCGTCAACGGCGGATTTACATGGATTATTTTATCACAACGGATTGACTTTGGAGAGACTGCTCGATCTGGAAGATGGGAAAACGCTGTAATAACTTCGTGTTTGCGAGATTGTTTTTATTCCTCCTCTTTTGAACAAAGGCATGTAATTATTAACGATTTTTACTTGAAATAGCATTTTAAGGAGAAAAATCTGTGTATAGCATCATGAGTACCAGTAATAAGCTGGAAGAAAATCCGAGGAAAATGGGCACTGTGAAGAAAATGCTTGGAATTTCATGTGTTTGAGCTAGCACCCAATGGTAAAATTTTTCCTTCAAACGTTTTCAATAAATCGTCAACTTTTATTAAAAATTTATGTATGTCACAATGAACAGTACGTGAGCAACATACATGCGATAAATTCGCAGTTCATTGTCCCATATCTTGGGCTTAGGGATCATACACATTTTGCTATAGGATCCCAAACCGCCCTTAAAGGACCTTATGGAATGAAAATATTCCCTGTAAATGTGAAATTATATACAAATGCTTTTCCACGGTTAATGATCGGATGTGACCATAGTTTTAAATAGCAACGGTAAATAAGTATTCTTCGTTTCTGTCCATCTACCGAGAGAGTATGTGATTGCTTTTGGGATAAAAATAGACGCGCCTCTATTCCTCTTTATTTAATTAGAATATGTATTAAAAACTATGATCAAATTCCATTTAGTTTACACTCGGCATGTCAAAACTCGTGGGATTACTCTTACGATAAAAAACATTAACAGTGGCACACCGACTTTTCATTGGCAATAACATAGCCGTAGCCATATTTTCTCAGTTGGTGGGCGTAGTTAGCAGGGGAAGCGATCGACAATTGAGGTCATTTGAACCATGAAGGATAGGTGGGCTGGTTGCAGAGTGATTAAATGTTTTGAGAATGGTGAAATGGTGGAGAGAAACCCGATGTTGGCATTAGTGAAAGGCACCAAGGAGACCACCGTTTTACGTCCCACCCGGCGGATTGAATATTGTCCTTGTAATGCTCTCCACATTGTAAGTAGTTATCGGGATACAGAATTGAATTAAACCATAGAGTATATTTACTCTATAATTACACTCATTACTAGGCTATTATTGGGATTCCACGAAAAAAATTTCTACCGCTGCCAGTACTCTGACGTTCATTTCATTAACATCGATTATAGGCAAGATACTCGAACATATCGTCGTTAGCAATATCATGACGTTCCTGGACAGTCGTAATGTCCTCCATGGCTCTCAGCACGGCTTCCGGAAAGGTAGATCATGTGAAACACAACTCGCGCTCTTTCTTCATGACGTTCTCAAATCTGGTGAATCGAAAAGACAAGTTGACGCATTATTTCTAGATTTTAAGAAAGCTTTCGACACGGTACCTCATAACAAACTTTTATACAAATTACAGTCATGCGGCCTAAACGAAACAGTAGTAAACTGGATACGCGACTTTTTGAGTGATCGTAAGCAAAAAGTAGTTCTTGACGGAATTAGCTCTGATGTAGTTAAAGTGACATCAGGTGTCCCGCAAGGAAGCGTGATCGGCCCCCTTTTGTTCATTATATAATAAATGACCTATGCTCTCGAATTAGCAGTAAAATACGTTTATTTGCCGACGACGCCGTCATCTATCGTGAAATTAGTGATCACTCTGACTTTAAAACTCTATCATCGGATTTAAACAACGTTCATGTGTGGAGCCAAGAGTGGGGACTCTAACTTAATCTGAGCAAATGCACGGCAGTACATTTCTTGCAGAGGTCGTCCAACTATTCCCATGTATATGCTGTGGATGGTGTTAACATAAAGGCGACAGATGAAGTGAAGTATCTAGGACTTATGATAACTTCGGACCTATCGCGGGGAACACATATAAGAAATATTTGTGGCAGAGCTCTGAAGAAGCTAGGAATCGTCAAGCGTATTGTGGGAAGATTTTCAGATGAAAAAGTAAAAGAGAGGTGCTATTTCGCACTCGTCCGGTCACACCTTGAATATGCAGCGAGCATATGGGATCCGGTGCAGAAAGACTTAGTCCGGGAACTTAATAAAATACAAAGGAAAGCTGCGTGATTCGTCAAAAACTGCTACGAGAGTACAGACAGCGTTACACAGATGTTAAACGAATTAGGCTGGGAGCCGCTAGAGACTCGGAGGCTGCGCGCTAGGCTTAGATTGCTCGAACAATTGAGAATAGATATCTTTCAGAGCGACACGGAGAACATCATATTAGAACCCCACTATATTTCCAGGTCCGACAGAAACGATAAATTAAGAGAGATATTTTGCCGAACGGATAGGTATGGAAATTTGTTTTCCCCCCGAACAATAAGGGACTATAATAAATGCTAGGCGTAATTTCATTAGAGCGTTTCCTTTTTATATGTAAACGGCTGGTGTCCTAACACTCCCCGCCACACGCCTATTGAGGCGGCTTGCGGGGTAGTATGTAGATGTAGATGTACTCGAAGCTCAGTCTTTGGGAAGGTAGGCCAGTCCTCTAGCCACCACACCAAGCCAGTTCTCTTTATATCTTTAAGCAAGGGATAAGCATAGTGAGAAGAACAGATGGAATAAGAGCAAAAGTTAATAACAAATCCTGGAGAATATAATGGAATCTTTCCACTAATTATAGATAGAGAAAAAATAACTCTCCCATTCCCTATTTAAAGAATCTGCTTTTAATGTGGAATTGCAGTGTTATTTCTCATTTTTTCCGAGAGGATATGCTTAGATGATTTCAGGGAAATGATTTATTTTTAGCTGAAACTTTGCTACGAGAACAACCTTCCTGAAAAAAGGCTGAAGCTCGAGGCATCTCGATCTTCTTTGAGGAATAAGCATCGCGGATTACCGTCGACGGGATTGGAACACGGACCCTCTGAATGGAATGCCAATATTTTAGACACCAAACCCTGTTTGGTTGCGGAAAAATACGAGATTTGGAAGAGATGCAAAGGTCCATGGATGCTCACCTGTACGCCGAGGTAGTGCGCTAACATTTCGCAGGCTCTGAGCGGAATTTGCTTTTTGCCTTAAGGGGGCAGTCGGGACAAGGGGGCTATTTGCTCCGGTTTCGGATTAGGGTCATAAATTCGGGATCGGGAATGGAGCTCTGAACCCCGACCACGGGGTCCTCATGGGTCCCCCGTGAGCCTTGGCCGAAGCGGTCAACGGGAGGTGAACGGTGAGAAGTTAGGGCTTTCCGTAAGGTGTTTTGTCCCATCTGCGAAAATCTCACGTTACTGTTATAGGGCCGAGATTCCCTATATTCACTGGTTTTATTCCCTTCGGATAATTTACGCCTTGCTGAATGATTTATTTTATTTAGGTCTCAGTACTGGCCTGTAAAAAGCTCGTAAAAGATGCGCAGTGGACGGTTTCGGTATTGGAAGGGTCTATTTTTTTAAATCCAGTCATAGCGGGTGGATGAATAGTAGCTGTGTGCCCTTGTTTACTTTTATCTAACCTGCATCTAATGCGCCGAATATCCTATCTACATTCAAAATTGAGTTTTAGAGGTGATTGCATTTTTCGCTTCCACTCCTCACACCTTAGATACGAGAGGATCGATGCAGTAAATCTACCAAATCACACCTCATCAATCATCCCTTCCCTATCCTTATTATTTTTTCTTATTCCTTCTTTTTCATGGCTGGTGTCCTAATACCCCCTGCTTCACGCTCGTACGGTGGCTCGCGGGGGTAGTACGTAGATGAACCTTCTCACCATCCACCTATGCTTCCTTATTCGAGTATCCTGCAGAACTTCTCTATAGTATCTCCAAAACACGTGCTATACATTCAAGATTTTGTAATACCCGAGTTTATAACGAAAGTAAAGCTTTTACAATCCACAATTTGTAGTCAAAACATGTATGCATAATCCGGATTTCAATGCAATTGCACCATCATCAGGTGCTTAATTGACCAATCAAGCACCTGATGATGATGCAAAAGCATTGATTCCGGATTGTGCATGCATTGTTTGACCAATAATTGTGGATTGTAAAAGTTTTATTTTTTATATAAAATGGAAATCACCAAGTCAAACTGGATCTTATTTCTTTTGTAATAACCGAGCAATATCTCTATAAACAATGAAACATTTACAGTGAAATAAACAGCAAATTAAAGGTAATATATAGTTACATAACGTCGTTAGTATGGAAAGTGTTTCATCTTAGTTTAATATTTTGATCAGCCATTCATGAAAAAAGGTGCTCTTTTTGACACCAAAAAACGGTGACACCTTTTGTAACGCCAATAACGTTAAAATTACGCATTTGTCTTGTATGAACTTTTAATCAGTAAAAAATTATGTATTTAAAACGTATTGACGGAAGCACAACAGCCTCGATAGAAATATTAATGCCTTGTATTGCTAAGTTTTTAGAACCTTTGTTATTTTCGTTATGTAATGGTTGATGAGAAATTTTAAAATCACATTGACACCGTATGGTAACCTGAATATCGAATGTATGAACGAAAAAATTGCTCAATTATTCATGCGTTCAATAGCAATTTTACTTTTATCTTCGTTTTAGCAGTAGGTATTTATTCTCATTTCCTACAACCTTCACAGAACCCACTTCCCACCTAGGCCTCCAATCTCATACTCTCGCCCCTAGAAGTCCAAGTTTCGGAAACTTGCAACGCCACGCCCCCAAGTCAAGCTCCTAACTCTGCGGTCATTTAATAATCGTGTAAAAAAAATTGGTCTCTCATCTCGTGAAACATTCCAGCAGGACGGAGGAAAATGGAAATCGTTAACGGAATCGCACGTGCTCGTGTTAGCCCGACGTCTCCGCGCGCGCTACTTAACGAAATTAATGCGCCAAATTGATCGGGATCCTCGACCACGAGGATATCTTGCGGCGAGATGGAAAGTGGCCGCAAGAAGGGAGAGCTATCAACCCAAATAAACTGCAACGCGTGCACGCCCCGTGGCAGCAGAATTTTATGGACGCTGCTGCCGAACGGAAATGCGGATGAGCTCGGCTTCCATCCAGATAGCTCAAGGTTTTGCTTCAATTTCCGGTTTTTAATTTGAATTTTCAAATGGTTTCCACCATACATTTTCGAACTTTAGCGTGTGGTTGGTTTTTGTTAGGATGCTGACGGCAACGGAGGTCATTTGCGTAATTTAGGGCAAGTGGGGAGGTTAGAAAGGAAAATATATTTAGGGAATACAGGAGGTGAGATGGGAAATTGGAGGTACAGACGGTTTAAAAAGTTCTCTTCAGATAATCCTTTAAAATTCATCAAGCAACAATCTTAATTAAGGCACTTCACGGATTTATGCCTAAAATCAATGAATATTTACCACTTACATACATACATACCCACGCCGACCAATTTCGGGGTAGGCATAGTCAAAAAAACTTATTCATTGCTGTTAGACGTAAAAAACTGGCTCTCTTTTAATATTTTCCTCCGTAATCCTTGCATGCCTCTCTTGCTTCTCTCTCACTCATGCATTGCTTCATACACGCTCCTACTGCTCCTAATATTTCTGCTCTCTGGATTCTCTTCCACCACATTCACCCATGGCTTTCACGGACTACCTCTTCCGCTCACACTATTCACTCTACTATCATATAACTGTCTTCTTATTCAACTCTTATACATTCTCTCAACATGGCCAAACCAATGAAGCACATTTCTATCATATATTTCTATTACTGGAGAATAAAACCCACATTCTTTCATGAGCCACTCATTATTTACCCTATCCATCCTACTTCTGCCGCAAACACTTCTCATGTACCCTATTCCCACTACATTTATCCTACCCTTATGCTTATCGTGACATACCCAGGTTTCGCTGCCATATAATGAAGTCCGGAGGAGAACACTTTTGTTCACTGCGATTTTCGCTTACAATTAGACAAACGCTCTAGACAAACAATCATTCCTTGCTGTATGCTCCACATTCTCTCCAAGACTTTCCTTCCGGATTTCGCACACCTTCTAATCACTTCATCTATCTTACCTAAGGTAAACCTACCAAAGTTATCTATCTACAATAGTTGTTTTCTGCCATCCGAATGCATGCTAGTTATAATGGTCAAGTGATCAATCATCGTCATCAAGTGATCGGTTGGTAACGAGACACGAATATGGTGTACGTTAAAGTCAATAAATACCCTGGTGATTAAAGACTAGTACGAATATGGTTAGATGTCACCGTTTTCTAAAATAGTAAGACACTAGTAATTCGTACGGGGTTAAGAGTATGAGATAAGAAATCCTACCTTTTTGTAGGTTTGTGTCGTTAAAAAAATTACAGAATGTGTCCGTCAACCGTCACCAAGGTAGTTGAAATGCACGTGCTGCTAGTCTAAATAAAAATTTACACTATATTTCCACTGTGTTGATAAGCAGCGACGAAAAAAAACTTTCATATTCATGAGATACTTTATGAAAATCATGTTACTCAAGCATTTACGAAACTAAGTAACCCCCCTACCGCTAGCAAACTGTTGACTGGATGGGAGCTGGGGCATAACGTCACGATACGAAGAATCACCGTATTTCCGGTTCGATTTGTATAATTTTATCACTCATCCGCTTCGAATTTAACGACGAAGAATTTCACAGTTGGGCGAGCAAAAAGTGATTAAACACTTCGCACTTTCGGAGGTCCCACCGTGATACTCTGTAAGTCCAAACATTTACTGTATTCCTTATTTTTGTTTTATATTGTTTAAAACATACTAATATGCCACTAACGACGTGCCTTAACCACTAGATAACAACCTTTAGGCACAAAATATGCAGAATGATCGACAGATACATTTATACCGAGCACTTCTTCCAGCCGTAGGAGGTGCCTACAGCGCGATTTCTATTGAGTAATGTATTTTGACTTACATTATTGCAACACTTCACCCGTAACTCAAAACATAATATGGATAGGTGCATACGTTTTATCACCACTTTATTTCCTAGGATAATTCGTTTATTTTGAAGTTTTTCGCGAAAATGGCAATCATATTACATAGGTAGAAAAATACAGTTTTTCCCATGTTTATCCTATTCTCGCTTTTAACTCCATGTAATTCCAAGTTAAATTTGTCAAAATAAATAGAGTGGAAAGGTATAATTGTTGCACATGTCATCAGTAATAGAAGGGGTAGTCATGTAAAGAAGAGGTTGGTGAAGAGCTTGATATGAAGTGTAGCATTGTACATATGGGCAGAAACAAGGACTCAGAGAAAAGAGGACGAGAATAGGCTGCAGACGTTCAAGATATGGATGTGGAGGATAATGGAGAATGTGCGGTGGACGGTAAGGAAGACAAACGAGAAAGTGCTTGACATGGTTGGTGAGGAGAGGAAACTTCTGGATGAGATAAGCGGGAGGCAGGGTAGGTGGCTAGTAGTGTTAATAAGAGGAGATCGGTTGCTCAAGGCCGTGATAGAGGGAGGGACGCTGGGTAGGCGGGGAAGGGAGAGAAAGAGAATTGGTTTTATGAAAGGGATGAAGAATGGTAGGACGTACGCTGAGATGAAGAAAGAAATACTCGAGGTAAATAGAGCCCTGCACGTGTTAAAATCTAAAGGATTTTTTTTCCAGACTTTCATGAAAACCTAAATTTAACCGGTAGATTACTAGCGAATGAATCAAACATATTTTCCCGAAAAGTAACCGGAATATGAATAAAACGACGTTTAAGACATTTGACGGTGGAACCACCTTAACAATGATTGCGATTTCAATTGTTATTCAAATCGGAATCATTGTTATCGCTGACGATTTCTCAAACTCTCTGATTCTCTCTTGTGACATCATAAACAGTCTATAGAGGGAGGGAAAGATGTTGGCCAAACGCCGATCAAGAGGAAGGAAAGTTCTTGCTTTAAGAGGAAGAGACAAGACAGCGTCGTCTCACGTCCCTTTAACGCTCGAAGGCTGCTTGTCAAAACAAATGAACATCGTGCTGCTAAGTAGCGAAGGAACAGACTTTCAAAGCCATGACAGATCCAATTAAGAATACCCCAGAGGGTTATTCAGGGAGGACTCGAGATTTTGAGTCTCGAAAACGGTGAAAATTCGACAACACACGAATTATACCCACTACAGGATCCAAATGTTGAGATTGTTTTGAGGCTGTTGCGCCGCAGCAATGATATTGTCGAGGCTTGACGATTTCAAATAGAATCAAATTAGCTTCAAGATATAAAACAAGCAATGAAATGTGATTCTCGTGAGGAAGGATATAATGAGATGGGATGCTGAGGTGGCTAGAATACTGACTTCCCTACTCGAGGATCCGCGTTTGACTCCTGATAATCTTTCACCGGAATCCAGAATCCGAATCTACTCTTCTTTGGAGAACATTTCAAGAATGCTACACAGTTCACCGGATAGGACGTGTAGCTATGGACCCTCTGGTGTCTCTCACTAAGATCAGGCTAATACCGACGCACAGTGGTCGAAAATCGAAAAGAAGCAGGCCTAAAGTCCAAAATTGCTTTTTTGAGAGAGAAAATTTAAATTTCTCATAGATAATCCCCAATGATTGAAGACTGTGGAATGGTAGGTCATCTGTCGTGGTTACGAGCCGTAAGTTATATACGGAGGCTGACAAAAATATACCCGAATTTCCCAAAATAAATTGTCTTTAATTTTCTCCAAAATCTTTTAAGTCGTTACGTAGAAACGTAGATATGCGGCAGGCATGAATATATTCATTCTTCCAAGTTGTATTAATGGTGAGATTGTGGGAGTAATTTTATGAAATAAGATATATTGACTTGACGATCTCCCTTTACTATGCCTTAGTTTTAGGTATTGTTTTTTCCTTTGTGCTCTTAGGTCACAAAATGAAGGGCGCTCTTTTCAGAAAAAGTGACCAGGGTTGGTGCCAACCGGGTGTTCGCATTACTAATATTTACCCTTGTAAAGGATTACCATGATAAACAACTTATAATGCGAACGGGGCATTACTAGAGCCATCATATTATATACATGTAAAATTTATCATAACAACGGCTACAACGATTCTGATGAGACTCAATAGCCCTAAGGTCCTAAATAGAGGGCTTTAGGTACGAAAAACTATTTTTGGTCTGTTTTTAGGCCAAAGTCATTGATATTTCCGGCCCAAAGAAGATTTCCGGGCCAAAGATTGATAATAATAGTTATAGATGGCATAGCATTATCGTCTACCAAACTGAAGGAAGTAAATTCGAATCCCGCCCGGATGGTTTTTCACCACCTAGGACATGGTTGTGTATTTTGATTCGGTCGTAATTAAATTATATTCGTCGTAATTGGAGAAAAAAGTGAGTGATAAAAAAATAATTAATCAAGTATTTTACTGCACGACATTAAGATATGGTAAAATACACTTAACACAATGAGGCGTGGACTTAATATCACGAGGATATTTAAATTGTTTTTCTCTAGCGTCCGATTTTAGTTGCTGGTCAAGTATTAGCTTAAAAAACTACATCCCGATCGAAGATAGATAGTTAGTTGTTATTTTCACCCAGGGCGGGAGAACCCCCATTAGCACTCCAATGTTTGGAAAGTTTGCTCCGTTGCTGCTTAGCAACAAGTTATTCATATTGGAATGAAAAAAACTTTGTAAATTTCACATGAGTAAGTTTAATACGACCAGTTTCATCGCTTGAGCGACATCTTCAGGTACAAATACAAGGAAATCACATCTTTAAATACACTAGGAACAATTGGGGGCGGAAGGCTGGACAAGGGGGATGAGTGAGGTAGAGGGCTCATCCCCCTAGTCCAGCCTTCCGCCCCCAATTGTTCCTAGTGTATTTAAAGATGTGATTTCCTTGTATTTGTACCTGAAGATGTCGCTCAAGCGATGAAACTGGTCGTATTAAACTTACTCATGTGAAATTTACAAAGTTTTTTTCATTCCAATATGAAGCAATTTCACAAAGTTACGCCTCAAACCATTCAATTTAAGTTATTCATTATTATTTTAATTTGTAGGAAGTCCATTAAGACATCCCTCGTGAGAGCAGAAACAAAAAACATCTCTCGAGACAGTTTAAAATTTTAAGGGAGCTTCAAGTAATATTATTATGCGCCGTGGTTTTTATCGGTTGACTGCTCGTAAAATAAAAACGAAAGCAACTCGGTCTTCTCGACCTTTCTCCGCGGCGCTTGAAGGAGTGGCTCTCGCTGAATGCCAAAAGGACGTTCGTCTTTAGTTTGACTCTCCCCGTCTGAAGGGCTCACTCTTTCTCTCTCTCGCTTCAAGCGTTAATCCCGTGAGCCTTGGACCACGTGTTGACTGCTGCCGCAGCGACGCCATCCGCCGCCGGCTCATTCCCCGCCTCCCTCTGGCCGCGAATCAAGCACCGAATCCGCCCATGCACCAGCGTAGTAATCCCGAGAAACGAGGAGATGCTCCTTCGACCAGTGGCCGAGTTTGCTGCTCTATAAAGGACGACTGCGGCTTCCATTGCACCGCGTCCCACTCATCTGCATCGTCCACTTCCAGCCGCCTCAAGGTTTCGTGGGAGGGGTGAATGACCAACCAAAATGTACCACACTATATGCAACAAATATCTTATACTCATTAACGAGTAATAATTGTATGCAGAATATTGTATTGCATAAGAAAGATAAAATTTTTAAGTACAACTTAGACCAGTTTTTCTTTGTAAGTATTGCTGGATGCCACTGCTTTTGGAGGTTTCTATGGTTTCTGCAGAATGCTTGTGACAAAATGTTTACGTTGCAATAGCTCAACAAAGGAGTTGCGACCCCATGTTCAAAGGTCAAAAATGCTTAAAATAACTTCCACAACCTTCTTCAGAAGTTTTGCACTTTCCTCCTGAAACACCCTGTATATGTATGTAAAATTGATCTCGGAAACGGCTCCTAGCGGTTTTGATGAGACATCGCACATTGAGGGTTTTAGGAACGAGAAATTCATTAGGCTGGGTCGGGAATCGGGAAAATTCGTCAGGTGGCCGAGTTAAATCCCAGAAAAGATTTCCGGGCCTAATCATGAAAATCTTGGAAATAAATAGGGACTTCATGGTAGATTTGCTTTGTTTTACTACTTTAACATATAATAAAATACTCTTAAGACGTTGGGACTAGTACTGCATTATGCGAGAGATTTTTAAATACCGTCTGCATTTGACTTACTGGTCCGTTAATTAAGATAGCTATGACCAAACACACTATTGTCGTATTTTTATCGCCTTTTTCAAGATTATTACCATGGTTCCAGGTGTTGCTGTTTATTTATTTTTCGAAAAATTATTAAACATGCCGTGTCCGGAGAATTGAGCTATTGGTAAATTCCACAAACGCGAATTTCAACGACGTTCTAAAAATTAATTTTCTCTGCACAAGTGATTTCTTCGTGAATCCACCTAAAGAAAAATTACAATTCGATCAATTATCGGGCTCCAAATATTTCCAGAATCTATGAGGGTAAAGATGCTCTTCAGGTGCACTCGGACTTTTTGCTCTATCGGCGTTCATTTTTACTTTACAAAAATAATTTTATACTTTTGTATATTTTTTTAAACTTAGACCATTATTTACATGCCTAAATCTGTTGGACGTTTACTTCTGGAGATGTTGGTATTGAAATAGGGTCAATTTCGGTGAATGCATTATGAAAAATATATACATGATCAGAGATATAAGAATTGTGCAGGAAGCCTGCGAGACGTGTTGTTGGTACTAAATGTAAGAGAAACAATTGCACTTTTCCACAATATGGTTTATTGCGTACAACGCGTTTCGGCTCACAGAGCCATCATCAGGTACAAGACAAAGTTATAAGAGAGTACATCGCATATATATGTCTTTTCCGAGGAGGGGGGGGGGGTAGTGGGAGGAGACCAGAGGAGGAGGGGAGGGGACATCAGCACCAGACACCCCTCCTCCTCCTGGTCTCCTCCCACTACCCCCCCCCCTCCTCGGAAAAGACATATATATGCGATGTACTCTCTTATAACTTTGTCTTGTACCTGATGATGGCTCTGTGAGCCGAAACGCGTTGTACGCAATAAACCATTTTGTGGAAAAGTGCAATTGTTTCTCTTACATTATGAAGAACTTCCTCGATATCTCGCCTGAATCTGTTGAATTTGTTGTTGGTACTGTTTATTATGATAATATAGAAGCATTATATAGCAAATCAAAGAATTATCAGAGAGAAGATATGGAAAGAATGGATGATGGAAAAATGCAAAAAAATGGAATCATCGAGCGAGAGGCAGAAGATATTTGGGGCGTCTACACAAGGAGTGTAAAGACTGATACTGGAGAAAGTTATAACAAGCTTAATTTATAAAACTTACAGAAAGAAGAAGACGAACTAGTTACGACACCTGTCGAGCTACCTTGTTATGTTTTCTCCATCGCAGCTATCATATCCCCTTATCGTTTGAGGAATAAATTACATTTTATAATCCCTTGTCCCCTATTATCAGAACATGGATCTAGGGATGAGAAACCGCTACCTTAACTACCACACCTACCCGATCCCTCAGTCAGGGATCGCGTGGGTGTGGTAGGGAAGTTCGATTAGGATACTGTTTATTCTCTCCGTTTCCATCTTCAAAAATTCCTTCCTTTCCTATTTCTCCCGTCAGGTATCTCCGGTCTCTCTCCATTCCATTTAAAATGCCTATGCGTTCCAGCCTGTATTCGATATTTTCAAAACTATCCGGAATACCTTTAGGCTGGTTTGTGGAGGCCATCTCTAGTGCAGTGCTCCATCCGTCACCTGGGCCGTAATATTGTGAACCTCTTGGCTCTTTTCAATAGTTCATTCTTTTAAGCGCAGATTTTTTTCTCTCTACCTGTTTGCTTAACACTAAAAATCCTCCCTTGTCCGAATTTCGCTCCTATATTTACTGAAGCAAATAACCTCAGTTGTCGGTCTCCTCTCCTACAAAATGCTGTTACCTATATAGTGCAAGCACGGGGTCATTCGTTTCGGTTGGCTAGTAGCGCAGGCAGAGGGGACCCAAAGTAGTCACCTGCCTCTAAATTTGGCCCCTCCCGCTATGCGTAATGCTCCTATTATTTTGTGACTGTATCATATTAAAAAAAAACACCAATTGAATTTTTCGTTTCTCATTTTAAAAACTTGAAGAAAGGCTAATGGCTATTTGCTAATGATTGGTTACTATCAGCTGTCCATCCAGAGTAAATTATCGTTTCAAAATATACGTTTCATTTAGGAACATTTATCATCATATTGAGATGTGGCGGTCAAATTACAATATTCAGTTGTAACTAAACTCGACCATTCTTTATAAATTCACAGCAAGCACATTTTATCCTGTCCCCTGCTGCCTGCCATACACCCTTGAGGTGGATTTCAGGGTATTTTGTAGATGTAGATCAATAAAGAATGTTATTCTGCCAGTTACACCACTAAGTATTCCCACGATAAAGGCTAAGTTCCACATACGTTACTGCGAAATAATATACTCACCAACATTTTAAATTGTAGCACAAATCTGTTTTGTCTTTTTCTCCTGCTAAATGTGCTTGAAGGGAGCACTTTAGAGGAAAGCAGTAAAATTAGGTTTTATGTGCTTAATATGCTCAGGCTATATAGTGGCGAGTTACCGACCTGTGTTCCACGTCTTACGATTGGTAAGCGTGAAATTATAGTCAGAGCCATTTTTACGAGAAATTTATTACTTATTTAGTTTTACTTGAAAATTTATGAAATATGACCCAGTCGTGAAGCTGCGCTATTTTTCCGTGTTTTGATTTGCCTCATGATGACTCACATCGAGCAGATGAAGAAAATCGACCAATGATGCATTTAATTTTAAAGGCAAATGAATTCTGTTTCCAACGGTGCATGATGTGCATGCTCACTGTTAATGTGGAATGTGTCAAATTCCCGGTCCATACAATTTTGACGGGGACAGAAAGTAAGACAAAATGGGTGGTCGTTCATGGTGGAAATAAAGAGGCGACACATTCCATTTTGAGCTTGAGCTTGGACAGCAGCGGAACAGAGAAGGTTGGAAGTAATGCGAATTTGGAGCTACACGAGACTAATGAAGATCAATAGTCGGAATGAGTCCCCAACGTAATTGATGTGCTTTGAGTTCGGGAAATTAGATGTTTTAAGAGGAAAACTCTGCCAATTTGAAAGGAAAAACTTAATTCGGAACGATTCTATTTGAGATAAAAAATACAAAAGGATAAATTTATTGAAAGAATAACCAATGAAGCTAATCATGAGGGATGCTAAAATAAAGAATGATGATGCGTGAAATCCTCAGTGAAGTAATCGTTCACCTGAAATGGGAATCGAACCCACATCCCCCAAAGGCGCGCGGGGTGCTTCAAACAATTCAGCTACCCTCAGAACCCTCAAAGGAACATAATGTCCTCACGAGAAGACATATGGTGCATATAATTCCATAAAGTACCTGCTTGACTTTGTGGGTATGGTGTCACAGTGCACGAGGTGAAATCACTTCTAAACTCACAGATCATTCTTTCCATGGGCCATTCCTTCCATGAACTTTCCAAGCAGTGAAATTTCAGTGGGAATCATCCACTGGGAGACCACGAATGTGTGACATTCACAACGGAAAAAAAACAAGTCGTACACTTCCATTGGCGTTGATTGCGTGAAACGTCTTATTACGAATTGGGTGGATGAGTTGGAATGAAATGATTGTGAAAAAATACTAATAAATACGGCGCTTTTGAACACTTGAAGTATAGCTCTCGCAAAAGTTCCTGGCGCAGATCTGTTTCGGCAATAAGGGAAGGTAGCAGTGAAGGGGATGGAGGGAATGGACGGTGGGTAAGAGAGTGAAACAATGAGAGAGGGAGTGAGGCGGGGGAACCAAACTACTTCGCGAAAAAGGCACGAGGTTCACTCACGCAAGGCTAACAGGCAAGTGGTAAAATCACCCATCGCTATCACTTTACCAGGAGTAAGAACATGGGCTATTTTCTGGATTTCATTCACGCACGCTGTTGTTGTGTTTACACGGTGCATTTTCGTGCATTCATGCAAGAACGCGTGTTAATGCATTGTGTAAATTTTCTTTATATTAAGGAGGTTGCGCCGCGACTGTGTGAGTCAAAACAAGTACATACTAAATTCCACATTTTTTATATTTTTTCCAAAAAATCCTGCTTTCGCTGATGAAATGCGTTACCTACAGGAAACCAAAAGTTAAGTAGAAAAATGCAGATTATTCCACGGATGTATTTTAAATTAGCACTTTTTCCAGCCATTGGAGCCGACTGCAGCGCCATTTCCTACGAATTACCGCATTTTAACTTCAATTACGGCAGTAATTCCCTAATAACTAAAATAATGTGGTAAGATACTTATATTTTATTTTTATTCAATTTCTCTGGTTTATTTCCTTCGTATAAATAGTTTTCCGCGAAAATGACATTTATATTTTATGCGAAAATACTATTTTTCCTCGTGTTTCTCTCATTCCCCCATTGAACACAATGTAATTTCAAGTTCACTTATACATAGAATAAAATAGCGTGGAAAGGTATTATTTTGTTTGTAGCGTGGAAAGATATAGAGGACAGGTTTTTTACAAGTAGACAGAATATCAATAAAATTACATTTAAGTCATTTTACGGTGGAATAACCTTAAAAGGTGTACTTTCCGTGAAATAAGTAAATGTTTGTTACACAAATGTTTGTTGCATCGCCGTCAACCATTTATGTTCCTCGACCATACCGATGTAGAAGACGTTTCACATCAAACATTGAGGGAGATTCCTCCGCTACTGTGGGAGTCAAAGTAAATGCTGTATTCCACTTTGTCGTTTGCATAAAAAATACCGCTTTTACTGATGAAATGCCTTAGGTAATGGAAAAAAATAAAGAAAAAAAATTTTTGATTATTCGACGAATGTGTTATCTAATGAACATTTTTTCCACCAATTGGAGCCGACTGCGGTGTCATTTACATTGAGTTATCACATTTTGACTTTGATAATAGCAGTAATTTGTTGATTACACAAAAAAATAAGATGGTAATGCCCTGAAATTATGTTATTATTGGATTTCCTGGGAGTATTTCCTATCTTTCAACAGTTTTTCACGAAAATGGCATTTACAATAGATAGAAATTTACTATTTAACACCATGTTGAGAAAAACCAACTTTGTAATTTCCACAAACGTTATTCCGCTGGCACGACGCGTGTTTCATCACACTGCGGCATATTCATTTGCATTCAGCGGTAGGTTGGGTGAGAATGTACACAGACAGGGTTCTTGCCGAGGAAAGGAGTGGGGGCGAGTGGGGATGGGGGAGGGGAGAGGATTTCGGTTGAGTTTAAAACTGCATACCAGAGAGGGTGTGGATTTCTAGGAAGACTTCTAGGCGACTCCTATGCCTGGGGGGGAGGGTGTGTGTGTGTGAATAGGAGGTTTCCAGGGGGGGGGGGGGAGAGTTGCAAGGGCGGGCGGGTGTGGGGAGAGGTGCATGGTGTACGAGAATTTGGGGACCAAGCTCTTTAAAAACGCCTTGACCACCCTCTTGAAGAGATAAGGTCTAATCACCTCTAATAAATAAAATATTATACGCACATTTTTTAAATCACCATCATTACAGTATCCTACCTAATATTTACACAAACAAGTCAAAACTAATTCTTCTCCCTAACCAACAAAATTATCTCGATTTTATATATCATAATCGCAATATAAACTACTTTTAATTAAATAAACCACACTCGTCACTTGCACATAATATGTACCTCCTGTCAATCGCAAGAATGACGAAAAGATTGAAAAATTGAAAAACACACGTTAAATCACTGTCATTTTAGTTTCCTGCTAAATATTTACACATGTTTATTACATTTTATTTATTAGAGGCGATCAGACCTTTCCTCTTCAAGAGGGTGTTCAAGGCGTTTTTAAAGCGCTTGGTCCCCAAATCCTCCTACACCATGCACCTCTCCCCACACCCTCCCCCCTTGCGAATCCCCCCCACTGGAAACCCCCTATTCACACATCCTCCCCCCCCAGCCATCGGAGTCGCCTAGAAGTCTTCCTAGAAATCCACACTCTCTCTGGAATGCAGTTTTAAACTCAACCGAAATCCTCTCCCCTCAACTTACCCACTCGCCCCCACTCCTTTCCTCGGCAAGAATCCTGTCTATGTATTCTCACTCAACCTACCGCTGAATGCACATGAATATGCCGCAGTGTGGTGAAACGCGCGTCGTGCCAGCGGAATAACGTTTGTGGAAATTACAAAGTTGGTTTTTTTCAACATGGATATCCATCATTTCCACGATGTCAGGCCTTGTATAATCAGTTTTACTATTAAACACTATATACTTTGCCAAACAAAGACGACATTTTTGTCTTTTTCGGGGGATGCTAACGATTAATTCACCGTTAATCTCTCACATTTGTATCCCTTTCCAGTAGGTGACTCTCACTCAAGTTATACTGCTTGGAATTCTGAATTCCCTGTTAAAGAATTATCCGTACACTGCCCAGTAGAGCATGAAGAACGCCATGGAAATTGTCGTGCTTACCATAGGGTTAGTTCCTTGTCTAAGTATTTATACGACTATGGAGGTAGTTTTGGTAGAAAATAGAAAGACTTGACCAAGCCACGAAAACTTTCCAAGCTTTCCTTAGCAAGTAATTTTTCTTTCGGAGTAGTTTAAGAAAAGCAGTAAATAGGATCAGTTGCTAATGCCTAATAGAGAATTTTACAGTGATGGACTCAAAAATGATAGTTATGAATGATGTAACTGACGTTAGGAAAAAAATACGAAGTTAAGAAATTCATACAGAAATCATTTTGGAATTTCTAGAGGCCAACAAAAAATGTCTAAAGAATTTAATTAAGTATTTCTACAGAATGTTATAAAAAATATCTAAGTGCTGAGGTATTGCACTGAACTGCTTTTTCTGCATTCTACTACTAAGGCATTTCTACGGAAATTTCTACGGAAGAAATTTCTACAGAAATGCCTTAGCACGTGCAAGCTTTTTCCTACAAGCCAGCTCGTGAATTCTGTGGAAATTATTTTAAAGTATTTCAATATTTTGAGGAACACCACAGAAATACCTGAGGAATGCAGCAAAAATATTTTTAAAAGAAAGTGTGCAGAATTTCCTAGCAGAGAAGTAATCGAGCGCTGAAGCTGATAGGAGGATGGAGCGGAGAGGCGTTGCAAACCAATGATATTAATGACTGCTGAATATGGCATTCTACTCATTAATTTTCATATAGAAACGTCATAAAATTACGTCGCCTGGATCCTTGAGACAGGATGTGGCAGTTTTTCACCGCTGGCTCGCCCTCGAGCACACGAAAAGGCGCCACTTGAAAGGAATGTGTGCTCGCGATGAGCGACCGTTCCTCCTCCCCACTCTCAGCTCCCCACTCCTCCCTTCCCTAAAGCACCCCACCACCCCCTCCCCCTTTCCACCGACCCCCTAGACTGATTGCGCCCTTGTAACCCTGTCGTGAATCAAGAGGGCACTTGATGGAGCGGGTGACGGTGGTTTCAACGAGATTTTCAGGAACGACTGCCCTATTTAAACGCTTGGGTGACATTAACACCGGCTACTCAGGCTAACTTCTCTGCCAGTATAAAATCACGTACAGTAGCCCAATCGGCCAGAGAGGGCAGAGATACTTTTCCTGAAGCTTGCCGTATATTAAATGTAGCATCTTCGATAATCACTGGTGCAATTTTAATTCTTGATTGCCCTGAAATTCATCAGCGTGTACTTTTTCCGTTGACTGGGTCTAAACAAGTACTTAATTTCACATTTTCGTTTATATTGTTTAAAAATACTGATTTCACTGATTTCATGCATTAGCTGTTGCAAACTATTTTTAAGATACAAAATAGACAGATTAGTCAAAGAAAGTATATTTTAATGAACAGTTTTTCCAGATATAGGAGCCGGCTGCAGTGCCATTTCCATTGAATTGACACACTTTGACGTCACTTATTGCACTAATTTGCTTAATACTGAAAAAATAATATGTAAAGGAATATCATTTTTACTACCATTCAATTCCCTAGGATAAATCGTCTCTTTAAAACAGTTTTTCGAAAAAAAAACATTTAAATTCGAGAGAACGATATTCCACAGAGGAAAAATCATTCGCCTTGACCGGGATCCCTCGATTTCGCGCCAAGTGCTTTAATCAGTTAAGCTACCGAGGCGACTTTGAAATTCTATCATCGGATTTAAACAACGTTCATGTGTGGAGCCAAGAGTGGGGACTCGAACTTAATCTGAGCAAATGTGCGGCGGTACATTTCTTGCGGAGGTCGTCCAACTATCCCCGTGTATATGCTGTGGATGGCGTTAAGATAAAGGCGACAGATGAAGTTAAGTATCTGGGAGTTACGATAACCTCAAACCTATCGTGGGGAACACATATAAGAAATATTTGTGGCAGAGCTCTGAAGAAGCTAGGATTCGTCAAGCGTATTGTGGGAAGATTCTCAGATGAAAAAGTAAAAGAGAGGTGCTATTTCGCACTCGTCCGGCCACACCTTGAATATGCAGCAAGCATATGGGATCCGGTGCAGAAAGAATTAATTCGGGAACTTAATAAAATACAAAGGAAAGCTGCGCGATTCGTCAAAAACTGCTACGGGCGTACAGACAGCGTTACGCAGATGTTAAACGAATTAGGCTGGGAGCCGCTAGAGACTCGGAGGCTGCGCGCTAGGCTTAGATTACTTGAGCAATTGAGAATAGATATCTTTCAGAGCGACACGGAGAACATCATATTAGAACCCCACTATATTTCCAGGTCCGACAGAAACGATAAATTAAGAGAGATATTTTGCCGAACGGATAGGTATGGGAATTCGTTTTTCCCCCGAACAATAAGGGACTTTAATAAATGCAAGGCGTAATTTCATAGAGCGTTTCCTTTTTATATGTAAACGGCTGGTGTCCTAACACCCCCCGCCACACGCCTATTGAGGCGGCTTGCGGGGTAGTATGTAGATGTAGATGTAGATGTAGACCTTCTCCCCTGTGGATTATCTTGTGGCTTTAAAGGAACATGATGGTCAGAACTGCTAGACATATGATGCAATTAGCAGTCCGAATCGTGCGCTAAGCGCCACAGTCCGCGAGGATAAAGCCATATATAGAACACATTGAGGTGTTCGCTCTTTTGACTAATTTTGAGGATACCGGGACTATCCCGGTCAAGGCGAATGATTTTTTCTCTATGGAATATCGCACTTATGTGCACTTGAGGGTGACTCCGTAAAAGTAACTACCGTGGCTAGTCCCGGTATCCTCAAAATTAGACGAGAGAAGAATACTATTTCTCTATATGCTTCACTAATTTTCGCATTTAATATGTTATTTCAAGTTATGTTTGCGAAAATAAATTAGCGAGGAAACGTATGATTTTGTTATTCATATCAAACAAAAAATAAATTTTTCACAATTGGCCTGAATGTTAATTAAATTACATTTAATTCATTTTGCGGTGGATCCACCTTAAACCCTCCATAATATACTGGAATATTGTTTCCTAGATTCTACATTTTATCTTCTTATAATTTGTCCTAAGACACTACCATTAATGAGCCAGCTGACGAGTGATTATACTAGCGGCTTCATCAATCTGGCCGACCGCGGTAGCCAGATCGGAAAAGGCTACGGCCCGGCAACCCGAAGGCCGCGGGTTTGATTCCTGTTGCAGACAATGGGGGTGTTTACCATTATTTTTATTGCCGAATCTGATAGAGTTTGTCAAATAAAAATAACCATATTTTTCCATTTTTCGATCCGTCCTTGGTTCTCGAGTTATAAGCGACGAAAAACTGATGTTCTTAACCCTTTCACTGGAATGGGCGTGCTGAGACTTCTTACTTCATCCCTTCGTCTAATCACAACTGAGACTGCACAGCTCCTTCGCCCAATCAAAATCTGCTGCGCCAGGAGCTGTTTAGGCAGACCTCCCCTCCCCAACTCCACCCCCACTCCACTCCCCAAAACAGCCACGGAGGGGAGGTGGATGACGTAGATGGTCTCAGCGCAGCTCATTCGATGGGCGTTACCTTTTGCGTATTTTAATTTTCAATTTATAAGTGAATGGTTACGGTTAGAAGGTTGATTTTTCAATAACATTCATTTTTTGTTTCCATCTAACGATTTCGTGATTAAAATAGCAACATCGGTTCCGAGTAAACGCCCCCGGGTGTATTTGTCTGAGGATCAAGGTTTTAGGTCAGGCTGTGCAACGTAACCTTATTGGTTTAAAGCACCCAGAGTCGTATAATATCACTTCTATATTTAAAAAAAATCATTACTTGACAATGAGGTGATCTAGTCAATTTTATTATCAAATTGTTATTCAACGTAATATATTCATTATTTCTCACTGTTAACTCGTTGGAACGATCAATTTGATTAATGCAAGCCCCAAACTAAAAGCCAACGTTGTAACCGATATCGTTGCGGTTTAACCAACCAAGACTCGATTTATTATCCGAAAGAGGGAAACAAATGGCTGCTAAAATCCTACCGAAAGTCAAATAATGCTAGTGATTTTAATCCTGATACAATGTTGGTGCGTTATTGAAATGAGCATCGATTTGAAGTCAAGATTCCTTCAATGGCGTTATATTTAGGTGATAAATATTTCCCACTGTTTGAGCTTCTAACCTCCATGGTTTTAAATTCTGCCGCGATGCACGGCAATAACATACTTATAAATTGACCCGATAAAAAACCTACACAGAGATTTTTCTCACATCCACAATATATACGTATTTCGAACACCTCGGCATTATTGAAAACCTTCACAAGTAGTTAAGTTACTGTTTTAATAGCTGTTTTTTGATTCAGCCTCTTCTGTTCTGGCTTCCTCGAAGTCCAATTTTCTCTTGCGCTACGCATCCTCGATGGACTGCAAGGGTAAACCATCAAGTTCCTTTGAACCGTCCAAAATTACAACAACAAGTAGGAAGCCTGGCTAGCGTAGCGATCTTCACATTGATCCTGCAAGCCAGAGGTTTGCGGTTCGTTTCCAAATCCTGGTGAATTTGTTCTCGTAGAGATTTCTACGTGGTATGAGGTATGTACTCCTTCGAGGGCCTGACTTTGAAGTCACGTCCTTCGTGTAGATTGAAGTTTAACGCACGAGTCTCATTAAGCCGGGGGGAGAGATTCAACTGAGAGAGGACATATGTGCGTCGGTCTTTCAACGAAGAATTAAGCGAGTTCATGGATTAAATCTTTCATTTTTGGAATTTCTTTCTCATGTGATTTATGGCGTATCCTTCTTTTCCAAAATTACGATTTTGATGATTGTAAAGTGATTGTAAGTAAATTAAGTAAAATGTTGCGATTTCATAGGAAGTTACATCAGCAGTAGTGAGCGATCAGTTCCAATGGTGGGGAGGAAAAAATTGAATTCTCTGCGTTGTACGAACCAGTAGTGGGGCGCTGAGTTAATTTTTTTTTGGGAAAGAATAAGGATTAGGGAAATATATCATGCCTCCTTCTACTCGCTAACGATCTATAATCTCTGTAAAGAGCTCTTGCTTAATCCTATTGTGGGTCTTATCGTGAGCGGGAATAAGATTGTTTTTACTACCTTATTTTATGACTTCCATTAATTACTAGCAGGCTTTAAATCGTAGTTCTAAACCGAGATCTTGAAAATATCTTCGTTTAAAAAAATTGAAATTTCAGAAAATTTTGCATTTGAAACTTGGTTAACTTGGTCATAAGTCTCTCATTTCGTTCTAGTTTTAGGAATGCTACAGCCGTAGCTTTCTCATTATAGGAATAATTATTGTTTTTTTAGAATTATCTCTGTCACTCGCCAAAAATAATGGCTGTCGTTGAGGAAATGTATGTCAGAAACTGTGTGAAAATAACAAAAGAATTTCCTTTCCCTTTGCAGTTTACAGTAACAAATAATTGGAGCCGGCTTCATGAGCAAAGAAAGCGTGTTCTCCCCAAGGACCCTCCAGTTGTTTTCCATGATGTTTGTCCACTTGACAGGCGGGGGGGTCTGTATTCGAGCAGATTCTGAATGTGAAGAAAACATTATCGATTATACAACTCATTAGTTGTCCTCGCGGAGACAAAGGGTCCCCGTGCAAACATTACTTTGATTAAAGGAGAGATCCCGTCGCTTGTTGGCTTAGCGAAAAACCAGAACACACCGCCTTATTCACTGGACGAGTGTCGGTAAGTTCTTTCTAATTACTTCACTGCCTTCGATGAACACGATTCCACTGTGAGGGGATATTTAACGCGTGCGACACTCAACGCAGTTTTTCCTTCATTTTTGCCTCTTCGAGTCTCGCGAATACTGCGTTAGCGCCATTGCTAAGGAAAATAAAAACAGCTTTAGGATCAGCGAGGAATTCGTGCTAAAAGCAAATTAAATAACAAAAAATCATTGTAAGCTACGTTCACTTTTTAAACTCCGTAGATCTGTATTTAAAACATAAAAGTTAATAATGACAGAAGCAAAATAGCTGCAGTTTTCCACAAATAAAATATTTAATAAGACTAGTTTCGATGTTACTACACCATTTCAAGGACTTGAAGAGTATTTTTACTCGTGGAAAACTTCTGGTGATTTACTTTTGCCATTATAGAAGGGTTCCATCACATCACACCTGAATCTGTATTTTAGAAAAAGTTAATCAATTCGTTCCTTTATTTTACCGTTAAAACTCGTTGACGTTATCTGGTGATAGTTTTATTTCCTGAGTGAGTCATCATGCGACACACCGCAGTTTACACTAGGAAACAAAACTCTAAAGAAACGAAGGAACTGCTGTTCAAAGGGATAGAATCGTTTCTTTCTTTGTCCTATTCATTTCAATTAGTCTCTCACGAGTGAACCCCTTCCTATCAATCAAAATGAATTCCTGCTTCATTTAATGTTCTGAAAATGAATTTTGGATGATTAACCAAAAAGCATTGCGATGCAAGCGAATTAGATTGAGGGTGAAAATAACTAACCTTAAATTTCTTGAGATTGATCAAGATCCCAAAAGAAATTTCTCAAACCTGGCAATAATATATTATTGTATTTAGAATTCCGACGAATAGATAATACCCCAAGTGCGTGGTGTCACCCCCTTTGGTAAGTCAGTCAGGGGAGAAAATCGACAATTTAGGACATTGGAAATAAAACAGGGTTGTACATTCCACACACAATGTTTGTGTTTGAAATGTACAACGCGACGTTTTATTTCTAATCTCGTGGTTCCACAAAGTGAAGCCTCAAGCGTTAAACCGAATTTAGGTCATTTTCAACAATGAAGACAGGAGTTAGATTTGCTATAGAAGAGCTATTGGGGAACGGAGGAAGGATGGAGAGGAACTCAGCCTCGGCATCAGTCTACTTTTAATGAAAGGCACCAAGGGGACCACAGTTGAACGGCCCATCCGACAGATGGAGTACTTCACTTGAAGGGATCTCCACAAAGAACTCAAGTAGGGATGGGGATTTCCGCTGAAAAATCTACGCCGCTGCCAGGATTCGAACCCAGACCCTCGGGATGTGAGGCCAGTGTTCTATCCACTACACTCTCCCGACCCCCCGCCCTATTTGATGCCAAGATTAAAATCGGGAATTATCTCTGAATAATCCAATCTATAATTCAAGTGGCCCGATTTCCTGGATTACATAACTCTGGTGAATTGCGAATAACACTGGAAAAGGAATTGGTTCACCACATAGGTGAATTTTACTCTCCGTGAGAGGTTTTGCTATCACCTATCAAAACCGTTACCAACCTCCGTTAATTATTGTTGTGGCTACACATATTTTTATTCTGTGTGTAGCTCAGAATGACGCCGATGTTTTGAAAAGCGCTGTAAATAAAAAAATGCAAGGGAATAATAATTGACTTTATCGAAGGGATGAAGAGAGAAGGGACGCATGCCGAGCTGAAGAAGGAAATTGTGTGAGGAAAATGGGGTCTGCGACTGTAAAAGGCTACGATATTAGTACCCTCTTCCATCTAAACCTACATCAACCAATAGATTACCCTCATTAGAGGATAATTACCACAAACTCAATAATTTTGTTTTTGTTTATTCGGTTTCCCTGGGGTAAACTACGGTTTATTTAGTCATTGTTATACGCGAGCATTGGGCATTTATGAAGGTGATCGGTGATGAAGGCGAAACGGCCGATAAAAACCTGCCCGGACCAGTGAAATACTTAAAATAATATTTATAAAACAAATAGTACTCTTTTACGATTAGAAAGCTGGTGTCCTATTGCTAGCACTAACACCATTTGCATTCTCATCTCCCTCCCCACATGCATTGAAAAATCACGTACCAAATACATTCCAACGGATATATGTTTCATGTTCATAAATTCCGACGTATACATCTCAGTCTCTCTTCAGAAACTGCTCTCCTTAGTTGATCTTAACGACGAAAACTGAACGAATTTTGTTCATTATAACTTTAAGGCAGAAATGTAAAACTCAATCTAATTTTTATGGTGTTTTCCGCATAGATAGGTATCCCATGATTCGGTGCGGTAACTTTATGAATTTATTTTTTGCGGCACACTGGGAATAATTGGAGAGAGCAAGAAAATGACGACAAATGTTAATGTCCAAAACAATCAAACGAAATCGCGGCAAATGATTCTGTCCCTTTGTTCTGAGGAAAAAATGACATTGCTCAATTTGGGTCAAAAACAGTTCATCTTCTTATTTCCCAACGCTTTTAGCGAACTGAGTCATTTGACTTTCCCATTCCTAAAACAAAGCGACGCGAAAACATAAGCGATGTTGAGTGGTGGTCTCGAGCCTAAAACATGCCGAGGGAGGATTTAAAAAAATTAGAGCCGAAACCATGAAGGAAATAACTCGTGGATCCGAGCATGATTGGTCCGATCGAGAACCGCCTACGATGGTCATTGAATATTCCCCCGCGACGCTGTGAGTGGAGCTCCCGAGGGGGCGGAGGTCACGGACGACGGAAGCGGGCACCGTCGAGCGGCGAACCGACCGTCCACACAGGAAATTGGGACGCTCGCCGGAAGGGTCTTTGGCGTCCCATGTCATTTTCCCAAAGGGCTTTCCGAGGGTTTGTTTCAAAGGTAAAGGGATCGCTCTCGGAGGGAATGAGGCACGGATTGTAAACGGACAGTGGGACGGTGCAAATGGTAGGAAAATATTTTGACGGAATTTTTAAGGTGGTTCCACCTAAAAAAAAAAATTAAAGTGATTATATTCATATTCTGACTACTCAAAGAAAAGCGCGCCATCATTTTGATGTGAACAAAAAGGTTCTATCATTCATAAGATGTATCGACGCGGAGGAAATCCCGGAAAATTAGCCACGCCTAATCCACCACTCCGCGGAAGCCTTCATCAATATCAGCTTTATTGTTACGCTGCTGGTCAATTTTCACACTATAGTCACTTAGTGTGGACCACTTTCCAGACGTAATATCAGGTTTTCTAACGCCGAAACGCAGTGTATTATTTTCTATGATCTAAGATTCAGAGTGTATATCTACCCCGCAGGGACTCTCCATGGTGAGTGGCACGGGATGATTCCATACCAGGCATTCAATATTTGTTCTAGTTCAAAGCCGCATCGCTTCCGTTGCCACTTATATTTTTAGTGAGGACCGAAAATCAGTTAGGAGGAAAATGCAAGACTCGATCATAAATACGGAAAGTGCTAGGTTATTACACATTTTTGCGTGTAACTCACATGCGGAGTGTCTACTTATTCAGATTATAATGTCATACTAATTCATGCTGGGTGAGGTGTTAGTAACAGTAGTGAGAAATTATTTATAAGTACGATTGCCTATTATGGTGTGCGTAGTCAGTGTACGTAGTAGAAGAAATAATTTATGAAAAAGTATTTATCACAAGTATCACTGTCCCAAATAGTACATGCATACCTATTCGCAGAAAAATTACATATTTGCCTCGGACATTTTCCACAATTAGGTCTCAGGTGCCTTGATTGACTGGTGAACTTTTCGCATATTCTGGCATAGAGACCCACAATGTGCACAATGCTTCGCGAAAGTCATTCTGCCATTCTTGCTGTGCAGGCGCTCCGACGACCGAGATACCTTCGGAGTAAAAACATAATCAGACAGCTCTACACCTTTGACCCTGCCAGTGACCTAAAGGTTGAGTAAGTTGATGAAGTTTCCAGCCCAGCTAACTCGATTTGCTGAATTCGTTTCACGGAGTCTTATTCCCCCCTCGAGCTAATTTTCGAGTTGAAAGTGCTGGTCTCTGATTTCGAAGGAACCGCATTCATTCGCAAGCCAGTGCAGTTGAGGGGTGAGGCAAGGGCACCCGGGTATTAAGCCCAGCGAGGCGTGAAATCACTTTCTCAAATTAGTTAGTCGGCTCATTTCCTTATTCTGTCCATGGTTTCACCGATAAATTTGCTATCCGTGTAAATTACAGAGTTTACTTCTCGCAGGAAGTGTCCTTAGGCATCGCGTTTTAACCTTTGAGGCTGTGGCCGTTGCGCTTCCGGCATGAAAAATTCTTCATGAGCATTGATTTTGCAGCATCGTGAGGAGCAAAAAACTTTGCTCACTTGGGATCAACTAGAAAATCCGCTCTTACCCGGGGCAGTGAATTGAAAATTTGCTTTGGTGATTACTGATGCACGCGATAGGCATGATTGCGTAGTTCATTACCTCAAGATAAACCCATTGTTGAAGTGCCAAATCGTGGTGTACCTACTCTTAACCTTTGACACCAACTCTCTCTTATGACATTATTTTCAGTTTTTCGACAGCGTTATGCGTGCTCACTGCATCTCTGGAAATTACAAAAGCTAGAAAATAAAAGAGATACAATTCCGAACTGATCGATAAAAAAAAATTCCTTCTCACCACGCACCATTAATGACAACGACCGAGCGAGACCCTGAGGCATTTCGTATGCACGCATTTCGCTTTTCGTCCTTTCCCTACACCCTGCTATCATAATGGCTGGTGTCCTATCACTTGCGGCGGCACGCAGGGCATTGATCAAATGTAGATGAAGGCTTTTGTCAGGGATAATATCCTTCGGAGCAATGATTTTCCGGGAAGCTTGACATTCTGATTAGTGTTAGTATTTATCGATATCTCTGTGCGATAGTATTCGTATAGTTTGTAATAGTTACCTATTGATTCTCTCTTTAGTTTTCCACGTATTCTCGTTTCTCATTTTATTTATTTGATCTTTAGCATCGCATTCAAACGCAAGATTTGGAAGACTTCCAATCCCCTAATCAATTTTTCCAAAGTTCCATGTCTGTGATTATTTAAACTTCCTCTAATTTCTTGTTTTCTTCCTTTTTTGCAGACTTATTTGTATTTCAGCAGCAGCTATCAAAATTCTTCACAAGCACTCTGTGAAGAGCGTTCTTCAATATAAAGTTCGCACACAACTGAAATGGATTGTTAGTGGAACAGAATCAGGTAAAAATTAATTAAAATCTGGAGATGAATTAATGGATTGCATCGATTTCAATGAATGAAAATGAGGTATTGACTTTGACGAATCTTTCTTCACTTTGGTGATGAAATTCATAGGTGCTCGTCGACGGCATTTGAACCTACTCAGTAATTTTTTTAGGTGGGTTTCTGTTCAATATTTGCCATGACACCCGGGAAGGTATTCATCTCACAACTTCGTTTGAAAGAAGCACTTAGGTAATATTTCTCACAATATTTTAATAGTTTAATGCATTGACCGTTTTCTATGTTCAAAAATTCGTTATCAGAGTTAAAATACTCAGAATAGTACAACAGGTACGATAGTACGTTATCCTGGTGATGAAATGTTGAGCATTGAAACCACTTTACTTCTACCCCTACATAATACCCTGCAAGCCATCTCAAGGGCGTGTGGCAGGGAGTGAGCCATCACCAACATGCACCTCACTACACCCTAATAAATCCATTTAAATAACGAATATTAATGTACAAGCAAGAACCTGCCAACAACTGTCAAAAGGCTAAATCCCACCAATATGCACCACTCCACAGGTGTACTACCAACGTTAGAGAAACTATTTATAATAATGCATTTTGCTACTACATAATTGCACAAGGATTCTAGAGTTATACAGGAAAAAATTTAGGACGTGCTGTTAGAACTATGTAGCAGTTTTAGAAACAAACATTTGGGAACAAATCAACTAATTTACAACACACTACCTATCGGCAGGCCTAATTTAAAGTCTCATTGGCAGATATTATGATCTCTTGTCGTTCGCGGGAAAAATTAAATTTTAAACCTGTCCGTTCTGCAGTCTATTTCCATAATTTTATTCTCATGATCTAATATACCGTAGTATGTCGGATTTTGTAAAATATTATTGACTCTGTCAGAGAATAAAGCTACTTGGAACTTACATAAAAGATTAAGCCTAAATTTTAACCGACAATCTGAAAGCGAGTCCCATCCCAGTCGTTGCAGAAGGCTCGTAACACTAAAGAGATGATCATAAAGGCCTTTTAAGTATCTTACCGAGCTTTGCTGCACGCGTTCTAACTCGGTTTTTAAGCCTAACTCATAATTATCCCAAATACTAGCAGCGTATCTCCGTTCAGTTCATTGAAACATTGCGTGGAATATTACTAGCATGTCGAAATTCCGAAAAGTTACTTAGCCCACTATCGCATTCATCTTACAGTTTTGATTCGGTCACGTAGGTACTTGACTATTTTGGATCTCTTAAGGAAAAATTCGCAGATATCTTGCTCTATGTCGAACTTTACATGGATGGATTCAGGCATCGCATGCTTGTAAATCTTCAGCCGAGGGCATAGTTATCGAAGTTTTGCAAGAACCGATGCGGAAAATATTTGAAAAGTGATGGAATTCGGTCGATTGTTACTACCAGGCAACTTTCCGATCTGCAACTCTTCCGAACTTGCTGAAGGTCTTAAAGGATTTAGAGTATTTTTAGTTTGGACGGGTGATGATGAGGTGGAAGTTCTGTGAGTGGAGTTTGAGTAATGGATAATCGGAATGAGATGCTTTCGGCGAACGGCCGTGAACTTCCAAGGCGCCCGCATGCCAAGGGTACCTTAAATAGCGTGCGATCGATGGGTACGCTCGCGAAAACATATCTTATCTACCACTGTACAGCATAGCTCAGGATCAAAAGAATTATATTGGATGAGTGATGAGTTAATGATAGGATTCTTACAGTTCCATAGCTAAAAGAAATCCTCATTACTTATTACTGAAACGTGGGCATCTGAATATAAATCAAGGTGGTTTGAAAAAGATTGCGTCGAAATTCCTGTTGGTTCTTGATATCATTCCCACCATTATATTCGGCACAGTCTTGGGCTCAATCTGACGTACGTTTCCGGTGATCGCATGTTGTTTTCGTCAATTATACTTAGTCAAAGGCAACGCGACGGTTTTTCCTAGTAGGACACGCTTACTCGCCACATAACCCTTCCTCATATTTCAGGTTTTACCTATGCTCAAAACCTTATCTCTAAGTCTTCACCAACCTTTTGTATTCGTCATTTAAGACCACGGTAGAATGCTATTAATGATTTTTTAATTAATGAGGTTTTAAGGAAATATTTTTAAATTTTGATGAACATGAGAGGTTCCCCTCTAAAAAACATTTGGTTCAGACACCTTCTGGTACTTTTGCGCCATTTTAAAATGAAGCATTGGTAGATGTGCCGTCCCATAAGTACCAATGGGACATATGTGTCCCGTACCAATGGGAAATTTGTGTCCCATTGGTACTTATGGGTACTTAGAAAGGAGAAAAAAATGGTAGTCTAAGGGTTAAGTATTGCTAATTGCGGTGAACATCAGAACTAATTTGTGAACAGAAATAATCAAATAAAGATCTAAAACAGATAGTAAGAGTTTAATTTTGAGGTTAATATTGTTTTTGTTTAGAGGAGATACCTTTTGCGGATTGTTGGTAATCCGGAAGTAGATAATACTTTTCTGGTATTGCCCCAACGGTTCCTCTAAACGTGCGCCGACCCGGACCAAGTTCAAGGCAATCGGCGTCCAGACTCTTATCCTCAATCATTTTTTTTCCTCTGGAGTTTATATCTTTTGCTAATTGCACTAATAAATTAATTTTTCCCGGAGCTTTGATTCACGTTGACGTCATGTGCTTTTTCATTTTTATGGCCAACTTTGAAAGCCTTCACAGCTTACCACGGCCAGTTGGCTTGTGTCATTGGTTTTAAAAGCCAACACCAGACATCACCGCGAAACGAATAATTGATATATGATGTTACGCGACCAAAGGCAGTCCGTGATATGTTATTAAAGATTTTAAATTCATAATATACACCACGGTGATTTTTTAAACTAACAGTTGCGCGCTAATTGATTTGCTAAGACGATTAGATTTTCTTATCTCCTTGTGGATTTCATTTCTCCAACAGCAATTCTGTAAAACGAACGTGAAAATATTTTAGTGAACTAGAATACTTCGATGAAACAATACCATGTGGTATGCTGTAAAACCTGAAACTCACCTTCGAAATTCCAAAATCAGATAAAAATGGCGTGCTTAAATTACTTTCCTCTGGACTTTATGAAATATATCGCTAAGAGACACTTTTGTTGCCATTTTTTCACGCACAGTGGCTTAAACTGAGGATTTAGATGTAATGCATTTCACTTTTGCAAATAAGAACGAAAATTTTAAAGTGCCAAAATTACATGTAGATACATCCCTTGCTTTGCCAATCTGAATTTTACGAAACCACCGACGCCCGCTTGACAGGAAAAATGCAGATATTGTGTGCTGAAAAAGTATGCCACATCCACATTATTTCGTCAATCATAGTATTAATGCCAGGAAAATGGATTTCCATATTCTTTCCATCCATCATCCTGATTTGAGAATCCACCGTCAAGTTAAAATACATAATGTCTCCCAGTGTATTATTATGAAGGCCGAGAAAATGATATCGTGCGACGGAATAGGCTACTTTTTGTTATTCTCCGGTATTTTGACAGTGTTCTATATCATGGTACTACTAACTAATTTAGTAGAACCATGTTCTATATGAAGCATTATAAGGATATAATTTCTTTTGATGGAAAGTAAGCTAAAAACATATCTCCCATCAATTTTCTTCTCCTGTAGTCGCTCGCGGTATAGTGTAAGTAAACTTTGTGCGTTCAATTTATGAAAATATTCCTCACTAATATGCACGTAACCCTTTCTTTGTCTTTGCTTTCTAGTTCCCTCGGCTTGAAATTAAAATGACCCACCAAGCTAATTTCAAAGGGACAAGTAACAGCTTTCAGAATCGGTTCCTATACCCATAAACATAATTTATTCTTCCAAAAATAATGTATTCTTCTTACTAGTCTTTGTTCTCGTATGGTGAGCCCGGAAGTTCGTTTAACTTGGTTAAATTAATTTGAAAGTAACGGTAGCAGGTTAATAACCTGTATTTTCTGTTTTTATTCTATCTGTGACAATGTGTGCATACCAAGTTTTCTCAGCTTAACTCATGATTACAACTTAGCGGATACCCGAGATTCGAGCTATTACATTTTACATGAATGTTTCACTTAAATCTTACATAGTCTCACTCAATGGGTATTCGGAATACTACATTTCTCCTCTCCGGAAAAAAACAAAAAATGACATAATCTTAATTTTATTTCTTGCTTATCTCGCGTTGAGATAAAAACAATATTTAACTCGGTGGGCGGTGGCACCCGTGGATCCCGCTTCTGCTATTTGGGTGCGGCCGTTCTAGACAGACCCAAAGAAGAATCGGCATCACGGTCATTCCAATCCTCTGCTCCCCTACCAAAGAATCCGGGATCCAGAGTATCTTAATAGGGCCGAGCTTTCGTCAGCCAAGCAAGGGTCTTGTGTTTCAATTCACGGGCCTTGGAAAATCTTCCGTTAGTAACTTTTATCGTAAGAAATAGATGTTATCCACGGTATAACTAGCACTTCAATGTCATGCACTCTCATAATCAACACCAATGAGAGGAAATCCACCATGAACTCCAATGTCGGCCTCGGTGGCGGCGGGGTAACGTCCTCGCCTGCTAAGCAAAGGTCGCGGGTTCGAATCCCGCCTGGGGAGGATTTTTCAACTTCCCAGGATATTTCAACTTGTTTGTGCTTGTCCATTGTTGATTGTTAAAATACCCCGTTGTTAAGGCCAATAAGTGCTGTTTTCGGTGGTAATAATAAATAAATAAAATAATTAAAAGAAGGCTTGGTCACGTAACTGGCTAGTTCACCTGAATGGCAATAGAGAAAGCCGGGCCAGGGTTGAATTGTAATGTAAAAAAAATAATGTTTTAAAGTTAAACTTTCATGCATCCTATTTTTTCTATCTTGCTCCGGCGAGTGTTTCTGCATACATTTTTCATTTTTGCCATTTCTCTACGAGTAGAAAATTATTTTTTCCGTTGATTTATCGAAGAATGTGGTGTGAAAAGGAGACTTAAGCCCCCCTGTCAACTTTAAATTCGATAAAAGAGACTACATTATTAGAATATGCCACGTTGCATACACTGAAAATTTATATAAAAATGATCATATAAAAACTGATGTTGATTTTAGTACCTTGCATGCCCATTATCTGAGTATTTTTACTCAGATTCCGGTGAATGTTGTAATCATCTTTGTTGCTGCTACAGTTTACGAGATGCAAGCTTCATAGAGTGAGCCGTCCTCATCGAAGCGATGCTTTATCTAATGAAGGTTGGAGCCAACTATATATTAAGAGGTGTGGCCAATATTTTCTCCTTTGAGGTACCTCACTCACTCGACTTTCTGTGCTTTCCCACCGTCACAATAGTCCTGCGCGCGCGTTAAGGGACGCCCCCTTTAAAGGTGGCTGGGTACTAATGGTTTCCGTTGACAGCTGAGAAATGGAGTTGGGGGTGGGGAAAAGAGCGTCGCATTCGTCGCGAGGACTAGTCTCGTGGGGGGAAAGTGAAGGTGCCGCGGAATCATCTCTCACGTGTCATGGAATAGGATGAACTGTACGCCTGAGAGAAAGAGAGAGGAGTAAATCGCTATCCACGCCCTTTTAGTTCCGCGAAATTCGTCGTAGAAGCAGTTGTAACTATTTTTTCGATCCTCCTACTATCCGTGCGTTCTTGCTGTATCTGTGTTAATCCATCAATGAGACAGTGGCGTATATAGAATTTGGTTCCTGGGGGAGGGGTTCAGAATATTTTTGAATGCCTGCGCCCAGCTTAATGGGGGGCTCTTCCCCGAAAACAAATCCGAAATTATAGCAAAAATACATTTAAAATCCCTTTTTTGAAGTATTCAAAGATATTTAGTTTGTTAATATTTCATTTAATAATTTTTGTACTCTTAACAAAGCTGCTTCCGTGGTAGGGGGTCCGGTCCCGTTCGTCCCTACCCCTGTCAATACGCCCATTCAATTAGGTTTACCCATTCCAGAGTATTCCTATCTGTCACTACCTATGTTGCGAGAATCTGTGGACACATAGCCCTACACAATAGAATACTCAGTAAAACAAAATAAACTCACAGATCCTGCTTTCTGACAACTACCTGATGCTACGCCACCGTGAATACGGGTGCATTGGATCTACTAGCAAAATATCCTCCACTCACATTCATAGTTATGAAGAGGATAGCTTAAGTAAGAAAACTAATTTCCATGGGGTGCTCTGAAAATTTAAAACTATGGGGTGCTCTGAAGAAGAATTCCAACCAAACCAGTCTACGAGCAAAAGAAGAATGAAAGGGAATTAAGAAGAATCACCGAAAGTGAATGGGAAAGCTCACTCGAGGGTTGGCAGTTACTAGTTCACGGAAGTGACAGATTAGCAAAATCTAAAAATAAAGAATAATTTAGTATGTGAAACTTTGCAACTTTTTCGGGAAAGAGAAATTTGAAGAATTATTTGTGGAAGTGTGGAAAAACACAAGGTAGCCTATGTGAGTAGTGTGTCATAGAGGACACCGCCAGACATAGGCTACTTGAATGTATTGAATTCGAAGTGGATCGTATAAGAGTAGAACATTTGATCAGAAGACCACCTAACCAGCTAGAAATAATAAGATACAGAATCGGAGGAGATCCGAGACTCATAAGACGAAAGGTAGCTTAAACAGGGTAAGGCGAAAGCTCCGGCTCAATAATGGAAGTTCTGGGAACGGAGTTGTTTGAACTTTACCGGGTTGAAGAAAAAAATCCGAGGAGAAATTTCAAGGACCGGAATGCAAAATGGCGAACCGGAAGGGAAGATCTGGGAGAAGAGAGGCGGAGCCGGGTTGTGGCATTTGAATCCGCGCAATGTAAATGTAACCTTTCAATGTATACCTATATAGCGTTAACTTGAGAGAATAATTAATTTAAAGTCATTATATTTATCTATTTCTAAGTTTTGAATGCAATTTTTTTATATCAATGACTCCAGAGAGGGGTAAACTTCTAAGCAGGAACCCTCAATACTTAATCCTCGTATCTTCTATTAATAAAGAGAAAGTCTCCCCATTATATAATATATGTATATGCTATCTGCGCGTTGAATCCGTGAGTTTAACTCCAATGTTTTGACACTGTTCACCCACTCCAGATATATCTGTGAATATTGCGGAAACTTGAGGCATAAAAAGCACAAGAAACGTAAAATGGTCGGAGAATTCTGATTGTATGTTTGGTATACTCTTAAACCCAATAGAAGGCTAGCCTATAGGTTTGAAAGCGACATTATGGTTCGTATTCTCGAATTTCGTGCACGTAAGCAACCTTTTCCTATCCCATATTATTCTTAAGCTGAGCAGGAAATTTCGTATTATTTTTTGCAAAATAGTTAATAAAATGTGTCACAAACGGTTTCAAGCATGCGGTATAACCTTTTTGGAACACATACTATTCCTATTATCTCTGATAAAATAACTTTTAAAGAATTGCCTGTCAATTCACAAAAGTATTTTGTGAATAAGGTGATAATTTAAAAATATTTCACCTAGTAAATTGTTTCCAAAAATTTTTTTATTTGCAATTGCAAGCACACTTCAAGTACATTTTAAACTCGTGTTTTAAGCTCACCGTTTATTATATAACCCTGCTCTTCAGATGCAGGGGACGCTAGTGTACATTGGGACAATTTTGGGCTGAATTCTGAATAGATAGGCTTCCTGATTTTTCTCTTATTTTCTCTTCTGTTTGACTCCAAGGGTTTTCCCTGTAGCAAAATGGTGACTTCTTTACCTATCCTTAGCCTTTAGTCAGGTGATGAAACAATTGTAGCGCGGAAACAATAGTAGGTATTTAACTCGTCCAGAGTGAAAGTTGAAGGCTTAGCACTTCTTTACCGTGCGTAGGAAAGGTGGCGAAACGCAAAAGTGCTGCAGAAGCTGTCGTTAAAGTCTCGGTATCAAACCTCGCATTTATTTCGCAGAATCGTGTGAACATTTCCCCTAACGGCGCGGCGATACTGGGAACAACAAGCAAGCGTGGAGGAGGGGATGTGCTGCGGGCAAGGAGGTTGAAATGTAGCTGAGAGGTCACATGCATGTCCCATGCATGGATCGAGTGGGAACGTGGCAGGAATAGAAGTAGGTGCTTGGGATAGGAATGCACTAAACTAGGGATAGGAACTAAAAAGTCAATTTAAAGTACCTACTTACTTATTTTTTTATTTAATGATAAAATTATTTTTTTAAAACTGTTTAGCAATATCAAGTAAATAACTCAATTTTTTTCACCCATACAGGAATAGTTTTTTGGACATGATAGTTTTCCTTTTAAAAAAAATCAGTAAGGTTGCCTAAAAGCTTACTTACTTAGTACTTATACGAAAGTAATGAGCTATATGACTTAGCAGTGAGTGTGTTTACCAAAAAAATTGAATCACAGTGGGTTCAAGTGAAACCTCGACTACTTAATTTTGATCGGATTACTAGCCAAAATTAATATTTAAGTGATAAATACTGTAGTGTTTTCTTTCTTAGATTTAAAACACCAACTTCCAATGAGTATACTAATTTATTTCTCCGAGAATACAAGTGGTAGAGTTCCGAGGTGCCGTGTTGCGAGCATGTTGACTACTCCCCGCGCCGTGCCGAAGATCGCCCTTTTATATTACTCCGTCGACCTTGGGGAACTCTCTCGAGGGAATCGGGGAATCTTCTCGAACCCTCGACTGGCACATGGTACTGAAACACCGTCAGGCGACCTCGGGAACTTTCTCGAAGCCATCGCCGGCATATGACAATACAACACCCTTTCTTCTCTGAAAAGAAAGAAAAATTTAGTGCATATTCTCTCTCTCACAAATAAAAGTTGTTTTTCTTATCTGCCGGCCACTCCTTGTCGCTACACCCTCTTGGAGATCCGTTGAACTGGACTCGCTCCTCTGCACCGCCGGTGGGGCCGCTGCTAGGAATGCTCGATTCCGTCGTACCACGCCTCCGTCTATTTCCACGTCGTATGACCGGGGTTCGCTGCGTCGGTTGACTATCTCCCGGTAGCAATATTTATCATTGACCCACACGCGGTCCTTGGGTTTTAACTCGGGTAGCTCCCGAGCTCTGTGTCTTCGGTTATAATTTCCCGACGCCTTCTCTTTCTTTGTCTTCATCTTCTGCTGTTGGTCTCGAAGGTCCGGCCACGATGGTTTTAACGAGGCCGGTAAAACAGGCAAGTTCGTTCTCAGTCTCCTTCCCATTAGAAGCTCTGCTGGACTGTAGCCCGTCTCCAGTGGAGTTGACCTATAAACGAGTAGCCCTAAATTTGGGTCCTTCTCTTTCTCCAAGATATTTCGTACTATTTTAACTGCTGCCTCTGCTTGCCCGTTACTTCTCGCCAGTTTTGCACTGCTCGTGATTAGTCGGAAACCGTATTCTTTAGCGAATTCAAACATTTCCCTTCGGAATTGTGGCCCATTATCCGATCTAACCACCTCCGGAATTCCAAACCTTGCGAAAATAGCTTTAGTTTTTCCAATGACTGCAGCCGCGGTGGTCGTTGTTAGTCGCGTCACCTCTGGATATCTTGAAAAGTAATCGACGATAACTAAAAAGCTTTGGTTTCGGATAGTCACGAGATCCATCCCTACCTCCTTCCATGGTCGTTCGGGGGTTGTTGTCGGCATCAAAGATTCCACCGGCTGTGGACGCCGCTCCAGACATTCTTCGCATTTTTCGACAGTGTTTTTAACGTCCGTCGATATCCCTGGCCACCAGATAGTTTCTCGTGCTCGTTCTCTGCATTTTACAATGCCCAAGTGCCCCCGATGTATCCTTGAAAGCATCTCTCGCCTCAAAATTTTTGGAATAACAACTCTGCGTCCATGCATGAGTAACCCTTCGGCCTCATTGAGATACCCTCTCTCTTAGAAGTATCTCCTTAGATGTGGTTCTAAGCTCACCTTGTGTGCCGGCCACCCATGCCTGACGTATTCCCTTATTTCTGTTAGGACGTCGTCTCGTTCCTGCATTTCTCGGATTTCTTCCAATCTTCTGTCCGTCATTGGGAGTGCTTTGACAACTTCTCCCACCATCGCAGCGTCTTCTTCTTCCGACATCACGTCCTTATCATGTGGTCTTCTATCCAGTGGAGCTCTAGAAAGCATATCGGGAGTATATAATAATTTTCCTGGCACGTGTTCTATGGTATAATGATACCCCAGAAGTCTCATTCGAAATCTCTGCAATCTCGCGGATAAATCACTTAACGGTTTGGTACTCAGCAAAGGCACTAATGGCTTATGGTCCGTCCTTAAAATGAAATGAGACCCTTGGATATAAATGGTAAATTTCTCACAAGCCCATGTAAAAGCTAACGCTTCTTTCTCTATTTGCGCATACCTTTGCTCGGTTTCCGTCAGGGATCGAGATGCATAGTTGACCGTTTTCCACTCGCCGTCCTTTTGCTTCTGCTCTAAAACCGCTCACAATCCGTAGGATGATGAATCTGCTGAGACTCTACACTGCTTGTTAGGGTCAAAAATCACTAAGGCGGGTGCTTCGGTGAGTTTTCTCTTTATTTCTTGGAACGCTTTTTCGTGAACTGCCGTCCACGGAAGATCTCCTTTGCTAGATAATAACTCTCTTAAGGGTTGAGTCACGTCGGCCCGGTGATCCAAAAATTTTAAGTGATAATGAACCATGCCGAGTAATCGACGCACCGCTTCCGTTGTCCTTGGTCTCTCCATCTCGCGGACAGCCTCTATCTTCTCCGGGTCCGGGAGTAAACCTTCTTCTGCCGATACTATATGGCCTAAAAATCGGCATTTCGTCACTCTCCATTTATATTTCTTTTCATTTAACGTTATTCCCGCTTTAAGTAGCCTTCTCAAAACTGCTTCAAGGCGTTCGTCGTGCTGCTTCCGTGATTCACCAAAAACTAGGACGTCGTCAAGTAAATTGGCGACGCCTTCTAAACCAGCTAGCGTTTCTGACATTCTTTTTTGGAAATGTTCTCCTGACGAAGCCAGACCCATTGGAACGCGGTTGAAATAGTATCTTCCAAATGGCGTAATGAATGTAGTGATCTTCTTGCTTCGCTCTTCCAAAGGTATTTGAAAATATCCTCTGCAAGCGTCAATTTTACTCATCACCTTGGCTTTTCCCAGACGAGCCAAAATTTCATCCACTGCCGGTAGCATGTGCCGTTCGCGACGTACACTTTCATTTAACCTTGTGTAATCGACGCATATCCTTATCTTCCCGTTTGGCTTGGGAACGACGACCATCGGTGAACACCACTCCGTCGGCTCGTCCACCGGGGAGATTACGCCTTCCTTTTCCATTTGCTTCAGTTCTAGTCTTACTTTTTCCCATTGTTGAATTGGTACTCTTCTAGGCGTAGTCACTGCATATGGCTTAGCATTTTTCTCCAACCGAATCTCGTACGGCTTTTCCATTTTTCCCAATCCATTAAATAACTCTGGAAATGTTTTCTCTGGCGCCTCGGAGCCCAATGATGTCACGCCAACCCAATTCAATATTCCTAACTTATGGATCGCAGGCCTTCCTAGCAACACCTCTCTGCCTCCAGGAGTTACATAAATTATTTCCTCACACGTTTTCCCTTTCCACTGCAAGTCTGCTAAGAAGAATCCCTTTGCGCAGAAGTTCGTTCCTCCTAGGCCTGCCAATCGCTTAGCCGTAGGAGTTAATTTAATCCCAGGTAATTCCTCTTCCACCACGAGGGATCCTAGCACTGTTACATCGGCACCTGTGTCGATTTTAAATTGAATATCTACACCATTCTGTTTAACATTGGCTATCCATGGCTCGAGATTAGTTTCGACCGTCCCTAGGTAATAAATACCGTCGTCGTCTTCTTCTCGAACAACGACTGATCCCACGGCCTTCTGCGATCTGCACATTTTTCTCCAATGTCCCTTTTTGCTGCAAGCGTGACACGTTGATAGTCTCGCAGGGCATGTTGAAAATGCGTGTTGCGGACTCTGCCCGCACCGGCTGCATCTCCGGGGTGATTGCTGCTGCTGACGCTGTTGGCTTCCTCCCCCTCGTGATGTCCTCTGGCCGGTAGTTCTTTCTCTGTTTGTAGTCGGTTTCGTCCATTTCTGCACTTCGCTAACCTCATCATCTGACATCACTCCGCGATGCGCCGTCCCTTGGGTGCCTCTCACTACGTCCTGCTGGCGCTGAACCTCCTCCGACTGTCGTGCTTTTCTTAGAGCCACCTCCAGTGTCAATTCAGGATCCATCTGCAACGCTTGTGACAGCTTCGCATCGTAGACCCCAACCACAATGCGATCTCGGAGGAGATCATCCTGGAGTGACCCATATTCGCAATATTGTATGAGGCGATATAGATCTGCGATAAATTCATCCACCGGCTCACCGTCCTTTTGACATCTTTGGTTGAACTTTGCCCGCATATAAACGATGTTTACTCGTCCCATGTAGTGCTTACGGAATCCTTCATACACCTTTTTGTACTTCTTATGGTCCACTGCTGGCAGTTTCAGACTAAGTAGAACGTCTTCCGCTTTCTCGCCCATCACGTAAACTAACATATTTACTTGCTCTTCGTCGCTTTGCCTCTTCAGTCCCGATGCAACCCAGTATCTTTCCCAGCGTTGCGCCCAACTCGGCCAGTCTTCTGCGACGAAAGAGAATTGGGATGGAGCTGCCACCCCTGGCGCGAGCACGAACTTAGTTCCTTCCATCAGGACGTGGATCCCACCGCTGCCACCATGTAGTGTTTTCTTTCTTAGATTTAAAACACCAACTTCCAATGAGTATACTAATTTATTTCTCCGAGAATACAAGTGGTAGAGTTCCGAGGTGCCGTGTTGCGAGCATGTTGACTACTCCCCGCGCAGTGCCGAAGATCGCCCTTTTATATTACTCCGTCGACCTTGGGGAACTTTCTCGAGGGAATCGGGGAATCTTCTCGAACCCTCGACTGGCACATGGTACTGAAACACCGTCAGGCGACCTCGGGAACTTTCTCGAAGCCATCGCCGGCATATGACAATACAACAAATACCTTTCTATTGCTTCTTAATTCACGAAAATGCATTGGGTGTAGTGTTCTGATGCAAGATAATGAGGACAACAATTGCACTTCACTATGTTTTTTATGTGATTTGCGACGAGACAAAGGGACAATAGTTTATGGAGAACAAATAGGAAGGAGCTGATGACAGAAACCTTGTGTAAGGATTGAAAGAATAGGCTGGCTAGGAGTTTAATATGGTTTGAGGTGTTGTGTAGTGCTGAAACGCGGACTAAGAGTAAAGAGGACGAGAATAGGCTGCAAGAATATGAGATGTGGGTGTGGAGAAGAATGTTCAGTGGACGGAAAGAAAAAAAATAGCGAGGGAGTGGTTGGTATGATGGGTGAAGAGAGGAACTTCTGGAGGAGATTAGGAGGAGCAGAGGAGGTGGGGAGGACAGGTAATGAGAAGCGAGGGGATGCTGAAGCCCATGATAGAGGGGAGAATGTTGGAAAGTGGGGAGGAGAAGAAAAATTAAAGCTAAATGGGCGGGATGAAGAGAGGTAGGACGTATGCTGAGATGAAGAAAGATATTATGTCAGTAGATAGGGTTCTGAAAGAGCTGCTGAACTCTGAGGAATGTAAACAATGAAAATGATCAAGAAGATGCTGAAAGCAGGAAGAATCAAGAAGCTGTAGAACCAACACCAACCATAGAAGAAATTGAAAATGTGTCTAAGAGGCTTAAAATGGAAAGGCTGCTGGTGAAGATGGAATTCCAGTGGAATTAATAAAATACGGTGGTAGGCCAATGATTAAGCTCATTATAAAATAATAATAAAGGTCTGGAACCTGGAATTTATGCTTAAAGAATGGAAGGAAGCAGTGATAGTTCCCATTTACAAAAAAGGGGATAAATTAGAATGTTCAAACTATAGAGGAATATCTCTACTTAACTGTACATATAAAATTTTATCTGCAGTTATATTAAATAGATTGAGAGTGCATGGAGAAGAAATAATTGGTGAGCACCAAGCAGGATTTATGAGTGGGAAATCAACTACTGACCAAATATTTGCTATGAAAGAGCTGGCCTCGAAGTACTGGGAATACAATAAAGATTTATACATATTATTTATTGATTTTTTAAAAAACTTATGATAGTTTAATTAGATCAAAGGTATGGGATGTACTTAGACAGAACAACATTCCAGAAAAGATAGTAAGACTTGTAAAAATGTGTGTTGAAGGTTCGAAAGGAAAGATCAGAATAGAAAAAGAATACACGAACACTTTCAATATCACTACAGGAGTAAGACAAGGAGATGGATTGTCCCCCCTTTTGTTCAACATGGCTCTAGAAAAAGCTTTGAAAGCAACTGAAGCTATACCAAGAGGGACTAATATCGAAGGAAAAATAAATATATTTACATATGCTGACGATGTAGCCTTAATAGCAGATAGTAAATGTGACCTGGAAACACTAGCACAAGTATTCTTAGAAGGAGCACTAATAGTAGGATTACAGTAAATGAAGAAAAACTAAATATATGAAAATTGGAAGAGTGGCAGAGCCCAATAATTCAATGCTGGACGTTATGGGATACAGCTTTACAATGACCGATGAATTTAAGTATTTGGGAGTTGCCATTAACAGCCAAAATAAAATAGAAGCAGAGATACAAATGAGGTAAAATGCAGCTAATAGATGTTACTGGAGCCTATCAAAATCATTGAAGAGTAAACTCCTCTCAAGAAATACAAAAATTAGAATATACACAGTCATAATACAGCCAATACTCTTGTATGGGGCGGAGGTATGGACCCTTACAAAACAGACCCAGAAGAAGTTAATAACATTTAAAAATAAAATATTGAGAAGGATATATGGGCCAACATTTGAAGAAGGGGTATGAAGAATACTGAAAAACAGAGAGCTCAGGAACCTGTACAGAAGACCAGATATTGTGGCTGTGATAAGAAGTAGGAGAATTAGGTGGCTCGGTCATGTAAGAAGAAGGGAGGAGGATGCAATGATAAGAAGAGTGTGGAGAGGTCAACCAGAAGGAAGGCGCCCACTGGGAAGACCAAGACTAAGATGGAATGACCAAGTGGCTGAAGACATGAGAAGACTTGGGGGAGAGGTCGACATGGCGGAGGACAGAAGAGTCTGGAGACAACTTGTCGGCTAGGTCAAAAATCGACTTGGATTTGAGTGGCCATAGGAGTAAGTAAGTAAGATAGGGTTCTGCGCCTGTAAAACAGCGAGGATTTATACTATCTTCAATTTAAACCTACCTTAACCGGTATATTACCCTAATATAATAATAATAGTGTATTATCTAAGGCTTGAATATATGTTCGAAGGAGGAAAGCCACTGAATACGACTGAAATTGACAAAACAAGATGACGGAATTTTTGCTAGAAGAAAATTTCTTCGGAAAAATGCTTCAGATTACTGTCAAACCTCTTAAAAAATCTAGCTTTATGTAAGCCTAAAATTACATCTCTAAACACCTAACGAACAAACTCTAACGAACGAACTCTAACGAACAAAAAGAAAATCCTCGGAGTGCGAGGTGGCCCAGGGAAAGGAACTGGCCCTACCCTGAATGTGTGAATTCACACGCCTGTGGCTTAGTCCGGGTTGAGCTCTACCCTCAACTATCCAAACCAACCTTCGGGTTGAATCACTGAGTACCTACGGTCAAGTGCACATGGGTGTTGATGAAATCCTATCTGTTACAACAAATCGAACGGCCTAAACTATAAATGATAACCATTTTATTAGCCGGGTTGTTGCTTAAGCAAACATTTCTTATGTGCACTTCACCCTCCTTGGATTGCGGGGATATTTTATGAGTGGGCTCACTCAGATTCGACCCGTAGGTGGAGACATTTTATATCAGGCGAAAAATAATTCTTTTCCTATGTGTTTCTCATCATCATCTCTCTCCCGCCGCCAATCGTGTGAGCTGTGTTGCGAGGGAATGCGCGAAGAGCGCTCTCCTACCGGCCGTGCCCCGGCTGAGGTGGTGGCGTGCCCCGTGGGAGTTTTATGGGAGGAACGGGCGGGGCAGTTGCGAACTTCCCTTCCAGTTGGCCAGTGACCCTTCGGTTCTTTGAGTTCTCGAAGAAATTCGCCGTCGCTGTGTTTTCCCAGGGGGGAGAAAACTTTCAATTGGTGCTTCTAAATAGCCAACCAAAACCACTCGGAGAATGTGTTTCTGAATTTCTGATACACATTCTCCGAAACACACATTCTGAAACATTTCTGAACTTATCGTTTAAGGATGATTTTTGCGTAAAATATGAAGAATTTACGGCGATAAACTCGCACCCTATTCAAGCTCAACACAAAAATGCAAATTCCAGTTACTAGGCATACAATCTCGTGGTAAAGAAGTAGGGCATATCCTATTCCTACTTAGAGAGATTACTATGGTCAGAAAATATCACCTTTGGTAATTCAAACGGGAAGTTGATAGCTTTCCGAGCAACCGACCAACATCTTAACTCATTTGCGCATTAAGGCCGTTTTACACGAGGCACTTCACTGTAGGTACAGTCTGATGTTTGGATGGATGTGCAGTGAAAATTGCGTTGAGTAAAGCTAGAATGACTGCGCGAATGCATGATCGGAAAAAATGAAAACAGCCCCCGCTCTTATTCCGTGCCCGCGTTCTCGCAAAATCTGTGCATCAAAATGCGCCATTAAATGCCTAGTGTAAAGCGACCTTTACAGAATAGATGGGTAGGTTGATGAGTGAAGTATTATTCGAGGAATGGAGGGAGCGTGGGGAGAAACCCGGCGTCGGTGTTTCCTTGCTGCATACTTAGAGATAGGAAGATTATGCGGACCGCATAATCGCATAATTTTTTGATTTCATCAGAATGCAAATAGTTTGTCTCTTTGAGTAACCTTACTTAATCCCTAGTACAAATTTACTGCGCATAATATCGCATAATCTGACCCCTAATGCAGCATACCGCATAATTTGCATTATGTGCGCATAATCTGCGTAATTCTCGCGCAACCGGCTTAATTTTCGTTCTAAAAAGCAGTTTAATGGCCTCTCTCGATACCGGACGCATGCCCTTCACCTCCAAATCACGCGCCAGCCTTCCAGCGCCTGTTTGATGTGTAGCCACCGAAATACAATCTCTGTATAAAATACAATGAATCTCGGTGGCTAAGTCCGATGTCGGTCGTTGGGAGGGTGGGGGCGGGGGCTTTTGTAACCGGCCTTTTCAAGGAAGTCAGTACGGCTGTGAGCGTCGGCATTATACCTGACATATGACATTATACCTGATATACCATTATACCATATATATGACATTATACCTGACGGGATTGTGTGCGTGATGGAGGCAAAATGGAGATCTCCAAAATGTTGCATAATTTTCATGAAAACGCATAATTGCAATTTTTAAGCTGCATAATGTCGGCATAGATATCAGAATTTTGCCGCATAATGGCTGCATAAATAATCATTATTTGGTCGCATAATAGTGGGTTTCAAAATCTTCCTATCTCTATGCATACTGAAAGCGCCGCGGGGCCCACAGTTTCACGTCCCATCTGACGGACGAAGCAATTGCTTATGAAATGCCCTCCTCTGCCAGGATGGACCTCTGGGATGGTAATCCGGTACTCCTCCCTCATGGACCTCTGGGATGGTAATCCGGTACTCAACTTGATCAACTGCAACTATATACCTATTCCTAGTAAGAAATATTTAATAAATAAATTAATATTGTACCAAATTTATAGGGATTACTAATGAAATGTAGCCTTTGGAAACTGGTGCCCGTAAATTGCGATATTTCAGTGTTTTATAGATGCCACGTTTTCATTTGACCAAAGTTACTTGTATTTGTGAGTACAAAAGTTTATGATTGACCTACGAATTCAAAGAATTGACTGAAATAGGCGAAGTGTTGTGTGACTAAAGAAATTAAACGCTCGCTCGATTTGCCTTTGTTTATATCTGTTTTAATTTTATGCATCCCCTATTCTCAACGAGGTATGTACTAGAAAATTACGAGCTAACACTCCGACATTAGCGTTTTTTCAGGGTGAGGAGCCATCAGTAGAGTACGGTCGAATAAGTGAAGCTGGGTCAGTTTATAATTTTTGATGCCATTCATTGAAATAGTAAGAACTATAGTTGGTTGTAAGTGGCTAGTAAGCTATTTATTTTTCATTCATTATCTGGAAAATTTTTGCGCTAAATGATCATAAAACGCGAATAACCCATTATTCAAAATTTTCTACGGACCATGTAGGCAAAAAAAATGCTTTGCCATGTAAGCCACAAACTCTTTGCCCCTATCACAAACCCACGTTGATAAAAGAGAAGTAAATAAAGCTAAGTAGGGAAAAATTATTTCACGAATTTCCTGCCGAAACGCTTTCGATAATCAGATAATTTAAATTGATTAATATACAAGATTTTTTATAAGTAGTAATAATTAGATTTATATCAAAACTAGTCAAGTTACCTCAATAAAATCACAATGGAATTATTAGCATTTCCATCTGGACGAATCCTCGTCGCGAATACTAGATTTATAAACTAATTTAGCTTATTTTTATTAGGAAAATTCAAAACCACCCTGTTATTATATGAACTAGCATGTTATATATTTTCAATGAAATTCATTAAATTGGCACATATAAGCAGCTTGTGCTTTTATCAAACGGTAGATAACGTGATTATATCTCGGGAGATCGCTTTATCTGACGTTATCTTTTGGTACGATTGCATGAATTAATGAGGATAAATAGCGTGTTAATGATTGCATAAATCCATTGCCACACATGCATTAGGAGATTAAAAATATTTTGATTTATTTTCACAGGCTTCGCACGGGATTCAAGCGATTTTATTTTGGTTGAAGCAGCGCTAAATTATGCGGCTAGTCGGAGTTCGAAGCATCCGCTCTCACAAAGGTGGCGAAATCTGGTGGGAGGACCAATGCCTCGTTTATTTTTATTTCGTTTTCGCCGGTTTGCTGACGTCACAGCTCCCATAAGGCTTTGCTAATTAATTTAATGGCGTTGAGAATCAATCGAACAACTCATATAAATTCTTTTAACCGATTTAACGCTTTAATTTCAGTGTTCCGTCATGTTAGACTCCCTGGCAGCTTAAAAAAAAAACTTCCTACCACTCGTACTTTTCAATGGGCAGAGTATACGAAATTTCGAAGACAGTCGTCCTTGCGAAAATGAAATGTGACATAGACCATCATGAGCTTAAATACCTCCCGAAATGATTGTTTGGCTTGTGTTTTCGTGGTACACTAATAGTTTTCCCACATTGGTTATGCCTAAAACCTCTTGAATCGCCTGAAAAATTCAAATTATCTTTATCCTAATTCAATGCTTGAAATGCTCTTCGGTATACAGGAATAATCTTCGGTATTCTATTACATATATTGCCTCCGTCACCGTGCATATCTGAGGCAAGTTGTTTTATTGTCTTAGAATAATAATGCTCTAATATTTCTTGTAATGGAATAAAAAATTAAATTATCGAAGTGCTCTGGCCTTATTTCAGGTTCATGCACCCTCTGCCAAACCTGTGAAAATTGCTTTTTCTTGAGACTTAGTCATTATTCTTGCACAACATTTAAACTTTTCTCAGGGTGTGAAGTTTTGTGATGGTGTACTCACTTTTTCCTCTAAATGTCCCCTTTATGTTCTTTTAAATCACTTTATTTAATAATTTAACTCTTCATCATTATCTAATTCTGAGTGCTTATTTTCTTTCTTCCAGCTTTTAAATTTTTACTCCTAAAATCCAAGTTCTTTTAACATCTGTGGCAGTGACGTCAAGTAGAGCGGTAATATTTATAGTGGTGAATAACATGTTGGCCAATTTATGAAAAATAAACAAATTTTTTCAGGTCAACTGGAAAGCAGTGGTGATTGAGAATTATTCACAAAACACGATATATTGGAGAGTTTTTACCACATTTCGTATGATGTTAATCGCCAATGAAAGGCTAGGGAAAATGATGCGGCAGAGGTATTTATTTTCCTATCTTAAATTAATTTACAAGCATAAGTAAACACTTCACGTAGAGTTTTCATTAAATTCTACTGTATTTTTCCTTTGAAAATATATGATCATCATATTTACAAACAGTTTATGCTGAGTTTTAATTGATCTTCGTGATCCATATCCCCTGATTCTAGGCGATTCGATTTCGTGGTTGTGCAGTTAGCTTCGTGATTCACTCACCTGCTCTGCAATTAATGCTGCTACCGGAGCCTGATGTCACATTATCCCTAAGGGCCCTCGAGGTGCAGCTCTGAAGAGCGTGATGCTCTTAAAGCGATGTATTGCTTGTGATGAAATTTTCCCATGACTGATTCCCCTCGGTGCCAGGGACTTTCTCTTCTGCTTCTACTGCGTTGCTCGCTAAAAAGATTTATGCGTCGCATGTGCGGCATATTTCAGCTGTTAGGATTTGCCAACAATTATCTACCCATAGGAAATGGTTTATTCTCGAAAAAACTTAGCTGAAACAGGAACGGAGCTAAGGAAGACCCTAGGAAACCAATGCTGCTATAATTCCGACAACGTCATCTAATGAATATGAACAGAAAAAAAGAATTCAGTGAAAGTAGTGTTTACCAGTAAAACACTAGTATCATCTTCCTACTTGAGTGTTGATAACTTTCTCGTGCTATCTTGAGCTTGAAGATAGCTCTCGATCTCTGCAGTTTAAAGGCAGTTGAAGATCCCAGGGTTGTTGCCATTATGCATGGGATTTTGAGCACGAATTATGGTCCTGGTAACAATGGTGCAATTTGGAGGGATGTGATTAAACGGAGCCATCTTTCCAAGCCGACTCCTAAATTTTTCCCTTTTTTGCGCTTGATTCGAATGGCATTAGATTTGCGACGACCTTCTGCACATCATTTGCACAGGGAATTACTTTAAATCTCTGCGACTCAAGTAATTTTACAGTTCCTGCAGCACCGCGAAACATTAAAGTTTGACTGAATATCTAAGGAAACTGCCCAAGTACTCGCGAACTCGTTGCATCTGCGTCAGGGTCCTCGAGAATCGTCTCACTCAAGCAAGCAGGCGGTTAGCAATAACCGCATTATATCTTCATTAAATGTATAACTACTTAATCTGCAGAGGGGTCGTGGGCCCTTTCTCATCCGTTCTTTCGTGTATTTTATCAAGCATGACTTCTTCCCCGGATTTTAACCACTGCCGTCAGGGCCGACTAATGTCATTCAGTGGTTTGCAACTGCTCACGCTACTGCAACCACATGGAGTGCTGACGGGCTGAGCACTGGCTCTTGCTTATTTAAAATTACCTCTACAAACCATTATAGAGTATGCGTACTCTACGATACTACCCTGCGAGCCGCCTTGGGGCGTGTGGCAGAGAGTGTGAGGACACAAGCCATGAAAAGGGGAGGGGATAGGGAAAAGGAATATGAAGAGGGAAAGAGGGAAGTGTATTTCATATTAACCGAGTGTCAGAGCGTCACATTATGGTTTTACTATAGTCAATTAATAGTGCTTGTGAAGAATGAATTTGTTTACCTATCCCTTTGGCAGTGTATCTTTCTTATTTTGTTGCTTCTAGTGGGGATTAAAATATTATCCTCCATGTCATGCTTTAACTCAAGTGATCTGAAATTATACTTAGCTTATCTTTTACCCTCTGAGTATATAGTAATCTAGCAAACCCAAACCTAGTAACTTCATCGGCTGTTTTACGCTCTGGTCGCTCGTAGCAGTTTTTAACGAAGCGTGTGCATTTCCGTTGAATTTTGTTCCTCACGCATTAAATCTTTCTATAGAGGGTTCCAAATACTCGCGGTGTATTAGAGATGTGGCCTAACTTTTATGAATTAGCATTTGTCTTTCACCAATTCATCCGAGGACCTTCCTACTTTTCGCTTGACTAGTCCTAGTCGCTTGAAATCCACCACAAATATTTTGTAGAGACATTACGTTAGGCCGGAAATTATGATGATTACCAGGCGTTTGACTTGATCTGACACCTTTATATTTACTCTCCCGACTTTATAGATATCACATTGTTTTGATTTCATCCTTGATAAGTGTACTTCAGTGCATTTGTTAAGAGTAATGTGATTACCTCTGGGATTCTTTCTTTACTGTGGTGGCCGTCCATTGCCAGTTGTTCCGCGAAATCGACGATGCGACATGGGCTGGAAGATTCCGAGAATCTTAGCTAACATTAAAAGTCAGCGTTGCAATATGTGTGTTGCAACTGTGGCAAAACTTAAGAATAATGGTCATCACATAGCTTCTTAGGAGTTTATTTATATAGGTACTTTGAGAAACAGTGTGCTTCTAAATTCGTGAGGAGAGTCGATTCGAGTAAGAGATAGTGTACTTAGTTTTTTGGTCCTTCGTCTTATGAGGTTTTAGACGTACCGTCCAGCGCAGGACCTTAATCATCAGAAAAATGTATGCCCTTGCCCGAGGAGAGATTCGAACCCACGACCATTAACCCTTATGTGCACACCCGGGTGCCTACCCTGTCATATTTTTGCTTTTAACTTCAGTAATAATTAAAAATTTTAATCTGAGCTTCAGGATCCCCATTATTTAACTCCTCTAAAAGCTAAATAAGCACGGAAAATTTTTTTTTCATTTTTTATAGGCAAACAAAATGGCGTCAAAGTACGTGTGCTCAGCGGACACATCCGGGTATCCGGGTGGCCACTTCCTAAAAAATGAAGTTTATACCGGGAAATTGATAAATAACATCTTTAAATGAGTTTTACAGATCACAGGGCTTATTTAATAAACAACTGCAACAACTTTATGGAAAATTAGTTAGTTGGGTTGGGTTTTCGTGGATATACAATGTTCATAGCAGACTGGTTTTTCGCAAACTGAACAACATTTTTGCGTTTTCCTGCATATTTTGACTGATTCCTTGTAGCAAAGATGACAAGAACCTGTAAATGTTTCCCTACTCTAACGGTCTAGAGGTTCATTTCTTTCTTCGAAAACAGTAGAAGGGGGGAGCTGTACCCCGATCACACTCTCAATTGCAATTTTAGTGGTCTAATCCCGCATTATTTGACCATTCAGAGAATGATCTTCAACCAGAGGTTTTGACAGTTCCTCACCCAGTTTACGCAAGAAAATACGTCGCTGATTAGTTTTCTTTTTCAAAATTTTGTTATTTTCATAATAAGCTATATATGAAGCCAGAGCAATTACATCTAAAATGTTGAAAAAACATAGCAAGTGGCCATCTCTCAGTATGCCTGTGTGAGGTATATAAGGTTATCATCTGATCCATTGTATCAACGCCGGTTTTGTACTTATCATAATAAATGATTATGTGAGGCTTTTTATTTTCCAGATTACAGTATTCTCGTGAAATCCAAAGCTCTTTCAGAACCCTCTCTCTTTGATTTTTTTCACGACTTGCAGTGCAAATGATTCCATGAAGAGGATATGTGTTTTCGGCTTCGCAAATCCACCAAAGTTTTATCCCTTTCTTAGCTGGCTTCGATGGTATGTACTGCGTAAACTTCGTATGGCCACGGAAACGATAAAGCTGTTCGTCAATTATCAAATTTGCTGTCGGCCTGTACATTTTATTCAAATTTGAATTGAACTTAGTCCAAATATCAAGTATAGGAGCAGCTTTATCCTTTTCTGCATGTGTCTGGCGTGTTTTGAAGTCATCGAATTGAATAAATCGCATTCGGTTGTGGAATCTGTTGATACCTATTGACACACGATAAAGAGGATATGAAGTACTTTTCTACATTTCACTTGTGTGATCAACATTTGAATTTTTTACACCAGAACAAATCAAAACACCAATAAACGCATATATTTATTTAGTAGTCACAGGCTTCCAAGATCGCTGCGAATCCAGATTCTTTGTGTTATACCCTTCGTACCCTTTTTCAGCATTTTTGTTGGTATGCCAAACAATAAGATCTACGATTTCTACTGTAATTATTTTTTGAAAGTGCCTCCGATCGATAGAGTTTCTGTAGATCTATGGGGGCCACTTCTTTGTTGCAATATATTGTCAGAAGGCGTTTCATGTACTTGAGCCGGCATCTTACTCCGAACAGTTTTATCTTTCGCTATATACACCCATTAACTTCCTATCCCTGCTTCATCTGCTGCCGATGAACCTCTCGCACCCTGCGCTCCTGCCACTTGTTCCTCAATCTCGCTCTCATCGGACTCAGCATCGCTTTCTTCCTCTCCTTCCGACGTCTCGTTCGCACTTTCTAAGTCTGATGATGACGCTCTTGCTGAGGTATCACCCGCAATCTAGTCCTCGTCTTCACTATCGGACCCATAGTCTGATATTTCATCGTTGCCGCCGTGTAGATGCTTCAAATACTTCTCCTTTTGGGCACAATTCAATTTGAATTCAATAAAAATGAGTTTCCCGTTGAAAATGTAATGAATGGAAGAAAAAGATCAGTCAAAGCGCAATATATTATAAAAAGAAAAAATTGACGCTCTGCCGAATGCTGATGTGCACTAAGCTCATGGGCATTCTCGCGGCGTTCTCTGCATATTATGTTTGTCCTCTACACCAGAACGATTCTAACAGACACACAGCTTTACAGTCTCTTGAATGATGTTATAATAAATGGCAAGCCATGCTACTGCCCCTGCATTCTAAATTTATAACTATATGGCCGGTCGCCGGTCTAAAAAATGGTCCAAACAGGTGAAAACGCTCCATTCGCGACTTGCGCGGCCTTCTTTCTGTCTCTCTTAATGGAAGCTGTAGAAGGCTAGGAGACTTCAAAGTGCTTACGTACTTTCTATTGATGTTTATTAGTTATGTATACTGATTTGAAATTATTCTGTTCACATACTGACTCAGAAATAAAGAAAAACTAGAGGTGAGCACCCGGGTACCCTGGGTGTGTAACAACGTGGTAAAAGTTGGGTGTGCAAATAAGGGTTAAGTTACCAGGATATCACGCTACCAACCTATCCTCCGCAGCCGGTAGCGATTCGTTATTCGTAAATGCTTTAAACATGATTTTTCTGGAAGCATCCATTGAAATGGTATTCAAATCGATTTTATGCCTATTTTCAACGTTTATGCCTACATAGAGGGCATCAACATATCCCTCATGAAATATTTTCACGAATTTCCTATAGCCACGTTAGATGGAGGCAGTGGAGAAGTGTTTTAATTACCTTTTATTCACCATGAATCGATGAATTATCCTTTGTATAGAATTATCTCCTAACTTTGCAATTTTTCCTGGGAAGGATATGACCGAGCTATTTGCCTGCAAGAATAGCCTTATTTAATCCGGGTTAGTCTGAATAAAGCCAATATTCTTATAAGATAACTAATGATATGCCTTGGATATTCTTTAGCATCAAGATCAATGATAATATCATTATACTTTTCGAGGAAGAAAATACTTGCAATAGATGTCGGAAAATCCCAGTGTCACATGACTCAATTATTCCTCCTCCTCACGACAGTGGCGTTGCTTAGGCTTGAGATTCCCGGGAGGGTATTTCAATTGCCAGCCTTCCTTTGGCAAATACATAACGCACATAAAACCTAATGAGTCATAGCGATAATATTAATTTTAAGAAAAAATAATTTTACCTCCTTTATTTATCAATTAAAATACTTAAGTTCGAGTTTATTTTCTAGTGATGCTCTATTGACAGTATCGAAACTTATTTGATCATTAATCACTCATTCGCTGGTTGTAAGAATGTTTTCAATCGGTTTTAATTTGGAAAAAATCTTTACCCGCCGACAAATTCCGCCTGGGGCGGACCGCCCCCGCCGCCAACCTCTAGCTACGCCACTGCCTCATGAAAGAAAATTGACTGCGGTAAGATTGAATGAAATAGCAAAGTAAATGACGGTGATTCCCAGAGAAAGAGATGCTAACTTTCATAGCAGCTCAGTCAACACATTTAATTCACTAGCACTTAGGTGGCGAATTCTTAGTCGCCTAGTTGAAAGATTAGAGGTAGAACTAAGGTAAAACGGTGTAAATTATCTTGTTACGAATCCGTCGGTTAAATGAGAAATTTTGTTTGGTTAATCATCTCATATTCATGTCATAAAAGCGTTTTGAAATCTCAATCTGACAATTAAAAATGGAATACGGCGAAACGTAAAATGAACGGACGAACGGCATTCCATTTATTGCTCCCGTGCTCGGGACATAAATGAATGCAAGGGCGGCTAAAGTAGCCTGACACTTACGAGTCTCCTTGTAATTTTACCGAAATTTCGTCTGTCGCTCTGCCACATGAAAAAATTGAGCGGGACACAAAATTCCTACGACTCAATTAAATTTCCTACCGCGAGAGACGCCTAATTAGAAGCGGGCAATTTTTCTAATAAAGCTTGAATTTCGTCACCTCCCCTCCCCCACCCCCTTCCACCTGAGAACGAGGACGGCTGGAGCTCATTGGCTTGAAAAATTCTGGGTTTTTTGAAAAGGTTTTTCATGAAGAACACCAACGATGGACAGAAAGTTTTACTCAATAGTCTCGCTATTTTTAGTAACACGACAAGGACTTCTTCGCACACGTTCACCTAACCCGAGGGTCCAGCAATATAGGTGATGTATCGACAGCGATATGCTGGAGATATTGCATAGTGATACTGATCTTCCGCGCGTTGAAATGTATCGATTTGCGATATATCGTGTATTTTTCGTTGGCAAATTTATATCGCAATGCGATATTGAAGTGCGAATATCGAACAGTCCTCTTGCATCGAAGATTTTGCTTGGATGTAGGATTATCCATGCATACGCTCTTCCTCGTTCCCCTTCGTGTTGGGCTCAGGCTAATGGTTGTACATTTAGAGAACTGGCTTGTATCCAGATATGCCCTTAATAATGCCCTAGGAACTTCTTTTGTGCATATGACGGTCATGCATTACTCTGTACAAGATTTCCTGTTGAAGAGTGTAGGCTTTATCAGCTGTTGTCAGATGCTGATGAGACTTTATAGTTTTGCTACGGTCTGAGTATCCGTAGCAAAACTAGAAAGTCTCATTAGCAAGATCTCCTATTCATGGCAACTTGTGTTGCTCCTGCTTATTGTGAGGCTCTTCAGCCACATCCATTCTTTGACTTTCGGCTTCCCCCGTCCTCTCACACTATTCACCCTTTCATCGTATCTCTCGCTATTCGACTCCCATCCATTCCTTCAACATGGCCAAACAAACGAAGCACGCTCCTTTCTTACTTGTCCGTTCCAGAAACATCTATAAATTCTCCCAGTCCCCATTCATCCTTCCTTTCCTTATTTTATACTGCAAACTCATCTTAGATACCTAATGCCTACCACATTCTGCCTGCATTCGTATTTATCAGGTTACACATTAACGCACTAATTGTAAGATGGGAAGAATTACTATCTCATATTTAAAGTACTTCATTTTATTTCCACTTTAATTGTTTCTGCTTGAAAAAGGCGAACATCTCTTCATTAGTGGCGTTTGCTTATTTCCACGCTGAAAATAACTGCCGTAGACATGCATCCTTTTAAGGAAGTCTTCTCGGATCTTCCACCAGGATAAACTTTATACTGCCGACGTTTCAGAGTCCGACTCGTACTCCATTTTCAAGGCGAATGATGATATTTACAAAGGCTTTAACCGTCGCTATTGTTGTGCGTGGTCAAGGGCCGGCCGTTACGGTTTGAATGCCCCAAAAGTTTTAATAACGGCTTCCATGCACCACTAAGGGAAAAGCCATGGTCTCGGTTGAAATTCCTTCTTTCTAATCGAATTTAAATGACATCCTAATAATTCTATCCCAATGGTCTTGGAAGCGGGCGAGCACTTTAGTCTCATGGAAATGGATGGAGTGGTCCATGATTATGCTGTGTTCAGCAATGGTGTATTTTTCAATTTGTGCCAGGCGTCGATGTCGTTGGTGCTCCTTCACCCTTGTTTCAATGGTCCTACTCGTTTCTTGCCACATTCACAAGGCACTTGGTAGACGCCTGGTGTCTTTAGTCCGATAGGGTCTTTTGCTCGGACGATGAAATCCCTGATTTTTTGGGGTGGCATGTGAATCGTCTCGATCTTGATCTCGGTTGAAATTCGATTAGGAAGAAGGAATTTCAACCGAGACCATGGCTTTTCCCTTAGCGGTGCATGGAAGCCGTTATTAAAACTTTTGGGGTATTTAAACTGTAACGGCCGGCCCTTGACCACGCGCAACAATGGCGACGGTTAGAGCCTTTGTTTGAAATTGGAGTTCGATTCGGACTCCGAAACGTCTGCAGTAAAAAGCTTATCCCGTTGGAAGACCCGAGAAGACTTCCTTAATATAATTCGCCAGGAAAAAACTAAATCTTACTTCATGCATCCTTTTTATTCCTCCATTTATCGTTGGTTCTCCAAGAATGTCTCGTTACCATAGTTCAGTAACGTTATAACTCAACATATATCACATACCTACGATCAAGGGCGTACCCAGAATTTGAAATAGAGGTGGGGGGGCAGCTCATGTTCGGTCGGGGGGGAGGGGGGGGGGGGGGGGTTAAAAGCAAATTAAAATGACTGGTTTTGGAAAAAAATGTTTTTAGTAGCATTACAAATACCTTAACAATTCTTTACTTCCATATTTTCATCAGCTTAGCCAATCAAATTTTTAGTTTTATGCTAATAATAATTTTCTTGGATTTGGTGATTTTCTTGGATATTTCTCTAACTTTCTTCTCGACCATTTCACGATTTTCTTTGACAAAATTTCGACGCACGCTCATAAGACATAATCCAGTCATTCTTTCCTCTCTCATAGTGCTCCTAAGCCATGTCTTTACTCTTCGTGGAGTACTAAAGGACCGTTCTACAGTCGCCGTAGTGGTTGGGATTGCGATTAAAATTGAGAGTGGAGAAGAGAGGGAGCCCTCCCTGCTGCATCAGGGAGGGGATAAAACATTGGCATTGTTTAAAAGATCAATGACTTCATAATCCTTTAACTTGACCTCGGTTACATTTTTCTTCTTCCACAAGTTATACCATTGGTCCACCTCTCCGGTCATATCTTCTAATTTATAAAATCCTCTAAAGATTTCTGCGTTCTTTGGAGAGTCCCTGACACTCATTTTGGGCATATACAAAAGATGTAGTTTTGTCAAGACAAAAGCTGGGGTATTTTCTTGAGAAAATTTATTTTTTTTGTGATGATGCAAGAGAATCAAGATATGATATACATAGTGAACGTCCATCCAATAAGTTTGTGTTTCAAAGTTTTCAAGTTTATTTTTACAAATTTAACCTTAACCTTTCATACATTTTCATTGGTGACTCTCTCCGTCCATTTCATACATACCATTCTTCTATAGGCTCATATTCTACGGGACTGCATTTAGAAAGATAGGAGCCGGTTTTATTATAAAGTGGTGGTTTATTTTTGGGTGCGTAGGGTTCAGAGCACATCCCGTGACACTTTTCCTTCTGTTGCGGATCTATAAAATCTCCGGCACACGAGCCTTTTGTAAAGTCTGCGATGCCAGGGCGAAAATGATGAAGAAGTGAAAGTCGCTGTGGGGGTCGCGTAAGGGTCGGAGAGTCGATAAAATTCCGTGGCAAACCACACAGGAAGGAAGGAGGGAAATAATTTTTCCCGAAAAGCAACGCGCGAGCGCGATTAATGAGCGTTTCCGAATAATGAAGGGCCATTGAGCTGGGTAGATGTATATAATCAGGTAACATATTTTTGTGCTCTTGGCATGAACCTTAGCGCAAAAAATTTAATAATTAGTATCTATAGCACCATCGAGGCTACTTTAAGTAATCAAGTACGTCGATAAAATGCCAGTGAAGGAATATATCATGTATATATCACGCTCGAGAGATAAAAAACAGAGCTATTATAAATAATAGCTGTATCTTTTCCCGCATGGTTTTTGCTCTATTATTGAGGAGAAAAGGTAGATTGATTTTCTATGATTTTTGCCCCAAGACTATCTACTTGATTCGAAATCTATGGAAAAATTTTTTGACGAATACAAAACCCATTGTACGAAAGTTAATCAGTTTTGGGAGACTAGAGGAACAGTACCATTTGAAAGTGAGTCGGACTCTGAAACAAACCAAACATTTATGAAGCGACTACTCTTTTTCATTCAATTATTTAAATGACCCTCTCTCTGTAATGTATATTTTTAGTGTTTCGACCAATCAAAAACAAATTTTACGAGTATTTTTATAAAAAATTGATGTTTTCTTCCAATAGCGTTCATAAATAACCAAGGCCTTCGCTGGGACTACTTTTAGAAGGCTCAACTACAAAATAGAATAGAAATACATGCATTAGCTGGTTCTTTTTTGATAGAATTTTTGTGTTTATTTTGAAGCCCTGGCCTCGAAATATGTCTTCATGCGAATTTTCTTCATAACTTTGTTTATTGAACATCTCAATTTTGATAAATTTATTGAATCACCATTTGGTTAAACCATGACACGTTAACTGCTCTTATTTTGATAAAAAGCACCGAAAATACTTTCCATTGTCGTCCAAAGTTCCGTAAAAATACCAACGAAAAGCACTTATCCCGCGATTGTTGAATCACTCCGTAAACAGGTGTTCGACAGAAGTACATTTTTATGAAATTTGATATTAATGCAAAGTTTTATTTAACCCTTTATGGACCAAAACGTTTATTGTCGAGAAAGGATTATTTCTCCTTGTCATTTCATAATGGAGTTACAAAAAAACTGCAAAAATTATTTAAGTGAAATTTTAATATTATTTTTTTTTAATCCCCGAATACAACACATTGGGCAATAGCTAATGTTCTGAGATGATTCCAGAGGTATGTACCGAATCTGGCACACCTAACATGAAAGGGTTAAATAGTAGTGTCACAATTTTCAAATGTATTGCCGCTAATGGTGCCTAAAATACGAGGCGTATTTTTTAAGTAAGTACCGTTTTGAAATTAAAATAAAGCTAGTACACTTTCCTTAACTATTTTATTTTTACGTGAAAACCCATGCCTTGATCTATTTTTCTAAATAATTTACACTAATATTAAGGCACTTCTCGTATCGTAGAACCAGCTTTTGAATCCCTTCCTCATAGAAGCCTGCCGCCTGATTTGACAACCACTGTAACACGGTCGTTTTGGTTTCATCATCATTGTCTTGGCACAGACCACCCATCATTGCATCTTCAAATGCAAATACAGGAGTCAGAAGGCACTAGATCTGGGCTGTACAGAGGGCGATCAAGTTGTTCCCAGCAAATTGATCCGATGAGATCTTGAGTTTGATGGACGGGCATTGTCATGCAGCAATCAACATTTTCGGTACCCAGCGTGAGCAAACTTTCGATAATTTTAACGTTTTTGCGGCCATCTCTAAAAGCTCTAACACATTCCCGCACCATTCCATCGCTCAAATTGTTTTATCCATAAACGTCACTGATCTGACGATGAATTTCAGCCACCTTCACGCCTTTTGCTCTAAGAAAACGAATCACAGCGCGTAAATTGCATTCTGCGGGATTCTCAATCGGCGGAGGCATTTTAAATATTCACAAACAAACATAAACACGGCCGAATGTTTCCGTAACAGCGTCTGTGGCTTCCTAACAGATGTAGGTACACAGCGTACATATGCCAAATGCCCACTGCAGCACTGCTTCGGCCGAATTTAAAAATGGTACTTACTTAAAAAACATGCCTCGTATATCTAGCGATAATTATCAGGCGTAATCGACGTTATCAAAGTCACCCAAACTCTAAAAGTATCTCTACAATTTTTAGGATGACTAATTGACATGGATTTGTGATAAATTATTAATTAAAGCTTCCCATGGACTACACCGTCGATCAACGTGGTGGAAGGGCTGGCGCGCTCTCATGACTCCTAGAGCAGAACTGGCGGGGACAATGGTAATTTTAATCCATAGTAGAGCCACCCATGCCACATTGGTTGAAGGGTGGGGGAGAGAAGAGCAGTATTGTACGCATCGTATATACCTCAGTGAAATGGCTGCAAAAAGATTCGTGGGCCCAGTTGGCCGTTCTCACCATTGATGGTATCACGTAAAAATACCATTGAGGAAGGCCACGGAATACCTCCTTAATTTTTTTCCCATTCACTTGGACAATTCTTATATGATAACCGTGAGGCGGTAGTCAGGAAATGTCTAAGAACCCATCCCCTATTGATAAAACATCTATGATGGTAAAAAGTCAAAGTTTCGGCTTCTTTTAGCAATCAACCCGTGTTACATTTTTCTTTCATCTTGAGCTATGCTTTAGTCGTGCATCCTGCGTTTAGAATCCTGATGACGATGGACGACTCGTACGTCGAAACGTCGGCAGAAATGCAGAATGTGACCCGGTGGAAAACCCGAATAGACTTCACCAACATCTTTAGCTTTCTTCTCGCCCAACATTGCCACCTCAGTCGCTTTACCGCACATAATTGCTCAAATTCGAATATAGAGCGTAGCTTTACATGGAAACATGTTCTCCCACCTTCTAAATTGCATTTTCTATGTTATCTATGGGAATCTGACGTGTGCATCATTCAACATTTGCAATTTTCCCGGTTGGATTTCACTCTTTCCATTCACCCCTGTTTATCGAGACCCCTCCACCGCTCTCTCCTCAAGTTAGGACTACATTATCAACAATCTGGAGATTAAATCGCATAGTTTTGTGTCCATTGAAAAGCAAGATGAATTGCCAATGCATTCACTCACACGAATGACGTAGCCAGATGGCACAGGCACCGGTTGGCAGCTGATTGGTGTTAATCGCTTGCAACAAGCCGCGCGTGTGCCTGATTGATGGAAACAGCGTGAGTAAGAGAAAGGGACTTTCTCCATCATTATTCTGCATTCACTGCAATTATCATTTCTATATACCGTCCCTGAGGAGCCTTAACAATGCAGTTCTCAGGAATTGCAGCATGCGACCGCTATATCTTGGAGGTTGGATTTTACGGACTTACATTGACTTACACTAGTTGGTCGGTTAAAATGATTCGGGTTTTTTTTCACTTCATCTGGCTCTGATGCCGAGGTTGAAGATAATAAACACACAATTTAAGCTATTCTGTTTTGAGTTGAAGTACAAAATAAAAAGATGCGACTGCGATTGTTTTAATGGTCACGTTTGCATTTGACTTGTGACGTGGTGATAATTTTCGTGATCGCGTCTACTAAATGCTTTAGTGATCACTCTGACTTTGGAATTCTATCATCGGATTTAAGCAACGTTCATGTGTAGAGCCAAGAGCGGGGACTCGAACTTAATCTGGGCAAATGCACGGCGGTACATTTCTTGCGGAGGTCGTCCAACTATCCCCATGTATATGCTGTGAATGGTGTTAACATAAAGGCGACAGATGAAGTGAAGTATCTGGGAGTTACGATAACCTCGAACCTATCGTGGGGAACACATATGAAATATTTGTGGCAGAGCTCTGAAGAAGCTAGAATTCGTCAAGCGTATTGTGGGAAGATTTTCAGATGAAAAAGTAAAAGAGAGGTGCTATTTCGCACTCGTCCGGCCACACCTTGAATATGCAGCGAGCATATGGGTCCGGTGCAGAAAGACTTAATCCGGGAACTTAATAAAATACAAAGGAAAGCTGCGCGATTCGTCAAAAACTGCTACGGGCGTACATACAGCGTTATACAGATGTTAAACGAATTAGGCTGGTAGCCGCTAGAGACTCGGAGGCGGCACGCTAGGCTTAGATTACTTGAGCAATTGAGAATAGATATCTTTAAGAGCGACACGGAGAACATCATATTAGAACCCCACTATATTTCCAGGTCCGACAGAAACGATAAATTAAGAGAGATATTTTGCCGAACGGATAGGTATGGGAATTCGTTTTTCCCCCGAACAATAAGGGACTTTAATAAATGCTAAATTTCATTGGAGCGTTTCCTTTTTATATGTAAACGGTTGGTGTCCTAACACCCCCCGCCACACGCCTATTGAGGCAGCTTGCGGGGTAGTATGTAGATGTAGATGATGTAGATGAACCCTTTCCCGGCGCGTTCAGGGGCGGATCCAGGGGGCGCCCCCCCCCCCCCCCCCCCCCCCCCTAAGCCTTGGAGAACTGAATTTTTATGCTCTAAATATTTTGAACTAACAGGAACAAAAAAGCGAATAGGGAGTACAAAGTACAGATGTCATTAATAAAGGATGAGTGATGATGGGATTACTTAATTCTACTGTGCATAGGACACTCACGGAAAATTTCTTCAGAAAATCCTATATGATTTTCATTCTATTTTCCTGCAAGAATTTTAGCAGGATTCTCTACACAGAATTTTTGACAGAATTCTTTCCAGGAATTTCTGCAAAATCTCGCACGAGTGGAATTATTTATGCAGGAATTTCTACAGACATTCACGCGCTTTTCATGCATAAAATTTTGCAGTAATTAAGGCCTCATTGGTTGCTGTAATGTAAGAGTAAATTTTGGTAAACTACGAGCCTATATTAAATTTTGATTAATTTTAAGGGTAACAAATAAATATGAAACACGAATTCTAGGATTAGTGCGGTTTGGCAGCACGAATTCAGCACTAATCATTGGCACTGGTCCCAGAATTTGTACCCAAAGTGACGGCGCTAACTTGATGGAGGTCCTTCGTACTCCTGAAGAAATACATAATGGCCGAGCAATGAAATCCTCCAATGAGCGTACTCATTGGAGAATATCACGATTTAGCTGCAATATATTTCGCATGGACTATCTATGAGGGCGCCAATCGGATACACCGCTTGGTTTACCAAGGCGGATCACGGTTGATATTTTCTTTCATTTTGACTACAAGTGCACAGGTTGATGTTGCACATTTCGGGGAATTATTCCCACAGATTACTCAGCTGCTTCGACTCAAATCCGAGCCAACACAAGGGTTTTTTCGATAGTTTTAGATTTATGCAACCAGACTCTCCTGAGCAGTCAGACTACTAAACACGAGTTCTTTTTCTATTTCCGGGAATTGATTGTTTTGTTTTATTTGAACTGAACTACGTCAATGCTAAAACGTCGACCGATAAAAATCTTTAATAGTGCATATTGGCTTTTTTTCAATGATAGAAACAATTTTCAATGGAAATTCCACTGTTCCATAAATAAATGTCATATGTATAGAGGTTTGGTCTCCTGACGGCATTACAGTTCTACTGAAACCCAGACACTTCATGATAGCTTAAATATAGCTATAAAAATAGTTGGCCCTTCTGTTATTTTGGGTAGTAAACCAAGGTCCACTTTATCCGAAGGAGGCTCTGTTTCATCAACTTCGGATGAACGTGAATCTATATGTGTTAGTTATTTATATGCACCATTTCAATATGCTGAGGAATATTTCCGAAGATACATCTACATTCCCCTTTTGGACTGAGTTCTGGAGGATTTCTCCTCTAGATTTACTGATGTGGTTGTGAACGTATTCAGAATAAATATATTTCTCCCACAGGTCATTTTGGCAGAGAATGGCGATGTAAAAACCGCGGATATTAAAAGTGATATAAATACACTTTGCCGGAAGTATTCTGACCTCTTTATTCTCCAAAATGATTTTTTGGGTTTTCATCTAAAATCAGAGTATGAACAGTGGATAGTAGGGTGATCCTAATTTTTCAAAATTTAGAAAAGTTATGTTTTCCTATTCTCAAAATGATCGAAATTAAGTTAATATGCACGTGCTAAAATTTGGTTACTTTTAATTAACGGGAACCCGTGCCCCAAGGGCCCTTAGTACTTTGGACCTAAATATGCAATTTTTGGGCTGTAAAAGCCCAAAAATCGCAATTTTGGGCTGTAAAAGAATGTTAGTTTGTTTTTACCTATCTCTCGAAACGTTACAACTAAATTATATTTTCTTAATTTACGTCATCCCGTTTATCTGTATATGTGAGGGTGACTAAATTACCTCAAAGCAAAAGTCTCTACTTTGTTTATTTCATTTATTTTTATATTAAGTAGGGTCTACTTGTTTTAGTCGTTATTATAACTATTACAAATGTATTGTGCAGCCTGGTAGTTTTTCTTTGAATGTTATAATTTTGATTTTTGCTGATAAAATAAAAATATTAAAGGAAAATAATATTTTCTGAACACCTTTTTTTATTTCATTCCAACCAATTTTCATGTTATACGGCATTAAAGAAGAAAGGAGTTTGAAATCCTTGTGTAGACCACCGCGGGTTGATGGATGTGAAGATGCAGGTCTTCCGCGTTTTACACCGCGTTGGTCTATGTTTCCTTGGACGACAGTTTCGTCGGCGTTTTAGTCGGCTTCTTCTGGTCGGTGAAGTGAAGGTGCAGCCATTCGTCGTCTTATATATGTCAAGCGTTAGACCTTACTCCAATGGGTGAGATATATATAAGACGAATGGCTGTACCTTCACTTTACCGACCAGAAGAAATAGACTACAACACCGACGAGACTGTCATCCGAGGAAACGTGGACCAACGCGGTGTAAAACCCGGAAGACCTGTATCTTCACAAGAATGACATTCTTTTCATCGTTTGTTTATGTTTTTCAAACGTGATTAGAAAGCTTTACTCAATAATTAATCACATCTAATATATAATATATCCACACCAAAACTACGTTCCAACCGCTTCATTTCTTTTAATTTTCCAACTGAGGTCCACCCGGACCCCCGTTTCATTGAGAGGCATTGCATACCCACCAGGCGCCGCGGAAAGTAGTGAACCGCCCCCCCCCCTAAAACAACGACCTGAATCCGCCCCTGGGCGCGTTGGGGGCGATTTCTCGATTGGTTCGTATAAACTGCCACTAAAACATACTAAATATCATTAGTGATTGTGTAGTATAAAGGCACACGAACGAGCTTTATTTTTTTTTTAAGGTTCTACACCAAAATCAGAAAATGTGCCCTAATTTTCCAGCCTTTCGCAGAGGATTTACTATTCCAGCATTAATGCAGGTTATAAGTAAGTTTTCTTGCCTTTAAGAAAAGTGATTTGCACATCTTTCGGGAAAGTAATTTCAACCGACTAAAGTCGATTTTCGTGGCGGCAGAACTAATTTGGTGAAAAATAGCCTCATGAAAATAATTTTATCATTATTTTATTGATTGTATACGCCTCGATAAAATAAATTTTTAAATATTAGCTGATATCCCTCTGCCATGTTATCTCTTTTCGCCGCTCATATCAGTGCACGTATCCAATTTCTTTCGTTTCCTGAAATTATCCAAATTTCTAATCTTGTTTTCCAGCTCAGATAATAAAAAATCCAATATTGAAACGACTTCACCAACCTCTCATCTTACGTCCATGTATTTTCACCAAGTCAACTGTTTACGTGAGGCATATACCAATTCAGTGCAAGTGAATGCGTAAAAAGATGCTTCTAGAAGATTGAATCGTGCTAACACAACAACTTGCGCGAATGCTTGAGCAGAAAAATTCCCCTCCCCCCTGTCCCAATTCCGCCGAATTGGTTTGCCGCATCTCCTCGCGGTGGTGTCGCGCATGGATAGGTATACCTTGCGCAAACAAGCCTCTATACAGCGGTTAGGTACCTACGTCGGAAATTTACTCGCGACGAGTGGATAAAGCTTTTCGGTCGGTTGATTCACGTTGCGTTGGCTCCAGGGTGTTGTTTCAGGGGGGGGCTCCTCTTCCGCTGTAAGCAGGAAGGGGGCGGCGAGGAAATTCAGTGAAAGAATTCCTACCAAAGTCAAGGGGGCGTGCCTCAGCCGACTTTCCATTAATGCGCAAGTGGCAAACGTAGAAAAGATTATGAGAAAATTCCTCGATCGATGGAATCATTGACTTTCTTTCAAAAGTGAAACTTTTTTGACGAGACAATTTTTGAAATTTTTTCTGATCAAAAGTATTCTAATAAATATCACCTCTGGTCCTGAGTTCATAATATTGATGTTATTTTATGTTTAAGTCTACGGGAAGCGGGGATTATTAATTTTAGGTCTGTAACAAATTTTTAAGAGATAGTGCTGAAAAATGTAAGTTCTCCAAAATGATGCTGCCCTTGTGCTGCAAATATATTTTGTGTATGTTTGGTTCGAATAAGTGAATGCTCCTCTTGAGCTTGAGAGTGGTGATCCATGAAGTGCGAGGATGCAGGGTGTGATGGATGTGGGAGTCATTCACCTTCGGAATTAATAAAATAGCTACCTTAGACTTCATTATTGCTTTATTTTGCAACGAGGTAGCTGGTAGGGAATGCCGAAATACCTCATATCACTTTTCGGTTTTTCCAAGTAATTTGTGCTTAGCGTGTGCCCAACAAGGGTATTAACCGAAGGTAAAAATTATGAACGCACCAGTCATCAGCCATAGTCAATTTTACTATCGACAATATTCGACCCCGCCCACTAGGTCAATATCAGCCTTTTCCCGTGACTCTTATACCAGTCTGCGAATTGATATATTGCCCATTTTTTCATGTTCCTCTGCAAAATTGCGTGAACTCCTCTCCTCAGCAATCGTTAAGAGAAATTTTTGAACCCCTTGAATGAATGATTAATATAAATTGTTGTCTGTATTTATTAATAGTAATATCGATGTACTTTATAGTTTCATTGGCTCAAGACGAGTTAATTACGGTGTGCTTTGATCGTAAAAAAATTGCATTGATCAGATTAGGACGGCTACCAACAATTAATATGTTTTTTTTTGTGTGGAGATGTACCTTGTGGAGACGGCCACGTTCCTTGTGAGTCACACAAATGACATAACGAGGAAGGAATCTGTGCCAAAGTAATTGAGGGATTTCGGCTGTATCTCTCGTAGCGCATTCAATAAAATATCAATAAGTAAATGTTATCAAATGTCCAGGCCGGCCGATAAAATTGTTCTCGCAGCTTTCGTCACCATCTTAAATATATTTTTAGATGTTATGCATGCCTTCGATGTTCTCGAAATATTTCAATATTTGCAAATTATGTGCTGGAAAATCCGTCGCCGGTATATTTAGAACAATTAATGGACTCGCGAAGCAACCAATCGTCGGTTGCCAATTTTAGAGTGTAAACCATGTCTGCTGGATCTAAGTCCCTCAAAAGGCCCCTCCCATAATGGAAACTGGGAGTTCTGCTTCGGAACTAGTCCGCTTCAGTGCAGACGCATTCTCGCGAAATGTTGAACCTGGTCAACGATAATCAGTTAAGTAGCATGTAATCACTACAAGCAATATGACTTCACGTTAATAACCGGCTAAAGATGTTCAATGACGTTCCCTCACCGTACTGCAAGTGAGTAAGGTCCAAGATACCTCCGCCCCAGCCCCAGCTGGTCGTCAGTGGCAGATCAATAGGAGCTGCGCATGGCTGCATGCGACTTTTCATGACGTCATGTTTTATACCCATCGTGCCACACGGTTGGAAAATGGCAGATTGCGGTAGTATGTAGAGAATACATCCAAAGCATTCTGCGGACATTGGTGTCTCATTCGTCCTAGGATAATTCCAACAAGGACTAGGACTTCTGTGAGTGAAAGTGATTTTGCTCGCTTCCATGCGGGGTGCCTTGTTTGAAATTAGTGGGTTGTCTTGTGGTCGTCAGCTGCACATAGGCTGCGGTGTATTGATAATGGAAGCCATCTTGCTTTAAGTTGTCAGTTTCTTACCTGCATTTTGAAGTCCTGAATCGGCGTTATTTATGCACGGTTTTAAGTTCCATCTCATCAAATAGGAATATTAGTTTTTAAGGTATTAAATTAAAATCAGCACAATGTCTGGCGAGAGGGAAGTTCCTGCAGAAGACAGTATTAGAGTGGTGTGTCGTTTTAGGCCGCTGAATGATTCCGAAGAAAAAGCAGGATCAAGGTTTGTGGTGAAGTTTCCATCTGGCTCAGATGACAACTGCATTTCAATCGGGGTAAGTACCAAATTTTATTGCCTAGATAATTTCACCATCAGTTTGTGAAATGAATGTAGGTGGTTGTACCTACTGAGTTAACTTCCTCAGTATTTGTTCAAAAAGTCTTAACATTAATTTTCCCAAGAACTGATTGCTCAGTTATTATTTAATATAAAATTTTAGGAGTACTGAATTTTAGATATAGACATAGAGTGGCACATCATACTGTTCCTACAAACGGATGGTAACGTGCATTTATTGTTTTTTAGGGAAAAGTTTATTTATTCGATAAAGTTTTTAAACCAAATGCAACGCAGGAGAAAGTTTACAATGAGGCTGCCAAATCCATCGTGTCAGGTGGGTTTACTGCTCAGTCGTGCTTCCTGATCATTCAAATCAATATTATGGTACTCACTATTCCAATCTTAAATTTTGTTGCTACAGATGTCCTCTGCGGTTACAATGGCACCATATTTGCATATGGACAAACATCTTCAGGAAAAACACATACGATGGAAGGTGTCATTGGAGATCCTGCGAAGCAGGGTATCATTCCTCGTATTGTCAACGATATATTCAATCATATATATGCGATGGAAGAAAATCTCGAATTTCACATCAAAGTGTCATACTTTGAAATTTACATGGACAAGATTAGAGATCTCTTAGATAGTAAGTAATATTTTTCTTTATATGATCGTGTCTTTAATATTTTCTGTGTTCTCTCCCTCACTCGGTAGTTACCACTATATTTCTTTTGGGAATCATGTTCCATAACAAAGTGTCATGTATCTTTTTCAGTATCCAAAGTCAACCTTAGTGTGCATGAAGACAAAAATAGGGTACCATTTGTCAAAGGTGCGACGGAAAGGTTTGTCTCCAGCCCCGAAGATGTTTTTGAAGTCATTGAGGAAGGAAAGGCAAATCGTCACATTGCCGTCACTAGTGAGTAAATACATATTGTTTTGATGTAATCCTTCTAATTGATTACTTCAAATACTTTTCTGCTATTTGAATTTAGTTTAAAACCCCAGTGTACTAAATTGAAAATCAATTTCAGACATGAACGAACACAGTTCTCGGAGCCACAGTGTCTTTCTAATCAATGTGAAGCAAGAAAACTTGGAGAATGAGAAAAAGCTGTCAGGAAAGTTGTACCTTGTGGACTTGGCTGGTAGTGAAAAGGTGACTTAATTCATCGTATATTTAATATCATGCTTCTCTTAACTGCTATGAGTGTTTTTTTTGTGAACTGATTTATGGTAGGCTTTTGCTAATTAGAGATCAAAATTGGTGCTTGCTTTTTTGTCACCACTTAAATATAGTTGATTTTATGTACATTAATTCGTTATTAATTTATGATATGATTTTATATTTAACAGGTCAGCAAGACTGGTGCTGAGGGAACAGTACTTGATGAAGCAAAAAATATTAACAAATCACTTTCTGCCCTTGGAAATGTAATTTCAGCCTTGGCCGATGGAAATGTGAGTACTGAAGTTTTTTAATTTGTAATCTCCTATTACATTACATCATTTTTAGTTAATTCATTGTTTATTTTGGACTTTATATGGAATGTCCAAGATTTAATTGTTTGGATAACTATGCATAAAGGTGATGAGTAATACCACAGGCTTTCTGGTTTAAATGCATAAAGATGTGGAAACAATTTAAGAATCTGACAGTTTTCTTCTTTACTTCATGCACCTTGAGATCCATGGCAAATGCATGAGTGAGATATCAGGATATCCTAGATCTAATATAAATTAGGGAAGTAATGAGTTGTGATGACATAATGTAGTCTCAAGCCAAAACTGGGAATTTTAATGTAGGACAGACATTCTTATGAGTGGCATAGGCAAAAGCTACATACAATCCCTGTGGAAAAGTTGCATAAGAGCTTCAGCTTGTGGTACATATGGTAGATATTCACTGGAGGTGATGAGAGGTTAAGTTATTCTTTCTAATTATGCAGCCATTGGAGAGAGAGTTTAAAATACACAATATTCTAACCTGTCCTTTAGTGCCAATTGGTTTTGCAATGTTGCTTCAAATAGGAAGTGCTTGGAAAGCAAAATATAAATATCTTTGATTATTTATTATTATGAAAAGTTAATCGGTAAATTTTCATAATTTCTCAAGATACATGTATCAGATCCAAATTTTATTGAAACTTAAGGTTTTTATTGAAGATTTTATTTTTGACATTGTTATTTGTAAATTTTTATACCAGGTGGTATGTACTAGTCATTCAGAAGGACATTGTTTTTAGTCCACTTTAAAGTTTCTGCGGTAGAAGTTTTAATTTCTTCTTCTCTAGCAGCCATGGTGCTGTAGTTTCGTCAAGTTTATGCTATTGAGCTTTATGTAAAATATTCAACTGAGACCGGTATTTAGTGGTTTAAGTGGTTGATTTCTGTTTTAGAGTTCATGGAAATTAATTTAGTACCTTGAATTCTGTTGATCAATCATTTTTTGCAAAGAAATACTGAAATACCATGAAATGCTGTAATTTGGTTTTGGTAGGTACCTAGGTAATTTTATTTCAGTAGAGTCAACCATAAAATTGAGAATTGTTCCTTGAATCATTCTAAGGGTTGGTCATAGCTAACACCCAAATTCCCTCTGCTACATTTTTGGTTTGTCATATTTCTGTCATCACAGCTGGGAGATTTTGTACCTTTCTAATTGCCAATTGTGGGAGCGAGAACTGAAATTCTTCTAGAATAATATTGCTTTGTTAATTTCACTTTATTTGCTCTAATCCTCTCTGAAGCACACTCATTTTTCACGAACAATTCTTGGGATAGCAGCAATGATAGAGATCCCTTTTTCCATCATTTTTGACCATCCTGTTTTCCATCCCGAACACCAGGGCCATAACTAACGCTGGGGCACAACCCCGGGACCCCAAGCCAAAGGGTATCCCACTAAACAAAAAGCCAAAGGGTACCCCGCACAGATAGTTTATTTTTTAAATATTTTTTAATTGTGCGTAAGCTTGCCTTACTGTAATTCCCGCTAAATTGATAGTACAGGCATAATCTTTGGTACAGCTGATAGCTTAATGGTCAGCATTGTTTTCTATCTAAGTTCTCGATATTGTACTAATAAAGGGGCCTCGCCATCAAATTTTGCCCAGGGGCCTCAAAAATGTATAGTTTAGGCCCTGCCGAACACACAAGTGAATTGAACTACAGCCAATAAAATATTTCAGCAACAAAAGGGGAATGTGATGCCACGCGTGAGTTTCAATGAAATTAGGACTGTAAACATTGCGGAAATTATGCTTTCAGTTACAGCAAAAAGGACCATGTAATGGGGTAGATGATTGCTTTAGCTATCAGTTTCCCTTTCACTGAAAAGCTTTAGCTCAAGTGATCCCTGGACTTTAATGTGGAAAATGACCATGTGATTCATGAGTGTCGAAAATATGGTCAGTTGTAAGAAACATTGTATGAAATTCATCAAGTAATTTTGATTTAGAGGAATACCAGTAAGTTTGTTTGAGCTTCCCCCATACCTTTTTCCTGCATGAAAAATGAAGGTTGTGAATGAATAATGGTGACATGCTCTGGCTATGAGAATATTGCAAAATCTATATGCCCTAATAATGAAAATATTACATTCTGAAACGTCAGGAAAGGGAAGTTGAGTATTTGATTTCCTACCAGGTCTGAAATTGAATCAATGTATTTGTAATTATAATCCATTTCAATCAAGTAAATTCATGGGCCATTGTAGTTGCAATAAAGAAATCCTCATAGCATCGTGAAATATAGGATAAATAAAGATATTGCAATCTGGTGCATTGAGGCCATTTTTTGTTTTGGGCACGTTGATGGCTAAGGTAATGTTGCATCTGTTGCTTCAATGGTTTGAGAATGTTAATTGACAGTAATCAACCAAAATTCCATTCTTGAATGATGTGAGTCACTCTTGAATTTGGGTTAGTATTCCCGGTAAAGACTAGAAACCTCATTGTAAAACTCACCTAATTTTGCATTATGTTGGTGCATATCTTGGCAGATATGCTTTTTTGCCATATTTTATTTGAGAATATTTTGGTGTCCTTCCCAGTATAATGAGCTGTGTAACGATTGTGACATCTCACTGTGAATAAATGGGGTGGAAGTGAATGGGAAGGGTTGTTATTTGCTGGGGAAGATTAAATGCTGTTTTAAGAATTAGGTGATTGTGTGTTAGGGTTTCTTATGAATGGGCAATGAAACTTTTTTTCATGGGAATCAAATTAATGGTACAATATTAATGATATAGAACTTCAGATGGTCATTTTTTGCCAGCCCTTTGTTGAGTATAGCTACCAGTATCTTGAGTTATTGCTAAATCATCCGCTACTCTTTGTCCTGATGGAATCGTCCATGCTGATTGTCCATTTGGAGTCCTCATTAATTTGTTGTACTGGATGAATTTAAATAGTCTTTGCCCTGTAGATTATGATCATTAAATTAATCTCATGATGTCCCAATTAATATTTATTGAGAAAATAGCCTCTTGGTCTTTTCATAGATGAATTTGTCAGAGAGGCTTCTTTGTTGCCATTTCCATTGTCTTAAATCCCTTTGCCATTTGATAACCCCTGAGTTGAGATGATTGTATTTAGAGAATAAACTATAGGAGTCAGGAATAATAATGCCCAATGTGACTGCTACCTGTGCTTAATGCACAGGATCAGTTCATGCATGCATGAGTAGGGCATGTGATTCAACAAGGGGGATGGAGATACTCATCTTTCTAAGCCAATGTTATGCTTTGTTTATAAATAACAGAAGTACCTGACATGATGTACATCTTTCTAAACAGTCAAATTAGTTTTTATTCAAGAATGGGAATAAGAAACTGTATTGTTATAACTCCCAAGATTTCTCAGGTGATGTATGATTTCTAATTTAATGAGGCAAGGTAATGCCTAGCTGGAGTAGTTAGAAGGAATTGGTGAGTATCAGAAAAAATTGGAATAACCTGAAATGTGGCTTTGGTAAAAAGACAAAGTCACTGTGGGTATTTATAAGTGTTGTTTAAATCATCAGCTCTAAAGTGACTTAGATTATTTTATTCAAACTTTCCACTATGCTCATGCTTGACAAGAGGTGGATAATAAATCAATTAATGTGTAATATTTTGCTGAGATGGTTTATGAGATTTGGAATTAACTAATTAGTTAGACTCAAGATGGCTTTGGAGCCCAAAAATGCTTATGAGTAATATGTTGCTATTTTAGATGTGTTCATAATTCCTGATGTCCGATTCTATTCTTTTCTCCTCTGTTTGGTTGCCTTATGGAGGGTTAAAGTTTCCAATATCAAAGAATTTAGTAACAGATTACATAATCTGCTGTGGTATCAAACTTAACCATTTTAGTGCTGCCAGCGGCATGTGCGATAAATTTGAAGAGAAATTTAATAAAATGTATCACCCTTGGAAAAAAAAATTATGAAGTTATTGTTTTAGATATCCATAGGTGGTTTTTTAAATTTGATATAAATTGAATTAATTATTTTTGGTACTATTCTTTTCCGTCATCTGAAGAATAAATGTAATTATTCAGGTGTTTTGAAGTTTAACAATATTCTATTTGCGATCTGACATATTGGCCCACTGTAATTTTTGCCCAAGAAGCAAAATCCGATACATTTGCCTGACTCACACTAAGAGGGTTAAATAAAGTTATTATCAAAACAGTTAACAAAAGAATTGTGTGCATTGGCATCTGATGACTTCTGTTTTTATGACATTAGTATAGTGAGTAATTGATGTATTGTGATGTTTATTTGCTGTTTGTGGTTGTTTTGGCATGTTAGCTGTCTATTTTTCAGAAATACGTGTATTTGCCATTATTTTATCAGATAGTAATCACTGCATCATCATTACCCTGCTTTCTAAAAATCTGAAGGTCATCTACTTGAAGAAGTTATCAAATTAAAATTTTTAGATTATTGAAACCTTAGTAGTAAATATATTGTTAAAACTCGTAGTCTGGAAAAACTAATACCATTTTATTTTCTACCCATAGAAAACTCACATTCCATACCGTGACTCGAAATTGACTCGAATTCTGCAAGAATCTCTTGGAGGTAACGCTCGAACTACGATCATTATTTGCTGTTCTCCAGCTTCCTTTAATGAGTCTGAATCTAAATCTACGTTGGAATTTGGAAAGAGGTAAGTTATTAGTCCCTGTTCTAATTATTGATAAGTGACATTAAATTTGAAGTATGTTGTTATGGGGTCATGTGCGGAAAGTAAACTTAGGAATATCCTGTTGTGGTTTATTTGAATCATATTCTTTTTATCTCCACCGCATAAGTCATCACATATTAACTTTCATGTTGTCACCCAGTGGTGAGGTGCTAATCATGTCTTAGTTGAAAAGGTTTTGCTCTTGCTTTTCTGATACTGTGTGTGGTGTTTGTTCTGTCCTGCAATCTTTCAATGGGTGATGAAACTGAGCAACACCTGTGCATCTTATGGGTGAAGCTCAGGGAGTCGGCATACAAGACTCTTGAAATGCTTTGTCCAGGTCTTGTGGTCATGCTTGTTTAGTTTTGACTGGCACATTAGTTTCAAAGTAGTGAAAAATTGGTTGAAGATGACAGACACTCAGGATTACCACCCAAAAGCATATCAAAAATGTTGAAATGAATTGGCATCTCATGAGAACTGTCCCAAAGCTATCCTCCTGGGAAAATGCGTATGTAAGAGTTTTCTGCTACATAATCAAGTGGCTCAGCGAGTATGTGCAGTACATATGACAAACTGTAGCACAATTGCAACTGGCTCTTGCATTATGACAATCCACTTGCTCCTGCCTTCCCGAAAATGGTGCAGTTTTGGATTGATGACAAATTTCCATTCTCTCCGGTACTTGCTGCATTGGCCAAATTTAGTACCCTGTGACTTTGCTGCATAACAAAAAATATGGTTCAAGATGGGGGTGGGGGTGATGTTTTGACAGTGTAGTGGAAATTCAGAAGTCTTCAATCTTAGGTAGTCCTTGACAGCCTTAATTTGAAGGACCTCCAGGGAGCTTTCAACTCATTTCATAAGCCCTAGGAAAATTGAATGAGGTCACTAGGGATTTTTACTTGTAAGGAGAATAAGATTAATTGTAAATAGAATACGTAAAAAAATTATACATGCATTTCTGGAATATTTACGTAGTATCTTGTTGAAAGCTGAATTGGTGAAAGGTTATAGTTTTCGAGTGAGCAATGGTGATTAAAGCCATGGTGTTAAACATAGGTAGTGACAAATAGATTTACTATTTACAAGCCTAGAGCAGATTATACGTAAAAAGCCACCCACAAATAACTAATCAAGAGTTAAATAGTTGAAATAACTCCAGTGTTAACTTTTAATTACTTTTTTCTTGTCAGTCAGCACCTACTCAAAGTTTTACTGGATAATCCATTGTATGGATATTCTTGTACTAAGTTCTCTTTGACCTGCTTTTTACTCTTTATTTTGTATGATCAATTTTAAGTGAAAATGTTTCATTACGAAACTGTTAGTAAATTACTTGGTCAAGTTGGAGCCTTCAATCAATTATTTTTTCATGTGGTCAATCAAACCCAAACTGAAACCCTCAGTGGGGTTAGTAGGGATGTTGCACCTTTTCTATTGATGTCTTACTGTCTATGTTCAAGTCTGATTCTTTATTTATAAAAACGATTTCCATCAATTTATTTTTTATTTCTCTGATTGCAACAATGGGTTATTCCACATTTTCAGTTAGGCTTACTTAATTAGCCACAGTTAAATTATTGTAATTAGTTGTTTGATCTGTTTTTTGGTAACTTAAAGACTTTTTTGTCTATTAATCATTTAAATTATCTTCTGAAATTTTGTCTTATCATGTGCTTACCTTATAAGAGTGTTTTAATTCTAATTTTACATGTATACCTAATTTGTCACTGCGCTTAACTTCTTGAGTACAAGTAGATTGGCCATAGTTAAAATGTTTGTAGATCATTAGTGGTTTAAGAAGTAGAGAAGTTTTAATGTAATTGTGTGTTGATGCGGAGTTGTGAAATAAAGTCAATATAAAGTGAATGCATTTGCAGTATCTGTAGCTTGAGCAAACATTTCATTCTGCTGTAGCTTAAAATAAAATTGGTGTCTTGAGATCATTTATTGCCATTCAATGTTACGTTAAATGTTGTGCTTATTAAATTTTATGATACATTGATGAGTGTGCATTACTTCTTTTCTGTTTTTTTTTCCAGAGCAAAGACCATCAAGAATGTTGTTACTGTCAATGAGGAATTGACTGCTGAAGAATGGAAGCGCCGCTATGAGAAGGAGAAGGAGAAAGTGGCTCGCCTTAAGGGCAAGCTGGAGAAAATGGAGTCTGAACTTAGCAGGTGTGGATTCTACTTTGACCTTAACATTCTAGGGGTTTTCATCTTCGTATTGATGCCACACTCAAATTCTTAACTTTTTGGGTAGGAATGCTCTTTAATCAAGAATTGGAATGGTCAAGATAAAAGATGGCAAAACCAGTGCTACCATTACCTTCGTAAGATCATTTCTCCACAATTTGCAAATGAGTGAGGATATGTAAAATCTCACTGTGAAATTATAAAAATTAGGTGCATTTAGACAATCTTATCTGAATGTCATCCTTAAAAGAAGATAATTTTGGTACCAGTAATTGAATAGTTTGAAATTTATAAATAATCATTCATTATTTATGCTGTGAGGAATGAATGTTACAGCTTAAAAGAGCAATTTTTGCTGGAAAAAATATTGTACAAACATAAATTTGAGAGGCAAATGATCTTTGTTAACTGGAAATGGATGCATATTGAAATTGAGGAAAGGTTAGGATTACTGCTTGAAGGCCAAAACAGGACATTTTCTTCTTTAGCTCAGCATTTCCTACCTCTACCAGTTTTAATCTACAAAGTCTCAAGTGACCAATTTTCTTCATCCGGTGGAAACAAATATTCTGAAACTATAGGTACAGTCCTCGTGAAAGCTTACGGCCTTTAGATGCGCAGAACAGAGGGGGTGAAATGTGTGGGAGGGGTAAGAGAAAGGAACGGAGGGGAAAGTGAGCGCGTGGTAGGCAGAATGACCAACAGTGTCTCAGCGTAGTAATGTAATTCCGAGCCGTATTGGACAATTCGACTCGTCGCGGAGCATGGAGCAGGTAGCCGACCCTTCCACACCATACCTCGTTCCGTGGCCGGGGCTGTGGAATAGATAGTCTTACGCGATGACTCACAGTTGGACATTTCAATTAGTTTAAATGCATTAACATTTATTCAACATTAATAATAAATAACATGTGTATTTGTGATTCCGCTGAAACACTGAATAAGTAGACACCAAACTTCGTGCAAATCCGTTGATTTTCAGAAACGTTGATAAAATTTTCAGCCGCGTGAAATTCTGTATTCCATATTTGAGACATACACCATAAAATTACGAAATAAAAGTGCATTCTATATTCTTCTTTTGCTTAGCTAATGCATAGAATGGAATCGGACTAGACTATAATGTCAGTCACTGAAATAAGAAAATAAAAAGTACTTGAAGAGATGATTTAATAAATTGGCACTATGAAAATGTAAATTCGATCAGTAAATGGGACATTGAGAACACAAAGTCGTAGAAATATAAGAATATATATTCTAGATAGAAAGAGAGAACATATACACTTTATGCAAAAATAAATTGGATAATTTCCGTAATTTATTTTTTTTAAACGAAAATCGCAAGTAATACGAATGTGATATTTGTTTTTGTATAATATTTTGGAAAAAAGTTAGTACTTTTTGCAACTATAAGTCCACTTGCGAGTCATCGGCCTGAGATCCCCTGGCCGTGACCCCCTGGCGCGTGCTCAGGTACAAAGGGACAACCGCCCACTCCATAACCCACTGCGGCGAATAGCTGGGGGCATTCAAATTCATTGAGGGCATATGACAAATTTCAATGTTGGCAACGAAAATCGTAAACATTAGCCCGCTAGTGCTATCCTCCCACCCGCGGCAACCGGTTTTTAGAAAATAGACCCTTCCAGTCCCAAAATCGTCTACTGCGCAACGCCGTAAGCTTTCGTGAGGACTGTAGCACTTTTATCTTTCAGCACAATTTTCTATTTCTTCAGTCTCTTTATCTTTAGGTGGACATGTCAACTACAGTGAACTCCCGATTATCCGTGCATGGATTATCCGTGTTGCGGATTATCTGTGCGTGATTTTTTACTCTTCGTCGATATTTTCTGCGGTAAATATTTGAATTTTAGCAATCTAATACTAGCAAGATTTTCGTAAGGCCATTTCTTGCCACTCAAATCCACCATATAAAACATAAGTGTTTTCCTTACTTACTTATGATGAACATGTTATGTTTACCTCATTGTTCATCGGCAGTATCTTTTCAACTTTTGAGCCATGAATACGCACTCTCTGGAGCTTTCTTGCTGGTATATTTACAGTAATTAATGGTTTCGTCCACGATAAACTTGATAAGATCCACTGAAAAAACAATTAACGGAAAAATCTAGTATCACACAATCTTCGCTAGCACTCGCCTTGCATCTAGAATCTTGGGGATCGCATCCATTAATTCCCTATTCAGATCCGTAGAGTGCCATATGAATTCCGGGAATTTCTTCTTCGAATTTGGTGGTAAATCGTGAAGATACAGGTCTTCCGTGTTTTACTCCGTGTTGGTCCATCATCTTCGGATAACGGTTTCGCCGACGTTGCAGTCGTGAAGTGGTCGACTCAACGCTGAATTTTGACTGCAACGCCAGCAAAACATTTTGTCCGAAGAAGATGGACCAACGCAGAGTAAAACCTGGAAGACCTGTATCTTCACATCAATCAACCCGCGGAATCCTACACAAGGTGGTAAATAGTCTTCATTTTAGCTATCTTCAGATTCCGGAGGTAAAATTATTTTTATTTAGCAGAGGCTCCCGCCCGACGTAGATGGTTTTGCAGATTGAGCTCTAGAAGCATCTTCCTCTTCCTCCTCAGTGCCTAAAATTTGCACGCTTTAACTCTCCTCTTGCTCTCTTTCAAACAGAGCCATCACCCAGAATTTTTTTAATTATTTATTTAAATCAATGAGTTTTTATGGCGACGTGATCGGGAGGTTGGGGAAAGGAGGGATATAGAGTAATCTTTGGAAAAATTATTTAAAAATTCATCCCCGTGCTCATTTTCTTCTAGAATTTCTTAAAACCTTCCGTTGGAATGCTCTTCTTGAAAAATACATACGTTCTTCGTGTATTTTAGGGTGTAGAATCAATGAATGTCTCAAAAGGGACGGTGGAGAATAATCCAACGATAAGCCAAGGGCAAAATAAAGCCTAAGTTACAAGGATGCCGCAAGACAGCCAAAATAAAGCACTGGTAAATGTAAAAATAATCAGTCCCAAAATGCCGAGAGAAAAGCTCAAGATGACGCGCAGGACTATAAACGAACAAAACACTGTTGAGGTTGGCTCAGGTAATCCAAAGAACACCGTGCTACCAATCAAACGCAGAGGTTGGTTAAAAGTCAGAGAATGACCAAACAAAGCAGGGTTCAATACCAGAAGAGAAATCTCGGAGAGTCCAGAGAGATAAACAATAAATGCACAGTGGACTTTTTTCTTAAGACTAAGTCCAAGCAGTATGCGATGGGTCAAAAAATGAGCGAGAGGAAATGCAGGAAGTCAAACTCAAAAGGCTAGCGCAGTAGAAGAAAATCATCAAGTAGAAGGACGCATCGAGAAAAAAAATAATTGGATGCAATTCACTGTGTGTCACAGGCCTGGTCCTCAGTGAAACCGGTTACACTAGTTCGTTCTTGGAGGAAACTTTTGTTTAACCTCGAATGTGATTTTTGGGGATTTTCAGAAACTGAAGTAAACAACTCCAAGTTGGGGGCTCTGGTGAAAACCATGAAAGGATTCGAAAATGTTGATGCGGAGAACTTAGAAGAATGGCTAACGAGAGCCGAAAGTGTCCCGAGCTTCCAGCACGTGACTGATAGCGATATTGTTTCCGCCATGATCGGACAAGGGGGAGAGGAAGGGAGTGAGGAGAGTTTAAGTAGCGGGGATGAAGACGAGGGGGGCAGTGAACGCGTAAATCACAGCCAGATGCTCAACTTCGTAGATGGTTTGCTGCAGTACACGGAGCAGTGGGAATATGACTACAATGGCATTATCGCTGCTAAAAAGATACGCGGTGGGGTGAAAAAAACACAATTAGTCCATGAAACAATCTAAAATAACGGACTATGTGCACAAATGATATTACTTTGTTTTTTTACATATATTATGAAAATTATAAGAAATAAAATTGAAAGTTCAGATTATCCGGGTTTTCTGATTATCCGTGCGTCCTCTCCCCATCATTAACCCAGATAATCGATCGTTCACTGTATTTGGACTTGGGACTGGAGTGCTTAGTTTAGGTTCTCTTTTGGGGTCTGTGAAGAGAGTTCTAAGTAAATATGTACAGCAGGTTATACATTGATCCAGCATGATGGAAGGATAGATTTTTGGACACTTTTAGATAGTTCCAGAACTCTACCTAGGAGTCAGGTCAAAGCGTTGCTAACAAATGCACTTTTTAGTTTCAATAAGCAACAACAAAGTATTTTGGAATAAGTCCTAATTTTACTACATTTCTTTTGAAAATCCTGTAGCTTTTGTTAGTCCACATGAATCGTAAATCTGCCGACTTGGTGAATAAACTGAAATTTCTTGTCATTTTTTGAGTAGTACACTGAAGTTAGTTGACAATTGCATATTACTATTCTTGTGAGAAATTCATGCCTCTACTTACTGCATATTCTCAAGTTTTCCATCAAAGTTGCCATTATGATTAAATATTTATTAATCATGGCCACCCTAAACATTCTAGGTGGAGAGTTGGTGAAACTGTTAAATTGGAGGAGCAGGTGAACCTTAGGGAAGCCGATGCAGCAACTCCCGTGGCTGCACCTGTTGAAATAGAAAAAGGTAAGTGTATTGTCTTGTGTAGTGCTGTTGGAATAATGCTCCCCTTGTATAAGCATTTGTCTCCACATTTCCAGGCAGTTGGTCAGATATTTTACAAGTGCCTTGCATGTTTGGAATCTGTACAGGGTGTCCACTTATCTTTTAACTAGAAATGTTAGAATTTCTGTGTGCTAGTCAATCCAGAAAGGATGTTCTTCACAGTTTTTGAAGAATCATTTTGGTGTTTTGGGAAATGAGCCTCTTCCTAGGTCAGCAGGAGTGAATAGTCTTGTAGGGAATAATATACCTCTCTCCTAAGCTGTGACAACATAAGCCAGAGATATTAAATTCTCAGTCATGACTGAAATCAGCTGTAGCATCAGTATAGGTCTCATGAATTTTATTTAGCTTTCCATGCATATATCATCAGGGTGGCCACATGTCAGGGAAGTCAGAGAAATGTCAGGTAAAAGAGGTTGGCTGTCAGGGAAATGTCAGGGATTTTCATGTCTTTTCAGGGCAACTCGTAGCAGTCGCACCTCTTCAATTGGGTTGGCTCATGTTCCATGTACTTCTTTCTTCCTCCCTTTGTCTCAGACCGGTCACTCCCAACTACCTTTTCAAATATCTTGGCGGAAAGGCAGGCCTGAAATGTGTGGGGATGGGTACCTTTTGGGAAACCCCAGAACAGTTCAAAAGTCTCCGCTGCTGCTGGGGAGAGGAACTGCCTCTGAGGGGGGTGGTTCAAACATGACGTTGCTGAGATATGCTTTGCTTCTCTGAGACCCTTATCGGGCCAGCATTGGAGGAGAAAAATACATTTGTCATTTGCCACATTGTCAGAGGCTATGCCTGTCTCTCTGTTTGCCTGCTAACTGTTGCCAAGTTTCCATTTGCGGTTCCTCTCTCACTCGCACATTCCTCTTTGAAGGTGCATCGGGCATATCGAATTCTGTATCGAACACTCGTGGTGCGAGAGTGCTCAAACGGCCATGTATCAGGACAAATTCATCAGAAAAAGGTCTGGGACAAGCAGTCATCTATAATATAAAATAATACGAATAAAAATAAGAGAAATGGAACACTGGTGGAGGCGCAACACCTTTGCCTACTCTCCGGTGTCTACACCTCTCATTTCATGCTAGTGTGTTCCAATTCTCTCTCTTCTCAATTCCCCATTACTTGAGTGGTGGGTTGAGTTATCTTTCCTATTAAGAGTCCATAGGTTTGTGAGGTTCCTTCAGTTTGAACCCTCTCTTATTCCATTTTGATTATTTGAATTACATTTAAAGTTTGAGTGGTTTAATTATATATGCTAAAAAGATTTTTACATAATAGAATCGTCTATTTACATATTTTTGTTTCTTCTGGTCTTTTCTTTTAATGCTTATACAATAGGGTGGTTTCCTATTTTTTTTTTATTTCCTAGATCTGAAGTTTATAACCCCTGGAGTACGTGTTTGAAGCCGTTCGATTTTTAAATGGCGTTAAGTATTTTTCCTTATTAATTAAAAAGTGAAAAAATTCAACGGCGCGAAAACGCGACGGCAAACTATTGCATGCTGGTTAATCCTACGTGTGACGTCACAGGTACGTACGCAACTACCGCAATCTGCCGCTAGGTGGTTCGCCGCCGCTGCTTATCTGCAGACGACGTCCGCCGAGAAAGCTTTAATAATAATAATAAATTTATTGACGGGAAAAAAACTATTTACAAAAGTAAACTTGGTGTAAAATGGAAATGAGCTTTATTTATTAATTTAGCTTGCCTAGTCGCATAGAGAAACCTCATCAAAATAATGAAACATTTATGGTTACGGTATGGGGAATGAAAATCGTATAGTATAATATATTCTCAAATTAATGGTGCTAGCTCCTATTTTTTAGGTAAAGTTAGTATGAAAAGCATGAAATAAACCATTTTGTTCGTATTCATTTCGAAATATTTCCCGCAAGCAAGCACGAAATCGTCACTTAATAACTATACGGAGAGCAGGTGCTGCGCGGCAGCTATGATACGATTACACATTAATTTAATTCATCCACTTTGTCGAGGTGTCATTGCCAGAACATAAAATTAGCAAAAAAGGCTTACCGTCAATAGCATAATGGATGGCAAAATCTCAAAGCAAACTATGTATGAGCAAATACTAAAACAACTAAAATGCGTTGATCACCCCTCACCGTGATCACAGACCATTGATGGGAACTCGTGATTCACTGCATCAGCTGATCAGCATCATATTCTCCAAGGAGTACCAGTAACATGCCTCCGAGAACATTGCTGCATAAAAATTGTTTTGTGCCGCAGTGTCACACAACAACATTTAGCGATAGCAAGAAAGCTTACGTCGCGGTTCCACTAATCGAGAAGAGGAGAATTTTGTGGTTAAAAGCTGTCAGAAGAGAGTAGTACCTTGCTTTACTCCTCTGATTTCACCTGCACTAAACCGAACATCTTCTCTAAAGAACTCCACCACCATGGCCACATCCACTTACGGTAGATTGTCCGTACAAAACCAGTTTGTAAAGCCATTGAACTTTTTCTCATGAAACCTTGTGGCTTTGTATATCAGCAAAAGGAACTGATGATGAAAGGTAACTAATGAAATATGCAAGGTATGAATGATAGGAATGGTAAATGAAAGGAATAGAAGATGAGATAAAGGAAATGTTTGTCAAAACGAAAGTGATCAAAACGTAAACATCTAGGCCGGAACACCACAGAACGCAGTCACAGGTACGCAGTTTCGTTATTCATTTCACTGCGCATGCGACGCTTGCCGCGAAGAACTCCTTCGCGGTAGCTCTGTACTAGCAGGTAGCGTAGGAGCCTAGAAAACTTCTTTTAATGGCATGCTCAACGGAGGAGACTTTCCGAAATTTGAGCATTTTAATCGAGGTATATTAATACATGTTTACCAGATTTTAGGGACTCTGAAATACTATAGTAAGTACAGTCGATGACAATTCCATATACCTCGAAATGTTGACTATCTACCTGTTACGTCATCATAAGAGCTGCCGCTGTTCCGCCATTTCCGAGCCTTTTCAAATGAACTTAAAATTAACATTCAATTTACTTGTAAACTAAGACTTTTTAATCCAAATAATTTGCGTGTAATGAATACGTTTATGCTGGGGCACCTGTCGCAATAAATGACTTCTGTTTTCTTTGATGAAGGAAACTACCCTATTGCTTCCGTCTTGAAGTTTCTTGCTTAACAGGGGTATCTTTTTTTTTCTTTTTTTCGTTCTTCTTTTCCCTTTGGTCCATTATTCCTCTATTGATAGATCTCAGATTACTCCCTTGTCATTATTTGTGAGGAATCTTGAAAGTAGGTCCCAGTTAATGTTGATATACCTAGTGTCCCAGAAAATCTCCTTGGAAAAGTCTGCCAAGTTCTCCATCCATTGGATAGTTGCTTTGAGATAAAATCTTTCTTTTACAAAGATGGGGCATTCTAACAGTATGTCTGATGGTATCCTCATTGTTTTTGTAGTCACATGTTTCACTGTCTATTTTTCCTATTTTTTTAAGGTAGGCTTTAGTGTTTCCATGTCCGGATAGGATTTGTGTGATTTTAGATTAGAATTTATTTTAATCTAGTTCATGTCTTCGATGTTTGGGGAGAACACTTTTGTGTTACTCCCCCGATCTTCTTGGTCCCCATCTTCCTGCCAATTCATTGTAATTTCCTCTTGGAGGCGTTTTTGGTCTGACTCCATTTAATTTGTGGGTCCAGGTTAATGTTGAATGCACTTGCGTGGTTTTTCCTACGGAGGTAGGATTTGCTTTTTCTTAATAGAATTTCGTACTGTTCCCGCAATCACCGTTAGGGCCATGTTACTGATTGTGCAGTAGCTTTTGGTAATTGTGATGAGACAATGTCTTTGCACCTCTTGAAGTTCTTTTATAACCTGACTATGAGTTAATTTCTCCCCCCCATATTTCGCAGCCGTAGGCAAGTATGGGAGTTGCTGCTTTCTCGTAAATGGTGAGTAGGTGTCTTGAATTGATTCCAACATTTGCACTACAGTGTCTTCTTAAATTTTGGAAGATCCTTTTTGTTTTACTGACTGTTCTACTAACGTGCTGCTGGAACATTAGCTTCTTGTTGAAGGTGATCCCGAAATATTTGAATTCTTCGAGTCGAATTACGGTGTTGAAGTTTTTACCCTTTCCAACACAGGTAAAATTTTCATAATTTCACTGTGATAGACTTATTGTCAGAGATGGCCAGCCAAAGCCTCCTTGCGCTGCCTGCTCAAGTGCAGTGTCCACCTCGGGGGGCGAGCTGCTTCGGTTGTCCGGTGTACAAAGTTCGGGTCATGCTCTGGTCGTCCTTTGGTGAATTTCTCAGCACATTCACAGAAAATGAGCCAATTCGTCATTTGTGAGGGAAAAATAGTTGTTGAAAGCTATGCTGCATCAACCATGCATTTCTATTAAGAAATTTCTTCAATGCTTTTGGCATTATTTCCTCCACTTGTCCAATGACCGTTCAGATCATACTGTGTACACAATGAAGGGAAGTGTCTTGAATCTCGCACTGCCTGCCTGGCTACCAGCCTTGTTTTCTTCATAGTATTCCTTATACATTGAACTTTCTTCTGTCTTAGCTTCTTAATATTACTATTCCAGGTTAGAGTTTTAATATTGACCATTAAATTGTGTCTTTTGTTCTGTAGTAATATGTTACTACATATTATAAAAAATTCTGACAATTTATGAAATTGACTTTGTTTTCTTTCGAAATTCTCTGATAGCACCAGCATCTCGAATATATATCAATGCATTTTATTACGTATTGTGCCATCATTAAAACAAAAAAAAATCTTTAAAAAATTGCTGTGCGCTTAGTTTCAGGGAGACATTTTGTCAGGGAATTTCGTGGAAATGTCAGGGAATTTCAAAATTAAAACTTTGTGGCCACCCTGATCATGAATTGAGGTGAAACATAGATATTGTAGGAGAAACATACCAGCCTACCATATGAAGTGGTTAACACCAATTGTACTTATTCACTATTCAAATATCACCTGACATAACCATACTTCAAGGTTGAGAAGTCAGTAGTTTGTAACAGAATAAGTTTTCATGGGGAGATATTTTTACTTTAATTGCCTTAATACAAGCCAGTGGTTTTTGTCACATGGTGCCCCAATGAAATCATTTTCTTAGTGAAAGTCTGATGCTCACGCTCTTACATTAAGATTTAATCTAATAATGAGCATAGATGTTAGTGGTTGTTTTTTCAGTGTTTGAATTGTGGTTGTTTTGCTTCTAATATTTTGCAGCTACATTCATCAGTAATTACTAGAAAGACTATTTTGTTTCCTAATATGCATTTAAAAAATTATGATTCCAATTTGAGCATTAACAGAATGTTCTCGAGGAATATCTGCTTCATTTTGTTGTTACAGTTGAATACATATGCCTAATTGCTTTCCAAAACCCAATCATTGGTAGGTGTCAATGAATGAATGGATGAAATTCAGGATCTGCTAAAATGAAAAGGTGAATAATTCAGCAGTCACACAGTTTTAATGCAGTTTAGTGTTATTTTAGTATGACATTTTTTTCTACATTTGTAATTTGTAAAGGCACTTTAAATGTTTAATTCGGGTTTTTAGTCAATTCGGGCATTAGCCAGACACAATTAGCCCGAATTAGAGGGACTGTGCTGTACTTGAAATTGGTCTGAATGGCAATTAATACGAGTAGTAGTAGCAGTCACAGATATATTAGTGACGTTTGTAGCAATATTAGGGAAGGTGCTGTGGTTAAAGTGTGCAGGTACAGAAAATTCAGAAGAAACAAGGCAGTTTTCTAAACTCTTACCATAAATTAGATTCTTTGATAGGGCCCTCTGTAAAATGCAGCCATGTAATATGTTTATTGTATATTCTTTGGGTATTAGTGTAGAGGTTAAAATTGTCCTTGCAAAAACACATTTTTTTCAGTTGGAATAAGCCATAACGTAATTCTTTATTTTCTGTAATGATTTTTGAGGCAATGAAATGTTAGAGTATTTTTCAGAAATAGCATTGATGCATACAATGTTCAGAGATTTGGGAACTCAAGTTTCAATTCATGACATTCATATCATACCTGGGCAAATAATTTGAGTTTGAAGGTGATTTCATTTATTAATGTAATACTTGATATTTTTTGGATGAAGTAAAATTAATCTTAGCAATTTGTAACGGAAGACTAGGTACCGAATCGCTAGTGTTATAGGAATGAAAGGCATTTTACATAATATAATTAAGCCAAATGGACTTGCTTATAAGGATGCTTTTACGTGTTACTAGGAGGAAATTTTAATTAGATACATATTAATGTTACGCATTGAAGACATTCATGGTTTTAATACCATTGTTCTTTCTAAATTTAAAATATTTTCTTTTGCAATAATAATTATTTTAATGTACATTTTCTAGATTAGAATAGGTAAGGAATTTCTTCTCCCTCAATAGCAGACAAATTGAAAAAAGTAATAATTTTGTTGTAACTTTGAAACTGTGAATGCCAGTGGGTGATGTGCTTGTCACCTAGACCCAATGAATTGGATGAAGTATGTATTGTCATGTAATAAAATTACAGAAGGGGATCCTTGAGTAGCCTTCCACGGGTTGATGAATATGAAGATTCAGGTCTTCAGTGTTTTACTCCACGTAGGTCCATTTTTCTTCAGACTAGTCCGAAGAAAAATGGACCTACGTGGAGTAAAACCCGGAAGACCTGTATCTTCATACAGAAGGGGAGTTTACAGTGCGATGTAATCTTACCTGTCTTAGTATCATGTCTTGACTTAAGACAATCCTTGACTGCTATATCTGATAATTAGTTTGCCTTGAGAATAGCCTACTTCTTACTGAAAAATACTTTATACTGATTGGGTAGTAATTTTACTGTGCATGTGTGGAAGCGCCATTTTATTTGGTTTAGAAAACTGGAAATAATTGGGCTCTTCATAATATGAAAAACTGGACACCCTGATACAAAATCAAGCATGCCATTAGACAGTCCATTATCCCCATTTAATCAAGGCTTGCATATTTTAATGGAGTTCCATTTATGCAACTGCTGATTCATGTGCTTTTGTAGACCAGACAAACCTTAACAATTGAGAGTTGACCTCGCTGATGTAGCAGCTGTATATCTTATTGCCAGTAATAGGTCACAGCTGTACATTTCTGGTTGGAAGCCATAATAAAGCAATGTCCCCTTAGTGCCTCATTAAAATAATCATCATGCTGTCTCTAGGCGTATCCATGAAGTCTGTACTTAATGTTGAGTGTATATGTAATTTTTGTATTTGTAAATCAGACAATGAATCGATGTGATTCGATGAGAGTGATAATCTGTGAACCTGCGCACCCTCCCCACCCCTCATCTCCCTTCCTCTATTACTGTATTTCATTGCTCACCTAACGGGTGGTGGATCGTGTTCACCCGAGCACCTGCTGCCTGAATACACCAATGGGAAAATAGGTCAGTAACAGGCACCGTCAATGTTGGCTGTTAGAGGGGAAAATCCATTTTGTGGGGAGAGGTTCTGTTAATGAATGTGAAATGGCATGAAGGTGGCAATCCCACTGAGTTTCCTGTTTTATTAAAAAGCTTTTGGTGTCATTGAATGTTGTGCTGGAAGGAAAAAGACAATGATTTGCTTTATGTCATGTATCTAACTGCTATTTATTATTAATTTTTAAACCTTCTTGGACAGTTGAATTTGCCATATTGGTACTGACCGATTGTACAATGAGCATACTCTTGTTTTGTTCGTAGGCATTAATTTGTTGGCTGAATACCAAAATGTAAATTGCTAGATTTTATTGGTATATATCATCTTAGCAAGCTCTTGCATTATATGTCTCTTGTGTCTAATCTCTGTTTTCCCTTAATTTATTAAGTAAATGGAAGTGGTTCTTAGGTGATATAATTTTGTTTCATTGTTTTCATTGTAAGTGAAGTTAATAATCTGTAAATTCAGTGCATTAATTATCTATTCTAGAGATTTTTTTATTCTGGAGTTATGACTGATTTTTAGTTAGGTAATTTTGATTATACACATAATTGTAGTTCTTCAGAGGATATATGTGACTAATTCCTCTCAAATCACTAAAGAGTGAGCCATTAAAGTTTAAATATCAACCAAGCTCTTATTAATTTTTTAACTTATCCTACCATAATTTGGTAATACTGATTTAGAATTTTCTTTCTGACTAACATGATGGTTGTACACTTGTTGCCATCATCATCATTAGCAGTCATCAGTCCAACAATGTCTTTGTTGAAGATCTCAACTCCTTTCAGCTTTCCACATTATTCCTTAACAAGTCTTTTTTAAAATATACCTATTATTAGTATTCCATCCTTGGTCTTGCATCGTAATTCTTCCCATTCATTTCTGTCCATTTTTGTTTTCAAGATGATAATGTTTTTCTCAGAATTGATCCATTAGGAGCATGTGTATCGCCATGCAGTGAATTTTTGTGATTTGGTCTTCTTATGTCATTAAAATAACTTCATTTTTTTAGTAGTGTAACTTCTTTATCTCTTTAAAATCACTCTTTGCTGAAGTTAAATGATGATATGGAGATGAAAATTAAGTACAAGATTCTGTCTTGTAACATGGAAACTGCAAACTTTCAACTGCGGAAGCAATTCATAGACCTTTTGTGTATAGATTATTGTAATGAATTTGAGTTGAAAATGTTACTACAGATTAATATTTAAAATTTAAATGGTTCTGGCAACAATGGAGTGATCATAACTTTACATACACATCTGACAGTTAACTTTGTTGATGTAACTTCTCTGTTCTGCAAACTGTTTGCAGTCAGGATATACTATCAAAGCATGCTGTCTAATAATAACCACTCTAAAAGCTTAGGGATGAAACCATATTCAGTATTTTTGATCTTTATCGCTTTTAATTGCATTGTAAATGAATGCTTGAAGGTGCATTACAATAGGTTATCTCATTTTCAGTATTTTGCTCAAATTTTGATGGGCAATGGCAGTTGATAGAAACTTGTTGACTTATAGCTTTGTCAGGGAAATCCTACATATGTGCATACATGCGTATATACATACCCATCATGCCATTCCCTTTCGGGGAAGGAACATTCACAGAGCTTAGTAGGCCTAGGAAACTGGCTATCTTTTAATGATTTCCTCCATAATACCCTATCCTTGCATATCTTATTTGTCTCTTTCACATTCATGCATCGCTTCGTACACTCTTTTGTTCTTAAGACTCCCTAAATTTCTTCCTATTCAGTCTGTTTCACCATGTTCACCCATGACTTTCTTAGTGTACCCCTTCCTCTCACACCATTCATGCCCCAATCACACTACTATCGTACATATGATCATCCTTACGATAGTTAGCGATCATAGTGGGAATGCATGTCCAGACAGCTGTAACATGTAGTTCTTAACGCTGCCACTTAACAGTGGTAAGCGCTGGTATCACGAGCGGAAACCAGAAATGATGAATGACGATAATCGAAAAAGTAAATCATTATATTGAAGCTGATGATGCTACTTTGATGAATAAACAATGATGAACAACTTTGATGTGGGAATCCCTATTTTGTTTGCTTGCTCTTTACTTGTTCGTCACGATTCCTGGTGAGGGCAACACTGAGATATGATAGTGCAGATGCAGGGTTGCTATGATGGTATGTACAATAGTAGTCTGAACCAGGCATCACTGCACTATCAAAAATCTTTATGTTATTCAACTCATCCTTTCTTTTGACATGGCCTAACCAATGAAGCAAGAAGCAACTCATTCCTTGATATGCTCCACATATTACCTTTGCCTTTCCTTCCAGCATTTGATTGCTTTTTTATCTCCTCATCCATCCTTCCATCTTTCATGAACATTCTGCTTAGGTATGCAGAATTGTCTTCTTGTTCCATTATTTCACCATTCACTCTCATAATATGTTCTTCCCAATCTACCTGTCATGACTCTCAGATTACTTTGGTCTTTGGCATGTTTTTCCTCAATGCCATTCTCTCTGTTGCAACACAGAAGATATTCAGGAGCCCCTGTTTTTCTTGTTGCTCTCAGGTAACAACACAGCATCATCAGTGCGCTGTAGAACTTGCAATTTTACATCTCCTACCATTTTGCTATCATTTTTACTGTTGGCATCTCTCATATCTTTATCCTTAAAAACATTGAACAGCCATGTAGAAATCCTGATGGATAAAATTCTTGTTACTTTGGTCACTGTCTCACAAGCTTACTCAGTTTCCTATCTTACTGCAAAATGAATTTTCTGATGAGAGAAAACGCAGTTATATAATGTTTACACCTTCCTATGTGTTCGAATACATCTGTAGTGTATGTATCACAGAATGCTGTACAGTGATACATGGTTATTTTATTTTTTGATTGTTTATTTTGTGTACCAATGGAAAATTGTTCCAATGAAGGGCATTGTTAAGGTTATTGTCTTTTACGTTGTTAAGTTTTTTATTGTATTTATTCCACATTTCACAGTCACTCAATGGTAACAGGTCAGTCCCTACATTCTAGCTAAAATTAGTAACAAAAAATTAACTTGTGTTAAATTTGGAGACCGGAACACTATGTAAATTGTCCCTAAGACACACTTCAAGAGTTATGGTTCAAAATATAGGGAATAGTGTAAGAAATGAGAACATATGTAAGGTTTTGATGCGATTATGTTTGCTTGAGATGTGAGTTGATACCTTGATGAATTTCACTATGGATGCACCTACTTTCTACCTAGTCACACCCAATGTAGTTAATCATCCATTGATACTTATGAAATTCCTAATGTGAAGGAATCCACTGCATAAGTCATTGTTGCCATCCTTCCAGCACACTTATTGAGTTTACTATATTATCGGTGTACTTTCCTTGCTCTCTTCCTGGCTCAATGCCTTAATTGATGCCTCATGTTGCTTACTATAAGTTCAGAATGTTGTAGGCCACTTATTTTATACTTATAGCTCTAAGTTTAATAACTTTCAGTTGCTATTTGTGTTGTGAGTTGAAGATCACAGATGGGCTTTAGCAATTACCCTTACTATGGTTCCCCTTTTTACAGCCTAACCTCATTGCATCCTTGAAAAACTATTTCAATCTTCTGCTGCGAGAAAGGGTGCTTTTTCTCTGGCATTCTTTTTGCCGCCTCTCACTCACTCACTCAGTTTCTACAGCAACAATGTTTTGCCAAAACTTGATTTGCAGTTCTGGGCATATTATTTTTATGTTAAATACATCTGAAGTTCACTTAGGATATAAATGCATAGTTTTACTGGAATTAGAGTACCTACTCTTGCTTTTAGGCTAGTTTTCAGCTAATGCTATTTACAGTGAAATGCTTTTTAACTGTACAATGATACTTTCATCGTAGCCATCAGCGTTGACCTCTTTCTGCCAGCATTTTCTATTTTTAGACACTCTCAATGTATAGTTTAGTGTGGTTTTCTTTATTTTTTTACTCTTGTCTGATGAAAAAAATTAGGTGCTTTAATTGGATATTAACCAGTTAATTTCCAGCGATTTTGTTTAATTTTTATCTCCCAATTTCTTTTTAGCAGTTAATTTCATAGTAATGATTTCTAAGTGCCAGGGAAGTGCTTGGTCCTCTTGACTCAATTTGACTTAATGCTTTGAAGCCTCAATGTGCGAAAGTTATTTTTGAAATGTTATATCATGGTTTTGTTTCCTTGACATTTACCTTAGGGGCTAGAATATTATAGTTGTTTCACTGTATTATAATTAACTCAATGGCAACATTTCCCTAAATGTGCCATTATTATTCTTGAATTATTCAATCAAGTAATTCAATTGAAATGTGCTTCTTAAATAAGATTGTAATGAACATTTGTTTTGGTTATGAATATTGATTGTCCTGTGCTGGTACCTAGCTACATATTTCATAGTTATGAACTACTTAATTTTTCTAATTCTGGCCTTAATTTAATTTGTTTAAATTGCTGTTTTAATTCTTTACGTAATTGTTGATTGATCCTGTTCAAGTAGGGTATGTATGGTCACATACTATCCAGTGTTTTTATTTTATTTATGAATGAATTTCCTGTGAATGTGAGAATGGTTTTCCTCATGTGTGGTGTGTGTCCTTCTATGTTACCCTGACAGAGGTGGTGGTGGGTCCAGTGCCGGCAACTCCTGGAGGTGGTGCAATGCTTGGCTCCCTCTCCAACGAAGAGCGGCAGAAATTGGAAGAGGAGAGGGAGAGACTATACCACCTGCTGGATGAGAAAGATGAGGAGATCAACCAGCACAGCCAGTATGTGGAGAAACTCAAGGAGCAGATGTTGGAGCAAGAGGAGGTAAGTTTGGGGTTTGGAGAAGGTTTCATCAATGGTTCATTATTTTTACCAAATTCTTGTCTGTTCGTTGCCATTTCTAATGGATGACTAAAGAATAGTATTCGTTGATTTAATGGCATTGTGGTGTAGATTTTTTTTAACTTTTGCCTAATCATATCTTCATCATAGTAATTTATCTCAAATCTTGTCATGTATGTGCAATTTAATCTAGGATACAATTGCCTCTCCTAATGTTTTTGTTTGAAGACAATTTTTTTGTTTGTTACTCTCAAATTACAAGTGTCCATATTTGATTCTAAGTCATCTATGGTGCAATATTCTCCACTGTAGTTTTTACTGTCCAGGTGTAGTATAGCAGATGCTTGGTGAATTGAAGAAGAAAAATATATTGAGCAGTATCACAATTGAAATAAGTTAGCCTAGTTGTCAGTAGAAGTTTCTGGATGATGCATTCATTCAAATGGCTTTGGGAGAACCCTACTTCACTACCATGTTAGGTTTAGAAGGACTGATGACGAAAAACATAATTGGAATATTATGGAGAGAGTTTTTGCTATGGTGAAGGGAAAGTGTTGGGCATAGCTACATTGGTTTCATTGTGTGTATAGTGTGTCCCCTCACAAATTAGAGAAAATTGCTGTTGTGAGTTATTGTCGGTAATGTGAGTTGCAATTAAACAAGCCTTTATGAGATGTGAATGAGTATCAATTTTTTAAATTAAAATCTTGATCATATGCCTACTAGCTATTGTCTCCCCCTTTCATCCCCTCCTGCTTGTAATGGTCAGCCAGCTCAAATACAGTAGAGCGCCAAGTTCTGACGTTCGATTGACTGCCTGTCAGATTATCTGACGATCAGTCCCTCAACAACCCCCTCCCCTACTCTTCCTTTCTGTCCCTCCCTCCCTCCCTCCCGACCTACTGCCGCTTTTGTTCGCACTCACAGCCAGTGGAAGTGTCCAAGTCTACCAAATTGCTACTTGTTGCCCTCACAAGGTTTTCCTGCTGCAGCGTATTCAATTACGCACATGGCAGTGCTGCATTAACATGAGTCCTGGGTCACTGTTTTCGTGACCCAGTTGAGCGAGCTGATATTGCTTCCACAACAGTTTCACATTTGCTAATTCCATAATTCAAAAATAAACACATACAATTTCCACACTTTTTATTCTCTCCCACGGACCATGGTTTCAGCACTTTATGCCATCATCAGGGTATAGAACTCCAAATGTCTCGGCCTTTTATACATTTTACAGCATGGGGTGAGGGAGAGAAGGGGGAGGGGTGGATGAGGATAAGCAAGTGACAGTTGGATGACTCATGTAAGTGAATGGTGAGGAGGGGGCTATGGGAATTGTGGGGCATAGAACCAGACCTACCTAGGTTAGCTATAGCATGGAATGCGGGAATGGAACTCCGAAGAGCTGTAATTGTGCAAGTGTGCATCAGCTACCTTGATGGTAGTCTGAGAAGTTTAAAACGTGAAGCAGATTTTACGTATCAGCATAGTGGTGATCAGATTCCTCGCGATGATCACATTATGTAGCGATCATGAATTAAAGCATTTACTACTAGGAAGATACTGTAAGTAGGTATGTAAACATGGGACACATTGTGGGTCTGAGAATAAAATTCACCAATCAACAGATACTCATTTTAGTTGTTGAAATGTTTCGGGGAAGTTAATGGAATCAACAATTGCCCGATTAAGGAAATGGTAGGAATAACAAGTATTTCAATGCAATTTGTGCAAAAGACTTTGAGAAAGCATGGGGCTGAAACCAAGGCTACAACTACCTCAAAATTGAACATGAATGGATTATCCGTCACTTTCGTTTATCAGATTGGGCTTTCTTCTCCATTAGCATGAATTGGCGCTCTGAACTCTCTGCTCTACTGTACTGACAATCATCTTCAATGGTGAGGCTTCTTGCTCTCAATGAGCCAAACAAGCAGGTCTTATGAATCATTCAAGTAGAGGTGCTTTTTCATTTTCTGCTACTATTTTGTTAAATTTACTGCACAATAAAAAAAATCTGTTGTGGGTTTTTAAATGAGCTGTTTTTCTTTCAAATAGCTGATTGCTTCCACTCGCCGTGATTATGAGCTTGTGCAGCAAGAGATGAATCGCATCCAGCAGGAGAATGAGAGTGCCAAGGAAGAGGTGAAGGAGGTACTGCAGGCACTTGAAGAGTTGGCTGTCAACTATGACCAAAAGTCACAAGAGGTTGAGAATAAGAATAAGGAGTATGAGTCACTCACTGAAGACCTCATGACAAAGCAGGTGAGTTCCATACAACGCAGTGGTGCATTCTGCTTTTTGGCTGTCCTCATTGATAATAGCGGACCATGCTGTCTTAATTTTATTAATGGCTGTGCTATTAAAGTACATATTTCAATTGGGTTCATGAGTCCCCTCATCATCCGGTCTGGCATGGTGTTCACATACCCTATAAGCCCTAATATTATGTGACTCCAAATATAGTGAAAGCCTAAGTATTTTTAAAAATAACCTTAGCTATTGAATTTTCTCCTTCGTATAAATGTGCCTTTCAAAGGTATCTCGGCTCAATATTCAGGATCATACAAAATGTTAAGTTGATTAGCTTCCGTGGAATTTACTAAAAGGTCAAAAGAATGAAATGAATATTCTTGCTGGAACAAAAATCTATATTTATTAGTTCTCGTGAGATATTTACTTGGAATTAGTTATGGTTTGTCAAGTTTGCTATAGTGTTTAAATTTTGCCTTTAAAAAATCATCCTGCATTCCTTGAAAAACTCACATGTAGTTCATCATTGATTACATTAGAAATCTTTAATTTTTAAGGCTCATGAGTAGAGATCCGTGAAAGTGGTCTTATTTTTTGCTAAAATTCGTTTTAAAACTATGCGACTTCGGTGTTATAGAAAATTTTAGCGGTGTTATTATTATTTAATTTTTTTTTGCAAATTTCTAGGTGCTTTATTATTTTTTGGTACACGTTTTGGGAATGGATATACTTTTATTAAGCATTTTACATAATAAATTTAATAAAATGTTGATTGTACTCTATTTCTGATAAAACCAAATGAAAAAATGGTTCAGGTTGCGTTAATATTATAGAATGAGCAATAAAAGGTGCCAAGGGAAGGTAGGTAGAAATAGATGCAACAAAATCGTTTAGTATTGATTACAGCTGTTGCCAATCGCAATCGGTCAAGAAAAGCAGTGAAAGAAGCACGCATAACTAAACAAAATAGGAAACAACGAAACTTGACCTGGGGGTGTGTTGAAATGATTTTATTTGCATTGAAGTACAGTGGAGCGCCGAATATCTGACGATCCATACGCTGAACTTCAAGCATTTGCATGAAATTCCGCCGGAATTCCCTAGAGTCGTGTAATATATTGTTTTACTCCTTGTTTATTTGACTACAAAATGCATTCATTGAAAAGTGTTAATGTAAATGTTTAGCTTCTACGGTCGAAAGAATGAAGAAAAACATGCGAAAAACTAGGAGAACGGCCAAACGGTCGTTTTCTTTATCCCGTAACGGCCAAAATATTTGATTTGTGCACTTTATTGTTTTATATGAAGAGAACTACATCTCCTCATTACAAATATTCTTTTAACATTAAATCACTTCAGCCAAGTAATTTAATTTTTAGTAGTCTCTACTCTAGATCTCTACTCATAAGCAATTTAAATTATGTGTTTTTAGTTTTTTTTTAGGTTTATTGATTGACCTAGCAATGCAACCTGTGTATAAAGTTTAAACAATACTATCATGCCTGTTGCTATGAATCAAATTTTGGTTTTTTTAGAGTGCCAGCCTTCCTTGAAATTGCTTTTGACCAATTATGAAGAGCTTATGTTTGCCATCAATATTCCATCGTTCAATTTAAATTTCATTATATTATTGAAAATGAGACTATCATTCATATATTTTTCCAGTCACAATTGAACAGCACATCATCAGAGCTTCAGCAGCTAAAGGACATGTCCACACATCAGAAGCGAAGGATAACTGAAATGCTGACCAATCTTCTCAAGGATCTTGGTGAAATAGGTCTAGCAATCGGGGGTGATGGAACTGACATGAAAGTCAGGCATTTTGAGGAGGAACTTAAGGTATGTCATTGACTCATGTAAGTTTAAGTGTTTTAACTTTTTTGGAGTTTTTTTCAACTGATTGCAGTAGAACCTCAGTAATACATAGCACAAAAATACAAAGTTTTGATCATACAAAGCAAAACTGTCCGTCCAGACCAAAAGCCTATACTAAATACATTGTGCTATTCGAAAAGACTTAACTTTCAAAATTACTAACCTTGGGTACGGTCTCAAGGGAAAAATGGAATTTGTTATTACGAACCATGGTGATAAACTGCATCGGCAAAACTTCCCTCTTGCAGACGTAGACACCTAACGAATCGGTGTTGCCAAATATGATGCATCAAATGTGTGAAATGCATGAATGATGGTGTATTCTCTCACGTATGCCTGAGTCACCCAGGTATTTTCCACATACAAGTCCTTTTATCATTTAGACCTTGAGTGATGTGGAAAATAGTAGCTTAAGCCATCATTTCTCCTAATGCACAGTTACTTTAGTTTTGACTGTTTTCAGCATTCCCATAATGTAAACAACTCTCTTTTGGTTAAATTTACGTGTGGCACCACATACCACACTCGCTGCTTTGCACTCAAATTGGCAGAAGCTCAAATTCTTATGCATGCTCATGGATGGGAAAAGGATGTGAGAAAATAATGGGAAATAGGACAGGGTTACCTGTCATAGCCACTATCTCTGAAAAATGGGTACGTCCCTAAAAGCCTGGTTTTATCATGCATGAACCCGCCCCAATTTGCGTTTGCATGCATTTATGACTGAATGAACAGAACTAGAACAGGGTTTACATATTTTCTGGACTTACATTTATGCATTCGAAGATGTTAAAGAATTCAATATTTCGGGTTTACTCCTGCAATTATTCAAATTTCATGGAAAGATATGTCGGCAGTGTTGGAGTTCGCTTCTTCAGGCTGAAGTGCCTGAGCAGTTCTTTCTGGTCTTATTCTAATGTTGAGTGACTCTGATAGGCTTCGTTGTTTTCAAATTTGAAAAAATCCATTTCCAAGAATGTGCAAGGGTATAGCTGCCTTCCCGATTGATGTTTTTTGACCTTGGCAACAGATTTTTATTTAATTTAAAAATAATGGAGCCCATCAGGGCAGCAACTCAACAATAGAACATTAGAATGTTCAAGACCAGTTAAGCCCTGGTTGGCGCAAGATAAAAATTACCCAAGTGAATTATGTGTAATTGTGATTGTATGAGTAACATTGAATCCCAGAGTATATAGCAATGAATGGCAGATCTTCCGGCTTGTCACAATGCAATGCCAGAACCTGCATTAGAGGAGCTAGTGGTGGAGACCAGTCACAATAGTAGTGACCAAGATGAAAGTGACGACTTAATTCCACCACAAAAAAAATGAATTCTCCTTGCCCTCCCAATATTAAGGAAATACCATCTTGTGAGCGACATAGAAAATCGATTCAGTTATCACTTATCGAAGTTAGGAACCATGGTGGAAGCTGCAATCAAGGAGATCAAAACTCAAAAGTCTCACAAAGCTGACCTGCACAAACAATTAATAATTGGATAAAATATTCAGCTGACATGTGAATGATTTTTTTTGGAAATGGACAGTCAATTGCTCTATTTATCCATCATTGAGTGATAAAAGAATGGGTGACTTGAAGCCTCGGGCCATCTATTGTCGTAACTGCATAGATGTAAGAAACAAATGCCTATTTTAAGTGTTCATGCCAGTTGCTTGTCTCTACTGACCACAGATTAAGAAAATTTAATTCTCATACCGAAATGCACAACTTTTGCATTACATACCTTTTCTAAACTGGGCAGAAATTTTGCCAACACTATGATGGCCGAATTCAAATCATTTGCGTGGGAAACTTAGATTGTTATTTTATGATCCTTTATGACATAAAGTTTATATTATAGAGGCATTATTTAAGAATGCTTTCACAAACAAAAACCAAAATAGTTTTTCAAACGTTTCCAAAGACCACAAATGCCAGGGGAAAGAAAAGTAAATATTTTTCACAATTTATTAAAAAGGTTTGAAAATACAAAGTGCTGATTTTTCGGTCCCACTGACTTTGTGTTATCGAGTTTCTACTGTATTACCATTATCAGTCTCACATATCTACAAAAATAAATAGACCTGATGATGACGTCCTCTGTCAAAATCTAGGCCATATATACAATATATACGCTGGAATTAGCTGGAAAAACACAAAATTATTGCTCTCGTATCAATATGGTTATTATTATATTTCTTTGCAGCTCACTGATGACACCAATGGAAAGATAGAGGAGGAATTCACTGTTGCTCGATTGTACATTTCCAAAATGAAGTCAGAAGTAAAGAATTTGGCCCAGAGGTGCCAAAACTTGGAGACGTTCCAGAATGACTGTAACAAGAAGGTAACCGGAAGGGCACGTATTAAGTTGACCGTTCTCCGTACTGTTTGTTGACAGTGTTGCATGGTCGACTTTTGATTTGCTTTTTTTCTAGTCACAACTTAGAAAAAACAGCAAATTATGCATTTTTCTGAATTCTGAGACATGCTCTTTATTTTTTAACCAATTTGCTGAAGAAATGCATTGCTTTTCATGCACTAAAATACTTTTATTTAATCCATGCATGTCTCAATCTAAGGTTTAGATCAGGGCTGAGGGTTATTGGCCAGAACAATTTGAAACTAAAGGTGTTAATTTTCAGGAAAATTACATTTATTACTAATTAGAAGTTGTTGATTTTTTAGCCCAATAAATGTTTTAACATTTTCAGTGAAGGAAAACTTTTGCCGTATTTGACAGCATATAAGACACACCATTTTTCCAAAATTGGGGATAAATAATCATCCCTTGGTCTTATGTGTGAAGTTACAGACTTCCCCAGGCTAATGGTTGCTTTGTAGCTTGTTGAAATGAGCCTGATAGTCTTATATACCGGTTTATCTTATATGCCATCAAATACAGTAATTGTTTTATATCACTTCACAAGTCTTTATTTTCAGTTCTCTTATGATACATGGCAAAAAAATCTCATTGCATTGCATAACAACAAAAATTCATCCTAAACAATGACAATCAAGGAATTAAACTTATTTACTCATTTAAAATTACAATAAAAATAACAAAATTCACAATTAACGAGTTATGATTTTAGAGTCCTTTTTATATTTTCAAGTGATGAGTGTTTTATCATGTATACCATCATTTTATCATAACATTATTATTGTAGCAATATTATTTCACGAGGGGAAATGTTCAAATACAGTAAAACCTCTCTTTTACTCTTTTGATGGGGACAAAGGAAATAAGTGTAAATCGCGGGAAAATGTAAATTGAGGGAAATCTTACTTTGTAGGAAATAGAAGCATAATCGTAGCCTAATGTTAAATAATTTTATTTTATTTAACAGGTGATTTTTAATGTTTGATGGGTCACCAAATAGAGACATAAATAAATGAATAAACAAAAGTTAACAAAAAATAAAAGTATTCTCATATTTTAACTTAACTTGATTTGAGGTGGTGTCTACCTACATATATTTATCTTTGCATCAAGGGCATGCATTTTTTCTTCAACAATAGTCAATGTCATCCGTGCCTTTGTGTTGGCTGCATAGGTTGTAGGCAAGGTCTTAATGTTTTTAAAACAATGGGGATTTTTGGACTTTTCAAAAACAAAGGGCTTCAGTCTCACACTGCCATCTGGATTAGCTTCTAATAAAACAGTAAGACGACCTTAGCTGTGCTTGGGCCCATGACAAGGGTCCCCTTTGAAGTCTATAGGGTCTTGTGTGGCATTATTTCAAAAAAAGATGTCTCGTCCACATTAAAAATGTCTTCAAGCGCATAGGAATAGCTATCAATATGATAATGCAAAATTGTGCTCTTCCAGTGAGAAACTGTTTCAGGATCAATGTAGTGTACACTTTCTGATACACCACAAATGATTTTATAGACAATATTTATATTGACTTTTGAAACGTAAACGCACAACTTTGCATTATCATATTGATACCTATCCAGCCATTTGATGCTTTGAAGTCATCAATGCCTAGTATTGCTCCTGCATGTAGTGCCTTTTCTTTTAACAAAACTCCACTAATCAGTATAGGTAGGTACCTGCTGCCAGTGGCGAATATAGGTTATCACTTTGGGGGGAGGGGGGGGGGGGCATATATGAAGACTGAACCCATGTCTTAAATATTTCTTCAAGTTCATCATACTTGGAGTATTTAATGTATTTACACGTTTTTCCAATAGGGCCGCAGTCCCTAGCACTTTTCTCTATGCATTTATGGGTTTTAACAATTGTGTTCCATGTTGAACTTGGTATATCAAGTTCTTTGGCTAGGGACACGTGAGTGCCCATATTAGAGTCAATTCTCTTTGCAAAATGTTGATTTTTTTCTTCCAATGATAACGATTATCTCGCATGCTTGTTTGCCATTTTAAAAAATATTTCCTCATGACTACCGTAAGTAATTGCACATTGAATAAAACAAAAGGTGAAGTAATTAAAAACGCAAGATGAATGTCGCTAGTGCATGAGTTACGAGAAATAAGTAAAAGATTGCTGCGAAGTGCAAGAACAAGAGTTAACATAAATTTTAAACTTTTTGCCACAATGACAGCGGTAGTTGGCCAAATAACGTCCAATTAAATATATTTATAGCACCCGCTACATTTTAAATGTACTGTTTAAAAAGCTAGAATGGCTCCTTACTACCATTCTACGTTCCATTCGATAACAATTCCGATCACAAGCATTACAATAGTCAGCATTAATACTTTTCAGTAGTGCTATCGATGTAATGTGCTACCATCAAACGAATGATTGTTTTTTATAAACCAAATAAATCAGCATTCATACATCATGTTTAAGCATTTATTTTATCCGTATTTAACATTAATCATGCTCGCAGGGTCGCCAGTTGAAGTGCGTCAGCCGCCATATTTCTTGCCTTCAACTGTCGTAAATGGCAGGATTTGAAAGTGTAGATAGCGGGATGAAAATACATTGGAATGATTCAAACATTTTTGGGACCGGAAGAAAATGTTGTAAATCACGGGAAAACGTAAATTCCGGGAACGTAAAAGTTGGGTTTCACTGTATTTACTGCTGTACCGTTTTCGTTGGCTTTCTGCAAATTTTCTGTTGTCAAACTCTTGACCAGCATGAACATGGTGTGTGCTCTATCATTGTTGGTGGGGATGCTATCCATCTTTAATGGCATGGCCCCATTTGCTGTGCTCAAAATCTTGGAAAAAGTGATTTTTTCATGCAAGATTCTTGCCAATAAAAGAATGTTAACCTGTCATTCATTATGTGACATTAAATTAGGTAATTTGAAAGCAATATAGGCAATGGATTTTTCTGGTTATTTGGGTGAAGTGCTGTTCATTATATCTACTGAATAAAATCATGGGTTAACGTTTAATGTGGGGTTTGGATGTTGATTTTTTTCAACTTTTCTTGCTTTCTACAAGCACATAGTTTTTTTGGTGCAATTTTGTCTCGTTAATGTATTGCGGCTTATGTGAAAGCTAGGAGTAACCAATCATGTTCATTTAATGCTGATCCATGAAGAATTGATTTACTTAACTATCATTGAGGTACATGAATCTTTACCTCCATACTTTATTATTTTGGTATCTAGAATTTTATTCAATTGTCCCCTTTTTAAATAGAATCTTAAATCAATGCATTGGAATTTTTAATGAGGGCTAGATTCTGGCGTACATCATATCATTTCTTGGCCATGGTTAATTTTTTATGTTCATGACTTGAAAGTGCTGTTCTGCTTTTGTATATATACCTAATTTTCATTAATTGTGGCATTTTTATGTTTGCTGCATCCTTCTCATTTGTAGATAAAATTTTGTTATTTTTATATTTCCGTAAGTGGTAGTGTTTACATTCATAAGCTTACATTGCACTATTTTCAGTGCTGTAGCATTTGCATTGTTACGTAACTTTGTTTTTGAAAATCAGTCACATTTTGTCATCACAAGTAGTTATACAGTTTTATGGTGAGAATATATTTGGGAAATTTGACTTGTTTTGTGAGAGTTAACGGTTGAGGCATGACAGCTGATTTCTGGTTCCCAATACTATCCATAATCTCTGACAACCTGCCTTTCAAAATTTTAAAACAGTTCATGGAGTCAATGGAATGAATCTAGAGAGAATTGAAAGATTAGGTTACATTAGGAACTAATATGACAGTGGAAATTGGCATTGTAGGCAAGGGTGTGAATAACTGTTTGTGTAGAATTTGTTTAATATACTTTATGTATATTGTTTTATGTGGATCACACACTGAAAATTGTGTTTTCAAATATTTGTATCTTTGATATTTGCTCTGATTGAGAAATTTAATAACTTGAAATTCCATGTGACTGTTGTTCAGAACTTGTTCAGTGAAATTACACAATGTATCATCCTCTCTCATCACTATCTCTGATCAACCAAAGCGATGTGAATGTGTGTTGCATATTCTACAAAATTTAACTGTGATTTGATTAACATTTTTATGGAGCCATTTTGAATAAGTGAATGGAAGCAATTCTTTGATCCACTATCAATTTTTTGTCCCACTTTATTTCTTCTAATAAATTGCAGTCATTGCAGTCATGTTAAACACATCACATAGCATTCAGGGACTGTCGAAAACCAATTTATCAGTTCAATACCTATGGTAAAGTGATTTTATTCCATTCATCAAATGCCATGAATGCATTTCAGTATTTTTGCAGTAAATGTTATTTAACCAACTTTTACTATCAGAGATGGTAAAATAACAATCGGGTGATTAATTGAAAAAAATCAAGTCAGAATTCAGTGCTGGTATGCCTCACCATGATATTTTGGTGGTTACTCTCTTAGGACATTGCACCAATATTGCATCTCTCTTATTCTTTTTATTCTTTTGTTGGTGAAATTAGAATAAACGATTTTTAGCTTACAGTGGTAGTTTTAGTTCTTTAGGTACTAGCTTGTCACGAATCTTAAGCTAGTAATTGTTGGTCATGGTGTATAAATTCTTGCTTTAGGTGAGTGAGTATGAGAAGGACCTAGGCGAGTGTCGTCTGCTCATCTCACAGCACGAGGCTCGAATGCGGTCCTTGCAAGAGTCAATGCGTGAGGCAGAGAATAAGAAGAGGCACTTGGAAGAGGATGTTGATGCACTTAGGGAAGAATGTGCCAAACTTCGTGCTGCAGGTATTTATTGTCTTTAATTGTTGTGATAACAAGACTACCTCAAGAGTGTGATGCTCATCTGGGCCAGTAGATAGCTCAGAAGCTATCATAATGTCATTGTCATAATTTTGGACTTAATTCTGAAGCAAACTTATAATCTAGAATGTCCATTTTATTGATATACTTTTTACATGCATTGATTCCAGAGTAAATTTAAAAATATTGGACCAGATATGGGGACAGTACCATAAAGATAAGGAATATCGTATTATTTATAATAAGTGACTAATGCAATCTCTCACTTGGTTGGAATAATTTTTCTTACTAAGTTTTAAATATTATTTCATGCTCAGGAAATCTACTATGTACTCATAAATCAACTTCTTTATAATTGACTTCAGAAAGTGTATTAAATTCAGAAATGGTCTTTGTGTTCCCTATCTGTGTCATGAAATAAAGACTGAAAAACGTTTTTCTTGCTGAAATGTACATAGAAATTGGGTTTACTATGAAGTGATGATCTTTTCTGCAAAGTTCCATATGACAGTACTTTACAGTGACATTGATAGTGCTCCAGAAAGATTTATGGGGTTAATGGAATGAGTTTTGACTTCTATTGAATCCATTCCAATGAATCTGATAACCAAGTATATTGGAATCTGGCTCAGTAGAATGGTGGGTGGACTTACTCTTCTTTGTTTGCAATGCTTGCAGAGCAAGTGCATGCTGTGACAAGCAAGGAGAAAGCTGAGGAGAAAGAGCAGGCAAATAAGATGCGAGTGGCCCTGGAGCAGCAGATGGACAATCTGCGAGATGTTCATCAGAAGCAAGTGGCTGCCTTGCGGGATGAGATAATGGAGAAGCAGTCGTTCATCAGTGAACTTAAGGAGTGAGGGACTCTCTTATGCTTTCTTGCTTTGGTCTAAGTCATGCCATGAATTGTTTATGATACTATTTTAATTTGGTTCTTACTTCAGCCATAAATATATTTAATTTTCACAGTTATTAGACTACATTCAATACAAAAGTTTTCAGTATTTTGTCCTAATAAAATTTGATTTACTCGGTGCTACTGCAGCACAGTATGCTCATGAATTGAGGAAATAGTTAAAAAACTGTCAGCATGAAATTTACCTTTGAGTTGTTTGTGAGTACTTAATGTAGTCTATTCCTTGGAGGTTGCCACTTCTGGTAGTTGCTTCCTGTACAAGAGTTTATGCATCCAAAATCAGAGACTTTGTTTGAATAAATAAGTTTAAAATATTTGATGCCACTTTGTCAATTGCTGGTCTCTTGCTTTTCATATTTAATTTGTTTGACTTCATTTTCTGTTTGTTTAAATTATTTGTATCTTTCATTGCAGCATGAACCAGAAGTATACTCTTGCTCATCAACAGATGCAGCAAGATTATGAGAAACTAAAGCAGGAAGAAAATGACAAGAGCATGAAGTTGCAGGAACTAATGTAAGCCATTGACCAATTCATAATATTGTACTTCGTTTGTGGATTTCTTTATCCTGTGCAAGGTAACATTTTTTATATATTTCTCTCCTATTAGCCTTACAAATGAAAGACGGGAGCAGGCACGCAAAGACCTCAAAGGACTTGAAGACACTGTGGCCAAAGAACTGCAGACCCTTCATAATCTGAGGAAACTTTTTGTTCAGGACCTTCAGGCTAGAATCAAGAAGGTATGCAATTTCTTTTTCAAAACTGAGCTGTGAAATTTAAAAGAAATTAGTTTGATGAATGCTATGATGAAATGTATTCTTCTAATTTCATTTCATTATAACATTTGTGCCATCCCTGGGCTTTGATTCTTCATGAAGTTCCTCAACCTAATGATGATTTTTTTCCATCATGGGTAATAAATGGCCATTTATGTAAGTGGTGCTTAATTGCTGCAAGCTTGATAGCAAACTGTGATATCCACTCCTCGGTCAGAATTCATTGTTTAACTTCCATAAATTTCATTCCCAAGATTTACTTGTAATAGGGTTTGGTGAACATATCTGAAAAACTTAAAAAATGCTTCACGATATTCAATTATTTAATTTGGTGACACCAGGGGGAAATAATACTAGTTTACAAACATTACTAATAAAATGGAATTTGCCACATTACTAATGAAATTTATACACATTGGCAAAGAAAATTTGTGTGTGGAAGATTACCAAGTGTTTTTATTCATTATGAATATCGAGAACTTCCACCATATCCAGCCTGAAACAGTTATATAAATAGTGCCATTTAGATGATCAGGATTAAGTCCTGAGGTTTATAAGGCACCTTTTTTCTTTTTTATCAATTTATTTTTCTTTCTTTTCCAGTCGGTTAGTGCTGAAGATAATGAGGATGATGGGGGGTCTCTGGCTCAGAAGCAGAAGATTAGCTTCTTGGAAAATAATTTGGATCAGTTGACCAAGGTCCACAAGCAGTTGGTCCGTGACAATGCTGACCTGCGATGTGAGCTCCCTAAATTGGAGAAAAGGCTACGTGCCACCATGGAGAGGGTTAAGGTAAGCTTTTTCTCAAGTGTTGCCATCATCGTACCAGTCATGAATTCAAAGAATAATTTGTTTGTAGTTTTCCGCTCCATAATCCTTTCTGCTAAATGCTTGATGTCTTCATGATTCATCTCTTTGACATCCTTCACTTTTTACTTTATACATCCCATCCTTGGTCTTTCTTCATAATGTTTTCCATTCATTGCTCCTTCCATTAAGTTCTCAGGATGCTGTTTTGTCTAAGAAAGTTTTCAATATGTTTAGTTTGTCCTTTCTCCTATGCGCGTTTATGTCATACATCTTTCCTCTCTAACTTTTTGTAGGACTTGTTCAAGAGTAGTTTTCTTCATCTAATTGATCTTTTTTCAATAAACAGTTGGAACTTGGTTCTATTGGCATTTAACTTTGTTCCTGTCTTTTTTTGTTCTGGTTCCGTTATTGTTCAAGCTTCACTAACATAGGAGCATGCTCCATATGTTTTAATGAAGTGCTTCCTCAATTCACAGCAGTGAGGTAAGTAAATGCGTAGGTACCTGAAGATGACGCCGCTGCGTTGAAACTAGTAGTACCTGAAAATAAATTGGTGGAATATAACAAAGTTTTCTTTTTCATTTACGATAATTGCGTAGTTATTTATATCACCATTATATTTAAAAGAGAATGGTTATTCGGAGAGGGCAGTCATTGTTTTTGACCTCAAGGTGCAAGTTCTCAGATTTCTCATCAATTAACATGATTGTCCGTGTTAGCAGTCTTTTTTATAATGAGGTGAAACTAACGCATTTTATTCCAGTATTCCTTTGGTTTGCTTTTCTATATTGGTCCGCAAGCATTTTATTTGGGTTCTCTGTGGTAACTAAGTCGCTTCTAATTTACATATTTGGAGTTCACGTCGCATCTTGTTTTATTTACGAAGCAGTTTTCTAAAACCTTAAATGCATCGCGGGTGTGACCATATTGAGTTAATGTGTGATTTGGCTGGGGTCCCCGGCATCCTACTACTGCCGTACTCATCCAATGTATATCAAATGGGAACAGTTTTGCTGAGACGTCTTGCCCGTTGCATTAGACTGCTGATGCCTGATGTCTGCATCTCGACTGCTTCACGAGACACGGGCGCCTAGTAGGGCAGTCCCAATTTTCATTGATTTTTATGCTCTCTTCTCTCTGCGTTTTAAGAAAATACATATTCTCCCACATTACCCAGCTGCGGAAACGGGACGTAGACACCTGAATGAAACCACCCGGCCATGACGTCCAGATGCGGCGGTTGGACATGGTCGTTGGATGCCCCAGTGAAACCAGACCGAGTTCTTGAAAGTGGCGGAATAAGAATCCACTCTCACCAATTCTAGTATATTTGTCATGCAATGGGTGGGAAGTTAAGGCCGGTTTATAATTGGTTTCAACGTGTACTTCACCCTTGAGATGAATACACAGGTTCTAACCCACTACTACAATTATCACAGAATTTACAAGCTGATAATACTCATACTTGTCCATGTTCTCGCTCTTTTGTAGATAGTAAAAAAATGTTGGCGCTCGGCTACGTGTAAACATCTGCATCCAAGCAAAGATGAATGAACCCAATCAAAGGTTACTGACGCACATTCCAGTTGACAGCGATCGTAACAGTGTCAACGCGAAAACAATTCATGGTTAAAGTTTGACGTTCGCGCCAATCATAAACTGGCCTTTAGAAATTGCAGTAAATGGTATAATTAGCAGGACTTGCTGAGAGACCTGTTCGTTGTTATTCCACGGTTGTTTATAAGGCAAGGGAGCAGTAAGGATAAAAGTATGCGATCCTCTGTAGAAATTTTTCCTTTAATGGAGTTCTGCAAGCCACATCCACTGAAATTCAAGAAGTGAATTATTTACGTTGCCCCTGGAGTGATGCAACATGCAAAACACCTCTGACGAACAAACTCACAATGAACGAACTGGAAAATTTTCAGTCCCTTGAATTTTGTTAAGTGGAGGTTATACTGTAACTGGAAATGTTTTAGTTTGTCAAGTGAACTTGAGATCATTTTAAGAATCCTGATAATTGCCTTTCAGTTAAAACCTCCCTAAGAAGCAAAACATGCATAAGTTCAAAAGTTAATTGTGGTTCCTTGTGATTCCACTGATTTCCACCATTTCTAATATTCCGCTGAATATACTGATACTCAACTTTTTACTGTATTTACTCATTAGAGTGATATTGTCATAAGTTTACCTCTCCGTTCTTAAAATGAATAACTGTCCTATTAGTAATCATTCATCACTCAGGTCAGCTAATTTGTGGGAGCTGCTTTTCTACCCGAGTATTTTCATGTAGGATGATTTGTGATGGTCATTTATGATTTTACTTTATAACCCCATGACAAAAACATGCACGTAGGGAATTGCATTGCCTAGTATGTATCTATGTTGAGGTTTATTAGCTGGGAGATCCATGGTTTAACTGCTCGTTAATACTATATGTTCAAAATGTGCGTTTTGTCTAAGTTTTCTAGATGTGGATTAAAGGTTCTCGTAGACTGAAGGAAATAGGAATTGAATGAAAAGTTTTTATCTTTACCTCTTCTAGGCTCTGGAGACAGCATTGAAAGAAGCAAAGGAAGGTGCCATGAGGGACAGGAAGAGGTACCAGTATGAGGTGGACCGCATCAAGGAGGCAGTGCGGCAGAAGAATTTGGCACGCAGGGGTCCCAGCGCACAAATAGGTAATGCAGATGGCTGTTCACTCTTAAATTTTGATCGAATTCTGACAAAATCTATTAAAAATTATTCAGAAGTACAGTGTGTCCTCGTTTAACGTTGTTAACTCGTTCCTGAAAAAGTAGACGTTAAGCAAAACAACGTTAAACGATGCAGTATTTTCAATAAGAAACAATGTAAAAAATTAAAATCGGTTCCAAACTCACCAATGGTAAAAGTATCATAGGGACCAGTCTGGGATAAATTCTTGTGTGAGAATAGTAGAAAAGTAAGGGGTATTCGATGAATGGGAAAGGAAAGTGAAAGGAATGCGCATTTATTAAATATAAAAGAAAAAAAGGCATGAGATTCTTAGTTTTGGAGAAAATAAAGTTTGAAAATGACCAAATTCACGTATTTTTGTGATATTTTGACGCCATATTGCGAGATTTTTGGAAGTCCCGGTAGAGGGATACGGACTAAATTCACGTCTGAAATATGGCCTTACCCAACCCAACAACGACCCAACCCAACCAACTTACCCCCCCCCCAACAACATTGCGGATCTGTGGAGTGAAACAGGGGTGCTAAGGTGGGACAGTACGCGGCGTAAAGAAGGCCATTTCTGAACGGAAAAATAGGTTATTTGGTGGATAGTTACGTTTTATTTTCACGAATACCCTTTTAAACCAACGGGGTGGCCCGCAGGTTTGTTGGGTTTTACACAACCCACCCCAATGGTGATTGGTTTGCGTAAAATTACGGCGAGAGGCGAGTTGGTGATGAAAGTTCCGTATGGAGGCAGTGAAATGAAGTTCCTCCAAAGATTATAGGGTAGCTCCAAGAGGTTACCCGTCCCTCCGGAGTGGGAAAAAGCCGTCGAAAAGCGGGAATAGTTTTGAGTTGAAGGCGGGAAAAGTCATGGGCGGTGGGTATAGAAAATAAAGACACTGCTCGACCGCTGCGCCATCTGGGGGAGCTAGGAGGAAAAGGTTAGTATTTCCAATATGGCGTCCAGAAGTAGATTCACATCACAGGTTTAAGTGAATAGTTAACGAAAGAAAAAGGATTTATGAAGCAAACGAAAGATTAGTATAAATGCACATATGTAGCGTAGCAATATAATGAAATAGATGGTATAAGGTGATCGGGAAGCAGGTGAAATTAATTTTCTCCCAGACTGGATGCTATGATACAAATACCACGGCGTATTTTTAAAACGTGGGCAGTCGAACAGATGATTTCACTAGTCAGAGATCTTCATATCTTAGATGAAACAAACTGAAAAGGCATTTTTAAAACAATAAGCACCAGGTTTCCCTCCTATATTTCTGATATTTAGTGCTGTTAGCACCGGCTTCCCTCTGAGTAAATAGAAATTTTTGTCCTTCACTGCAGGAGCGTGCGCATGCGAATGCAGTGAAGGGCAAAAATTTTGCTCGCTGCGATCGCGAAGACGTAGGATATCAATTAAAATAGTGAGTGAACTAGGGAAACTCTGTGCTGTGTACAAAATTTTTGTTATTTCGTAACAATGTTTTAGGAACAGTATCACCCTTGACGATTTACTGCATCATGGAGGGTTTAGAAAACTTCCTCTTACACACTAATTCAACATGAAAAACACGTTTTCGATTCACCTCAAACAACAGTAAATCAACTTTTTCTTCCACCAGTTCTACCTTATGGCGGCATGGGATTTTCAGGTATTTTTTCCCGTAGATATCTGCCCCTGGATCTACCATTCGGACATGGTATTATTAATACCATGCGATTCAAGATGGTACACTAACGTTGGTTTGAGTTTTAAATCACCCGATGCATTGCCCCCCAATAACAGCGTAGTAAATAATAAGCAAACATACAGTTATGAAACAAAATAACGCAATAATTATTCGCTCAGGTGAACTTTTGACACATGCTATGAGGAGTTAACGTCAAACTTTTCCGCCAAATGGAAATTACGCATCAGATGCGCCAAACTCCTATTCGTTATTAATTTTTTTTGGTTGCGCAAAATTTGAACAACGTTATCACGAAGCACTGACGACGTTGAATGATAAAGGGTTTTAATTGTTGGACAACGTTATCGCAAAACAACGTTAAACGGGACAACGTTAAACGAGGACACACTGTGTAGGGAAATTTGTTATTTACTTATCAAAAGAAAAAAAAACTACCCCCAACCCCCTTTTCCAACCCCTTGGCAAATTTTTAACATCCAGATTTGTTGTTTTTCACGAATATTTAGAAAACGATGAGGAAATTGGCCAAAGCGGAGTGTGGTATTCTGAAAGCCTATAAAATTTCCAACAAAATGAATTTTGATGCGTTCCGATAGCACAATTATGCCATGAGTAATTTAATATCAAAGTTGGAAATTCATTCCGACCCACCGAGATGGGATTTTCGACCCTTTCTGCACAAGCATGGCTTCTTTCATCCATTCTCTCGGTGGCCCATGGGAAGCAAAAACAAAGCATGCAACTCGACTATCTAAATCAATAAGCATACTGTATTGTGTGCTCTTTACTGTCTGTGGATATCTATTACTTTAAACCTATCAAAATGCCACAAGAAAAAAAATTTTGGTCAGATAACTCTGCAGCCACCAAAAAATTGCCATATTATATAATTAAATGAACCTGTGGAAGTCAGGTAATATGTCTAGTTGACCTATTACAAAAACTGGAGAATGTACGGAAATTTGTAAGAAAAATTTCTTTAGTTGCTGCACCTTGTTGAATATGTATAAAACTTAGTGGATGACTTATTTATTTTCTGATCCCTCTTAGCCAAGCCCATCCGAGCTGGCCAGCAACACCATATGGGAGGCCAGGGGGGTATGCCGCGGATGGCTGTACCGAACCCTGTTCTCTCTGGAGGTGCTCTCCAGCGCATATTGACAGATGTTGATGTGGGAAAGAGGAAGACAATTATTGGAGGAGGCAATGCTGTACCCTCCAACAAAGGTATGAGTATTGAAAATTTGTGAATTAAAATTTAGCATCTGATGATGTCAAATTTGTATATGGTCATTGGATTTTTCAAGTATGTGTTCAATATTGTATTAATTCACTGTAAATTTATTTTTGATATTGCTCTATTATGGGGTGTTCATAATGTGTTGCTCCTGAGTTAAGTTGAACTTTTGCATGAAATAAGTATTCACCATAGAAACTCTTGTGGGAGAAAATGTCTGTTCCTTGGCATCACTTTGTTGAAACCTACTTAAAATGTTCATCCATATTGTGTTATTACCGTATTTACTCGTGTAAGCCGCGCCCTTGTGTATCCCACATACCCCCAATTTCGGGCAGGCTCGAGAGGAAAAAGTTTTTTTATCAAAAAATCAATTTTTTGCTCTTGAGCCTGCATCATTTTGTCATAACATGAATGCACGTTCTTTAAAAGAAATTCTGTGCCAAAGTTAAGTGTTGTACATCTTTCTCATGAATTTATTGCGTTACGTTTTAGTACCGTCACGACACAGCCCTTTTTATTGTGCATCTTTTTCTCCTAACATCACACAGTAATCACAGTTGTATACAATCACATCATCCAGCTATAAAATTGGCATCTGTTCGAAATAAAATATCCAGCTAAAATAATTGCAGAATTATATACAATTTCAACCAGTGATCATTCGATTACGGAAATCCGTCAGCGAATCAACAAATAAAAGTAGAATGCCATCCCTACCTGATAGATGCCTGAAATGTGATACGTTTGGTTTGCGGTCATAGCTTTTAAGGGACTCTCAACGGGCAACGCCTCCCCCCTACTTTTGGAAGCCACCTGTGAAGATAGGGCGTGGGAAAGCGATGAGTGAAATGTGATACTTATGATGTAATGTGATGCTGATTTGAGAAAAAAGATCACTTTACTCCGACCCCCTAACTCTGAGTGCCGAGGCAAGGGTGGGGGGAGAGAGAGAGGTGGAGGGGAGAGCAAGAGGCAGGCCAAGGACGTGTTGCCGTTCGCTAGACTGCTGGAAGTGCCAGCGCACGGCGTAAAGGCCTGTGGAAAAAAGCACTGGACATCCTCTTTGCTTAACACGACTACACTAATTGTATTAAACTTACCTACCAACTTGAGGAGTATCTGCATTGAAAGATAATCGATGCAGCTAGAACTTATAGCAAAGATTATTTTCGTATCACTTCTCATAGCCGTGTAGCATTTCCGCGAAATGATCGATTTTAGGCAAGTTAACTAATTTTTTCTCCTATATGGTTGATATCATGTAAACGCCCTATGAAATAAGTTCTAGCAACATCTTCCTGCGCCAAACGGTGAAAACAGAATTTCTTTATCTATAAACATGGCGATGTAAAAGTCAATGGTCTGAACGATGTAAAATTTCCTGGCGTGGTATCCTCTACCATAAGTGAATGATGCTTCCTATAAAAGGAAGTAAAAACAGATTAGAGTTCTGATTCCTGTGCATGCACCGATGCACTACCTTATTTATCCCATTGATGTGACGATGCGTTTCAAATCTCACTCGGGCGCTACGCAACATAATTTCAGGTTGTGGAAAAATCATGAAGGAGTGTGAAATCAACCTCACAGCTACCACCGGAGTAAGGTTACAATTTGAATCGACTGAAATAACCGCTCCCTCGTTCGAGCATCGGCCGTATCAATCTAGTGTTGGCTGCCGAGGCCCCTGAAAGGAGGTCCAACCTCTCCCCCACTAGTGAAAGCCACCTGGGTAAAAGCGAAACTGGGCGAGGGTAGATAATTACAGATAAGGTGAAGGAGTGGTCATCTCGGGTTACCCCCTTCTCTTTCTCGCGGAATGAGTCCCGCGCAGATGAATGTCGTCGCGCCCAGAAATAAGGAATGAAGAACTTTTTTCTTGAGGGGTCTTCTGGGATAAACCGGTTTGGACACGCCAATTGTTCATATCCGACTGAGGTATCATCCTAAAATCTGACAGCTTTATTGTTTCCGGCTGAGTGATTGAGAGGGATAGCTGGATGGAAGGACTGCCTGTAAGGAAATTTCCACGTACCCTGGAAAGGATATTTTACCATTCATCACGATAACCTGAATAGAGCCTCGTATTGCTGGTAATAATTATTTGTCATCACAAAACAAATGAGTGAATGGAATCATGCCTCTATTTGATGCGAAGGCAGCTTGACACACGGAAGTTGATTTCCATTGAAATGTAAAGAGTAGCAATATCTCCAAATATATCACTACTTGCAGGGCATCTTTCGGCTTTCGTCTTACTTCCGAATCATCCGTAAACATTTATGGCACAAGTAAACAATGAACATTGCAAATTGATATATCGAGATAATATTGTTAAAATTCGTCGTGGCAAAGAAGGGTTGTACCAATCCGCGAGTTGCTGCACGCCGCACCGCCAGCTGCAACGGCAAAATAACTTATCCGGTGGCGCCAAATTTGACATTCCTTCACACTTTTGAATTTTTTATTGGATATGTATGTTCGTATCTTTGAAAGTTCGTAAGTCAGATGATCGAAAGGTGATGAATTACTGTATTCACTTTGGAGAAACTTACGACAGGAATTTAAGTTAAAATGGTGCGCGGCTTACATGAAAATGAAGAGGATTCGTGTAAGCCGCGCACCCCCATTTTTTCACCGTCATTTTCGGAAAAAAGGTTTACACGAGTAAATACGGTATTCTGTCAGCTATGGAATATCATGCCCTTGCTCCTCCCATGTTTTATTTATTCATTCTTTATGTTTGTAAAAAAACTTATGTAAGATTTATTCCTTTTCTTGCTTATAAGGATTGCTTAGTGATAGATTATTACTGAATTGTATTTTGAGTTGACCTGAGTGCTTTTGGAAGAGTCTGATGAACATTGCATCATTTCCTAATCTGTTTCACATTTAAAACAATGCAAATAGCCTTTTATAATACTGCAAATATTACCTAACTTTGTAATTGGTGGAATTTAGTGAAAGTAGTTAAACAATTGACAATGTATTTTAACTTTCACTCTCTGTGTATTTCTGGTGATATGGAAAGCATTATGCCTTTGAGATGTTACAGTTAAGCTAATATGACTTATTAAGTTTTGCCTGTTTGTTTTTCTTTGATGTAATGTATTTATAATGTAGCTGGTATTGTCACAGTTTTAATGTATTCATAATGTAGCTGGTAGTTTCCTCTTTCATGCTTCATGCCCCCATATTTATTGAATTCAGTAGTGTGGAAATGGAAGAACTGAACATTGTTGTTTGTGAATGATTTTTTAATCTCTAAATGACATGCTCTATAGAGAAAATTTTAGCCTTGATGTTTGCTCACACAGCTGTTTAAGATTTTACATTGGATCAATTGTATAAGAAATGTTTCATGCATCTTGACTATATGGGAAGCGTTCAGTACTCTACATTTATTATCCAACTGTGCACGTTGAAATGACTGAATGAAAATTAGGGTGGCCACCCCTTCTTGAAACCTCAAGAGTCAGTAGAACTCTTTAAATTTCAAACTCCTTGAGGACTCCCATAATTCTCCTTGATATTGGCATAACTTGGGATTTTTCCTTGTTTTCAATAGTTTTCCAATTGTGACACAATATCGTCAGTTATTTTTCGAAAGCATGAGCTTGGTCCCATAGAGAGTTTTTTAGTGCATTGTACTGTTTTACATTACATTTTTAAATCATAGCGTAGGCCTTTTTTGATCACTTCTGCTTTGAATCTATTTGTTTCATATTATATTGTATTTAATTTATTTTTGCATTATTGCATCTCATCTGCTTGTTGTGTAAAATTTCATTGCTGAGTTTATCACAGAGATGCCTCAACAACATGCTTATTTAAGCAAAAAGTAGTTAAACATGACCTTAAATTTCCTGTAATGGGGATTTAAATAGTTCTTCATCCCTCTAGTCCAATTATATTCCAAATATCTATTGGAATTAGGATAGACTACACCACTCCATATTTCAGGATGGCTGTTCAATGAAATATGAATGAAATGAAAGGAAATAGTGTTGACATATTTGCAGCAGATTCTGCAATGCATTGCAACCTCACTGGAAAACTTTATATTCTTCATGGAAAACTCCTTGATTTCGATCATAACAATTCAGTGGCCACCCGTATATTGTGAAATCTGTTAAAGTGTGCTGGTGAAAAGTTGTAAAACCTGTTCTAGGAAGTTTCCATGAGTTAGGGAATATGTGGAATGATATAAAAACATGCGCTACTCATTAGCATTGTCAAATGCTGAGTCATGACAGTGATTGCGGTGACTGTTTTCTATTTCCAGAGGGGAGTGAAAGCTGAAGGAGCTGTGCTTTCATTGGTGGTGGAGTGGATGGCGATGGAGAGTCTTGCGCAAGGGAGAGAGCCGTTGCGTTGTGGGCAGGGGAAGGGTTGTAGTAGTACACACACTCACGCATATTCACTCTTACACCACGCGTTTGTTTTCCTCGTTTGTCCCAAATAACCACGTGGTGCTCGTAGGAGTTTTTAGGACTGGTGATCTGTTTGCTTCTGTGGCTTATATGCAACCAAAGAAAAAAGGGGAAAAATTATTGAAATAGAAGATCAGTATAGTGGAGTACCTCCATACACTTTTTATTTATTTTGATTGACACTTTGAGAAATTAGTTTATGATTTTATTGGCTTATGTGGAGCATGGACCCATAGTATTTTTGGTGCCCGTACTCGCTTGTAGGTTGGGGAAGAAAGGGGAAAATATGGGGAAGAATTGGTTTGATACGAATGTATGTGGAAATGAGAGAAGGGTGGGGTGTGAGGCAGGCCAGGGCCCTTGACCTTCCCCTTCCCTCAAAAAGAAGCAAGGAAGAAGAAATGGTGTGGCAACAGTGTGAATGTCAAGAAGCTATAACACTTGTGTAATATCCCCTTTTTTATAAATATATATTATATATTAATTTAACTACATCTTTGCTGGAGTGCCGGCTTGGGGCAGTTCACCAAGCTTTTGATGTGCAACTCCTGTGATGTTGAATTCCTACTCACTCCTTATTTAATTTAATATTTTAATTTTGTATGTATTTTGTGCAGCTCTTTGGTGTACAATGTGTATTTCTTTGAATTGCCGTCTCTGTGAGGTCTGTGCGATTTGCACGCCATTATGGCCCTCCAGGAACCAGTGTTGTGGTCAAGTGGTTACCCAGCATTGGTCGCAATGGAGCCCTCGATATCCTATCCACCCTGCCTGCACAGGCTGCAGAGCAGGTGTGTTTTCCATCTAGGGTGCTGCCGTGCAATTGTGTTTTTAGTCATTTGTTGTGGCACAATGGTTTTTTGTAAAGAAAATTTAATTACAGTTTTAAAAGAGTAAATTATATCTTTTGATTATTGTTTTGTCAGTGTTGCAGGACTATTTGTTACTTAAATTATTATGCCTGTTTGCCAAAACTGATCGTGTTGCCCTGAGATGGATATATGTCTGTGCGAAATGAAATGCATCGCCTTGCAAACTTCACGAAGCAGTGTGTTGAATGGGTTGTTTTTTTTTGGGTTGTGTTGCGTGTGTCGAGTGCATCGCATGCAATGTGCAACCCTACTGTGAGACTGCTGCTGCGAATGGATTGGCTTATCCAGTAAGTTAACGTCATCTCAATGAGTAAGAGGTTGGTTTGTTTTGCTGGTGTCGCAGTGTGGGGGGAGGGAACCGGAGAATTGGCATACTTTTCTCCTCATGGCGTTCATGCGTATTTATATGTATATATGTATTTATGAGTAAATATTTACATATGTACTACAGTATGATAAAAATGGGTGAGTCTGTGCCTGCTGATTTGTCAGCAGGTGCACTCGCTTCCACTCTCAGTGTTAACTTTTAATTTTACCGCTTCATGCAAGAGCTTTGAAAGTGTTTAATGATTTCACTTTAACTACAGGGAATAATGCTTCAGCAGTGATAGGCTGTCTACATAATCGGCTGCCTTCATTGAACCATTACATTATCTGACAAATATCTATATATATATATGAAGTACATTTTTTGGCCGAGGAGGAAAAATATTTCTAGTTTTGGAAGTTACTCTCAATTTTTTCTAAACTACCTTTGCTTGAGTGTTTGAAATCAGAACATGTACGATTAAACTTTAATTCTGATGGATTCTACTGGCACTGCCTGTATATGGCTTGAAAAAATGAATAGCAATTATGTAAAACCATCACTTTTGAAGGAGTTGGCTCTACCGTCTTTTGTGCTTTGTTAATGCCTTAAATGGCCTGTAAGAAGAATGGTCCAATATTATTATTATTACTGTACAGTGAACTGTTTTCTTCTCTTGAGCTGTGTTTCTTCATCATGAGCTCCCTTTTATTCAATATTCCACGTAGCACAATTTAATTTTATTTAAGAAAACATCAAGAAATGTCTAGGAATTGGTTTGGCTAGACTTTTTTTGATAAGTTGTAGAGTTTGTTAACTTGTAATAAACCTCTTAATTATACTATCTATTTTCTTACAATAATACAGACTAACCTTGTTGAAGAATTTTTCCTGTGCTTGATGAAGGTCTTTAAGGGAGGCCAGGGATCACATACTCAAAGGCAGAATGGAAGAAATCTTTAAGGTCATTAAGGAATATTTTAAAGAAATCCCTTATAAAATTACAGGATGGAATAGTATTTGTTTTGGTCACATGAAGTTGTGATTCAAATGTGATTTGCTGATTAATTTTTGGAAGCACCCCCTGGGATTGTGATTGAATGGCCTTCTGAGAGCTAGAGGTTGATTATTTAGTGATACTTTTGCAAGGCTCATGTTGATTTGCCTGATTGTGTCTGCGCTAAGGCTTGTGATGTGAGGGTAGCATAAAATCCCTGGCGTATAGGGATTAGAGGATATTTTGAAGCACCGTTGGTTGATTGTTAGAGGTAACACGTGAATGAATGTATCATTTATTTGAAGGGTGTCGCTGCAAGGCAAATGTATACCCATGTGTGAAGCTATCTTGTTATCTTGAAAGTGAAATGAGACAAAATAGGGAACAAGAATCTAATTAGTGTGCTGAGGATGAAGGAAAGATTTCTTAAGAAAAAAGACTGCTGTTATGGATGTTTTGATATTTTGCCTGGGTCCTAAGTGGCTTCATTTATGTCAAGTTCAAACACTCATTTTGCATTCATTACCTTGGAGAAACTAATAGGCATTACCAATGGATTTCTTACCAGCTACAATGCTTGCAAGATGGCTAAATTCCCATTGTTCTTCCCTTTTGAACAAAATATACCTACTATTTGTGTCATGAAATTCACTTGTGATCTTAACTTTGCCATGTTAAATCATCTCAGTAGTTATTGTTCCACAAGTTATTTCAAGTTACACTATGTACATGGTTAGTGTATTGCCTCTAGGAATGGGATGAACTCAAGTCTCTTTTGAGTGGTGTAATGGCTTAATCATGTATAAATCATGGAAAATTCATATAGTTAAGTTAAAAGATGTCACGTTAAGGGATGGCAACAAGTTTTGGTTTTCATTATGCTATCTGTGATTAATTATTGTTTTCCTAATGCATTTGTTTTCATGGAAGAGTATGTGTAAGTTCTTGGGATGACTTTTACTGAGTGCTGCTTTTGTCAGCTGCTATCTTGGACCTACTTTTTTACTGTTTAGCTTTAGTCACCTTGTGTAAATGCATCATTGTTCTGTCGAATGACATAGTTTTGGTGCCTATTTTAAACAGTCCATGCCAATGTGATTAATTTGAAAAGCCCCCTCAAATTATTGGAACAGCAGCCCCTCCCCCGTTAACTGCAGGGAAAATCTCAATGCAACATGATGCTAGGTTATGACTTGGATAGGTTATATAAGACAATTCCTGCTAAGATTAAATGTTTGCTTTGTTAGAAGTTTTGAGTACATGACAATTTTCTGCAGTTTTAATCTTAATTTTAACTGATGTCACTCATGTTCTGAGAAACTGCTTATTGATGGAAGTAATTTCACCTGTATTCTTCTCCCAATCGCAATATAATCAGCCATATATATAACAATACAAGTACGATGAGGTTGCATTTGTAGATATGTTGGATATTAGATCATTATAAAATGGTATTTTTAAAATACACAAGTTTCTGTCTCATCATATTCAACGTAGCTCACTTAGGAGGTCATTGTATGTGGCTTGCTTCATCTGAAAATCTTTTGCCATATTTTCCAATGAAGTTTTGATTTGTTTATTTTCAAATTGAGTCATTCATATTAGAGTTTTCCCTGCAAGCCGGCAAGTGCGACCAAATTATCGGTTGGAGAATAGATGGGTGATCCCTTTTTTAGTTAATGGACGAACTCTTGTGAGTGTTTGAAGGTTTTGTAAAATGATGGTGATCATTAAGCAGTATGAAAGTACACATACTGTAATTATTGTAAAGACAATATTAGATGTGTACGCCATTGTTTTTGTTTAAAATATTTTATTTGTAGTCTATTTCCAAATGCATTCATCTGCTGCTATTTTCATTGGAGACAGTAGTATTTTTTTTTAAGGTGGAAAGAGTTTGAGTGACATTAAGTGCCTCCATGTTTGACATACCATTGCAATGGGGACACAAAATGTTTGCAAGAGTTAGCAAGTTCATAAGGGGTAATTGACTCAAATGTAGTGTGTGCTCCCTCCCTGGAATATTTCCTGTTGGAAAGTATGGTAATTCTTGTAGTAATTTATATTCTAATATCAGGTAACCATTTGCAGTGCACACTGGTAGTGTCTATGCTTCTATTAATACCTTCACAATTTTGGTCTGTATAGCACTCATTCTAGTTTTTATAGGATTGTACATAGTAATTCTTAAAATTCCTTTTTTTATGTCATTCTGAAAGGACTACAGGTTAAATAATTCCATTTACAGTTTTCAGGTTGTCAAGTTTTTAATTTTGTTTACATTATGTTCAGTACTTTCATTGTAAATTGAGATTCTAAAACATAAAATATGCCTTTTACACATTTCCTTGGATATACCTACAACTAATTGGGTGAAATTGGTGCTTTTTTATGTGGGACTTCTTTCACATCAAATTTCTGCAGTGGAAATAGCATGTGACCTTTACAGGATTGTAATTTTAAGCCATTAAGGCTTAAAGCAGCTTCATACTGAATTCTTTGAGACCAAAATGTACTTGTTCCACAAAGCTAATCTCAAATTGGAAAGTTTTAAAATAGCACTTATGCTTTCTTGGAGCCAGATAAAAATCCATCAAATATTAATTTTTTATAAAGAAATTTTTAAAAACCCATCCTATGTACTTGGGAGCTGGAGGTGAAATACAGTGCTGTGAAATAAATTTTGTTTTTCATTCTTTCTATTCTGTTGTAGTTATAGCTGTAAACCTTATTATTATTCTTATTAGTCTTTTCCTAAAATGAAATATGTAGCTCAATTGGGCATCTTACTAAGTTTTGTGAGTGGACATATTCATGAGAGGCAATATATGCAATATTTAAAGAAATATCCTTGAATGAGAAAATTCATAGAAAGTAAATTATAATTTATTGTGTGAAATGCCATATTATCAACTCCATGGTATACATACGGTACTTGTGGTGAATTTCCCTGGGATAAGGATTTTGATAATACCATTTAATTTAATTCTTTACCATGCCCGCATCGGTGGTGTGGTAACGTCTTTGCATGCCAACCCGAAGGTATGGGATCGAGTCCCACCTAGGTGGGTTTTTCTCCACTCAGGGCATGGGTGTTAATGTGTGTTGTATTAATGAGTTAATATGTAAGTAAGGACTTAGTAGACCTAAAATTCACTCACAATAAAGACTACTTGTTATATTAATTTAGAACGAAGAGTCATATGAAATAAGTACCCGAGTTGTAATATACTCATATTGTTGGGTAACTTATTATTTCAATGGCTCTGACATTAAACTTTAATCAGAATTTGGCTGAGGCAATATTGTTTTATTATTAATAGAGCTTTAATGCATAATTTGCCATTGATACTAAAAATGTTTGACATCCAGGGACATCAATGAATTGGGAACAAAGATTGTGAAACTGTGTAGAAATTCGCATTCATTTGGAAAACTAGGTCCCTTGACTCAAATATATGATTTTGTTCGTAAATGACATGGAGATGACAAAAATTAGTTGAATGAAGTTGGTTAGGAGTAACAGACTGGAAGTAATCATCCTCCTACCCTTAAAACTCAAATTTGGTTTCTGGTTGTCTCGGTCTTATTATCTTAATTAATAATGTTTATTCTATCAATTAGGGTAAATATTGTCTATGAAGGATGATTTTTTCAGGCAATGCTGCATTTTTTTCATATTTTTAAAAACTCAACATTTTGCTCAATGTACTGGAAGCGTCATCAAGAGAATGAGCATTTACCAGCTTCAGCTTGTTTTTATTTAGAAGCATCGATGCCCGTTGCACTATTGTTGGGCCCAAAATATTATCTTTCGTAGACAAGAAAAGCTGCTAAAGTCTTAAAACAAAAATTAGGGTGGATATTGATAGCTAATTTCTACGCCATTGAATATTTGGTTTTACAGCTGCCATTTATAAAGCAATGCTCGACCTTTCCATGTGTGTATTTATCAAACACATCCTGATTGTATTAGGATGGACACTGGTTAACGCACTTGAATACTTCAAGATATGTAATAAATCTTAAACCTTCTTGGTCGTACTGTCCAGTATCCACCCATCACCAACCACTTTCCTCGACTTGAAGATTCCATAATGCTCTATCTGTAATGCCTCTTAAGAATATATTTTTATGAAATGATATAATATGATGAAAATAGAATCAATGCCTAAGCATATTTAGAGAAGAAACACCATAGCAAGAGAGGCATTTCCTTAAGGGAGGTAGCTGGGAATTGGGACTTAAATTATTATAGACAAAAAAGAAAAGGTTAGTGAAGACAAAGTGGAGTACGATGTTTTGCATTGTGAATGATTCTCCTGCAACTTTACAGCCACTACTACTATTATTTTCTGTGTGTTCATTATTATTTTACTTGATTCAGTGACAATTAGAATTGTGTCAATGGGAAGATGCCTTGATATCGGAAATAAGCCCGGAGGAAAACAAACTCAGATTTATGTGTGAGTGATTGATTCTACATCTTGCCCTCATCCATGCCTATATATTTAGGTAGTACACCTTGATGAAGATAGATGAAATCATGAAAAGTCTTCTAGTTGGAGCTGCAATCCAGATTTCAATTTTACTCATCATTTCATCAAGGTTGATCATGCTCCAGGAAGGAACATAATATGTCTCACTTACTCATTATCATTATAGTAACCTACTGAGCAGGATGTTTCTTTTTGGAGTCTTGGGTCAGCTTCTGATAGAAAAATGTGCACAGTATTGTAAGTGTATATAAATGTTTCTTCTGACTATTCAAAACTTTTCTTTTTCAATATTTTCTTCTTAAACTCTGCATATCATTGTAGGGGTTACGTAAAAGGAAGTTAGCGTGAATTTTACCCCAATAAAGAAATTTATTTTCAATCTCCCCTCACGCCACACAAAGTGCAAATTTCTTTTCTTCTTCCCTCTCTCGTTCTAATGATAACTGTTCTCTTGATCTTATTCGTACCATTTTAATTTTAATACTAATTCCAGTTTATTACTTACATGTTAGCATCCTTGCCACAATGTTCATATCTGTATCCTCTACCTGTTGTAGTTGACCAATGACAGAAATCCCTTGAAGTAATTACCCAGGAATACTTTTTTAGATTGCTAATCTTGGCAGAAGAACATAGATCATTGGATATAGTTTGTTAATTATAATTAGTATATGATTTTTTCTTAATCATATATGATTTTTTTCTTTTAGTGCTTTACCTACTGGCGTTGGTCTTTCTAGTACATAATTGTTAGAATTAAATTATCTAGCATTGAAAGTTGGACCTGTGCGAAAGCAGTTGGTAGAAAAAAGTTGGCGAGAATAGTTGCTCTTTATTTTCCTTTTTCTTGACTAAAGGTTCCCATTAGTTGGGTTTTAGTTTGCTCTTTTTTATATTTGTACATACTCTTTTTATTAGTTAATACGGTTAATACATTCAGATGAATGCATGTAAACATTCGGCCGTGGTCCCAGTAGTGAGCCTCCCTGTACGTGAAGCTTGAAATGTAGACGATGCCCTACAGAAGAGGATGAAGCACTCAATTTACGATGATCTCGTGGTGACATGCTTAATTAGATTGGTGGATCGGGGTCACTTGTTGCATCATTTACGGTATATGTTGCAAGCACAACATCCGCGTGCTACCGGTTGCACAGCATGTAGGATACGGTTGTGGTCTATTGTACGAAATGTGGACATTCCAAGTATGAAGACGTTGCGGACCGATCAAGGAAATCTCCGTGCCGAACGCCGAGGACCGGTCACGGAGATTTCCGTGTTTCGACATATAAGAGCAAAACTTATTCTGCTTATTTTGATATCAGTTACTTATGATCCCGTTTGCTTCTGTTGTATTTGAAAATGTTCTTTAAATAATTTATAATAGTTATATTCCATTCAAATTTTTATTTTTTAAGTATTTTTGAAATGAACGTGTTATGTTTTTAGAAGTTCGTCAAATATATGATGCAAATTTTTACTGCGCTTTATCCCGTAAGAAAATTCATATACATATTTTTTGTTCCAATAAAACAAATTAGTTAATGTTCTCACGTTATAGAAGTATGAATGGCACAATTTTAGCCCATAAGGAAGTTATAGCTTCCTTACAGGCTTCCTTCCTTCCTTAGTTACATGAAGGCCTTATAAGGCCTTCATGTAACTAAGGCCCCTATGAGCCTGTCGTCTCTGGTTTACCCTCGTCCAGCAGCGAAGATCCTTTCGTCTATTCCTCAAGGAAAAAGGGGAGAAGGCCTCGAAACTCTTCCTCAGAAATTTATGACTCGTGGGCACAACACAGGTTTTACCTGAATCAGCACCTACTTCATCGTAAGACATTGTTTTTCTTACATTGTCTTAGAGGTTGTGGGTGTCCGAGGTGATCTTACGTAAGATTATCTTTACTCGTGAAATTGTATTTGTATCACTTCTTTATAATTGTCTCCTGTTAGCACAGCAAACAACGCGTAGTTTCCCTCAAGGAATCGTTTCTAAAACTGTAAGTATACCTGTATCCACTTTAAGTACCGAAACGTAAAACAAACAGCGGTTGTTACAGGGTCAAGGTTCAACTATAGCATGAATGCTGGCGTGCCGAAGGGGGATTTGAGTGTTTAATCCCACGTGAAAGGTCGAAAGAATCCGATCTTATATTACTAGCGGTGAGCACCAACAATGTTATGATCGTGCCATTTCAATACATTTCGCAAAATATCGTTTATTGAAAAGTTTTTCTATGTGCACCCATCCAGAAATCTGTTTTAGTTCCGCACTCAAGTGCTTAGTGGGCTGAAATCGAAAAAAGTTGGCAAAAACCTCTAAAACGTTTTTTTTAGTCCGGAAGTTGAAACTACGCATCAGCATTCTCAAATATATTGTGCATGACATGCCGCATTTATTTTTCCCGTGTACTTGCACATTAACAATATATATGGGGTCAAAGTTGAACAAATTTCGCAAAAAACGCCCGCCTTCGATTTTCTCTGTGAATTACCAAACTTAACCTGTTGCAGTACTTTAGTGGATTGACTTACGGAAAAACTGTTATACCATTTATTATTCATTTCTTTATCTTTCATTTAATGGCTTTTTTAAGATTTTATTTCATTATTAACCATAGATACACAACAAAATGGCGGAGCCTATTTTCAGTCAATTTTTTACATACTTGTTGAGAAAAAGTATTTGATGCCGTCTGGTTACGCTAAGTAATTCATACTACGCCACTCTACAAAGATTCCAGACTTTGAACCTAAAGAAAAATCTTGCGCATATTTGCGACCCCGAGATTTACATCGTTTTTTCGAGCGTGCGGTCTAGTATGGTTCCGCCCGCCGGCGACGGGGAGTACTTTGACGCGGCAAGTGTGTGGATGCGATATGGCCACATTCACTTTTCTATAGTGATCGTCGATATTTAGAGATTGAAAAGAGCCACCATAAATTTTATTTTAATATACCATTCTAGAAATGATACTCATAATCATATCGCCGGACACTGCAAGAGGTATACGGAAAGAATTATTTCTTTAAATGCACGGGGTTTTCACATATGTCCTGCACTTCGCCTAAGGAAGAAAATGTGCATCTCTCGTTGACAGACGAACTCTCTTTCTAAGGCACAAGCCTTCTCAACTCCCCAACTCCCTTTTCAGCAGGTCTTGAAGTAGTCATTTTGTTGTGTATATATGGTTAGTAATAAAATAAAATCTTAAGAAAGCCATTAAATGAAAGACAAAGAACAATAAGAAATGTTGTAACGGTTTTTCCGTTAGTCAATCCATTAAAGTACAGCAAGAGGTTAAGTTTGGTAATCCACAGAGAAAATCGAAGGTTGGCGTTTTTTGCGAAATTTGTTCAACTTTGACCCCATATATATTGTTAATGTGCAAGTACACGGGAAAAATAAATGCGGCATGTCATGCACAATAAATTTGAGAATGCTGATGCGAAGTTTCAACTTCCGGACTAAAGAAAACGTTTTAGAGGTTTTTTTTCGATTTCAGCCCACTAAGCACTTGAGTGCGGGACTAAAACAGATTTCTGGATATGTGCACATAGAAAAACTTTTCAATAAACGATATTTTGCGAAATGTATTGAAATGGCACGGTCATAACATTGTTGGTGCTCACCGCGTGTAATATAAGATCGGATTCTTTCGACCTGTCACGTGGGATTAAACACTCAAATCCCCCTTCGGCACGCCAGCATTCATGCTATAGTTGAACCTTGACCCTGTAACAACCGCTGTTTGTTTTACGTTTCGGTACTTAAAGTGGATACAGGTATACTTACAGTTTTAGAAACGATTCCTTGAGGGAAACTACGCGTTGTTTGCTGTGCTAACAGGAGACAATTATAAAGAAGTGATACAAATACAATTTCACGAGTAAAGATAATCTTACGTAAGATCACCTCGGACACCCACAACCTCTAAGACAATGTAAGAAAAACAATGTCTTACGATGAAGTAGGTGCTGATTCAGGTAAAACCTGTGTTGTGCCCACGAGTCATAAATTTCTGAGGAAGAGTTTCGAGGCCTTCTCCCCCTTTTCCTTGATCCTTTCAACTTCCGGACTAAAAAAAAAACTTTTTAGAGGTTTTGGCCAGCTTTTTTCGCTTTCAGCTCACTGTGCGACGTTGCCATTTTCCCGGCCACCGATCACGGAATTCGAAACATTTATAAAGTTGTCATTTTCCCCAGAACCTCATACTAAAAGACGCGTAAACTCTCTTAACATAGTGAGGAAAAAAATTATCAGGCCGATGAGCAAATTTACTTGTTGTTATTTATCCTAGCTGCTAAAGCTTAAATTAGTTGCAGTTGTTTTATTCTGCCAGGGGAGCCTCTCGCTACGTGGGGCGTCTAGCTTCGTCCCGTTTTAATTTTCAGAGCTCGAGGAAGTGTTCTTTTTTGGAACTGCATTGTGCACGGACCTTCATAATGACTTCTACCTGAGTCTTATAATTGTGTCCCACGAAACTACCATGAAACCTGTTATAACTTGTTAAGAATGGGAGAGGAAGAGGAGGTAATAAAATCTCGCGCTGTATTATACACAGGGGAGGGGGGGGTAAAAATGGGTCGGCTATCGTCGTACGTAATACTTGAATGGCCCCTTATGGGCAATTCCCAGTGGCATTACGTTACATGTTCCAGGAGATTGGAGAGGGACTGGACTCTCTTTAACACATTCAATGCGGGCCCGATTTTCATGAAAGTCGTCGAAATCGGCTTTAAAAAATTTAAAGGGCTTCAGAATGGAACGACCACGTCAATTGACGTGCTCCGTCAGTCGGTGTAGCCAGGAGCACGTCTATTGACGTGCTCCGCATTGAATGTGTTAAGTTTAAATAGGTGGGAAAAGATAATATGATATCACCTTACGTAAGAATTTGGTATTTCATGGAATCACTTTGAATCAATTTTTAATTGGGTATCATCGGATGAAAATCCTGAGTTAATAGCACCACATAAAGCGATTAAGTAATTTCAGTTACATGTAAGCAGGCGGAAAAAAACTTGTTCCATTGGCGCACAGCTCTAAAATAAACCTATGTCTTGTGCTCACTGATCGACTATGTTTCTTCTGGGTGTCCAAAATAGTGCAAGCATGCTTTTATTGAAAAGCTAATAAACTCACAACCTTCTCTAGCATAAACTCCTATACCTATCCTACGTAATGTTGGAATGAGAGGATAGATTTCAAGAAGTCATACTTCAATGATAGGGCGCGACAAAAATTGGCAAAAATGGACGCAATGCTTGAGTGAGTGAGTGCCCCTATGATCATGAAGACCCTATGCGTTCTCTATCCGAGGATAAGGTGAGAATTGCGTGCGATGTTGATAGCTTTTGCCGCATTAATATATGCAAAGGCCTCTTTCTCAGGGGGCTCGAGTTTGATATTCCATCTTTTTTGTCGTACATACATTTTGATCCCTTCTTAGGCCTCGGGAACGATACGAGTGGCGGGAGGCGAGCGACAGAGCGGCAACGCTTGAGTTTTATGTTTATAATTTTTGACATGGAAAACGCTCGAACGCTGCCATGATAGACGTGAGCGGCAACGTGGCGCGGCTAGGTGCCGCTCGCCGCCAATCCTAGACATTAAATTTTTCTTGCGCCGCTCTACTCAGTCTGTGGCAATATTTCGGCCGAGAACGTTTTGTCTAATGAAAGTACTGCCATTTTTGCTTATGAACAAATCTTAGGTCGAATCACCGCTCGTATCGTGGCCACTACCGCCCTGCCGTCCGCCGCGATACTGCTCTGCCGCCCGCCACCTGCCCCTCATATTGTGACCGAGGCTTTATGGTAGACCTGTGCGCCGCTCTGTCGAGCTTCCGACGAGTTTTCTGCTCACAAATCTGCACGCCGTATTTCGCTATCGTGCGAGTGACACCGTATAATCTACGCAAAAGGTGGATTTTGGAGACTGGTATCAGGACGTATTATTAGCCCAAAGCTTCGATAAACTCAGTAAAGCCACAAAACAGACAGTTAAGCCATGAAATTCACGAGTTTTCAATGCTTAAGCTAGGAATCACCTATGTTTTTGTACTCAGAACATGACTAAATGCGCAAAAGCGACTGTCATCAATGCTTCAATTATCACCGCTGGAGGGAGCGTTAAAGCTACCCCTGTGATGTAGACTAGCTCTATGGCGTAGATACGATCGATCTTCCATGTGGAGTCAGACATCGCAGTCGACTCAAAATGAATCGATCAGCTACGAGTCAACTCCTGTGTGTATCTGGAGCTTGTTATCCCATTCGATTTACACGTCTCGTGCGTCATTTCGTTTTTCAGCCAACTCCCTCTACCTCCCCTCCTCTTCCGCTAACAGCTCTCCTCTCCACCGAAGTAGTGCTCGAATCGTTGCTTTCGTTCATTGCCTTCACAAGCTTATTCGCAATCGGGTCTGGAACATCTGATCATTCTCCTATTCGTCCTCTGCTCAAGAAGGTGAGACCACTCGGTACGTCATCACATATGTGCATTGTCGCTGTGAGTGGATCGGTGCTAGAAGAAAAGAAGCATACACCAAAGTGAGTGATCACTTCCTCTATAATATATTTCGACTAAATGAGCCGATTATCCAGGTATTTTTATTTCAGAAAAGTGTATTTGACAAGAGGTTCAAATCGGTTTCCCTGCTTGTTGATGTTTGTCGCGTCAATTTGTGAATAACCTAAGTTCTTCAACAAAAAGGGTGCCATACTGGAAACCGGTGATGTGCATTACCCCTGGTTCGAAAAAATGTTCAATGGATACATTAAACTGTGTACATCCTCGCAATTGCTCGTGACAGATCTAGAGTGTACGATTCCACGAAAATATAATATCCTGTGAGTACCAACTACCGGTATTTTTTATTCTATGCCAATTTGGTGCTTTCCATTCACTCTATTGCGGGGATCATTTCGTGACACAACGGTGCTGTTGCTTTCCATTCGTTTCAGACTCAAAGCCTTAGGCAGCGCACTTCTAAACGGATCGGGAGCAGAGTTTATGTGCGCTTGAGAAGTAAAGAACACCGACTATCGCATTCGCGACTGTTTGTGCTCATTTGTGATAAATGTGTCAACTTTAGGTTGTTTTTCATTAATGTGTGGTAAATTTATTATTCCTTTTTAAGTAACTATGTATTTTTATCGAATTCGTTTACTATTTGGAAAACATTCGGTAATGACTAACGTGTACCTACAGGCTGAATAGAGAGCGTTTTGCCTGTGCACATCGTTTCATTCATCGCAGTTCGTGTATGCTGATACGCTTCGATCTGCGCTCTTGACGTTTGAACGCTTTCGCGGAGGTGCGCCCGCTGTTTTTATTTTCTTCATAATATCTACGACAGCTGTGGAAGTCGCTGCTGTCGAAGAAGGGAGTTACCTCGAGAGGAGAAAGTACGCACTAGGAGGGGAAAAAGTTTTCGTGTGTCGGACGAGTGGAGTGTGCAGGGAATGTGCGTTAGGCTCTCGTGGGAGAAGTAACTCCCTATCTGCCTCGACTGAGGTTATTTCGTTCGGTATCGGAGGATTAAGCCTCGATTATTTTGTTTAGGTTTCTTGTTTGATTCTATTTCCTTTTCAGGTTCCTCGTTCCTCTCTTCCTTACTCCTCTTCCTCCCAGTTGTGTAGCCAAGGGGGGCGAATGCCCCCACCCCGCCCCATGTTCTGGCGCCCCTAAGTCTGTGAATGTTTCCACTCTTAAGTCCCAAATATGTATAAATAAATGTGTATAATACGTTTTCAATTGTCATTTTGTGCAAAACCATCCGTCTATTGCACAACCAAAATTTTTTATGTTTAGTAAAACGATTAATTTATGAGTCGGTGCCCTCCTAGAAATTTTCTGCCCCCCCCTCCCCCCCCCCCCCCCAAGACCCAAAACCTGGCTACGCCACTGCTTCCTCCATTTCATCATACCTACCCCTACCTTTCTCCGTGATGATCCGGTGTTCGAATCATCGAGTGTATGGTCGACTCTAATTTCTGAGAGAACTACAAAACCTTTAAGACTACCTTCTACGCCTATCCTTTTCCTTTCCGAGTGCGAGCGGAAGATCCTCTCCCTTGTCCTCGAACTGGTGCTAAACATCCCACCTATTGTACTTCACAACCCGAGAAATACCCGGTACGTAAGCGTCACACGCTAACTCAACGCTTTGAAAGCTCCAATAAAGAAAGGAAAGCAAAATTGTGAATTGCTTAATCACCTAACTACAATTACCGACTTGCAAAGCAACACGTGCGATATACACTTTGAGGTAGATGGAGAGAGCGCTTCCTACAGTGGCCAATGCTTGGCGCTGTGGGCGTGGTTGGTCCACCATCTTTATCTTTGTTCTCCCACATCTTTGTTCTTGACGCACTAGTTATGCATTTTACGATGTTTTCCTACGGTAATTCTTTGCCGAAGTCTAATCAAAATGATCCCTCTTCCCCTATCCCCTCCCCCACTACCCTAGAGCTGAATTCCGGAAGGAAATAAGCTTATTTCTCGAGGAATTCGGACTACCCGAAGGCTTCACTCCCTCCGAAATCGCCATCCTCTCACCCTCTAACTTCAAAACTCTCCATTTTTACATGCTTCCTAAAATTCATAAAACCAGCAATCTCGTTCGCCCCATTGTCTCCAGCATCAATTCCCACACTGAATGGATCTCAGCACTGGTTGGTCATTACCTAAAAACTTTATTAATATCTCTCCCATTGAAGATACCTACTACTTCCTCGACCTCTTACGAGCAATAATCTTCTGATGGCCACAATATATGTCTATGACACTAATGAGCAATCAGTCTGCCGACCCCAGACTCCCTTTGACTGATGGGAAAAATAACAGTTTTCTTCGTGCACTACTGTCCCCCCCAGGGCTTCACTCTGAAGAAGATAGGGGTAGTAGTCTACTTAGCTCCGTGGTCGGACTCGGGACGGCTCTCTTTTGTACGGGACGGCTTCCTCTTTTAAATAGCCCCCATTTTGCGGCGGCGTTGCATACCATATTCCAAAATCCATTTTTAATGTAAACATTTTTTCACGCTCGCGTTCGACTCGTGGTCGAACCTCTCGGCCGGCGATTTCCCGCGACATTCAAAGTGATTTGCGGTACTTGAGGTGGTTTTCCATCACAATACAGATAACTTCAATCACTCTCTCAGAGAATGTGAGTGCCTCGAAAAGCTTCTTGCCGATAAAATCCCGCCCCTCACTGCCAATTACACCCCTCGGACCAAAACCCACCACCCCGACAGACTCAACCTCGTTACCACATTCTTCCCTGGCTCCCACAAAATCAAAAATATCCTTCGCGATTTATACCCAATTTTAAAGCATAATACTTCCACTGCCCTCCTATTACCCTCATTCCACAGTATCTTTTAAGCGTCCCACAAACCTACGTGATATCTTAAAATCCACGAGAACCCCCCTTCAACCGACCACCGCTCTCCTCAACTTGCAACCGCCCTAGGTGCAAATGCGGCTCCCTCCTTCACTCTACTGCTACGTCCTATTGCAACAGATCTTCCTCAACGGCCATCTGTGCTTCCACCAATATCGTCTACTGTCTCGCATACTATTTATGCCCCTCATTATATATTGGTGAATTCACTACCCCTCTCACTATACCAATGATTGGGCACCACCACTCCACCAAATGTCCACCCTTCCTTGATCCCATCCCTACACATACCGCATTCCATCGCAAAACCTTCAACAAGTGTTTCTCTCTTTTCATACTGGAAGCCTTCCCCGAATCAGCTACCAACATAAAAATGAAAACTCAGGAGATGGCATTCATAAGGGTGACGAGAATATTTGAACCGCCCGGTCTAAATTTGGCACACTGACCAATAACCACCTATCGTTCCCCACCAATCCCCTTCCCCTCTCCTTTTCTGCCTCGCCCCCCCCCACCCGAGGTTACAGGTAGCTAGCTATAGTCTCTTGCTACCGACGATCGCGGCATGACTGCCGAAATGTGTGTCCTTTCAATTTATTTTAGTGTGCCTGGTTACAGCTTCGTGACGTCATGCCTCCTCCATGTAACTCAATGGATACAAGCCTACCATTTGTCACATATTTATTTTATGCGGACTAATGGCACCCGGTCCGCTGCATTTAGCTTGGTTATTTGAAGAGGTGAATGTTGACAGAGGTAATTTTGGATAGGTGCCAAGGTTGGTGTGAGTACGACTTTTTGGGTAACTGAGGGATGCTGGAGAGAAATCGGCATCAGTATTACCCTGATATTAGAGAAAGACGCCATTGGGACCACGGTTCAACGACCTATTTGACGCACGGAGTACTATCTACATAGTACTCAATTTTGGATCGGAATTCCGCAGAAGTCTCCTCCACTGCTGGAATATGAACCAGGGTCCCCCGGTGTGGGAAGTCAGTTGATTAGCATCAAACCTACCTGATCCTCGTCTAATCCGCGTTGAGTTTTCAATGAACGATTGTAAAACCCTGACTGTTTTCACTTTTGGTGTTTAGGTTAATTTCGCGTTACCTTTTTCCATGAACTTGAAGCTGTGTTGAGAGTCGTGCGATAGGTGTTTTGGAAGGACTCCTAATGCCTAATGCTCGAGAAATGGGGTGTGGTTAAAAGATCTCAGTACAAGGGGATAAAGAAAGGAGAGAAGAGGTCTGCGGGAAATCATTTTTTTATCCTTCCAACAGAATAAACATCGAAAAAGTTTCCCGAGCTGGTTTGTTTATATTAAACTCTTCCCTATAATAGTTTAATTCTGAAATCATTCATTTGTTCAATGAGAGAGAACTCTAGATTAGTACCAGATAAAGCGTCGAGTCCACATGATTGGGACAATAATCTGAAATAAAGGAAGGAGGCAATTTTTTTATTTAGCGATGAGCATCTGATGTGGATCTGCAAGACAAAAAATCTGAACTTTTGAATATTCATATTTCAGACGCAAGTAAATGCAAGGATTGGGTAACTATTTCGGAGGATGTAAACGACGCAAATAAATATAGGTAAAACATATTTATTACATTTTAGATGAAAATATTTACAGTAAAGGCAAAAATGAAATTGTCCCAAAGAAAAAGAAAGTACATCTTCCATGTCCTTATGAAACGAATGTTGGTTTTCTTAACAATTTGTTACACTACGAGAAGCGGATCAAAACTTACTCCAGTTCATCTCCAGCGTCCGGAAATGACTTTCATTGTGTTCTTTGGGACACTTCCTAAAAAGTTGTTCAATTATTTTCTTTTCTCATATATAGTTGTTAAAGTCCTGGTAAACAAGTGGGAAACCTGAATAAATTTGTCCGTTATTCCACTGTGCAATATGCATTAATGCCATAACGAGGTTAACCACCATATTTACCCTTATTCTATCAAGGAATGGCACCAAGGGTGCCGAAGTTTTTAGTTTCATTCTACGGGTGGAGAAATACACCTGAAGTGCACCCAAATAATACCCGAGTGGGGATCGAGCTTCCTACAAAATATCTCTGCCACTGTCAGTTTAAGTGCCCTGAACATCGAAGTGGGAAGCCATAACCTTAGCAACGCACCCACCCCGAAACCCAACTCCATCGAGATGGAATGATTAATTGATAATCGCTAGAGGTAAAGGGGGATCGGGATTCGAAACATGGATCTGCGCCTTTCCGGGCCAATGCGCAGACCACTAACTAGACAATTCCCGACTTCCTAGGGTAATTTTTGGAGGTTTTATAGCAACGATTCCAAATCTTATTAGATTTTGCCCTCTTACGTAACCCAAAGTACTAGTCTAACTTTCGCCATTATCCTGTAATTTTTTTCTTCCGTACCCCTAAACCACAAATCACGCACCCCTACCAGTACGCTAACCCTGAAAGGGAGCCTCTGATCTAATGGCACTGTCTTGTTGTCAGAGCCAAAGAGTTCAAACGTTTACGGCTTTTCGGGGAGGTGAGGGCAATCTCCCAGGGGACATAACAAACTGCGGGCAACTGGAGCTGGCGGCGCCCAAATTTCACTCCACTGCTGGGGCAGCACGCACCCCCTCCTTGTCTCCGCTGCCCCCCGGCTGCTGCTTCTCCGCCGCCGCCTGGGGCGGGGCTTCATCCTCAGCCTCCAGGGCGGCGTTCACGTATGCGGCGGGCGGTGTCGGTGGCGTGGTTGGTGCGCCGTTGTTCGGAGGTTGCTGTGGCTGCGCCTGCTGTGGCGTCCTCCGGTTGGTGTCGTCCGCCGTCCGAACGATTCGGATGAGCGGGATGTCGCCCGACCAACATGCGGACGATGACGGCGAGTCACCAGCGGCGGCTGTGGTATGTGGGGGCGAAGACTTGCTGACGGCCTCCATCTCCATCGCTTCCTCCTCTTCGTCCGCCTTGGGTCGCCGCAGTGCAGCTGCAACCACTCCGGCCAGCGAGGGCATCCGGGCGCTCGGCCGGGAGGACGGACCGCCCTCGTCACCAGCGGGGACCCTCTCCTCCAAGGCCGCCCCTGCCCTCGCGTTCACCTCGTTGTCCTGTGATTCCTTGAGGGATGAGGTGTCTCCAATCGCTAGAGGTTTGTCTGCTTAGAGGTAAGATAATGAAGGGCGGATGAGTTCGTATAAGAGCAATGCATGGTGTAATATAAATGCCTGTTCACGCGATGCATTTATGTACATATTTCTGCGAGTAGCGTAAACAGCAGTTAGTGTTAAGTGACATCGCGTAAAAATCAACTTGCACGAAAACGCGTTCACAACACGTTTCCATGTCATAGCCCTAGTTCTAATCCTGTGAATGAGGTATTACAAATGTCCACGCATGTCTGTGCCAGCTCGATTGCAGTCATCATCTAATCATGCCCTAAATCCTGAACCCATACATAATTAATAACTTCGAAAATATTAAACAGCATGAAAATGTGGGAATGACGCGTGATACATACTGGCCATCGAGGATAATCGCTATCGGTCTTGTTAGGATTCTTGACTTTTTGCTTAGTGTGATTCTGTTTCATACTTGCTTCTAATTGCAACAGATATCTTTCACCAAATTGATTCATGCTAACCGCTATGTAAGACGGCTCAAAATACTACGAAAAGTCATGAAGTCAACTCTCGAAAAGTCATTCGCCAAGTCAACTTCTTGACTTGGCGAATTGCTGCCAACTAATAGACAGCCAGTAACCCGGAGGATGGGGCAACAGCGATCCTTCACATGAGTGAAGGTAGAGACCGCGTGGGTCGGTACAGCGACACTCATTACACTATAGACGCGGTAAGGTATATAAGGTATTATACCTAAACGGCTGTATTACTGCGAGGTGGAAACAACGGAATACCACCAGCATATTATCCCTAGGAGAAGCAGTTCTTAAACTTTTTCTCAGATACTTTACACTAAAAGACGTGATGGAATTCTCTCGAGTAAAATATTCCGGAGGTAAAGTGGTCTCCCATTTGGATCTGCGGGCGGGGACAACTCGAGAGGGTACATCGGCCAAGAGCGATGAGCAGCTTTTTAGGATTGGTATGTACCTGGAATGTAAGATCGATTCGGGGATGTGGATGACTTAAAAACGTGTTAATGAAGATGGGTATGGATGTTTTGGGTATCAGCAAAATGAAATGGTCCGAAGAAGGGGACTTCTGGCAAGAATATTCTACAGGAGGATGGAACAGAATGTGGAAGAGTTCCATATTCTTTTCCATCTGTTTCTCTCATTTAATCTTTTGGGTCGCGCATATTACCTTCATTACATTAACGGGTTGTGTGGACCCACACCACCCATGCCTAGCGGCGTAACAACGTTGCGGGATTTAGGAGGAGGCAAGGGTTTTGGCACTAAACGGCCGTATTGCCACCTTTTCAATCAAATTTTTTTAAATATTTAAAGCAACCCTTCAAAAGGCCAGATATATTTAAATTTCAAACTTGGAGTTGAGGTTTTCCGATTCAGTTTTCAGCTTTCACTACAGTCGAAGCCCCGTCTCTTCGAGGCGTGGTAATACGTAAACGAGGGTGCCTTCTGCACTCCATTCTTTATACACGTTGACGTTCTCCACAACATTTTAGGGAGGGAGGTGAGCCATGTGCCCTTGTACCCCCGTTTTTACGCCTCTGCCCATTCCTTTTCCAAACCCCTCCAGCTCTCTAACCTGTCGCCTCCTTCTTGGCAGACTTCCCGGGCGATCCACGGATGTTGGTGAGTCGGCCGATTAATCCTCTCCAGCCGGTGACCACTGGAGGCGGCGCCGCCGGCTTGTCGTTAAGACCCATGCCCCCGGCTCCATCTCCCGCCCCTTCGCCACCCTCCGGGAAGTCCTCGAGTGGGACTCCGAGGGCGGAGGCGTCATCTGAGGGGGCCCTTCCGGCCCTTGATCGCCTCCCCTTGCGCCCCCTCCCGTTGGCTATCCGGAACATCTTCCGCCTCTCCTCCGTCCTCTCGCGCCGCAACTGAATCCTGATAATGGCAAAAAAGGAAAATTCGAATTATTGGGATTATATTAAGAAGTATAACGTACGCCACTGGCGTAGATAACCAGGGTGTAACATCCATAGCAGCGGTTCTCATCCTTTTTGCTCAATTTCCCGCGTTCTACGTAGTTCAGAATATCAATCTCGCATCTCAATGCTATGGATTATGGTATAACTACTTGCAAAGCCTTATGCACTATGCTAAAATATTTTTAATTTTATAAAAATTTTAAAAATATTGCTTTATTAAGTTGAAATTAATCTGTGGATTTTTTATTTTTAGTTAAAACAATAAAAACCATGGTAAACAATATACAATATCTAAATATCAGAGATTTGTTTGTATACAACATTTTTGGTGAAGCAGGCGGAGCTGTTACTTAGCAGTTTCCCTTGTGTGTATTTTGAAAAATGCATACGCCCGCGCCATGTGTCAGTTAGTGGAGAACTTATTTATAAAGCACTGGCTAGGATCCTATCCAGAGCTGTACTTATTTAAGAGCTCGCTTGCCATCTATTGGAGAACATTTGAATCGCTACGTCTTGCAACTGAATCATAAGTACGTATGCGTAGCCTTTTATATAGTAGGTTATTTAATTTTGCAAATGAAAACAATGTATAAATTTAAAAGCCGTTTTACATACGGCTATTTACTGCAGTCTGATGTATGGATAAATGTGCTTTGAAAATTGCGTCCTGTAAAGTTGTGACTTGCTATAATTACTGGGTGAATGCATGTACTAAAGTCAGAAAAAATAGACCCTGCTCTAATTCCATGCACGCGTTATCACAACTTCTGTATATCAACATGTGCAATTAATTTACTCAAATAACTGGAGGTAGGTTTAAAATAATAGGAAAAATATAAATTTCAGCCTTGTTTTCCTGTAAAATGGGTATTATTGCGGGGAGTAGGCCGCTAAGGGACGCACGTCTTAAAATATTAAGAAACACTGCTCAAGAGTGAAGATTCCAAGCCTAGGACACGAGATTGAAGGTTTAGGGCAGAGGTCCTCAAAGTGGTCGATATCGACCCCAAGGGGTCGATAAGAGTTCTCCAGGGGTCGATTAATACACGAGGGTCGAAAGTTCACACACAGACACGGGGTTCTATTAATGTTATTGAGTGGCTTTTATAAGATATGGGAACTAAATTCTTTTGTTGGGTTGTTATGCGTGTTTCCTTATTGCTTAACATCAGAAATGTAAAAAAAATATTTAATGTTTTTGTTAAATACTTGATCTGGGGGTCGATAAAAGTGCAAATATTCTATGAAGGGGTCGACGGGATGAAAAGTTTGGGGGCCCCTAAACTTTTGAGGCACGTGAAAAACATTGATTGGTGAATGTCATATTTCCTCATTGCCTGATGTCTAACTGATTTGGGCAGTGATTACGGAAATATGATATTCAGGAAATCAACGGGGACGTAAGGCAAAGAAATAGCAACAGCTGCGTTATAGCACTGACACGGTCATGGTCAACACACAATTCATTCCAAAAACGATTGACCGTGTTTCGAATAATTTGATGGAACAGTATTGTGAAAAGTTGCCTCTAACCTTGTTCTATACACTTATTTATTCAAACAAAAAATGTCTTCTCATTAGTGCCATCATCAATGTTTTTGCTATGGGTGAATTTTTCGAATATCTCATGACGACGCTTTGTGGGCGTTGAATGGAGCTGCTGTGAATAAACAAGAGGATAGTGCTAATATTCCTTTAATTCTTCCACTAGGGCAGGATATATTCACTTCTCTTGACTTACTTGTTTTATTTAATTATGCATCCTTTTCAAAGCAAATAATATACTCAGTGGTATCCTTTCATCTACATCTAAGAAGTACCGTGCAAGCCCCCACTAGGGTGTGTGGCACGGGGTGATTCCACACCAGGCATGAAGTACTCGTCCCAGCACAAGTCAGAACCTCGCACGCTCCCCCGGCCGCTAGGGGAAGGCCAAAAAGTAGTTAGGAGAACAGTGAGTAGTCCAACCAGAAACTGGGAGAGTGATACGTAAATGAACATGCAAACATGCAGAAAAATGTTATACACACATCTAGTGGTTAATATTACTAATACTGTTAATTCATGAGTGCTATGAGATGCTATTTCATGCAGAGAACAAAATAAAATAATGCCGGACATATCAAGCGGTACACAAGTGAAAATTCTACTCTAGCTATTGAGGGTGGGATTTTCACATGATTGATCCATCGCAACTATTATGATCCCTTATTGTACGTGGGAAAAATGAAATTTTAAATCTATCGGTTCTGCAGTCAATTTTCTTTATCTTATTCCTGTGATCGCTTTTACCGCAGTACGTTGGCTCTAGAAATATACGTTGAACGTCCGGCAAAAAACTGTCTGCTCCGAACTTCCGCAAAAGATTTAACATGTATTTCTCTCTTCGATCCGTTAGAGATTCCCACCCTAATTCCTTCAACAATTCGGTAACACTGCTAAGTTTATCGTAACAACTTTTCACAAATCTTGCTGCTCTCCGTTGTATTCGATATATTTCAGAGATTAGTCCTACTTCGTAAGGGTCCCATATGCTACCGGCAAACTCCAAGTGAGGTCTCACCAGTGAAAAATAACATCGCTCTTTAACTTTCTCGTCGTATTTTCCTAATATTCTTTTAATAAATCCCAATTTGCGACTAGCCTGTCCGCAGATTTCCCGAACGTGTTTCTCCCAAGACAGGTCCTGAGTAAGGGTCACACCTAAGTATTTAACTGAATCTACATACGATACGTATTCCTTTCCACTAGAACAAATGTGTACATTTCTTTAGAGACATTAACGGTCAATTGGAACGGCGCAGCGGTGCATTCCTACCCTTCGGTTTTGCGTGTTCCTTCAATGCAGAATATCACGCAAATTTTGTTTAACCCCTTCTAGCCACACCCATGACCCGACGCAACCATCTCAATAACCCACCCTTCCTTGGACATGGTATGGCGATTAATGTGCGCTCCATTAGATGTTGTCACCCGCTGTGGGGTCACGTATTGTAACCAGGAAAATAATTATTTACACCTAATTGCCTTTATATTTGCTTACCATCCCCCTTGTAAATGAGCGTCGCGCTTATAACTCTGTTCTTATTTTTACCAATACGACAACATATAATGATTCTTGTATTTTCTAGCATACGACTATTTTTGTTAATTACATGCCGCACAAATAACTGAATATAGCTGACCGAAACATTTAATTATCTTAATTACTGTCATTAAATCTGCTGATTTGGTCTCTAATTTTAATGTAGATATTTCATCTCATTGCCCTAACAAGAATTGTAAACTTGAACGTGCAGTTATTTAATTTTTTCAGTTAAAAAAACGTTACCACCTGTGTTATAAAATATTCCTCTCAAATTATGTTCTCTGCTCCATCATTTGTTTGAGGTAAGACTAATCCTGGCAGCGGTGGTGATTTTCCTGTGGAATCTCGATTCCTAACCTGATGTCATATGGAGCTCACATAAAATGCCGCACTCCGTCCGTCAAGTGGGATGTCAAACGGTGAACGCATAAGTTCCTCCCGGTTAGAGCTTGCCAATACCGATACTGGGTTCCTTCCCTCCATTCCTCTTCTCCCAGAGATATTTCTACGTACGCCAATCAACACACCGATCAGTGGCGTATATATGGGAGGGGCAGGGGGCCCGGCCCCCCCGAAATATAAGGCCGTGGCGAGAGGTGTATGCGCGGATACATAAACTACAAATAAAGTCAATTGCGTTGTAATGGCAATGATATGGGGGGATCCTAAAGCACCTTTTATGCCCATTTTCTTTCGCTATCTCGTCTATTTCATGCCGTGGAGCTTTTCCTTTTCAAAGTATTCGTAGATACTTACGATCAATTCACGAGTTTGTGAATGCAATGTCACACCGTGACCACGTTTCTTTCCACTCATCCTAATAGACGAAGTGGACAGAGAAAAATACTTTGATAAACGAAGAAACACCACCAGAAGAGCAGCAAACACTCTCGCAAGCCTTGTATTATCACTTCAGTACAATACTCCCGTTGAAAGCGTCCTGAAGTTTTACTGAAAACGTGGGAAAAGGCACCAGAAAGTATCAAAACACCACTGCAGCATAAAGAACACGCGCAAGAGAACTCTAAGAGATAATGAACGAAAAATGTTTTTTTTGGTGATTCACATGCATGTGAGAACGTTGTATGACCAGGCGAGGGTGTAGGGTGCGTTTGGGGGACAGCGATTGGCTGCAAACCAGGGTTTTCCGCCCCTCCCAACTTTCTCTTTCTCGCTGTCATCGGACAACTCTCGCCGGCTGGACTGCACAGCCGGTCGCCGCTAGCTAGCAGGTCCTGCCCCCCCCCCCCATAACCTATATTCGCTACTGGCATCGATGTTATCGCGAATCAGATATTTGTGCAAGTAGATGGGAGAACGGATGCGTAAGCGAATGCTCATAATTAGAGCAAGGGCTATTTTCAGCACGCATGTCCGCGCAATTTTTGTGTGCATGTGCTATAAAATTTTAAAATATCTGATCACGCACCCACTCGTGCAAGTACATGCCAAGTGCAAACACTGTTTAGAAAAATTGAATTTTACCGATTTGACTTCTTAGCTGTCCAATGCTATTTTAACACGTAGCATTACGGCACATGATATATATTTCGTAATAATTTGATTACATATGTATCTACCTACAGATTTTTGTCTTATCGCGAAATTATTATAATGGCTGCTAAAAAATGTTACATCGAAGTACATAAATATAATTTTCGCCTAAATGTCGAAAACAGCGCCAAAAATCCAAGTCATAACATACTTTATTCTAGGCAAAACATGTAAAATATAATTATTTAATCAGTTTCATTACTGAATGTGTGGTCAGTTCCACTGCATGAAGAGATGTACTTAAATGAAGTTTGGTCCTAGACTTTGTTTCGACTTACTTGAAATATTATTAATTTTGTACTTAAATACTCACGATTACCGCTCTAGCCACCGTAAACACTGCTTTGCTAAACAGGCCTCGAGACACGGAAGCTCACCTCAGGTCGTCATTGGCCTCCCGGAGTGCAGCTGCAAGGGACACGAGGTACGCCACCACGAGCACCAGCAGAACCAGGAGCGGGATGACGAGCGCGGGCGAGGCCACGTAGTCGAGGACGGGCCGCAGCTGGTCGGGTAGTGCGGCCCGAACGGACGAGGTGAAGAGTGAGGAGATTCGTTCGCGGCCCGCGAACGGCCCGCAGTGCCACGAGGGCTCGACCCAGACGAGGGCGTATCCGACGGGCAGGGCGCACAGGAAGAGCATGGTGAGCAGCAGGGCGAGGTAGAAGTTGTTGGAGCGGGAGGCGCGGAACACGACATCGTGCGGCACGTTGCACGTCAGTACGATCCACGAGCGCACGTAGAGCACGATGGCCAGCTTGGCGAGGTTCAGGGCCGGCAATCCAGGCGAGAAGAACATGCCCATCCTATGAAAAAGAGAGAGGGGGCACCACCAAAGCGTTGGCCATCGTTATTGAAGTCTGTTCAAGTTCTCCAACTGCATTTCTGCCGATATTTCGATGTAAGAGTCGTCCATCGTCATCAGGGCTGAATGTCGTGACTGTCGAGCCCTGATGACGATTGACGACTCGTTCATCGAAACGGATGATCCGAACAGACTTCACTAATAGCATATCCCGGGAAAGCATATCTTTCTTCATTGACCATCGATTTTTGTTTTAGTGGTAATAATAATTTATCATCTGTAGATGTTTACAATATGAGTACACAACTTTCAGAAGCTTTATTCAAAAGCAAGGTTACCTGAAATTAGAGAACCATATATATGGTACAATATACTATGTATTTGAATATTTGAATTGTTACAGTGATATCGTGCATACATACATAAACGAGAATAATATGAATAGTCAATCAAATACATTCAGGTCCCACGAAATCAGAGGCATGACAGTATATATGCCCCTTTTGTACAAATCAAGCATATAATGACTCTCACGAGGGAAATAAATTTTGTTCTCAGCCTAATAAATGATTTTACAATCTCATTTATGGTGAGTAAATTTCTGAGTCTATCAGGAAGGGCGTTGAGATTTGTAGAAAGCGTTACTTACTGTTTCTTTAGCCCATTAATGTACTGTGGAACTTCATATTGAACCATATCACGTCTTTGGATTGTCAACTTAAATACCTTTAGAGTCTTAAATATTAAATTGAAAATTTTTCCAGTTAAGTAATAATTACATTTATTTTGCGGTAATAATACCGTACTGGGCCGAATGTAAGACGGGTTGCCATTTTAGGGAAAAACATTTGATGCATATATAAGATGAAAGAAGCATGCAGAGTGTTCGCTACAAAGATTTTCATACATTTTATTACTAAATTTATGAGAAAAATGCTTATCAGTGAGATAGATATACTTACTTACTGTGCAACCATAATTAATGCAATCAAGTTCTGAGGTTGCTTTTATAGAAATTCACTCTAATGGTGACATGGATTAAAATTTGAGGATATAGAGTACGCATGCAATATTACCTTATTTATTGCAATCAGGTGCTGACATTTAAGTGTTTATTATTGAAAATGGTCTCCTATGATCACAGGGGTTATAATAGGATAATATGGAATTTTGGATTCTCAGTGGTAATGTATTTCACCCTTGTTACACTATTTTAAATATCATATTCACTTTTCTCTTCAGATTTCTCACTTATTTCATCGTCACTTTCCAAATGAGATGTCTCACTTCGAACTTCCTATGGCCTCCATTCCACATCCTATCGGAGTCCTCCCACACGACGTCATCCTTGGTGTTATCCAATGCATTTGAAATACAGCATTTCTTAAAGCCTCTCACTATTGATTCTTCTGGGATGGCATTCCAAGAAGCCTTAATCCACCGGCTAATGTTTATTAAAAGTACCCACTCATCAGCCACTCAGCATAATATTTCTTTAGGTTACTTTTAAAGGCCCTATTGACATATTCATCCATTGTACAAACTAGCATCGTAACTCTTTCTCTCTCCTCTGGGAGCCCGACCAATTTTTGAACCACGTTTTTCAACCCTACTCATTGTTGGGGATAGCCGAACTCAATAACTCTTCAAACTAAAGTAAAAAGTCGTTCGGTTTCTAAACGTTCCACTTACAAAAATTAGTTCACTTTACTGCTACCGCTGTGTGGCATAACCATGAATGGTTGTTACAAAGTAAAATATTACGCTAAGTCTAAAGGCGGTAGATAATAGGAAACTTAATACCATCCCCAGGTCCTGAGTGCGTCACGTCATAACAGCACTAGGATGTTACAAAATATAGTTATAAAATATAAACCATGCCATGGTCATGCCCGTCATGGCAATACACTGTAGATCCATTTTTTCAATCCAATTTTGGCGAATGACCTCCGACACGTGCGTCGAATTATCTACGTAAAAGTAGTTAAAATATTTCTATACCGTGCGACTCTTGTAAAAAATCGACGTTGTGAAATTTAGTCGTCGTGCTATGCCTGGCGTGCTATACCTGGCGTGCTATACCTGGCGTGCTGAAATGTGATGTTTTCGTTCTTTGTAACGCTGTAATTAAGTTTGAACTTGTAATCGCGAGGAACCAGCAGTTACGCCACCCACCACGCATGCATGTTGTGCGGGTTGCGTCAAGAAATTTTATTTTCATAGGGCGCGAAAATAAGTCGGATAGCGATTTTTGACCTCTTCCAAGTGGAAAAAATAACCGTCTTATATTCAGGCCAATACGGTAATTGTCAGGCATGAATCACTCCCAAAGAAAATGAAAAATGGTAAATTACCATTTGAATTAATTCACTGCCATGAAAGCACCTGTAGGCAGGGAAGCAAGCCCATAATTTTGAAGTTTTACATAATTTTGAAGTTTTAATTAGTTATAAGGCCGGAGTCAGGGTTATCTGAACCTGAAGTGACGCCATGTTTTCGGCGTATCGAAGCGTGAGCGACTACATATTTCTTTGGATGGATTAGTATATAATTATGAACCTAGGGGTCCTTCCACTAATCAGATTGGTATGGGTGGATACATATATCTATTTAATAATTGCATAATTATTAGTATTTTGTGATGTAGAAAGCAAGATGCTGATAAAGGAAAATAAGAGTATGCACTGGAGATACAGGAGTATGCACATACTGGAGATGTAGATGTGTTGAGCGATGGAGAATGGATAGGGTGAAATGGATGGGAAGGAAGACAAAGAAGCTCTTTACATGATGGGTTTGGAGAGAAAGCTTCTTGAGGAAATCAGGAGGAAGTAGTCTGAGTGAATGGAGCAGGCATAGAGGGCGGGAGGGGCAAATGCTTGAGACAGAGGAGGAAATGTTTGGTATTCAGTGAAAAGGGAGAACAGGCTTTATGAATAGGATGGAGAGAGTTAGGGCATATGCCAAGAAGAAGAAAGGAATCCCTTAAAAAGTAAGTTGCCAGCAAAAGTAAAAGGCAAAGAAATCAAATCTAAGACTAATTTAGGCCCCATGAAAATTAATGTTCTAATGAAAAAGCTTTGGCAGGAGAAAAAAATTCTGTAATGAATAAATTATAAACATTTTTGATCAAGAAAAAGACATCTTTTTGCATAATATTCATTGTCTATTCGTAAAGAAGACGAGTATAGATTGAATGCCTTTAATATGGAGAAGGATGGAGAGGATGTGGATTGTGGGTAGTCATTTTGGAGGGAAATGTTTATAGTAGCCAAAATAAATAGATGCACAAGGGAAGGACAGAATAGAATTATTTTGAGTCTGCTGTCATATATATCAAATTTATATTTCTAAGTGTGATGATAACCTTTTTGACAGAACTGAAATTCCAAGAAATATGTTTTAAACGATCAAAACTCACATGTTAACTAATCAAGAATGGCAGGTGTGTTGCATTCACATTAATTTTGTCATTAAAAGCAGTATGCTAAAGGAAATAAATTCATTCTGGTTTTGTTTTGAAGGCTGATTAGCAACATAAGTTCCTTTAAATATGCCCTAAGAGACTTTTTGAAAAGAAAATTATGAAATAAATAAATTTATCAGAATCAAATCCTTTGCCTTATTATGTAGTAAGCTTTATATATATCGAGGCTAATGTTCTAATGTGATTATTATAAAAAAACAAAAGAACTTACCACACCATTCCTTGGTTATAGACCAGATGCAAAATATTTTCCGCTATTTTAAAGTCACCATACTGAGGAAACTGCTTTTCAAGATCCCAGCACCAACAGTGGTTCATGATTCTGACAAACAGTGCTCGCACAAAGTCCACCAAAAGCGTTGAGGCAATGGTTAGCACCTTATAAAGAAAAAAAATATGAGATGGAATCATTCTAATTATCTTCAGTTGACATCCACAGTACCATATGCTGATGAAACAACTAATAGTATAAGTAAATTTTATATTGAAAGAGATAACAATTTCGCATGATGTCTTACCAGATCCATGATTATGAGTTTGACTAATTCTTGCCCAAACATTGTTTCCCAACAAAGACGCTTGAGTTTCTTCCTTATTTGCAGTCTTGAATCATTGATCAGTTCACAGTTGACATTTTTCTTTGGAATAACAGGACAGACTGAAAAAATATACATAGTTTCAAAATGGATCAGCAGATGTCTTCTGGTCAGCAGTCATGGATCAGCAGTAGCTCATAAAATGATTCAGGTCTTGTACCTACATTTGTGATGTAAGTACATACCTACTATAAACTTGTAAAATTAGGACTGATTACCAACTGAAATTTTATGGGGGACATTAGACAAATCCTTCTCCAAAGAAAAGAAATTACAGAACCATACTAACTGTTTTAATCCATCAAAATTTCCAGTGTATTAATATGATTTTTGCACTTTTAATTTTAGCATGTAATAAGAAATTTGCCTGCCTCTAAATTCTACACTACGTGCTGAATTTTCCTTATATGTATCTACCATGCGACAAGGCAGTGGCAGGAGATTTCATTTTCTTTTATCATCCGGTCCCACCATCATTTTCGTGGAAAGGGAGGTCTGAGTTTGGCTGAGCGTGCTATGCTTTTCTTGAATCAATGAAATACTCTAGGGAGCCAGAGCATGGGATACCCCTCTAAGTGTTGATGGAACAGTAATCATATCGTCTTGTCTTCATCTCAAAGAAACATGCCATGGGGTGGGGAGTAGGTGCCTCCTCCAGTCACTGGCCTCACATTCCCTCGCCTAAGGTTTGTCCCGAAGAACAAGCAGCGGATGGTCCAAATCAGTTCACTGAAACTACAATTCTCTCTGACTTACCCGACCAACTTCAATGCCTCTTGGCCAATAGTCCACGCAGTTGGGGATGGCATAGGCTTTTGAGACACTCATTAACCTGCTCCACGACATCCTCCAAACTAAATTCCACTGCCTTCCATCAAAAAACTTTGTTCCAAGTAGTGCCAAGAAAGCTAAGAGCCCCCCCCCTAGAATTGTGCCAAGCACAGCATGCCAAAGCTGATGCAAGGCAAGCACTAGGCAAGATGTTTCATATTGTTTCCAGCATTTATTGTTGTCAACTTTGAGCATAGACAGGTAAATGAAAATCATGTATATGACTCAAATGCACTATAAATAGGCATAATTTGTGATTTTTCATTCAAATACATATTGGATGTCGAAAATTTTAACCACCCTTCCATTGTGTAATCCATTCTTTTCATTAATTGCAATGACTTCATCTTTTGATTTTTTTACTTTCTGAATTTTACCAAGAACTAGTACTTTTTCCTTTATGGAGAGCACTGCATCCCTCAATTCAGTTGTTTGCTGAACTTCCCTTTCTACTGAAAGGTTTTAGAGGCACCATAAAATAAATTAACAGTATCAGTCATGGCAGCAATTATGTGACAAAGTGAAAATACAGACACTAAAAATGCTCGAGGCTATAATGGCCAACTTATTGAGCTAGAATATTAGCTAAGGGAAGATTGAAATGAGCCACACACGAAGATGAGATGGCTCGGAGATGATGTTTCACCTTGCAGAATGGTGAACATTTTAACTTAGGGTCGATTATTTTAGGAAATTTAAAATTCTAATTTTTGAGATTGTGGTCCTATAGTTAGGTGAATAAAAGGAGTGAACCTGAGGAGAGTAAAAATGGAGAAAATTGTGAAAAGAAATTACCTGTTGTTGCTGATGATGGCTGAGTACTTGTAATAAATTTGTCCAGTTCATTATTACTGATGTTTAGAGAAATTGCAGGAGAGCATGGAGGTTTACTGCAATTTGGTGCCTTGAGGTGTGTATCCTGCATAACAAATGCTGTACTGTTCATGCTTCTTCCATTGCAGAGTACAGCGAAACATTGCTCTTCTTTACTGAAGCCTCTGCTTTTTGTGAAGTTTCCATTGTGGATTGTGTCCCTCCATAGTGAAATTAATTCAAGAAATCTATTTTCATCTTTCTTCAAGAGTTTTTCTGTCAGTGTTTTGCTTTCCTCTCCCTTTGAGACAAGAACCGCTGCTGTCAAAAGTATTGTTAAGACGTGACCAACTAGCAGTGCTCTTGCATGTTTCTGAAGCTCCTCAATTCCATCTGCCTGAGTCATTGAATTAACTTTATGGTCTGACTCATTCAGATCTTCAATGTCTAGTGTATCTCTCGATCCACTCACCAAATCTTCAACATAAGAGTCCACACCAGCAGAAGTGGTGGTACTCAACATAGCCTCTGGTGCCAATGTTGGATCCAACTTCAGCAATGGATTAGGGATGTCTAAGTCACCAGGTGCAACCGTCCAGACATTGCTGCCTAACAGACTTTCAGTGCTTGCATTGAAAAAAGATGAAAAATCTATAGGGGATGAATGCTGTGGCAGATTGTAATCAGCTGTTATTGACTCAGTCAATTTATTTATTTCAATATAAAAGTCATCCAACAGGGTATCACTTGGGCTGCCAACATTTCCATCCATGTCAACTGACTTTACCGTGGTCTCAGTTGAATATGGTCCCACTGTTACACTTTCTTCCTCACCAACCCAAGTGTCATTTTCTTTAGTGATGGAGGTCCAGTTAACAACATAATCACCCGCAGTGTTTCCTTCTGGTATCAAGGTACTATTCCCTTCAGTTGAAGTCACGGAGGAGCTTGAATCCAATAAACTGATATCTTCGGGTATGAAAGTACTACTCTCTTCAGTTAAATTCATGGTGATCCTTGAATCAAACGAAGTGGTTTCTTCTACTATGGCATCTGTTGTAGTTACACCAGTGATTTCCGAGAGGATAGTGGTCTCAGGTGTTGAAATTCCTGAAGTTTCCGTTACAGATTCACTTACAGTAGTTGTGATAGCTGTCGTATCATTTGGCAGGTATTCAGTTGTAGAAGACTCAGAAAAATCAGATGAAGTGGTATTTACATCACTTAAGTAGTCTTCTGTAGTATTGGGGATAATTGTGCTATCAATATCCTCTTGTTCACCTGTTGTGTCATTGTATGGTCCATTGGTCGTGTATGTAATGTCAGTACTTTGGCTCATTGTAATGTCTGTTGCTGGAGCATCTGTTGTATCAGCATATGCATAGGACATGTTGCTAAGTAAAGGATCAAATGTGGATGGTGGCTCCTCGTCACTCACATTCGCAGTGAATACCTGATGTACAGTTGAATAAAGAGTGGTTTGAGCTTTTTCTGCATGCTGACCTGTCATTGTATCATTTATTTCATATTCAATAGAACCTTTTGGCAATGATGTAGATATTGAGTCTGTTATTCTCTTAAGTTCACCAGTCCAAGACTCAGTGGTTACACTTTCGTCAATGGAGTAGTTAGTTGTGGATGAAAAATCAGGCAGAGATGGAGTGAGACCTTCTGAGAGAGTTGTTTGCGTAATCATATAGTTTTGGAAAACTATTTTGAGAAAGAGTGGTACCAAAGTTGTGGTAACATTGACTAGTAGAGCTATGATTTCTTTTTCACTTGTTATATTCACGGAATGTTGCACTGTGGTAGTTTCAATGATGCAGTCCACTAAGTCTTTGAAGCATTGTGGAGACATAGTCAATGATAGTGAAGTGTTTGCCAAATTTGACACTTCAAGTAAAGCATTTGCTATAGTATCTGAAGATGTTTCACCATGTAGTGCAGGGAAGTTTGAAGATAGATTAGTTGGCACAAAAGTAATGTTGGACCCAATCCCAGGATCTAAAGCTTCCTTTTCTATAAATGGTAAGGCAGTTGAGCTGATATTGTGTTTCAGATCTTGCAAGTCTTTAGTCTGCAAATAAGTGAAGATAAAGAAAATTGCATGTTATTCTGAAGTGAAATTCAAAGTATGATTAGATTTATCTCAGAACCCAGTGATAGTTGTATTGAGGACTATACTTCCTGTGATTAACTTTTAATTTTCTTTTAAAGTATACATTTAATTCGATAAATTACATATTTATAAGCTTGTTTTCTTCCTGCTGAAGTCTCATACATAAGCTCTGTAGAGTATGGTTTTTACCACTTTGTACATAACATGAAGTAAATGGTAATCATAGTAAGTGCAGACCTCAAGAAGTTTAACTTGTAGTGCTTTCTTGGAGGAAATTAAAATGTGAATTTCAAAAAGATATACGTAGTACAAGGAAGTTCTGCAATAGTTCCTTTTTACATCTAATACTAAAAAGAAACATTTACTTAGGGAATGTAATTGCATAAAGAAATTTTAACCAATTCAGAACTTTTCACTCCTATGATTTTGTGAGTAGACTTTTTCTTACCCTTCAGAGGCTGAGCTTGAAATGTAGCAATTAATATCTTTGAGTATAAGTGAATTTGAATATAAGTCAGTATACTATTCAGCCAAAAATTTTGAATGAAATTCTCAAGTGACTCAAATATAAGTCAAAATTCTGTCAAAGTGCTTTCTGATCAGTGATGTACCTATCTAGGGTTTCTGGTGCCCCTGGCAAAACATAAGGAGTGGTGTCCCTCTCTCCCCCCATTTTTATCTCATTCTTTATTTTCCTCTTTTGTTCTTACTTTATATTCTTTACATTTTCTAATTGGTTATGTGGCTGAGATATTTACTTCAATGTTATACTATCTTTGGGGGGAAAAATCGCCATGCCACCCACCCCCTATGTGATGGTGCCCCTAGTGGGGCACCACCCTAGGCCCCCTAGCTCACCACCCGATAGGTTTACCACTGTTCCTGATTAAAACACAACCACTCAAGCTGGAAGCATTAATATTGAATCAAGTGTGAAAACCTTGAAAAAAACAAAAGTCTAATTTCTTATAGAACTAATCTTAATGCACTAAAGTGAATGCATGACTGTTTTTTGCCAGTCTTCCCTATTCATAGACACTACCTCATCATGGGGGGCATTAAGTAGGGTGGGTGATAGAGGAGGGAAGGGGGATTAAACCCTAATATCATCCCCAACTGTTATCATTGATCACCAAGATCCTTGTCCCGAGTGCAGCAGAATCTGCAGAATATCTACCTTTTAAAGTATACATATACCTGTCTATAAATATTCTCCTCTACATAACGCTTGATAATCAATAAAAATAATCAGCACATAGGTACAATAGATTATGAAAACAATTGGTCCTAGGCTAATTAATTGAAATTTCATGGTTACTCAGAAAGATAAATGATTATCATGATAACTACAATCATTATCATGCTTCTCTTGTATGAGATATGAAAGGGACATCACAGAAGCTTGGAAAGGGATCTTACAGATGTTGGTAAGATGTCATAATGCGTTGTAGGATTTAACCCTTCCGAACGCGCGACCTGTGAGGTCCAGCAATAAATACGTAGTTTTTAATAATTAAGTAATGTTTACCACTTCTTTATTCTATGTTTACTGAAATTTCCCATTCCTGAAGAATAAAAAAGCAGTTTTTGCTGAAAATTGTAAAAAGACCTCTCAGTACATTGCGCGTTCCCAAGTAACTTTTTGATTGCGTGTTCCCAAGGGTTAATGTATAAAATTTGTTATTGGAGTACTTATGCTATCAATGGTTTATATGGTTACACTTTCCTATGGGATTGCATTAATTTTCTTCAAATTTTGAGACATTAACCAAATTTAATAAATTCATATGTCTTCTAAATGTACACATATAAACTCCTTATAAAAATGAAACAGCATTATGAGCACTTCTCAGCTGCATTTTATATGGATATGTTGATTACATTAGCTCTTGTGCTACCTGGGATTCCCAGCCATAGGGCATCAGGGTTTGTAAAGGATGTTTGAAGTTCCAAGTTGAAACATGAAGCATAAATTAATTTTAATATTTTACTTACCATGTTGCTAATTTTGCCAAAGAGTGCAAATATTAATGTGTATAAATTCAGTAAATTGAGCACCATGATTCTGAAAAGCAATATATCAATATTAGTAGTTAGGAAATTAGTCATTCACTGTACTTTAAGGCAGGTTTTTGCAATATTTAATGCCTCTTATTTATAAGAAATTGTCAGTTGCTCCATTGATCTTACTTGACTAAGGTACTGCCCTTGTTCTCAACAATTCTCTAACGTGATGCACTTTCTCTTGCCTTTTTCTTTCTTATTCTTACAAGAAGCTACCTACTATTGCAGTAAAGGTATTCTGTAATTAATTTGTAATAAAAATCGACCAAGCATAAAAAATTATGACAATTATGTTACTTTATAATGTGAACATCACTGCATTTGAGTTCTCATGAGTAGATTCATTAAGAACAGAAAATATTAATGCTTTGAAGTTACTAAACCAATAGGACTGTGATTGGTTTATAAACAATTAAAAAAAACACTTTTTATGCAGATGCATGCTGCCTGGCAAGACAATAACTATAATGGGTTTCATGCCACTATAAAACAATCTGTGACCAAATTAGAGGCATTTTTAAATTATATTTTGATTAGTTACTGGGCCCCAGTTATGTTCATTGCTATAGAGTTATTTTCAATTGAAATATAATGAGGAAAAGACAGACCTAACCAACTCTGAAATTGATTTTGCAACTCTCTATATATCAAAGGAAAGAATCATCTAACCAGGAATCTCTACCTCTACCCAGGAGGGATACATATGTAATCCTGAGGCTTAGGAATACAGTGTGGCTGCCACTGTATTTGATTACAAAATTTAGGTTTTTACTCTTTTCATAATTGTCCTTGCACACAATAATTTAAAAAAAAGTGATGACGAAAGATTGATGGATTCATTTTTTTATATCTAAACATTTACATACCTTCCATATCTTAATTTAATAATTTCAGTTCTAAAACAGAGGAAATTCACATTAAGCTGAATCCTTCACATGGATCCTAAATGCCTAAAGTAAAGGTTAAAATCGTTGCTGATACACTTCAATGATCCAAGAGCAGTTAACATCAGGTAGTCTCTCTTTTTATTTTTGATAATGATCACTAAAAATTAACTTCAACCTTCCCTGTCCTCCCTAATAATGGAATTCCTTTTTGGTTTGAATGAATACAGATGATTCCAGTTACTGTGACAAAGTGTGACTATGATTTCAAGCACCTACCATTTTATTCCGCCAATAAGGAACAGATTAGACATATATACTTATGTCTCATGATTTTATTGAGAAAATTACAAGAAAATGCATACATTTATCAAAGTGGTCTTGTGATTTAATGCAAATGCCTATGAAGTTGTGCATGATTTGATTTCCATTATGTTTTTTGTTGTTGATTAAGGGATGTTATTCTCACAACCTCTCATAAAACTCCAATATGGGTTTCATTGTACATACATAGGTACCTAATTAGTCACGCATTACCTGTGAATATGAAAATTCCTTTGTTATCCAAGTGTGAAAATTATTTTGACAACACCAGTGGTTGTGTATAAAAGAAATAAAATACGTGAAGTGAAATTGGGCGCTCAGAAAATTAAGAAATATTTTGAGGCTGTTGAAAAACTGGTACTTTTCAGACAATTCCTATGTATTTTGAATGATCCTATTTTTTTATTATATCCGTTTATAATTATATTTCAAAATAGATTTTTTCTTGCACAGAGAGGTGTTAACCATAACAATAAATAAAAGAAAATAATTTCATGAAATAGGTAATGACTCTCAGACTAGAAGCAAAGTTACTCTGCTTACTGAGTCAGTTGTCCATTAGCCTCATTTCCTCCCCAAGTTCTGAAACAAAGCAATCACAGAACTCCCTCACCTGGCCAGCTGTATCCGTAATTGCTTCCTTGGGTGGTAACTCTCGAGAAAGCCAATAAGCTCAAAGAGGATGGGATATGCGACAGAGATGAGTGATAGCACCACAGTGATTTCATTTTGTCGCCACCAGGAGTCGTTAACTGTAGCCTTTGTTGACCTTTGCACCACAAGAACCACAGCATAAGCAGAGGAGACTAGCAGCAAGAGCACCATAAAGTTGACCAAGACACGGAGGGCTATCACCTTCCAACTGCAATGGTTATGCAAGGACAGTACCGTGGCTTTAAGCAATTTCAACACTTACCAAAATTAACTCTGGAGTTGGGACTTTATACTGAAAGTGTATACTAAATAGCATAAAGGGTAGTTGTTAGTAACCACAACCTTAATGTTGATCTCATCCTGAAAAAGTTTTATAGCCAGTCCTACCAAGCTTACAACGGGCTATATAAAAAGGTAAGGTTACTTTTCAATCAAGTTTGCTGGAATTTAAGCTGAAGATTATAAGTTACATGTACATACCTGTCAGAATAGGCAAAAGATCATGTACAGACAGCACTTAAAGGAATATAAGGAGAACAACAAGAACCAAGCATTAGCTTGAATTGACTCCTTACATAATGACCTAGGGGCACACTCCCAATCATTCCATTAGACAAATGAAATGTTTCATTTTAAGTTTTCTGTGCACAACATTCAAAGAGAGATCAGAAGATATTTCAGAGGCCTTTAACTTCTTGGATTGAAAATATAGAAATTCAGGCAAACTGTAGCACTCTTCTAATCCTCAACATCTCTGCTGATAAAATTTTTTTTGATTGGATTTAATATTTTTGCAATCATATTGTGTTGTTTTCAGCTATAGAAAATACATCTACAGATTTAGAACCCCCTACACTTCAAAATATTTTATTGAAAACCATTCCCTAAAGTGACTCTTAATCCTAGAGAGTAGTTGTAGAGTACATTTGTATCGTATGAGGATATGGCATTTAACTCCAGAAGATTGTTACTTACTCAACTGGTTATGTTTTTGGAAAAGCTGAAAATAACCGTTGGCAATCACATTGGCATTAATTTATGGAATTTTGGTCAGTTAATATAGTACTGCTATTAATAAATATAATAGACATTTGCTATTTACACAACATTTTAGTACATTCACAGATAAGAACTAACATTAACCCAGTTTCTTTAAAAGATGGTTTACAATGATAATTTTGGCCCGGGCAGGAATGACTAAAGATCATAAGTAGAATGAAATAAAAATTCAAATCAAGCACATGTCTTAGAGTTTACAGTGATTGATAAAGCCTTTGGATTTGTCAGAATTACTTTCTGGTGTCCTTCTGTTTCTCCCTCTCCTCCAGTAGCACCTCCTTGAAGCCAAGGATTATGGAGGCAACACGGTTGTGAGCTGTCTCAGCATTGCCAATCATGTAATCCCAGCCAGTGAACAGCTTCCATGAGAACACACATTCATCATCCTTCTCTGAGAGCTTGCTCATGCGGGAATTTTCAGCCATCCTCAGAAGAAGGGGAAGGATTATTATTAGTCAGAATGTGGTGAAAAGTACAGAGGGATTCTCAAGTGTGGTGAGAATCAAGATTTATTTGTGACTGCTATTATAACAGGAGTTAATTATACTTCTAACTTATTAGGTCAGGAATTTTCTAAACTTTAAGTCATTGTGTTAGAGTTGCCATAAGCGTATGAGTTGATTTCTGCAGTTATAAAATCTGCGAATACCTCTCTAATGAGGTCTAAGTATTATTCAAGCAGCTATAAAATGCTTATATTCCTTTTTGCATGCTTTTCCATAAAGCCCATTTTCACGAAGGCAACTGTTGGATGAAGCATGTTGCATATCTTGATATATCTTTTGTAATTGAAGTTATAATTGGTTTTATATGAATGCACATGTATATAATACCAATTACAACAGATATCAGAGTATCATATTCCCTGTGGGAGAGTAGGTTTGAATTATACAAACTGCAGCACGTGGTATGTATTCCTTGTTACATAACATATTTTTTTTCTCTTACATGTTTTCATTAAGAAAGCACGAGTAATCATATACGCCCTAGGTACCCTGCATACATGCGGTTGAGGGTTGTCAATTTGCTGAAAATAAGGTGAATTCTTGAAATATACTCTGATAAACTGGTAGTTATTCAATTTAAATATCTCACTGGGCAGGAAAGGTAACTCTAACCTTGATAATTAATATCTGAAAGTAATATTATTCTGCACAAAAATGCCTGCCATCGCGAAGCATCAGAAAGTTTAACCCTAGAGTGGTGACGCCCGGTCTCACAGACCGAAGATTAAATCTCATCGGTGTCTCAAGCGAAGTATATAATGTTGCAGTTTATGCTTTTCAGTAGCTTCCTATTTTACGCTGTTCTTCCGATATATGACCCAAAAAATCACTTCGTCAAAGTAAATTGTTACTTACTGCTACTTTCGGTCTGCGAGACCGCGCGTCACCACTCATGTTCCGAAATTTTATTTTGTTGCCGGAGTGGTGACGCCCGGTCTCACAGACCGAAAGTGTAACATTGATGTATCATGAGAATAGATTACAATGATGCCGCTTTTACCATGTTTTGGATTCCAATTTCAAGTCTTGGAAGTTACATGTACCCTATATAAGGCCAAGGAATCCTTATTCCACGAGTCAGTCACTGTGTGCACGCAGTTATTAGACATGCTTGTGGAACGACGCCGCTGTCCAGGAAAAACACCCGTGCACAACGACACTAACAGGTACGTTATAAATTTTGGGATGCATTTATTTGAAATTGCTTATTATCTTCACGTAAATAATTAATTTTACAATATATATAAATTTTTTTGGTTTACACTTATCTCTGATTCATAATAACTGAACGAGATGAATGGCATTATATGTAATTACTTATAGTTTTATCATTATCTCGACAGGGTAAATAATCGGCCCATCCACGTTTTTTTGTGAATCTCCTTTTGCAACTCTTGCGACAACTCAGACTGCACTTATCTCACTTGGTAAGTACGCTACGCAGCAATTTCACTTTTGCATTTTTATACCTTATGCCGTACATTACAGTTCCATGTGTTGCGTCCAATTTTCCTCTAAATGTATGTGAACATTTTTTATTACCGAAATTAGTTGGAGTAATGAGTTATGAAGAGGAACAATAGAGGGTGTCACGGTTGCTGTCCGAAGTAGAGAGAGAACCACAAGAATCCCTGCATTTTGATGACGACGACGACGATGACGAAGAAGATCTTTTGGAGGTGCGAGAAGAGAGCAGTGACTCGGAGCAAGACTGGGACATGGACGACGGAGCAGCAATGAAAGAGGATGATATCTTCACCGGGAAAGATGGGACCACCAGATGGAGAAAGAAGGCACCAAAACAAAGCGTAAGAACGCGTTCAAAAAATATAATTACACAATTACCAGGGCCTAGAGGAAAAATGAAAGGAATAAAAAGTTCTATAGAATCATGGCGATGTTTTTTTGACAGTACAATAATAAATGTGATAACCGATTGTACTAATAAAGTCATCGAAAAGGTTTCTCCTAATTACGGGCGTAGCACGTACGCAAGACCTACTAATGTTCATGAAATTGAAGCACTAATGGGAATGCTACTGCTTTGTGGTACCAATAAAAGTAATCACCAAAATGCCGAAGACCTCTTTAGTACCAAAGGCAATTCAATTGAAATATTTCGTCTTGTCATGTCACTTCAGCGTTTCCGATTTCTGCTGCGTCATCTAACTTTTGATGACAAAGAAACTAGAGATGAAAGACGTAAAGTTGATAAGCTTGCCCCCGTGCGAGAGATATTTGATTTGTTTGTTGAAAACTGCAAAAATAATTTCAGCTTATCTGCCCAGGTTACCATAGACGAGAAGTTGGAGGCACTTAGAGGTCGCTGTGGGTTTCGTCAGTATATACCTAATAAACCCGCCAAATATGGAATAAAAATATTTGCTCTCTGCGATGCTAAAATGCATTACACGTCCAACTTAGAGGTTTACGTTGGAAAACAACCCGAAGGGCCGTATTCAATGGACAATAGAGCACTTGCCGTGGTTGAACGCTTGTGTAAGCCAATTTATTACACTAAACGTAATGTTACCAAGGACAACTGGTTCACTAGCATTGAGCTTCTTGAGAGACTGCTGAATATCTATCAGCTGACTTCAGTGGGCACAATCAGAAAAAATAAGCGCGGCTTACCACCAGAATTCGTTCAAAAAAAGGGACGTAAAGTGAAATCATGTCTGTTTGGTTTTAGGAAAAATTGTACATTAGTTTCGTTCGTCCCAAGAACAGGAAAAAATGTTCTCTTGATTTCAAGCATGCACGACAATGACCAAGTGGATGCAATAACTAAAAAACCTGAGATCATTTTGACCTATAACAACACGAAAGGTGGAGTAGATATAGTTGAAAGGTTGTGCGCTAACTACAATTGCGCTAGACCAACAAGGCGTTGGCAAATGGTCGTGTTTTATTCATTATTAAATATATCAACAATAAACTCTCAAGTAATATACACTATAAACAACAAGAAAGAAAACCTTGTACGGCGTAAATTTATTGAAGTAATTGCATTTACCCTGATTGAAAAACATCTTAGGAATCGTGCATCTATGGAAAACATACCACGAATCACTCGTTTACGGATAAATGAACTACTGACCATTAAGCCATCAGAACTACCTCCTAATCCTACTGAAGGGCAGATTGGGCGCTGTAAATATTGTGACAGTAAGAGAAATCGTAAAACGCGATACTCTTGTAAAATTTGCAACTCATTTCTCTGCCTTGAACACGTAACCTTGCTATGCGAAAGGTGTTATGCCAAAAATGCAGAAGCCTTCTTTTGACATTGATATTTTTGAAAAATGCCTGATTATGTATGATTGAATATCTTTTTAATTTCTGGCATTTAATGTAAATGAAACCTATTGTTAATTATCAATACCTTGTATCGGATTTTTTGGTGTACTAATGAAAAAATGCTAATGTATAAATATTTTTTCCTGTTAACATTCAAATGAATAAAAAATTAAAAACATTGTGTTTGTAGTGAAAATGTGAAATAAATGTTTATAATTAGCAATGCAATTTTGTTATTTAAAGCTAATTCAAGGAAATACTCAATTAATCTTCAAAACAGCATAAGAGACCACATCGGTCCAGGAGACCGACGTCACCACTCATGAACCAAAAATTCACGTCACCACTCTAGGGTTAACAATTTTGACGCACAGTCAACCCGCACGACACGTGGACGATCCGCTCTGGGCTGCATTAAAGATCATTTATATTACGATTCTGAAGTTTAATGACGTTAAATATACTGTTTCTTTTCATATTACCCTGAAAGAGATATCAGATGGTCCTTAATAGCATAAAAAGCATAATAATTATCCAGAAAACGTTTAGTTTTTCGTCAAAATTGATATTTATTTATTGGTTTTTTGCTTTCTACTTGTTTTCTTGTGTCAATTCCCTTCATTTCTGCCATCTGTTTTATTTCTGTCATATTTATCTTTCAACTAAGAAATACTGCCATGGAATGACCTATATCTGCTTAGGCAATGAACATTTTCTTTCTTGTTGTTTGAATATTTAGATAGGTACTCACTTCCGGAGTGTTGCTACGAAGCTGTAGACGTAGACGGCGAGTCCAGTCAGGAAATACGCGAAGGGTATCCGGTATCCTCCTTCCGTCTTCTCGCGATTCGAGTAGAAGCCGTAGAACATGGGCGAGTACTTGAGCACGCCCTCGAAGTTCCACAGGGTGAGCAGGTTGGTGGCCGTCTTCTTTTCCTCCGGCAGCATATGCTTGCGATCGTCCGAGACCCCGTGCTCACGACCTACCAGGAACTTGAAGAAAGTGCCACCACAATTTTTTGAGCATTCGAGGACAATATTCGAACGATTTTGGTAATATTGATCCTTTTTCCCGATCCTCTATCATATAAAAAGACAAGCCTGAAATTGAAACGTTTTCATGCTACGTTTTTATGTAACGCTCCGGTTTTTTTTACAGCTTTAAGTTGAATAACTTTCAAACTTTGCACATTATGAAAATAGCCTCTTTGCTATAAATAGGTTACACTTTTTGCTCCAAACTTTTGGACTAAAATCAATGTAACCTAAGGGTTAATATTAGTTGACATGATTTTTTTGGAAGACTAGTTGGTAAAAAAATATCACAATTCCGCTACAGGCAGACACGGAAGAACGCTCACCTCCGGTGTGATGACGAAAGCGATGAGCAGCGTGGCGATGACCAAGTTGACCCAGAACAGCCACCGCAGGAAGGTGAAGTAGGAGGCGACTACGGAGCCGAAGTGAGACTCGATCTCCTTGATCCGCTGCTCCCACGGGATGAGAAAAGCCGCCGCGTTCACCAGCTCGCGCCTCCAATGCTGCCAATGCTGCCGTGGACGAAACGTCGAAGGTGAGAAGTTGAAAAAAATATGGAATGTGACAAAAAGACCTCCTTTGCTTATGCTCCTCGCATTGAAAAATCGTGATGGTTTGATGAAATCCCCTCGGCACTTCCACCAAGGGAGGTAAGGAACGGCCAGTATTCCTATGGCTTAATCGTATCGTTCATTGGGCCGAATGACCGTCCCAGTACTTAGAAGTCAACTGATTTAATAATAGAGTCATGGCCTATTAGTAATTGTGTCACACTCGTAATCAAATTTACTCTTGGTATTGAACAGCTAGAGTTGCGTTGAGACCTAATAAATCCAAATAATTGAAAAAAACTAATGTTATGCAAACCCTTCACACACAAAGAACTAAAAGTGCTAAGTAGGTAACGGTATTCATTTTTGGACTAAATACATAGTGAAATCCTCCCTTCAACTTTACATCCTATAGAAATGGCCTCTAATTAGAGAAAATATAAACAAAACATGTAGAATACCGTCAAAAATACTGGAAATATTAACTAAAGAATGAGAAATATAACATATATATTTACCAGTCTTTGAACACCCCTTTGTGATTCTTGTTACCAAGTTCTGACCCGCCTAAAATCTTATGATAATCATTCTGACACAGAATGGAATAAAATCAGCGATGACTACGTAGGAAACTTTTAATGTCTTTTAACCTCCCTACAGCACGATCGCGGGAAACAAATGTTAGTGGAAGCTAACATACACGGAGTGTGATCCCTCTGCACATTCATTCGTACACTGGCACAGTGGTAACAGTAAAACTAATATTGGAGTTTCGCATTTTTTGAGATTTCGTCAATCGAAATATTTATATATTGAGCTGCATTCGTTTAAATTTAGAAGTTAAGAATGTAATAGTTAATTTAGTTGAGAATAGTTAAGGAGGGCAAAGAGCGTAACTAAAATTATTGAGATACTGGGATGGAAGAGTTAGCATTTACGGAGGAAAAGACGCCGGCTATGTGGAATGTGTAGAATAGTTAAGGAGGAAAGGACCTATGGAGAATATAAAAGACGTGGAGGAACTAAATTTTTTGGAAATAATATGACAAGTTTAAAATAAAGTGCCGGTCAACAGGACAAATGTCAAAAATCTGTCATATCTGAATTGAAAATTGAATTCATAGAAACGATCTGCCAACAGAACCTTTCCTAACAAGTATACATATTTTTAAGAAAAGGTGCCAAATATTGCTAAATTGAAATCTCTGTATAAAGGTAATATTTAATTCGTAAACAGTGGTATTGGCACCAGTGAATCATGTACGTATGATTAAATTGTTTTAATGCTGCCACCGGGCAAACTGCCCACTTTTAGCATATTGTGACGGCGCCTCGTTCTCCCGACTAGCTCTGGGTGGGGTTCGATGTTGAGGGAGACACAGTGCGTAGTGGGTATGGTAAAAACAAAGAAAAAGGTGTGGGTACCAGCACAGGTAAGGGTAACGTCCGCCTGTACTCGGACGAGAAAGGTTGGGTTAAAAAGGGTAGGAATTTCCTTGTCGTAATTCTCTCAGCGACTTACACTCATACCAAGTGTCGCGAGTCACGTATCATCATCGAGAACCACGAAAAGGAAGGGAAATTCAGGAAAGGGGGAAGCTGGGGAGATGGATACAAAAGAAACAGGAATCCCTAAGAGACGGAAGGAAACACCGACCACTAACACGAATCTGGAGTCCAACCAAAAAAATGCCGCGATCTCCGCGACCTCACATATGGCAACAGCTCTCAACTCCACGACCTCCAAACAGAAAATCCTCCCTTCTCCCGGTGAGCCGACGAATAAATACCCTACTAGACTCTAGCAAAACCATGCGGCCGGCACGGCAAATACACAAAAAAAAGAACCAACCAAAACGTACGCCAGAACTTGGCGCCAGCAATCAAATTGCACAAGCAAATGTTACAATATCTATCTTTTCATAATATTATAATAAACAGTTTCGGTTTAGGGAATTGTCTCCAACCAAGGGCGTTCGGTTCGATATAAATTTTGCTCAATTGAAGGATGAAGACGAACGAGATATCGAATGACCTTGGTCTTTCTTCTACAAGGAAGTTAGAAAAGAAATGGAGGCGATATACCACTTGATTCTTGAAGCCAATTCCGCCATTGCAGTCGGCACAGTTTAGACCTTCCTCTGGCTTCCGTGTCCGGCGGTCGCGTTCGATTTTCGTCAAATCTAAGTTAAAAACCACAGACAAGGCGATGTTTTGTTACTGGTTTGGAAACACCTACTCGGCACAAAATCCTTCCCAAGCACCCCTATTCTTGCTTCACTTTCGCCCATGAGCGTTCACGGTCATGCCTCCTCCATTTCATTTTAACCTCCTTGGTCTTCTACAACAGAGCAACGCCTTGCTGTGGATATTTCTCGAACTGCATTTCGCCTCCACCATATTGGCCATCTCTCCATCTATCTGTATATTGCCTATCATGCTTCCATGGTAACGGTCTGCCAGGGTAGAAACAACAGTTTCCGGCTCGAATTCGGAGGGATTATCGTCCTATTCGTTCTGAGTGTTGTTACCCCTGTTTGAAAGTTGCAGGCAGTGCAAGTTCGGAACGGCCTTAGTCGTCGAAGCGCGTTAAAATAAAAGCACTACCAATAAAGTTTCCTGTGAGATTTCGCGTCCAAATTGCCACAGGTGTATAACAATCCTCACCTTGACTATGAGGAGATTGGCTCGTGCCAAGAGATCACGCGTGCTCTTCCCGTGCGCCAGTCTCTCCTGCAACTCCCCCTCATGGCGCCTCACGTAAGCCTTCGCTTTCTGCACCAGGCGCACCTGTGAAATAAATGTGCATCGGAAAATCTTTAATTTATTCATTCAACGGATTTTATAATGGAAAATATTCCAGATTAAACCATTGCCTAATTTTTATGATTGAGATTAGAAACAGAGGTCAGCACCGTAATCAATTCACACTTTGATTTTACACCGAAGTAGATTATATTTTTTAACTCTTAACATGGGAAAATAATTAAAATGCAAAGAGTAAAAGTTATGCAAAATAAAAAAAAATCAATGTAAATCAATAAGAAAATGATAACTATGGTTTGAATGGAAATAATTCTCCAAAATATATGTGTGCTGGGATTAATGAAGTTTCCATAAATCGTAGGAACAAAATGTGAATTAATAAATATGCAATCCACAAAGTATTTTATTGCTTACGACCATGTTTACGTTGCAAAGCAACATTTGCCTGATGTTGCCTTGCAAGGAAACCAAGGTCGTAGTAGTGAAAATTGCGGAGTAGTATATTCACCTTTAATACCTTCGGCAAAAGATTTCCTTGTAGTTACGCTGGAGACTCAACATTTCCTTGATTGATGGTGTTGGTATTTTAAGTAATTGATGGCCGGTTGCACGAATAGTTAGCCATGGGGTCGACAGTTATGAAATCCATCAAGTTATGGACCTAATTGCTAAATTAGGGTTGCAAAAACTATCCCTTTCATAAAATAACTCCCAGTAGCCATGGCTTCGAATGTTTGTTCTACTTTCATCCCGCTAAAATAAATTTTATGCATGTTTATCTCATGCGTACACATTACTTAAGCACATTATTAATAGTCAACCTGAGCAAATTAACTCGTCACATAATAACTCTGTGATTAAGTTTTCAAGTGGTACATCGCGCCTTCGCCGTCTTGATTACTTATGGAACTCATGTATTAGACTACATTTCAGCAAGCCTAATAGGTTATGAGACCATTTATGAAACCAATAAATTAATATAATGTTTCTGCAACGCATATTGAGCGAATGTTTTGACACATGAATTTCGCAAATATATTGGATACATAAGTATTGTTTCTGCAACCGGCCATTAATCATTCAGAATGGTTGAGAGTTTACCTAAGGGATAACTAGAATACTCGTTCGTTTGTCGTTTTCATTAGAGTTCACGGCCTGAATTTTGATTGCATAGGCAAAGGAGGATCGTATTGAGGTTCCACAGCGGCTGGGTGAGTAAAAACAAATGCGTGCTGAATTCCACCTCATCGTTTATATTGATAAAGAAAATTCTACTTCCAACAATGACATGCCATAGTTATTAGAAAACAATATTAAGATAAGAAATATGAAAAATATTTTAATGAATATATTTTTAATGATGACCTTTTCTAGCCAAACAAGGGGTACTGCATCGTCATTTTTACTGAAGGACCATCTTTTGACTGTAATTAGTGCAGTCATTTTTCAAAATAACTCCAAAAATATATCGGGGCAGGTGTCTTAAATTTTATTACTATTCAATTTCCTTGGAGAACCCGCTCTTCACAAACAGCTGTTCACGAGAATCGCTTTGATATCAGATGAGAAAAATACTATTTTCCCATGTTTAACCTATTCTTTCACTTCACACAATGTGATTTTAACAACAAATTTTGAGGATACGGGGCAAACATCCACGGGGAGGAGGACGCCTCGGTAGCTGAACTGGCTAAAGCCCTCGGCGATATATCAAGGGTTCCGGGCTCGAGTCCCGGTCAAGGTGAATGATATTTCCTGTGTGGAATGTCGCACTTAAGTTATTTCAATTTCAATCTGCGAAAGAAACAGCATGGAAATGCATGATTTGAACATTCGTATGTACACAGAGGGAAATTTTTAAAAATATGAATGCGAATGAACATCTTTTTCTGTGTCATGTAAGGTTTTTCCGCGACCTCTATTTGTGTAATTTAGAGGGCTTCGTGTGCAAAAACTATAAGGATTACAGAATATCTAAAACTATGACTGGATAGCCCGTTTCGTTGACTACCGCAAATGATTTGTCACGAGCAGGAGGTTTGAAAGGTGACGTCACAGCGCTTCGCGTGGGGGTTTAAATGTGGGCTTGTGTGGTCACGGCGCGCGTTCAGTTCAGTTGTATCTCCGGAACGAGTGGGTCGATTTTAGTGATCGAGGTGTCTACGGAGAGCTGAGAATGTGAGTTAGACGTTAATAACACAAGAAATATAAAATTAATATTGAAAAGCAGAAAATATTAGTTACCATCGACCAATTGTTCATAGGTTAGCCGTTTGTACTAATGATTGAATGAATACTAATGAATAAATGTTATGTATAGCGTAATTTTCTTTCTTTCATTTCAACTTTCTTTCTGACAAACGAAACAAAAGAATCTCCCAATAACGAGAGTAACGTATGTCATTTCGCATTCACCAAATAAAGAACCGATGGGAGTATCAAGAATACTCCCTGTATTTTTTTCTGTAAGTATCCAGAATGATAATAAAATGACGTTTGAGTCATTTCGTGGCGAAACCACACTCGATGTGGTGGCGTTTTTTCGACTTGCCTTCCTCCGCATGGGCCACGGTTGCAGCCGCACGCTCTCCCGCACTTCCTTGTGGAGGCGGAGGTTCTCGAAGATCTGCTGCTGCGTGGCGGCCGCAATGGCCGTCGGAGAGGCGGTTCCCGCCACCCCCTCGGCCACCGCCGCGGGGTCCGAGGCGTCGACACCGCCCGCCCCCACTCCTCGCCCCTCCTCTGCCACCGCCACTGAGTAGCCCGTGCTTCAAAGCGGGCGTCAGGGGAAGAAGGAAGGAGAATCATTGAAAATGCAACCGTTTATGCCTAGTCCACGATTGTTCCAAGCGTCAACTACACCTGGAGCCACCCAAATGCATTCAAAGGTCCACGAATCACACCCTCTCTCAAAAGGTTTTGGTAGACGTAAGTACGAGCGGAACGCTACCGAACGGAGAGGATTTTTTTAACCAGTGCAAAATTTTGAGGCGTAAGAGTCAAACGCGTCCACCCAGTGATACAAAAAAATCATTCGAGATGTGCGAGTGTATTTTTGCAAATACGAATCACTTAAATATTAAAAATAAATTATGATACACATCAAATCTTTTTTAATTGAAGCGAAAATCACGGCTGTGCGAATATTATTCTAAACAATTTGAAGGTTTTATTTTCCCCATAAGCTTTACCTCGGTGCTACATGTACTACGTAACCAAAGAGCCGCAATTTACTGACCCATGGTCTAGTTCAACTTCAGGGGCTCCGTAACTTTTTTGACCTTGGACCCCTTCAAGAAGTTTTCATATTTTCATCGACCCCCTCATCTTTATTATTACGTAATTAAAATGGGATAAGTAAAAAAATACGTAAATGACTTTTAGATTGCTAGTTTTACTGTGTTTATCGTCTATCTAAGTTTCTTATACGTTGCATTTGAAAATGAAACAAAAGGAGTGCATTCGCGATCTTACCACAATTCATAATACATACCTACGAATTAAAATATACTTATTAGTCAAATGATCACGTTAAATGACACATGACACATCAAAATATAAGATGTAATTCAATAACTATAGGCTAATTATCACAAAATTGGTTTTTATTTATTTTCTTCTGCTTCTTTGAGGAGATATAGGTTAAATAAGTTGGAATGTTTTGTTTTTTATTACTCTTTGCCAACGTTACGCATTTTTCTCAATGCTTCATCATGGCTACAATGAAAATATGGGGCGCTTTTACATCAATGGAATATAGTTTACAGTTTTTAGTACATATTTATGTTAAAAAGTTTGTATGAAATGTTTATAAACTTTTTAACATAAATATGGACTAAAAAATGTAAACTGTATTCCATTGATGTAAAAACGCCCCATATTTCCATTGCAGCCCTGATGAAGCTTTGAGAAAAATGCGAAACGTTGGCAAAGAGTAATGAATAATAACAAAATCCAACTTATTTGACCTACATCCCCTGAAAGAAGAAGAAGAAAATTAATAATAATAAAAAGAGACCATGAAAAGGAATCATCTGAAATTGATTTTTAATTTGCTTTTTCCCAACGAACCTCAGTTGACCCCCAAGCCAAAATCGACACCTCTCAATGCCATATGGACCCCTGGGGGTTTACATCATCCACTTTTGAGACCCCTGGCCTAGTTGAAGGGGTAGTTAGAAGACGAAAGAAAAGTCCTGGAAGTGAATCATTCTTTATCTCTTAAAGTATGGTTTGCCGTGCAGTTAGAGCGGTGGGCGCATTGTGCTCAGGGCAGTCGAAAGTTCTAAGGCGCACAACTACAATTCCAAAAGCAAAAAAGTCTTGTTCATAGGAAATAGACTCTTTCACTCGCAAAAACACCCACTCCTAGTGTGCCACGAGTTTTGGTGAGGGCTGCACGGCCCTCTACACTTCACGGCCCATCATGGCCCTACTAATAAATTGAAGGGCACTCGCAAAAAATATAAGGACGTTTCGGTGGCCATACCGCCATCGGCAAGATGCCGACGATGGTGGAATGACCGCCGAAACGTCCTTATATATTTAGTAAGTGCCCTTCAATTTATTTGTGTGTGCCTGTGTTTTTAAAACTACATATATTTTTGTGTTTATATTCCCCGAGTGCGTTTTCTCAGAAGATGCTGGGTGCACTTGGAAAAATTAGAGGCCAAATTGTTAACGCGGTCATTGCGCATCACTTTATGGAGACGAGAATTGACTGCTTCATTTGACGACTTACTTCAATCATCCTGGGATAAGTAGGGTTTGATTTTCTCCCGGAGAATAGCTAAGGTAAATTCTTCACGGGTAGTGGTCCGGGTTAGTGGGTCCATCGTTTCCTCTGCCGACGTTTCGAAGTAAGACTCATCTTTCATTATCAGGGCCGTTGATACCGGGTGTCGAGGTGCCGTGTTTATATAGGAAGTCCCTAAGGTCAATTTTACCGCCATTTTCAGGATTGGGTTCCAGGTCCAACTCAAGTGGAACCCTTCGTCTCTGTTGAGGCTATGACTCTCAAGTCGGATTTCTGTTGTCTCCTTGGTAAGCCGGTCCCAGCGTCCCTCCGGCTGTGTCAACCTGCGAAGTCGACAGTCGCAGACCATGACATTAACCTCGACCATACCATCCAGTGGAAAGAGACGGTACTACTCGATTTCTCTAAAGGATATTGGGACCGGCTTACCAAGGAGGCAACAGAAATCCGACTTGAGAGTCATAACCTCAACAGAGACGAAGGGTTCCACTTGAGTAGGACCTGCCACCCAATCCTGAAAATTGCGGGAAAAGTGACCTGAGGGACTTCCTATATTAACACGGATCCTCAACTCCCAGTATCAACGGCCCTGATGACGAAGGATAAGTCTTCCTTCGAAACGTTGGCAGAGGAGCAGATGGAGTCACTAACCCGGACGGAAACCCGTGAATAATTTACCTCATCCTGGGATAAGTTAAGGCTCAATTCTAAAGATTTTTCTTAAGTGTAATGAGTGAAACATTTCCGTAATGATAAGTAGGTAGCAGAGGTATGCCAAGTATTGGGCTCGTTGCTCATAGTGAAAGTTCCTTGTAATGCCACTGCTAATGATATCAAAATGTGCCTGTCAATCGGGGACTCAAGAGTGGAGGGCGATTGGCTTACTCTCCGGAGCTTGTGGTGAAGACGGATGATCGGCGTCGGTCGCGTCGCGCGATGATCGAGGCGCCGTCTGGGGAGAGGGGCGAGAAGGGCGAGGAGGTGCGCCGGGAGCCGCGGTGCCGGCGACTCCTCCGGGTGGACGCCCTCCGCCGCTGCTGCAGGATGGCGCTCACGCTCGCCGAGTAGTCCTCCTCGTCGTCTTCGTCCTCGTCGTCCACGCCCACCTCCGCCTCCAGGCTCCTCCCTGAATTATCACGACGGGAAAAACGACAGCGTTTGGGTGTCACGTGACCGAACGGGTTGTGACCCGGCAACCTTCACACCAAGGAGGTTAGAAAAGAAATGGAGGCGGCAATCCGCGTGATTCATGAAGCCAACTCCTCAATTTCAGTCGGCACGGTTAAGGCCGCTTGCTCTGGCTTAAGTATACGATGTAGGCGTTTGATTTTCCTCAAGTCTAGGTTATGGTGGCTGGAGATGTAATCGTGGGTCATTGAGTGCACATTTTAAGAATTTTCAATTAAGTCAAAATAAATTTCCTTGGACCACATTTCATTTAACTGCATCTGTTTATGAAGGGGAACTCACCACTCACACAGTAATGGAAACTATACAAGAATTATGTCCCATTTTTCCATGAATAATTAATACCTCTCCCATTTATCTCCCTTTCTACCTATGTTTTATTTGTATATTTTATTATTTTCACCTAATACAAATTGTTTTCATTGATTGTTTTTGTTTTTATTTGATGTCAGTTACTGCGTCACTTTAAGTTGGCAGAACTGCTGTATGTGAGTAATTAAATGAATAAATAAATAAATATATTTTTGTAAATTCCTTAATTAAAGCATGTTATGACTAGAGTTTTCGGCGTGGTATTCGAAATTTAGACGAAATTATATTTCAATATGTCGTTTTCAAATATTGGACTAGGCGTGACACCTTGATATTTTTGTTTGAAGGATTTCGCAGCTTTTCTTGTCTATGTAGGATAATGTTTTCGGGCAATGCTACGTTTTGTTCATTTTGAAAAACTCAACGTTTCGCTTCTCTTACTGGAAGCGTCATCACTCTTCTGATGATTCTCTTGATGACGCTTCCAGTAAGAGAAGCGAAACGTTGAGTTTTTCAAAATGAACAAAACGCAGCATTTTCCGAAAACATCATCATACATTGATTTGTTAGAATCTATTATCATAATAAGAAAAATATTATTTCGTTTTTAGAAGAAAATGTTTACATATGTAATCGAATTATTACGAATTATGTCATTTGCCATAAGGTTTAGTGTTAACTGAAAGGCAATGATAAGAAAACCATCGTTATGGCTTGTGGAAGAAATGAAGAAGACAGAATCACCGTTAAACTGGGGCAGCAAGAACTCGCGCAAGTGGAATAATTTTGTTATCTGGGAAGCAGGATCACCAGCGATGGAAGAAGTAAGAAATATATTGTGAGCAGAATAACCCAAACAAAAAAGGAATTATTCCAGAAGATGAGTCTTCTGACAGCTGGTAACACAAGCTTGGAATTTAGGAAGCACTTTATTAAAACATGTATTTGGAGCATGCTGTTATATGGTAGTGAAGCCTGGATAATAGCAGCAGCAGGGCAAATGAGATTGGAAGCAATGGAGATGTTCATCTACATCTACATCTACATATTACCCCGCAAGCCGCCTCAATAGGCGTGTGGCGGGGGGTGTTAGGACACCAGCCGCTTAAAGATAAAAAGGAAACGCTCTAATGAAATTACGCCTAGCATTTATTGAAGTCCCTTATTGTTCGGGGGAAAAACGAATTCCCATACCTATCCGTTCGGCAAAATATCTCTCTTAATTTATCGTTTCTATCGGACCTGGAAATATAGTGGGGTTTTAATATGATGTTCTCCGTGTCGCTCTGAAAGATATCTATTCTCAATTGTTCAAGCAATCTAAGCCTAGCGCGCAGCCTCCGAGTCTCTAGCGGTTCCCAGCCTAATTCGTTTAACATCTGTGTAACGCTGTCAGTACGCCCGTAGCTGTTTTTGACGAATCGCGCAGCTTTCCTTTGTATTTTATTAAGTTCCCGGACTAAGTCTTTCTGCACCGGATCCCATATGCTCGCTGCATATTCAAGGTGTGGCCGGACGAGTGCGAAATAGCACCTCTCTTTTACTTTTTCATCCGAAAATCTTCCCACAATACGCTTGACGAATCCTAGCTTCTTCAGAGCTCTGCCACAAATATTTCTTATATGTGCTCCCCACGATAGGTCCGAAGTTATCGTAACTCCTAGATACTTCACTTCATCTGTCGCCTTTATGTTAACACCATCCACAGCATATACATGGGAATAGTTGGACGACTTCCGCAAGAAATGTACCGCCGTGCATTTGCTCAGATTAAGTTCGAGTCCCCACTCTTGGCTCCACACATGAACGTTGTTTAAATCCGATGATAGAGTTTCAAAGTCAGAGTGATCACTAATTTCACGATAGATGACAGCGTCGTCGGCGAATAGACGTATTTTACTGCTAATTCGAGAGCATAGATCATTTATGTATATAATGAACAAAAGGGGTCCGATCACGCTTCCTTGCGGAACACCTGATGTCACTTTAACGACATCAGAGCTAATTCCGTCAAGAACAACTTTTTGCTTCCGATCACTCAGAAAGTCGCGCATCCAGTTTACTACTGTTTCGTTTAGGCCGCTTGACTGTAATTTGTATAAAAGTTTGTTATGAGGTACCGTGTCGAAAGCTTTCTTAAAATCTAGAAATAATGCGTCAACTTGTCTTTTCGATTCGCCAGATTTGAGAACGTCATGAAGAAAGAGCGCGAGTTGTGTTTCACATGATCTGCCTTTCCGGAAGCCGTGCTGATAGCCATGGAGGACGTTACGACTGTCCAGGAACGTCATGATATTGCTAACGACGATATGTTCGAGTATCTTGCCTATAATCGACGTTAATGAAATTGGTCGATAGTTCCCTGGGTCGTGTCTGTTTCCCTTTTTGAATATCGGTGTAACGTTTGCAATTTTCCAGTCTAATGGTATCTTTCCTTCAGACAATGACTTCTTGAATATTATGTCTAAGAACGGTGCGATCTGTGGCGCTAACTCCTTGAGGACACGCGCGGGTATTCCCTCCGGACCCGGAGATTTACTATTTTTTATCGACTGTAGCTGTTTAGTTATCCCATCACGTTGAATAGTGATTTCTTTCATCGGTTCCTCAGTGAATTGTATTTCAAAATTACATGCAGTATCGTCTGTGGTGAATACACTTTTGAAGTGGGAATTTAACGTGTTAGCTTTGTCAATATTTTCGGTGACAAGTTTGCCATCATTATCAAATAACGAATCTACGGTTGAAGATTTTCCCTGAAGCTCTCTCGCATATGACCAAAAAGATTTCGGATTTTCTTCGAGTAATTCACCAAGTACTTTTTTCTTGAAATTTAGCAATGCAGAACGCATTGATTTCTTGGTTTTTGAGCGTTGCGCAGCGTAACTTTCTTTTGCTTCAAGTTCCTTCGATTTGTCACCTACCGTAGTGAACTTTTTAACCAAGTTGTACAATTTTCTCTGTCGAAGAAGAAGAATGTTGTGGTACCAAAGAATGATGAAGATGAAATGGACGAAGAGAGTCACTAAGAAATAGGTCCTGCGAAGAGATGGAGAGTAAATAAGCATAACGAACTCTCTGCTAAGAAGGATAGACAAACTTATTGGACACATTTTTCGACACAGCAGTCTAATGAAAACAATATTGGAAGGAGAAATAAATATTTAGTGATTCGAGTCAGGATCGGTGGATACGTTGATAGTGGATAACTGCTGTATTATTTCCGATATTTCCTGATGATATATATGCAATTGCCATAGCAATGACTTCCAAATTGCATTGCCGCGGAGTTGTTACAAAGTCAAGCGCTCGTAGGATCGTTTACGTCTTACCCCGCGCGTGTAGTTATAGGAGATCATCGTTGTGAAGCGCTGACGCAGGCTGATGGTACCTCACCCATAGACCTCCTTGCACCGCCTTGGTGTGCCCGCATTAGTGAATTAAAGTCACTTTGATAGAGGCTGTAGAACATGCTCTTTTTAATGAGATGGGTTTGAAGGTGTTTCTATAGGATTGTTTTCACAAACATGGGTTGAATATATCCTTATTTGACCTTTTTACTAAAGTCGTCAACTTCAGACGTGATTTTCCATCTATCGGACACAAATAGGGGTATGTAATTGCGCAAACACAAATTAACTTATACTGAAATATTGTTGACGGTATTTCATATTCATTGGATAGTTATTGTTGGATATATAGCATGCTAAAATTTTTATATTTTTTAGAACTAATTTTGCGGCTGATTTCGTTTCCACCACCATGGTGTGCCCGTGTTAATTAATTAAACTTTGGTTGTCATTAACTAATATTATTATTATTTTAAATAAATAGAGCACAAAAAGTTGTACAGGATGGCGAAAGATCATTTGTTTTGAAATAAAATTTATGGATAAATTACATCTCTAATTTACCAAAATTTCTCAGTCATATTCCACGTGGTCGAGACATGAGTTCATACAAACTATTGTATCTCCAAAAGTTGTTACCGACTCCCCGGTCACATTTTTCTTTCTTATTAAAATAAAACTCAAACCTTCGCGAGTACACAAAACATGAAAAGCTTACCTCCTTGCTGAAGGGATTAATGGTTATTATTACACAAACACATAAATAAAAACACTTCATGTAACCATTGAAATAGCATAATACTTTCTTTTAATGAGCAATTAAACCATTGTATAGGCAACAACAATATTCAGAACCTTTTAAGTGATATATTGGGCCTAATTTACAATTTTAACCCTTCTGCTCCAATCTTGTTACATTTCAGTTACTTTTCAGATAACGAACAATTTTATTTGATGGAGGTTATTATAGTTCTTTCTTTCTTTATTTCCTTTACTGTCCTTAAAGGCTACACTTATTGTTCGTCTGGAATTCTCCTCCTCACTTTACGGGTAGGGGCTAGCGTTCTCTCTCCTTCCTTATCGTCAAATATTTGGACCGTCTGTTTTAACTCTTGGGTCTCCTGCCCGGCCTTTCAATAAAATGTTCTGCTCCTCTTTCATAACCTTGATACCGCCTAGTCCCCGCTTCCTGCCGCCTTTATCTCCAGAATTTTTGTACTTCTTCTCTCCTTGTGTCTTTCTGATCTTAGAATCTCCACTTATCTCTCCTTATTGTTAGCTGTTTCTTTTCTAAGCGTCCCTCGTTACTCATTGTTACTTACTTATGTATTTTCGTCGTCCAGGTTTATTGTGACATTTCTACTATTTATTTGAATAGAGTATTTGCACACTTTTGGGAAGTGACATCTAAAAAATCTATCGATACTTTAGACACTAAATTTTCATTCTGACGCTCGAGAGGCTTTTCGTTATTTTTGTATTAGCTAATAAAATCTAATAAATTATTATTGCGCCGAAACACTGGTCCGCCATGTTTTGTAGGCTCTGACGTCATCTCCCATAGTCGACCATTTGTTGATTTGGAGATTGTGTGCCTGTGTAGTCTTAGTTTGCGAACGAAACTTTAGCTATTAATTAGCAAATATCGAAATAACTTCGAAAAGGCAAATAATATTTCACTCTCAACGCACAGCTAGGCTATTTCGCTTCTGCTAATATGGGAGATGACGTCACACTACGAAGAACCAATGGTTGGGCGTTTAGACCTAGGCAATTTCGATGCTAAAACAATGCATATTAAAAGATATTTATTAAATTAATTAGTTGGAATTATACCTTGGTATTTCGTACGTGGAATTTCGAAACCAAACACTACTCGCTATAATAAATTTCAACAAAATACCTCACTTACGCAAATACTCTATTGCGATTTATTTCCGAACTTGGTTATGGCAGTTTGGTTACAAAGTATTCTACCGGCGGTACTAAAAATGTACATAGTTTTGTTTCAGATATGTGAAACTCAACACACTTTTTTATCAAAACCTAGGATGGCCGAGCGGGGCACTTTTCAAAATCTAGATCGCTTGACACGGAATGACCCAATAGTAACCAAGATGGCGGATGTTCAGTGAACCACTTGGAGGCTTAATAAAAGAGCTAAGCGACGAATGACGATTTTATTTACTCGTGTTGACTATTAATAATGTGCATAAGTAATTTGCATGAATAATATATTTATACATGCATTTTATCCAGAGTAATGGAGTAGACCAAATATTCGAAGCAATATCTATTGGAGAAAAGTATGGAAAAGATAATTCCTGTTAGCCAAATTTAGTAAAGAGGTGCATAAATCATGGAATTTTCGCTATAGCTTTCGATTGCTTAGCTAAATGTTCGTGCAAAAGGCCAATAATCCAGTATATGAACGTCTACTATAGTGGCAAACTCCCCGAATTCTCCGAGAGACTCCCGGCATTGGTCAAGGTTTTTTGTTATCCCTCCCCTTCCGAATTGAGTTCAAATAAAAATTTGTAAAATAATATTCCCATTGTTAGATATCGTTTGCGGCGATTTTGTCACATGTTAATTTCTATTTATATCAGTGAATACATAGATGTATCTAAAGAGAGGGTCTTGTTAACTAAATGTTGAACACCCTAATAGAAGACCTGATAACCGAGAAAAAATCGACCTGGACCGACAAACGAACCACGGACCTTATGCTTGCCGGGCCAGAGAGTGGACCACCACGTTACCCAGAACTCTTAGTTCCCCTGCCAATTTGGAGGATATAAGGGAACTAGATGTGAAGCTCTTGCGGTCCATCAAGAATGACAACGCAAAGGAAAATGGCGTTATTTCATCGCCATATTTTCGGCAGATTCGAATAGCTTCATACGTAGCTTAGCACGAGAAAAGTGCTAGTATAGGACGCAACCGCATGGTTTGTGGCTTCTTGGAAGTCGTATTCTCTCTGGCGTTGCCATCTTTGATAGACCGAAAGGGCAAGTTTCCTTGTATCCTCCAAATTGCCACGGGGATTGGGAAGCTTGGGTAGCGTGGTGGTTTTTGCGTTGGCCCGGAAGGGTCCGTGGTTCGATTCCCTATCCAGGCCGATTTTTTCTCGTGGCAATTTCTACACGGAGTATAAGTTTGGCAACACCGTTCTCCATGAGGCCCATACTGTCAAATGCATGTGGAACGCTCTATAGTTAGGTATAAACTACTTTATTTCTCCGGATTCTTTCGTAATTACTCGCTCTTGGAGCATGAGTTGAATTAGTTCTCCAGGATTGAGAAACCCTAATTCTCATGCGTGACTCATGTTCGCCCTACTCACCATCAGGAGGCGCCGACGTTGGAGGCGTGCAGCTCGGCGGGGGTTGTGGCATCTGGTATGGGGGCGGCGTGGGGGGCAGGGGCAGCGGGGGCGGTTGATGCGCCATGAAAATCTTGCTGGCCCTCGTTACCGTGCCCGCCGTCGTCTCCTGCTCGCGGCCGCTGCCCCTCCTGCCGCCCCCGCCGGGGGACGCGCTCCTCCGGCCCCCGCTGCCCCCTCCCCCATCCTCCTCTTCGCCGCCCCCCGGCTCGCCCTCCACGGTGAACTTGACGGTGGGGCGGTAGTCCGGAGCGAAGTTCTGCGGTGAAGGTGTCTGCGGAAAGAAAGGGGGTTACTGTACAGGAGTGCCGCGTTAACGCCACAATCGCAAAGCCCGCCTCGCACGATACTTGATCTATCACATGGCCGAGGATGTTCTCTAGTATGACAGCTTTCCAGTATCGTGTGATACCGAAGTAGCATGCTGGCTAACAAACATGATCGCTACCATACTCTCTGAGCTACTTCATTTGACATGATACTCATGATTGATGAGGCACTAGTCTCCGACTCGCTCCCAGTAGGACTTAGTAGCCATCGACCGATCATTTTAGCTTTTAAAGTCGTTATGCGATCTTAACTTTCTGAAATCTGCGCCATCTAAACCTCCTGTGGCTATAAGTTCTGTCCAAAAAATCAGTAATGATTAAAAAAGTCCCGATCGTTGTTTTAGTTGCCTGCTGCCATAGATTGGTGAATTTAAATTATAGTAGATATACGCTGCAATATGAAAGAATATACCGCTTCCACGCCAGTACAAGTTCACCTGATCGTGTGTAACCTTCTCGGACGGGCCCAATCGTACTGGATTCCGTTGTCAATATCAAGTACCCGCTAGCATAATAGGCCTTTTTCCGGATCACGTATCGTGTAAAATGGACTTAAAACTGGCGACAGCAAACCAAACAAAATTCGAACCAAGTATGAGGATCGCTTAGGTACGGGGGCTCAAGTATTGGCTTCCCATCCTTGAGAATTCCGAGGGTTGGCGTAATCCCGAACCCTTATTGGCTGCTACGAGGAGAGCACTTCCAAGTGTCGTACTCCATCCGTCTTCCCCAAATATCCAAATCAGACCAATAAAACCACGTTCAGTTGAAACATACGTGAAAACACTACCGGTGTTGGGTAGTACTTATGAAAATATTTGTGGTAATGAGAGTCGGTGAAGGGGAGAAAGCGTAGATGGGGGAGAGAAGAATAGAAGGGAGGATATTATGTGTTAGTTGAATAAACATTTGATACTCAAAACTCTTTATCCCGTGAATAACGACTGTTTGGAGACAAGATGTAGAGATAGACGCGATCCAACACTTGAGATAACAGCTAGCGTGATTCGTTAATACATAATGTTGTAAGAAACGGAAACAAACATACGTGGTTTCCTCATGAGGATTGTAAAACACTTTATCAATAATTTTCCTCACTATTTAATTATTGCTAACGTGACTAGTTTCAATGTTTTGCATCATTATCGAAGTCAGTGCGGAAGATACGCTAAGATTGTGCAGAAAATTACCAAGTATTTTTTGAGTTAGTTACGCAAAGTTACATCACCGACAATGTATTCTGTTCGATGTTATCTGTTGAGCTTTACGACGTAGCAACATAATGGTGACTGAACTCATACTGTATGTATATATTGTAATGTCATAACGATGTAATCTCAGGTAGCGGATCCCGTATTTCCGGTTTCAGTCAAATTTTAGCAGCATTTTGAGCCAACTTTTATTTGACACTATCGGAAACGTCTCTCACTTGCTTCTTATTTTTTATCAAGGAATTTTATTAACATTTTATTGAGTACATGCGAGGATATGGGCATTATTTGCAGTTTTTAGAGGTTATCTTTGTAGTGGTCAATGCGATTTTCTCGGATAATCATCGACTCATCACGGTCCAATGCGCCTGCAACTTGATTTAAAAAAGAATGATTGTATGTTCTTTATATTTGTCCGGGACTTCCATCACATCCAATTACGAATGTAGTACTCAACGGATAAAATTATTACTATAACGGGCTGTTCCTCAAATTATGATAGACAGTTAGAAAATAAAATTTAAAAAAAACTTTATCTAATACTTTGAAGCCCCATGTTAGTGATTCGTATTTTTTTGTTGTTGAATTATAACGCTATTGTATCTACATATGCAAAATTAAGGTGTGCTTCACCCTCGGAAGTGTTTAAAGATGGTGACTGTTGAGCAAAATTAGTTGTTTGAGCTCTGAGGAAGCGTAATCTCCATGGAGATGTAAAAAGGCTGTGTAAATTAATTTACATAGAAAATGTTGCCAAAATATAGAGTTTGCAGTTGTTGTTGGAGTTGTTTGGAGCTGAATGATCTACGGGAACAACTAATATCCCCCATATCATTATCACCATAAGGCTATGTGGAGAATACATCCGAGAAATTTTATCATGGAAGAGAATTATGTGTTACACTAAACATGTCCCATAATACAGTGATTTTTATTTATCACATCAAGCGAAGTATTATCTTATATTTGTACTCATAAATGTAGATTTTCGATATTAGTTTATGCAGTTATGCCATTAATATTATTATGACGTGAATACTATCTCATTTGTTAATTGGGGTTTGATGACATTTTCGGCCATTCGCCAAAGTATCAGAAGTAAGGAGAAAAGTAATACGACGGTTGATAGCCTTTCCGTGACTTCCTCAGAACCCCTTTGCTTAACAAGTAAGGCCTTTGCGGGGGAATCTCCCTCAGTATGATAGAACATTAATACTTTCTCTACTGGTTATTGCAGTCCCATAAAATTCTATTGGATTCATAAGTCAGAAAATAGTAAGCCGCAATTTTGTCACACAATTTATGACTTGACGACCGGTCGCTCACAAAAGCCATGGCGGACACCATCAAATCATAATCTTCCGCTAATTTCAATATCACTGAAATTACTGGACGGACGTGCAACGAGAATGTGCTAAGATTTAAAGACATGACGTGACTAAGGAGTTTAGTCTCCGCAAAATTTAAATAAAACTTTACTATAGCCAAGAAATCCACAGGATATTTTTTTCTTGTATCTATGCAAAAGCAAAAGAAATAGTAAAACAAATCACCTGACAAACTAGCATACATCCCCACCCGCATGAAGACACTCTCTACGTCGGATAAATCTAGGGCACCAGAAAGCGAAAAACTTATTTTATTTGTGAAAAAAACATGGTTACGTCACTGGCTCTTTTAAATCAATAATTTGGATAAGACAACGGTAATATTTCAAGTCAGTGCCTGTCACAAAACCTGCTGTAATGTGTAAACCAGTGTAAATCTCTATTATTGCTTCTAAAGAGCTGGAAAAGGTCTCCTTCTTGATGATTAATTCCAGGAGCTATAAAGCTTTTTTAATTCACGTCTTTTTGATACATCTGCTGCACATTGTGACGTAGAAATGTTCTAGGACATTTAAAGTACATACCATGTTTTAATTTAAAAGAAACAAATATAACCGTATATCACCAAAATGAACTCATGGTATAGAAAACACTAAACTCCATGGGATTATCCAGAATACAGTGTTGGAAGTATTGTAAACGTGAGGCAGGAGTAATTTTAAGTCCAGGATTTTAACAATTGATAGCAAATGCCACGGCGCATTGGGGGCACAATAAATCTAAATTAATGCATATCGATGCAATGTTGTAAAAAATGAAAAAAAAGAGAGACGGAGAAACTCTAAGCATTTAAAAAATAATTCATTCTAGATGCTTCAGTAGGATTGAAAGCCTGAGAATGATTGAGGATGATTACAGAGCGTAATTGAGGTAAAACACAACTAAGGTTGCAGTATTTGAATCCAGGAATCATAAAAAAACAACAAAAAATAAATAGTATCCGTACTAGGATGTGATGCTTTTACTAGGATTACTAGGATTTGGACTAGGACATACTAGGATTTGATGCTTTTCGAAGTCGTAGAAACTAAAATATATCATTTTTTATCATAAATAAACAATGATTTTATCGTTGTCAGCGGACCCATTCTCATCTCAATTAAGCTTTAAGAAGCAGGGAAAATAAATATTTTTAATATAAAAATTTAAATTTTTAGTGAAAAAGTTACGAGAGAGTGCCATTTCTGCAGATCCCGAATTAGCCGAATAGTATTTTATTGATGCACGCACCAAGCATTAAACTGATACCAAGAGTAATAAATTTCAAAATGTTTTCGTCATAAAGTTCATGCAATGGTATACAGCCTCAACGTATGATAATATTCTTAATGAAATGACGCAATGTTTACTTTATAAAAAAATTAGACTATTATTTCAAAACAATTAATTCATATATCTCTTACATGACTCGTCTCAAAAAAGGATTTAACCTCAGAAAAAAGCGATGAACCATTTTAGATTCAAAACAGTGTATCTAGAAGTTTCGTGACCACAACGATTACACCAGTGAGCCATCAAAACGCAGGGATGATTTGGCATAGTTAAATTAAGATTCTTATATTTCATGTCAAAGGTTTGTTGACCCTGAAGTCTTCATCTTTCGACTTTGGTCGATATATTCCTATACCCAAGATTCACGAGGTGAACTCCGAAATGTTTCCCCTCTGAAGTGACGGAGCGGTCGAAATATGCCCAGGAAATGACGGTGCAGTAAAGATTCCCAAGTCACTCAAAAACAAGAATGGGTGGCGAGCCAAAAGAATGACCTTGATTTGAAGAAGACTGTCTTTTTTGGAACGAAAACTATGCTACATAATTTTAGCGGTTAATTAATTAGCTGCAAAACGTCAGCAAAAATGAAGAACTCGGACATCGATAAGCGTTATATAATGGCCGGTTGCATTTCTTATATATTCTTTCGAGTAATAATCTTGCACGTAATAAGATATTGTTGTTATATCACTTCAGGTATTGTAAAATCACTGAATGCTTTATTCAAAGGACTTTTATTATTTTTTTAAAGCCAAAAACAGTTTTTCTCTTCCAATTGGCAATACATAAGCCGCTAAAATACTATGAGTGAAAAAAGGCTATTATAAAAAGTCAAAAGACTTAAAATATTTATTCCAGCGGGTAGTATTAATGCATCTCGGCCCAAAATCTTAAGCTAATCTCTAAAAAATACGTTAGAGAACGTGAACAGATGTTCCATTGCACTTAGCTATTAAATTTTATACATTAATTTTTAATTAAAATTTTAGTGAAAATTGAAACCGGAAATGCCAATTTAAATTGAGATTTTCCTATAATTTAGGCTTAGGCGTAAAACAACCAAAGATGATATTACATGCGGTTAGTATTAAAAAATAAAAAAAATAGCTCCCATCGTATTGTAAAGTCACACTAATCATTGAGATGCTACGAAGTCACAGTTATCTTTAAAACTTTATACGCAAGGATAAAAGGTAAAAAACGAAACAGTAGTGATGGATGGAGTGGAATGCAAGTTTAAACAATGTTCTACTGTCGAGTGTAGCAACAACAGAAGGACTCGAAAAACACAGTATCGGCTGAACTTGCTGGTTAAATCATCACATGCGCCGCTCTCTAATAAGGATACTAACCATCGAGATGCTACGTTTTCTAAGCCATCTTTAAAATTTTATACGTTTAGGTAAAAGGTAAAAAAACAAAAGTAATCACTTGAGTGGAATACAAGGTCCTCAACAATGGTTACTGCCCGGCGTAACAACTACCAAAGGACCGGGAAGGCACAATTTAGGCTGAACTCCCTTTCTCGCAGTCCATCAAAATACATCAACTCACCGCAGGAGGAGGAAAACCAGAGGCTCGACGTCCAGGAAACAGACGACCCCGCGGGAAATCCCTGCACCCGAGTTCCCCGGCCACGGGGGCGGCCAAGGAGCGAAGAAGGGCCGGAGAAGGATCGTCGTATGTGATGGAAGATGAGGGACACGGGTACTCGAGGGAGTGAGGCCCTCCAGCGGCGTGACTTCCATGCGACTGAACCAAAGGGGAGAGCCCGAGACACAGAGGATTGGGAGAGGAATAGACGGACTAGCCAAGTGGGAGTCAAAAGGGGAAGGGGGCGATGTTTTCTGGGGCAGGGGGGAGGAGGCAAGAGAAGAGTAAGAAGATGAATTGGAGAATGGTGTGTAGGGAGGAGGGTGTAAGGGTGCATAACAACACCCTTGGAAGCACTCAAAGAGGCGTCTCCATCGGCACCTCGGCACGAAAGGAACTAGTCTTCCGCTTACTCCCTCCCTCCCCTTCCCCTCCCTTTTCCGCCGCCTCCTTCGTAGGATCCTTCTTTTTATCACCGCCTCTTATCCTTCCTCCCCTCCGCGTACACCCCCACTTTCGCCTCGCACCTGTAACCACGCCCTTTGAACTTGGCCGGAGAGGATGGGGCGAGCGAGGGAGGGGTCCCCGGGGGGAATAACGGCGGTCCCTGGCCAGGGTGTGGGGTTTTGAGTGGGTGAGTCGAAGGCAGGTTGTAGAGAGGGTGGCTGGCGTGAGTGGGGTATGGTTTGTTTGCCTTCGAACCGTTGTGACAAATCCGACACGCCTGCTCGCGTCTAACATTCTAAATTTCGACCATATACCCCTAGCTATGATATCTTTCGATTTAAATGTCTTGTCGACAGCTTTAATCCTTTGCGCCAACCATTCTCAACAATAAAAGAAAAAAAGTAGCTGCCCTCCAAAATGTTTAGTGATACATGTAGTGCTGCTACATTAATATATAAAGGGTCTGTTGTTTTCACGGCGAATCGTATGAGTAAATTCTTCACGGTTTTCCAACCGGGTCAGGAGTTCAAAGCGTCGTTGCAACGATACCTCAACTCCTTACCCGCTTGGAAACCCGTGAAGAATTTACTCATACTAATAGATACACGAAAAGATCTATTTTAAACTCAAGAAGTCTAATTTGCTTGGAAATGCGCCATCTTTCACCATCAGAATCGTTTCCTTCAATAGTTTCTAGGCCTCCCCTGATATCTATTTTTCTAAACGTACGCCAGTAATTTCGGCCTTAACGATTAAGAAATCTGTGAGCAATTTAGTGACTCACAGTCGGTGATATTCAAAGCGGCAAGAGCGATGTTTGAGCTCTACTCTAGAAATTCTGTTCATTTTAAAACTTTTAATTTAATGAGGAAGAGAAAAAGGATTTTTGCAAGAAATGTAAAAAGTAACTACTAGGGGACCAAATTGATGTGGTGACTAGATTACTGCCTTCCCATCCCGAAAGTCCTGGTTTTAACTCAGGCAGTAGCGAAGATTTCTACGAGTATTTCCCATCATTCAAGAGCAGTTCTTCTTCTGTTGGATAGGGTATAAATAAATTTTGATGATCTATTTACGCTTCTCGATAAGAGGATTCCTACGACGGGTTTATCTGAACCTTTCTTCAATCCCAAAGCAACCCGTCTTTCACCAACCTACCCGTCAGTCCTCAGCATGGCACAATCGATCTCATCTGTCAGTCGCCTACACTTATAGCAACCAGTTAGCGACCAAGGACTAGTGCCATTGGTGCAAGAAATCCGGAATTTAGAAGTATATACATGTCGTAATAATAGCATTTGTGAAAGCATAGAGAGAGATTTAAAGAAGAATTGATGAGAAATTCATACTAAATTGAGGGTAATATGCAGTGAGAGATGATGTTACTTTCTTCGATTTCTGCCGGCTACCACTCTGGCGTATTGTTTTATTTTATTACATCATCGTTCACCCTGAAATTATATTTCAAGGTTAGGTGATCGTTCACAGGCGATCCATAAATACATATCTGAATTGTGATCACCGCTGCTGGTCGACCCATATCCAAAAATTGTTCTCTTACTTCAAACTTATGTAGTGGCCCACTTCTCCTACCTCCTTTATATCCCTGGTTCCACACAACCTCTCCCTCTAAACCAACACCACGTCGCCCGATGATTTTCCTCTCATGGATGTTGGGGTACGTGGCCCTAGGGTTTCGGTGAATGACCCAGGCCGTGCCCCAATTCAGATATACCACCTTCGGATCATACACTACTGCCAGTATGAGTCTGGGTCACACTTTGGAAGAGGAACGAACAAGTGGTGTTTGTACGTGCGTGTGGTTGAAAAATGCGTGATGGTAATCGTCATCTAAGAACTGCCGCATGAAAAAACGGAAATGTTATCAGTAAAAAACATTATTTGGCAAGGTAGGAGCGTTAAAACAGTTTTCAAACTTAAAAAATTGCCAAACAATTAACATGGGTATGCATTAAAATTTATTTACTCGATCACTCACGATGTTCACGACACTTACAATGAGAGTTTTCCATTCACTCTAGTGCGTTAATTACTTGTAAATACAACAGCGCACTTGCTTTCCGTTCGCTTTTGACCCGCGCAAGAAATAGCACATTAAAAAACAGATCGGGAGCGGAGCTGATATGGGTTAAATAACAAAAGAGCTTCGATAATCCCATTCACAACAGTTGTTTTTGTGTTTGTTTTTCCGTAAGGGCGTCGAAAGCGGAAAATGTGAAGTTTTTAATTACTCAGTGGTAAAAAGCTTACGTTTTTATATATTTATTTCGAACGAACTCAATACGTATGCACAAAATATGCGGCCGTGATTGTTGTTCGCCCACAGAATGGTATGACTACCGGTTGGTAACCAAACGTTTAGCCTGCTCTCATCGTTCCATTGAACGACTTACGTGTGCACTTATGTGCGCTGATGTGTTCCGATCTGCGCTTACTTCCAACACCTTGAATGGTAAGTTCCTAATATCAGTCGCCATTATGGTTTTAAAGTAAGTACTACTGATGTGGCCGATTGGTATGCACTTCCTCATACTAGTTAGTATCAGATTCCTTTTGTGGCCATGAACGTAATCCAAAGACTGGTCACTTTCCAAATTTGAGAAAAGTTAAGTGAGGGTGGTGTATCTGAATGTGAATTGAAAGAAATCCTCAGAAACTACGTCTGAAATAAAAATATGGGATGATTTTGATGTTCCAGGGGTTAAATTCCATCCCACCCTAGCCAGAGGTGCGGAGTGCGCATTCAGTCTCGAAAATGGCTGTTGAGTTGGGACAGGTAGAAATTTTTACTTAAATATATTGTAAAAGTTGATTGGTGGGAAAAAACCGACTTTTGACGTGAAATGGTAAAGCGTATAATAATAGGATTCTCGTTTTATAGCCTTTGCAGACTTAAAATATTATACAAGTCAAATAGTATACTAATCAAAATTAGAGCAACACTGAGAAAGGCATCAGAGTTCACAGGCAGCAAAACAAATTAAGTTTGTTTTACTGTCTGTGTAAAAACCAGTGGATGGTATGAATGAAGTCTAACCCGGCCCCGGCTATGGAAAGCCTAACCTGGTGTCACACCCACGAAGACTTCATTCACAAAAATGTATAAAGTTACGGCATCAATCATTCAAATTAATATAATTTCTTGTGCATTGGTCTTGACGAGATGTTTGGACACTATAACGCAATAAGAAATTTAAAACAATTTCGAAAAGAAATATCCATTGTCAGATGAAAACAGACGGTTCAAACAATACGCTGCTACCATAAAAGAAATGTGTTTGATTCCTGTTTCACCCACTTTTCGTAAATAATTATGTCGAGCTAATTTACTCAGTAGACTGAAAAAGGGGTGAAATAAAATGGCAAAATTAGCAATTAATTCATCAGTATTACGTTATGATATTCGTAGAGGGCACACATTATATTGACTTTTATATGCTTAAGGGACAATACAAGAATTAATCCCTTGGTACATCTCATAACATGGCTTATAATTAGTTAAAATGAAGCTACATATTGATTAGCTAGTGAAAAAGCGAATGATGCCATGTGGGTTGCGGGAAAGATTCGGTAGGTCCATTGTGAGGACGAAGTCGACATAAAATCGAAGCCATACGCACCGAATTTATTTTACGAGCATTTTTTATTCAAGGTTCATGTAATGAAAATGTAATAACGCTTTAGAAATTTGCATTGCCAGTGCCTGGACTGTATTAAAATTTGAATATTCCACAGCAGAGTGAATTGAATGCGGCAAAAACAGTAAATCGAAAATTGTTATAATTATGAACATAGCTTTTATTCGTAAGAAATCCAAGATATGATGCATCGAATACTTTTGCACACCACATTCATGCCGAAAAGAGAAGTAAAATGGAGCACATGATTAAAATTTCGGTCCATCGCCCTTTCCCAACAAATCGCTCTTTAACCATAATCAGCAATTTTTGAGCACACATATCCTGAAGCATATGCTTCCCGCGTTTAGTATTTGTATTTTCATCGCATATACTACAGGATGAAAGGACGTGTGCTACGATTGGAGGAGTGGATCAAAACGTTTATATGTATTTCTTTTGGAATTCATGTTAATGTGACATTACAATCTTGAAAAAAGTGTGTTCATTGAAATATGATGGAATATGATGTGAAATGTTACGCAATATTTACCAGTATGTTATTGATTTCGACCACAAGTACTTACTTACTGGGCAAATTATATAGATTTTACAAGCTGCCTACATTTTTTTTCTTATTTAAAAATAAGCCAAATGTTTTATTAGACCATGCATACCAAAAGTTTTTGTTTAAACTCAAAATTAATATTCAATTGATAGTAGTAATATAGTTTAAAATGGTATGTTATTTAGGTCCATGGTTTTAGCTGTGGTAGTAAATATTTTATTTAGCTCCACTTAAAATAAACATCGTTTATAGGTTTAAATACGTTTCTGCTACGAACGTAACCGATGATTAGGATGCAGGCGAAGAAAATAAAGAAATTATAAAAGAAATTTAAAGAAATGATCGTATCAAAGGCGCCAATATAATGATCTACAACGCTTTTTAGAAATCATTTATATGTGTTTTGAAGTGATTTCCCTTGAAAATATCTCTTGAAATGATTGAATTTTTAAGATTTCTAACCAGATTTGCTGCAACCCAAATAATTTAATAACAAATTTTCTACTGAAACAGCATTTGGGTAAATAGGCTTGGACGTTAAATAAATACCACAGCCATTGAGAACAAAGTAAGCTTTCAACTTAACCTAATGCTGCAATATATTCTGGGGCTTGGGAGGCATGTTGGCCTGGGTGGGGGAGCATGTAGGTTGGAGACCGCAGGGTTCTGTTTTCATATCCGTATGAAACATTCTCGACACTGTCAAATAAAAGCCTCGTGGTTTAAATTCTGGGTATCAGTAACTTCATAGGAAACCGCAGGTTACTCAGGGAAACGATATTGTCTCTTTACTTCGAGTCTGCGAAAATTTACTTACCTGCTTCCTACTGAATATGAAATACACCCTTCGGCAACCATAATAATCACTAATTGACTAATTAATTCTGGTATTAAAACTGAAATCGGCAATTTAAAAACACTTGATACTACTTCAATTTTTTATTTTATTACTCTTTTGTTTATTAACTTTATTTAATAACTCTTTTGGTGTATCTATCGGTATTGATATGTTTTATATAAAACACTAATTTTATTTATATGGGCTTAATTTTAGAATTCTTATCGGTTGCTAAAATATTTAAGCGAAACAGAAAAAAGAGAGTTAAAGATAGAACGACAGAAATTTCACGGACTTAAGTGTTCAAATGGGAGTATGTCTAAGCGGCATTAATCACGATATCTTTTCGACGGTAAAACTCTTAGGAAAACTAAGGGAAAAGAATGGGATGCGGAAGTACATAAATGACCAATTACTTCTGGATGAGCGTTTGGAGAGCAAGGATAGTTCGAAATTTCTAGTCCAAGGACTAGTCCTAACTACTTCGTGGACGTTGGCGTGTTAACGTCAATAATTCGTATCGATCACGAAGAAATTCTAAATATAGCAAGTACGAGATTTCATTTGGATAATTTAATTGAAATAGATGGTCTGATTTTTGTCAAGGACGGCGGTAGTTATTACAGTAAGGTATTTTCAGAAGATAGCATGTTCCGGCAATCATTTCATGTACTCAGCCGTTCATCTCTACGAACATACACGTGTACTTCATTAGTGTTGTGTAGAACTACCACCTTTTTCCGGATAACACAACGTAAGACCTTGCACAGGATCTATTTTCTGTGAAGCTGCCACTTTTATTTAAAAGTTATGAGACGAAATATGCTCGTAGTAATTATTGATCCCATTAAAATTTCAGCTTTCAACGTGAGGAAAAACTGCGAACTATCAACTCCCATAACGGTGGTCTTGAATCAAGGACGTACATAAGTTATTTATATAAGTGAGTGGAGCTTTTTGATTTGCTACATATATTTTTTTACCCATACGAACAAATTTCGCCAAGTGAAGTAGGTTTGCTAAAAATGGAAGTCACAAAATTAGGCTTTCCTTAGATTAGAGACAATCATTCGAATAGTAATATTCAAACACATCTGCATCAGAATTATCCTAAAAACCTAAAAATTTGGACAACTCTCATAATTCATTTTTATTATGGAGGCTCTGAAATATTTCAGCTAATATTTTACTCTGCACAAAACAGGTTGGTACGCTATGAAAGATAGAAAGTTATAGAAAGAAATATCTTATGCTTGAATAGAATTTATGATGGATGGTTGGTTTTTTGTGTGAGGCGGCCGACGAATTATGTCTTATGTGCCTTGAAGCAAAGGTGGGGAAATTGATAAGGGAAGGATCATATGAAGAATGGACGAAGGGTGGAGAGAAACCCGTCGTAGACATTAGTCCACTCTTAACGAAAGGTAGCCAGGAATATTTAGCTTAACGTCTCATATGATGGACGGAGTACTACGAGTGATGTTTTCCATAACAGGGGCATAGGTACAGGGGAGAAAAAATGGGATCAATCCTCCCCCTTTTTCATAGCTGATCTAGAATAAATGTTTTCCGGCTACATTTTTTGGATTTTACTCACTGGTTCCACATATATGAGCAATTGAAGTACTTAAATCCCAGTAACATCTGTAGTTTTCACCATATTTGTTGGATGACGCTGGCAACACCCATGTCTTATAAAAGTTTTATACCATATTGTAATATTGTATCGCAAGACAATATCAGCTAATAAAATATCGCTCCCCCATGAAAAAACCGTATCTACGCCACTGCTCCATAATATATATATTTTTTTTTTCAAATAAACGTACTCGGTTTTGTAACCTTATTAGAGCGCATTGTAGAAAGGGAATGTGTCACAGTAATAAGCGAATGGCATTGAACCTCGGGCGCCAGATGGGATGGAGGTCATGACAGGACAGTGTAGTGAAACTGACGAGCTTACGAGTAGAAGAGCTAACCGAGGTACCTTGGGGAAGAGAAGCATGGAAAAATAAGAGAGAGGGAGAGGGCATAAAAATGACGAGAGAGGAGAGAGAGAGAGAGAGAGAGAGGGAGGGAGAGAGAGAAATGGGAGAAAGTTAGTGGTAGTGGCGTGACCGGGAGCTGCTTTCCCAGTTGGTGAGGGAAGATTTAAACCTTTTTCCTCGTGGGGTCGTATATTTTTTACATCCCCTCTCTCACGCCGGCCATTCCTCGATCCTTTTTGATTAATTCTCTCTTAACTCTCGTTAGTGATTGGAAGTTTAAGGACTCTTGGGATGTTGAAGAGGGCTGTGAGGATGGGCGGAACCATCCTTCGTCCCTGGTAACAATAAAAGGTATCCCTGCGGGACACCAAAAGATTTGTGTGGACATCCTGAGGATTGGTTATTTGCTTCACAAAAGATGTTCTGTAATCTATCAGGGTAAAAAACGACCTAGAAACCATCCAAAGTGTAAAACAGCAATATTTGTTTATCGCGTTGATGTTCAGTTATAGTTTAAGTTGAAGTCATAGCGTTTTCTACGTGGTGACAGGCAAGTTATGCTCTTACCATTAACGTATCCTCCTCAGAGGGTAAAGTCTCGCTTGTTAATGATTAAATTGTGAAGAAGGACACAAAATATAATCGACTGATTAATATTAATTATCGTTAGTTTTCTTAGGGGTAAAAATATTGATGAATATTAGTACTTCTCCTACTTCACTGTCTATAAATTAGTCTTGGGTATGCAAGGATTACGGTGAGAGACAAGCCACTATGTAACAGTGAAAGGAAGTAATAAAGGACAACGAAGTTCGTTAAGCTACCTGCCATACTGTTGGACTGGCATGAGTGTGGAAGGGAACAGGATAAGGGTATTCCTATGCATATATTCAAAAGGATTTTAAATAAAGTTTAAGTTGGCCTCAAAGATATCTGCGAAGCTCAAGTCATCGGTATAGCTTAAGCCAAACAAATGTCTCAAAGTTCAACAGATTCAGACGTTATCAAGTAGAAGTAGAAAAGAAGACACGACCATGTTAACGGGCATTGTGCGCTACCTGATATTTTCATTTGACTCCAAATAGAGTGAAGCGGAGTTGAATGGAACATCCATTGACATTCATGAAAACCTGCGAACTAATTTCGCTGTTTGCCATGTTAAAATTCAAGGGCAATAGTGCATTCATTTATTACTCTTTCGATCTGTTGATACATAGAAGGTACTGCTTCTACTACTAATCATCGCCCTCTTTCTCCCTCCCATTTTCTGCTTATTGTACTTAAAATTCGTTTCACCCTAACAGGTGTAATAAGTTTTAAGAACTGACTTCTTATTTTAGGAGCCTAGAAGCCAAGAGGTACAAGTGACAAAAAGTTAGTTTTGAGTTCTACATGTTTACAGTTCAACATGTTGTTGTTGTTCAATGTGTTTCATGAAGTAGATGAAATTTACTCCACTATATCTCAGCACCCATCAATAAATTCACTTATACCCCTTGGCCACAACAATTTAACATACTTTAAAGGAACTAAATAGGAACACATTTCTGCACTTAGCTCGAAAAAACAAAAAAGTCACTTGTACCCCTTAGCTTCTAGGCTCCTCATTTCATACAAATCTTTTTACTCTCTCCTCAGCTCGTGTTATTTTGAACCACTTTCGTAACAAATTACTTCGAAATTTTGGACATTCCTTTGAAACTCACTTTTCAAAAGTAAATTCCATTATTATATGATTTTTCCAATTAGCCAACTTTACTCAATTTGTATTCACAAGATAATAATTCCCAGCCGTCGAAGATAATGTTATTATCTCCTACATCAACACAATCCAATAGCGCCAACTCTTATATCTAGAGGCTTATATAATACAAAGTAACTTTCTAGATCATTTGAAGGCTGAGAACTTTTTAGCGTCAAAATTACTTCTTTCGAACGGATAATGTTAAATTTTAACATGTATGTCGTCAATCCTTTTTTATTCACTTTTACATGCATCAGCGATATTTGTAACTCCACACTTAATCGCGACATTGCCAACATCACCACCGCAACAGGCGCAAGTAAGCGATGCCCTGTTCTGGCATCAGAAAGGGCGCGGGTTTGAATCTCGCATTGAGCGTCTACGCTGTGCCTGTCTTAGGATTAACGTCTTCAGCTCCTCCGTCTCCCCTGTTCACTCCTACCAGTATTTAGTTTTTATCTTCAGTTAGTATGGATGTTTTATCAAATTTTTAAATAAATATTGCACAGTACCTACTCTCAAAAGTGACCTGAAAAAGGCAAAATGAACTTAATCCAGAGGTCACAACAGGGAGTAAGATATTAGTTGCAACGACGAATTTTACTCGGTCAGAAGGGGAAAAGCAGAGGAGGTCTGCCTTCCATGCTGTGATTCGTGCTTCGAAGGGGAGGAGGAGGGACGGAGAGAGGTGTAGCTAGTGGCGCGAAGGTGTGGCTGTTGGAGTATTGAATGGGAGAGATGGGGTCTCGGGCGCAGGAAGAGAATGGGCTGAGAGAGAAGTATTGCGTTTCATTGTTTGGTCAGACATCCGCCAACAATGCCGCTGGTCGTTATCCTCGTTGGGGCCACGGATGAATGGAGGGAGTCGAGGAAAATAGGGACAAGAGAGACTAATAACGCAGCGCCTACTAAATGAAGACATCCGAACTGTTTATGCCCGTGGCAACAGCGATCAATCAAAATCGATATCCCGTCGCGCAGAGGTTTAGCGTACGAGTAAAAAACAATAATGCGGACCAACTAAGCTAATTGAAAATGATAGCAATGGCATTTTTCGGCTATTCTGGGCGTAATGTTTCAGGCAGAGCATAGTTAAGCTTCAGGTGTTCAAGATTAAGACATAGTTTCGAGAGGTCAAATGGTTGAACGTTGAACTCAAATTCAAGGTAAGCCTATAGCGTCGCGTTATGCTAGAGTCGTTCCAAATGAAAACTAAGTAAATTGGGGTATAATATGAAGAGTATTTATATAACATTTAAAGTATCAGGCAAAAAAATCTTTCTACATTATGTTAAATAGATGGCTGATGATGGTGAGCGCTAAAAATATCCTGAAAATGCAAGCATGTTTCCACGTGAAAACATTGCATTTCCACCAATTGATAAAATTCCCTGGGCAATGCAGTGAATATTTTTATTGAAGGGATAAAAATGGCAATTATTGAAGTGTTGTAAGTAAATACGTGTGGCCAAATTAGTCGCGGCATAGCAAATATTACGGAAAAATTGTGAAATCAAACTCTTGATTGCGAAAATTCCATTTGATCCGGTTCAGATCATCATATCAGACATCCATCTGCTTTTATTGTCTCATTGCTGAACTTTTTGTCGTTAATTTTTTTCTTAGCTTTGAGAAAACATATCACATCAGACACAAATCGTATTTTTACTGATTTCTGCGTTTAACTTGGAATTCACTGCAAACAAAATCGCAATCACGGAATGAAATAGCGTGGAAAAGAATGAACTAGGGGTGATGTACAGGCAGTAATATCTGTAGTACAGTGTTAATTATACCATGTTCCGAAGTTGTTCTACCGAAGGTTAATGACTTCTTTCACATAATCTATAATTTTAATGAATATTTAAAAAAAACATCAATATTCCGCATCCTTTGCAAAGGTTATATCCATTATGTCCTGCAAGACAGCTTCATTAGGATAAGTATACTTATATTTTCAATATACGTACAAACCTCTTGTACCCTCTACATCTTTAATATGCGTACAGACCTCTATGATTATTGCTTCACCCGGTATCTACACTGAGGTAAATGTTGCATATGGTCGGGACATCTTTCGAATTCCACTTTTTTCTCCTGTCATAGGCTAAAACTTTTGCTGTGATTATAGCAGGTTATTTACCACTTAAACGCATTTATCCTTTTAAAAATATGCCATCGCAATTTTATTGGCTAATTCACAATTATAGTCGCAGAGCTGGAGGCAAAGAACTTGACAGCAAGGATGAGAGTTATGTAGCCAATCTAGGAAAAAAATACGACACTCGCATCCATTTTTGCACGTAGGAGTGGCATGCTTGAGCATCGTATAGACACAAATGTTAATCAGTTTCCTTGATGCTCATTTAAAATAACACGACAAGTGGTAAATAATGAAAATCATGCGATGTTTTCCATAAATTTGAATTTGACCTTTGGACGCGGCAATGAACGAGCGACTATGGTTTGTTTTCACTGAGCGAGGTATAATTTTTAATTTTTAGTACTTGATGGCACGCATATGATTCTCTACACGCAATTTCCCGTCTACTTCTGGCACGCGAAGAAGAACTGAAGTCACCAACAGTCATTATTTCAACTCAAGGTGAGAGCCTAGGAAAATTGAAAATTGGGAGAATGGCCCAAAGCGTTGTTTTTCTCCTTTGCGTGGGATACGGAATGATCTTTCCTATCGTTTGACATCGAATGACATGAGATCCAGTGTGTCACCTATTGAACCTTGCCGAATTGAGCTCGAGGAGCTGATCAGTCTCTTTGCTATAAACGTTAAGTGGCAACAATTGGCGTCATAACACTCAATACCTACCGATATTATAGCTTCGTAACTTTTTGTTTGAGGTACGTTCCCACTCCTCATGGGACCATTCCTTTCGAGCTTAAAGCTAAAAATTGAAAGAAATGCGGAGCTGGCTGCGCAGTAACTTTAACTGAGTCACCCACTAGTGCTCACACAAATGTGTAAAATTCACAGTTTAACCCTCCAGCGCTCACGTAGCACCTGTGAGGTGACTATTAAGTCGTTGTTCAATGTAGCTAGAGGGGGTTGGAGGGGCCCATCCATCACCCCACTACCTTCCTGACTTCTCCATATCTAAAGACTATTGAGCCCTGTGCCACCAGCAACCTGTGCTAACCACTGCAGCTCACAATTACCTCTCAGATGCATCGTGACCATAAACGTAAGTTAGCACTTCAACCATTTTCCGAAATTTTTGAACTTTATCTATTGATCAAATAAATATTTCGCCACGCCGAACTCAGAATAGCACTAATGGTCTTCTGGTTCTCCAAAATTACTTAAAAAATACGCATGATATATTTCAATGGTGAGCGTATTCCCTTAAGCGTATTTCGTAAAGGTGCTTTTTCGAGTTTTTGTCGTTTAAATACTCATTTTAATTGAGATTTTGTGAGAAATATAACAGAGTTTTAATTAAATTGGCTGAGGTTTTAGCAAAATAAAAATATTGGACACGACACACGTCAGAAAATAATTTTAGCCAATCCAAAGACATGAGTGTTGCTTGACAATGTAGGTTAAGCTCTTTGAAGTCAATGCGGGAATGGAACCCGTTTAATGTCAATGCTGGATTGTTGATATTTAAGGGAAAGGGAGACCATAGTTGTATGTTTATAAGGACTTTGGCTTGTTTAATGCCTCACATTAAAAATAAGATATTGAATAACCTCGTGAATCTATAGACTTGATGAGTGGATCTCTTGCACCTTGCTTGTGTACTGCGTATGTGTGTTGTCCTGAGTAGTCTCTCAAACGTTGTTTGGTTGCTACACCCTCCTTTCACCACCCGTACTCAGTGGAGCCCATCTCCTTTGCTACATATTCACTCTTCCGTCTATGAACTTTTTGAGTGAAGAGAATTTGAATAAAATCCTCTAATCTCTCTCCTCATACCCGTAATAAGTCAATATTGTTCTCGCATGATTCCTTTAGAACCCTATGGCTCACATGCCATTCTACTTTGGTGGACATTTTTTCCATTCCATTCGCTTTCCAAACGCGTATTCACCTATTCAAACCTTTCACGAAATCCTAGGTCCTTCAGGTGAATGTTTTCACCAATTTTATCTCTAATATGACTCATAAATACTTTATATGATTGTTTGACGGAGTTTTGCACTAACGTGCCAAGCAAAAAATTCAAACCTTTCGCGTTTTTGCACCAGATCACGCGTATTGGTTCAAAATGGAAAAAGTCTCTAACCAATGCCAAAATTTAATTACGTAGAGGGCATTAAAAATGTGGTTTTAACTCCCTAAAAGGTGCTACAAGGGTAAAGATGTAATTTTGAATGGTGCCCCTTCATTATTCTCTCAATTCTAAAAGTTGAGAATGTAAACTTCTTTTCCAAAATATATGACATTGCGAACGGATTTGCCACTACAGACCCAAAAGACACTGTAGATCGACACATTTTTCGATATCGACGTCTTTTATATTATTGAAAAATAATTTTCCCGGAATTTTCTAAAAAGTTGGAATAACGAAGCATTAGACTCGAAGAATTTTTAAAAGACATCCCATAATTTTCCCACAAACTTAGCACCTTACGTTTCTATTTAGACTTTTCTGTGCCAATACTATAGCTATGAGATGATCCCTATGCCAGTTTTTAGATTTTTTTAGATTTCTACACCTATTGGAAGTACTTCAGCAGAATCATATCTCACACTTTGTTTACAAGATTAAAAATACACCATTTGCAGTGTTAATCGATAGCATTCTTCTTGTAAATGGAGGCAAACGATTTAAGATTCATATGACTGCAGAATAGGAAACCCGAATTAAATAAAGTGATCTTTGCAAAGCCTATGTTTTCAACCGTATTCCATTGCAATTCAACATTGGCCATGAGTAGGCGGAGTACATATAAGATCTAACAGGAGCTAATGGAACGGTTATCATCATATTATAGAAAACACTTATCAACTTAGCAAAACAATACTAAACTTAACAATATCAAACTTAACACAGTAAAAATTGCACTTTAGTGGAAAGAAAACAAGGAAAATAACACCTATGGTGATTTATCGACCTCTCCATAATCAACTGTGGGAATACAATGATTGTTAATAGCATGCTTTTATTTATTGTGAAAAATAGTTGTCCTTTTTTCCACGCCTCATTTAATAAAAAAAGGATTTTTTCACATGAATGCTAGTACGATTTTTGACTGCGGAGCATTGAACTTCACAAGTACTGGTTCTTCTTCCCTTTCCACCTGAGGATTCCGTTGAAGATCGTGTACCCGACATTTAACTCGGATTGAGTAAATTTATTCTAAATGGCATAATATTAAAAATTTTTATTTATTATAGAGCTTAATAAATTTCCGGATTTAATATCATTCAGCAATCCAGATATTCGCTCCAGCTTCATGCTCCGCGACGAGTCGAATTGTCCAATACGGCTCAGAATTACGTTTTTACGCTGAGACGCTATGTTGGTCATTCTGCCTGCCACGCGATCACTTTCCCCTCCGTTCCTTTTCTTTATCCCTCCCACATATTTCTCGCAAGGACTGTAGTTTGGTTTAGACTATTCTAATAACTACGGCTGTAGCGAGATATTGACGACATGTGAATGCATGAAAGAAGGTTTTATATCGAGTTTCTATATATATATGGACATTCCGACGTACGTGATCATTTACGGAGCGTCGGCATGGACGGGAAAAAATAACAACTCTTTGTAAAGGTTAATTAACATAACCTCTTTATGAACGATATTATCGACAAATCTCAATTTATTACGTTTAATCGATATTGCTCGATATACTAAATAATTATCGTTATGTGGACATATAGTCACCACCTGGATGTTTTAGTATTGAGGGTCGCTATACCAAACTGAGTATCGTACATATCGCGGCAGACTAAAAATATTCTGAACTGTTATATGCTGCAAGTCGTAGGAGATAGCGATTTTCGAGAGAGCATGAAGTTTCTGCATCTTTGTACCGTCTAGAAAGTAGAGGGGTGATAGAGAGCGGGGAGGGGGGCTGGACACGGCGGAGGGGCGTGGTGGGGTAGGATGGGGGGTAGGATGGGGGTAGGATGGGGGTAGGCCGGATGCAATCTCGGGAAAAGCCGCCGTTTCCCTCTCCCCACCCTTCCCTCTCAACCAACCTCCCAAACTTCTCTTTCCAAGAACCTTCCCTCTCCATACACTGCCCCCCTTTCAACTGGCGGAGCCCGCCTCAAAATGCCCACTCCGCTCTCCAAACCTCCGCCCCCAACTAGTTCCCGCCCATTCGAATGGCCCCCTTCCAGCATGCCTCGCCACCTCACGAACGACGTTCGCGCCCCCACCGAGAAAACTCGTCCTACGCCTCTTTTCAAGGACACGCGAACTCCTTTGCACCCCGACCAGCACGAGTTGCCGCGTGCCTTATTGCTGTGACAGTTGGAGAGGGGTGCCCGATACTGGTGATTTCCACTTATTTTTCACTACGCTCATTTCACCCCGGTTAGGTCTGACGCTGGTTACATTTTGTAACGGTAACGACATTTGGCGCGATCGGTCGGTGGATTTCTAACACTGTCAGCTGACCTTGGTTGGCGAATTCCGCCGGTTAAAAAGTTGCAGTGGGAAGCTAGTCACAGTCATGACTCCGATGAGTGAAAGAGTTTTCTCCAGTGCCTTATTCGCCGAATGTATTATTCCATGACCACCTAGAGACGGAGAAAGTTCCCTTGCATTCTTAAACACCAACATACCAGTGCAGCTACTTAGCTCTCCATCGTTTTGCTTGAGAACTTCCCTTCGTCATTTCTCTTTACACAAGTCATGGTTCCTAGTAGGCTGTTAGTTACGCGGGTTAGAATCTACATCTACGAAGTACCGTGCAAGCCACCACTAGGGTGTGTGGCACGGGGTGATTCCACACCAGGCATGCAGCACTCGTCCCAGCACAAATTAGAACCTCGCACGCTCCCCCTGACGCTAGGCGCAGGCCAAAAGCAGTCAGGAGAACAGTGCGCAGTCCAACCGGAAACTGGAAGAGTGATACGTAAATAAACATGCAAACATCCAGGACAATGCTATTGACACATCTAGTGGTTAATATTACTAATACTGTTAATTTATGAATGCTACGAGAGGCTACTTCATGCAGAGAACAAAATAAAATAATGCCGGACAAATCGATCGGTGTGAAGTTTTAGTAATGATGTTATATTATTAAGCACAAGTGAAAATTCTACTCTACCAGATTGTTTCCTCTGAGAGGCTGGTTGGTCACCTAGCATTGTCTAACTAGTGTAAGGTGGACGTAGTGGAAAAAAGTCATTAGAAAAACCAGATTGGATTAGTATTGGACTTCAGAAAGTAGTTACAAGGTCGCTGTGTATACTAAATTATTATAACGTGCTAAATTTCAATCACAGAGATTCGTGGCTGCTAGGGGAGGGCCTCCTTTTTCAGCTGCTTGGGGAGAGTTTTATGGCACAACGTTTCGTCTTGTGTTGCATCGAGCGTCATCAGTATCAAAACTCGCTTCTCTAGACTTCGTTCCTGAAGATGCTCACAGCAACTAAACGTTGAGCCATAAATTCTACACCACACTGCTGAACTCGAAAGCCTCTCTAGCAGTCACGAGTCACTATGATCGAGCATGCTAAGGTTTCCGAATAGAAAAATTAGTATATTTCATTTAATGCATGCAGGTTTTATACACATCAAGTAATTTAAATGAAACTGCACGTTAAAATAGCATATACAATTTAATGCAATTTTATCACAGCCCAAAGTGGAGAGGAACCACCAAAGCGGGATTTGAGCAAGCGACCCACAGAATGTAATTGTGTCATCTCGCCCCCATCGAGGCCGGCATTTGAAATTTTACTGAAGTTTTTATAGAAGTTGAAGGGCGAGGTTTTGGAGTCTAAATCTTTCTTTCGGAGATGTGTTGCTGCTGTATGAATAGAATAAATACAAGTCCAAAGTATGAAGCAAATCCTGTAACTTGGAGTAAAAATACGATAGTCGTACATTTTAGATGTAATTAACTAAATTAAGAGAGAATTCCATGTTTAAAATTAAATTGTATTAGAGAAATTGTTAACAATTTTAATTAGATAACAATTATTACTAGATGAATTGAAAACGATTAAACCCCGCCACTAATAAACGGGAGGGAAATCACATTTTATGCCACCAACTATTTATTTTTTATGACAGTACATTTCTTTTATGCCCGTTATTGCTGTAGGAATTGTTGAACACCATCAAGTACATTTCTTTCTGATTTGAGATTGATGGAAAAATTGGCCATGGAGACATTCTTGTGAAGTTGGCCAATCGGAGAACACCTGATCGGAGATAGAGGTGGATTTTTATGATTGGGTGAGGAGGAGAGTGGAGGTTGTAGAGAGAGATAGAGAGAAAGAATGATACGTGTGGCTGGAGGACGGAAACTGACGTGTGAGCCAGTCTTTTGTTTCCTTTTTTGTCTTCGGCAACAGGTAGGCGCAACCTTCCAGAGGAAAGAGAGTAAGAGAAAGATAAAAGGACGAGGCCCTTGTCTTCTTTTTTATCGGTCGAGCTGGCGTCCAAGACCTTACGCATTCCATTGAAATTGAATAGGAACAGGACTAGGTTCCCACGCACAAAAGGGTACACTCCCGTAATCAGATGAAGGATTTACTTTATTTCCTTTTTTTTTTTACGTTTTTTGCTGTTATTTTTTTTCATCTACTAAGGAGGAGGAAAGATATGACGCGAGAGTGAGGGGGTGTGCGCAGGGAAAGCAGGGAGGAATGAGTTTGCCCCTTCAGGTGTTTGTGGCTGTTGTCCGACGGCCCTTGCCCCTTGGTGTAATAAAAAAAGGGCAAAGCGAGGGTGTGGAGGGAGAGATAAGCGACGCGAGTCACGCGATGCACGGGACGAGCTCCTTTCGGCGCACGATCATCACCATCACCCACTGCCACTCTCCCCGCCCCCACAAGCCTTCCCCTCTGATTTGCGGGGAACTTCCCCTTCATGACTTCAGCGTTTAGGTCCCTCACCGCCCTCGCAGCTGTACGTGCACGGTTCGCATGACTACCTTAACCAGCTCAGCGGTAAATACTGCCAAAACATCTAACGCCTTGTTATCGGCAGTACAAAACCAAGTGACATCAAGGTGGCTGATTCGGGGTAATCGTGGGTCACTGTGTGCACATTTTACTAATTTTTCAAGTAAGTCGAAAAAAAATTCTAGGACCACATTTCACTTAAGTGCATCCATTTATGCGTTGGATCACCTTAGAGGCAGTAATGGAGATGACGCAAGAATTATATTTTACATTTTAGCCTTTATCAAAGAATTTTATGACTGTAGCTATTAATATTTTTCACTGCGGTAATTGAAATTCAGGCGAAAATTATGTTTTAATATGCTGTTTCGAATCTTTGAATCAGCGTGGCACCTTAATATTTGTTAGCAAAACTACAATAATATGAAATGTATTACTTCGCGTATAGAAGAAAATCTGTACATATATAGTCGAATTATTACGAAATACTTATATGCCATGGACCATAAGGCTACGTGTTAAAATAGCGATGAATTGCCAAAAAATCAAATCGGAAAAACGCAATTTTTTCACTTTCATCTATATATATCACTAATAAGAAAACGTATGCCAAGTTTCACGCAAATCTAAAAATAAAAAAAAATCGATCCCATCACCTTAATAACACCCACTCTATAGTGCATTCCATATTTACTTGACGAATGGGCCTTATGGAGAACACTGTTGCCAAGCTTACGCTCCTTGTGTGCTCGCCTGTAGACCATGTGGACAATCATTCCCAACACTGCGCTAAATTTTAGTACATCATTTATGCTTAATGATATTTGCATATTGAATAATTCCCAGATTGGCAGTTAGTGTACTTAATAGCACTATGTTAATTTTTCTGATTCTATTGGCAATATTGAATCTTCGGCATTATGAAGATTTGCATAGACAACGAATCCACATGAGATCCAATACTGTCAAATAATAGTGGAACGCTGTTGTACGGGTGGAATAAAAACACCATTTTTTGTGGAAAACGAAAAAAACACCATCGGTATTAGTAGTAACGGACTAGGGTTTTAAGGTGGTCTAAGTTCATAGGCAATATCGGGCAGTCTACCGATAGACCTTAATTCTACTAGTGCAAGGAAAAGGTACAGTCAATTGATTAAGCATCGCGGAAAACTACACTAGCGGCTAATACATGGCGGAACTCGTTATACGTTACCTACCCTGGGCCGCCTCTGATACTTATAATAACTTTTGGATACACTTCACAACAGTCAGTAGATGCTGCGCACCGTTGGGTAATATCACGTGAATGGAAGTGCTATCGACTTTCTGTGACTTTATTTCGGAGGCGGGCTCGGTCTCGCTTATATTCACAGTCTTGAGCAATGTTTGGGGTAAAGAGTAGCTTGTAAGGAATTAACGACAAAGAAGAGGGGAAGTTTACCGAAAAAGTGGATCGAAAAAGCGCGTGGCTATTTGAGTGAGTTGATAACTTGTTGCTCACTTCCTATCCCAGAGAAAAGAGCGCATTCGGGAAGCAATGGTTTGTCTCCCAATAATGTGCTGGAGGGTAAAACTAAGAAAAACCAACTGAACGAGCAGAAGACCTGATTATATATTAATCAAAAAGCTTGCTGAACGTTATACGTTTGCCCATTCGCCGGCCGTATACGATACGCTGGTATTTTAAATGCCACGCAATAGGGAAACTTTAGAGATGAGGAATGAGGTAGGTCCTATCCTCTCAGAAACAATAAACCGATTCAATTAGCAACAAAGTACTTTAAATAACATTTGTCAAGCAAATTACTTTTCTTCGCATTAACTTGAAGCGCCTATGCAGGAGAAGTAAAAACACTGCATGAGTGCACTGGAGAAAATGCCATGAGGGATCGCCATGAAGCCGAGCATTGAACTAATAATCTTTCGCAAGACACACTGAATATAACATGACGAGACGTATATTTACTCTGACGCAGATTTGGAAATCGGCGAAAAGATAACTTTGCAGAAATAAAGTACTGATCTTTAGTTTTGCAGCGTCTTTCGATAGCTCGATATAAGGCTTCATTTGCCTGGGTATTATAAATTCCATTCATTGCATATAAATTAAATGACTTTATACCTATGCAGAATCTCTCTCATGCTGAATCTCACGGTTGGTAAAACTTAAACGTAATTTTCTAGTGCAATTCGCACCAGGTAGGCAAATAAAAACTTAATTATAGGGCAGGGAGGTAGGGCTCTCATGTCCCACAGAGAATTTTCCGGCAGACATATCGTATGTGAAGATGGCATACCCATCACTCTCGGTTTGTACGGATTGTGGGTTATTAAGACGGCCATTGATGTTATCCAGTGCCGGAAAGTAGATTTACGACTGATCATAAAACAGCACCAACGGAGGGCGATATTCGTGTGACACAGTCAAGCGTGATTACACTTTTTATCTCAAGTTCCAACTGATTCTGAAATCATACGTACTGATTTTTCCGTAGAGTGATGGACCATGCCTTCATAATTATGAACTTGAACAGTACCAAAATTCCCGTCATACAATTGGTACTTCTTGATTAAAACAATTTAGAATATAAAAACAAGTTTTGCTCAATACTATGAATGAATGAATGATTCAGTGGTCTCGGAGAAAACTTAACACGAAATGGAATCACCTGAGATGTTTGCAATAGTCTAATGCTGTTTTTCCTCAATAAATTTCAGAAAATATTCTCGTAATGTTATGAGCACTAACCCATTATGTAGGTACCTATTTTTTATCTTCATGCCAAAATATAATATAATACCGAATTACGCTTTATCTAATTTCGCAGTTGCGAATGTATCCGAATAATTACGAAAAAAATCCTTGCACTGGAACGTAGTTGTAAGAATTCGCTTGAAGGTTCTTTCAGAGGAAATAAAAATTCTTCCTTGATAATTTGTGTCCCCATTGGTCGAAGTATAATCGCGCTTTGTTAACCAATCACACTGTGTGTGTCATCTGTGGGTGAATAATGGAAGCCATGGGGAGCACATGATCGAGATCAGGTACATACTTAGCGAAAGGAGGAGTAATTTACTCTAGACTTTTTTATGAGATTTTATTTTTTGATTGAGAGCGTATGCATAATATGTAGGCGATAAATTTCTGGAAATTAGAGCTTGAGCGAATGTGTCAAACCTACTGCGATCTAACACTTCTTTTGAGAAAAATGGCTTCCCTGTGATATGTTTGGCAAATATTTCTTAATAGGGTGGCATTTAATATTTAATGTAACCTCTGCTACTCCCCAATAAATATATTTGTGAATTTTGAGACTTTATTTTTTGTTTACAATCATTCATTATATAAAAAACCGAGCTGTCAGCCTTAACACATGTAAACTTAGCCTGAACCTAGCCTAGAGTAAAAAAAATGATGGAAGCTACTCCATATTGAATATAAAATATATCACGTTTCCGAATTAATTATTACTCCAATGGCACGACATGCGTATCGCCACGCTGAAGCAGTTATTTGTTCTGACATGCGCACATGATTATGCCACGACGACACGCGCTTCGTACGATTAGAAAATAAATACTCTGTAAACACAGTTTGTTCTCTCCAATATTAATAACCACCGTTCCAACCATGTTAAAACTGGTACAATTTTAACGATATCATTTAAGTGTAGCAAATATTAGAGTATTTGACTCATTACCTAGCTTAAGCTCTAGCTGGTGTTGGTACTGTTAATAAGATTAGCGGGAACTTATTGGTGGTGCATTGAAAGAGGCTAGGAAAATTCTATAATTGAAAGAACATCACAAGACTTATAGCTGGGCTCTACCCATACCAATTGAATTAACCGTCAGGCACTGCGATAAAGTGACGTAATTGTAATTTATACCTTATGAGAGACTTGTTAAATAATTATACAACTACGAAAACGCAAAAATATTTCCTAAGGCACCATTCCACAAGGCTGTATAGATAGTAAGGCATAATATAGATTTACGGCTGGGAAATCATTGCATTATGTCTGTGGCCTAAATTGTTTGACCTACATCCATTCCTAACTCATTCCGCCAATTTCAAATCGGTCATCCATTTCCATGATCCATTACCCACTCTTCAAGGGCTGAACGGGAAAAATCATCATCTCTTTTCATCGTATAGGGTTTCCAGAGGGAATAGGAGGAAAGAGAGGGGTCCTACGTATAAAGAGGGAGAGAAATATTTGCGTGCGGATCCGTGAGACGCTTCGTCGTTCAACCACGATGGCCCGCACGGCTCCTCGCCCCTCCACGCGCCTGCCGTGCCTAATGAACGTTACCGTGGGCGTAGCCGCCGCGGCCCCCCCATAATGGTGCGTAATTGGCTGAGCCCTCCCGGAGCCCACGCCGATAAATGGCCCAAATCTCAAAACCACGTTAATCATTCCTTCCCACCCCATTCACTCCTTCCCAGCAGGAGCTCACATCAGTCGTTCTCTGACGCCATTTCACCGCCCGCCACGTTCGAGCGCCCAGTCGCCATGTTGGAATTAGTTTCGCATGCACACATGTATATTTCAAAAAGAGAAGATATGGCGCTTAGCGCACGAAAGTGAAGCTTGGTTTAGGTTGGTAAGAACAATGGTGCACCGATTTATGTCTATTTTCACCCATAATTTACGCTGAAGTCTTATAAAATGTTTTATGCACTCGCAGTTTTATGCACCCGTAGATTATTGCTGTGTAAAATGTGTGTAATAATATAATACATATCATATTAATTGCCATATGATAAAAAGCTTGCTCTTTAATCTGTAGTATGGCTCACCAAATTCCTAGGCTAGCAGTGTGTACAGCGCAAGCATCAGCGTAAGGGTGCCTGATCATTTTCTCAGTGCCTCTCAGAAAGGTGTATTACCTATAAAATCACATTGATGTGAGCTAGATTTTGGCCACTAAATTATATTAAAAAGATATTTTGGAGGTTTGGTCATCAATGACAAAACAAACAACAAATTCGAATTCCCGTGCCAAATATCTGCATATTCTGTATGCTAAAATTAATTTTTCACCTCAGGCCCTGATGATGCTAATATATAATTCTGTGAAACGTTGGCAAGAGGTAGGTACCTATGTGATCTTGATTCATTGATGACCAAACCTCCAAAACAGGTTTTTAATTAAAAATCTTAGCACTTAAATTAATCGGGTGGCGGAAGATGCCTCGATCGGATTTGAGCCTGAGATCTACGGTAACTACCCCAACGCTCGTTCAACTGCGCTATATGTTGTGCTTTAAAATAATTTTCAGCTCACACGTGTTTATATAAATCATGTTACCGCGGAAATTCTTCCACTACGTAGTTCACTTCTTCCGCTGCTTTAGTCGCTTTAGTTTAAAAAAAATGGTTAAATTAATATTTGTGCATTGTAATGACTTCAGTATTCCTGTATGTTGGAGTGCCTTATGGTTGAATCTGTTATCGCGATTTATATTAGTTGTATATGAGCTAGCGTAGTAGCAAAGACATTAAGACATTAGGAGGAGTATAGCGCTTGCGAAGGCAGCGTTCAATAATAGAAGGGAGATGATGACGGTGACCTTAAGTAAGGATGTAAAAATGAAGCTGGTGAAGAGCTTGATATGGAGTATGGCGTTGCATGCGGGGCAGAAATGTGGTGTCTGAGAAAGGAAATCGGAAATAGGCTACAGGCGTTCGAGATGTGGGTGTGGAGGAGGATGGAGAAGGTGTGGTGGACGGAAAGGAAGACGAATGAGAAAGTGTTTGACCTAGTTGGTGGGGAGATGAAACTTCTGGATGAGATTAAGGGAAGGCAGGATAGGTAGCTGGAAGAGGTAATTCGGGGTGATGGTTTGCTGAAGTCCGTGATAGAGGGAAGGATTTTGGGAAAGGGGAAGAAAGAGAATAGGTTTTATGGACAAGATGAAGAAAGGTATAACTTACGCTGAGCTGAAGAAAGAAATACTAGAAGTAGATAGGGCACTGTACGTGTAAGTCTATTGGATGTTCTCTGACTTTCATCATAACCTACCTTTAACCGGTTGATTACTCAGATGGTGATGATGAGCTTGGAACTATAGGCCCGGGTAATAATTGGAGGGTTGCGTGAGCGTTGTCGCAGGCGTCACTGCAAACTCCTTCAACCTTCTCAGTGCATCCCGCTCCTCCGCTCTCGTAATTCCATTTCATACACAGGGCTTGATGATCTCATCCCTCATGCATATTTTTGACCATCATTTGTTCCATCGAAGAAGCATAGTATGAAGAACATTGCTAATGCTATCGCAATGGCAACGGCCAGTGGAACTAATAATTAGGATACCTAATAGATAAAGGCAATTATTTCGTCCATCCTATCAACTTATATCAGATTATAATCAGATTATTCAAATTATCTTTGCAGTAATAGTTTTACGGAAAAATTTAATGGCAATGAATAAACTCCACAAGATAAAGCCTACAACCGTTTCCTTTGTAGTAATAGTTTTATTGACCCATAATGACTAAAAAAACGTCAGAATACGCATGTTTTCGGTGTATGATTGATTATTTGACAATATTGTAATTGGGCGAAGTGAATACGAAATAGCTGAAAGACTCATTATCTAATGCATCAGAAATAAGATATCTTTACAGCAGCATCTTCTTCACTAACGTTAGAGGAAAACGTGAAGTTTTAAATAATATTTATTGGTGTTAACCGAAGCTGAGTTATTTATCGGCCGTTGTCAACTTCATCTCCTTTTAAGATGTTCTAGCCAATCGTTCGAAATAATCGAATATTGGACGAAGTTTTTCAATTTTGCATCATGCGCATCCTTATTTAAAATTAAAAACTCTCTCAAGGGCCTGTGGCAGGCCATGTAAAGATTTCACTCCAAATGCCTAAATATTTTCCCAAATATCCATTAGGATTTTTCTTTCCATGTAAGATAGTCATACTAAATTTTCGTCACCAAACTTGAAAACTCTTTGAGTTTTAACTCAATAACTACGGCAAATCATTAACGAATTACTAGACTTTCTTGATGGCTGGGGTTATTTTTCATTGCCGAGAAAGAACAAAATGCTCTCCATTCTCAAGGGAGGATTCTTCATGGAGAAACTTACAGGCATATCTTGAATTAATTAACTGGTTTTTCCTATTTTCCTGATGATTCCTATTTTTTTGGTTATGCTATGAGCTAATTCTGCTAAGATATGACGCATAGTTATCAAATTCATCGTATTATTTCAACTCTTTTGCTGCACGAGACCTATGTCCCGTGCTCGTTTGCCTATCATGCTATTACTACGAGTATCTATGTCTCTCCATGGTGGATAAGAAGAGGGGGAGGCAGTGTAGGTGGTTGGGAGTGGTAATGAGGGACGATGGGTTGCTTCGGAGCGTAATATATGGAAGGGTGTTGGACAAGTGAGGAAGAAGAAGAAAGAGAATAGGTTTTACGGACGGAATGAAGGGGGGCATGACGTACTCTGACAATGAGATGAAGAAATAAATACCCGAAATAAAGATAGGGCCCTGAAAATGTAAAACTCTGGAGGATTTTTCCTAACTGCCATTAAAACCGGTAGATTAATTCAATGAGTGAAGAATACATGGGTAGGTAAGGAAGGATAGAGAAACCTGGCATCGGCATTAGCCTACTCTTCATGACGAGAGGCTTCAAGGGGTCCTCAGCATCACATCCCTACTGACAGTCGGACTGGGCAAAGTAAAAATTTGAAAAGTGTATTCAAAATAATATTCTGTATTCCTTCAGAATTAAAACTCGATCACACGCACAATAATACCTTCGTCTTTGTTTATTCTTTTGTTGTTGAGAGCAGTCGGTGGATAAAACTTGGGAGAGCCTTAATAATTTGGCGGAGTTCCACGAACATTGAGACCAGCTTTTCGCTAGGAATATAATTTAGATTAGAATTTAATTGCGCGTGGTCATAGTAAAGAGTATTTTCGGAGAATATTGATTGGCAGAGACGCCAATTGTGAAGTGACGCTAATCACCAATTGGGGTTCAAGTTTGAAAAAAATAAGGATGCAAGGATAACAAATATTATGCCATAATTTGAAAGAATCCAAAGGTATAAATAGAGGTACTTCTTTAAGGTAATGGAAGCGACTTTTTAATGCACAGATTTGCGTGAAACTTTGTGTACGCGTTCTCACTAGTGATATATATGTATAGATAAATGTGAAAAAATTGCACCGTACCGATTTGGATTTTGCCAATTTAATGCTATTTTAACACGTAGCCTTGTAGCAGAATACATATATTTCGTAATAATTCGATTAGATAGATACATATTTTCTTCTAAACGCAAAATAATACATTTATTGAAATCATAATTGTTACTAACTAATATCAAGCTGTTGCGCCGAGTCCAATTTTTGAAAACAACATATTTCAAGAAAAAGATCGTCAAAATTTCGAAAAACGCGCCTAAAACTCTAGTCATGACATACTTTAATTTTCTTTCAAGTATTCTACAATTATTAAAATGTGCACTCTGTGACCCACGATTACCACTCCAGCCACCTTAATAGACCGATAAAATCGATAGTTATTTATAAAAGAACTATCGTAATTGTGTTATTACGCAACAATAATAAAATTTTAAATTGCTAGGATTTTTTTTTAATTTTGCGAGTTTAATTTTATATCAAAATGGTCAGAATTTATGAATATGCTGAAATAATAACGATACATTTAGCGATAGCGCCTCTTTACATAATTTGTTTTTCCCGCGTATTGTAAAAAACATACACCTGTGGCTATAATAGTTGCTTCAGCGTCTGAGCAACACGTACTCTTCTTCGTACGCCTTAAGGACCAAGGCTGTTTCCCGACATCCCTTCATAGTACAACCATCGGACGAGTGACCGGAAATACTCCATTTTAACAGGTCACCAGAAGATTATCTTTTGCGAGACTTTTGTCCATGGACGAAGTGGCAGAGGATTCCATCGATACTCGGATGAAGAGTTAACAAAAGATAAATAATCAAACTCAGAAATTGAACCTATACTTAGTGGTAGCAAAACATAGTGGCTGTCCCCTTCACAAAGCGTGACGTTAAAGATGTGAAGGCTCGCGTGGAAAGGGCTCGGCTAAGGATCGGAAGGGAAAGGACAGCATATGAAAGGCAAAGCTGCCAACGTAACTGCATTTAGGCTGAGAAGACGGAAAAGTGCCAGGAGCATATTTCACTACCAATATTTACGATCCAAACAAAGCTGGAACAAAATAAGCTGATTGTGCCCGCAGCCCATCGTAGAATTCCATGTTGGCAATTAGATTAAGAGCCATAGAGAGCTAGAACGTTGATGTGAATAACAGACTGTGCATTTTGAAATTGGAAATGAAGGCTGCAACCTCGGAAATCCTGGTGTAGTCAAACGTGAACACATTACTCTCCCGTGCGGAGCCAATTCGGGGGGAATGGATTCCTCCTCCGAGAAGGTCCTTATGCACAACTTCCACCATGTTTCACTACCACTATGCTCGATATGAGGGGGAAATATGCGCTCAAATCCCAACTGCACTTCACTTAAGTCTAAGTATACTAGAATTGTTTCGACTGAAGGCCAAGCAAGGTGTTCCTCCGAGTTGACTTCGTCTGTTGTCTTGATATGGTCGCAGCTTCAAATGGGAAGAGCGCCGTAGAACCTTAGAAGAAAAGTTATCCAATGTTTTTTTTTTTCAACCAGCGGAATACATGCTGAGCACCCACAAATGGTGAAAAATGTGCGGATACCAGTAAAAATTTCCACCTCAGGGTAAAAAGAGATCGATTACATTAATTTCTCTGATTTTACTGACTACGGGTAGTGATTTCGTTCCTCAACCAGTATGTGACTTGAATAGGAAAAAGATGGAATTATTGGAGAATAGAAACTGCCCACTAATAGTAATATGTAGTACTGAATCCAGCTTTTGACGTCACAGAAGTTCTCAAGGTTTCCACATCTTGTGATCGCTAAGAAGATTGAAATCAACCCTTACAGTGCAAACTAATCTCCTGAAAGAGAAATCGAACCTGTATCCCACGCCTATCCAAACCTATTCGCATTCACTCTATTGAAGGCTCACTCTTTTGATTCTCACTTCAGATGATCTATTAGATTGAAAGCAATACTTGTTTTTCATTGTGATAGCCGAGAACTGTGTATCATATTATTTTTAAAGGTAGAACGTTTCATGCCACATCCTGCAAGGATTTTAATAGGTAAAAAAATAAAATCCATGAAAGAAGAGAATGATTGCGGAGGCTAACAGGCTTTTTCGTATAATTACTTCAGCTTTCCTATCATTCAGTTACTTCAAATTCTAATATCATGCTGATATTAATGTGGGAATTCCATGGAAAATGACAAGTTTTGGAAAGTGAGTATGTGGAACAAGATCGGTTATTAACTGATGCCACTCAGCATATTATAGTCCCCATAAATGTAGCTGCCCGTGCATCATCGTCAATTCGCGATATTTCATAAAATCTTCGGTCGTTTTTCTAAGAAATCTTTACTTTATAGAACTAAATCTATTCTTCGTTAGAATTCACATTCGCTTTGAATGGCATATTTTACTTTTGATCACCCGCAGTTTTTCAGGGCGAAGTGATCATGCAGCAGCTTAGGAAGGAGACTAAGGTACTTCACTTACCTGGGATGGACTGCAAGGCGACCGGCAGATGCTCCGTCGATCGCCGAGAGATGGAGTGGGCGAGGGTCGGTGGAAATCTTCGCCCGAGATGGACGACCTCCGACTTCGGCGACCGGCTGAAGAGGCCGATGATGGCCTGAGGGGCGACAGCTGGTCCCTCGAGCGGCGCGATTGCTGCTGGTCCTCTTTGAATCTCCCGGGCGACCGGCTCAGGACGTCGGCCACGAAGAGTGCTGATGGTGACGACATCCCTGCCCTCTTGCGGGATGTCTACCAACGAGGAGAATGGAGATCGACGCTTGGAGACCGGAGCAACTGGAGCCTGCGAAAGACGAAGGACAGGTTTATGACTTATTATCGTTTAACAACTCTATAGAAATTCTCATTACGCACATATTCAAGGCTTTGGAGTGAATTCTACTAAATCCTAACATTCCAAGATTGCAGAACTGATATTTGACTGATAAAACTAATAAACTGATAGTGCGTTACCAATAACAAAAATTATTATGTAGAGGACAGTTTTCAGATGTGTACGCGGCAACAAGTAGCAAACAGAACTACATCTCGGGGAAAATCTAAAGAATATCTGAAGAATTTTCGTATCTACCATGGTCAAGAATATATTCTCTTGATTAGAAAAATTTATCCATTCCCCACTGCTTTCGCCGGTTACAGGTAATGCACTGCATCTAGATGTATACTCGCGACCATTCCCTGGTAAAGAAAAATCCAACGAAGCGAAATTGAAACCCATGACCTAAGGTTAGCGGTAGAAGCATGTGCCTACCAAAACCAAGTGTACAAATTGGGAAAATGGTTCAAAAGATACAAAAATATCAGCTCAGTTCTAAAAGTATGCTCATCGGGGCCTAATGGGAATTATTAAATCAATCATACTCATCAGCAAGCACGATTAAGAAATATATCCAGTAAAATGGAATAGAAACTTGGGTCGAAGGAAAGTAAAAACCAGGGAGCTAAAGGCAATTTGACTTAACATCGCAGTTGTAAGTTTTGTAATCAGAATGTTTTGGGATTCAATTAGAACACTCCAATTTGATTTTACGTTGCGTGGAGGTTCTATTAAGCAACACCCGAAGACGTAACATTGTCCATATTGAAGACATGGAATAGTGTAAGGTATGGCTAGATTTAAATAAAATAAGTTAAAATCCAGCAAAATAAAAAAGCTTTTACGCAGAGAAAGGTTGAGATTTTGGATAAGTTAAGGACACACAGAGCTAATCCCCACTTTTTCCAAAATACAGTTTTCAACGTGTAACAAATTATACAACGTAGAGAAAACATTTTTCAAATACACGCTTCCCTACATTATCCATAGCCATATACATTTAAAAGCCAGTTTTAAGTCATTTCAAAGGACCCCTTCTAAAAATTGAGGAAATGTACTATTCTCCGCCGTAATTTAGGGGTATTTCAACAAAAAATATTTGGATCTACTTATTTTTAGTAATTTAGACTTAATGAACACGATAATTACCGGGAAGGCTACTCACACTTTGCTGTCATCTAAACGAGCATTCACATCAAATAAGAAGGCGTTAACTTATCTATCTTCGGCCGGGAGAACACATTAAAATAATGCACTTGATTGCATAAAACATTTATTTTTTCAGGAAAATAAGAGGCTCTATTATACCATTAATCCATTGTTCCCGCAAAGCCACACGCTTCAGCGGTTATGCTGTACCATGCTGCGCAATCAAGCGTGATTCGTGCTGCTGCTTCTACTATTTAATGGTGCCTTTATCGTGGTGATAATAATGCTCCAAAAAGTCTAATCTACAGATCGCGCCATCCGGGGATCCGCCCCGGGCGGGTCTCAAATACTTTAATCATCCCCTAGCGCCACGCGAAAGGATCGTAGCATATAATACAACCCACCGAACGAGGGGAATAATTTATTAGGTGACGAGAAAAAGATTGCTTAATCGCACGCAAAAGGAACAAATAATCATCCCGCGGATGCGAAAGACTCTTTTCTATGGCCTCTACAAAATGCTTCCCTTTCCACGAATGCAATTACGCAACGATTCCAACGGCTTACCTCAACTAATCGAAAGGTTTTCCAGTACTATCGACGCGTTTCCGAAACCCAGGGTCAGACAGGGACATGTCTTATGGCCAAATTATTGTCCCTTACGCTATAAAAAAGTAAACAAACTACGGAAATATCCCGCTATACCTCCCAAACCCACTGAGAATCGGGGATGTATCCAAATTACTCCGCATCACCCACCTGTGTCGTCCTCCTGTGGCAGTCGGGATGCGTGTGTTACGTTTGAGGCGACGACGATACTCAGGACTTCCGCGAATATGAGTCAGGGGTGGAAGAGGGGAAGGGGATGTTGTCGGAAAAGGGGCGTCAGGATTATTGGTGGGAGGGGATATATGGGATGGACGAGGGGGCAGGGGGACGAAGAGGAGGGGAGGATAGAAGGGGGTGATGGAGAAACAAAGGGAGAGAGTGTTATAATTCAAGGCGCAGTCGCCGCCCGTATAAGTGTGACGGAGTGATATGTGGGCCCCGGTGGAAAATAAAACCGTACCCTGCCCAACGCCTTCGCCCATATCTCCACTCCCCGCGAATCCCAACCCGCCCATCTGCTCCTCCTCCCTCTTCCGTGCGCGCCCACGCCATGAACGAAACACGCAGAAACAGAAGCGTAAACAAATGCGGCGAGACGAGAATAAATAGACGTGCGCCGTGCATCAACGTTGGGCTATCGGACACATCTTCTTGATCTGTGTCATCGGAACATCTTGGCGAGAAACTCTTGCCTCCTAACAAAATTAGAGTAACCAAAATAACTGCCTGTTGTTTTCTTTTTCCAGATTAACTTGTGTTTTTTTTAAACAGATTTTTTGATCAAAACCGCCATCTCAGCTGTGTAGTCTGGCACACTACACCATGACACGCCATCATCCCATCTGAACAACAATCAAAATGAACTATTGGGTGAAATACACCAATGCCAATGCCAATTACCGTAAAAAGTTTATTGGGATTAAATTGCTAAGATAATAAAAATATGATTTAATGTAATTCTACCATTCATTGTAGTTTTGCATGGAAAACAATGCAGGAGCCATATTCATAGTGTTTTATTCACAATATGCCACCCTTACTTTTAACCTTTAACTACCCTTACATCAATATTGAGTTCACTCATGACCCTACCACCATGTCACCCTTAACGGCATTCTTCTTTCCTCCTAAAACCTAAAACGCCTATCCTCTTCCAAGTCCTGACACAACATTCTCCCTTCTATCACGGCCTTAAACATCTGATTGCCTCTAATGATCTTCTCCCGAGCGTTTATTGCAACGGTTTATCACTTCCAACGAAGTCCTTCCCTTCTTTACAATGTCTAAGACCTGCTCGTTCGTCTTTCTTTCCATCCGTCTTATCTTCTCATTCATTCTAAAGCATAACGGCAAATAACTATCCAGCCTCAGCTCTTTATTCACAATTTTTTTTGCCGCAATTTTTACAATCCATTCCACTTTCTCCTCTTTTCCCAACTCTCTCGATCCCTCAACAATCACATCACCGCATCCAAAAAATAAACTTAAATATAACCTCATGCTTTCCGGACTATCTTATTGGTTAGCGTTTCTGGGATTTCCCTCCGCGGGAAATCTCCATTTCTCCCGTAGTTTTGATGAAATATAAATTGAAAACTAATCCAAATTGTCAATAAAAGCAGAGGAATTTAGACTCTCATGCATGCATTTCGGCTATCCAGGTGAACACCAACAGGGAGGGTTTAAATTTCGTAAACACCTACGTCCTACGTGTTTATTTAGATTTAAACCCTCCCTCACGGTGTTCACTTGGATGACCGAAAGGCATGCATATGAGTCTACATTCATCTGGTTTCATTGTCATTTTGGATTAGTCTTTAATTTAAATTGACTTTTCAATTGCTCTCTTCTTGAAATTTAGATGAAATACTCCTCCATCGTCTTCAGAGGTAGATGACCTCTACCCCTGAAGACAATTAAAGAGTACTTCATCAAAACGTCGGAAGAAATGGAGAACCTCATTCCGTGGGAGGCCCGAGGAAAGTTGAACAATCAATGAAACCGCAACATTGATACATATATGCAAATATCAATAAAATTCAGGAGATATTGCATTGACGTCAAATCTGACACAAATCCAAAAGGTCTTTATTTTACGCAGTAAGTTAAATTCGATCGGTAAAAACCATGTATTCGATAGAGTGGTGGCTGAAGCAAAGCAGACTTCGAGATACCCAGCATAGTAGAGCAGGTAGAGCAGATTTCCCAGCGGAGGGGATGAAGATTCGTGACGATAGGAGTGTCGTGATTCGCCCACGGGATGTGGTTGAGGAAGTGGGCGTGAGGTGGCGGTAGTTGGTTGACATGTGAAGAGGCAAATTGGGGGAGACAGGTGGCGAGCTGGACGGGGCGAGAAGGGAAAGGGGCTGCAGCCCCCCCCCCCCATTTGAGAGAAGAGCCCAGTGAACGTGGGCTCCCACATGTCTTTGACTTTCGGGGTCACAGCTTGAAATAGAACCCATATCATTCGAGCACAGACACCCAAATAGCAAAACTCAGCCACTGCAAACAATAAAGTAGAAGAAAACTTGGATTTTTAGGTGATGTCAAAGGTTATATCAAACCGTCTTATACAAGATCTGAATTGATAGGCAAACTAAATAACCTTGCTGAAGGCGAAACACGACTTTTCGGTAGTGCTTCAGGCTCGTTACTGTTCTAGCCGATCTACCGCGGTGAGCTAATGTGAATTAGTCTTGACAAGGCGTAGTAAATCAGGTAAAGGTGTAGTCTATTAGATGTAGTGCATAAGGCAAAAAGATTCCAAGTAAAACATAATGCAAATATTTGGTGCTGTATCATTCAATTCATGTCTTCTCTTGGTAAGTGCCCTATATGATGGAGGCATAAAATTAAGCTTTATCTCATCGTCACAAACAGCCTTTTTAACTCATAACTGAAGAACTATACCGTTGTAGAATCCGATATTTCAAGTTGTTCCGGTCCTAAAACACCTTGGTCAGGTGCGTTGGCAAGCTTTGAGGGTTAAATTCTGGTCGGGTGTGGTAGACAGTGTCAGCACAGCAGAGAGACCTCCGCAATCCGTAGATGTAAATGCTTCTGTCTAATTGTTAGTGCGCCACATAAAATAAAGAAGGCAATACATGACGTTTTGACGCACGAAAGTGGAGCCTGTGTTTGGCGGAAAATTATGCAACTAGCATGGCTATCTCTGGCAATATGTTCATAAATTTGACGAATAATGCTGTGATATTTTGAAAATTATCCCCATTTCGCATTTTTCTAAACATGAGCTTGAAAACATGAAGGTACTGCGACAATTGTATTACTAATACTTATTTTTTCGGCGTCTAAAATGAACAAGTGATCCTTTCGACATGGCCGATCACGCGTTTAAATGGCTACAATATACCCGTGTGCTATCGTATCATATGGTTATATCTATTCTTTAACTTAGGGTGGGTGTGCTTGGTGTATTGGATAGACTTGAGGTTCAAATTCTGCTCAGGAGCGCTAGCCTGTCATACTGAGACTGGTTAACACACCTGACCGGAAATAGCGAGGTTCATATTCGAATCCCGGTAAAAACTACGATTGTTTTCATGATGATTTTCCGCAAATTGGTGTTATTATATTGTACGTTCTTTGGGAAGAGACCCACAGCATTCCCGTGCAGAGTTTAATCATGCGCCTGTAGGTTGCGGCACTCGACTGCGTGCGTTCGTACCATGAATTCGTGAGTTCCTGGAATTGACGGAAGATAGGAGAAAAAAACTACCTTGGAGATTGGCTCAGTCTTTGCTAGATACGGTGATGACTGAGTCGGGGGAGGTTAGAGGTGATGCCTTCTGCAGCATTGACTAGTAGCATGGCATTATCTATTTGCCTCCGTGGTTAATTGGGTCATGAAACCCTCCTTAGTGCCATTCTATGGCGAGAGAAGTGTGGAGCATGCGTGGAGATACCCCGTATTACTCCCATATCCCATTTCGTTATCCCCCACCTTAAGCGAATGAGATTAGAACGTGGGAAACTACAACTTGTTGGGGCTGATTGAGAGGGATAACGCCTCCATCCTTGACTAGGCTGGGATGTAATTGCAACCGAGTCAGGGTGGTTTCCTCTGCGCGTCTACGGCAGAAAAGTAGAATGGAAGGTCAACTTCATTATTGTTTCGGAGAACGTAACGTTTGCGTCATCATGGAACTATCTCGATATCTCTCCCGTGATCTGTTCTAATACACCACGCTAACTCATTGAACAGGGCTAATTCTGTGTTAATTTGGGGAAAAACGCGAAGTAAATGGATGGTTTGATGACAAGTCGAAATTCCTAATTACTTAGACCCAGAAAATTAGATAAATGAATCAACGAGAGATACATGTTCGGTAATTTTCTTAATGCTTGCGATATCAACTATTTATACGTAGCGTTTGGTAGTTGCATCGTGTAGACGAGCGCTTAATATTACAAGAAATGGAGGAGGAGAAAAAAATAAACGCCCGATTACACATGCCCAGTGATTTATGTATTTGCAATAGCGAATGTTTTTCTTCATTTTCTGTGGAAGAAGAACATTCTCCAAATTTAATTTAATTTCTCCCATCATTAACTGTTTTCGTCGCCCAGCATTAACTCAGACTTAACGCCATTTTACGTTTATAGTGCGATATTTCAAGGCAATAAACCATGATTATAATGGTGGAGGCCACGTCAAAAAACCCGTACGCTCAGGTATAAACGTAAAAACCAAATAAAGGAGTCGGAAGAGCACAGAACGTGGAGAAAAAACCGGCGTTGGCCTCCTTTGGAGAAAACGTAAAATTATTTTTGATGCATGCACAAAAAACAATGGAAGATCACGCGATCCCCATGTACCTAGACTCTCAAAATGGAATAGACTGAGCTGTTGACAAATATTACCATCAGTGGCAATCGAAAAAGAGCCAATCATACTGATGCCCATGATCTAGTTGCCACGTATCATCGAAGTTTAAGGATAATTGATACGCACATTAGAGGAGAGTATGGTACCTATCATCTCTCTATTTCAATTTTTTCTAAGGACAGTTGATAATTTAGAGTTAAATATTTTATTACCACCAAATATAAGTGAATCTCAATCATACCGACTTTTAAATATAGACACGGAAACTATTCAAAGAATTAAGTTAGTAGTATAGTCCAAGAAAGTTCCAACTGTTCTACACGAGTTCTTAAACACATCACCCTTTGCATTTTGTTCTCGTGCTATGCTGAGAAATTTTTGCTTAGGAAAATAAAATGAAATGTGGGAAAGTAAACAGTCCGTCGCCGCAACTTCGATTCTCAATTGTTGCTGCTGCGGCTCCTACTAATGGAGCGGCTGTATCGTGGACGCAGATACCGTCGAGGGAGGAAGTAAGGGAGGAAGGGGTGGAGAGGCGTGGCCAGCGGGGACGTAGTACTGAAAGGTGGAAGATGGATGAGGGCAGAGGAGGGGGAGGGTGAGAGGGGAAGCGAGAAGAAGAATCGATGGATTTATGCCATTCATAATTTGCGGCGGAGTTCGTGCGTCTCTCGCTCGTCACACGCACCACGCCATCTACACATATCCCGCTGAAGCGACGGGTGATATCGACGCCATGGGGTGGAATCCTTCCCACAAGGCTTGATCAGCGATTTCTTAAAAGGCCGCAGTTGGGTGGAACTTGAGTATTTGGTGACAGCAGTATGCTCAAATCAGTGCCGAACACGGGAGGGCGGAATCATGGTTTTCTCTTTTCGAATCGAATCAAATTTCTAAATCTTTATTTTTGTCGTTTCTCGATTGGGAATGAATCAATTCGATTTCCTAACTGTAGGAATATTCTGGATTCAAACTCTTTTTCAATTGAATTCAAATAAAAAATCATTAGAATAGCCCCGTAGTTGAATCTCTAAGGACTTCATGTTTAGACATCAGTACACATTCGATATACTGAAATTTACAGTGAAGAGTTGTCAAATGTTCAAGTCACTAATTTAAAAAATGCTGATCGACGCATAAATAACAAATAGTTAATGGGACTGGAGTAAATTGAAAAATCATAAAAAAATGTTGGTGACGCTGTTGTACTGTGAGGTTTAGAAACCAATCTCTCTCCCATGACTTGGTTTAGGGGCCTTCAAATGTAGGAGTGAAAGTTATTTATTTTATAGTCTCCGGCAACTTTTTGACGCTGTTCCGAGAAATTCGATTCTTTAACTCTGAATAAAGATTACAGAAGCACTCATAAGTAAAAAAATTGAGCACATGTACTTTTTCGTTAATTTTTATGTTAATTTAGGCAACATTTAACAATATATTGCATTAAGCGGCTTCACGAGGTTGTGCAAACAAATTGAGTATCACAATTCGGATTTACGCTCTGGATTAATTTAAGAATAAGAGCATTTTACCAGATTCAAAGAAAATGAAACGATGTGATATGAAATGGAAAAAATCAGATTTCCTGCGTTGATTTGCAGTGAATTTCACAACATGGTAAAAAAAACTGATAACTCGCTTTTAAAAACAGCCAACAAATTCGACCCTTTTGCGTAGGGAATCAATAAATTACGCATTTTCAATATTCATACTAGTGCAATGATGAATGTGTGTGTGTGGCGCTTGAGGGAATTAGAGATGTGCGCTGAGGATAAAAGAATTTCCGAAGACGAGCCCGCCTTTTGCGTGAGTGTGTGCGTACGTACGAATACGCGCGTGTACGCGAGGAGGCCTTGCGTGCGATCCTCGACTTCCCCCATCGCCCGCGGGGGCAATTGGGGTCACGCTTCGGGGAGGAAGGCTGTGGCGAACTGGCGGGAGGAAGTAACGAAAAACAAAGGCAGAAAGAGAGAGATGGGCGAAGAATGTGGACGGAAGAGGAGGACTTTTTTTGGCGGACGGCTCTTCCGTCGCGTGAACTCTCTTCGGGGCGAGCACGCGAATGGGGGGCCGGGGAGGACAAAACAAAAACCCATCGCCTCGCGCGTGGAGAGGAGGAGGGGGGAGAGCGGAGACCTTAATTACTTACTCGAAATTAATCAAAGGCACAAACAGATTTTTTTGACCTCGGGAGTCCTCCTGCTCTTTCCCGCTCACTCTCCCATGATTGCGTTTTGTTTTGTCACTTTGATGTGGGCTCGATACACTTCATGCGCACCCCATCTCTCGTTCCCTCTACGCCGCGTCCTAGACTCTCTTTAAGAGCTTAAATCCTAAGCAACCGGTAGATTGATTTTCATCGCAAAATAATAGCCCTTGAGTGTCTTCCACGGAACGAATTTTGCTTTGTTAGGCGATGAACCCGTTCCACCATTTTCAGGCATCATCGGATATAACATTTTAAAAGATCTACTCTTACGAAAGTCTGTGCAAGCCACCTCCAGTGTGTGAGGCACGGGGTGATTCCTTATCAGGCACGCTCCCCTGGTTGCTAGGCGATGACCAAAAGAAGTCAGGAAAAAAATGCACGGCCAAGCCAGAAACCAGGAGAGCGCTACGTTGACACATCTATGTTGACACAAAATCTAGAATGCCAAGCGAAATTTAGTCTCGTTTTCATACACCAATATGTCAGATACATTACTACCGAGTGATTCTTCAAAAAGATAAAAGTTGCTGTCCGTCCTTTTCAGCAATAGGCGTTTTTTTTTGGAAGAATCAGTGTTATTAATTTAATGATACGGCAAGTTTTCTCTCACGAAGTGCATTTGAGCATGTTCACTTTATGTAATATAAATTACTATTGGTAATTACAACGTTTTATCGGTTAGTGTATATTTTAATGAGCCTTTTTTTACCCTATATATTCACCTCAATATATCTCTTTACTTTCTATTTCTCTCTTCGATAGCGTACTCCTCACCTGTCTGCTAACATGTCTCCCTACTTTTCCTCCCTCTCTTTCGCATTCTACCTTCCATGGCCGTCTCAAGCAAACTCTTTGCCTCTGATTACTTGTCGATCACTTGCTCTGTACCCCAATACTCCCCTTCCTTGTCTATCCAAGAAATATTTCGTTAATCTTTCTTTCCGTCCAGCAAAACTTATCCATCTTCCTCCACACCCACGCCTGTTACACCTGCATCCTTTCTCCTTATGCCCACATTCAGTTCCATATAAACTCACACGTTACCATTAATCTACCTTTTCTTTATCTGTTTGCCAAGGTTTCGTTTCCATAGGTTTCGTTTGCCAAGGTTTCCATAAACAATCGTTTTGAGATATTAAGTAACGAAGAGGAGGAGGAGAAGAACTTAGAAGTACAATGGAATGAAATAAAGAGTAGTGTGAAAGAGGTAGCTCAAGAACTACTCCCAAAACGAGCGAAAAGAAAAAAGGTTTGGTTTAACGATGAATGTGAAGATGCTCTTCGAGAAAGACAAAGCGCTAAGCTAGCGTGGATACAAGGAGAAAGCTATGAGGACGGGAAGATAGTGTTTGATCAGGTGCGTAGAAGAACACAGACAACTATAAGAAGGGTGAAAAGAAAGTACATAAAAAACATTATGGAGGAAGCCCAAGAAGATTTCCATGGAAATAGAAACAAAGAACTGTACAGAAAGATAAAATCGTTTACGAATAATGGTAAACAAGTATGTAAGTTTATAAAAGACACGAATGGGAAAGTATTGACGAATGAACGAGAAATTGCAAAGCGATGGCGGGAATACTTCAGTTCACTTCTAAATTGTGAGGATCCAACCGACCTGTTACAGTTTGAGGAAACAGCAACAGTGGACCAAGAAATCTCTCACCCAACCATAGAAGAAATAAAAGGACATATAAGACAACTTAAAAATGGCAAAAGTGCTGGAGAAGATGGATTATCAGCGGAACTGGTTAAGGCTGGGGAAGATATTCTGGCGGTGAAAATATATAGGCTGATTAGTCAAATATGGGAAGACCACAAATTACCAGATGAATGGCGTGTGGCCCTAATCTGTCCTATCCATAAAAAGAAAGATAAGATGAACTGCGACAACTACAGAGGCATAGCCCTATTGAATATTTGTTATAAGGTTTTATCAAAATGCATATTAAGTCGAATAAAGCCATTCGCAGACAACATAATTGGTGAATACCAGGGGGGTTTTCGACAAGGTAAATCTACCACTGATAATATATTTTTTATTAAGCAATTATGTGAAAAAATGTATGAGTACAATCGTAGCCTTCATCTCCTCTTCGTGGATTTTAAGAAACCGTATGACAGTGTACATAGAGAAAGTTTGTTCAAGATATTGACTGAGTTCTGCATACCAAAGAAACTTGTTAGCCTGACAGAAATGTGTCTCAATGAAACAGAAGCTAAAATAAAACTGGGAAATAAAGTAACAGAAAGTTTTATGATTAGGACAGGTTTGAGGCAGGGAGACGGTCTATCTCCAATTTTGTTTAATTTTGTTATAGAGAAAATTAAGAGGGAAATTGACAAATATGAAATGGGAGGTTTTATGATGAATGGGAGAAGAATTTCATTTTTAGCATATGCAGATGACTGTGTTATCATTGGTGAGTCAAAGGCAGAGTTAAGAGGAGTAATGCAATTAGTAGAAGAAGTAGCAAGAAAAGTGGGATTGTTGGTCAATCCTTCATAAACTGAATATTTAATTGTTGGAAGGGGAATAAATCATGATAGAAACATTACAGTTGGCAAAATGACTACAAGAGAGTACAAGAAGTTAAATATCTAGGTACCATTTTGACAGAAAACTCCTCAAGTGAAACGGAAATAAAATCCAGACTGCAAACAGCAAATAGAAGCCTCTATGCACTTAATAAAATACTAAGCTCAAGAAGCGTTTCCCGGGAACTTAAAATAAGATTATACAAAACACTGATCCGTCCCGTTCTCTTGTATGGATGCCAATCATGGAGCACACGGAAAATAGACCTGAACCGATTAGCGATATTTGAAAGAAGAGTACTAAGGAAGGTTTTTGGTCCAGTCCTTGATTTAGAAACAGGCGAATGGAGAAGACGACATAATGAAGAATTGTACAATCTGTATCAAGAACCGAATATTATAGGAGTGTTAAGGAGTAGGAGATTGGAATGGGCTGGACATGTGGTTAGAATGAGTGGCGAAAGATTTCCTAAGATGGCTATGGATATGACAATAGAAGGAAGGAGACCAGTGGGGAGACCTCGCAAGAGATGGATAGATGGAGTAAGGGAAGACTTGCAACAGCTAGAAACCTGGCCGAACTGGCGGAACATAGCGGAGGACAGAAGAGAATGGAAGGCCCTAGTTGTATCATCGCGCGGTCCTCTGGGCCTGATCGCGTAAAGTAAAGTAAAAGTAAGTTTGCCAAGGTTTCTTGTTATACGTACTCTCCTGATACCGAGTGCACGACCTTGGTCAGGAATGCTCCCCAGGAAAGGTATGAACTCATGAGGAAAGATAGAAATCGATATTTTTCGTTTCCTAATGTAATTAAACGCCCGAAATTAGAGATAAATTTCATCCACAAAGGTGTTTTCGGCGTTTGTACTTCGTCATATACACATAAAAATTTCGACGTGTCCAGCTTCTTGAGCACATTCTTCTCCGCAGCCCGTTACTCATATTGGACTTCAGGGACCAGTTGGCTGCATTAAAAACTCATGCGGCTAATGAGCCATTAGTCACTTTCACCAAATGATTCAGGATTTTATGATTTCTGTTGTTACTTTTTAAAGTAATGGCAGATTGAAGTTTTTTAATAGTGTTATCCTGCTTATTCATGCATCACGCTAAAAGAAGTTCACTCATCGCAAATGAAAAATCATGCACCATACGTGACACGCACCTTCCTTTGAGGCGATTATTATTACAAGTTCCTCTTCCGTAATCCTAAATATTGGGGGTAATTAAATCCTATGCCCATAGCCTACAGTCAAGAAGCTGGTAAATCTACTGTTTTCAATTTACTGCCATGATATGACTCCTCCCATGATATGTTCCTCGTACACATTTCACGTATTGGGTGTAATTAATTAGTTTTGTTGGCATGTACAAGGCTGCCAGTATCATTATATTTCCTATTTATTCCCTGGATATATAAGGTTTAATTCCTCTTCCATAATGCTTAATATTGGGGGTAGTACGTTTTTACGCTCATAGTCCACTGCCAAGTAGCTGGAATCTTTCTGCTTCCTATTGATTTCCAGGCTGTAAGTTCCAGCTTTTAAAGGCCTTTCGATGGAAATTGTTCATTACATCTTGATGAGTGAAAAACATCACAATATCAAAATAATGCAAGCTACACGACTGTCTGATATCATGTGTCATGGAATCTGTTTATAAATGCAAATGATTCTCTTGAGTACACTCACGAGGAATCTCTCTAGTACTTTTAGCTCCATCGAAGGCGTTTTTAAACATTTAGTCCCATGCACGATATGGTATGTGGTGTGATAGGACGTAATAACTACTTTCACCACAATTAACGTGGTAGAAGAAGTGTGTTATAGCTGATTCTAAAATATGCCATTGGCGCCAAGGATATCGGAAAGAAGGAACTTGTACGTAGAAACACTAATTTGAACACCCGCTGAAAATAAGTCAAATCCCACCTTCCAATTTGCATCAGTCATTATCGGTATTGAATACTAAAACCATATTAACATATCCCATTTGATCATGTGCATTAAACTAAAAAGGGCCACTGTAAATCAACGTCCATAATAATGGCGTAATTAGGTAAACGTAGCGATGTAAATAGTATTTTTGAGGGCTAGCAATACAAAATTTAGGATGTAAATAACGATGAAGATGAGGAAACTAGGAAACGGGGAAATAAATAAACGAAGTGAGAATGAAAGTGAGAAAGTGAGAGAAGAAGCGCGGAAGTAAGCGCGGAAAGACAGAAAAAAACAAATAAAAAGAAAAATCCGACGTAGAGGGAGAAAAAAAAGTTAAAGGTGTTCCGGAAAAGAAAAATCCGACGCATCGGGCAACACCACCTTAAGTTAAAATGAAGTTTAATAAAAAAGAACGGAACATGATTTTACAATCATCAAGATTACGTTGTTCCTACGGAATGATGTTTTGGGTTTTGCTGAGGTTTGTTTAAAAAAGATAGTAAAGCTGCAGTGCAGTGCAATTCTTGTCCCATTATTTACCAGTTGAGATTTACTTTTTTTGGGAGATGAAATGCAGTTTACGCACTCTTGGTGAGCAAAGTCGCCCGTCACAATGCAGTGCGGGACTCCTACTTTGCATTAGATTACCGACTAAAACATCTCCCTTAGTCCTCCGGACTCTAGCCTGGAACAGTTCTTCACATTGCTTTATGCTGGGCATTTATTGTAGTTGAATGCCTTTATCCAATTATAAGCTTTTAAATGAGATTTACAAATGGTTAGGCGCCCAAGTTGTAAGAAAATTTTCCTACTCAATCTTCGTCCGAGGAATTAATGCACTGCAAAGCCCTGAGGGAAACCTATCGACTGTTCAAGCTGTCATTTTTTGCGTACCAGTCCACGATTTTCCACGATAAATAATCATTATTACTGAGAATACATTGTGCTTAAGACCCGATTTGAACTTCAAGCTATGTACTTGTCTAATTAAAAGATCTTTACATCGCCGACATGGACAAGGGTTTATTTCGTTGATTGAAAGTTTTTCCCATCGCAGCCTCAGCAAAATGCTGATGTCAGCGCGATATTTCTTATATGTAAAGATATAGGCTTAGAAAATTAAGACTGATGTATTTTAGACTAGGCCTATCAAAGATTATGTAGATGATTTAATGGTAACTTTTACAAAAACCACAACTTAAAAACACACACACACACACACACACGACCCGGGTTTCAACGCTTTAGCGGCATCTTCAGGTTAAAAAAAAAATAGACCTGAAGATGACGCTAAAGCGTTGAAACCCGGGTCGTGTGTGTGTGTGTTTTTAAGTTGTGGTTTTTGTAAAAGTTACCATTAAATCATCTAATATGGAATACCACAAAGTTAAAAAAGAACTTGTTTTATTTAAAGATTATGTTTTTAAATTAACAATTTAGAACTAAAAACCTCAGGAATTTTTAAATGGAAGGCAAGATAGTGTTAAATTCTGGCCATATAGCAACTTCAAAAGGCTAATAGAGCAAAAAAAATATTTCGTCTCTATGGATATTTTCTTCTCAAACTTTCAACTTGGATTTTTCGCTAAACCTTTTGCCCTTTTCAACTTGGATTTTTTTGCAAAACGTTTGGGAAAGCAATGTAAAGATATTTCGGATGTTAGTCGTGATTAGCTTCAAGGAACAGAGAAATACCAATTGCTATTATCTTTTTCTAATGGCATGTCTCGCTCATTCGCAGCCACGATTTCAACACACATTCCTAAGAAAGATCGTTCCATTCTCTTTTTACTGGGGTAGTTTTAGCACTGCATGGATTTGAACCTTGGTCGCTGAGGAAGGGGGATGAGCGTAGCTGTAGACTTTTGACATGTTGGTACGCAGAAGGATTGAAAAAGTGAGCTGGCTGGAATGGAGAATAAAAGTGAAAGGGCAAGGTATGGCAAGAGAGGAAAGGAGGCTAATTTGGGAGTTATTTGAAAAGGCAACATAGGTGAATAGAAAGCGTAGTGATAAGGAACGGTGGTGTGTTGAATAGGGTGATACAGGGATATGAATACATACTGGGAAAGCACGGGAGAGGATAGAAAAAGAGCTTTAACCATTTTTAGAAAGGCAAAGTGGGTGTGGAGAATTTTAAAGCGGTGTTATATTATGAAAATAGTTTTAGCCAGAAAATGAAACGGAGAATCTGGTTGTTGTGGTAGATGGAGTATTTTCTTCTCATTCCTATGCTCAGGGTTTGAATCCTGATTGTGGCTAATATTTACAGAGGAAACCCTATCCCTTCTTGAGTGCAGTGCGGAGAGCACTGTAAGTGTGGTTCTCCTCGTATGGGACGTTTAACTCTGGACCCCTTAGCACCTTTTGCTAAGAGCTGTGTAATACCGACGCCAGATTTATCTCCACCTTACCTCCTTTCCTCATATAATCCTTCTCTTACCAACCTACCCACCAGTTCTCAATGGCTGAAATGACCTCAGTTGTCGGTGATATCCGCAAAATAGCCATCCAGCCATAAAATGCAACGATAGCCCTTGAACGACGAGCGACGTAGTGGCTACGTCGCGGCGATTCCATTTAAATCAGCGGAAATCCAGCCATTCCATTTAAATCTCCTCCAACCTGCGAGATGGAATTCATTTAAATCTCCTCCGGGCTTGGAGGGATAGAATAGACGCGGTCGGAGAAATAATGAGAATTGTCTGAAGACCTACCATCTATTTATTAGAATATCGATTATGATGATGGTGAGGGATAATCCCTGTGTATAAACTTCATCTACATCTACATACTACCCTGCTAGCCTTAGTAGGGCAGGGGTGTGTGGCAGGGGGTGTTAGGACACCAGTCATGTAAAGGAAAGGGGAGAAGACAGAGGTGAAATACATGTTAAAGGAGTGACATAGTAGCACACTATGTTTTTGTTTTAGTCACTGACGGCGCGTTGAGAGAAGAAATTTTGTACCTATCAGTTCGGCAGCATATCTCTCTTATTTTGCTGTTTCCATCGGTTCTAGAAATATATTTCGGTGTCAATATATTATCCTCCCACTCCGTCAATATATTGTTGAGGTAAAAGCTGGTAAAGACCTTCGTGTGGAGTGTGCTGCTGCTTGGACTGTGGGATAAACGGAGAGGAAACGAATAGAGGATTTTGAGATGTGGTGTTATAGAGGGATGTGCAAGATAAGCTGGATAGAGCGAGTGACGAATCAAGAGTTATTGAGAAATGGGAAAGAAGAGCGGAGCCTGAGGAGAACAGTAAATAGAAGACGGGACGGATGGATAGATCATATACTGCGACATGAGGGATTGGTGAAGATAATTTTAAAAGAGGTGATAGAAGGCAAAAGTATAGAGGACGATCTAGATTGGAAAATTAGAAGCTGATAATGGAGGACATGGGATGAGGATGTTTTTTGGAAATGGAGAGGATGGCAGAGGACAGAGAGAGGTGAAAGGCTGTCGCCAACCAATCCCGATGAATTGACAACTGGTGAAAAAAATAACATCCTCCGTATCATACTGAAACTCATCTGATTTGAATCTTTCAAGTAACTTAAGCCAATCGTGTGGTCTTAGAACCTCTAACAGCTCAAAACTCAGTCCATCCGTCAGCTGTGTTACACTCTTTGCTCACTTGCAGCAGTTTTGAACGAATTGCGTGGCTTTCCTTAGTATTTTGTTAATTATGAGTATAAAATCTTTCTGTGCAGGGTCCCAAATACTCGCGGCGTTATGTATGCATATTTGGAAGAAAAAAATGGCAAAAATTTCACAAAGTGAGGCATCTGATTCTGCACTGACAACGACGGGTATGTCCGCTGCCACCGATTCCATACTTCTGGACTTCATAACGATCCGGGGGCAAATAAAAAAAAGAAACGAAAATCACGTGGGTGGAAATTAGTGTCATTGTCACTGTTTGATGTGCGCGTGCTGGTAGGGCAGCGTCATGACGCCCGATGACATCGTCTAATTCCCAACTGTGCGTGGCATGGCGTGTTCCGCGAACCTTTTCATTTCCATTAGAAAACATACGAGGATGTCACTTCCTGGAAATGCAGATTCTTTGAGGAAGTCACGGGGGAAAACTTTGTGCGGGAGGCACGCCACTACTTTCACGAAAAGGGGTTTAGAGAGAGATCGTGATAAGCCAGCCTACCTACCTACGCCCACCCACCCTGAACCTTTGACGAATGGAGAAAATTTCACGAATTCAGGAAACACACACAAAGGCGATGAGACTAATTTGCAAAAATTAGCACGACTTACTTAATTTTTTGTTATGCCACTCGCCTGCCCGTTTGGCCGATGGTGATATATAAATGCGCGAACAAAAGCAATATACCTACTTCTCATTGAGATAAAAACTTCTGACAGATATACCTATAAAAAATAAAAAGCCACTCCTGTAAAAATAAAACCTGAGCTATATAGTTATGTTATATCTTCTTTAAATTCATACGCAGTAAATATTTTCTTTATTAATTCATTGCAATATATTGGTCTCTCCATTCTCGACTTCTCGGTCCGTGTATGGTATTTGGAAAGACAACATACGTGGACGAATTACCAGAGAATGCAGAGATCAATCTGAGAAATCGCAGAAACCTACAAACGAATATCATTGCATTATATTAGTATATCGAATAATACGAACTTCAAAATGACTGGACGGTAAATTTGCTCATTATTTTGTCGTACGTATGTGACGCGAAAGCAATGTAAATCTCCATTAATTAACTCCCAACAGATGAAATAAAACTGAAATAGTGTGTTGCATTAATCATATGGGTGCATACAACAACTTTTTAACTGAATCAGCATATACATTGAAACCTGTCTTTAGCAAAACCTCTTGGGAACAATATATTTTTCCGGTTAAGACAGTTTTTCGCTTAATTTAGGGCCGGAAAAAGAATAAAGAGAAATTAGAAGTTCTGTATGTTTCAACGCTGATTTCCATCAGGTTGAGGCAAATGTTCCTTCATTCTCGTGAGTTTAACACGTACCTCGTTTTTATTAAGAAAACAGTTTCGAAAGCAGTCCGTTGGAATACGGGTGAAACTGTTGTCTTGAAAATCAACTTACGCGGTGAATACTCAAGAACGAAGGGACAAAATTCCATAATATTACGTCAATTGGACCGACCTACATTGTTTGACTGAAAGTCGGAATTCATTCAAATGATGAAAGAGCAGTGTCACATATTGTGCAAATGTGCATGAAGTTTTTTTAGCTCAACAGAATGATAAAATTATTTTGCGAACCACGCATGTATATTCCGGCTTTAGCGTCTGTTTCTTTTCTTTCTTTCCCGTATAATGCAAGATACTACACTGTCAATAGGTCCATTTAATAGTTGAATGAATCGAAATCACCTTCATCCAGACTAGTCTGTCAAATCTTAGAAAGTCTCAAAAATTTCTCGATATGATTATTTGCATTGATCAATTAAAATATTTCTATGGTAATTATTACTTGTCATTACGCTCAATCCAGCATCACTCGACAAGGAATTTATTCCGTTCCCGCGTTCGACAGTTAACCTTTTGCACGAGGTAATTATGCATGAAATCCTTATGACCCCTTGCCGGGACCAAAAATATTCCGAATATGACAGGTTTCACTGAAATTTTTGCCGATTAAAATTCAAGGATGAGGAGTCATTGTGTTGATGAATGATTTCGGATGAGTGAACAATACAGTTTCGGCAGAATACAGAAAATGTAATGTAGAGGTTGATTAATAATTCATTAAAATCCAAAACGCTTTTTTGTCGAAATATCGCACTAATTACCTTATTCTCTAGGACTTACTTTGTATACAGCCCTTCGCTACACCAAGTTTCCCATTCTTAGCCCCATTTTAAAGCAATGCCCTCCAAAAATCTGGCATGAGATTTAGTTTCATTATGCAATTCCACGAGCCAAAGACATTCCTTGATTTTCAGATGTTATGGCTTCCTGGTGCACAATATCTGAAAATAATGCTGATAACTCATCAGAGACATGCATTACGAGAGGATTATACTGTACCCTATAAACGTCGTTTTGGCACTTATCAGAGTTACACGCACACGAGGCTGTATTAATCTCAGGATAAGGTGAGATGTCAATAATTTGTAAATTATCAATAAGAATCCTAAGCAGCAGGCCATATGCCAATGGCACGATAACATATTTTTCCTCACTTTAACACACCTAGATGAAGATAAAAATTGCCGACAAATTTCCCAAAATATCCAAAACGCCTCCAGTCTAGAGAGTCCATTTGGCTCTTTTCAAAGAAAATAATCCGTAGACACTTCGGAATGGCACGCTACGCTAGATATACAGTTCCTTTCCTAACCACGGTTCACCAGAGATAAATTTATTTTTGATAAACCGGTAATGAAGCATGTGTTTTTATCTTGATTCGATTGTTTATAAGTCAGCCATCTCAAGTAAACCACTAGATGACACGAGGCTCGAGGAGTATCTGGCTATAGCACGTCAATGTGGAACCCACACGTGGGCTATTCCGCTATTTGGACGAATGCTACGTCGACGATTCAAAAGTCGTAAACCCCTGAATGACAGGCTTAAGGGTGTGGTGTGCCGCGCTCCTACTCGGCCTGTGAGCCATTACTCCCGTTCGGACTCCCGTCGCCGTCAATGATCGCAGAAGAATGACGTCAAATTTTCCGTTGCGATCTTGTCAACAAGTTGCAGGAAGCGCGTAGAACAGTAAATGTGTGCTGGCGAAAGGCACTGAGCGAATATTAAAATTTAGGAACAATCTCTCCGGAAATTTACATTATAGAGGGTTTGCTTGTAAAGAATATATTTTTTCCAATGGATTAATATTTACAATAATTCATAAAAATGTATAATACCTTAAAATTAAATTAAATGTTATATTACATTAAAGTTTAATTATCATGAAAGTTTTACATTTTAGAGTCCTCCTGAGCCACATTAGGCTCATCAGAAGGTACTCATTTTGTTAGTACGCCTTATTGCCTTTTATTTACAATGTATTGAATCTCTTCAGTAACACTCTTGTTATTTACACTTAGTCTTATAATTACCTATAATCTTAAATCTCAGTTTAAATATCTCAAGTAAAAAATTTTATTGGATTGAAAACCGATGCTGATATGTTCTCCCATCGATAACGCTCGAATCAACAAACAGACTGTCTTATGTATTACCTTAAAGTCTCAGAAAACATAAAGTTCATATACATTTTAAGACATCTCGCAGTTAAAGTTATCCGTACAAAATATAATCCATATAAGATTTCATACTTAAAGATATTCATGAAATTGAATCAGAGTTCAGATTACTGAAACCTGACTGTTGAAAAAAATTAATTGATTGAAGTGGAAGTAGATTTACTTCGTCCATTTCTTTATTAAGGAAGACATATTTCCGACATGAATTCTTAGCGGGTTGTATAAATTGAGTTTAAATATAGCATGGAATAAACTATTCCTGACCAAGTTGTGAGAATCATGAATCATAATAGAAATACTAAATGTAATAAAACTTTTCGACCTGGACTGTGATACTGACCCAGATCCTCCAATTTGGCGCCTACTAGCAGGGCATAACTGAGATAACCAGGGGTTCTGTTCAACGGTTAATACTAGACTCAAGTTAGTGTTTGGTTTGTGGAGAAAGGGCAAGTAGGTTGGATTCTGTGATCATAAATAGATGAAGTAGACTTTTTTTACACGCGCCACAACAGGACGCTGCGAGCGAGAGAGTAGGCAGCGCTTATTCCACAGCTTTACGTAGAGGAGGACTAGATTGTCCCGCAGAAACTAATCTCGTCTGATTCATTGGAGGTGATCTGTACCCTCACCGAAAACAAGGACCAACGAGAGTACGAATGTTGTCAGAGCGCTCACTGATGGGGAGAAAAATAGCGCATGCCAGCGTGATTTGGTGAGTTCTACCCTCACTGATGAAACTGCTTTTCGGGTACGTTTACAGCTACATACTGCTCTGCGAACCGCCACTGAGGCGTGTGCTAGGGGATATCACGACTACAGCCATGTAAGGGGAGGGAATAGGGAAAAGGAGGGAGGAGAGGACAGATGTGAATTGTATGCTAACGATATGTCTTATATTAGTGTCACGCTCTTTTTGTTATGATCACTAATGGCGTGTGAAAAGAAGGAACTTTTGTTCTCGTCATTTCGTAGCATGCATATGTTTTTTACTTTCAACGAATATTATCCGAGTCATGCTTCGGATCGGTTACAATATTGGCAATACTCATGACTCAGGACTACGTATCGTCAGCATTGTGCAGTTTAACCATGTACTATGGTCGTAAGATTCATTCCAACGCAAACGTCGTGGTGGCTTCGTTTATTCCAGATAAGTTTTGAGTACGATGATGAGTTGCCATTAATTTTTACCGTGGAATTCGACAAATGTAAAAAAATAATTGCGACGACTAGCATGTGAGTGGAAACAAATTGCAGCAAAGGCATCTCAGGATAAATGCAATAAAAACAGGGACATCTACATCTTCGTATCCTGATAGCTGCCGCAGGGGCGTGTGGCAGGGGGTGTTAGGATACGTACCGTAAAAGGAGAGGGAATAAGGGAAAAGAAGAGGGCCAAGGGGATTTGGATGTTAGCGGTGTGTCTTATGTTACTGTCACGCTCTGTTTCTCATACATTCAGCAATGGTATGTGGAAAAAAAAACTGTTCGAATCAGTCGGCTCAGCCGGCAGAAGCAATTCGGCAGTGTCTCTCTCTCTCTTATTTTGTCGCTTCTATCTATTCTAGAGATATAGCACGAGGTCAAAATAATATCCTCCGTGTTGCACTGAATCCTGCCTGATCTGAAATGATAGAAGAAGCGTGTGTTTTTTTTAGGATGGCTAGAGACAACTCGCGCTCATCATCGCATATTTTCAGACAAGTACCACTAGCTCTCCGTTGCGCTTTGTTATATTTCATTTGAAATCAAGAGAGAGGTTGAGGCAAGGGGCCCCTGCAGACGCCGGCGTCAACCCCTGCCAAACCTCGACCCCCTCGCAACTTCCGTCCCTGACTCGCCCACGCACTCTGGCGTGGGAGGTGTTAATTAAACGATCCCTCTCCCATTAAACTGTCCCTCCCTCTCTCCCTCACCGCCCCCCCACCCCAACCCCATCCGCCACGCCTCAATTACCGGAGGCAAAGCAAAGCCAACACCCCCACAGCTACTGTCTCTCCTCCCTCTATTTGTTCGGTGGCTCTGCCCTCTATGTATGCGACGTTGTTTGTGTGCGTTTGAGGGCAGACGGGAAAGGTGTCGGCCCAACGGATAGTCGGGGGAGTTCGCTGTTGCTCAGAGCCTGTTACATGCGCTAAAATTCACCGCTATAAAGTTTTTAGATCAAGCATGCAATATTTTCGCAAAAATATAGTAATTCTGACGTTTAAGTTTTCGGATAAAATCTGAAACTAATGGAAGGCAACCTTTTAGAAGCTATGGCATTAGCCTTTCAGAAATCAAACAAAATTTGAAGATTCCTCTGAAGTTTATATTAGTCGTTCAAAGTCAGAGAGTTGCCATTCTCTCAAAGCCTGTTGTACGCAGTAAAGTATTCCTTAACACAATTTTAATGAGAGATAGGTTTTGCTGAAGTTGCACCAAACTTTTATGAGTCTAAAGGCAAAATTTTCGGCTTAGATCTAAGATAAGTGGTAGGAAACTTTTTATCAGTTAGAAACTTAATAACATTTGAGGAATATACTGAGGTTTTATCACGGTATTTAAGATTCTTGAAGATGTCACATTTGTGAAGAGACTGGCCGTGCCATAATAAAAATTTAAGGATATCCTTAAAGTTTATTTAATTTTAATAATGAAATTCCATGAAGATAATCATCAAACCATATAAAACCTTTTAGAAGTGATGTTCCGACGTAATGTTGCAGTTCAACTTATTTTCCGGAAGTGGACCGATAGAACTTTCACGAAAAGACAATCTTTATGATAATTAATTAAAACTTTTGGCTACACATTTGCCATAGTATTACACCAAGAGTTTATTATTTGCAGCAACTCCGAATATACGAGGGCGATCCAGAAAGTAGCAGACGTTTTGAAATAAAAAATTTACAAAGTGAAAATAACAATTTTTATTACATAAATTTTGATGGTAAACTCATAGGCTATTTTTCTACATAATCGCCATTTAAATTGAGGCATTTATCATAACGTGGTACAAGCTTTTCAATACCCTCTCTGTAGAAGTCTGCCGCCTGCGAGTTCAACCACTGGTTTACACCGGCATGCAGTTCAGCGTCAGTGTCAAATCGTTGCGTAGCGAGCCATGTCTTCATCGCTGGGAACAGGTGGTAGTCGCTCGGCGCCAAATCCGGGCTGTACGGCGGATGATTGAAAACTTCCCATCCAACACCATCCAAGAGCTCTTTGGTTCGATTGGCCATGTGTGGACGAGCGTTGTGGAGAAACAAAACTTTCTTGCTGAGTTTTCCCCGACGCTTGTTTTGTGTCGCACGTCTTAATTTTCTGAGTGTTTCGCAATACCTCTCTGAGTTGATTGTTTGGCTCATTATTCCCTGGCCGTACACATCACAAATCTGGCGATAAATTTCAATTGGTTTGTGATTTTTCGCAAACAAAAACCTTATCACAGCCCGCACTTCACAACTGGCGGGATTTTCAATTGCAGCGCTCATTTTAACACTCCACTGTATACAAAGTACGATAGGCAAGATGCGAAAGCTACCACGGCTGGTTGCGTACTGAGTGTAGGAACCGTAGGAACACTCTGACGCCAAGATGGCAGCGCTAGTTCCGCCCACTGCCGCGCCATGCCAAAACGTCTGCTACTTTCTGGATCGCCCTCGTAGTTGAAGACTCAGCAACGTGCTTGAGCTTGCCTTCAAATCTTCGCGTCACATGGTTTATCTGTTTCCTTCTGCCTATGTATGTGACTTAATAAGCTTCACGCCTAGAGTGGTACAGCTCAGCAATAGGTATTTGAGCCAGTTTTTTAATTGTCGAGTAATTATGGCTGTATGATGAAATTTATCATGTAATTACTTAGAAAAGCGTAATTTTCATTTATTGAGAATTTCGCGCGTCAGAAAAAAATAGGAGAATTTACAAATAATTTCTAAGTCTAAAAAACTGAGTTGCCTGGTTTTGTGACGTCACAAGGTAGTCTAAAAACCGTGAACTTGTACACTGACAAAAGGCAAATAATTTCAGTAGACTTGCAGGCAATGGCTTCAAAAAGTGCGAATTGTGGTTGGTAAATTACCGATTCAAATAATATTCCCAATTACATACATGTTGACTGAGGTCCTAAAACAAGGTGAAAGATTGGACGCTGTCCAGATTAGAGGAGTGAAGGCAAACTTCTAAGTAATCAGTAGTTCATATTAACTGAGCGCATATGTAATACGTTGATGTTATATATTTTAAGTGATACAGTACGGTGTTTACTGCCTAGTGACGCACTGTCAAAATCAACCTGGCAGCTTACCCGTTTCAGCGTACCGTCATAACATGTCCTCCGAAAGCATTTTAATGCTAATTTCAAGTTTTAATGATCAACAGAATTTCTTATTTGAAATAAACTTTCGATTCAAACAAAGAAAATAGTGCTCAGCCCTATTGCTGGCTGCCATCGATTAGCTTGTTTTTCATCTTGGGCTCCCCACCTTTCATTGCGATTTTATTCTGTATTGTACTTGAACTTTCCTTTAGAAGCAGAAGACGTTCCATTTGAGTGGCTTTTATTAGACTCAATGATTCCTCGAAGTCCATTTAATACATGTATTCAATTAATAATTAAATATTATTTAAAGGCACTATATTCAAAGGTCGCATAATATCTTTATTGTTGGGTCAATTCTCCGCTACTGTGGCATATCATGTACGACATTTCCTGTGCTACAATATAGACTGGGGATGAGAACAACTTGTTGGTATAAACCCCCGCTGAAATTCACTTTGAATCAAGAGGGCGTTATGGTGTTACTGGCTAACGCAGCTGACCGGCAATTGGGAGATTCAAACTCGAATTCCGGTCAAGTCAAATGATTTTTTCACTGCGAATTTCACCCTCAATGGTGTATATCTTTGCACTCGTGCGCGTGGCTGCGTACCACATCATTTGTGCAATCGCAATGATTGTAAACATTGTTATTGGTCATGGGGCACAATTAAGGTGCTCACAATACACAGTGAGAGCCTCTTGACCATAGAACTGGCATTTATCCTTGAAATCGACTGGTACTGTGTCTGGGCCATATTTGCCCTTATTAGACGACTATAGTAACTTCATTACATAACTTTACAAAGCCCAATTATCAGCCAATGTGAATATATTAAGCATTGCAATGGCCTTACTATTTACTATTCCTACGGCTTGGTGGGAAAAAATCAATATCATAGATGCCTGTTCTTTTTCAACTTAACTTTCACTGCTGTTTTTATGTTTAACGGATATTAGCGTGCGGGCATTCTTTATAAGTAAAGGAGATAGCCTAAGTATTTTGCAGAATTTCCCATTTACTAATTAATTAAATCTTTACTGTGCCATTTTCCGTTTCGTTGCCAATGCGATAATGAACACACTCAATTAAAAGATCCAAATACGCACATATTTAAGAAATGTAGAATGTCAACGTAGTTTGGTAACCACAAAAACCGTATTTTACTCAAAGCCAGATATCTGGGAAAAGAATGCAAAAATTACAAAGATACACGGTAAAATTAAAAAATGCAAGACTTTGCATGTGAGAGAAGCCGTTGTTGATGATCCCACGTTCATAATTAGGGCATTCATATTACGTATTGATGAAGAATGTTTTAAATTTCTAAGAATGCTAAGAATTTTGTGTGCTTTCTTAATAAACTTTTCCTTTCTTGTCCCCTCGATATGTGAGTGGCCTAAAATTGAGAATTTTTTTAGAGCGTTAAATAAGAATGATCCCGAAAAATATGTAATAAAGGGTTTCAATCAGTGTATTACTTGAAAACACGAATATCTAGTTTAAATCATGCACATTAAGAAAGGATGTTGAGTTAAGAAATAGTATTATTCATTCAAATATTTTTGTTCACTCACTCGTTCTTACTGCTGGATGTGGAGGTTTGGGAATCAATTTTATTGACCCAGTTAAGCAAGAAATCAATGTAAAGGCTGTCCACTTTGCGGCGATGAATATTAGATCATAAGCCCCAGCTCATCCATTGAAATCTACCCGGGAAACTTACCCTTGCTAACGTCTTTGACATAAGTATGCGTTTTTCTTAAGGCTTTCATTTAAGTAACGAGAAGAAGGGAAATATTTATGTAACATGAAGGATAAACCTTCAAAAGGCCCATAGAGTGTCTTGTAAAAGAAAAATTTATCCTGCTGAACGGTGATAAAATTAATGGATTCATTTTTACACGCGTGAGAAATTTGGGAGTATGGTTTTCTCTATTTCCCAATTTGCTAAAAAAACCTGAACAACCTTTGACAAAAACAAGCCCAGCTTATAGCTATTATTTCGAGTAATTGTTTTCTTTGAAAATTTGTAAGACCACGCCAATATATAATAACCGCCATTGTTTCTAGCGTAAGCGAGAATCGCTTTATGATGACACTACTATCTTCTCGTTTTAGAGTGTGTTTTTGGACCACGCATATAGTTTGGTAAACTATTATTATACCGCCATTTATTGCTGAAAATATGTTCAAAAACAAGAATTATAGTAACTCTACATGCTTCTTACATGAACTGTACGAATTAACAAAACACTGTAGTGGTTGAATCACACTTTAGGCATAACCTACCATCAAATGCAATCTTAAGACTAAGGATGCGTGAGAAAATTTTTCAATTTACCTTCTTTTCAAGCAAAAGAGTAATGTGTGCTGCCTTGTGTTGTTTCATCTCATTTCTCTGAGTGTTGCGCCGAAGTGAAGCAACGCTGGGCTCAGCTCGATTTGCATAGATGATCGTCCACGTTCGACCCGATTGCAGATGTCCCTGACTGCAAGTGGCAGAAAGTGATTGCAAAATGACCACGGCTGTCGAAGTACGTCAAATATAAGTACCCCGGAGAGTTGCGTGGCAAGAAGCTATTTTTTTGATAGAAAGACTGATCGCTCCTCAACGGAAAATTTTCCATGCACTTCATCGTCACCAAAGGAGCTATACCTTAAGAGGCGTTTTTTTCACAAATAAGGAGTTCCGAAAGTATGGTACATGATACATTTTTACGGAAGAAAAGGTCAAGACCTCGAAAAATACCACACCCCAAAATCTTGGCTGGATTTTCGGATGGATCCAAGAAAGACGTGTTTTGGTCACTGTCATTTCTGCTCTGCTTCAGCAGGGTGACCGGCTGCGCTCCGTATCCGCTCCACGCCCGAGCCGAAGGCTTCAAATCGGCCTGGAAATTGGACGGGGCTCTTCTGTACTCCGTCACCGTCTTCGCGTTCGGCACCGCGCTCATGAGCTACTCCACGGTCAGAGTGTCCTCCAACAATTTTGTAGGCAAACATGAAATGTCGGAAGTCGTCGGTGACTCTTGGGTCACTTTCGCCTACGTACTCATTTTCCTGAGGCAAGCCCTGAGTCTTAGGAATCGCCGGGTGATCTACAAGATGCTGATGAGAATCAGGAGAGTGGACGAGAAGCTTACGTCTTCCGGCCTGACGGATGACGACGTCGGACTCGAAATATTAAGAAGGTCCACGCTCAAACAGTTGGCTTACATAGCGGTGTACGGGTCATGCTCCCTGGTCGAGGTGGCGATCACCGATGGGGATATATTCCACCTGTTATCCGCCTTTTTTAGCACCAGTTGGATCACCACTATCACCATGCAACATCTGAGCCTTCTTCAGCAGTTTAGAAGGATTTTGCTCCTGGTAAACTCGGACATAGAGTCCTTCTGCTTCTCTTCCAAGCAGCGGCTAGGGATAGAGATGAATTTCCTGTTCTATCGCAGAAAGAAGGCCATGCCACTTTCTTGGAAATACCATCGCCCTTCGTGCACCCTGTCAGCCCACTTCAAGGCATGGAGGTCCGCTTTCCTATCCCTTTACCGCTGGAGTTTGACAATGAACGCTGTGTACGGAAAACTCATCATATTTCACGCACTCTTCAACTTCCTCAACGTTACCATGACACTTTACTTCATGTTCAGCTTCATCTTGAACTACGATGATATGTTCCTCAATATTTATGAATTGGCATTTTCAATCTTCTGGAGTTTTGTTGACGTACTTGGGATCACTGCTATTGCCAGAGTCGGATACCTCGTGTCGAAAGAGGTAAGGACGGTTATTTAACTGTTGTTTTTTTCAGAAAGTGCTCTAAATCAAGTTTTGATTTGCAATATTGACGTATACCCAACATTCCTTTTATGACTTGCTTGGTGGAAAGAGTAAATACTATTTTATCTGAATACTTCAGCTCTACTCAGTACGAGTTACTGTATTACCTTATTGATTTAAAAATCCTAACTTTCAAATCACATTAAACGTTTGTGAACGTTTTCTGGCTATCCGAGACTTTCTTCTGACAGAAAACTTTTGATGTTGAAGACCAATGTTCTTGATTGCCAAAGAATTAAGTAAGACATAGTATATTGGTACACTATCAGCATAGTTATTTCTTGGCAAAATATAAGCCATTTTATGCACTGAAGTACTTTTTATATCCTTTTGCTACTTAAATAATCTCACATTTTTGGCCTGGCAATCACAAATAAAATGAAATGATACATCAATTAAATATAGGCAGTTGATTCTTTTGTTTCCACGACCAGAACGGATGGGTCGCATTCGTTATTTCCCGTTCAATGAGAGGTTTTACTTGTGGTTTAATATGCTGTGGCTTTACGAGCGTTGGATGTCATTGGGTATTTTTAGCATATGACGTGTTGTAACATTTATTAAGTATGATTTTTTTGTACATACTTCTGAAAATCAATATGAATCTAGCCTTCAAACACCTACCACAGACTACATTTAAAAATCAATCTAAATAACCATCCATTTTTCATGTGCAGAGAAAATAATTTTATAAATTGGTTTGTTGTTCTTAGAATATTAGTATTTAATTACTCCAATATCATTTTTATCAGCATAGCATCAGCAGAATATCATTTTTCGGTAATAATCAGTTCTCTAAGGTTGTAATTGACCCACTACTGAGCCGTAATAGTAAGACTAACTTGAGAGACTTAATCTAAAATACCATAAAATATTTTTTTAAACTACTGGAAGTATCTAAAATGTGTTGTGTTTTTAAATAGGGCATCGCATAAGGAATCAATCCTGCTGCTGTCAAGAAATTACTTTCCGTTCCATTTCGTTCTTTGGACTAGCCATCTTTAAGTAGATGCTGAAACTGGTACCACAAAATATTTCTGTTGCACGTCCATGGAGAATGTAGACTGGCAATGATATTTCTGCACTTCCTCTTTCGCATGTTCTTCATCTCTGCCAGGGACCGTTGGATCATGGCTTCCATGATCTACTCTTCTCAATTAGTGATGAACAGCCACCTTAGGCCTTCAACCTAATATTAACGCATTGTCATAGGCAGGATCAAAATTCCCGATCATCTGGGTAGCTTGACCGGTGAGTTACCGGACTCATTAAAGCTGTCGGCACCAGGTCTCGTTCTTCTCATTTTGTGATCTTTATGATTTCATCCACCTGCTTTAGCAATTCATTTTATTCTTCGAATAGTTTTGGCTGAGTGTGTTATTTCTTATTTATTAGCTTGACATATTGTGACATCGAGCATCGAATTATTGTACCCTAAGCTATGGATTTTCATCGGCGTTCTTCATGGTTGTTTAAAATTTGTTATTGTAGATGTTGACTGCGGCGAAAAAGGTTGGAGATACCATTTTTGGTTCTCTTTGCTCGTAGATCCATCGTTTCCATTTGAAGTAGACATTGCTCTGAAAGGTATGCGAATTTTTCATTGAAATTTTCTCAGCGACATCGATGGCATGCTCAATCGGAATTTCGGTGAACAGTGGCACCAACTCGGAGCTGATTGAAATACCTCCGGTACCAATCTCAGGTGCTAGGCTCAGGAAATGTTAAAAGTTCATGATATGGAAGCTCACTTTTTCGGCCTCTTTTGGAGTGCTGCCACGACATATTTGAGTAACTTGTTGGTCGGCGGACACAAAACTCGTACTCTTCGCTTTATCCCAGTTTATTTTTGAAAGACCATTCAGGCATGGTTGTCTCCGGGTCTTACATGGTTATGTACTTTGACGTCCTTCGTGATTTTCTTAATTCATTCCATTTTTGGTCTTCCTCTGCAATTCTTTCCATTTATTTCTCCTTCCAATATTGTTTTCATTAGGCTGCTTTGTCGCATAATTAGTCCAATAAGTTTGTCTCTCCTTCTTCGCAGGGTGTTCATTATGCTTCATTTCTCTTCAGCTCTTCGTAGGAGTTCTTCGTTAGTGATTTTCTCCGACCATGTGATCTTCATCATTCTTCGGGAACACCACATCTCCATTGCTTCCGATCTCATTTGCTCTGCTGCTGTTATTGTCCTGTCTTCACCATCATATAATATCATGCTCCCAATACATGCTTTAATAAAGTGCTTCCTAACTTCCAAGCTTGTGTTACCAGCTGTCAGAAAATTCCTCTTCTGGTAGAATTCCTTCTTTGCTTGGCCTCTTCTGCTCACAATGTCTCCTGCTTCTTCCTTTGCTGGTGAATCTACTTTCCAGATATAAAAATTCTTCTACTTGCGTGAGTTTTTGCTGCCCAAGTTTAATGTGATTCTGTCTTCTTGATTTATTCCACAAATCATAACCTTTATTTTCTTTATATTCATCTTAAGTTTGTATTTCTTCAGATTTTTGTCCATAGATCTCAGCATTCTCGTCAGATCTTCTTTCTTCTCAGCAAGACCTGCGTTGTAATCAGCAAAGCGTAGTACGCTAATTTTTTCTCCATGCATTTGTATATCTGTTTTTAATTTGTCCTTCATTTCATTTATGGCTTTTTCAATGTATATATTGAAGGTAATTGGCGACAACGTGCATCCTTTTCGTACCACTTTCCTCATTTCTGCTTTATCTGCAGTTCCACCACATTTAATCACTGCCAGCTCTTCCTTATACAACCTGCATATTGCTCTTCTGTAATTAAATGACACTCCTATGCTCTTCAGTGTAGTGAAAATTCTAATTGATCTAAAGTCTTCGATTCTCTCGGCTTTTTTCTTCTTGGGGATAGGAATTATTACATTCTATTAAGTCAGTTGGCATTTGCTCGCTTGAATAAATGTCACATATCAAACTGTATAGCTTATTTAGAGTCCTCACTCCTGCATAGTTAAGAAACTCCGAGGGAATTTCATTAACTCCTGGCGCCTTTCTCTCTCTCTCTCTCAAATGCTTTACTGCAGCATCAAATTCTGATCTTAATATGGAGTGTCCTTTCCCACCTTCATCCATAGTGTCTTCATCCTCTAGTATTCTGGGATTCAGTACTCTGCCACTGCATAGTTTTTCCAGGTACTCTTTCCATCTCTTCACTTTGTCCTCACTTTCAATAAGAATTTAATTTTATTCACTCTGAATGACATTTCATTTCATTGGATGTTTTTAAAGAACCTTCTCACCGTTCTGGGAGCAGCTTCAATTTTTCTTGAAGAGATTGCCTTTCACCTATTTACGTAAGTATTTCATCCATTATTCTTTGGCCTTCCTTGCCTTACGGCAGATCGCATTTCTTAGTGTTTATATAGCCGCTGTCTCTCCTCTGTTGTCGAGTTTTTGTACTTCCTTCTTTCTTCTACTAGGTTTCGACATCGATTCAACGGACACAATTTGATGCCTAATATCGCCACATTAAGAATGCGATACGAAATTACCTCGGAATTATGACATGTTGCTAAAGGTTATTTTGTGGACAGGACAGGTTTTTTTAAATCATCCCTGCTTTTTGGCAGCAGAGGCAGTTGCCAACCCTAGATGTTTGAAGTCGCTCTTTGGATCGGTGACAATATTGGCAACAGTCTCGACTCCTTCAGAACTACTTGTCGTTAACACTATAGTTTTACAATTAGCTGTAATCGTAAGGTTCATTCCAACACAAACTTCGTGGTGGTTTCGTTGATTCCTGATAAGCTCTGATTACGATGCTATTTACTTTTCCCGAGGAATTAGACGATTGTTAAATAAATAATTGCGACGACTAGCGTGTGAGTGGAAACAAATTGTAGCAAAATCAACTTGGAAAAAATGCAATAAAAAACGGGGAAATTTACATATAAATATTACCCTGCCAGCCACCACAGGGGTGTGTGGCAGGGGTTGTTATGACACCTACCATGAAAGGAGAGGGAAAAGGGAAAAAGAAGAGGTAGAGGGCAAAGGTGAATTGCATTTTAGCGGTGTGTCTTATCTTACTGTCAAGATCTGTTTTCTGATATAGTCACTAACGGTACGGGGAAAAAGAAACCCTTCTATATACCTATAACTTCGATTATGTATTTCCTAACGATAATATATGTAACTTCTTTCATTTTATCGCTTCTATCAGCTCCAGAGATATAGCGCGGGTCAAAATAATATCCTCCTTTTCATACTGAAACTCTTCTGATATACTTCGTGCAAAACATGCAATAGGCGGTCTCCGTATTGCTATCCTTGAAATTCGTTCTGTGAAATAGAGCATTGGTTTCTCTTATCAGTTTAGATCGACCAATTCCATTGAGACGTTCTGAAATTATTGAGGATTTCCAGAAACGTGAAAGAATAACAAGACAAGCGGTGGAACGATGCGTTGATTACCGGATAGAATGAAGACACATTTCTAATCTTCGTGCAAAATGTTGAAATGTTTCCTCAAGGGGAAAGTTATTTTAAAAAGTTTTCTCCGGGAGTCCAGAATTTCCCAACGTTGTGCAACATTACGAACGTAAAGTGCAGCGTTGGCCTTTGCTGGACTATTGCCTATTTGCTGGACTATTGACTCGGCATAAATTTCTGCTTCGCACCGATCTCAGTGAAGCACAGACAAGGAGAGAACCTGGCCTCATGTTGAGTGTTTCATATTCATTACGGAATGACACAGATGTTGGGAAAAAGTTTACGTTCGCGAGTTTCATTAAGATACTGGCGCCATTACAATTTAACTTGCAACCCGCTATCAATGCACTGCCAGCTGTATTTTGCTATTTCATCCTTACAAGGAATTTGACATCACCGTTGTTGCGTCATAAGGGTAACTACGAAATATTCCTCCGCTTCGACGAATTTAGCGGAAGATTAAAAGCACTGGAGGCGAGACTGAAGTACCTCAATATCCGACAAGAGGTTTTCAGACAATTGAGTGTATTCTCTGTGAGCATAGTTTTTTTCATGTTTTTTTCTGAATCCTATGGTGAAAAAATACATCATTAAAGTACGATACACTTCCTTCTTCACACATGTATACTTATCGATCGCTTTTTTGTCGCCGCTACTCCAAAAACAACCTCATGAATAATCTACGCCGCAAATTTCACCTCCTGTACCAGAAAATAAAGAGGCATAGTGGCTTTGGGGCTCGGAGAGTCAAAAATAACGCTAAGAGCTTTTAGGTGAATAAGGTACCCGTCTATGACTCATCTACTGTCCACGACGCATGCACTTCTTTAAAAATCTATGGCAAAATCAGGGAGTTTGAATCGGTACAATTTGAACTTTACACACTTGCTTCCAGAATGAATTATATCTCTGGCATGAACGTGCTCCAGCAAGGGATGCTATCTTTCGTGAACGCGAACTCATTGTTTAGGTACACTGAGTCCGTAATAATAGACTCTGAAAATTGCAGAACAGTAATATAACAAATCATTTTCCGTGGATTCATTCTCATTATACTTCAAGTTATATGGACCCTATTCATCCGAACCTGCGATACATCAAAGGAAGAGGTGAATTTTTATAGCTTTGAACCCTTACTTATACAAATTTAGGGATTTGAGGATGAATTATTTTGTTTTAGGCTTTACTTCGTGGAAGTGAAAGATATACATGTTTGAATGAAAAACTTCGTACTTTTCCGCACTTTATTTATAGCTGCGACCGGTTGAAACTTGATAAGGCATCTTCTGGTACATTCTTTTACTTTGAGAATTCTATATATACAAAGAGAAAGTTTTTTTTTAATGGTTGGGGTTGGTTAGAGATGGAGGAGAGGGGAGCAGGGTGGTTAGGGCATTATGATAATAATAATAAGGGGAGAGATCCATTCGAATCTATCTCGGTTTATATACATAAATTACAGTTGATGGTTTTCTCCAAGGTTGACCCCTAATTTTACACAAAACAAGCATTTTCCCCATCTTATTCTCTAGGCCATCTTCGTCTCCAGGCCGATGTCTTCTTCTCCAGACCGTCTTCTTCTTCTCCAGGCCATCTTCTTCTTCCACAAGCCACCATCTTCTCCAGACCATCTTGTTTCCTATCCAGGTCATCTTTGGCCGGTTAGGGCATGGCAGAGTGAGGACAAATCAGGGAGAAAGTATTTTTTGTACACATATAAGGGCTAAGGCCGATGACTTTTTCTTCTCCAGGCCATCTTCTTATTCCTCAAGCCATCATCTTCTCCAGACCGTCTTGTTTCCTCTCCAGGCCATCTTAGGCCGGCTAGGGCATGGCAGAGTGTGGACAAAACAGGGAGAAAATATTTTTTTATACACATACCAGGGCTGAGACCGAGGACTATTGGCTGTTTGGCAATCGCGGAACATTTCAACAGTCATCTGACATGAAAGAATGAATTATTGACAGGGTTTATATCAGTGGAATTTCATTGTCACTGTCGCTGTGTCACTATTTCTCACAAACGGCGTGGATCCGAGTATTAGAGCGCACGGATCCATGCACGGTTCTTTGAGTCCGTAATGATGATCATCTTGAATTTGACTAAGCTGCCTCCATTGTGATGGCTTCATTCTCTCAGGATGCACCGATTCAACAGCTTCGGCTACGTTTCAGCGCGGTGCTATCAGCTGATATCAACTCGCAGTCTGCTCGCCGCGGAAGTCTTCGCGCCAATTAATATCTAAGGCCGTGTTCCAACCCACGCAAAGGTGTACTAGCCGTGCTTATTTTTCTCCAAATTCACAAGAGAAAACGTGGAATATAAATTTAATTTCTGGCAATATATATTTTGATAGCTTATCCTGAAAAGTTTACATGAAAAATGTTTCTAGTAATATTAAAATGACACGTATTTATCATTACCTTCCAAGTTTTTATAATTAAAATGAATAATATTTTAATGAAAAAATACGGTGCTATTCTGTACAAATTTTATAACTGAATGACTGATGATGGGGCTCTTTTTAGGTCAGTAATTCTCAGCCCATTTTGATCAATTTCCCCTTCATCGTAGTCCAGAATCTCCTCCTTGTATAAATTATTGCATTATAATTTAATTCATCAAATGAAAATAATGCGCCTGTTTAACAATAGAATTTAATCTATTTTCGTCTGCAATAAACATTACGGACTGCCACAAAATTAATTAAAACCAACTAAAGTTTTTACAGATTTTACATTATATGTATACAGAAAATCAACTAAATTAGCTGTATAACCTTTTGATGTATAGTGGTCTAATTTCCATGTAAGCCCTCCTATATTCCTCCCGGGGAGGGGGGAATTCCCCACTACTTGAGAATCGTTATTTTAGATACTGGAAAATAACAGTGGAACATACGATGCGAGAATCTCAATTCTTCGGATACCAACTTTTTCTATGAACCTCTCCATTTATAGAGAGCACAACACCAATTTCTTAACTTGGAAGCTTAACAATTAGACTTAGCTAACAATTAGAATCAAACCTAAGCTGTGACTTTCGTGCTCAGTTTCAGTAACTCCATATCTTAAACTAATATTACCATAATCCGTCGATATTATATCTTTGCTTCAGCGCTTTGTATTATATTCAAAACCACAACGACCCCTTGCGCTTTGTTACATATTCACTCTTTCCGACATTTTTTCGCCTTTCATCTTGGCTTCGAACGTTTGAGGCAGCATCTGACTCCATCTTGAGTTATCTAAAATGAGTAACGATGTTACTACTCATGTGTTCTCCTAAAAAGGGCTGTTTAACTTGCTAATAGCTAACTACCAGCCAACATAATAAACCAAAGATTAAACCAATGCTTAATACCTAAGACCGGCTAAAACTATTCATTTCGTAACAATTCCAGAGGGCACAACGTCTTTGGGTTTGATGGTTTGTACACCATTATTCGCGACCTATCACTACAAGCTATATGAGATGATCAAGACTTTTTCTTCTACTGCGAAAAATGGAAAAAATATGGCATTTCAAATTGCAAATAGCATTTAAAATTGCGTGGGGAAAATTCGTGTACTGGGCTTGTAATTGAAGCTGATTTTCGATCTTCTGGGCCAAATCCCAGCCACGACTCTACTCAGGATACCCAACTCCAAAGACAATTTTATATAGGAGGATTTATATTACATCCGTACAAAAATTGCCTTTGGAAATTAAAGCTCCGAGTGGTCTGAGCATAAATCCGCAAAGCTTAAGGATCGTGGTTTGAATCTTGGTCTAGGAAACATTATTTTCTGTCAATTTTCAACACTTTACGGTTTACTGACTCACCAAACGGAGGGTGGTGAAACCATGGAAACAATACCATAGAAATAATGTGTTTATCTCAAGCAGAAAAAAGATACTTAGGAAAAAACTTTCAATCGACTCAAACTGTAACAACAAGGAAAATTATTCAGGGAAACGATAATACACGAGAAGCATCGCATTGGGATAACATTGATCATTTTATGGTGAAAGCATGCAATGGGTGTTCTCCGCTGTGTTTTTTTCGATAACCGTTCATTCGTGTGGAGAAATGGCTTCTTATTATCATTAGAATACGAGCGATTCTATGAAAGAGACCTTGAGCTATATTTCAAGAGTTTTTTCGAGCTGACATAATAATGATAACATATCGAAGATCGTTAAAATTAGGAAGACTTCTTCATCACCGGCGTCAGCTGGGTCAGCATGGGTAAGGTGTAGCATGACTTCTCAAGAGGAAGGGTTTCAACGAAATTTATCCGGAAATCAGCGAAATGGCGCCGGTGGAATTTTGTGGACTAGTGCGCCCATGTTGCCACTCGGCGTTATCTTTGGTTTCTCTCTTATTCCACAAAAGCAAACACGAGATGTAAACAACCAGGCCTCATGGTGTCTACTTGTTTATTGTATCCTCATTAATTTATTTGGGTTAATATTAATGTCCTTAAATTTCATCGAAACATTGACTCACTGGAAACTCCAAGTGCAATCAGTTATAGTTAAAATTTGGGTGGGATGCTATTACATTATACTAGCCATAAATTCGATGTCATTGCTATTGCGTCACAAGAAAAGCTACGCAATTTTCCTTCGCTTCCAGAAATTGGACGAAAGACTCGAAGAACTAGAGACGAGACTGAAATACGCAGACGTTCGCCAGGAGGTGGTCAGACAAGTGATTATATTCTGTGCAGGCATAGGACTTTTCATCTTCTTTCGAAACCCTGTGGTGAACAGTTCCCTTGGAAGATCTGGAAACGTGAACTTCTTCACTCAACTTTATACAACGATCGCCTTTATTTTGCCAGCACTTCTCCAAAGCAACTTAATGAATAATCTTCGTCATCTTCTGAACTCGGTAATAATAAGACAGTCTGCTTTTGAGGACTGGCGAGTCAATAATTACACAAATAGATTCCCGTGGGACAATGTATCAAACTACGACACATTCGACATTTACAACGTGATGTCTTCGTCGAGAATCCAGTGCAAAATCAGATTATGGAAAGCAATCCAGTTAGAACTTTACAAACTGACTTTCAACATTAATAACACCTCCGGCGTTTATAGGCTTCTACAAGGGATATTGTCTTTCGTGAACGCGACGTTAATTCTTTGGTATGCTGTGATCATAGTGGTGAATCCAGAAAGCTACAGAACGGAAATGACGTCCTTGGTCTCCTATGCATTCATGCGCATTTTATTGCAAACGGAAATGACGTCCTTGGTCTCCTATGCATTCATGCGCATTTTATTGCAAACTGGCTGGGCCCTGTTCATCCGAACCTGCCATATTGCAAAACAGAGGTTAATTTTTACATAATTCCGAAGGGAAACTTAAGCTAAATTACGCAAGATAGTATGATTTTTATGTAACCATTACTTCCGTCTTAAATCACTTCGTCAAATAAATGACTTATAAACGGTTTTTAATAACCTCCAAATGATCTTAATTATGCACTTGCATTGTAATTATTGAGAGTATGTACGGAGATGGAGTATTATCTATTTACCGTAATGCATTTATGTGGAATATTGCTACATGTTACGATATAATTACATCCGGCTATATTTATCGCTGATTTATAGTCAAATTTTGCATGTGAATGAAGCTTGATACAAGAGAATAGGTACAAAAAATCTTCCCTCGTCTGATCTGAGAGAATATTTTTTCAAGAAACGAAGCGACTTTATTCTCCAATATTGTAAACGTTTCTATCGGAATTTACAATGGTGTAATTCAAAATTGACTTTTAAATGTGAGCAATATATTTTATTCCTTTGTCGTACATTGCTTGCAGTGGGTTAATACCAAATCTATGGCGAATTAGTAGTGGTTACTTACTAGTTGTCTCTATAGAAATTAAGATTACAAATTGTCAATGGCATAATTTTTAGGAAAGAGATTAATTAATTAGAAGTTACTGAAAAATGTGTAATTTTTTCTAGACAACTAAAACGTGCACTATTTCCTGAAGTTGAAATCTTTCTGTATTTTAAAGCCCAATAGGAAAAGTCCATATTTGGTGTATTCGATTTCCCTTTGGAATTTTTATGTGAGTAAGGGTGGCAAATGCATGCTTAAAATGTTATATAATGCATTTACATTTTTCAGGCACAAATAAATGGGATGAACTAATTCTGGTTTCACCTGTTATATCATCCTAAAATGGGTAATACGTGCATGTAGTTGGAGATAAATTAGTTGCTTTGGCAGAGATAAGGCAGGAGGAGTTTAAGTTTTACCTGATGAGCCCTTTGTGATTAATGGCGTCCATAAAAGTGTTGTATCACATCAGATATTTGAGTTACAAATGCGTCCGATAGTTTTTGCTCGTTCTTAAGAACTTGCATAAAGATTGTTTTTATTATGGCCAGGAATGCAATCTATTTTGGCGTTTATTAGACTTAAAACTTATATCTTATGAGAGTATCCTAGGTGATTTAAAGTTCCCTATCTCAGGGGGCGCGTAAGGAAACTTTGTACCAAAATGGCATTAACTCACATTTCAAGGAGAGAAATATTTGAAAACTACTCCTACTCTTCTACGTATAAAGCAGGCTAATATTTTCAAGTTTTTTCCAAGTTCCACATTCTTCAATTTTGTATTTTATTATTGCTTCTCTTGGCGCACCCTGATATTTATAAAACCCCAGTATGTGGGAAATAAAAATTCGAAGATTACAAGGAAAAGGAATTAGATTTTCTCGCCGAGAATACCCTTTTTGTATAGAAACTCTTTCCAAGCTTGGGTGAGAAATGAGGATAAAACCAGGACAAATATTTACATTCATTAATTAAAACCAGCCAGTATATTTCAAAACACCAAAACAAATTACAAACCAGCAATTAAATGGCTAGTGAACTGTTGCGAAACGTCTCCAGAAAGCAATGACAACATTTTACTAGTACGAGAGGTCAGTCTCTCAGAGAAAGATGACTGCTTTATAGTAGGTGCTGCCATGGCGTGCGCTGAAAGACGTCTCCGTCAGTCTGACTCGCCGAGAAAAGGAACAGCCAAAGGAGGGATTTTATTTGTGAAAGGTCAAGGTGTGACTGGCGGGTTTAGGATATTAGGGATTGGTAAGTCTGGGAAAGAGGAAATAGTGGGGTGGGTATATAGGTGCTGTGGAAAGTTGCAATTGGAGCTTTAGGAAGCGTTTTTTATCTGCAGGATCTACGCAGCATATTGGTGTCTGTGCCGAGCTCAGTGCGACCGTGGTGCTGCAATTCTCGTTGCGCAGACCGCTGTATAAACTAAGGTTGCCCTGGTGAGGGAAGGAGGTGGCAGAAGTCACTGCAACAAATCGCTGCGAGAGGGTGGTGTATATAATTTTGGTCGTAGTTGTCGTTAGGGCGGTGCTGCTTCCTTCGGCCAAGTCCACAGGGTAAAAAGTCCGCAAAGGGAAACATGTTCAAAGAGGGGATGAGTGGAGGGGAAAAGGAGAAATGCATAAAAAGATCCAATAGATTCATCACATAACATCGAATTAAGCTCCGAATGACATTATACACGAGTTGTATCATATTTTAACAGCATCGATTATTCATTTTCCACACCAAAACATGAATTGGGAGGCCTCCGAATCTTTTATATCCATCCAGTCATGTGGGGAAATGGATTTCTTTCATCGGAGTGAACGCAGCCATTGTCGAAAGGTTACTCAGTAATTCAAGGGTTTTCACCAAAATCTGAAACTAATTGGGCAACGTGATCATGAGAACACACAGGGAAGACTCTCCCTGAGTCTATAAGGGAAAGGAAGGAAGGGGTGGACATGACTCCTAAAGTGCAAGGATTTCGAAAGAATTTCTCTGGAAAGTCGCTGATGTGCAACCGTGGACTTTACTGCACCAGTGCCCCAATGCTGTGGCTCGGCATTATATTCGGTTTCTCTCCTATCCCGCTGAAGCTTAGACGTGATAGAGAATACCGTACACCAAAGTGGATAATTTTTCATTGTGCCATTATTCAGATCGTGGGGATTATTTTGATGTCCTCGAACTTCATCATGACTTTGAAAACATTCCAGTTCGAACTGAGATCCATAATCAACACCCTCTGGATCGGATGTTGCTCTGCCATGCTTGCCAGAAATTCTACGTCACTGGTATTGCGGCAAAAAGATAACTACGACATTTTCTCCCGTTTCGAGAAGTTGGACGAAAGACTTGAAGGGTTGAAGACGAAACTGAAGCACGCCGACATCCGTCAACAGGTGGTCAGACAAGTGATTGTGTTCTGCGCGGGTATAGGAATTTTCCTCATCTCCGTCAACCCAGCGGTAAATAGAGCCACAGCTAAATTGGGAATCTTTACCTTCTTCTCGTACTTTTATGTGATTATTGCCTCTTTCTTGACGCCGCTACTCCAAGGCAACCTTATAAACAATCTACGTCTCAGATTTCACCTTCTGAACTCGGACATTGAAAGACACTGGGGCTTTGAGAGCTGGCGAACCAAAAATCACGTCAATATCTTGCCAGCGGATAAACTACCTTGCTACGGCATATCCCATATCTACGGTGTTGGGGTCAAGTCAAAAATCAAGGGCCGAATTCGAGTGTGGGAGTCAATCCAATTGGAGCTCTACAAGCTCACCTCCATCGTACATCATTCCTTCGGCGTAACTGTGCTTCTGCAAGGGTTGTTATCTTTCGCAAACGCAACCTTAATCCTGTGGTTCATTGCGATCGTATTAGCGGACCCTGAAAATAACGGAGAAGAACCTACAACCTTGATTTCTTTCGGATTCGTGCATACATTACTGCAATCTGGATGGATCCTGTACATCCGAGCCTGCCACTTTTTGAAAAATGAGGTAATTTTTCTCAATTCGGAAGAACGCCTTTCTCTGTGTGACGGGTGAGAGAAAACTCGAAATATTCATAAAACTTCACTCGAAATATTCATACAATATTTCCGCTATTGCTACCTTAAAATGGTCAATGGTTAAGCTTTCAAAACCTCCAATTATTTGGCTCTCTTCATATTTAAATAAGATTATTAGAAGACAATAGAGATGAACAATTGTATCTTATTTTTTTCAACACCTTGCTTTAGAAAATTATTACAATAACAACATACGAAAGTCTTAGTAGTTTCATAGCTAAGTAGTAAGTAAGTTATAAAATCGTAGCGCGTCAAAGGCTTTCGGTGGCCATTTAGTTTAAAAATATTGTTAAAGATTAAAACAACTGAACAGCGCCCTATCTTTGGTTTTCAGAAATTTATTTTTCTTGATACATAAGGATATTTTCCAAAATAAGTAATGTGCGCACCAGTTTTTTCTCAGTAATTATGGCCCACCACAAAGCGTGGAGAAAAAGTTGCTACTTTTTATATAATATAGAATCCCACATAATGAAAATACACCAAAAGTTGTGACTAAAAATATCTATAAAATATAATTCGTTACTTGTGTTCATCTCACGTAAAACTATAAATGCACTATTTATTTGAAAATACATAGAATTTGAGTTTATCTATAGGTTGTAAATTTAATTAAAGCGTTTCTCATTCAGTGCTGAAGTATTTTTTAAGGTTAATAACTGGGTGCAATTGCCATGCTTTTCATGCATAGATTGTCTAGGTTGGTATGGTTGGAGGAAAAAGGGTGTAAGTGGTTGAGATGGTCTTGGCCCTTCCAGAAATTACTGGTCTCAATGCATGACCAAGTACTCGGCTTTTATCCCATTTTAAGTTGTCATTGTGTGAATGAATTTCTATAGCTTTCCTGACAAGCAGGACTTCGAGATGTTTATCTAATCTTGGATTGGAATATTCTTGACGTCTACTGTGTGTACTCCGGAAAACGGTGTTAGAAGAATTGCGGTCTAATAGTGTTGAGTTTAATGAAGATAGACGTCTAATATTTCTGAGAACATTATTTATTTAACAGAGTACAGCGGAATTGTCTGGTCACGAGTTAGCCGTGTCAATGCAGGACAACTTCTTCTGTGGTGATATAACAAGAAGGTAATACAAACATGAACAGGCGTCAATTATTCCTTCACATCTAGACGTCCCCGGCGGATGAGCACGTCAGTCGATGAATGGACAGGTATCCCTACGCTTAACGTCACACATAGAATTCAATTCAATTTCCATTCAATAAAAAATAACTCCATTTAACACTTGTTTGGCGTCAGCGGAGCGACCTTAGGTCCAAGTCTAAAGGTTCTCACATGCATTCCTATCATAGTATCAACTGATCTCCGTTTTTCTTCGATCGGCGTCAAAGTTCTGCATCGGACGCAATCCGCCGGAACTTAAAGTCGCGAGCGAATGCTGCTAACCAGGAAAAGTAACCACGCATTAGCCATACGGGTGCGCTTAGCTCACTAAAACTTCGATCAAAACAACTTGCTCTGTCCACTGAATAATTTAGTCTACCACGCGTTTCAACGTCAAAGCGTCATCTTCAGGCTACGATGTCCGTTTGGAATAAAAATACAGGGAGTATTCTTGATACTCCCATCGGATCTTTATTTCGTGAATGCGAAATTACAAACGTAACTCTCGTTATTGGGAGATTATTTTGTTTAGTTTGTTAGAAAGAAAGTTGAAATGAAAGAAAGAAAATGAACACACACTATGTTTTTAGGCTTTACTTTGTAGAAATTTATAGTATCCATTCTAAATAATACGCTTTGTATTTTTTTCTACAGTTTTTAAAACTGAAGGAAAAATACAAAGTGTATAATTTAGAATGAAAGAAAATGACGCTATACTTAACATTTATTTATCTAAATCATTAAAATAAATGGCTAACCTATGAAAAATTGGCCGATGGTGACTAATATGTTCTGCTCTCCAATGTTAATTTTATATTTCTTGTATTATTAATGTCTAACTCACGTTCTCAGCTCTCCGTAGACAACTCGATCACTGAAATCAACCAACGACGAAACGGGCTACTCAGTCATAGTTTTAGATATCCTGTAATTCTTATAGTTTTTCACGCAAGGCCCTCGAAGGTACACATATATTGGTCGCGGCAAATCCTTACGTGACACCGAGAACGAACCATAAGATGTCCATTCGCATTAACTTAAAAAAATTACAGCCTTAATATACAATTGAGGTGGTGAAAATAGTGGGAAGGAGAGTATGGGGGAATGGCTTTTTAATTCTATGTCAATAATTAGATAAACTCCTCTTTTCCTTCTCTAAATGATCTCAAATTGATCGAAAGCGTCGAGGCGGCGTTCTTCGTCCTCGAACTGCAGAATGTCGGGGTTGAAACAGCTTTGGTGACCTTCGCTGGCGAGATGCTTTGCGTTTAGTGGTCTGGTATCCTTGTTTTGGACGCATCTCTCGTGTTCTTCCGCGCGTGTCCTAAAATTCCACCCCGTTTGTTCCAAGTACACTGCGTCACAACAGCCTCATGCTATCTTTTAAAGCATTTTTGCACGAGACAATTTCGCAGTGTAATGAACAGAAATTTAGAGAGTGTAGCAACGAAATTAGAGTGGTGTCTTATTTCCTATCTTTCATTCGTGCATTTGCGCAGTCACTCTAACAAATCCTCACTTTACACGACGAAATTTTCTCTGCACATCATCCATCCATCCATTATACTGTGCAGTAAAGTTCCTCGTGTAATACGGCGTTTCAACTCTGGATTTTGAAGTCGGGTAGATTTTGTACTGGGATTAGGTAAATAGTGTGTTGAGGATAGGGAGAGCATGGTAACAAATGCTATACCAGTGTTTGTGGTGGATTAAGCGAATAATTTCAGGCTTGACTTTGTGGAACTCTTTCATATTTACATAAAGAAGAAACTTTCAAATGGTATTTATCCACCCTGTTTATTGATATTACCGACCCAGGTTTCAACGGGTTACCGTCACTATCAAGGTGCCGAACACCAGAAAAGCACCTGTGATGCTTCTTGTAAGGGAGGGGGGAGAGAAAATTAGGAGCAGGGACGGGGGTGGGGGTAGCATTGGACGGAGTGGACAGGGTAGGGGAGTTGAGGAATTTTAAGTAGGGAAGAAAGCATCGTCTGGGGTTAATTTTGAGGGGGGGGGTTGGAAGGTGACGCAACCAAGTAAACCAGATACTGATCAGTCCAACTGAAGAATACTCAAACAAAAAACACAGTAAATGGCTCTGAAGGCATGAGAGGTTGGGATGAGTTACACATACATGTATGGATGAACCTCTTAGAGGAAAGGCGACGGATAGCAAGGGAGAATGACCATCGAATATGTGGTCATTTAACAAACATGTATTCTTTGAATTAATAATTTCAAACATTTTCAAAAAAATTAACCTGTCACCCTTACTTTCAAAATGGATTAAATTAGGTTTAAAATCACTGCTGTGTCCACTTTCTAAGAGGTATTTACCAAAATTGGACGAGAGATCACCTTTTTCCACACTTATAATGTCTTAAATTCTAGTCCGAAAACTCCGTCCAGTTTGCCCTAAATATTTTGCTAGGAACTCATTGCAAGACAGGGCATACGCTCCAATCCTATCCATAGGCTCGTACATACCTTTGGAATTACAGAGAGCTTTCCACACAGTAGAAGGATTTCATTAATTCATTATACTAATATACCGGTAAGAGGTAGGTTATGATGAAAGTGAGAGAATATCCAACGGACTCTTACACGTGCCGTGCCCTATCTCCCTCTAGTATTTCTTTCTTCATCTCAGCATAATTCCTACCTTTCTTCATCCCGTCCAGTAAAATGTATATTTAAACTTATCTGTCGGTAGCACTTTTAGAAGTTTACAAGTCAACTTCCCCCTAAAAGATAACTTACACCAACGATTAAGCACGTCAGACACAAATGGTAATAGGCAAGATGTTAAAGTAACTGCCTGCTTTTTTCGTTTTTTTCCATTAAAGATAAAATCAAATTTCTATGGTAAACATTATTTACAGCAATACGTACAATCGTAGATAGTTCAGCATTAAAATTACTTCGCGACATGGGAATGTTCACCAGGCGATACAGCATTGAATGAAAAGCAGAAAGCTTATGAAAGTGGTGGTGACACGAGTCCACGGGAATTATGGCGTCAGTATAAGTATGTTTCCTAAAAATTGACAAATCATGTTTATTATCAGCTAAAGTAATCGTCAAATCTAAAAAGTTAATTTCCTTTTCCCCCACTTCCACAGTAAAGCGGATATTTTTGTGGAGATTGTTTAAAATTGAAGTGAAGTTATCCAATTGTCGTTTGCTACCCAACAAAAGACATAAAATATCGTCGACGTAAAGAAACCAGTAAAAAAAAATTTTTAAAAGAGGATGCTTACTTTCAAACAAGGAGTTTTCCAAATTATCCATAGAAATGTCAGCTAAATAGGGGAGAGAGGGGACCCCATGGCAAGGCCGTTGTGTTGGCGGTAAAATGTTATGGTTAAATAAAAAGAGGAAATAGTTCTGTTTAACACAGACACCTAGGAGGTCTCTAAGCTCACGAACCACACGGAAATTAGGATTTGAATACCTAACAATGTCCACTGCTAGATCCACTGCCTCAGTAGCTGGGACACTAGGAAATAAATTGGTTACGTCGAAGGAAAGTAATTTAGCATGGGGTGGCGGATAACCTTCACAAGTTTATTTGCTAATTCCACTGAATTTTTAATGCCATACTTTGCCGTAAATCCAGTGTAATATCTTAATAGATTATCCAATTTGTGGCTAATTTGTGGCAAAAGGGGGTTATGCATGTGAAACCACTGGTCTAATAGCAAATTTCGCTTTATGTGCTTTAACTAAGCCATAAAGTCTTGGGGGCTGCGGATTAATATTGGAAACACCATACTTCAATGCCTTAGGAAAGAGTTCTGGGCAATCATTGACAAACTTCACAAGTTCATTCTGGAATTTCAACATAGGGTCCATCATAAGTTCACTGAAACTGTCGTTATTTAGAAAATCTTTGCACTTCTTTACGTAATACCCTTTCTTGACCACTACAATACTGTTCCCTTAGTCTGCTTTAGTGAAAATAATTTCAGATACCCAACTTATCTTCTTCAAATCATGAAGCACTCGGTGCTGAGAAGTTGGAGTGCTACAAAATTCCAGTAGATCAGATAAACAATATGAGGTGATGACGTCGGCTGCCAGTTGCCGTCTCACCACCGGGTCTCCACGCATTGCAATCTCACAGTCCACCACCACAGGTTAATCACAGATTTATGCGAGAGTGGTTTAAAGGGTGAAAATTTATAGCCCTTGTTAAGTACATGTAGTTGTCTCTCTGTGAACTAATGGTTCGACAAATTAACAAATTTGGGATAGAAACTAGCGTATTCCGGGGACAAAGGGGAAGGAGAACCAGGATTAGAAACTATAAGCTTCTGAGTAGAAATTAACTAATCTAATTTCTTACGAACTGTAGCCATTTTCCGGAATGAAATGGAAATCACAAGAGTTTTTATCACGCCCTCGAATATAAGCCATTCACGCCAATGCATGGAGCACACCAACTCTAGATGTAGGTTATACAGGAAATAGGACTAGGAATCTCTTATGGAAAACCAACTCTTGAGTTCCTTCTGGATCCAAATTTTCTTTGCAGCTGACACTGCGGTACAAGATGCTCTTGAAGATGATTTCACTGTCAAAGACACATCATTGGGCGTCACTCCCAACTTGAGGCACATGTTGTTAAAATAGATGTTAACGCAGGCGTTGCCATATTTAATGCACAGTTTTCGAAATAACTTAGTCTTAACTGCCATACTAGCTTCACGAATTAAGCGAATAGTTTCAGGCTTGACTTTGTGGAACTCTTGCATGAGTAGTCCGTCCCTACTCCTAATTTTCTCTCCCCACTCCCTTACAAGAGGCATACATACATATAAAGGTGCTTTTCTGGTGTTCGACACCTTGAAAATGACGGTTATCCGTTGAAACCTGGGTCGGTAGTATCAATAAACAGTGTGGATAAATACCATTTGAAAGTTTTTTCTTTCTGTAAACTTGGTGGATTTATAAGATTTCTTCCCCACAATAGGAAGTATCACCCATTTTTTCATAATGCTGTTACATCACATCTCGCCTGACTTCGTTGAACACTTAGCTCACCAGGTGTCAGCTGGGAGTTTTCCCTCATCGTTTCCCCTCACTGAACAATAATGAGTAGTCCGAGGAGGCGGACTCGATGGGTCAAATGAGCTAGTAATAACACGAATCTGCCAAAACTCGAAAACGGTGTTTTCATTCTGTCCGTGAAACTCTTTTTATTTTTTGCTAGCTGTGACCCCTAAAACACACTGTAGCTAATGTAGTAATAGCAATGGTAATTTAACCAGATTCCGTGTAGGTATCACCTTGCGAAAAGCTCAAACTCACCAGCCGCGCAGATCCAATCGCCGAGTACAGCTTTTGTGGCAGATGCGTAGCGGACGATTCTAGGAGTGGTGCGATGCAATCTCTAATAAATGGTGTCTGTGAGTGAGTGGGTAGCACTGTTTGCCATTACTTACTAATAATTACCCAGTAGGTATGAAATGCACTAACCTTCCAATTCCTCTCCTCAGTTTCCCTTCCGTCCTTTCTATCTATCCCTTTCGCCAGCCCAAGAAAATGATCTGCATAGAATTTAAAGTACTACTTAAAAGAATAATGCTTCGTAGATAGTGTTTCTGATGGAAATGGATGGCTTTCCCAAACTAATACACACGTGATATTTTTATGTATCTCCTAATATTGAAAAAATGAAATTAATGCTATACCTTATAAGGTTCTTGTGCTATACCATGCTCTCAGATGGTCAATACGCAATTTCATTCTTGGTTTGTTTTTTACAGCTGGCAATGTTCTCGAGCTTAATCTACAATATTTAATTTACCATAGCGTTATTAATATATCCTCCCTAGGTTCCGTTTGAGTGTTAACTGACTTTATGACGGAGTAAACAGGGTAAAAAGTGCATAAATTAGAGATAGCATTTGATATTTGCTTAGGTTTATCTGGTTCATCTTAACATTGGCAATGAAGCATTTGAATTCAAATAAACCTACAAAGCCTGCCTGGTTTGCATATCTAGTGAAAGATTGAGAGGACATTGCGGAAAATAATATTAAGGCCGGGTTTTTTTATCTTTAACATATTTCTCATTGCACAGACGTAAGTTAATATGATCTGCCATCGATAACACTCACATCAACTAATCGACATTATGATGTTATTCATAAAACAGAAATTCTCAGTTAACTTCAATTACACGTAAGGGCTACTTCATCTAATTGTTTTTGTTAACTAGACATTATAAAAAGCAATCATTACTCGAGTGATACACTCCATATGCAAGTAGTACTTCCCTAATAAAATTCTCTCGGGCTTCCGAGACTTTTCCATCCTCCTGCCTGTTGCTCAACAGCCCTGAGAACGATGGAAGAGTCTTCCATCGAGACGTCGCAGTTATACATGTACAGTTATTATCAATTTTATTAGGTATGGGGATGATCGTTGAATATTTCCAGAATTAGGTGCGTCGAGTCGGTGGAGATGGAGAACCTGACCCAGTCGGAAGCCCGAGATAATTACACTGGAATATTTCACCGGGAAAGCATCAAATTCTACAATTATTACCTAATTCTGTAAATATTCAAAGATCGTCCTCATACCCAGTAAAATTGATAATAATTGCACATAGATAACTAATCTTGCCATTTAGGAACAATATTATCATGTATTAGACGAAAAAACAGAACTATGTTATAGATCATAAAACCGGGCCTTAATATTATTTGCATCCAAGGTCCTCTCCGTCTTTCACTAGATATTAATGCCTTGGATGGAAAAAAACCACCCAGGCTGGATTCGAAAACGCGACCTTAGGGTTGACAAACGAAGACATTACCCCACCCCCATCGAGGCAGGCAACGACAAATTGCTAATATCCAACGTTTCCACAAGAGCCTCTGTGGATAATTGAGGACAAATGCCAAAACGAAAGTGTTTGTATTGATTATCTAGACCTTTTCCATCGACTAGAAACTGTAAAATCGACATCAGTGCATCCACGTTCGCATTACTTCCAACGGATTCCACTCAGTCACGAAAAGAAGCTTCAACGATATACGGATTAAGTCGAAGCTTGGATTGGTAGTGTACTTCTTCGACCATTCCTAGTAATATAAAATAGATTACACGGAGAAGTGTAGATTAACTGACAAATTGAATTTTTTATTCGTTCTACGGGTAAAAGCTCGACATCAATTTCCTGACCACAATACTTCAGGAATACTCTTCCATAGAGACAAACGGGATCGGTAACATTTTCGGGGCAAATGTATCTCTTTGCTGTGGCTTGTCCTCCCTGTCAGCCAAGTAGTGATTCCCCTTGAATCATCAGAAAGTTGGGGATGATCTGGTTATAAAGTATAAAGTTTTGTTTTTGACGGTGCAAGCCTCATCACTTTCTGAGCATTCTTGACTATGTAATACACTTCTGTAAACGGATGAAATAGCACAGGGCCATAACTGTGACGAATAATATAAGTGAGTTCAATTTAAGGAACCACTGTCGTCTCTGTCGGGGACCACTGTCGTAGGGACGTATTGAGTAAGTACCCTCAATCGATAAAACAGAGCTCATTCAACTTTTCAGCTTTCTAATCTTGAAAATTAGACTTAGGAATGTTTTAACTTGTATGAAATAGGACGTCACCCTCAAAATCATTTCCATTGGATGAAGTAAGGTTAAAATATCTAAAAGCTCGTATTATGAAGGCGTTGCTACCTACACACTCTTTCTTATTCTTGCCGTTTCAGGAATACATGCACATTACAATCCACTTAACATTTACCATTGGGAATATATTGTCATTCGGTTTCCATCTATTCTAAAAGAATCAATAGCAAATTCATGATACGGTGAAGAGAGTCTCATTTTGTCCTATTGATTTTTAACGCCTTTTGAATAATGCAAATGTGATTTCCGGGATCCAGTTCCACAGGAACCAGTCCAGTAAAATTTGTTTTCTCGACACAATCCATTGAAGACCGTTTCAACAGTATTTTAGTGCCAAAGCAAACAAACAGCCAATACAAATAAGAAATCTTGTTAATGACCGGAATATTCTAATGACCCTCTTCGAATTACGGACTCTTTTATTCAACTGCGTCATGACAAATCGGTTACAAGGAATTCAGAAGCATTCCTCTGGGAAGTCACGCAAGTGTATCAATGGCATTTTCTGGTCCAGTGCTCCTCTGCTGTGGCTAGGGCATTATCTTTGGCTTCTCTCCCATCCCCTTGTCCCATCGCAAAGGTGAAAATAATCACACCCCCTGGTGGATAATCCTTATTTGCACGATTTTTCAGTTGGTGGGAATAATATCGGTGTCCTTTCAGATCGTCGCCACAATATCTCAGTATCGCAATGATCTCAAGTCTACAATGAGTATAATGTGGGTTGCGTGCGGTTACGTCATGATCACCAGGAACTCCGCAGCATTGATAATTCGTCGTAGGGAGTATCAGGGTATTTTTATGGCATTAACGCACCTGGACGAAAGATTCAGAGAGTTCGGTATGAGGTTACATTACGCCGAAATCCGTCTGGAGGCTGTTAGGCAATTGTTTTCATTTTCCACCGGAGTTGGAATCCTCATTGTCTGTGTCAATCCAATCGTCAATGAATACGTAAAAAATCGTGGAAATTACACCTTTTTATCAGTAATTTATGCAACGGTTTCCTGCATTTCGATGCAGCTGATTCAAAACAACTTGTTAAGTAATCTTAGTCACAGATTTCACCTCCTGAACTCGGGTATAAAAAGAAGCTGTGTCCTGACCAAAAGAGGTGGATCTAATTCAATGAATTTACCCTTGGAGACGGTGTCAAGCAATGTTATGTTTGATGCCCGTGCAAAAGAGTCCGTATCTGAATCATTCAGTCACATCAGTTTTTGGAAGTCGATTGAAGTAGATCTTTTCAAACTCAGCTCAACTTTGAATGATTTGTTCGGCTTTTTGTTGCTATATCAAGGAATCATGTTGAAAGTTAACATAACGTTGTTCTTATACTTAATTTTCGTGCAATTTGAACCAGGAGGTAACACAGGAATGTTACGTTTATATTATTCCTATGAGCTGTATCACGGTATAATATTATCTGGATGGATCTTAATCATCCGAACCGGTCATGCAGCTAAAAAAAATGTGAGATTTTCAAGCTCATTTGTAACAATATTGTTTTATAGCGCATTCTGATAAGTAATTTGATGCATGAGCAATTTTTTTCTCTCATGTTAAAATAGTTTCGTAATGCTGCTTAATATAATTTGCATGACATAATGAGGTGATGTTCTTTACAAGTATTGCATTTAGTGGCTGATGACAGGGCTCTTTCCAACAACAGCAGAGTTTTCTGTCACAACCACGTCTCTTCTAGTACCAACGCATTAATGAATCTGTGCCTTTATGGGAAATGCAAGATGTATTTCTTTACCAGAAAGTTATCTTTGTCCATTAAAGTCATAACTAAGCCGTGGCTTCCGTACTCAATTTCACCACAACATATCATTAATATTTAAACCATGGTCATCCATTGAAATAGCATATCGACCCTAGCACTTTGTTTCACTTACACCCACGATATCCATTGCACTCTTTTCACCGTAACATCACATACAGTCATAACGTACATTGCGCTATCTTTCTCATACATTCATTCCGTTTGTTCACATAAATTTCACTATCTACCTTAGGGCCAACTGTTATCTCAAAAGCCTGATTTTCCTCATGAGATTGTTCCCATTTTTTAAATGTTAATCTTGTACAATTTGTTTTCGGCGTCCATCGTAGCTTTAAATGTCTGAGAGAGCAATCCCTAGCTATCCAGAGTACGTAACAATACCAGTATTTCTGCTTTCTCTCGCCAGAATAGCCTGTTGATGGCCACGGGACTCTACCAGTAATTTTAGCTAATCAAAGCTTAAAAATACGAAATACCTTTTTTTACCATTCAAATCGCTACTATTCCTCAGAAAGGCCTTGGATACTTTTTCTCTATGCGATATACAACAGTCAGATCGATTTAACTCCTAAGGAAAACTAGGAAAATAGCAATAATGTATGTTTCCAGGCACTATTAATCGTTTATGTTTCACATAATTCCATTATTCAAGTAAAATGTGAGCAATAGGATTTTTAGAAAACACTAATTTTTACATATTTTTGGAACCAAATAGTCGCGACTCAATCTCCTTTACTTGATATAAATAGCTCTTTGATTGCACAATTTCTGTTTTACTTGCAATGAATAATACCCGAATGAATGAGTGAAACGGTGCTCAGTCTGATAGTTTACGATACATTTTCGTACTAAAGTGTGGTTGAAAGAGCTTATGAAGGGAAATAAACAATGCTTGAAGAGTAAAATAACGAATGCCCTTCGGTCTATTTCATGTCAGTTCCACGTCACAGCCAAGCATACCGCATCCGAGAAATATCCAATAGCAGTTTCCATTTGAAAGACGCGAGGCAAGCACGTATTTCAATCGTTCATTGACTGGAAGCGAAGGAAATCGATCTGTCCTGTAAGAACCTTCACGATATAATTGTATCAGAAAGATTTCGGGATGCACTATCCATCTAATCGCGAGGCAACATCGAAGAATTCAATACACCTTCCGATTGGAAACGTTGAAGAGAGAAAAGACGTAATTTGGGCTCTTTCCCCACTCATGCTCATCGGTAGCATCCTTGGCTGCGAAACTTATCCAAGGAGGCCTCGGTCCGGTGGTGAGGAAGAGAGTGCCTTCTGGTGGGGTGCTCTCTATAACGTTTTCGTATTATTCGTTGTTGCTGCTATCGCCAGCGTTCACGTATGGAAGAGAACTACTTTTCTGCGCAATGAAGATATTCTGTTGTCCGCATCAGTAGCGTTAGGATGGGCAACGTCCTCCTACTTCTTGATGTTCATCAGATTACTCATTTACCATCGGTACCACCGGAGGACGCACGAGATGTTGTTAAAGTTCAGACGACTTGATGAAATGATAAGCGGTTCTCTCGGCTGTTTTGTCCCCGTTGCAAATATCAGATCGTTCACGGTAAAGCAAGTCGTTTTCATGCTTTTTTACTTTGCTTTTCAAGTTGCTACTATGAATCCCAGTCAAATTGAACCCGTGTTTTTTATATGCGCCACATATTTTGGTGCCACCCTCACCTTCATTAACATGAAGCACCTTAACCTGATCCTCCAACTCAAGATAAGGATGGTTCTTCTACACTCTGATGTGGTAAGATTTTGCACCTCTCGATGTGACAATGAGCCAGTTACTTTCGGTAGGCTACGCTATGGTATGAGCAAAGGTGTAGTTACTTCTCGGTTCAAGGATAGAAATCAGTCCAAAGCTTTAATTCGTAGGTCCAGAATTTGGAGGAGAATCTATATATCTCTATATCGAAGCAATGACTTCCTTAATCATGTATTTGGAAAACTGTTCGTCTTTGAGATAATTAACAATCTCATAAATTTGACTTTGACTTTCTATTTCGAAATCACTTTCGTGGTGAGCCAATGGAGTATGGTGAGAAACTTCGACGAAGCCCTCTTATATCTCTGCTGGATCGTATTGGAATCAATCCAAGTCTTCGCAATTGCTGCTAGTGGATATTACGCGACAAAAGAGGTAAGGATGTAAACCTTTCATGAGGGAATGAAATACCTGATGCTTCCCGCTTTCGATGTAGGAACTCTTCTTGGGTTTTAAATTTACATGCTATGCTGCGTGCCGCCTCAAGGGCGTTATGGCATCAGACTTGGTGGTGAGAGGGAGTAGGGAAAGGCACATGATTGGACGGAAGAAAATGCGACAATCGAAATGTATACAAACGGATTTCCTTACAATTTTTTTTTCTAAAAAGAGCAAAATGAAAGTAAAGCTACTTTAACAGTGATGCTCTGTTTCCGAATAATTCAACTTTTTGCTCCTCATACTGTCAGCGCTTTCAGGAGGATGAGATTTTTTCGGTATTTTTCCGATCTTGTATGCTACCTTAACGCCCCTGCGATTGTTTCTCCAGTGTTGGGCTAGTTCAAATTATAGAACAAATTTTTTTTTTTTGGTCAGTCGTGGGTGATAAAGACTTTTTCCAAATAGGTCTGAGATTATTGGAATAAGCCCAACAATGAAGCATCGGTCGAAAGAATATTAGGCTAAAATAAAAGATTCAACGGATGCCAAAAGAAACTCTTTCTCCAGACGTCGCTCACAGTATGAGGAGCGATACCTTTGAGGTTTTTAGAAATGGACAATACGCGGCTAATACCAAAATTTTTATTTTTTATTGATAAAATATGCGACGCGAATCTTTATACCAAAAACCATTAACCTTGTAAATTGGACGAGTTGATTCCGATTCTCAGAGTACCGTTCTTCCGGAAATTGCGTCACTCCTGACAAAAATATAATTGAAATTAAGTAAATATTTTTGTTAAAATATTTTACTTCGATATGATATTTTACATTCCGATAAAATTAAAAACTTTTGACAAATCACTAATTTAATTATGTTAGCTAATATTCTTTCTGTACTTTATATATCTAATGTTATATTGACTCATTATGAAGTGTATCTGTTTAAACTTACCTTTTACTTTGCGGTGAGTATTTTTAGCCAAATATACATATCTTGGAATAAGCTCCAACAGCAATAAGTAATAACCTGCCATTGTTATTTGCATGCAAAAATGTGAGCGCAAAAAATATTTTTCTTTAACGTAGTTTTTTGCACCAAAAGAGTGTTCATTGCTGGCGTCTCGCTCTGTTTTATGGTAGTCACCAATGGTGCGTGGGAAGAAAGAATTTTTTCACCTATCTGTTACTAAAACTGATGAGATCAGGCCTGACCTAGTGGAAATTATGGATAGCCTCGTTGAGAAAAAAGTTGGTTTTTCTCAACATGGAAATCTGTAACTATCTGTTTTTAACTATTTCTCATATTTTAATCATTCAGGAATGTCTAGTGATGCAGGGTCATAATAATATCTTTGGGGTCTTCATGAAACTTGTGTGGTCTGAGTCTTTCTAATGATCATATCGTGAATCCTCCGAGACTCAAGGGATTTTAAACTGGTTTTTTTTTCGTAGAATTTCGCAGTTCATTATAATTTTGGTAAGTTTCTTTTGGATGTCTACGAATACTCGTCAGAAAGCCTGACAAAGCCGGTAGAATAGCACGGTGAAAGTGTTGCTAAAAAAAGTTTAGTTTAATCGCAGAAATCTAAAAGAAACTTACCAAACATTTTTTTATGTAATTAGTTATCATTTTGTCTAGAAAATGTTTTCAAAGGTTTTGATAAGAAGATTTGTATTAAAGGACTGTGGTAATGGTATGCTCATGGAGTAGAATGGCCAAAATATAAGTACAGGTAGGAGAGCAAAAAAAACCATGTAAATGAAACAAGTCAATGCGATACCGATGGTGGCATGCAGCTTTCTTAGCACGAACAAAGCTGAAAATGAAAACCATGCATTATATTACTACCGAAGTTTTTACATACATTATATGTACAAAAGGACTCCTTAAATACTAAACATTAGTAAGTTTAAGCAATTCGTTTACCCTCTGTCTCCCTTCTTGGGTTCTAATACAAGGAGAGTGCTTGGGAAACTTGAGTTTCACTTCAGAATAATCAATTTCAACAACACCCTAGTTTCACCGAGGCATTCAATTAACCTCATATACATCTACGAAGTACCGTGCAAGCCACCCCTTGGGTGTGTAGTACGGGGTGATTCCACACCAGGCATACAGCACTTGTCACAGCACAAGTCAGAACCTCGCACGCTCCCCCTGGCGCTAGGCGCTGGCCAAAAAGCAGTCAGGAGAAGAGTGCGCAGTCCAACTGGAAACTGAGAGAGTGATACGTAAATGAACATGCAAACAAGCAGAACATTGCTATACACACATTTAGTGGTTAATATTACTGATACTGTTAATTTTAGAATGCTACGAGATGCTAGTTCATGCAGAGAACAAAAAAATAAAATAAAACAATGCCGGACAAATCGACCGGAGTGAAGTGTTAGTTATGATGTTGTGTTATTAAGCACAAGTGAAGATTCTATTCTACCTATTGCGGGTGGGAGTTTCATATCATTGATCTATCGCAACTATTATGATCCCTTATTTTACGTGGGAAAATGACATTTAAATATATCGGTTTGTCAGTCAATTTCATTTATTTAATTACTGTGATCGCTTCTACCTTAGTACGTTGGCTCTAGCAGTATATGTCGGACCTCCGGCAAAAAACCTTCTGCTCCGAACTTGCGCAAAAGTTTTAACCTGTATTTCTCCCTTCGATCAGTTAGAGGTTCCCACCCTAATTCCTTCAACAATTCAGTAACACTGCTAAGTTTATCGTAACAACTTTTCACACATCTTGCTGCTCTCCGCTGTATTAGATCTATTACAGAGATTAGTCCTACTTCGTAAGGGTCCCATATGCTAGCGGCATACTCAAAGTGAAGTCTCACGAGTGAAAAATAACATCGCTCTTCCCTCCTTCTCGTCACATTTTCCTTACATTCTTTTGATAAATCCCAGTTTGCCACTAGCCTGTCCGCAGATTTCCCGGACGTGTTTCCCCCAAGACATGTCCTGAGTAAGGGTCACACCTATGTATTTAACTGACTCTACATTTTATAAGTTTATTTGATTAATTGTGTAGGTTTCGTTTACCAGGTTATTCCCTTTCCAAAAATTCATAATAACGCACTTTGTAAAATTCAATTCTAACTGTCAAGTATTGTTTCATTCATTTATAGCAACTAGGTCTTTTTGTAACGCAATCTTGTCAGACTCATTGTCTAGATCCCTGTACAACAATGCGTCATCTGCGAAGAGGCGATATTTTCTCGTAACAACTGTAGTGATATCATTAATATACAAAAAGAACAATAAGGGAACGATGACACTTCACTGGGGTACACCTGATGTAACTTTCACTACATCTGGACTAACAACATCTAGAAGTACCCTCTGTTCGCGGTCGGCTAAGAACTCTCTTATCCAACATATTATGTCGTGGTGTATTCCGTAAGCTTCCAAACTAACGAGTAACTTCGAAAGAGGAACCTTATCGAAAGCTTTTTTGAAATCTAGAAATATTGCGTCTACCTAGACAAGCTATTCACCCGAGGAAAGTTTCAAGAAATTTCACTACATCTGGCTAACGCCATCTATAACTACCCTCTGTTCGCGGTCGGCTAAGAACCTGAGTTTCACAATAGGATAATCAAGCCAAGATACCGTGCTCCCCTCTCAAGAAAGAATCAATAACGGAGGAACGAGCACATACCCCATAAGACATAAAGTTTCCTGGCATGATGTAAGACTCAGGTAACGCCTTAACGGGAGACTTAAAGTGAAAGTCCGAACCATTGAGTTACGTAAGCATAAGTTGTCAATACACACGTGTTTTCGATCCAGGAACTAAAGCGTACGAAAACATTTGTCAGTGAGCAGTGAAAAAACGTCTTCTAAGTATGCCGTAGAATGTAGTTTAAGGTAGTAATGGGATATCCACGAGGTCGGTACAAAGTTTTGGATACTACATCGTCCTTGCCCAAAGACAGAGATGTGTTTTGGCCACTTTCCCCGATGTTGTATCTCAGCTTCATTTTTAGCCAAGGGACTTATATACAGATGCCCAAACTTTGCGCATAGAAATCACGTGCAAGGGCTGGCTTGTAGTCTATTCCTTCCTTATGTGGAGTTTCACTGGGACAATCAAAATCGTCTCTATTGCAAATGCAAATTCCACACAAAATACAGAAAACAGTGCGTTCAGTGAGTTTGTGGAAGACACCAGGGTAGGGGTCACGTTTTCATTGTCATTAGTTAAACTTCTGTGCTACTTCAAATACCGCCTAAGAACCCACGGGAGTTCTCTTGTTGTAACCATGTATACTATCATATCAGATAAATGCGACATTCGGTTTTTTCACGGCACTACATTGAGATCTCACTCAATTCTTTGGGTAAAGGAAAACGATAAATTAACCTGTCAATACTGGAATATTTTCATAATTAAAACATTGAAACTGAAACTGAGGCTAAAAAATAAAACTTCATACAATTTTGTTGAAATGAAAAATAATTAATGCTGGTTCTAGTGTGATTCCAATGTAGTAGCAAGCCGTTTATCTTGATCTACTTAAAATACTCTCGTAGAACGTCGATTTTTTACAGGCTAGGGAGAAAAACACAATTGCATGCAAGATCACCATTACAAAATATTTTTCTAAGACCAGTGAATGGAAATATCAAGTAATAATAAGCTTACTACGATCAATAAAGCAATGACGATCATCACTTCACGTCGAACCCACATCACAGCCCACTATTTGATCATCCGCTAGTTTTCGGTAACATTTGACACTCAAAGACACGCACCTTTCTAAAGTCCATTGCGCGAGAGAACAAATTAAATCGAGCCGTCGTGAAATTGCTCCTTCGGCATAATCTTTGTAGAAATTAAACTGCTAACATGCTTAATCCGTCAAGTTTCAAGACGGCGTCAGAAGGTTCGAATACCCTTTCGAATAGAAAAGTGGAAAAGAAGAGAGATGTTTTTTGGACACTTTCCCCACTCGTGCACCTTGGAATCATCTTCGGCAGCGAAGCCTATCCACAGAGACCGCAATCTGGCGGAGAGAAAAGGAGTGCTTTAGGGTGGCCAGCGGTTTATCCTGTGTCCCTTTTTATCACCGTTGTAATTATTACCACTATCCAAGTTAAAGACGCTTTCTACTCTCAAAAACAAAGTGAGCGTGTATCTTACTTTGTAGCTCTTGGATGGGCACTATCCGTTAATACCTTGGCGGGTATGAAAATCCTCGTTTACTTTCGACATTACATGAAGGTGCACGATATGCTGTTAAATATCCAAAGATTGGATGAAACAATAAGCTCGTCGCTTGAGTGTGGTGATTCGATTCCTCTATCATATCTCGAAGATATGAGAAAAGTCACAATAAATCAGATAATTTTCATAATAATTTATATTGTACTTCAGATCGTTTTCTTGATACAAACCCGCAGTGGGTTCACAGTGATATTGCGCTCCACATATTTGGTCTTAATGACAACCCTGATAAACATGAAATATCTCAACTTGATCCTACAGGTCAAGAAAAGGTTGGTTATTTTGAACTCTGATGTGAAAAGACTGTGCAACATTCATCCTGAAGAGTTCGATTTCCTGTGTAGGTCATCCTCTGATTTTGGCACTGGTACTGTCGTCTCGATGTGGAATGTTGGGCCTCAATCGGAACCATTACCACACAGATTCTGTAGTTGGAGGAAGATAAACATCTCTCTGCACCGCTTCAGTGTCTCCCTTAATACAATTTTTGGAAATATTTTTGTCTTCGAGATCATCATCAACCTCATAAATTCGACTGTGATCTTTTTTTTCGAAATAACATTCTTGATGGGCCAAGGAACCTTAGTAAAAACTTTAAGTGAGGCATTATTATATCTGGGTGTGGTCATAAAGGATTTAATCCAAGCCGTCGCTATAGCCGGGAGTGGACACTACGCTACAAGAGAGGTAAGTAGAAAACCTTCTGGGGAATTCATAAGGCCGATGTTACAACACTTAACTCGGTGTCATTTATGGACTACGGCTTTTGTCTGGATTACGGGCATCATTCTTTCACCTGATTTATATTTTCGGCAAACGGTGTATCATTTTAGTGATTAAAATATACCCGCATGGTTCGATGTTTTATGGGAAAAATTTCAACAGCTAAAAAATTAATTTTCACTTAATGAGTTTCGTTGTATTTATATTGATACTGCGTATTCTTTTGGCTGAAATTATCTTTGAACGTTGTATTCAACTTGAGTTTCTTACTGTTTTAAATGAATAATGCTTTTTGTCTACGATTATTTTTTTGCGATAAATTCTCTTTGTTAAAAACCTATTTATAATGAAAAGATTTTTGTATTTTCAAAATATTTTCTTTGTGAAAAAATGTTCTTGAAAGTGAACTAATTATATAAAACAAGAAACGTCATAAACCATAATGCCTAAGGGGTCACGCCTGGGAGGCGAACGGTTTTCTGCCCTGTTTTTAATGTGGTAACGCATATAGGAAATAGCCTATGACTTTGGGAATTTCATTAAATCGCACCTGTAATAAACCCTCGAAATATCCTAAAACCTGCAATAAATTGGGAACTGGCACATGAAACCAAGTGTATAGTAAAAATGCGAGAAGTGGTGGAGATATTATATCATCGTCATCAGTCATTTAATTATAAGATCGTCCAGTTCTACATTCTTCTCAGTGTTCAACTAACTCCTCGTTTTTTGTTGATAGGTACGAATATGGAGTTTCAGTGCCGAAGTACTAAGTAAAAGAACCAGCGCTACTATATTGTAGCTTTGCATTTTCTTGAGCTTTGCTCCATTCCTTTGCACCATGGAAATGGAGTATCCAAGATTTTGATAGGTAAAAAAATCCTCTGCTACTTCACTTTGGTCAGTATGAGTTAGAAATTGATTTGATTTTTTTTCCTTTACCCGCATATCGGAAGGTTTCTATGACTTACAGGGTACCATAACCTTCTGAAAGAACAAATTTATTCGTTTAGCTGAGCCTCCATAAGAAAAAAATGCGTAGTGTTGGAAGTTGTTATTATGGAAGTTCGTGGTCACTTGGTTCAAAGACATGCACTGAGAAATGGCGTCTAAAATGTTCACATGTTATGAAATGTAAATTGAGTGAACGCAAGTTGTAGACTTGGCTAAGAATAATTATGGAATATTCTGAATCTGTATGGCAGCACAAGTTAGCATAATGATGTTTTCCTAATCTATGTCCCACACTGTTTCAAAATGAGAGGAAATGCAAGTCCACGAAAATTATTTTTTTTCTAAAGGTACATAATTCCTTCACGCAAAAACAACAAGAAAGATAAAACAAATCGATTTCAGGAATCATGGAATTGCTTAAATATGAAAGGACAAGAATATCTGGAAGCATGAATAGCACACAGAGCAAAGATTATTACCACAAGGGAGTTACCTACATGTCGTCTACTGCCCAAATTAGGCCGAATCAGATACTTCAAAATATCAGAATTAGATAATACATGTTGCGACAGCAAGTATAAATAAGAGTCCATAATTTTCGTGGTGAAATATATTTGACTCTGCGATGGGAACGCACGAATCATCTTGTCATTTTGAATTGGAGAATTTGAGTGGTTCATTGCATCTAACAATATGAGGATATGAAAACAGGCTTATATGAGCATATTTAATTTATTTTTGACGTGATTTAATGATGATACCAATATATTTTCCCTACAAGCCAATTTCCACACATTCACTCGGAAAAACACCAACCAGTATCGCAAAAGCGTTCGTGGGGTCGATTATGATTTAATAAACTCGAAAATGTATATTATTGATCTATCAGCAGAAAGAGTTACTTTTTACACTTCCGTGACACTGTCACTCCTCAACATTTGCGAATTTATGACACTCAACGATTCAAAACATCCATTGACAATGGAAGGAATTTCATTTTGAGAAATGCACCAGAGGACTTCTGAGCTGAATATAATACATAGCATTTCGTCGGGAAACAGCTTAAGAAAATGGAATTAATTTTTTCTTTTTTCGCATATGGGTGGGGGCTGGCATTATTGTTGTATAACGATAAACGAAAAAGCAAAGACGGATGAACTCCTTAGTAAAATAGTTTTTCATTCTGTTATTATACCTTAGGTTAGGACTAGTCTGTTTTTCGTCTCTGAGGTGGGCTTATGTTTAGGAAATTTCCTAATTTTCAAGAACTGAACAGGCTTTTATATATATATATATATATATATATATATATATATATATATATATATATATATCACTAGGTAGATATCGATTACGCCTTATACTACGAAACCATCAAGGATCGTCGTGGTCGTCAACGAAAATGCCATCGGAACACACTTCATCTCAGCCATAAAAACTCTTATCTAACGATCTGATGACTATGCTCATAGCTGGACAAGTTCAGGTCAAATAGAACTCTTGCGGCACTTTTGCTTAAACTCAATCCTCCCAGTCCTCTGTCAAAACGTTGCCGCAGATGACTAACTTGATTTGAGAAATAGAGCTAAGGCCAGGCAAATACAAAATAGTCATGACTACTATGATAGCAGAAAGCTTTTTAAGAAAAATAAAGTCGGTTGACAAGTTTACTCCCATATGCCTCATTACAAGGAGTAGTTAATTCGTAATGCACATGATAAACTTAAGAGGAGGTGGAGAGGTCGCAATTTCAACACAACTGTGCGACTAATTCTTCAAATACGCCCATATATGTGAATAAGATAGAATAAAATATGTGGGCCAATATAATGTTAACAACGGATCACAATTTTGTCCCATGAAAGGGACCATTGAGAGACACCGGATCATCAAATCAATTACGATATACGTCTTCGCTACCGAAAATATAAGAATTCACGGAAAGCGAGCGAGCGTGGAGTACCGTTACCCAACATTACAGAAAAATAAGCCGATATAAACCCTCGGAGTGTGTCGTATGTAATTCAATAATTCAAGTTTTAACGAGGTATCATCCCTAATGGTGTGAGTGAACCCTGCATACACTTACTGCATGCTAAATACATATCATTCAGATCGACTCTTCCCCTAAGGAAGATCTCAACTAGGAAAATAGCAATAATATATATATCTCAGGGCACTATTCATTGACAATGTTTCGCACAATACCATTAATCAAGTGAAATATGAGCGATAGAATTTTTAGAAAGCACTAATTTTTACATATTTTTGTAACCAAGTAGTCGCGACTGAATCTCCTTTACTTGATATAAATAGCTCTTTGATTGCACAATTTCTGTTTTACTTGCAATGAATAATACCCGAATGAATGAGTGAAACGGTGCTCAGTCTGATAGTTTACGATACATTTTCGTACTAAAGTGTGGTTGAAAGAGCTTATGAAGGGAAATAAACAATGCATTAGGAATAAAATGACGAATGCCCTTCGGTCTATTTCATGTCAATTCCACGTCACAGCCAAGCATACCGCACCCGAAAAATATCAAATAGCAGTTTCAATTCGAAAGACGCGAGATAAGCAAATATTTCAAGCGTTCATTGACTGAGTAAGCGAAGGAAATCGATCTGTCCTAAAAGTACCTTCACGATATAATTGTATCAGAAAACATTCGGGATGCACTATCCATCTAATCGCTAGGCAACATCGAAGAATTCAATACACCTTCCGATTGGAAACGTTGAAGAGAGAAAAGACGTAATTTGGGTTCTTTCCCCACTCATGCTCATCGGTAGCATCCTTGGCTGCGAAACTTATCCAAGGAGGCCTCGGTCCGGTGGTGAGGAAGAGAGTGCCTTCTGGTGGGGTGCTCTCTATAACGTTTTCGTATTATTCGTTGTTGCTGCTATCGCCGGCGTTCACGTATGGAAGAGAACTACTTTTCTGCGTAATGAAGATATTCTGTTGTCCACGTCAGTGGCGTTAGGGTGGACAACGTCCTCCTACTTCTTGATATTCATCAGGTTACTCATTTATCGTCGACACCAACGGAGGACGCACGAGATGTTGTTAAAGGTCAGAGGACTTGATAAAATGATAAGAGGTTCTCTCAGGTGTTTTGTCTCCGCCAAAAATATTACATCGTTCACGGTAATGCAGGTCGTTTTCATATTACATTACATTGCTCTTCAAATTGTTACTATGAGTCCCAGTCAAATTGAACCCGTGTTTGTTATGTGCTCCGCATATTTTGGTGCCACCATCACCTTCATTAACATGAAGCACCTTAACCTGATCATCCAGCTCAAGATAAGAATGGTTCTTCTACACTCTTGATGTGGTAAGATTTTGCACCTCTCAATGTGACAACGAGCCAGTTACTTTAATTCGCAGCTCCAAAATTTGGAGGAGAATCTATATATCTCTATATCGAAGCAATGACTTCCTGAATCATGTATTTAGAAAACTGTTCGTCTATGAGATAATTAACAATCTCATAAATTTGACTTTGACTATCTATTTTGAAATCACTTTTGTGATGAGCCAATGGAGTATGGTGGGAAACTTCGACGAAGCCCTGTCATATCTCTGCTGGATCATCATGGAATCAATCCAAGTCTTCGCAATTGCTGGTAGCGGACATTACGCGACAAAAGAGGTAAGGATGTAAACCTTTCATGGGGGAATGAAACACCTGATGCTTCCCGCTTTAGATGTAGGAACTCTTCTCGGGTTTCACATTTACATGTTTGCTGCGTGCCGTCTCAGGGACGTTAGGGCATCAGACTTGGAGGTGAGAGGGAGTAGGGAAAAACACATGATTGGACGGGAGAAAATGCGACAAGCGAAATGTATACCAAAGGATATCCTTACAATTATTTTTTTTACTTAAAAGAGCAAAATGAAAGTAAAGCTACTTTAACAGTGATGCTCTGTTTCCGAATAATTCAACGTTTTGCTCCTCATACTGTCAGCGCTTTCAGGAGGATGAGATTTTTTTCGGTATTTTTCCGATCTTGTATGCTATCTTAACGCCCCTGCGATTGTTTCTCCAGTATTGGGCTGGTTCAAATTGAAGAAAAAATCCTTTTTTTTGGGACTGTCGTGGGTGATGAAGACCTCTTTTTAAATAGGGCTGAGTTTATTAGAATCAGCCAAACAATGAAGCATCGGTCTAAAGAATATAAGGCTAAAATGAAAGATCGAACGGATGCCAAAGTAAACTCATTCTACAGACGACGCTCACAGTACGAGGAGCGATACCTTTGAGTTTTTTAGAAATGGATAATACGCGGCTAAAACCGAAAGCTTCATTTTTTATTGATAAAAGATGCGACGCGAATTTTCATAGCAAAAGCCATTATCATTGAAAATTGGACGAGCTGATTCCGAGTCTCATATCACCGTTCTTCCGGAAATTGCGTTATTCCTGACAAAAATATAATTGAAATTAAGAAAATGCTTTTGTTAAAATATTATAATTCGCTATGATATATTACATTCCGATAAAATTAAAACCTTTTGACAAATCACTAATATAATTATGTTAGTCAATTTTCTTTTTGTACTTAATAACTAATGTTGTATTGACTCATTATGAAGTGTATCTGTTTACACTCACCTTGTACTTTGCGGTGAGTATTTTGAGCCAAATATTGAATAAGCTCTTTGAATAAGCTTCAACAGTAATAAGTAATATACCTGCCATTGTTAATGGCATACAAAAATCATAGCTCAAAAAATATTTTCCTTTAACGTGGTTCTTCGCACCAAAAGAGTGACCATTGCTGGCGTCTCGCTCTGTTTTATTATAGTCACCAATGATGCGTGGGAAGAAAGAATTTTTTCAACTATCTGTTACTAAAACTGATGACATCAGGCCTGACCTCGTGGAAATTATGGATAGCCATGTTGAGAAAAAAGTTGTTTGGTTTTTCTCGACATGGATATCTGTTACTAACTGTTTTCAACTATATCTCATATTTTAATCATTCAGGAATGCCTAGTGATGCAGTGCGGGGTCATAATAATATCATTAGGGTCTCCATGAAACTTGTGTGGTCTGAGTCTTTCTAGTGATCATATCGTGAATCCTCCGAGACTCCAGGGATTATAAACTAGTTTTTTTTCGTTGATTTTCGCAGTTCATTTTAATTTTGGTGAGTTTCTTTTGGATATTTGCGAATCTTCGTCAGTATGCCTGACAAAGCCGGCAGAATATCACGGTGAAACTGTTGCTAAAAAGTTTAGTTTAATCGCAGAAATCCAAAAGAAACTTACCAAACATTTTTTTTGTTATTAGTTATCATTTTGTCTAGACAATGTTTTGAAAGGTTTTGATAAGAAGATTTGTATTAAAGGACTGTGGTAATGTTATGCTCACGGAGTAGAAAGGCCAAAATATAAGTACAGGTAGGAGAGCAAAATGTCATGTAAATGAAACAAGTCAGTCATGCGATACCGATCGTGGCATGCAGCCCACTTTGCACGAACAAAGCTGAAAATGCAAATCACGCATTGTATTATAACAGAGGTTTTTACATACATTACACATACAAAAGAACACCTTAAATACTCAACATTAGTAAGTTTAAGCAAGTCATTTACCTAAGAGGCTAATGGCTAGCAGACCATCTGTAAGACAAAAAACAGAAGTAATTATTTAACGTCTTTTCCATTTCTTCGTCATTAATATTCTCTAAGTGACGCATCTCTGTCTCCCTTCTTGGGTTCTAAAACAAGGAGAGTACCTGTGAAACTTGTGTTTCACTTCAGAATAATCAATTTCAGCTACATCCTAGTTGCACCGGGGCATTCATTTAACCTCATCTACATCTACGAAGTACCGTGCAAGTCACCACTTGAGTGTGTAGCACGGCGTGATTCCACATCAGGCATGCAGCACTCGTCCCTGCACAAGTTTGAACCTCGTACTCTCCCCCTGGCGCTAGGCGCTGGCCAAAAAGCAGTCAGGAGAAGAGTGCGCAGTCCAACTGGAAACTGAGAGAGTGATACGTAAATGAACATGCAAACAAGCAGAACAATGCTATACGCACATCTAGTGGTTAATATTACTGATACTGTTAATTTTAGAATGCTACGAGATGCTAATTCATGCAGATAACAAAATAAAATAAAATAAAACAATGCCGGACAAATCGACTGGTGTGAAGTGTAAGTAATGATGTCGTGTTATTAAGCACAAGTGAAGATTCTACTCTACCTATTGAGGGTGGGTGTTGCATATGGTTGATCTATCGCAACTATTATGATCCCTTATTGTACGTGGGAAGAATTACATTTTAAATCTATCGGTTCGGCAGTCAATTTCCTTTATTTTATTCCTGTGATCGCTTCTACCGTAGTACGTTGGCTCTAGCAGTATATGTTGAACGTCCGGCAAATAACTGTCTGCTCCGAACTTCCGCAAAAGATTTAACCTGTATTTCTCTCTTCGATTAGTTAGAGATTTCCACCCTTATTCCTTCAACAATTCGGTAACACTGCTAAGTTTATCGTAACAACTTTTCACAAATCTTGCTACTCTCCGTTGCATTCGATCTATTTCAGAGATTAGTCCTACTTCGTAAGGGTCCCATATGTTAGCGGCATACTCCAAGTGAGGTCTCACGAGTGAAAAATAACATCTCTCTTTAAGCTTCTCGTCACATTTTCCTAATATTCTTTTGATAAATCCCAATTTGCGACTAGCCTGTCCACAGATTTCCCGCACGTGTTTCCCCCAAGACAGGTCCTGAGTAAGGGTCACAACTTAGTTTTTTACTGACTCTACATTTGATAAGTCATTTTGATTAATTGTGTACGTTTCGTTGACCGAGTTATTCCTTTTCCGAAAATTCATAATAACGTACTTTTTAAAATTTAATTCTAAACGCCAAGTATTGTGCCATTCATTTATAGCATCTTGGTCTTTTTGTAACGCAATCTTGTCAGACTCATTGCCTATATCCCTGTACAACAATGCGTCATTTGCGAAGAGGCGATATTTGCTCGTAACAACTGTAGTAATATCATTAATATACAAAAGGATCAATAAGGGGCCGATGACACTTCCCTGGGGTACACCTGATGTAACTTTCACGACATCAGAACTAACGCTATCTAGAACTACCCTCTGTTCGCGGTCGGCTAAGAACCTGAGTTTCACAATAGGATAATCAAGCCAAGATACCGTGCTCCCCTCTCAAGAAAGAATCAATAACGGAGGAACGAGCACATACCCCATAAGACATAAAGTTTCCTGGCATGATGTAAGACTCAGGTAACACCTTAACGGGAGACTTAAAGTGAAAGTCCGAACCATTGAGTTACGTAAGCATAAGTTGTCAATACACACGTGTTTTCGATCCAGGAACTAAAGCGTACGAAAACATTTGTCAGTGAGCAGTGAAAAAACGTCTTCTAAGTATGCCGTAGAATGTAGTTTAAGGTAGTAATGGGATATCCACGAGGTCGGTACAAAGTTTTGGATACTACATCGTCCTTGCCCAAAGACAGAGATGTGTTTTGGCCACTTTCCCCGATGTTGTATCTCAGCTTCATTTTTAGCCAAGGGACTTATATACAGATGCCCAAACTTTGCGCATAGAAATCACGTGCAAGGGCTGGCTTGTAGTCTATTCCTTCCTTATGTGGAGTTTCACTGGGACAATCAAAATCGTCTCTATTGCAAATGCAAATTCCACACAAAATACAGAAAACAGTGCGTTCAGTGAGTTTGTGGAAGACAACAGGGTAGGGGTCACGTTTTCATTGTCATTAGTTAAACTTCTGTGCTACTTCAAATACCGCCTAAGAACCCACGGGAGTTCTCTCGTTGTAACCATGTATACTATCATATCAGATAAATACGTCATTCGGTTTTTACACAGCATTACATTGAGATCTCACTTAATTCTTTGGGTAAAGGAAAACGATAAATTAACCTGTCAATACTGGAATATTTTCATTATTAAGACATTGAAACTTTAACTAAGGCTAAAAAATAAAAATTCATACAATTTTGTTTAGATGAAAAAGAATTAATGCTGTTTATCGTGTGTTTCCAATGAAGTAGCAAGCCATTTTTCTTGATCTACTTAAAATACTCTCGTAGAACGTCGATTTTTTACAGGCTAGCGAGAATAACACCATTACGTGCAAGATCAACATTACAAAATGAAGAAAATGACCCACGAATGAAAATATGAAGTAATAATATGCTTACTGAGATCAATAATGCAATGACGATCACCACTTCACGTCGAACCCACATCACAGTCCACTATTTGATCATCCGCTAGTTTTCGGTAACATTTGACACTCAATGACACGCACCTTTCTAAAGTCCATTGAGCGAGAGAACAAATTAAATCGAGCCGTCGTGAAATTGCTCCTTCGGCATAATCTTTGCAGAAATTAAACTGCTAACATGCTTCATACTTCAAGTTTCAAGACGGCGTCAGAAGTTTCGAATACGCTTTCGAATAGAAAAGTGGAAAATAAGAGAGATGTTTTTTGGACACTTTCCCCACTCGTGCACCTTGGAATCATCTTCGGCAGCGAAATCTATCCACAGAGACCGCAATCTGGCGGAGAGAAAAGGAGTGTTTTCGGGTGGTCTGCTGTTTATCCCGTTTCCCTCTTTATCGTTCTTGTAATTATTACCACTATCCACGTTAAAGTCGCTTTTTCTTTTTCCTACGAATCAAGAGAGCGTTTGTTTTACTCTGTGGCTATTGGATGGGCACTATCCTTTTATACCTTGGCGGGTATGAAAATCCTCGTTTACTTTCGACATTACATGAAGGTACACGATATGCTCTTAAATATCCAAAGATTGGATGAAACGATAAGCTCTTCGCTTGAGTGCGGTGATTCGATTCCTCTATCATATATCGAAGACATTAGAAAAGTCACAATAAATCAGATAATTTTCATAATAATTTATATTGTACATCAGATCTTTTTCTTGATACAAACCCACCGTGAGTTCACAGAGTGCTTGCGCTTCACATATGTGGGCATAATCAAAACCCTGATAAACATGAAACATCTCAACTTGATCCTACAGGTCAGGAAAAGATTGGTCCTTTTGAACTCCGATGTGAGAAGACTGTGCAACATTCAACCTACAGAGATCGATTTACTAGGTAGGTCATCCTCTGACTTTAGCACTGGTACTGTCCTCTCGATATGGAATGTTGGGCATCAATCGGAACCTCTACCACACAGAGTCTGTAGTTGGAGAAAAATATACATCTCTCTGCACCGCATCAGTGTCTCCCTTAATACAATTTTTGGAAATATTTTTGTCTACGAGATCATCATCAACCTCATAAATTTGACTTTGACTTTCTTTTTCGAAATAACATTCTTCATGGGCCAAGAATCCTTAGTAAATACTTTAAGTGAGGCATTATTATATCTGAGTGTGGTCATAATGAATTCAATCCAAACCGCCCTAATAGCCGGGAGTGGACACTACGCTACAAGTGAGGTAAGTAGAAAACCTTCTGGGGATTTCATGAGGTCGATGCAACAACACTTAACTCGGTGTCATTTATGGACTACGGCTTTTGTCTGGATTACGGGCATTATTCTTTCGCCTGATTTATGTTTTCGGCTAACTGCGTATCATTTTAGTGATTAAAATATACCCGCATGGTTCGATGTTTTATGGGAAAAATTTCAACAGTTAAACACTTAAGTTTCACTTAATGAGATTCGTTGTATTTATATTGATACTAAGTATTCTCTTGGCTGAAATTATCTTTGAACGTTGTATTCAACTTGAGTTTCTTACTGTTTTAAATGAATAATGCTTTTTGTCTACGAATAGTTTTTTGCGATAAATTCTCTTTGTTAAATCCTATTTATAATTAGAAAGTTTGCGTATTTTCAAAATATTTTCTTAGTGAAAAATTGGTCTTGAAAGTCAACTAATTATATAAAACAAGAAACGTCATAAATCATAATGCCTAAGGGGTCACGCCTGGGAGGCGCACGGTTTTCTGCCCTGTTTTTATCATGGTAACGCATTTAGGAAATAGCCTATGACTTTGGGAATTTCATTGAATCGCACCTGTAATAAACCCTCGAAATATCCTAAAACCTGCAATAAATTGGGAACTGGCACGTGAAACTAAGAGTATAGTAAAAATGGGAGATGTGGTGGAGATATTATATCATCATAATCAGTCTTTGAATTATAAGATCGTCCAGTTCTACATTCTTCTCAATGTTCAACTAACTCCTCGTTTTTTGTTGGTAGGTACGAATAAGGAGTTTCAGTGCGCAAGTACTAAGTACTAAGAACCAGCGCTTCTATATTGTAGCTTAGCATTTTCTTGTGCTTTGCTCCATTCCTTTGCACCATGGAAATGGAGTAAACAAGGTTTCGTGGTGGATCCTTCATCATTCTGTAATCGTTTAAGCTGTGGGGATAGCTTTGGAGAGATTGGGATAACTACGCTAAAACCTGAAGTCTGTAGTTTATGTATTGTGGATAGCATGAATATATTAGGTATACTTTGGAAATCGACGGCATTGATAATACGTCACTGAAAATAATACTGCATTTAATGCCTGTACAGTTGTCAAAACTAAAGGCCCAAACAACGGGAAATAGGTTGAGACACACCGAAATTCTCCAGGCGGCAGTAATGTAAGTATTCACTGTCAGCGCAAGCATAGAAGTTTCAATGTCCGTCTTAGGTCCATTCACGAAAGACATTGATCGTCATGAGGGATTTTTATTTATCTTTTCCTATTCCTTTTTAAAAATTTGCATTTACTTCATCATCATATAGGAGAACTTGGTAATTTCCTTGAAGATACCATTTGGTTCGTCAAGGCTTAGAGCTCCATGGGGTAAAGATGAGCTTTCGTCTCGCACTTTCAAATTTTTTTTTTGGAAAACGTAGGAAACTAACGAAATTGAATGTGATACCTGGGAGTAGAGGAAGAATGCGGATTTGTAAAAATGTAATAATCATACCGGTGTGACTAGTAGTTTTTGAGATATAGACGTTTGAAAATGACCAATTTTTCGATTTTTTCGTCCGTTTTCGACGCCATATTTGGAGGTTTTCACGAACAACCGTTAGAGGGATAACACTAATTTCACCTCTACAATATGCCTTTACCCAACCCCCCCAACAAGCTTACGGGCTTATGGAGTGAAACAGGGGTGCTAGGGTGGGACGGTACTTGGGCCCGATTTGGCCATTTTCAAAAGTGAAAAACGCATTTCTTGTGGAAATGGTAAAGTGGAAATGGGCATTTCTGGGAGTCGAGGACGTTTCAAAATGATGATTTTCAAGGCATTTTCGTGATTTGGAAATGGGCATTTCTGGGAGTCGAGGACGTTTCAAAATGATGATTTTCACTGAGTTCCCGTGATTTGGAAAAGCGGAAAACGATTTCCCCTTCCATAACTTGCCCTGAACCCACCCCACAAAGAGGTTTGCTGGCCAATGGAGTTAAACACGAATTGGTTATAATCAAAAGTGAAAAACTCATTTTCGTGAGTTTGAATAGCGGAAAACACATTTTTAGCGCGATCGATAACGAGGAAATGGGCATTTCTGGGAATGGTTGAAGTTTCAAAATGTTATTCTGTGTATTATTTTAAGAATAGAATCCCTCACGCTCATTAGTGATTATTGGTGGGAATTGGTGGAAGGCTAAAATGTTATTTCACGTATTATTTTAAGAATAGAATCCCTCACGCTCATTGGTGATTATTGGTGGGAATTGGTAGAAGGCTAAAATGATATTTCGCGTATTATTTTAGGAATAGAATCCCTCACGCTTATTGGTGATTATTGGTGAGCATTGGTAGAAGGCTAAAATGTTATTTCGCGTATTATTTTAAGAATAGAATCCCTCACGCTCATTGGTGATTATTGGTGAGCATTGGTTGAAGTTGCAAAATGTTATTCTGCGTATTATTTTAAGAATAGAATCCCTTACGCTCATTGGTGATTATTGGTGGGAATTGGTAGAAGGCTAAAATGATATTTCGCGTATTATTTTAGGAATAGAATCCCTCACGCTTATTGGTGATTATTGGTGAGCATTGTTAGAAGGCTAAAATGTTATTTCGCGTATTATTTTAAGAATAGAATCCCTCACGCTCATTGGTGATTATTGGTGGGAATCGGTAGAAGGCTAAAATGATATTTCGCGTATTATTTTAAGAATAGAATCCCTCACGCTTATTGGTGATTATTGGTGAGCATTGGTAGAAGGCTAAAATGATATTTCGCGTATTATTTTAAGAATAGAATCCCTCAGGTCATAACGTTAATATAAGTGGGCTTTTGTTAGAGGCTAATGATATAGTATTGTTGACGGAGTTCTCTCGGGTAGTGTGGAAGGGGGAAATTAACTGTCAACAGTTGGAAGTTAATTGTTGAGAGTAGTTGGCATTAATCATTTTCTGACTTGCGTGTGTGGTGTATGGTCGCCATGATTTGCCAATCGTGTACGCTCAATTAGGAATTGTAAATCCTCTATTTAAAGTGATACGTGAAAGGTTATTAGTACAGTGGAATGAATGTGAGTGAAAAGGAAGTGTAAATCCTTCATTTGAAGTGAAATGTGCAATGTTTACTGCGGTGGAATGAATGGAATTGGATTGTAGTAAATGGCTGTTGCGGGGCGAGTTTGAGTGGAAGGAGGGAAGAAACTGTGTAGAAAAGGTGTGTATATGCTAGAGAACCAACTGCTCGATCGCTGCGCTACGTACAGTGGAAAAGAGGAAACGGCATTTTTTCACAATATGGCGGAGAGGAAAAAACGCACTTCTCAGGTTTGAAAGTTTCTCATTTCTAAAGTAGTTGATGCATTGTTGTGTTGAAAGTGTTAAACAAATTTGCAAAGCTTGCATAATAAGTGAGGTGAAATTGGTTCTGATATCTCTGTTTAAAGTGGGTGAAAATCGCGAAAACAAGTGCGAGACGAAAGCTCACCTTTACCCTCCATGGTTTCACCTTCTCTAATGCTATTGTTGTAAGCTCTTTGTTGGTTTCCATGTTTGGTGGGCTTTTATCCCCCGAGACTGCATTTGCGATTAGCATGTTGCAGTCGACCTTTCGTCTTTATTACAAATTAAACTTGGGGACAGCGTGCTGAACCAATATCAATGCCTATCGCATAGATATACCTATTGCATTGATAGCATTGCAATGGGGTATAGTGTACATAGTGAACTGATATGCTCGATTTCTTTAGGATAAAAGTCATTTGCCCTCTGAATTGTCATCACGCGCACGTCTATATGTAATATATATATATATATATATATATATATATATATATATATAATTAGTGAGGGAAAGAATTCGATTGTCTCTATATACTCTCCATGTATTTATTGTTTCATAACAATACATTATTTTGTGTCTGAACTGAATGAAAATGAGGGTTTATTATTGTGTTTAAACCTCTAATTTCATATATTTCAAATAATAATTTTTAATCAAAGCAAGGAATTCTTATTTAAATTTAGTTCATAAAATATTACTTGTCAAACATATTTTTTTTAATTTCTCTCTGCCGTATTCTTCATTCTTATTCCGCCGCCTTCGTCTTATTCCTCGTTTACAGCCAGGCTTCTTCCTCCGGCTTCATTTTAACTTTCCCGGTAACTCCTTTCTTCTTTTCCACCATCTTGTCGTCATAACTCTTAACACAATGTTTACGTGAGATTGACAGTACCGCGACACACGGTTACCCAAATGGTTTATTTCTTCCTAGATGAAACTTGGTTGATATCAGCATCGACCCCGTGTAACACGCAATGGACTACACCTGCTACCTTTGGAGCGCAAGAGTACTTTTGCTGTCCGTTGCCGTCCAGGAAGGATTGCATCTTTTTGCATTCCTTATTTGATTTAAGCTTCGCCTCGAACCGTCACTAAACATTGTACGTGAAAGGTGTCCCTTATAATTATCTCCATATTTTGCGGATAAACTCCATGGTGTCCAGTATTTTAGGTACAACGATCGGAGTGAGGACATTTGCTTCTGGGATGTCCTTTCTTTCGAGCGTTTCCATTGGAACAGTTCTTTTGTCAATCACCGCGCCGAAGAGAGTGTGAAATCGGTTGTTTTTCGCGATTAAGGTAGTTGCCTGTTCTCCAGTGCTGTATCGTCCAATCCTCCACGTTGACGACTCTATTGTCTCAAATAATCCTGATCTGTTCGCCTCTTCCGTTATCTACTGTACACCTTCTAATTCCTGATGTTTTCCTTCTTGATCTTCCGTGGATGTATACGGGCTTTTAACTATTGGTGGCGTAAGGTTTCAACGGAGAAAACCTGAAAAAGTAGTAATGTATCAAATGAATAGGATGGAAAAAGGTTATTGTAAAAATGGGTAGAAAATACTGCTTTGAGATGAAAATTAGTTAAATAGTTTACAAAAATTCCCATTTTATTTTCGAAGTTATATGCAATGTGGAGGTATTAATGGATTATTAGGTACATGTGCATGAATCATTCGGCGCAAATTAGTAGTGTGAAGTAGTTTGGTGGCGAATTCACGATCGGCAGTAAATATTGTTAGTCTTTTGAGCAGATAGAACGGAATTACATCAGCAAAGGAGGAAAATAGAGATAATTTTTATTTTTTTTAACGAAAAATTAATTCAATGTAGTGGATCAATTTCTTCGTTTAATTTAATCATTCTTTTTCCGTTGTCGATTTTTTAAAGCCTAATATGCACAAAAAAAGAGTTGCATGCAGCACACAGGCTGCAGCTTAACTATCCCTTGATATTATAAAGGCATTCTAAACAAATAGTGATGAATACATTACTGAGAACCTATATAACTTACATTACTCACATTTTATTCTTTACCTTGTATAATATTTTAGAACCCTTAGACGATGATCGGTCATACTCGGAAAATTATGCTTATAATGTATAGAAATATCCCATCTTTAAAAAAATACTCTGGAAAGGACATTTAAGAAACCTCGTAAGCGATCATACTTCATTCAAGTTTCCGAGTGTAATAATGAGACGATAAGTAGTTATATCATATCAGATGAAATGCGTCATTCGGTTTTTCTTGGCGCTACATTGAGACCTCATTCAATCCTTTCGCAGAGGAAAACTAGAAAATTGACTTGTCAATACTGGAATAATTTTGATTATTAATGCTTTTTTTAGACAATTTTACAAGGGATAAAACATACACTTTGACAGAATTTTGGTTATATGATAAATTATTAAAGGTGGTTCTTGTGTGTTTCGAATGTGGCAGTAGCAAGCCACTTTTCTTGATCCACTTAAATTTAGCTCGTAGAACGTCGATTTTTTTAAAGGGTTTCTAGCGAGAAAAACACCGTTTCGAGCAAGTTCAGTAATTTAATATATTTTTGTAAGACAAACGAATAAAGGTATAAAGAAATAATAGTCTTACTTCAATCAATAAGTCAATGACGATCAACACTTCACGTTGAACCCTCGTCGCAGTCCAACATTCGATCATCCGACATTTTTCGGTAACATTTGCCACTCGAAAGACGCTCAGAAGACCTGTTCAAAAGTCTTTTGAGTTTGAGGGCAAAAGAAATCAAGCCACCGTTTAATTGCTTATATTCGTAACAAACTCAGAAGGTACATCACACTATCACACATATATACACAAAACTAGGAAGAGGTGGGTTATGAACTCACGACCTTTGGCTGGCTCAGTAGGAACTCTTCAAAAGGAACGGTTGAGGCCAGTATATCTCTTCTTATTGATTGATTACCTACTAGATACGCTCCTAGAGATCGATGAAATATCTTCGCTCGATAGTTCGATATAATTTAGTTGCAAACTGCATAATCCAAAACCTATATAACGATGATAAAAAAATAGGGAACTTATAACTCAATCACTTCCTCGTATCACTATCAGTATTGGTGTCATTGGGCAAGAATTCTAATGTTCGCTTGATTAGCGAAACATTTGGAAAATCTATCACAACCTTATTAATGCTGCATAGTCCCAATTTAGATAGTTATGTCCAATATGAGCTATCACGGAGAATTCTTTGCTCTGCCGAGGATTGTTTGACCAATAGCCCTTCAACACTTTCTCACGAGGCTTTTGAGAGTCCTATAGCGGTTTTCTCTTCTCGTCTCGCCGAATTGTGGTATCGTTTCGAGTCTCGTCTGAATTCACCGACCTTGGTCTCGTCTCGAGTCTAGCGGTAACCTTATGCTCTACTACCAGACATCTTCCGTTTGAATGTTTTTCGTCTCTGTAGCTTAAGTTGTGTGCTGGCCACTCATGTTTTTCATTGGTGTTGAAATTGGAGTAGATAAAAGGGAGAGAAGGTTTATTGTCTCTCCATTAGTCAAACAGCTCAGGCTCAGGATGGTCAGCTATAGGCCATGACGTGAAGTAGAGGAGTCCGCTACAACCACTCCTCTTCAATATGTTACTGCAGGAAATGGTTAGCGAAGCGTGGGAAGAGTGGCGAAGGAAAAGAGGTCAGGAAGCTTCTGAAGTATGTCACGTTAACCGACGATCGTACCTTGGTTTTCTAGTAAGCCATGGCATTGCAGTCTATGGTGAGCGCGATAGAGATACTGCTTTAAGTTCTAACAAAGCGATTAGGATAAAAGGACAGTAGTAATTGAATTCTAACGAAGTAAAAAGGCTATAATATAATAAGTACAGGTAGAAAAGCAAAAAATTAAGATGTAATTATATGGAACTAGATTTTGGTGAGGCACCCAATATCCAACCTGGCATGCAACCCACTCAGCACGCACGGTGGCCGGAAATACGATTCACTCGTTGGTTTATTAAAGAAGCTTTTATATACATTACGAGCACAAAATAACAACTTAAACTTTATACGTGAGTTTCGTAACATAAGTTTCCAAAATGTTTCTCCGGAAATCCCAAAAGTGAAACGGTAGAATTTTCTGGACATGCGCACTTCTATTGTAGCTTGGGCTTTGCTCCAATTCCCTTGCACCATCGTAAATGAGTCAAACAGGTTCCTTGTGAATGCAATAAATGAGTGGCGAGAAATTGAGCTGACTGTAATTCCAGGAACATTTGGAAGGAGTGTCAAGAAAATTTATTCAATAATGGTGCAGGCAGTTCAATCAATTTGGATGAGGGAATTTCACCTGGGAAATAGAGATAAGTGAGAATAAAGTTGTAACGAGAGTGATAACGTTGAAAAAAGGAAATTTTGCAGGTGTAGATTGAATATCCATTGAAATCCTTAAGTTTTGGTGCATGTTCCTTGGTAATAGTTTATTAACTGTTTGTTCGTTTACTTATGCTGGAAAACGTTTGTTGTACAAAATGACTAGATGAATGCTACAATGCTACCTTTGTACAAAGGAAAGGATAAGAATTGCGAGCATAAAAGTTACTGAGCAACTTGTTCTGTAGATTATTACGGTTAAAGTGTTTGGTAAAATACTAATCGAAAAGGTGAGGAAGATTACAGTTGACAGAATGTGAACCATGCAATGTGGGTTTATGTCTACGTGTCTGTGCAATATGGGTTATGTCTGGGAGGGGACGTTCGAAATCCTCTCTTTATCGCTTCTCTCCTCTTCTTTCTCTTCTTATTATCTGTCGCAATCCACGTGTCTGCTGCTGTTGTTGCGTGAGCATTACGTAAGACTAAGACCGCGGAGGCCTTACCTCCCCCGGTGCCAGGCATGACACCCTCCGTAGTGGGTAGAGTCCCTTATTTGCCATGATTCCATACTGTGTTATTGACTTTCATTTTCAGTGAATAGACATGTAGGATGGCTTCCCATTGCCGTCCCTAATGGAATTTTTAACGTGGAACCTCACAAGAACTACCTTTAGTCTGGCTTCCGCCCTATAACTTATTTCTTCTAACCAGGATCATTTATTATTTCTCCTACCATTTCAGCTCTACGGGTCATTGGAACGCATAATTCCTTCCACTATTTTAAGTTAGTAGGTGTTGGCAAAGTGTTTTTCAATAATACACCTGATGCCTACAACGACTTTTCATCGGATGACAAAGGTTGATGAACGTATTCTTTCCGGGCTATTTCTGCAAATATTACGCAAAATCGATCAAATATAACCCTCTTCTACTAAAATTTATCTTATATCATCTTTTCCCTGTATTTCCTCTGCATGAACGTTCATACTTACAATGCTGATGGCATTTTTGCGGCAATTTCGTATGACGGCATACGTCCAACTTACTAATCGACAAAAGAATAAACAAAAGTCAGCAGAACAATAACAAAAAACAAAAGTGGAAAAAGATGCTTCCACACTAATGCGAGGTCTCTTCCCGAATGATACATACCAGGGAAATAAAATTTCATCTTATGATAACTTTTACGATTTTTTCAGCAATAACCTTTTCCGTGAGAAAAAGAATCCAAACTTACCTCCCAAATCTACAAAATTTCTCCTTTTCAGGATTACATCACTTGGAAAAAGGTTTTTTAAAGTAGCGTGTGTCTTAGTATGAGTACGTGGAATCTTAGGAATGAGAATGTTAAGATGGACCTGTGGAGTAACTAGGCGAAACTATGAAAATCAGCGATATCAGAGTTACGGCAAAGTGAGGAGAATTTTTCTTTAAAGTTCAGGCAAATTTTTGAAAGGTTTTGTAAATAAAATAATTACAGGAAGTTATGTCGAGAATATACGTGTATCATGCTCTATTCTTCTACTCTCCTGAATCATTCCTTTTTTTTATTCAAATTAATATCATGACTAGAAAGGATAACTATAGGAGGGTAGAGATATGTAAATGGATGAGGAGGGAAAAGGATATAAAATGGAAAAGGTAGCTGTACTGCGTGGTGGAGGACCTTTTGGGAGGAGATCGGACCAGAGGACGTTATAGATCAAGTGTAATGGTGTATATCGGCCAAATACCCCGACGTTTATGAAGCAGGCAAACCAGAATATGATACATAAATATAATGTAATTAGATCCTCCATCCGAAAAATGTGTTCAATGCCGCTCCACATGTCTTCCAATTTGATACAAATTCACACTCATCCTTATGGTTACCTCTTCTTACATTACTCTTCATTGGGTCACTGAATCTGCCCCTTATTCTTACTAGCGCGGCCTATGCTTCAATTTGGTCCTCTTTCATTCTTCTTACGTAGGATGTGCCCTATTCATATGGTTCTTTTAAGTATTAGTATGGATGATCCATATGTCTTACCTCTCCTACTGTCATGCATGACTTGTCATATCCTATTTTTTACGCATACTTGATCTTCGGCATCTGCCCTCAGCACCAAGTTTCAAAGGCTTCGTTTCGTCTCTGGTGTCTCTTTCCAATCGCCCACGTTTCCAATCAACATAGAGCCACGCTCCAAACGAATGCTTCCTGGTACTTTTTCGAAGTATGTAACCGCATCATATCTTAACGAAAAAGTTGTTTCTTGGTCATGATTGGCGTCTTATCTTGGACAAATTTCTCATCCGTCAAGCTTATTCCATGAATGACACACGATAGAAATTCTTGCCACACCGATGCCTTTTGCATGGATTACCGCGATTTAACTCGGGGTAACTTGGCTTAATCTCAATTAAATACTCTACTAAGAAAAGGAATTTTCCACCAATCACTTTTCACTTCATTAATCTCATTCTCTTGATTCTACTCCCTTTAAGAGGGAAAACTATGATTAACAACAGTCTGAAGTTATAAAAACGAGCATGTTATTTCTATATAGGTTCGTATAATACTTGGTTCATATCACTCATTTAAAGTTCAAATGTTTTTATTATTTTAAGTAAGATGCCGCAATGCCCTTATTACAAAATTGCAATCTGAGACATTGAACTAACAGTGACAGTTGATTATAGAATATAAATTGATTTGTGAGTTAATATAAGTTTTTTGAAAAGATGAATCTCCGTACCATTTTCCAACTATTTTATGTACATTTTGAAAAACACTCCGGTTCATGGGTAGCACTTTGGGAAAGGTAAATTATTTTAATTTAAATCATTTTCATTTTTAATAGAACTGATAAACGCCTTTCGAATTCTTCGAATAAACCTCTTTTGAATGCTTCTAAATTCGAAAGCTTAGGCATGAGAAATGTAAAATAAATATGTCAATTGTCGATATCCAATTTTATATTTCAAAATCAAAATAAGACCCCAAATAAAAAAAAATTCGAAGAATATCTTCAAAAAAGTCATGGAAAAATGCTATTTCGAAGTTGGTGAAGGTTTGTTGTTAATATCACAAAAGTCCCAATTTAAAAAAAGTAGAAATGCTTTTTTTCCGCGCTGTATTCACAAGCGCCCAGATATATTACTTCTAGGTAAACTTGGAACCTCGGATTGGTGCTAAATCCCTTTTTCTGCCAGAATACCCACCTCCCAGTGAGCTATAATCTATAAAATGTACAAGCCAGTTTTCTAAAATAATTTGATCAGTCCGTGAGTTGTAAATTCGCACGCTAATATTCCGATGATTACTGCATGTGCTGTTGGCAGCCATTTTTATAGTCCTCACTCATTAATAATTTACAACGCCTTAAAGTTAAACATATTCTAAAAAATGGTATCTGCGGATGAGGGGATGGCGCTGTTTGCTATTACTTACTAATGATTACCCAGTAGGCATGTAATGCACCTTTCCTGCCAATTCCTCTCCTCAGTATCCCTTCCGTCCTTTCTATCTATCCCTTTCGCCAGGCCAAAAAAATAGTCAGCATAGAATTTACAGTACTACTTTTAAGAAGAATGCTTCGTAGATAGTGTTTCTGATAGAAATGGATGGCTCTCCCAAACTAATACACACTTGGTATGTTTATGTATCTCCTAAAATCAAAAGATAAAAATAGATAAAATAAAAGAATCAATAGAAAATTCATGATACGGTGCAGAGAGTCTCATTTTTCCTATTGATTTTTAACGCCTCTTCAATAATGCAAATGTGATTTCCGGGATCCAGTTCCACAGGAACCAGTCCAGTACCCCGGAAAATTTGTTTTCTCGACTCAATCCATTGAAGACCGTTTCAACAGTCTTTTAGTGCAAAAGCAAACAAACAGCCAATACAAATAACAAATTTTGTTAATGACCGGATTATTCAAATGACCCTTTTCGAATTACGGACCCTTTTATTCAACTGCGAGATGACAAAACTGTTACAAGGAATTCAGAAGCATTCCTCTGGAAAGTCTCGCAAGTGCAGGGAAGCAGGAGAAAACACAGTAATGTTACTTTCATATTCTACCTTTGCACTGTATCACGGTATAATATTAGCTGGATGGATCTTAATCATCCGAACCTGTCATGCAGCCAAAGAAAAGGTGAGATTTACGAGCTCATTTATAGTAATATGGTTTAATACCACATTCTGATAAGTAATTTGATGCATGAGTAATTTTTTCTCTCATGTTAAAATGGTTTCGTAATGCTGCTTAATTTAATTTGCATGAAATAATGAGGTGATGTTCTTTACAAGTATTGCATTTATTGGCTGATGATAGGGTACTTTCCAACAACAGGAGAGTTTGCTGTCACAACCACGTCTCTTCTATTACCAACGTAATTATGAATATATGCCTTAATGTGACATGCAAGATGTATTTATTTACCTGCAAATTATCTTTGTCAATTAAAGTCATACCTAAGCCGTGGCTTCCGTACTCAATTTCACCACAACATATCATTCATTTTTACAACATTGTCATCCCTTGAAATAGCATATCGACCCTAGCACTTTGTTTCACTTACACCCACGATATTCAATGCACTTTTTTCACGAGTACATCACATTCAGTCATAACGTACCTTGCGCTATCTTTCTCATACATTCATTACGTTTATTCACATAATTTTCAGTATCTACCCTAGAGCCAACTGTTATCTATGTACCCATCTCACACTCAAAAGACCGATTTTCCGGCTCATGTGTTTGTTCCCATTTTTTGAATGTCAATCTTGTACAAGTTTTTTTTCACCGTCCATCGTAATTCAAATGTCTGAGAGAGCCATCCCTAGCTATCCAGGGTACGTAACAATATCAGTATTCCTGCTTTCTATCGCCAGTATAGCCTGCTGATGGCCATGACACTCTACCAGTAATATTAGCTAATCAAAGCTTAAAAATACGAAATACGTTTTTTTACCATTCAATTCGCTACAATCCCTCAGAAAACCTTTGTGTTTAATGGCTTGCACATCGCTATTTGCGAATTATCATGACGAGCTTTTATGTCTTCAGCTTTCTTGATGAAAGTGCGGCCATGTGCTACACAGGGTACCCAATACAATGTTCACTGTCTAAGAGATGATAATGCATCAAAAAATTGCCTTTAGAACTTGAAGCACAAGGAATGGTGGTCCGAAAAGATTGAAGTCCTCGGTTTGATTCTCGGACCAAGAAATCTTTTTCTTCTGTAAATTCCGAAACTTACATTCGGTATATTAACACATCAAACGAGGTATGGTGTGCATATTCCCTCAATGTTTCTCTTTTACTTGAGATAGGGATGTAAAACTCGTAAAAAGTAATAACATAACATTTCCATGATTGAAAAACCCAATTTATTAATGCTTTAGTAAATTAAATAATAAGTCATCAGATGAAAAAGAATTTTTTTTTGGCGGATGATGGAGGTAACTATATACCTGACTTATCCTAACAACACAAATTCAATAGTTTTCCCGGAAAATAAATTTTCAACATAGATCATTTTACGAATTTAGGGACTTGACTGAATCTACTCCGAAACTATGCATGGCATGGTTGGTATCTTAGCATGAGAAAAAACGATAGTCAGTAGTAACAGTAAGTGATATTTTATTTGGAATACTTACTGCAAGAATACAGATTAGGTTTCCCTTAACCCTTGTATGTCCCTTGACTCTTGTATTATTGTCTGTTACCAACCTTTCGAGTTATTACTCATTTTTGGATTTATGGGGCAAAAAATATGGTATTTCAAGTAGTGATGGGTCGGTCGTGAGAGATCGAATTCCGAGAGCAAGTTCTCTTAAAAGAAAGATCGATGAACGACTTCTCTCCAATGACCGAGGCGTTCATCTTCACCGATCGCGACAGGAATGATTGCATGACATCAAATATCGATCACGAGACTTGAGACCGACCAAAAAAATCTTGAGTGAGTTTTATAACGAGAGGTTCCAGAGTTACTCGCTCTTTCGTGAGATGTAGGCAGTTATTCGATGCTCCGCTCGGTTGCGCTAACAAAGACGCAGCGTAATAACAGTCAACAATTTACATCACGACATAAATATCTTGCATCGAGAGAGTTTTACCAGTTTTGCTGGCTCGCTTTTTAGTAGAATAATAACATCATTAAAAATGAAGACCGAATCCGTTACACTGTCGGCAAAGAGACAGCTGGGTTAAGATTCAAAAGGAATGCAATGGAAATTAAACATGATCCAGGTACTTATCCGTTTGTTAATTCGCCAAGCAATGCATTATTTGTTACTGCGTTGGCTATGTAGTGCCGTTATTTATTACGTGCAATAGGTTAATCGTCACTTGTAAGTAGTATAGTACAATACTATATCCCTATGAATTGTTTTCCTTTGCCGCGACGAGTCGTAAATTGTGTGATAATTAAATATCTGAGTCTATGACGTGATCGCTTAGAAATCAAACCTGATACCCATGCCGCTGTATTATATATATACCGGCCGTTTATATAAACAACTGTGATTCATATTGCCAATGCATTTTAAAAATTCAACTCCGCTCCTCTCTCTTCAATCACTTTTTCTAGACTTTGATGGTGTTGCTGTCAATCAAGAATGTTTCCAGTGCTTCATTGGATGTCCGTTGGCTTTCCCTTCGTCTGAATTTTCTTCCCATATGTCTTCCGAAGTACCGGCGTGTTAAAATCACCGGTGAATTCATCCAGAATTGTTTGTTTTTGGAATGCAGTTTGCTTTTGGTGTTATTTCAAATATTTTTAACTGCAATCTCATCAGCGAATCCTTTTTTCGGAGAATAAAATTTCGTATGTGCCAATAACTCTCCTTTTCATTTAAAGGAATGGTATTTGAAGAACTTGATTCAGGGAATAATAGCGTGATTCCAGTTAATATAGGTTAGATCCAAACACTGTTCGAGACATGATAACTGCAAATTATGATTACCCACAGGTAATTTGATTCATACTTTCATCATTATACTTTTGTAGTGAATAGTAAGTTAAAAAAATGTACATAGGCTTGATCAGTAAATATCAGTATGAGTTTCCGGAATTTCATTTGCATTTGCACTGAGTGTAGCTTCAATAAACGGTACAATGTAAATATCGTAATACTGTAATTGGTTGTAAGCAAAAATGAATTACATGAGTGGGCCATTACATCAGCCTTAGGCATCCCATTGAAATGGGCAAGGAGTTATTTCAATCAAAATGTACTAACATGTTTAGTAAGGCAATATATGACTTCGTACCACCGATACTGTGTCACTTTAAATTGGCAGAAATGCTGTATGTGAGCAATTAAATAAATAAAGACTGTATTTCTGCGTGCAATAGAGCATCATATACTGTAAAATAGTGCTGGAAATTTGTAATCATCGTATCATCCATCAAAGTGTGTATTCGAACATGGCTTGTACACAGGAGCTTAGACCATATTCATTTAAAATTTAATTCCTTGGAAAGGACAAATTAAAATTTCTGATAGTACTAATTACTCATTGTACATCCAAAATCCCTGGTAAATATTTAGACTGCTGTACACCTCGGTCATGGTTACAGTATGAAACTCACGAACGACCAGATTTTTTATCTATCACGATTTTCCTGAGAGATCATTGATCGTAGGCAACTTGGACTGCTCACTAGCTGGAAAATCGGTCTCTCTGATCGACGATCGAAGATCGAATCACAAGCGGGAGTGACCGACGCGACCGAAATCTCTCAAAAGACCGACTTTGCCCATCACTAATTTCAAATGCTGATGAAGTCAGAGAGTTTACTAACATTCTGCAAGACCATGGTTGAAACATGTCTTGTTGTGAAGGGATCATAAAGTATTTTCAGTTTTTACACAATGCTATTTTGCTCCTGCAAGTCTTTTCTCTTGCATGGCCTTCATAATTCCTTTTTTATATTGTGTACCATATTCAAGTGAATCTGGATTGTTCTATTCCTCTGATGGATATATGAATATAGCTTATGACTCTCTTATGACATCTCAACTCGCCTATTTTCCTTATATAGTTTAACCATTGAAGCTGTCCTTGCTCAATCGTATTGATAAACTTCTTCAAAGTAATCTGCCTTAACGCCAGAAATTTAAAAGTCACATATGCGTCACACTCCCACTTCTCAGTCAAGTCTATGGCCGTTGAATAATAATTATTTGGCAAAGTCTCCGTTCCATGAACACAAAATATCCATGCGACTCCACTTACTTCGATCGCTAAGGCAAAGGCAATTGATTCTTCGAAACACCTTCGAAGACTTTCCTCGTCATCATCATTGCGTTTTCGAGTGATGAAATTTAAGGCAATGCCTTGCTAAGGTTTCTGTGGGAGGGATCACTCATATTTCCGATGGAAAAGAAGGAGGGAAAGACATTTTTTGGGCTCTCAGCCCGCTGTTACACCTCGGCAGAATCCTAAGTTGCGATACCTATCCTCCGAGATCCCGACTTAGCAAGGAAGGTCCAACATCAGTCAACTGGCGTGGCATCTATCCGATTCTTGTGTGGACGTTCATGGCGACGCTTACAGCCGCCACTATATTCAACGTTTATTGGTCTCAATACATTTCGGCAGTTAGGCTTTCAGAGACTGTGGCGGATGGTTGGGTGATGGCCACATAGTCTTTAATATGCACAAGAATTTTCAGTTACATTCGAAAGCGCCGGAGGATACTCCAGTTACTCCTTAAGGTCAAAAGATTGGATGAAACTTTCAGCTCTTCACTCGGAATCAGCGTCAATCAACCATTGATGAGAAAAATGACAGCAAATCAAGTAATTTACGTCATGATTTTAGTCGTGCATCACTTTTTCACCCTATGGTACTCGCAAGGAGGGCTCTCATTGGTTATTTGCGCCGTTTATTTTTCCACCGGTACCACAACTGTAAACATGAAGCATCTTAAATTGATCCTTCAACTGAAAAAGAGGTTGAACCTATTCAACACCGACGTGGGAAGATTTTGTCACACTCCATCATACGTGTCAGATCCCTTAAGGAGGCCACTTCATAGTTTAGGTGCTGCTGTATCTCGCTGGAGGGACGTAATTCAATCGGAATTAATCCCACGCAGAATTAGGAATTGGAGAAAAATATACTTGTCCCTTTATCGCAGCTACAAGCTCCTGAATAATGTATTTGGAAATTTGTGCATCTACCAGATTAGCCTAATAAATTCGACTCGGGGTTTTTTTTGTTATTATTTTCGCGTTGGGTCAACTAAGTGTTGTATCTACTTTGGGCAGCGCATTGTCAACGATATGCGCGCTCTTCATGGACTTCATCCAGATCATCGCCATTGCCGGGAGTGTATATTACACGACCAAAGATGTAAGTTAGAAAACCTTTCACGGGAAGATATGCAGTAAACAATTTGATGCTTTAAAAAAACACTTATCGTCCTCCAATATGCCTTTACAAAAGAGAAAACAACACCTCGGTGTGATGAACTCCGAGTGTCCGACATATTCTGATGGGGTGTGGCAGATAACAGGACATACATAAATGATATGCTTAATATCATAGAAGACCTAGCTAGGTGCTATTATACTTGACGACCCCATTTCTCTCTGCATTGAGCTTTCGTTTCTCAAACAAACGGAGCTTTAAATAAAATTTGAACTACATTTGTGAAAATGTTGGCAACCCTAGTTGTAAACAATATTAAATTATGTCAATAATATTAATAATAGAAGCGGTTTTTTAAGTGTTAAACTGTGAGTTTTGTGAACTTGTGAATACCTGAATATTTTCAATAAATTTCCAATATATGAGACCAGTTATGCAGGTTCAAGAGGCAATGCGTTGACGATCATTCCTATGAACGCAGGGTGAGGAGGCGTACCACTCGTACGTTTGTGCTGGGATGGGATAGAGGGTTAAAATCTTGTATGGAAGGTGAATGATTTGGACATAACTTCGGAAGTGCAGTGGTGCTGAGTGGCACCCTGAGGAGTGGTTCGAACTTCGCGGGACCATATCTCAGAAACGCAAAGAGATATGTACGTAGAAACTGACGAAATATTGGTCATAAAAGGTTAATTATTGCCATATACATAGGCGCTTTTCCTATCAAAAAACATATAATTAGTTGCGAAGTACTCATGGCCCTTCGGGCACAGATTTTTTCACACAGTCCACGGCGATTGCACATTTTCACATTCACATTCCACATCGGTCATTTTTAGTGTTGGAAATTTTACTTATCTCAATTTCGAATAATAAGTGCCACCCCCCTGACAATTCATAATTGTCATTGATTAAACATGCACTAATTGTTAGTAAATTTTTGAGCTGCTGAGGAACATGTGTTGTGGGTATGCTCTGAGCACATTATCAGTACCTATTTGCTACGTGAGCTAGTACCGCATGTCCTCAGCGCATGTGCCAAACATATGCTCAGCAGTGCTATTTTTTATGTACTCAGCATGTCTTCTTGGAATTATCCCGGCATATTCTAATTTGCTGACAGTATATGATGAGTACATTCCTACCATTTGCTGATTAGGGTTAGTAATCATTAAATGTGGATTAGACTGCGGTATATCACAGGAGACTACGGCAGTTACGCTTAAAATCTACTCTATCTTGAATTGCATCACGTTACAAGAATCCTATCATTCATTCATTGGTGGTTCAATTACAAGATTTTGAGTTGAATGTAGCCCTCCATCCTTCCCTATCTAATACTAGTTCTTCTTACGCACTTTCCTCTTTGTTTGGTCTATGTATTTATCTCTTGGCCTTCCTCTTGGATCTTTTCCCTCTATATTTCCTTCATTTATATTCTTCGCTAACCCATAGTCCCTCAGAGTGTGCCCCATCCTTTTGGTTCCTTTTTTTCGATTTAGTTTTCCATATGTTCTTTTCCTCTCCTACCTTTCTGTAAACTTCTTCATTTATTATTTTATCCATCCATTTGATATTCAGCAACCACCTCCGACGCCAGGTTTCGAATGCTTTAATCTTTTCTGGTATGCTTTGCCAATGGTCCATGCTTCCGATGCGTAGAGTGCCTCATTCCACACAAATATTTTTACGTATAGTTTCCTTGTTTTTAGTACTATCGTCTTTAAACACAATAGCTATATTTTCATCATAAACGCTTTCTTAGCTTCCATTAACAATCCATCTGTTTTTTTTCTAAACAGTGTCCCATATGCCCTTTTCCAGAGGAAAAAAACCATATGGGGAAATATACAAATACCATTTTGGATTCTATACATTAATACTCTAAGCAACCCCCATAATTGATCACTGAAGATGATAAAATATAAAATTAAAAGGCGAATATTTGTATGTGAGAATTATTACTGTTATAAATAAATGCTTAGAGCAGCAATGCAGAGCTTAGTATTTACTACCTGTCACAGATTGCCGCATCCGTTTCTGATAGTATGAAAAGGTACCGAAATGTATGGTAATGCGATTCAAAGGTTTATTTATTATCATATTTTATTATGAATTTTGATGCTTTAAATTTTAAGCCTATCGTGAATAAACATCCTAAGTTAGGGTTGATAAAATGAGTGACGAATTCAGAAATATTCAAGAAAACAGACGGAAATGGGACTCGTTTGAAGGCACTTCAAAGAAAGAAGTACGCTTGAGCTGCTGATACACGGTGGCTTGAAAGACTGACGATTGAAGAGCTAGAAGAAATAGTGGATGAATGACAGAAAATAGGTTGGGCTTTTGCAAAACAAATCCGCTGGGTTTGTATAGACAGGAGGAAGAAAACATATTCTATTGAGCCATCTCCGGTACGTTTTAATAAGAAATTCAATTTCAACTGGTGGGCCTTATGTGTTGCGCAAAATTAATATATTAATCGAGAGATTTCCACAGATCTTCTGGGAGCGCTAGCAAATACTCAGGGTAATTATTGAAGCTTAGAATGCAGATATACTGACTTAAGAATATAATCTACGAGGCAATACTGAGTGTACGCAATGAAAAAAAATCCAAAATACTGACGTTACTTTCTATAAGCCTGGTAAGGGCCGAGATAATATCACAGCTACTGGGATGAGATTACGTAAGTGACCAAAAGTTTTAAAAAAGCATTGTTGGACTGGTACTAATTTCCTCTAAAGAAAACATTCTTGGCCCAGTGAATAACTTTTTCATCGGATTCCGTACTTTTACAGCACGGCACACATCGAATCCGACTTCAGTAATAATGCTGTTGGTTAAAATGAGATGAATACAGTCCTGCGTTTTTTTACGGTTCTCACCGTAGAGATCAATCCGAGATTTTGATAGGTAAAAAAAATCATCTGCTACTTCACTTTGGTCCGCATGAGTTAGAAATTGATTTGATTTTATTTCCTTTACCCGCATATCGGAAGGTTTCTATGACTTACAGGGTACCAAAACCTTCTGAAAGAACAAATGTATTCGTTTAGCTGAGCCTGCATAAGAAAAAAATGCGTAGTGTTGGGAGTTGTTATCATGGAAGTTCGTTGTCCCCTGTGTCAAAGACATGCACTGATCAATGGCGTCTAAAATGTTCACATGTTATGAAATGTAAATTGAGTGAACGCAAGTTGTAGACTTGGCTAAAGTATAATTATGGAATATTCTGAATCTGTATGGCAGCACAAGTTACCATAATGATGTTTTCCTAATCTATGTCCCACACTGTTTCAAAAGGAGTGGAAATGTAAGTCCACGAAAATTATTTTTGAAGTGAAAACTTCTTATGTCGCGTTGAACACTTTTTTAGATGGGTAAAAGACATTGGACTCGCTTCACCGTCACCGTCACCACTACTACATGTATGTATAATTATGTATATTCTGTATATACACAGTATACTCGCAAAATACACAGTACTTGTGGATGGGTACAAACCATTGGACTCGCATCACCGTCACCGTTACCATCACCGCTACTAAATATATGTGTAATTGTATATTCTGTATATACACAGTATACTCGCTATATACAAAGTACTTGTGGATGGGTTCACTCGGAAAAACACCAACCAGTATCGCAAAAGCGTTCGTGGGGTCGATTATGATTTAATAAACTCGTAAAGGTATATTATTGATCTATCAGCAGAAAGAGTTACTCCTTACAATTCCGTGCAACTGTCACTTCTTAACATTGGCGAATTTATGACACTCAACGATTCAAAGCATCCATCGTCAATGGGCGATCATCTACTCAACAGTTTAAGAGTGATGAGAAATGCTGAAGTATATAAGAAAAGGAATTTCATTTTGAGAAATGCACCAGAGGATTTCTGAGCTGAATATAATACAGAAGCATTTCGTCACGAAACAGCTTAAGAAAATGGAATTATTTTTTTCTTTATTTCTCATATGGGTGGGGGTCGGTATTATTGTTGGATAACGATAAACGAAAAAGCAAAGTTGGATGAACCCAATGAACTCCTTAGTAAAATAGTTTTTCATTCTGTAATTATCCTTTAGGTTAAGACTACTCTGTTTTTCGTCTCTGAGGTAAGCTAAGTTTAGGAAATTTCCTAATTTTCAAGCACTGAACAGGCTTATGTATCCTATCACTAGGTAGATATCGATTACGCCTTATACTACGAAACCACCAAGGATCGTCGTGGCCGTCAACGAAAATCCCATCGGTACACACTTCATTTCAGCCATAAAAACTCTTATCTGACGATCTGATGACAATGCCCATAGCTGGACAAGTTCAGGTCAAATAGAACTCTTGCGGCACTTTTGCTTAAACTCAATCCTCCCAGTCCTCTGTCAAAACGTTGCCGCAGATGACTAACTTGATTTGAGAAATAGAGCTAAGGCCAGGCAAGTACAAAATAGTCATGAATACTATGATAGCAGAACGCCTTTTAAGAAAAATAAAGTCGGTTGACAAGTTTACTCCTATATGTCTCATTACAAGGAGTAGTTAATTCGTAATACACATGATAAACTTTAGAGGAGGTGGAGAGGTCGTAATTTCAACACAACTGTTCGACTAATTCTTCAAATACGCCCATATATGTGAATAAGATAGAATAAAATATGTGGGCCAATATAATGTTAACAACGGATCACAATTTTGTCCCATGAAAGGGACCATTGAGAGACACCGGATCATCAAATCAATTACGATATACGTCTTCGCTGCCGAAAATATAAGAATTCACGGAAAGCGAGCGAGCGTGGAGTACCGTTACCCAACATTACAGAAAAATAAACTGATATAAACCCTCGGAGTGTGTCGTATGTAATTCAATAATTCAAGCTTTCACGAGGTATCATTTCCTAATGGTGTGATTGAACCCTGCATACACTTACTGCATGCTAAATACATATCATTCAGATCGACTCTACCCCTAAAGAAGATCTCAACTAGGAAAATAGCAATAATATATATATATCTCAGGGCACTATTCATTGACAATGTTTCGCACAATACCATTAATCAAGTGAAATATAAGTGATAGAATTTTTAGAAAACACTAATTTTTATATATTTTTGTAACCAAATAGTCGCGAATGAATCTCCTTTACTTGATATAGCTCTTTGATTGCACAATTTCTGTTTTACTAGCAATAAATAATACCCAAATGAATGAGAGAAACTGTGCTTAGTGTGATAGTCTGCGATGCATTTTCGTACTAAAGAGTGGTTGAAAGAGCTTATAAAAGGAAATAAACAATGCATGAAGAATAAAATGACAAATGCCCTTAGGTCTATTTCATGTCAATTCCACGTCACAGCCAAGCATTCCGCACCCGAAAAATATCCAATAGCAGTTGCCATTCTAAAGACGCGAGGTAAGCACGTATTTCAAGCGTTCACTGACTGAGGAAGCGAAAGAAATCGATCTTTCTTGTTGGAACCTTCAGGATATAATTGTATCAGAAAGATTTCGGGATGCTCTATCCATCAAATCGCGAGGCAACGTTGAGGAATTTAATACACCTTCCGATTGGAAAAGCTGAAGAGAAAAAAGACGTAATTTGGGCTCTTTCCCCACTGATGCTCATCGGTATCATCCTTGGCTGTGAAACTTATCCCAGGAGGCCTCGATCTGCCGGTGAGGAAGAGAGTGCTTTCTGGTGGGGTACTTTCTATAAAATTTTCGTATTATTCGTTTTTTCTGCTATCGCCGGCGTTCACGTATGGAAGATAACTACTTTTCTGCGAAATGAAGATATTCTGTTGTCCGCATCAGTGGCGTTAGGATGGGCAACGTCCTCCTACTTCTTGATGTTCATTAGATTACTCATTTACCATCGGTACCACCGGAGGACGCACGAGATGTTGTTAAAGTTCAGACGACTTGATGAAATGATAAGCGGTTCTCTCGGCTGTTTTGTCCCCGCGGCAAATATCAGATCGTTCACGGTAAAGCAGGTCGTTTTCATACTACTTTACATTACTTTTCAAATTTTTTCTTTGAGTCCCAATCAAATTGAACCCGTGTTCATTATGTGCTCCGCATATTTTGGTGCCACCCTCACCTTCATTAACATGAAGCACCTTAACCTGATCCTCCAACTCAAGATAAGGATGGTTCTTCTACACTCTGATGTGGTAAGATTTTGCACATCTCGATGTGACAACGAGCCAGTTGCTTTCGGAAGGCTACGCTATGGTATGAGCAAAGGTGTAGTTACTTCTCGGTTCAAGAATAGAAATCAGTCCAAAGCTTTAATTCGCAGGTCCAGAATTTGGAGAAGAATCTATATATCTCTATATCGAAGCAATAACTTCCTTAATCATGTATTTGGAAAACTGTTCGTCTATGAGATAATTAACAATCTCTTAAATTTGACTTTGACTCTCTATTTCGAAATCACTTTCGTGATGAGCCAATGGAGTATGGTGAGAAACTTCAACGAAGCCCTCTCATATCTCAGCTGGATCATCATGGAATCAATCCAAGTCTTCGCAATTGCTGCTAGTGGATATTACGCGACAAAAGAGGTAAGGATGTAAACCTTTCATGGGGGAATGAAATACCTGATGATTTCCGCTTTAGATGTAGGAACTCTTCTCGAGTTTTACATTTACATGCTATGCTGCGTTTCGCCTCAGGGGCGTAAAGGCATCAGATTTGGAGGTGAGAGAGAGTAGGGAAAAGCACATGATTGGACGGAGGAAATGCGACAATCGAAATGTATACCAACGGATATCCTTACAATTATTTTTTTAAATTAAAAGAGCAAAATGAAAGTAAAGCTACTTTAACGGTGATGCTCGGTTTCCGAATAACTCAACGTTTCGCTCCTCATACTGTTAGCGTTTTCTGGAGGATGAGATATTTTCGGCATTTGCCCGATATTGTATGCTACCTTAACGCCCCTGCGATTTTTTCTCCAAATTCTGTTTTTTAGGGCCTGTCGTGGGGGATAAAAACCTCTTTTAAATAGGGCTGACTTTATTGGAATCAGCCCAACAATGAAGAATCGGTCTAAAGAATATTAGGCTAAAGTGAGAGATCGAACGGATGCCAAAGTAAACTCATTCTCTAGTCGACGCTCACATTACGAGGAGCGTTACTTTTTGAGTGTTTTTAAAATGGTCACTACGCGGTTAATAGCGAAAGCTTCATTCTTTATTGATAAAAGATGCGACGCATATCTTCCTACCAAATACATTGTAAATTAGACGAGCTGATTCATAGTCTCGGATCACCGTTCCTCCGGAAATTGCGTTATTCCTGATAAAAAGTTTATTAAAATTGAGAAAATGCTTTTGTTAAAATATTATAATTCGCTATGATATATTACATTCCGATAAAATTAAAACCTTTTGACAAATCACTAATATAATTATGTTAGTCAATTTTCTTTTTGTACTTAATAACTAATGTTGTATTGACTCATTATGAAGTGTATCTGTTTACACTCACCTTGTAATTTGCGGTGAGTATTTGGAGCCATATATACATATCTTGGAATAAGCTTCAAAAGCAGTATGTAATAACCCTGCCATTGTTATTGACATACAAATATCCTAACGCAATTAAATATTTTTCTTTAACGTGGTTCTTCGAACTAAAAGAGTGACCATTGCTGGCGTTTCGCTCTGTTTATGCTAGTCACCAATGGTGCGCGCGAAGAAAGAATTTTTTCAACTATCTGTTACTAAACCTGATGACATCAGGCCTGACCTCATGGAAATTATGGATAGCCATGTAGAGAGAGAAAAACGTTGGTTTTTCTCAACATGGAAATCTGAAACTATCTGTTTTCAACTATTTCTCATATTTTATTCATTCAAAAATGTCTAGTGATGCAGTGCGGGGTCAAAATAATATCATTGGGGTCTCCATGAAACTTGTGTGGTCTGAGTTTTTCTAGTGATCATATTGTTTATCCTCCGAGACTACAGGGATTTTAAACTAGTTTTGTTTATTTGTTATTAGCTTCCATTTTGTCTATACAATGTTTTGAAAGGTTTTGATAAGAAGATTTGTATAATAGGACTGTGGTAAAGGAATGCTCACGGAGTAGAAAGGCAAAAATATAAGTACAGGTAGGACTAACTGATAGTTTCAGGCGTTAATTTGTGGAAATTACTCATTGTATAGATGAAAAACTTAAACTTAAACCTGAAGATGACGTTATAGTGCGTCGAAAACCGGATCGTGTAAATAAAATTGTCATTTTGGATCCACAAAATTAAGTTTTTCATTTATACAGGTAGGAAAGAAAAAAAAAACATGTGAATGAAACAAGTCAGTAATGCCATACCGATCGTGGCATGCAGGCCACTTAGCACGAACAAAGCTGAAAATTAATAAGTAAGTCATTTACCTTAGAGACTAATGGCTATCAGACCACCTGTAAAACAAAAAACAGATGTTATTATTTAATGTTTTTTCCATTTCTTCGTCATTAATATTCTCTAAGTGACGCATCTCTTTCTCCCTTCTTGGTTTATAAAACAAGGAGAGTTCCTGAGAAACTTTAGTTTCACTTCAGAATAACAAATTTCAACAACATCCTAGTTTCACCGCGGCATTAAATCAACCTGAGATTAACAAAAGGATAATCAAGCCAAAATACCGTGCTTCCCTCTCAAGAAAGAATTATTATCGCATGAATGAGAACATAACCCATAATACATCAAGTTTCAAAGCATGATGTAAGACTCAGGTAACACCTTAGCGGGATACTTCAAGTTAAAGTCCGAACCAGTGAGTTACGTGAGCATAAGTTTTCAATACACACGTGTTTTCGATCCAGGAACTAAAGCGTACGAAAACATTTGCCATTGAACAGTGATATAACGTGTTCTAAGTATGCCATAGAATATAGTATAAGGTAGAAATGGGATATCCACGAAGTTGGGACAAAGTTTTGGATACTACGTCGCCCTTGCCCGAAGAAAGAGATGTGTTTTGGCCATTTCCCCGATGTTGTATCTCAGCTTCATTTTTAGCCAAGGGACTTATTTAAGGAGGCCCCAAATTGGCACATAGGGATCATGTGCAAGAACCTGCTTGTCCTCTATTCCGTCTTTCTGTGGAGTTTAACTGGGATTTATCAGCCGTCGCTCTAACGAATGTAAATTCCACACAAAATACAGAAAACAGTGCTCTCTTTGAGTTTGTGGAAGACACCTGGGTAGTGGTATCGTTTTCAATGGCATTAGTTAAACTTCTGTGCCACCTTCAATACCGCCTAAGAACGCACGGGAATGCTCTTGTTGTAACCATGTATACTATCATATCAGATGTTTCATTTGGATATTCCATGACACTACATTGAGATCTCACTCAATTCTTTGTGTAATGGAAAACGATAAATTATCCTGTCAATACTAGAATATTTTCATTACTAAAACATTGAAACTTTAACTAAGGCTAAGAAATATAACTTAATACAATTCTGATTAGATGAAAAATCATTAATGCTGGTTCTCGTGTGTTTCCAATAAAGACGCAAGCCATTTATCTTGATCTACTTAAAATGATCTAGTAGAACGTTGATTTTTTTCAGGCTAGCGAGAAAAACACCATTGCATGCAAGTTCACATTTAAAAAATATTTTTGAAAGACCGACGAATGAAAATATCAAGTAATAATAGGCTTACTGCGATCAATAAAGCAATGACGATCACCACTTCACGTCGAACCCACATCACAGTCCAACTTTTGATCATCCGCTAGTTTTCGGTAACATTTGACACTCAAAGAAACGCACCTTTCTAAAGTCCATTGAGCGAGAGAAAAAAATTAAATCGAGCCGTCGTGAAATTGCTCCTTCGGCATAATCATTGCAGAAATTAAACTGCTAACATGCTTCATATGTCAAGTTTCAGGACGGCGTCAAGAGGTACGAATACCCTTTCGATTAGAAAAGTGGAAAAGAAGAGAGATGTTTTTTGGACACTTTCCCCACTCGTGCACCTTGGAATCATCTTCGGCAGCGAAGCCTATCCACAGAGACCGAAATCTGGCGGAGAGAAAAGGAGTGTTTTCGGGTGGTCTGCAGTTTATCCTGTGTCCCTTTTTATCTCCGTTGTAATTATTACCACTATCCACGTTAAGGACGCTTTCTACTTTAACAAGCGAAGTGAGCGTCTATCTTACTCTGTGGCTCTTGGATGGGCACTATCCGTTTATACCTTGGCGGGTATGAAAATCCTCGTTTACTTTCGACATCACGTGAAGGTGCACGATATGCTGTTAAATATCCAAAGATTGGATGAAACGATAACCTCTTCGCTTGATTGCGGTGATTCGATCCCTCTATCATATCTCGAAGACATGAGAAAAGTCACAACAAATCAGATAATTTTCATAATAATTTATACTGCACATCAGATCTTTTTCTTGATACAAACCCACCGTGAGTTCACAGAGTGCTTGCGCTTCACATATGTGGGCATAATCAAAACCCTGATAAACATGAAACATCTCAACTTGATCCTACAGGTCAGGAAAAGATTGGTCCTTTTGAACTCCGATGTGAGAAGACTGTGCAACATTCAACCTACAGAGATCGATTTACTAGGTATGTCATCCTCTGACTTTAGCACTGGTACTGTCCTCTCGATATGGAATGTTGAGCATCAATCGGAACCTCAACCACACAGAGTCTGTAGTTGGAGAAAAATATACATCTCTCTGCACCGCATCAGTGTCTCCCTTAATACAATTTTTGGAAATATTTTTGTCTACGAGATCATCATCAACCTCATAAATTTGACTTTGACTTTCTTTTTCGAAATAACATTCTTCATGGGCCAAGAATCCTTAGTAAATACTTTAAGTGAGGCATTATTATATCTGAGTGTGATCATAAAGGAATCAATCCAAACCGCCCCAATAGCCGGGAGTGGACACTACGCTACAAGAGAGGTAAGTAGAAATCCTTCTGGGGAATTCATGAGGTCGATGCAATAACACTTAACTCGGTGTCAGTTATGGACTACGGCTTTTGTCTCGAATACTGGCATCATTCATTCTCATGATTTCAGTTTTTGGCAAAGGGAATATCATTTTATTGGTTAAAATATACCAGAATGGTTTGATGCTTATGGGAAAAATTTCAACAGTTAAACTTTAAAGTTTCACCTATTGAGATTCGTTGTATTTATGTTAATACTTACAATCAGTATTCTTTTGGATGAATTTATCTTTGACCGTTGAAATTTAACTTGAGTTTCTTACTGTTTTAAATGAATAGGCTTTTTGTCTACGTTAAAATTTCTGCGGTAAATTCTCTTTGTTAAATCCTATTTATATTTAGAAAGTTTGCGTATTTTCAAAATATTTTCTTAGTGAAGAATTGGTGTTGAAAGTGAACTAATTATGTAAAACATGAAAGGTCATTAACATAATGCCTGAGGGTGTTCGCCCGGGGTGCGCTCGCTTATCTGTTTTGTTATTATCATGATAACGCATTAAGGCAATAACCTATGATTTTGGGAATTTCATTGAATGCCACCTGTAATAAACCCTCGAAATATCCTAAAACCTGCAATAAATTGCGAACTGGCACATGAAACCAAGAGGTATAGTAAAAATGACAGAAGTGGTGGCGATAGTGTATCATCATAATCAGTCTTTGAATCATAAGATCGTCCAGTTCTACATTCTTCTCAATGTTTAACTAACTCCTCGTTCTTTGTCGGTAGGTAGGAATAAGGAGTTTAAGTGCGTAATTAGTCGAGGTTGTATGGCCCCTCACACAATGAATTCGGTAAATCTTTTAGCAAAATATGTATCGTAGATTGTGAAAATATTCGGCTAAAACCCTTAGTTATCCGTGGTCTACAAACTAAATACATACCTTTTAAAGGTGTGCGTAGATTCTCTCGTGAACATAAAACATATCCCTAACGAGAAATACCTATATATGGATCAAAAGTTACCCAATCATGGCATTTCGTGGAATCCAAAAGATATTTGTTTCGAGGGTGAAGGGATTTTAGAAATGATGTTGCACTTATAAAATAAATAATTTTACGCATAAGTAAAAACATATATTTTGCATAAGTAACAACATGCTAAAATAATGATCATTGAAGTAGATCTGTGTCAAACAGTGTAATTGAATCGATTTCCACATTCTAACATGATCAGGAGCTGTTCAGTAAGCTATAAGTCTAAGAAGCTAGTTGCTCACTTTGAAGAGCTATGGTTTAGGAAGAGATAACATTTTCGTCGCGATTCCAGTTATTTTTTAGCTTATCTCAAAGCAATTCCTTTGGTTCACGCTACATTACCTCTGGGGTACAAAACAACGCTCAATGCCTCCCAGCACATTAAGTATGAAATTAATCGTGAGAAACATCCGTTCTCAATAATGTTATGTTGCTTATAAATTATTATTTTAGATCTACAATAAGGAACGAGCTGCTACAACTTTAATGCATCCGTTGGAATTGATGCTATGGCAAAGCAATGACCATATTGTGCCTATATAATGCAAATATCGGGAAAATTGGAATATTACGATGGAAGTAGAGGTATGGAAAAGTGAGCAGGTTATCATTCAGTAATAGTTTACTGTAGTCCCACTTACTTAAAAACATTTTCGAACGAAATATAGCCTTAGAAATTTTCCTTCTTGTTATATATAGAACATTTAACCATAACGGTGAAATGAAAAATCCAAGTGTAATTTCTCAAACTAATTAATACTTTTGTACTATAGGAATTCATTAGTGAATTTTACTTAGTCTCATTGAATCATTCAAGATCGTTGAATATTTTACTATGCACTGAAACGCGAACTACATCTTATTTATTCATCGTTGATTTATTAAATTCAAACCTTGAACATGCAAAGGCGGCCTTTATGCAAATATCCTTCATATTTGTTTAGCAACTTAAGGAAATGTATGCTTTCATTAATAGAACACAACTGTTGCGGAAACTTTGAATTTTGGTATCAAATTTAAGTAAAAGCCGAAATTAAAAGGGCATGGCGTATACAACCGTACAGAAGATGAAGTATTTCAATCTTATCTAAAAGGTTGGCATGACTCCTCGAACGCTTATTTCCAAAATGTTACTCCGGAAAATCTAAAAAAGTGCATCGATGTAATTTTCTGAACCATCGCTACTATATTGTATCTTAGCATCATTTTGTGCTTTGCTCCGTTCCCTTTCGCCGTGGAAATGTAGTAGGCCAGGTTTCTTGGTGGATGCTTCATCATTCTGTAAACGTTTATGCTGTAGGGATAGCTTTGAACTCATTGGCATAGTTACGCTAAAAAAAGTATGTAGTTTATGTACTGTGGATAGCATGATTATATTCGGTATACTTTGGAACTCGACGGAATTGATAATACATCACCGTAAATATTACTGCATTGAATGCCTTTACAGTTGACTAAACTATAGGCCCAAACAACGGGAATTAGGTTGAGATACACCGAAATACACCAGGAGGCGGTAATGTATTTATTCACTGTCAGCGTAAGCATAGAAGTTTCAATGTCCCACTTAGGTCCATTCACGAAAGACCTTGATCGTCAGGAGGAATTTGTATTTATCTTTTCTTATTCCTTTTCAAACATTTGCATTTACTTCATCATCATACAGGAGAAGTGGGTAATTTCTTTGAGGATACTATTTGGTTCGTCAAGGGCTGCGGGCCCCATGGTTTCACTTTCTCCAATGCTATTGTTGTAAGCTCTTTGTTGGTTTCCATGTTTTGTGGGATTTTATCCCCCGAGACCGCATTTGCAATTGGCATGTTGCAGTCGATCTTTCGTCTTAATTACACATTTTTATCGGGAATTTAAACTGCTTTGGGGCCGTTTTTAGTGTTTTTTTCCGCTTCTGTCATAATTTCTGGCGTATCCGTTTTCGTATACTATTGCTTTTTCTGCTTTAGTGTTCTAAATTTATGGCTTTTCGATTGTTAGCTGGGCTTCCCTTTGATAGAATTCGCCCTGCTTTGAGAATGCCTCTAGCCCTTCCCGGAGTGTCACCATTTGACCTGTGCTGTTCTCGGGCAGTCATTCCCCTCTTGGTCTTGTGTGCAGTAGCAGAACCTTGGTGACTACGTGCACAGCCTTGAGCAATGCTTATTGCATAGATATACCTATTGCATTGCTAGCATTGCAGGGGCGTCATATTTTTCATGGGGCTATAGACACCGTATAGATACATAATGAGCTGATATGCTCTATTTCTATCGGATAGAAGTCTTTTGCCCCCTGAACTCTCATCAAGTGCACGTCCAGATGTTTAAATTAATATAATTTAATAAATAAGGGAAGGAATAGGATTGTCTCCATTTACTCTCCTTGTCTTTATTGTCTCGTAACAATACATTATTTACTATCCGAACAGTTCGGAAATGAGGGTTTATGCTTGTGTTTACCCGTCTAATTTAATATATTTCAAGTGATAATTTTTAATTAAAGAATGGAATCCTTATTTGCTTTTAGTTTAAAAAATATTACTGGTCACACATATTTTTTTGTTATTTCTCTATGCCGTGTTCTTCATTCCTACTCCGCCATCTCCGACTTCTTCCTCGTCTACAGCCAGGCTTCTTACTCCAGCTTCATTTTTACTTTCCCGGTAACTCCTTTATTCTTTTCCACCATCTTGTCGTCTTAACTCTTAAAACCTTTTTAATTTCCACAATTTCTTAGATACAACTTGGGTTTCAGCAACTGACACTTCGTGCCATCTTCGGGTCCTGATGATGGCACGAAGCCTTGACATGAAGCATTAACATGAAGCACCTTAACCTGATCCTCCAACTCAAGATAAGAATGGTTCTCTTACACTCTGATATGGTAAGATTTTGCACCACTCGATGTGACAATGAGCCAGTTACTTTCGGATGGCTACGCTATGGTATGAGAAAAAGGTGTAGTTACTTCTCGGTTCAAGGATAGAAATCAGTCCAAAGCTTTAATTCGTAGTTTCAGAATTTGGAGGAGAATCTATATATCTCTATATCGAAGCAATGACTTCCTTAATCATGTATTTGGAAAACTATTCGTCTATGAGATAATTAACAATCTCATAAATTTGACTTTGACTCTCTATTTCGAAATCACTTTCGTGATGAGCCAATGGAGTTTGGTGGGAAGTTTCGACGAAGCCCTCTTATATCTCAGCTGGATCATCATGGAATCAACCCAGGTCTTCGTAATTGCTGGTAGCGGATATTACGCGAAAAAGAGGTATGGATGTAAACCTTTCATGGTGTAATGAAATACCTCATGCATCCCGCTTTAGATGTAGTAACTCTCCTCGGGTTTTACATTTACATGCCATGCTGCGTAACGCCTCAGTGGCGTAAAGGCATCAGACTTTGAGGTGAGAGGGAGTAGGGAAAAAGCACATGATTGACGGGAGAAAATGCAACAACCGAAATGTATACCAACGGATTTCCTTACAATTATTTATTTTGCTTAAAAGAGCAAAATGAAAGTAAAGCTACTTTAACAGTGATGCTCTGTTTCGGAATAACTCAACGTTTTGCTCCTCATACTGTTAGCGTTTTCAGGAGGATGAGATATTTTCGGCATTTGCCCGATATTGTATACTACCTTAACGCCCCTTCGATTGTTTCTCCAGTGTTGGGCTGGTTCAAATTCCAGAACAAATTCTGTTTCTTTGGGCCTGTCGTGGGTTATAAAGAGTTCTTCCAGATAGGGTTGAGATTATTAGAATCATAATGGAAAAGAAGAGAGATGTTTTTTTGGAAACTTTCCCCACTCGTGCACCTTGGAGTCATCTTCGGCAGCGAAATCTATCCACAGAGACCGCAATCTGGCGGAGAGAAAAGGAGTGCTTTCGGGTGGCCAGTGGTTTATCCTGTGTCCCTCTTTATCACCGTTGTAATTATCACCACTATCCACGTTAAAGTCGCTTTTTATTTTGCCTACGAATCAAGAGAGCGTTTGTCGAAGTCTGTGGCTCTTGGATGGGAACTATCCTTTCATACCTTGGCTGGTATGAAAATCCTGGTTTACTTCTGACATCACGTGAAGGTACACGATATGCTGTTAAATATAAAAATATTGGATGAAACGATAAGGTCTTTTCACGAAGGCGGTGATTCGATCCCTCTATCATATCTCGAAGACATGAGAAAAGGTACAATAAATCAGATAATTTTCATAATAATTTATATTGCACATCAGATCTTTTTCTTGATACAAGCCCACAGTGTTTTCACAGAGTACTTGCGCTCACCATACATGGGCTTAATGAAAACCCTGATAAACATGAAATATCTCAACTTGATCCTACAGGTCAAGAAAAGAATGGTCCTTTTGAACTCTGATTTGGGGAGACTGTGCAACATTTAACCTGAAGTGTACGATTTCCTAGGTAGGTCTACCTCCTACTTTGGCGCTGGTGCTGTAGTCTTGCTTTGAATTTTGGGAATCAATTGGAACCATTACCACACAGAGTTTGTAGTTGGAGGAAAATGCACATCTCTCTACACCGCATCAGTGTCTCCCTTAATAATATTTTCGGAAATATTTTTGTCTACGAGATCATCATCAACCTCATAAATTTGACTGTGACCTTTTTTTTCGAAATAACATTCTTGATGGGTCAAGAAACCTTAGTAAATACTTTTACTGAAGCATTATTTTTTGCGGTTGTGATCATAAAGGATTTAATCCAAACCGTCGCAATAGCCGGGAGTGGACACTATGCTACGAGAGAGGTAAGTAGTAAAACCTTCTGGGGAATTCATGAGGTCGATGCAACAACATTTAATTCGGTTTCATTTATGGAGTAGGCTTTTATCTGGATTATGGGCAACATTAATTCGCATGATTTCAGTTTTTGGCAAATGGTGTTTCATTTAAGTGTTTAAAATATACCCGTATGGTTCGATGTTCTATGGGAAATATTTCAACTGTTAAACTTTAAAGTTTAATTTAATGAGATTTGTTGTATTTATGTTGATACTCTGTATTCTTTTGGATGAAATTATCTTTGACCGTTGAAATTCAACTTGAGTTTCTTACTGTTTTACATGAATAATACTTTTTGCCTATGATTAAATTTCTGAGATAAATTCTTTTTGCTAAAAACCTATTTATAATAGAAAGGTTTGCGTATTTTCATAATATTTTCAAAGTGAAAAAATGGTCTTGAAAGTGAACTAATTATGTATAAGTAGAAACGTCATAACGTCTTCAATGCATTTCGATTCATTACACCGCACTAAACAGTGCATATTTCACTTCAAATGGAGGATTTACATTTCCTTATTGGGTCTACAACTCGGTAATCCATTTCATGATTTAGTGAGGTGAAGGAAGACCTTGATAAAGTAAATAGTATCATTCATGAGACGGGGATTACGGTAGGAGTTAGGAGGGTAAAGATCGAAGAAATTTGTGTTTGTGCACAGGATTGGTAATTCATGGCGACCACACAGGCAAGTCAGAAATGATTTACGCCAACTCACCTCTCAACTCTCATTGGAGAATGAATACCGGGAAACTTTGTAATGATATGATTATCTTGATTTCTATCGGATAGAAGTCTCTTGCCCCCTGAACTCTCAACACGTGCACGTCCAGATGTTTAAATTAATATAATTTAATAAATAAGGGAAGGAATAGGATTGTCTCCATATACTCACCTTGTCTTTATTGTCCCATAACAATACATAATTTACTTTCCGAACAGTACGGAATTGAAGGTTTATGCTTGTGTTTACCCCTCTAATTTCATATATTTCAAATGATAATTTTTAATTAACGAATGGAATTCTTATTTGATTTTTGAATTTGATAAATTATTCCTCAATTAAAAGAAAAATCTCTCACCTTTCTATGCTTTCATAATATCAACCCTTAGCCGAACTACTTTTCGGGCAATTGGTCTAAAAATGTAAGCTGTTTTACATGGGATAGATTTTGGTTGTGCGCTCCAGAGAGAGAATATTATATAAATTAGGAACTTCTAGCACCTATATTTCGTAAAAAAACTAACGGTGTGTAGATTGAATGTTTTCTCAACTATATATAAAAAATAATCCATTACACAGCACAGTAATTTTGACAAAAAGGAAAATAAACCTGCTATGTTGTAGGGTTTTCAGCCGTACGGCGGAAAAAAGTGAGTCAAGTTAGAGACTTATGTAGCTTTATTTATTTAATTACGGTGAATTTTCGTCATATATAACTATACTTTTGCGCCATTAATATTACAATATTTATTTCATACTTCTTACAGACGCTGAAATCAAAAAATTAAATTTGAATATGGGCTCCATTATGACTAGGGAACTATCTCGCCCAAACCACCTTCATTAGGGAAATTATTCGATTGTCTCTATACACTCTCCTTGTCTTTACTGATTCATAACAATTCATTATTTTGTATCTGAAAACAGTATGAAAATGAGCGTTTTTATTTGTGTTTAACCCTCTAATTTAATATATTTCAAATAATAACTTATAATCAAAGCATGGAATTCTTTTTTGAATTTAGTTCATAAAGTATTACTTGTCAAACATCCTTTTTTGTTATTTCTCTCTGCCGTATTCTTCATTTTTATATCGCTGCCTTAATCTTCTTCCTCGTCTACAGCCAGGTTTCATCCTCCAGCTTCATTATTACTTTCCCGGTAACTCCTTTCTTCTTATCCACCATCTTGTCGACTTAACTCTTAACACAATTTTTACGTGAGATCGACAGTACTGCGACACATGGTTACCCAAATGATTTATTTATTCCTAGATGAAACTTGGTCGATATCAGCATTGACGCCTTGTAACACGTATTGGACTACTCCTGCTACCTTTGGCGTGCAAGAGTACTTGTGCTCTCCGTTGCTGTCCAGGAAGAGTTGCACCTTATTGCATTCCTTATTAGATATAAGCTTCGCTTCGAACCGTCACTAAACTTTTATACGTGAAAGATTTCTCTTATAATTATCTCCATATTTGCGGATAAACTCCATGGTGTCCAGTATTTTAGGTACAACAATCGGAGGAGGCCATTTGCTCCTGGGATGTCCTTTCTTTTGAGCGTTTCCATTGGAACAGTTCTTTTGTCAATCACCGCGCCGGAGAAAGTGTGAAATCGGTTGTTTTTCAGGAAGTTGCCTGTTCTCCAGTTCTGTATCGTCCAATCCTCCACGTTGACGACTCTATTGTCTCAAATAATCCAGATCTGTTCGCCTCTTCCGTTATCTACTTCCGTTATCTACACCTTCTAATTCCTGATGTTATTCTTCTTGATTTCCATGGATGTATACTTGGATGGGCTTTTAATTTTTGGAGGCGTAAGGTTTCAACGGAGAAAACCTGAAAACATAGTAATGTAGCAAATGAATAGGATGGAAAATGGTTATTGTAAAAATGGGTAGAAAATACTGCTTTGAGATGAAAATTAGTTAAATAGTTTACAAAAATTCCCATTTTATTTTCGAAGTTATATGCAATGTGGAGGTATTAATGGATTATTAGGTACATGTGCATTAATCATTCGGCGCAAATTAATGATGTGCATTAGTTTGGTGGCGAATTCAGGATGGGCAGTAAATATTGTTAGTCTTTAGAACTGATAGAACGGATTTACATCAGCAAAGGAGGAAAATAGAGATAATTTTTATTTTTTTAACGAAAAATTAATTCAATGTTGTGGATCAAGTTGTTCGTTTAATTTAATCATTCTTTTTCCGTTGTCGATTTTTAAAGCCTAATATGCGCAAAAAAAGTTGCATGCAGCACATAGGCTGCAGCTTAACTATCCCTTGATATTATAAAGGCATTCTAACCAAATACTGATGAATAACTACTGAGAACCTATATAACTTACATTACTCACATTTTACACTTTACCTTGGAAAGTTTTTAGAATCCTTAGACGATGATCGGGCATACTCGGAAAATTATGATTATTATGTATGGAAATATGCCATCTTTAAAAAAATACTCTGGAAAGGACATTTAAGAAACCTCGTAAGCGATTATACTTCATTCAAGTTTCCGAGTGTAATAATGAGACGATAAGTAGTTATATCATATCAGATGAAATGCGTCATTCGGTTTTTCTTGGCACTACATTGAGACCTCATTCAATCCTTTGGCAGAGGAAAACTATAAATTGAGCTGTCAATACTGGAATAATTTTGATTATTAATGCTTAGACAATTTTACAAGGGATAAAACATACAATTTGACACATTTTTGTTTAAATGATAAATTATTAAAGGTGGTTCTTGTGTGTTTCGAATGTCGCAGTAGAAAGGCACTTTTCTTGATTCACTTAAAATGAGCTCGTAGAACATCGACTTTTATAAAGGGTTTCTAGCGAGAAAAACAAGAGCAAGTTCACTAATTTAATATATTTTTTTATGACAAACGAATTAAGATATAAAGAAATAAAAACCTTACTCCAATCAATTAATCAATGACGATCAACACTTCACGTTGAACCCTCGTCAAAGTCCAACATTCGATCATCCGACATTTTTCGGTAACATTTGCCACTCGAAATACTCTCAGAAGACCAGTTCAAAAGTCTTTTAAGTAGGAGAGCAAAAGAAATCAAGCCACCGTATATTTGCTCCTTCGGCATACTCTTTGCAGAACTTAAACTGCTAAAATGCTTAATCCATCAAGTTACAAGACGGCGTCAGTAGGTTTAAATACCCTTTCGAATAGAAAAGTGGAAAAGAGGAGAGATGTTTTTTGGACAATTTCCCCACTCGTGCACCTTGGTATCGTATTCCCGCATCAATGTCTCCCTTAATTCAATTTTTGGAAATATTTTTGTCTACGAGATCATCATCAACCTCATAGATTTGACTTTGACTTTATTTTTAAAAATAACGTTCTTGTTGGGCCATGAATCCATAGTCGATAATTTTGGTGATTCATTGTTATTTCTGAGTTGGATCTTAATGGAGTCAATCCAAGCCGCCGCAATAGCCGGGAGTGGACATTTCACAACAAGAGAGGTTTAAATGAAAACCTTCCCGGGGATATAATGAGGTCGATGCAGAAACTCTTAGCCCGGTTTCATTTATGGACTACGGCTTTTATCAGCATTGCGGGCCTCGCATCATTCTTTCGCCTGATTTAAGTTTTCGGCCCACGGTATTTCAATTGTAGTCGTCAAAATGTACACACATGGTTCTATCAATTGCATAAAAATTGCAAAATTAAATTCTAAAGCTTTACTTAGTGGGATTCGCGTTATTCATGTTGATGCTAAGTGTTCTTTTGGAAAGAGTTAAAGAGGACTACCGATTACTCTTATCCCCTTTCCTATGTTGTGCTGTTTATTTATCCTTCGTCCATAGCGACGGCACAATCTCTTTTTCACTTTATTTTAATCCGTTACACTTTTTAATTCTTTTCAATGTTAATACATTTCCGTATGATCATTTATAGACTCCCGATTTCTCTTATCCCCTTTCCTCTGTTGTGCTGTTTATTTATCCTTCGTCCTTAGCGACGTCTCTTAATGTAACAATCTACTTTTTACTTTATTTTATTCCTTTACACTTTTTATTATTTTCAATGTTAATACAATTCCGTATGATCATTTATAGACTCCCGATTTCTCTTATCCCCTTTCCTCTGTTGTGCTGTTTATTTATCCTTCGTCCTTAGCGACGTCTCTTAATGTAACAATCTACTTTTTACTTTATTTTATTCCGTTACACTTTTTTATTCTTTTCAATGTTAATACAATTCCGTATGATCATTTATAGACTCCCGATTCCTCTTATCCCTTTTCCTCTGTTGTGCTGTTTATTTATCCTTCGTCCTTAGCGACGGCTCTTGGGTTCGCGAACGGCGACGGCTTGAACTCGCGAACGTTGCGACGGCTCTTGAAACGCTACATCAGTCCCATTGAAAAAGAAACTGACATGCTTATGGAAGTGTCATTTGTCAAAGCCTTCGGAAAGTACTTTGATTAATATGTGTTCCCCCAACGCCTTCAGTTTGACGTGCCGGTATACTAGCATGATTATCAATACCAAATACATTACATTATTTAAATAAACAAACAAAACTGAAACATAACTTCTAATCAGTAAACAATATTGAAATTCTTCAACTCCTGCGGTCACTAATACCATCAATTTTATTTCACATCCATTCATTCATTATATCAACTTCCTCCTGCATATCGTTCACTTTCTGGTCCAGCACTGTTCCCTAACTCCGGTCCAAACTCACTCCACTTCCGCTCCTTCCCGCCCTTTCTTCCTCAGTTTCTCCTTTTGTCGTCAGCTGATGCGCCGCCGAATATTTTTTGTTGTACGCTGTTTGAATAGCTTTCCAAATTCAAGGCATTCTTGCAGTGTTTTTCAGGTCCTTCTCATATCAATAGATAATTTCTTGGTACTTGGAGATGTCAATTGTGGCCAAAGAAAGTCCTTGAACACGTTGAGTAAGATTTGCAAATTTTTCATTCAGAGCTATTTCATACCCTAGTCAAAACTTCGATACCCTACCATTTTCATCTTTATACTTTTTTAAAGTATCTTCAATATGCCATGCAATTTTATGCGGATATCCAATGACTCCCCATTTGGCCTGGGAATGATCCTCTGGAACACTCTTCCGAGCTTCTTCTAAAAATTCCGCATTCAGTGGTATGATCTCCATCCAGTCTTTAATACCAGATAGTCGTTCAACAGACAGTGTTTTAACAGTCAATTTTCTGTAAGCGGACTTGAATTGATGAAAACTCTTCGATTTTCTCATATAACTGGGTAGATAGATATTCAAGTAGTGCCTTATATATGCTCCATCTTTTATCAATACGTTTTTCTTTTACATTTTCATTATAAACTTCAAAAGGGCCAATTCTCATTGTTTTGGGAATCCATTCCTCTAGTTCTTGGACTCCAATTTTCTGTATATTTTCCTCTTCTTTTATTTCGACAGCATTAGGGATCCTTGAAGTGAAAATCCTCATATAATATTCCTCTTTCGTTGTGTTCACCGGAACAACTTGCTGATACTCCTTGACATATGCCCTCAATGGAATCACTGCACACCTTATTGCAGAAAGAATCCTTTCTCTGTGATTGACTATTCCTTCAGCCAACCCTACTAAATATTGTACAGCAACCGTTCAGCGGAAAACTTCAAATTCTCAAATAAAAATGGATACACTTGTTTGATTTTTTTTACCATGTCAGCTCCGGGTCGCTGGTACATCTTCCCGTATTCTTTTAGTTCCTTGATGTCCCGCATTGGTCTCGCGCTCCTCCGTCCATCTAAACTAGGCACCTTCAACTGGACCATGGATGTTGGTTTTCCCGTTGATCCTCTATCTTCTTGCTTGAATTTTTCCGTCACTTCTTTTGGCGTATTTTCATGGATGCTTTGTCCTATTTCCGATCCTCCCTCGCTGATTTTGGACGACATCTTATTCATCATTTCTTCATTCTCGTCTATCTGTTCGTGGATTCGGTGCATCATTCCCTTATTTACGTCGTTGTCTTCTTCAATTTCTTCTCTCAACTTCTCGATCTCCTCTCGAAGTTGTTTCTGCCCCTCCTCAGTCTTGATCTTATGGGTTTCGGGGTTCTCTCTCCGCTCTACCCTTTTGCTATCGGTATATTTTCCTTTATACGTGATATCATCTCTTTCAGCCATTCCTGCTGTTTCCAAGCTGTTTTTATTTGCTCTCCATTCCTCTTCTTCTGTTCGTCGTCCTTCTTCTTCTGTTTTTCGTCCCTCTTTTTCTGTTGTTCTTCATCTCTTCTCTTTTGTTCTTCATCCCTCTTTTTCTGTTGTTCTTCATCTCTTCTTTTTAGTTCTTCATCCCTCTTTTTCTGTTCTTCTACCCCAATCCAGTATATTGCTTTTTTTTCATTTCAAACTCGTAGTTCTAAATGTCTATACTTTCTCCCTCTAATATCGCCTTCAGGCTTTCCTGTTATTCAAATTTGCTCCTTGCCTCGCCATTCCACGACTTTTAGTTGTTCTTGTATCTCTTTTTTCTTAAGTTCTAATAATTTCTTCATTACCTTCGCCATGCCGATTTTTCTTCCGTAACTCTTATCTCTGGTACTCCCGTAGTCTCACTTTCTTCTGAGCTGTCGTGCTCGACACGTTACTGCTGGCTACTCATGTTTTTCATTGGTGTTGAAATTGGAGTAGATAAAAGTGAGAGAAGGTTTATTGTCTCTCCATTAGTCAAACAGCTCAGGCTCAGGATGGTCAGCTATAGGCAATGAGGTGAAGTAGAGGAGTCCGCTACGACCACACTTCTTCAATATGTTACAGCTGGAAATGGTTAGCGAAGCGTAGGAAGAGTGGCGAAGGAAAAGAGGTGAGGAAGCTTCTGAAGAATGTCACGTTAACCGACGACCGTACCTTGGTTTTCTAGTAAGCCATGGCACTGCAGTCGATGGTGAGCGCGATAGAGATACAGCTTAAAGTTCGAACCAAGCGATTAGCATAAAAGGACAGTAGTAATTGAATTCTAACGAAAGAAAAAGACTATAATATAAGAACAGGTAGAAAAGCAAAAATTAAGATGCACTTATATGGACCTAGATTTTGGTGAGGCACGAAATATCCAGCCTGGCATGCAGCCCACTCAGTACGCACGGTGGCCGGAAATGCGATGCACTCGTTGGTTTATTAAAGAAGTTTTTATATACATTACGAGCAGAAGATAACACCATAAACATTCTACGTGAGTTTCGTAAAATAAGTTTCCAAAATGTTTCTCCGGAAAATCCCAAAAGTGAATCGGTAGAATTTTCTTGACCTGCGCACCTCTATTATAGCTTGGCATTATCTTGGGCTTTGCTCCAATTCCCTTGCACCATCGTAAATGAGTCAACCAGCTTCCTTGGTGAATGCTTTGTAATTTTGTAATTATTAAGGCTGTGTGGATAACTATGATTACCAAGCTAAACTTTAACACACTGGCACAGGAACGTCAAAACTTGGAGTCAGGAGTTCGTGTACCGTGGATGGCATGTTCATATTCTGTATTAGTTCGGAACTCGACGGCGTTGATGATACGTCACTGGGAATACTACGACACCTTTTTCCTTTTCATTCGAGTGGACGACAGGTTTAAAATAGCGGAAATTCCATTGAGGTATTCCGGCGTTGGTGAGGAAGCGGTAAGGCAAGTGTTCGCATTCAGCGTAAGCTTTGGAGTTTTAATGTGCCTAATTAGTCGAGTAACGAAAGGCATCGTTCGTAATGAGAGCCTTTAATTTATATTTGTCTTAATTCCAAATTATTTCTATACTCCCTTCAGTAAAATTTAGAAGCAGAATATTAAAAGGGAAACCGGTTAATGGTTCTTTGTTTCGAATATCCGTACTTAATGTTATCCGCTTGAATTATCCTGATCATCCGAATCTGCGGTGCCACAAAAGACCAGGTGAACATTTACTCGGTTCAATAATACGATTGAAAAATAAATTTTGGTTTCATAAATCATCAATAAACTCAGAAAAAGTTTCAAAAACTGTTCCTGCAATTACCTAGTGGCTAAGTCAAAGTTTGACGCACAAAGTACCTACTCCTGAGGAAGTACACATTCAAAACTGAAGAATAGAATTCATAAATTATTATTACTAAGAGTGTCCTACCCGCAATGTTAGGTTTTCATGGAAGTAGAAATACCAAAACTACCAATTTACAGGTATAGGTCCTTGTCTCCGGAAAATATTTTATTCAAGGAATTTTGAAGGAAATATAGCAACTTTTAGAAATGGGTAAATATGGCAAAGCCAGTGGATGGAAGAGAAATGAATGCAATAATTGAGTGGCGAGAAATTGGGCTGACTGCAATTCCAGGAACATTTGGAAGTAGTCTTCCATTTTTCTTCCGAGTATCTGCCACGTCGTTTGTGTTTTTCTGACAACGTTTCTCCTCCCGTCCTGGAGGCGTCTTCAGGTCGAAGATTTCTGCGCTGCATTTTGGTACGACTTTATTCTGGAGCTGGTCGCGTATGATTGGTTGTCAATTATGGCGGCAAATCCACTTTTCGCGCCATTTCTCATCTCGTTGTGCGCAAAAACCCTCCTCCAAGTGGTAGCTAGGTTGTAACCATCATCCCAGTTTAAATTTTTGGGGCATTTGGCAATTTCGATCGCCTCCCGTATCAGCCGTGGGAAGTATCGGCTCTCCCCGCAGAGAACTTTAGTTTCCTCGAAACATATGGAGTGACCAGGCTCCGACCAGGCATGCTCGGCTATTGCTTAGAGTCGGAACTGTTTCATTTCGGTCCCTTTCTGGTGTTCCCTCACTCTGCAGGAAATTGCTCTCCCTGTTTGTCCAACGTACGCTTTCCCACATGTACAGTTGATTTTGTACACTCCCTCCTTCATGTTGCTGGGGATGTGCTCTTTCGGGTTAGGCAGAATGTCTCTCATTGTCGTGGTGGTGGAGAACCTGGTCACAATGTTGTATTTCTTCAGTATTCTGCCAATAGGTTCCGCTGTTCCTGCGACGTAGGGGATGGTGGCGTAGGTCAATGGTTTCTCCTTATTCTTGGACTCCTCCTGGTCGGATTTCCTCTGGTTACTTTTCTCCAACCTGGCGGTCCTTTTCAGGAACAGTCTTGATGAGTAACCATTCCTCTCCAGGGCTTCTTTCAGTTTCCGTTTCTCAGTCCATCCAAAATCTGCTATGGTGTAGGCTCTATGAAGTAGAGTATCAATCAATGACACTTTCTGGGCAGGAGCCTGCATTCAGGTATCTGTCCGTATGCGTTTCTTTGCGATTCACTGCATGTCTCAGTCTTCCATCGGGTCCTCTGCTGCCCAAAACATCCAGGAATGGCAGCTGTCCATGTTCTTCAATCTCCATAGTAAAACGTTTGGATGGGTGTTGGGAATTGAGGTGATTCAGGAGCTTATCCAGCTCGTCTCTTCCGTGAGGCCAAATTACGAATGTATCGTCATCATATCTAAGCCACCTGGAAGGTTTATTCGGGTAAACCTGGATGGCCTGCTGCTCGAACAGCCCTGAGAACGATGGAAAAGTCTTCGATCAAGACATCGCAGTTATCTGTGTACAATTATTATCAGCTTTACTGGGTATGGGGATGATGGTTGAATATTTCCAGAATTAGGTACGACGCGTCGGTGGAGATGGAGAACCTTACCCGGTCGGAAGCCCAAGAGAATTACACAGAATATTTCACCAGGAAAGCATCAAGTTCTACATTACTTACCTAATTCTGTAAATATTCAAAAATCATCCCCATACCCAGTAAAATTGATAATAATTGTACATGAATAACTGCTTTTGCCATTTAGGACCGATATTATCATCAGGTTTGTTTTAGACGGGGCAATCCCCATCACTTTCTGATTATTCTTGAATATGTAATACACTTCTGTAAACGGATGAAATCGCACAGGGCCATTACTGTGACGAATATTTTGAGTTAGTGCAATTTAGGGAACCACTATCGTATATGTCGGTGACCACTGTCATAGGGACAAGTTGAGTAAGTACCCTCAATCGATAAAACAGAGCTCATTCAACTTTTCAGCTTCGTTATCTTGAAAATTAGACTTAGGAATGTTTTAACTTATATAAAATAGGACGTCACCCTCGTGACCTTTTTCACTGGATGAAGTAAGGTTAAAATATTTGAAACCTCGTATTGAAGGCGTGGATACCTACTCTTTCTTTCTTATTCTTGCCGTTTCAGTAACACCTTCACATTATAATCCACTTAACATTTACCATTGGGAAAATATTTTCCTTTCGGTTTCCATCTGTTCAAAAAGAATCAATAGAAAATTCATGATACGGTGAAGAGAGTCTCATTTTGTCCTATTGATTTTTAACGCCTTTTGAATAATGCAAATGTGATTTCCGGGATCCAGTTCCACAGGAACCAGTCCAGTAGCACGTAAAATTGGTTTTCTAGACTCAATCCGTTGAAGACCGTTTCATCAGCATTTTAGTGCCAAAGCAAACAAAGACCTAATACAAATAATAAATCTTGTCAATGACCGGATTATTCTATTGACCCTTTTCGAATTACGGACCATTTTATTCAACTGCGTCATGACAAATCGGTTACAAGGAATTCAGAAGCATTCCTCTGGAAAGTCACGCAGGTGTATCAATGGCATTTTCTGGTCCAGTGCTCCTCTGCTGTGGCTTGGAATTATCTTTGGCTTCTCACCCATCCCCTTGTCCCATCGAAAAGGCGAAAATAATCGCACCCCCTGGTGGATACACCTTCATTGCACGATTTTTCAGTTGGTGGGAATAATATCGGTGTCCTTGCAGATCGTCGCCACAATATCTAAGTATAGCAATGATCTCAAGTCTACAATGAGTATAATGTGGGTTGCGTGCGGTTACGTCATGATCACCAGGAACTCCGCAGCATTGATAATTCGTCGTAGGGAGTATCAGGGTATTTTTCTGGCACTAATGGACCTGGACGAAAAATTCAGAGAATTCGGGATGAGGTTACATTACGCCGAAATCCGTCAGGAGGCAGTTAGGCAATTGTTATTATTTTCCGCCGGAGTTGGAATCGTCATTGTCTGTTTCAATCCAATCGTCAATAAATACGTCAATAACCGTGGAAATTACCCCTTTTTATCAGTAATTTATGCAACGGTTTCCTGCATTTCGATGCAGCTGATTCAAAACAACTTGTTAAGTAATCTTAGTCACAGATTTCACCTCCTGAACTCGGATATAAAAAGAAGCTGTGTCCTGACCATAAAAGGTGGATCTAATTCAATGAATTTACCCTTGGACATGGTGTCAAGCAATGATATGTATGATGACCGTACAACATCGGCCGTATCTGAAGCATTCGGCCACATCAGTGTTTGGAAGTCGATTGAAGTAGATCTCTTCAAACTCAGCTCAACTTTGAATGATTTGTTCGGTGCTTCGATACTATATCAAGGAATCATGTTGATAGTTAACGTAACGTTGTTCTTATACTTTATTTTCGTGCAACTTGAAGCAGGAGGTAACACAGGAATATTACTTTCATATTCTGCCTATGCACTGTATCACGGTATAATATTAGCTGGATGGATCTTACTCATCCGAACCTGTCATGCAGCCAAAGAAAAGGTGAGATTTACTAGCTCATTTATAGCAATATGGATTTATAGCGCATTCTGATAAGTAATTTGATGCATGAGCAATTTTTTCTATCATGTTAAAATGATTTCATAATGCTGCTTAATATAATTTGCATGAAACATTGAGGTGATGCTCTTTACAAAAATTGCATTTAGTGGCTGAAGATAGGGCTCTTTCCAATAACAGGAGAGTTTTCTGTCACAACCACGTTTCTTCTAGTACCAAGGTATTAATGAATCTATACCTTTATGAGAAATTCAAGATGCATTTCTTTACCTGTAAGTTATATTTGTCAATTAAAGTTATCCCTAAGCCGAGGGTTCCATACTCAATTTCACCACACCATATCACTAATTTTTACACTAACGTCATTCCTTGAAAGAGCATATCGACCCTAGCACTTTGTTTCACTTACACCCACGTTATTCATTGCATTTTTTTCCACCACTACATCACATACAGTCATAACGTACCTTGCGCTATCTTTCTTATGCATTCATTAGGACTATTCACGTAATTTTCAGTTTCTACCCTAGAGCCAACTGCTATCTATGTACCTATCTCACACTCAAAAGTCTGATTTTCCGGCTCACGTAATTGTTCCCATTTTTTGAATGTCAATCTTGTACAAGTTTTTTTTCACCGTCAATCGTTGCTTTAAATGTCTGAGAGAGCCATCCCTAGCTATCCAGGGTGCGTAACAATACCAGTATTCCTGCTTTCTCTCACCAGTATAGCCTGCTGATGGCTACGGCCCACTACCAGTGATTTTAGCTAATCAAAGCTTAAAAATACCAAATACCTGTTTACAGAAATCTTTTACCATTCAATTCGCTACGATCCTTCAGAAAACCTTTGTGCTTCATGGTTTGCACATCTTTATTTGCGAATTATCATGTCGAGCTTTTTGCCTTCGGCTTTCTTGATGAAAGCGCGGCCATGTGCTACACAGGCCGCGCGCGCCGCAAATATAATGTAATTGTCTAAGGGATAATAATGCATCCAAAAATTGCCTTTAGAACTTGAAGCACAAGGAATGGTGGTCCGAAAAGTTAAAGTCCTCATTTTGATTCTCGGCCCAGGAAACGTTTTTCTTCTCTAGATTTCGAAACTTACATTCGGTATATTGAAACATCAAACGAGGCATGGTGCGCATATTCCCTCTAAGTTTCTCTTTTACTTCTCTCTTGAGATAGGGAAGCAAAACTTGTAAAAAGTAATAAAATAATTCCTTAAAAATCCAGTTGATGTATGTTTTAATAAATTAAATAATAAGTCATCAGATGAAAATGAATTTTTTTGGCGGATGATGGAGGTAACTATATACCTGACGAATCAAAAAACACAAATTCAAGAGCTTTCCCGGAAAAACAATTTTCGACAGAGACCATTTTACGAATCGCGCAGCGAATTTAGGGACTTGACTGAATCTACTCCGAAACTATACATGGCATGTTTGGTATCTAAGCATGAGAAAAAACGAGAGTCAGTAGTAACAGTGAGTGCATTTTTTATTTGGCATACTTACTGCAAGAATAGAAAATAGGTTCTTAACCCTTGTTAGTCCCTTAACCCTTGTATTATTGTCTGGTACCTTGCCTGTATTATTGTCTGATAACCCTTTTATATTGCCTTTCAAGTTATTACTCATTTTTGGGTTTTATATGGCAAAAAATATGGTGTTTCAACTCCTGATGAAGTCAGAGGGTTTGCTATCATTCTACAAGACCAAACTTGAAACATCTTTTGTTGTGAAAGGATCATACAGTATTTTCAGTTTTTTACACAATGCTATTTTGCTCCTGCAAGTCTTTTCTCTTCCATGGCCTTCATAATTCCTTTCTTAAATCGTGTACCATATTTAAGTGAATCTGGATCTTTCTCTTCCTCTGATGTATATAGGAATATAACTAAAGACTCTCTTAAGACATCTCAACTCGCCTATCTCCCTTATATAGTTTAACCATTGAAGCTGTCCTTGCTCAATCGTATTGATGAGCTCCTTCAAAGTAATCTGCCCTAACGCCAGAAATTAACAACTCATATATGCGTCACACTCCCACATCTCAGTCAAGTCTATGGCCTTCGAATAATTTTAAATCGAATAGTTAATTATTTGCAAAATTCTCCGTTCCATGAACACAAAATATCCATGCGACTCCACTTACTTCGATCGCTAAGGCAAAGGCAATTGATTCTTCGAAACACCTTCGAAGACTTTCCTCGTCATCATCATTGCGTTTTCGAGTGATGCATTTAAGGCAATGCCTTGCTAAGGTTTCTGTGGGAGGGATCACTCCTGTTCCGAATGAAAAAGGAGGGAAAGATATATTTTAGGCTCTTAGCCCGCTGTTACACCTCGGCAGAATCCACGGTTACGATACTTATCCTCGGAGGTCCCGACTTAACAAGGGAGGTCCAGCATCTGTCAACTGGCGTGGCATCTATCCGATTCTTGTGTGAACCTTCATGGCAACGCTTACATCCGCCACTATATTCAACGTTTATTGGTCACAATACATTTCGACAGGTAGACTTTCAGAGACTGTGGCGGATGGTTGGGATATGACCACATACTCTTTAATATGCGCAAGACTTTTCAGTTACATTCGAAAGCGCCGGAGGATACTCCAATTACTCCTTAAGGTCAAAAGATTGGATGAAACTTTTAGCTCTTCACTCGGAATCAGCGTCAATCAACCAATGATGAGAAAAATGTCAGCAAATCAAATTATTTTCGTCATTATTTTAGTCGTGCATCACTTTTTCACCCTAGGGTACTCGCAAGGAGGGCTCTCATAGGTTATTTGCGCCGTTTATTTTTCCACCGGTACCACAACTGTAAACATGAAACATCATAACTTGATCCTTAAACTGAAAAATAGGTTGAGCCTATTTAACATCGACGTGGGAAGGTTTTGTCACAATCCATCATACGTGTCAGATCCCTTAAGGAGACCACTTCATAGTTTAGGCACAGGTACTGCTATATCACGCTGGATGGACGTAATTCATTCGAATACGCAGAATCAGGAATTGGAGAAAAATATATTTGTCCCTGTATCGCAGCTGCAAGCTCCTTAATAATGTGTTTGTAAATTTGTGCATTGTCATCGAAGACCTAGCTAGGTGCTATTATACTTGACGACCCCATTTTTCTCTGCATTGAGCTTTCGTTTCTCAAACAAACGGAGTTTTAAATACAAAAAACCATTTTAAACCATTTGTGAAAATGTTGGCAACCATAGTTGTAAGCAAGATTAAAGCATGTCAATAATATTAATAATATGAGCGTTTATTAAGCCTTAAACTATGAGTTTTGTGAATTAGTGAGTACCTGGATATTTTCAGTAATTTCCCAGATTATGAGACCTCTTAACAGAATTCAAGAGGCAATGCGTTGACGATCATTCCTATGGACGCAGAGTGAAGGGTTAAATCACTGTGTTTGTGCAGGGATGGAATAGATGTTTAGAATTTCGTATGGTAGGTGAATGGTGCGGGCTAAACCTCGGAAATGCAGTGGTGCTGAGTGGCACCCTGAGGAGTGGTTCGAACTTCGCGGGACCATATCTCAGAAACGCAAAGAGATATGTACGTAGAAACTGACGAAATATTGGTCATAAAAGACTTAATTATGTCCATTTACATAGGCGCTTTTCCTATCAAAAAATATCTATTTAGTTGCGAAGTACTTATGGCCCTTAGGTCACAGGTTTTTTTCACACATTCTGTTTACTTCACATTTTCTCATTCACATTCCACATCGATCATTTTTAGTGTTGGAAATTTGACTTATCTCAATTTTGAATAATAATTGCCACCCTAATGACAATTCATAATTATCATTGATTATACATGCACTAATTGTAAGTAAATTTTTTGAGCTGCTGAGGAACATGTGCTGTGGGTATGCTCAGGGCACATTATCAGTATTTGTTACGTGAGCTAGTACCGCATGTCCTCAGCGCATGTGCCAAACATATGCTCAGCAGTGCTATTTGTTATGTTCTCAGTATGTCTTTTTGGAATTATCTCGGCATATTCTAATTTGCTGACAGTATATGATGAGTATATTCCTACCATTTGCTAATTGGGGTAAGTAATCATTAAATGTGGATTAGACCACGGTATATCACTGGAGACTACGGCAGTCACGCTTAAAATCTACTCTATCTTGAACTGCATCACGTTACAAGAATCTTGTCTTTCATTCATTTGTGGTTCAATTACAAGATTGGTTGTAAGCAGCACACCATCCTTCCCTATCTAGTGTTAGTTCTTCTTACGCTCTTTCCTCTTTGCTTGGGCTATGTATTTATCTCTTGGCCTTCCTCTTGGAACGTTTCTCTCTATTTTTCCTTCATTTACATTCTTCGTAAACCCATTGTGCTTCAGTGTGTCCCCCATCCTTTTGGTTCCTTTTTTTGTATTTAGTTTTCCATATGTTCTTTTCCTCTTCTACCTTTCTGTAAACTTCTTCATTTATTATTTTATCCATCCATTTGATCTTCAGCATCCACCTCCAACACCAGGGTTCGAATGATTTATTCATTTCTGGAATTCTTTACCAATGGTCCATGATTCCGATCCGTAGAGTTTCACACATTATCGTTACAAATAAATACTTAGAGCAGCAATGCTGAGCTCAGTATTAAAAACCTGTCACGGATTGCGCCATCCGTTTCTGATAGTATGAAAAGGTACCGAAATGATTGGTAATTCGATTCAAATGTTTATTTATTATCATATTTTATTATGAATTGTAATGCTTTAAATTTTAAGCCTATCGTGAATAAACTGCCTAAGTTAGGGTTGATAAAATAAGTGACGAATTAAGAAATATTCAAGAAAACAGACGAAAATGGGACTCGGAAGAAGTCACTTCAATTAAAGAAGTACGTTTGGGCGGCTGATACACGGGGGCATGAATGACTGACGATGGAAGATCTAAGATGGATAGTGGATGAATGACAGAAAATAGATTGGGTATTTGCATAACAAATCCGCTGGGTAGTACAGACAGGAGGAAGAAAACATATTCTATTGAGCCATCTCCGGTACGTTTTAACAAGGAATTCAATTTCAACTGGTGGGCATTATGTATTGCGCAAAATTAATAAGTTAATGGAGAGGATTCCAGAGATTATCTGGGAGCGCTAGCAATTACTCAGGGTAATTATTGAAGCTTAGAATGCAGATATACCGACTTAAGAATATAATCTACGAGGCAATACTGAGTTTACACAATGAAAAAAAAATCCAAAATACTGACGTTACTTTCTATAAGTCTGGTAAGGGCCGAGATAATATCACGACTCCTGGGATGAGATTACGTAAGTGACCAAAATGTTTCCAAAAGCATTGTTGGACTTGTACTACTGTCGTCTAAAGAAAACAATCTTGGCCCAGTGAATAACTTTTTCATCGGATTTCGTAATTTTAGAGCACGACCCTCATCCAATCCGACTTCAGTAACAATATTGTTGGTTAAAAAGAGATGAATACAGTCCTACGTTTTAATACGATTCTCACCGTAGAGATGAATCCGAGATTTTGATAGGTTAAAAAAAATCCTCTGCTACTTCACTTTGGTCCGCATAAGTTAAATATTGATTTTATTTCCGTTACCCGCATATCGGAAGGTTTCTATGACTTACAGGGTACCAAAACCTTCTGAAAGTACAAATTGATTCGTTTAGATGAGCCTCCATAAGAAAAAAATGCGTAGTGTTGGAAGTTGTTATTATGGCAGTTCGTGGTCTCTTGGTTCAAAGAGAACAACTGATCAATGGCGTCTAAATTGTTCACATGTTATGAAATGTCAATTGAGTGAACGCAAGGTGTAGACTTGGCTAAAGTATAATTATGGAATATTCTGAATCTGTATGGCAGCACAAGTTACCATAATGAGGTTTTCCTAATCTATGTTACACACTGTTTCAAAATGAGTGGAAATGAGTGTCCACGAAAATAATTTTTTTTCTTAAGGTACATAATTCCTTCACGCAAAAACAACAATAAATATAAAACAAATCGATTTCAGGAATCATGGAATTGCTTAAATATGAAAGGATAGGAATGTCTGGAAGCATGAATAACACAAACAGCAAAGATTATTACCACAAGGGTCGCACCTACATGTCGTCTACCGCCCGAATTAGGCCGAATCAGATACTTCAAATTATCAGAATTAGATAATACATGTTGCGACTCAAGTATAAATAAGATTCCATCATTTTCGTGGTGAAATGTATATGACTCTGCAATGGGAATGCGCGCAGCACCTTGTCATTTTGAAGTGGAGATTTTGAGAGGTTCATTGCATCTAACAATAAGAGGATATGAAAACAGGCTAATATGAGCATATTTAAATTGCTTTTTGACGTGATCTAATGATGATACCAATATATTTTTCCTACAAGCCAATTTCCACACATTCACTCGGAAAAACACCAACCAGTATCGCAAAAGCGTTCGTGGGATCGATTATTATTTACTTAACTCGTAAAGGTATATTATTGATCTATCAGCAGAAAGAGTTACTCCTTACAATTCCGTGCAACTGTCACCCCTTAACATTGGCGAATTTATGACACTCAACGATTCAAAACATCCATCGTCAATGGGCGATCATCTACTCAGCAGTTTAAGAGTGATGAGGAATGCTGAAGTATATAAGAAAAGGAATTTCATTTTGAGAAATGCGCCAGAGGATTTCTGAGCTGAATATAATACAGAAGCATTTCGTCACGAAACAGCCTAAGAAAATGAAATGAAATTTCTTTATTTCTCATATGGGTGGGGGTCGGTATTACTGTTGGATAACGATAAACGAAAAAGCAAAGTTGGATGAACCCAATGAACTCCTTAGTAAAATAGTTTTTCATTCTGTTATTATCCCTTAGGTTAAGACTACTCTGTTTTTCGTCTCTGAGGTAAGCTAAGTTTCGTCGTGGCCGTCAACGAAAATGCCATCGGAACACACTTCATCTCAGCTATAAAAACTCTTATCTGACGATCTGATGACAATGCCCATAGCTGGAATATTTCAGGTCAAATAGAACTCTTGCGGCACTTTTGCTCAAACTCAATCCTCCCAGTCCTCTGTCAAAACGTTGCCGCAGATGACTAACTTGATTTGAGAAATAGAGCTAAGGCCAGGCAAGTACAAAATAGTCATGAATACTATGATAGCAGAACTCTTTTTAAGAAAAATAAAGCCGGTTTACTAGTTTACTTCTACATGACTCATTACAAGGAGTAGTTAATTCGTAATGCACATGCTAAACTTAAGAGGAGGTAAAGAGGTCGCAATTTCAACACAACTGTGCGACTAATTCTCAAAACACGTTCATATGCGAGTAAGATAGTATGAGATACGTAGGCCAATATAATGTTAACAACGGATCACAATTTTGTCCCATGAAAGGGACCATTGAGAGACACCCGATCATCAAATCTATCACGATATACGTCTTCACTGCCGAAAATATTTGAATTCACGGAAAATGAGCGAGCTTGGAGTACCGTTACCCAATATTACAGAAAAATAAACTGATATAAACCCTCGGAGTGTGTCGTATGTAATTCAATTAATTCAAGTTTTCACGAGGTATCATTTCCTATTGGTGTGAGTGAACCCTGCATACACTTACTGCATGCTAAATACATATCATTCAGATCGACTCTAACCCTAAGAAATATCTCAACTAGGAAAATAGCAATAATATATATATCTCAGGGCACTATTCATTGCCAATGTTTCGCACAATACTATTAATCAAGTGAAATATGAGCGATAGAATTTTTAGAAAACACTAATTTTTAAATATTTTTGGAACCAAATAGTCGCGACTCAATCTCCTTTACTTGATATAAAAGCTCTTTGATTGCACTATTTCTGTTTTACAAGCAATAAATAATACCCAAATGAATGAGTGAAACTGTGCTCAGTGTGATAGTCTACGATGCATTTTCGTACTAAAGAGTGGTTGAAAAAGCTTATGAAGGGAAATAAACAATGCATGAAGAATGAAATGACGAATGCCCTTCGGTATTTTCCATGTCAATTCCATGTCACAGCCAAGCATTCCGCACCCGAAAAATTCCAATAGCAGTTTCCATTCGAAAGACGCGAGGTAAGGACGTATTTCAAGCGTTCATTGACTGAGGAAGCGAAGGAAATCGATCTGTCTAGTAACAACCTTCACGATATAATTGTATCAGAAAACTTTCGGGATGCACTAGCCATCAAATCGCCAGGCAGCATCGAAGACTTTAATACACCTTCCGATGGGAAAAGTTGAAGAAAGAAAAGACGTAATTTGGGCTCTTTCCCCGCTCATGCTCATAGGTAGCATCCTTGGCTGCGAAACATATTCAAGGACGTTTAGATCCGACGTTGGGGAAGAGAGTGCCTTCTGGTGGGGTGCTTTCTACAACGTTTTCGTATTATTCGTTGTTGCTGTTTTGGCCGGCGTTCACGTATGGAAGGTAACTAATTTACTGCGTAATGAAGATATTCTGTTGTCCGCGTCAGTGGCGTTAGGGTGGACCACGTCCTCATATTTCTTGATGTTCATCAGGTTACTCATTTACCGTCGACACCACCGGAGGACGCACGAGATGTTGTTAAAGGTCAGAGGACTTGATGAAATGATAAGCGATTCTCTCGGCTGTTTTGTCCCCGCCGCAAATATCAGATCGTTCACGGTAAAGCAGGTCGTTTTCATACTACTTTACATTGCTTTTCAAATTGTTACTTTGAGTCGCAGTGAAATTAAACCCATGTTAATTATGTGCTCCACATATTTTGGTACCACCCTCACCTTCATTAACATGAAACACCTTAACCTGATCCACCAATTCAAGATAAGGATAGTTCTTCTACACTCTGATGTGGTAAGATTTTGCACCTCTCAATGTGAAAACGAGCCAGTTACTTTCGGTAGGCTACGCTATGGTATGAGCAAAGGTGTAGTTACTTCTCGGTTCAATGATAGAAATCAGTCCAAAGCTTTAATACGCAGGTCTAGAATTTGGAGGAGAATCTATATGTCTCTATATCGAAGCAATGACTTCCTGAATCATGTATTTGGAAAACTGTTCGTCTATGAGATAATTAACAATCTCTTAAATTTGACTTTGACTCTCTATTTCGAAATCACTTTCGTGATGAGCGAATGGAGTTTGGTGAGAAACTTCGACGAATCCCTGTCATATCTCTGCTGGATCATCATGGAATCAATCCAAGTCTTCGCAATTGCTGGTAGCGGACATTACGCGACAAAAGAGGTAAGGATGTAAACCTTTCGTGGGGGAATGAAACACCTGATGCTTCCCGATTTAGATGTAGGAACTCTTCTCGGGTTTTACATTTACATGATTGCTGCGTTCCGTCTCAGGGACGTTAGGGCATCAGAGTTGGAGGTGAGAGGGAGTAGGGACATGATTGGACGGGAGAAAATGCGACAAATGTACACAAACGGATTTCCTTACAATTATTATTTTTAATTAAAAGAGCAAAATGAAAGTAAAGGTACATTATCAGTGATGCTCCGTTTCCGAATAACTCAACGTTTCGCTCCTCATACTGTTAGCGTTTTCTGGAGGATGAGATATTTTCGGCATTTTCCCGATCTTGTACGCCAACCTTAACGCCACTGCGATTTTTTCTCCAGTGTACGGCTGGTTCAAATTTTATAACAAATTCTGGTTTTTTTTGGGCCTGTCGTGGGTGATAAAGACCTCATTTAAATAGAGCTGAGTTTATTAGAATCAGCCCAACAATGAAGAATCGGTCTAAAGAATATTAGGCTAAAATGAAAGATCGAACGGTTGCCAAAGTAAACTCATTCTCCAGTCGACGCTCACAGTACGAGGATCGATACTTTTTGAGTTTTTTAGAAATGGACAAAACGCGGCTAATAACTAAAGCTTTTTTTTATTGATAAAAGATGCGACGCAAATTTTCATACCAAAAACCCTTAACCTTGTAAATTTGGACGAGCTGATTTCGAGTTTTGGATCACCGTTCTTCCGGAAATTGCGTTATTCCTGACAAAAATGTGATTGAAATTGAGAAAATGTTTTTGTTAAAATATTATAATTCGCTATGATATATTACATTCCAATAAAAGTAAAACCTTTTGACAAATCACGAATATAATTATGTTAGTCAATATTCTTTCTGTAATTTATTACTAATGTTGTATTCACGCATTTTGAAGTGTATCTGTTTACACTCATCTTGTAATTTGCGGTGAGTATTTAGAGCCATATATACTTATCTTGGAATAAGCTTCAAAAGCAGTATGTAATAACCCTGCAATTGTTATTGACATACAAATATCCTAACGCAATTAAATATTTTTCTTTAACGTGGTTCTTCGAACCAAAAGAGTGACCATTTCTGGCGTTTCGCTCTGTTTATGCTAGTCACCAATGGTGCGCGCGAAGAAAGAATTTTTTCAACTATCTGGTACTAAAACTGATGACATCGGGCCTGACCTCGTGGAAATAATGGATAGCCATGTAGAGAGAGAAAAACGTTGGTTTTTCTCAACATGGAAATCTGAAACTATCTGTTTTCAACTATTTCTCATATTTTATTCATTCAAAAATGTCTAGTTATGCAGTGCGGGGTCATAATAATATCATTGGCGTCTCCATGAAACTTGTGTGGTCTGAGTATTAATAGAAATATTGATAATAGCTTGAATCCTCCGAGACTCCAGGGATTGTAAACTAGTTTTGTTTATTTTTATTAGCTTCCATTTTGTCTAGAAAATATTTTTAAAGGTTTTGATAAGAACATTCGTATCATAGGACTGTGGTAATGGAATGCTCACGGAGTAGAAAGGCCAAAATATAAGTACAGGTAGGAGTAACTGGTAGTTTCAGGTGTTACATGGTGGAATTTACTCGTTGTATAAATGAAATCTACGTCGAAACCCGGATGGTGTAAATGAAATTGTCATTGTGGAACCACAAATTTAGGTTTTTCATTTATACAGGTAGGAAAGCAAAAAAAATATGTAAATGAAACAAGTCAGTAATCCCATACCGACCGTGGCATGCAGCCCACTTAGCACGAACAAAGCTGAAAATGCAAACCACGCATTATATTTTTTTTTTTTTGTTTTTACATGCAATACACAGACGTTTTTACATGCAATACACATACAAAAGACAACCTTAAACACTTAAAATTAGTATGTTTAAGTAATTCGTTTACCTTAGAGGCTATCAGACCACCTGTAAGACAAAAACCGGGTGTAATATTTTAAAGTGTTTACCATTTCTTCGTATTTAATATTCTCTAAGTGACGCATCTCTGTCTCCCTTCTTGGGTTATAAAATAAGGAGAGTTCCTGGTAAACTTAAGTTTCACTTCAGAATAACAAATTTCAACAACATCCTAGTTTCAACGCGGCATTAAATTAACCTGAGCTTCACAAAAGGATAATCAAGCCAAGATACCGTTATCCCCTCTCAAGAAAGAATTATTATCGCATGAATGAGAACATAACCCATAATACATCAAGTTTCAAAGCATGATGTAAGACTCAGGTAACACCTTAGCGGGATACTTCAAGTGAAAGTCCGAATCATTGAGTTACGTAAGCGTAAGTTGTCAATACACACGTGTTTTCGATCCAGGAACTAAAGCGTATGAAAACATTTGCCATTGAACAGTGATATAACGTCTTCTAAGTATGCCGTAAAATATAAGGTAGGAATGGGATATCCACGAAGTCGGGACAAAGTTTTGGATACTACCTCGCCCTTGCCCGAAGAAAGAGATGTGTTTTGGCAATTTTCTCCAAAGTTGTATCTCAGCTTATTTTTTAGCCAAGGGGCTTATTTACAGAGGCCCCAACTTGGCACATAGGGAACACATGCAAGGGCTGGCTTGTCCTCTATTCTGTCTTTCTGTGAAGTTTAACTGGGATTTATCAGCCGTCTCTCTAACGAATGTAAATTCCACACAAAATACAGAAAACAGTGCTCTCTTTAAGTTTGTGGCCTGGGTAGTGGTATCGTTTTCAATGGCATTAGTTAAACTTCTGTGCCACTTTCAATACCGCCTAAGAACGCACGGGAGTTCTCTTGTTGTAACCATGTATACTATCATATCAGATAATGTTTCATTTGGTTTTTTCATGGCACTACATTGAGAGCTCACTCAATCCTTTGGGTAAAGGAAAACGATAAATTAACCTGTCAATACTAGAATATGTTCATTACTAAAACATTGAAACTTTAACTAAGGCTAAGAAATACAACTTAATACAATTGTGCCTAGATAAAAAATAATTAATGCTGGTTCTCGTGTATTTCCAATATAGTAGAAAGCCATTAATCTTAATCTTTTTAAAATGATCTAGTAGAACGTCGATTTTTTACAGGCTAGCGAGAAAAACACCATTACATGCAAGATCACCATTACAAAATATTTTTATAAGACCAGTGAATGGAAATATCAAGTAATAATAAGCTTACTACGATCAATAAAGCAATGACGATCACCACTTCACGTCGAACCCACATCACAGTCCAACTTTTGATCATCCGCTAGTTTTCGGTAACATTTGACACTCAAAGACACGCACCTTTCTAAAGTCCATTGAGCGAGAGAAATAAATTAAATCGAGCCGTCGTGAAATTGCTCCTTCGGCATAATCTTTGTAGAAATTAAACTGCTAACATGCTTAATCCGTCAAGTTTCAAGACGGCGTCAGAAGGAACGAATACCCTTTCTAATAGAAAAGTGGAAAGGAAGAGAGATGTTTTTTGGACACTTTCCCCACTCGTGCACCTTGGAATCATCTTCGGCAGCGAAATCTATCCACAGAGACCGCAATCTGGCAGAGAGAAAAGGAGTGTTTTCGGGTGGCCAGCGGTTTATCCTGTGTCCCTTTTTATCGCCGTTGTAATTATCACCACTCTCCACGTTAAAGACACTTTCTACTTTAACAAACGAAGTGAAGTTTTATCTTACTCTGTGGCTCTTGGATGGGCACTATCCGTTTATACCTTGGCGGGTATGAAAATCCTCGTTTACTTTCGACATCACGTGAAGGTGCACGATATGCTGTTAAATATCCAAAGATTGGATAAAACGATTATCTCTTCGCTTGATTGCGGTCATTCGATCCCTCTATCATTTCTCGAAGACATGAGAAAAGTCACAACAAATCAGATAATTTTCATAATAATTCATGCTGCACACCAAATCTTTTTCGTGATACAAACCCACAGTGAGTTCACAGAGTACTTGCGTTTCACATATTTGGGCATAATGAGAACCCTAATAAACATGAAACATCTCAACTTGATTCTACAGATCAAGAAAAGATTGGTCCTTTTGAACTCTGACGTGAGAAGACTATGCAACATTCAACCTGAAGAGTTCGATTTCCTAGGTAGGACATCCTATAACTTGGGCACTGGTACTGTATTCTCGCTGTGGAATGTTGGGCATCAATCGGAACCTCTACCACACCGAGTCTGTAGTTGGAGAAAAATATACATCTCTCTGCACCGCATCAGTGTCTCCCTTAATACAATTTTTGGAAATATTTTTGTCTTCGAGATCATCATCAACCTCGTGAATTTGACTTTGACTTTGTTTTTCGAAATAACATTCTTCATGGGCCAAGAATCCTTAATAAATACTTTAAGTGTGGCATTATTATATCTGAGTGTGATCATAAAGGATTCAACTCAAGTCGTCGCAATAGCCGGGAGTGGACACTACGCTACAAGAGAGGTAAGTAGAAAACCTTCTGGGGAATTCATGAGGTCGATGCAATAACACTTAACTCGGAGTTATTTATGGACTACGGCCTTTGTCTCGATTACTGGCATCATTCATTCTCATGATTTCAGTTTTTGGCAACCGGTATATCATTTTAGTGGTTAAAATATACCCGCATGGTTCGATGCTTTATGGGAAAAATTTCAACAGTTAAACTCTTAAGTTTCACTTAATGAGATTCGTTGTATTTACGTTGATACTCAGCATTCATTCGGATGAATTTATCTTGAGAGTTGAATTTCAACTTGTGTTTCTTACTGTTTTAAATGAGTATCGCCTTTTGTCTACGATAAACTTTCTGCGATAAATTCTCTTTGTTAAAGACTATTTATAATGATGATGTTTGCGTATTTTCAAAATATTTTTTTAGTGAAAAATTGGTGTTGAAAGTGAACTAATTATGTAAAAGATGAAAAGTCATTAAATATAATGCCTGAGGGTGTTCGCACGAGGTGTGCTCGTTTTTCTGTCCTGTTATTATCATGATATTGCATTAAGGCAATAACCTATTATTTTGGGAATTTCATTCAATGCCACCTGTAATAAACCCTCGAAAAATGCTAAAACCTGCCATAAATATCGAACTGGCACATGAAACCTAGAGGTATAGTAAAAATGAGAGGAGTGGTGGAGATAGTGTATCATCATAATCAGTCTTTGTATCATAAGATCGTCCAGTTCTACATTCTTCTCAATGTTTAACTAACTCCTTGTTCTTTGTCGGTAGGTAGGAGTTTAAGTATTTTCAGTGCGTAAGTAGTCGAGGTCGTATGGCACCTCGCACTATGAATTCGGTAAATCTTTTAGCAAATATGTATCGCAGATTGTGAAATTATTCGGCTAAAACCCGTGGTTATCTGTGGCCTACAAACTAAATAAATACCTTCTAAAGGTGTGCGTAGATTCTCTCGTCAACATAAAACTTATCCCTAACGAGAAATACCTATATATGGATCAAAAGTTACCCAATCTTGGCATTTCGTGGAATCCAAAAGATATTTGTTTCGAGGGTGAAGGGATTTTAGAAATAATTTTGCACCTATAAAATAAATAATTTTACTCATAAGTAACAACGAATATTTTGCAGAAGTATCAACACGCCAAAATAGTGATCACTGATGTAGTCTATCTTAAACTGTGTAATTGAATCGATTTCCACATTCTGACATGATCAGGAGTTGTTCAGTCAGCTAGAAGTTTAAGAAGCTAGTTTCTCAATTTGAAGGGCTATGGTTTAGGAAGAGATAATATTTTCGTCCCGATTCTAGTTATTTTCTAGCTTATCAAAAACAATTCCATTTGTTCACGCTACATTACCTCTGGAGTACAAAAAAACGCTCAATGCCTTCAAGCATATTAAGTATGAAATTAATCGTGCGAAAGATCCGTCCTCAATAATGTTCTGTTGCTTATAAATTATTATTTTAGATCTACAATAAGGAACTAGCTGCTACCTTATTAATGCATCCGTTGGATTTGATGCTATGACAAAGCAATGACCATATTGTGCCTACATAATGCAAAGATCGGAAAAATTGGAATATTACGATGGAAGTAGAGGAATGGAATAGTGAGCAGGTATTATTTCTCTTAGCAATAGTTTACTGTAGTCCCACTTACTTAAAAATATTTTTGAACGGAATATAGCCTCAGCAATGTCCCTTCTTATAATAAAGAACATTTAACCATAATGGTGAAATGAAAAGGCCGAGTGTAATTTCTCAAACTAATTAAGACTAAGCCAGCCAAATATGACCTAAACCCAGCGTTGCAAATCAATGGCAAAAGGCTGAATGTATTACGGGGTTTCAGAAGGCCTAGACAAGGAGAACTTGCTCGCTGTCCAAGAGGAAAAGACGATCATGACTCCAAGACTAAAGGAATTCATCAATTAATTTTTATTGTTCTCAAAATATCATTGAATATTTTACTATGCGCTGAAGCGCAAACTACATCTTATTAATATAATCGTTGATTTATTAAATTCAAACCTTGAACATGCAAAGGCGGCCTTTATGCAAATATCCTTCATATTTGTTTAGCAACTTAAGGAAATGTATGCTTTCATTAATAGAACACAACTGTTGCGGAAACTTTGAATTTTCGTATCAAATTTAAGTAAAAGCCGAAATTAAAAGGGCATGGCGTATACAACCGTACAGAAGATGAAGTATTTCAATCTTATCTAAAAGGTTGGCATGACTCCTCGAACGCTTATTTCCAAAATGTTACTCCGGAAAATCTAAAAAAGTGCATCGATGTAATTTTCTGAACCATCGCTACTATATTGTAGCTTAGCATCATTTTGTGCTTTGCTCCGTTCCCTTTCGCCATGGAAATGTAGTAGGCCAGGTTTCTTGGTGGATGCTTCATCATTCTGTAAACGTTTATGCTGTAGGGATAGCTTTGAACTCATTGGCATAGTTACGCTAAAAAAAGTATGTAGTTTATGTACTGTGGATAGCATGATTATATTCGGTATACTTTGGAACTCGACGGAATTGATAATACATCACCGTAAATATTACTGCATTGAATGCCTTTACAGTTGACTTAACTATAGGCCCAAACAACGGGAATTAGGTTGAGATACACCGAAATACACCAGGAGGCGGTAATGTAAGGATTCACTGTCAGCGCATGCATAGAAGTTTCAATGTCCGTTTTAGGTCCATTCACGAAAGACATTGATCGTCAGGAGGGATTTGTATTTATCTTTTCCTATTCCTTTTTAAACATTTGTATTTACTTCATCATCAAACAGGAGAAGTTGATAATTTCTTTGAGGATACGATATGGTTCGTCAAGGGCTGCGCGCTCCATGGTTTCACTTTCTCTTATTCTATTGTTGTAAGCTCTTTGTTGGTTTCCATGTTTGGTGGGCTTTTATCCCCCGAGACCGCATTTGCAATTGGCATGTTGCAGTCGATCTTTCGTCTTAATTACACATTTTTATCGGGAATTTAAACTGCTTTTGGGCCGTTTTTAGTGTTTTTTTCCGCTTCTGTCATAATTTCTGGCGTTTCCGTTTTCGTAAACTATTGCTTTTTCTGCTTTAGTGTTCTAAATTTATGGCTTTTCGATTGTTAGCTGGGCTTCCCTTTGATAGAATTCGCACTGCTTTGAGAATGCCTCTAGCCCTTCCCGGAGTTGCAGCATTTGACCTGTGCTGTTCTCGGGCAGTCATTTCCCTCTTGGTCTTGTGCGCAGTAGCAGAACCTTGGTGACTACGTGCACAGCCTTGAGCAATGCTTATTGCATAGATATACCTATTGCATTACTAGCATTGCAGGGGCGTCATATTTTTCATGGGGCTATAGACACCGTATAGATACATAATGAGCTGATATGCTCGATTTCTATCGGATAGAAGTCTTTTGCCCCCTGAACTCTCATCAAGTGCACGTCCAGATGTTTAAATTAATATAATTTAATAAATAAGGGAAGGAATAGGATTGTCTGCATATACTCACCTTGTCTTTATTGTCTCATAACAAAACATTATTTACTATCCGAACAGTACGAAAATGAGGGTTTATGCTTGTGTTTACCCCTCTAATTTCATATATTTCAAATTATAATTTTTAATGAAAGAATGGAATTCTTATTTGATTTTTGAATTTGATGGTCTCGAAGCATTACTCGAGTGATACACTCCATATGCAAGTAGTACTTCCCTAATGAAATTCTCTCGGGCTTCCGAGACATTTCCATCGTCCTGGCTGTTGCTCAACAGCCCTGAGAACGATGGAAAAGTCTTCCATCGAGACGTCGCAGTTATCCGTGTACAAATATTATCAATTTGACTGGGTTAGGGGACGCTCGTTGAACATTTCCAGAATTAGGTACGTCGCGTCGGTGGAGATGGAGAACCTGACCCGGTCGGAAGCCCAAGAGAATTACACTGCAATATTTCACCGGGAAAGCATCAAATTCTACATTATTTACCTAATTCTGTAAATATTCAGAGATCATCCCCATACCCAGTAAAATTGATAATAATTGTACATGGATAACTGCTTTTGCCATTTAGGAACAATATTATAATGTATTAGATGAACAAACAGGGCCATGCCTTTCATGGTAAAAAACCACCCAGGCTGGATTCGAAAACGCGACCTTTGGGTTGGAAAACGAGGACGTTACCCCACCCCAATCGAGGCAGGCAACGACAAATTGCTAATAGCCAACGTTTCCATAAGAGCCTCTGTGGATAATTGAGGACAATTGCCCGATCGAAAGTGTTTGTATTGATTATTCAGACCTTTTCCATCGACAAGGCACTGGAATATCGACATCAGTGCACCCACGTTCACATTACTTCCAACGAATTCCACTCAGTCACGTAAAGGAGCTTCAACGTTTGACGGATTAAGTCGAAGCTTGGATTGTTAGTGTAGTTGTTCGACCATTCCTAGTGATATAAAATAGATTACTCGGAGGAATGTAGATTAACTGACAAAGTGATTTTTTTTATTCGACGGGTAAAAGCTCGACATCAATTTCTAGACCACAATAATTCAGGAATACTCTTACATAGAGACAAACGGGATCGGTAACATTTTCGGGGCCAATATCTCTTTGCTGTGGCTTGCCCTCACTGTCAGCCAAGTAGTGATTCCCCTTGAATCATCAGAAAGTTGGGGAAGATCTGGTTATAAAGTATAAAGTTTTGTTTTAGACGGGGCAAGCCCCATCACTTTCTGAGCATTCTTGAATATGTAATACACTTCTGTAAACGGATGAAATAGCACAGGGCCATAACTGTGACGAATAATATAAGTGAGTTCAATTAAAGGAACCACTGTCGTCTCTGTCGGGGACCACTGTCGTAGGGACGTGTTGAGTAAGTACCCTCAATCGATAAAACAGAGCTCATTCAACTTTTCAGCTTTCTAATCTTGAAAATTAGACTTAGGAATGTTTTAACTTGTATGAAATAGGACGTCACCCTCAAAATCATTTCCATTGGATGAAGTAAGGTTAAAATATCTGAAAGCTCGTATTATGAAGGCGTTGCTACCTACACACTCTTTCTTATTCTTGCCGTTTCAGGAATACATGCACATTACAATCCACTTAACATTTACCATGGGAATATATTGTCATTCGATTTCCATCTATTCTAAAAGAATCAATAGCAAATTCATGATACGGTGAATAGAGTCTCATTTTGTCCTTTTGATTTTTAACGCCTTTTGAATAATGCAAATGTGATTTCCGGGATCCAGATCTAAAGCCAGTAGCACGGAACCAGACCAGTAGCCAGTACCAGTCCATTAGCACGGAAAATTTGTTTTTTAGGCCCAATCCATTGAAGACCGTTTCATCAGTATTTTAGAGCCAAAGCAAACAAAGACCTAATACAAATAAGAAATCTTGTCAATGACCGGATTATTCTAATGACCCTTTTCAAATTACGGACCCTTTTATTCAACTGCGTCATGTCAAATCGGTTACAAGGAATTCAGAAGCATTCCTCTGGAAAGTCACGCAAGTGTATCAATGGAATTTTCTGGTCCAGTGCTCCTCTGCTGTGGCTTGGCATTATCTTTGGCTTCTCTCCCATCCCCTTGTCCCATCGCAAAGGCGAAAATAATCGCACCCCCTTGTGGATAATCCTTCATTGCACGATTTTTCAGTTGGTGGGAATAATATCGTGGTCCTTGCATATCGTCGTCACAATATCTAAGTATAGCAATGATCTCAAGTCTACATTGAGTATAATGTGGGTTGCGTGCGGTTACGTCATGATCACCAGGAACTCCGCAGCATTGATAATTCGTCGTAGGGAGTATCAGGGTATTTTTCTGACACTAATACACCTGGACGAGAGATTCAGAGAATTCGGGATGAGGTTAAATTACGCCGAAATCCGTCAGGAGGCAGTTAGGCAATTGTTATTATTTTCCGCCGGAGTTGGAATCTTCATTATCTGCTTCAATCCAATCGTTAATGAATACGTCAATAACCATGGAAATTACACCTTTTTATCTGGAATTTATGCAACGATTTCCTGCATTTCGATACTGCTGATTCAAAACCACTTGTTAAGTAATCTTAGTCACAGATTTCACCTCCTGAACTCGGGTATAAAAAGTAGCTGTGCCCTGGCCATAAAAGGTGGATTTAATTCAATGACTTTACCCTTGGACACGGTGTCAAGCAACGATATGTATGATGGCCGTACAACATCGGCCGTATCTGAAGCATTCAGCCACATCAGTGTTTGGAAGTCGATTGAAGTAGATCTTTTCAAACTCAGCTCAACTTTGAATGATTTGTTCGGTGTTTCGATGCTATATCAAGGAATCATGTTGATAGTTAACGTAACGTTGTTCTTATACTTTATTTTCGTGCAACTCGAAGCAGGAAGAATCACATTAATGTTACGTTCATATTCTACCTTTGCACTGTATCACGGTATAATATTAGCTGGATGGATCTTAATCATCCGAACCTGTCATGCAGGCAAAGAAAAGGTGAGATTTACTGGCTCATTTATAACAATATGATAAGTAATTTGATGCATGAGCAATTTTTTCTCTCATGTTAAAATGATTTCATAATGCTGCTTAATATAATTTGCATGAAATAATGAGGTTATGTTCTTTACAAGTATTGAATTTAGTGGCTGATGATAGAGCTCTTTCCAAAAACAGGAGAATTTGCTGTCACAACCACGTCTCTTCTGGTACCAACGTATTAATGAATGTATGCCTTTATGTGAAATCCAAGAAGTATTTCTTAACCTGCAAGTTATCTTTGCCAATTAAAGTCATGCCTAAGCCTTACTCAATTTCACCACAACATATCATTAATTTTTACACAACCGTCATCTTTTCAAATATCATATTGACCCTATAACTTTGTTTCACTTACACCCACGATATCAACTGCACTTTTTTCACGAGTACATCACACTCAGTCATAACGTACCTTGCGCTATCTTTCTCATGCATTCATTAGGACTATTCACGTAATTTTCAGTATCTACCCTAGAGCCAACTGCTATCTATGTACCTATCTCACACTCAAAAGTCTGATTTTCCGGCTCACGTGATTGTTCCCATTTTTTGAATGTCAATCTTGTACAAGTTTTTTTTCACCGTCAATCGTTGCTTTAAATGTCTGAGAGAGCCATCCCTAGCTATCCAGGGTACGTAACAATATCAGTATTCCTGCTTTCTCTCACCAGTATAGCCTGCTGATGGCTACGGCCCACTACCAGTAATTTTAGCTAATCAAAGCTTAAAAATACCAAATACCTGTTTACAGAAATTTTTTACCATTCGATTCGTTACGATTCCTCAGAAATCCTTTGTGCTTCATGGCTTGCACATCGTTATTTGCTAATTATCATAACGAGTTTTTTTGCCTTCGGCTTTCCTAATGAAAGCACGGCCATGTGCTACACAGGATACCCAAACCCAATGTTCACTGTCTAAGGGATAATAATGCATCCAAAAATTGCCTTTAGAACTTGAAGCACAAGGAATGGTGGTCCGGAAAGATTAAAGTTCTCGGTTTGAAACTCGGCTCAGGAAACCTTTTCTTCTGTAGATTTCGAAACTTACATTCGGTATATTGACACATCAAACGAGGTATGGTGCGTATATTCCCTCAAAGTGTCTCTTTTACTTGAGATAGGGATGCAAAACTCGAAAAAAGTAATAAAATAATTCCTTTAAAATCCAATTGATGTATGTTTTAGTAAATTAAATAATAAGTCATCAGTTGAAAATTAATTTTTTTGGCGAATGGTGGAGGTAGCTATATACCTGACTTATCCTAACAACACAAATTCAAGAGTTTTCCTGGGAAAACAATTTTCGACAGAGACCGTTTTACGAATCTCGCCGCGAATTCAGGGACTAGACTGAATCAACTCCGAAACTATACATGGCATGGCTGGTATCTTAGCATGAGAAAAAACGAGAGTCAGAAGTAACAGTAAGTGTTTTTTTAATTTGGCATACTTACTGCAAGAATACAGAGTAAGTTTCCCTTAACCCTTGTATGTACCTTAACTCTTGCTTTATTGTCTGATACCAACCTTTCGAGTTATTACTAATTTTTTTTATTTTATGGGGCAAATAATATGGTATTTCAACTGCTGAGGAAGTCAGAGAGTTTGCTAACATTATGCAAGACCAAACTTGAAACATCTTTTGTTGTGATGGGATCATACAGTATTTTCATTTTTTCACACATTGCTATTTTGCTCCTGCAAGTCTTTTCTCTTCCATGGCCTTCATAATTCCTTTCTTAAATCGTGTACCATATTCAAGTGAATCTGGATCGTTCTCTTCCTCTGATGTATATAGGAATATAACTAAAGACTCTCTTAAGACATCTCAACTCGTTTATCTCCCTTATATAGTTTAACCATTGAAGCTGTCCTTGCTCAATCGTATTGATGAGCTTCTTCAAAGTAATCTGCCTTAACGCCAGAAATTTACAACTCACATATGCGTCACACTCCCACTTCTCATTCAAGTCTATGGCCGTCAAATAATAATTATTTGAAAAAGTCTCCGTTCCATGAACACAAACTATCCATGCGACTCCACTTGCTTCGATCGCTAAGGCACAGGCAATTGATTCTTCGAAACACCTTCGAAGACTTTCCTCGTCATCATCAGTGCGTGTTCGAGTGATGCATTTAAGGCAAAGCCTTGCTAAGGTTTCTGTGGGAGCGTTCACTCCTGTTCCGAATGAAAAAGGAGGGAAAGATATTTTTTGGGCTCTCAGCCCGCTTTTGCACCTCGGCAGAATCCTCGGTTGCGATACTTATCCTCGGAGGTCCCAACTTAACAAGGAAGGTCCAACATCGGTCAACTGGCGTGGCATCTATCCGATTCTTGTGTGGACGTTCATGGCGATGCTTACAGCCGCCACTATATTCAACGTTTATTGGTCACAATACATTTCGACAGGTAGACTTTCAGAGACTGTGGCGGATGGCTGGGTGATGACCACATACTCATTAATATGCACAAGAATTTTCAGTTACATTCGAAAGCGTCGGAGGATACTCCAGTTACTCCTTAAGGTCAAAAGATTGGACGAAACTTTCAGCTCTTCACTCGGAATCAGCGTCAATCAACCAATGATGAGAAAAATGTCAGCAAATCAAGTCATTTTCGTCATGATTTTAGTCGTGCATCACTTTTTCACCCTAGGGTACTCGCAAGGAGGGCTCTCATTGGTTATTAGCGCCATTTATTTTTCCACTGGTACCACAACTGTAAACATGAAACATCTTAACTTGATCCTTCAACTGAAAAAGAGGTTGAACCTATTCAACACCGACGTGGGAAGGTTTTGTCGCACTCCACCATACGTGTCAGATCCCTTAAGGAGGTCACTTCATAGTTTAGACACTGGTGCTGCTATATCACGCTGGAGGGACGTAATGCAATCGGAAGTAATCCCACGCAGAATCAGGAATTGGAGAAAAATTAACTTGTCCCTGTATCGCAGCTGCAAGCTCCTGAATGATGTGTTTGGAAATTTGTGCATTTACCAGATGACAATTAGCCTGTTAAATTCGACTCTGGGTTTGTTTTTCGTTATCACTTTCGCGTTGGGTCAACTAAGTGTTGTATCTACTTTGGGCAGCGCATTTACAACTATATTCGCGCTCTTCATGGACTTCATCCAGATCATCGCCATTGCCGGGAGTGGATATTACACGACCAAAGTGGTAAGTTAGATAACCGGGAAGATATGCGGTAAACTACTTGATGCTTTAAATAACACTTATCGTCCTCCAATATACCTTTATAAAAGAGAAAAATACACCTCGGTGAGATGAACTTCGAGTGCATTGAGCTTTCGTTTCTCAAAAAAACAGATCTTTAAATAAAATTTGAACTACATTTGTGAAAATGTTGGCAACCCTAGTTGTAAACAATATTAAAGTATGTCAATAATATTAATAATAGAAGCGGTATTTTAGGTATTAAACTGTGAGGTTTGTGAACTTGTGAATACCTGAATATTTTCAATAATTTTCCAATATATGAGACCAGTTATGCAGGTTCAAGAGGCAATGCGTTGACGATCATTGCTATGAACGCAGGGTGAGGAGGCGTATCACTCGTACGTTTGTGCTGGGATGGGATAGAGGGTTAAAATATTGTATGGGAGGTGATTGATTCGGACATAACCTCAGAAGTGCAGTGCTGCTGAGTGGCACCCTGAGAAGTGGTTCGAACTTCGCGGGACCATATCTCAGAAACGCAAAGAGATATGTACGCAGAAACTGACGAAATATTGGTCATAAAATGTTAATTATTGCCATATACATAGGCGCTTTTCCTATCAAAAAACATATATTTAGTTGCGAAGTACTCATGGCCCTTAGGGCACAGGTTTTTTCACACATTCCACGGCGATTGCACATTTTCACATTCACATTCCACATCGATCATTTTTAGTGTTGGAAATTTTACTTATCTCAATTTCGAATAATAAGTGCCACCCCCCCCTACAATTCATAATTATCATTGATTAAACATGCACTAATTGTAAGTAAATTTTTTGAACTGCTGAGGAACATGTGTTGTGGGTATGCTCTGAGCACATTATCAGTACATGTTACGAGAGCTAGTACCACATGTCCTCAGCGCATGTGCCAAACATATGCTCAGCAGTGCTATTTGTTATGTTCACAGCATGTCATTTTGGAATTATCTCGGCATATTCTAATTTTCTGACAATATATGATGGGTATATTTCTATATATAGTAACTCGTTTCAAAAGTTTATTTATTATCGTATTTTATAATGAATTATCATGCTTTAAATTTGAAGCTTATCGTGAATAAACTGCCTAAGGTAGGGTTGATAAAATGAGTGAAGGATTCAGAAATATTCATGAAAGCAGACAAAATGGGACTCGGAAGAAGGCACTTCAAATAAAGAAGTACGCTTGGGCTGCTGATACACGGTGGCATAAGAGACTGACGAAGGAAGAACTACAAGGGATAGTGGATGAATGATAGAAAATAGATCGGGCTTTTGCAAAACAAATCCTCTGGGTTTGTATAGACAGGAGGAAGAAAACATATTCTACTGAACCATCTCCGGTACCTTTTAATAAGGAATTCGATTTCAGCAGGTGATCATTATGTCTTGCGCAAAATTAATAAATTATTCGAGAGATTTCTACAGATTCTCTGGGAGTGCTGGCAATTACTCAGGGGAATTATTGCAGTACAGAATGCAGATATACCGATTTAAGAATATAATCTACGAGGCAATACTGAGTGTACGCAATGAAAAAAAAACCAGAATACTGATGCTACTTTCTATAAGTCGAGTAAGGGCCGAGAAAATATCACGACTAATGGGATGAGATTACGTAAGTGACCAAAATGTTTCCAAAAGCATTGTTGGACTTGTACTAATTTCCTCTGAATAAAACATTCTTGGCCGAGTGAATAACTTTTTCATCGGATTCCGTACTTTTATAGCACGACCCACATCCAATCCGACTTCAGTAACAATGATGTTGGTTAAAATGAGATGAAGACAGTCCAGGGTATTAATACGGTTCTCACCGTAGAGATCAATCCAAGATTTTGATAGGTAAAAAAAATCCTCTGCTACTTCACTTTGGTCCGCATGAGTTAGAAATTGATTTGATTTTATTTCCGTTACCCGCATATCGGAAGGTTTCTATGACTTACAGGGTACCAAAACCTTCTGAAAGAACAAATTTATTCGTTTAGCTGAGCCTGCATAAGAAAAAAATGCGTAGTGTTGGAAGTTGTTATCATGAAAGTTCGTGGTCACTTGGTTCAAAGACAAGAACTGATCAATGGCGTCTAAAATGTTCACATGTTATGAAATGTAAATTGAGTGAACGCAACTTGTAGACTTAGCTAAAGTATAACTATGGAATATTCTGAATCCGTATGGCAGCACAAGTTACCATAATGACGTTTTCCTAATCTAGGTCCCACACTGTTTCAAAATGAGTGGAAATGCAAGTCCACGAAAATTATTTTTTTTCTAAAGGTACATAATTCCTTCACGCAAAAACAACAAGAAAGATAAAACAAATCGATTTCAGGAATCATGGAATTGCTTAAATATGAAAGGACAGGAATGTCTGGAAGCATGAATAGCACACAGAGCAAAGATTACTACAACAAGGGAGTTACCTACATGTCGTCTACCTCCCAAATTAGGCCGAATCAGATACTTCAAAATATCAGAATTAGATAATACATTTTGCGACAGCAAGAATAAATAAGAGTCCATAATTGCCGTGGTGAAATGTATATGACTCTGCGATGGGAACGCACGAAGTACCTTGTCATTTTGTATTGGAGATTTTGAGAGGTTCATTGCAGCTAACAATAAGAGGTCGTGAAGACAGGCCTATATGAACACATTAAATTTTCTTTTTGACGTGATCTAATGATGATACCAGTATATTTTCCACACAAGCCAATTTCCATACATTCACACGGAAAAATACCAATGATTATCACAAAAGCGTTCGTAGGATCGATTATGATTTACTTAACTCGTAAAGGTATATTATTGATCTATCAGCAGAAAGAGTTACTTCCTACACTTCCGTGCAACTGTCACTCCTCAAAATTTCCGAATTTATGACACTCAACGATTCAAAGCATCCATCGACATCTACTCAGCAGTTTATAAGTGATTAAAAATGCTGAAGTCAATAAGAAAAGAATTTTCATTTTGAGAAATGCACCAGAGGACTTCTGAGCTGAATATAATGCAGTAGCATTTCGTCGGGAAACAGCTTAAGAAAATGAAATGAAATTTCTTTATTTTGCATAAGGGTTGGTGCCGGTATTATTGTCGGATAACGATAAACGGAAAAGCGAAGATGGATGAACCCAATTAACTCCTTAGTAAAATAGTTTTTCATTCTGTTATAATCCCTTAAGCTAGGACTAGTCTGTTTTTCGTCTCTGAGGTAAACTTAGGTTTAGGAAATTTTCTAATTTTCAAGCACTGAACAGGCTTATGTACCTTATAACTAGCTAGATATCGATTACGCCGTATCTACGAAACCGCCAAGGATCGTCATGGCCGTCAACGAAAATGCCATTGGAACCCACTTCAACTCAGCCATAAAAACTCTTATCTGACGATCTTATGACTATGCTCATAGCTGGAATAGTTCAAGTAAAATAGCACTCTTTGGGCACTTTTGCTTAAACTCAATCCCCCCAGTCCTCTGCCAAAACGTTGCCGCAGATGACTAACTCGATTTTAGAAATAGAGCTAAGGCCAGGCAAGTACTATATAGTCATGAATACTATGATAGCAGAACGCTTTTTAAGAAAAATAAAGTCGGATTACTAGTTTACTCCTACATGCCTCATTACAAGGAGTAGTTAATTCGTGATGCATATGATAAACTTTAGAGGAGGTGGAGAGTTCGCAATTTCAACAAAACTGTGCGACTAATTCTTCAAATACGCCCATATATGTGAATAAGATGAAATAAAATACGTGGGCCAATATAATGTTAACAACGGATCATAATTTTGTCCCATGAAAGGGACCATAGAGAGAAACCGGATCATCAAATCAATCTCGATATACGTCTTCGCTGCCGAAAATATAAAAATTCACGAACAACGAGCCAGCGTGGAGTACCGTTTCCTTTCATTACAGAAAAAGAAGCCAATATGAACCCTCGGAGTGTGTCGTATGCAATTCAATTAATTCAGGTTTCACGAGGTATCATTAGCTATTGGAGTCAGTGAAACCTGCATACAATTACTGCATGCTAAATACATCATTCAGATCGACTCTACTCCCAAGGAAGCCCGCAAATAGGAAAATAGCAATAATAAATTAATGTCATAACATTATTCATCGCCAATGTTTCGTACAATTCCATTAATCAAGTGAAATATGAGCGATAGGATTTTTAGAAAACACTAATTTTTACATATTTTTGGAACCAAATAATCACGACTCAAACTGCTTTACTTAATATAAATAGCTCTTTGATTGCACAATTTCTGTTTTACTAGCAATAAATAATACGCAAATGTATGAGTGAAACGGTGCTTAGTGTGATAGTCTACGATACATTTTCGTACTAAAGAGTGGTAGAAAAAGTTTATGAAGGGAAATTAACAATGCAAAAAAATAAAATGACGAATGCCCTTCGGTCTATTTCATGTCGATTCCACATCACAGCAAAGCATTCCGCACCTGAAAAATTCCAATAGCAGTCTCCTTACGAAAGACGCTAGGTAAGCACGTATTTCAAGCGTTCATTGACAGAGGAAGCGAAGGAAATCGATCTGTCTTGTAACAGCCTTCACGATATAATTGTATCAGAAAACTTTCGGGATGCAATATCCATCTAATCGCGAGGCAGCATCAAAGACTTTAATACACCTTCCGATGGGAAAAGTTGAAGAAAGAAAAGACGTAATTTGGGCTCTTTCCCCGCTCATGCTCATCGGTAGCATCCTTGGCTGCGAAACTTATCCAAGGACGTCTAGATCCGGCGGTGAGGAAGAGAGTGCCTTCTGGTGGGGTGCTTTCTATAACGTTTTCGTATTATTCGTTGTTGCTGTTTTGGCCGGCGTTCACGTATGGAAGGTAACTAATTTACTACGTGATGAAGATATTCTGTTGTCCGCGTCAGTGGCGTTAGGGTGGACAACGTCCTACTACTTCTTGATGTTCATCAGGTTACTCATTTACCGTCGACACCAGCGGAGGACGCACGAGATGTTGTTAAAGGTCAGAGGACTTGATGAAATGATAAGCGGTTCTCTCGGCTGTTTTGTCCCCGCCGCAAATATCAGATCGTTCACGGTAAAGCAGGTCGTTTTCATACTAGTTTACATTGCTTTTCAAATTGTTACTACGAGTCGCAGTGAAATTAAACCCATGTTATTTATGTGCTCCACATATTTTGGTGCCACCCTCACCTTCATTAACATGAAGCACCTTAACCTGATCCTCCAACTCAAGATAAGGATGGTTCTCCTACACTCTGATGTGGTTAGATTTTGCACCTCTCGATGTGACAATGAGCCAGTTACTTTCGGAAGGCTACGCTATGGTATGAGCAAAAGTGTAGTTACTTCTCGGTTCAAAGATAGAAATCAGTCCAAAGCTTTAATACGCAGGTCCAGAATTTGGAGGAGAATCTATATATCTCTGTATCGAAGCAATGACTTCCTGAATCATGTATTTGGAAAACTGTTTGTCTTTGAGATAATTAACAATCTCATAAATTTGACTTTGACTCTCTATTTCGAAATCACTTTCGTGATGAGTCAATGGAGTATAGTGGAAAACTTCGACGAAGCCCTCTCACATCTCAGCTGGATCATCATGGAATCAATTCAAGTCATCGCAATTGCTGGTAGCGGATATTACGCGACAAAAGAGGTAAGGATGTAAACCTTTCATGGGGGAATGAAATACCTGTAGCTTCCCGCTTTAGATGTAGGAACTCTTCTTGGGTTTTAAATTTACATGCTATGCTGCGTTTCGCCTCTGGGGCGTTCGGGCATCAGACTTGGAGGTTATAGGGAGTAGGGAAAAGTACATGATTGGACGGGAGAAAATGCGACAATCGAAATGTATACCAACGGTATTCCTTACAATTATTTTTTTTTCTAGAAAGAGCAAAATGAAAGTAAAGCTACTTAACAGTGATGCTCTGTTTCCGAATAACTCAACGTTTCGCTCCTTATACTGTTAGCGTTTTCAGGAGGATGAGATTTTTTCGGCATTTATCCGATATTGTATACTACCTTAATGCCCCTGCGATTGTTTCTCCAAAGTTGGGCTGGTTCAAATTTATAACAAATCCTGTTTTTTTGGGCCTGTCGTGGATGTTTAAGACCTCTTCAAATAGGGCTGACATTATAAGAATCAGCCCAACATTGAAGCATCGGTGGAAAGAATATTAGGCTAAAATGAAAGATTGAACGGATGCCAAAAGAAACTCTTTCTCCAGACGTCGCTCACAGTATGAGGAGCGATACTTTTTGAGTTTTTTAGAAATGGACAATACGCGGCTAATACCAAAATTTTTATTTTTTATTGATTAAACATGCGACGCGAATCTTCATACCAAAAACCCCAAGCCCTGTAAATTGGACGAGCTGATTCTGAGTCTCGGATCACCGTCCCACCGGAAATTGCGTTATTCCTGTAAAAAATGTGATTAAAATTGAGAAAATGCTTTCGTTAAAATATTATAATTCGCTATGATATATTACATTCCGATAAAATTAAAACCTTTTAACAAATCACTAATATAATTATGTTAGTCATTATTCTTTCTGTACTTTATAACTAATGTTGTATTGACTCATTATGAAGTGTATCTGTTCACACTCACCTTGTACTTTGAGGTGAGTATTTTGAGCCAAATATACATATCTTGTAATGAGCTTCATAAGCAATAAGTAATAACCCCAGCCATTGTTATTGGCATGCAAAAATCATAGCGCAATGAAATATTTTTATTTAACGTGGTTCTTCGCCCCAAAAGAGTGTCCATTGCTGGCGTCTCGCTCTGTTTTATTGTAGTCACCAATGGTGCGTGGAAAGAAAGAATTTTTTCAACTATCTGCAACTAACTGATGACATCAGGCCTGACTTCGTGGAAATTATGGATATTCATGTTGAGAAAAAAGTTGGTTTTTCTCAACATGGATATCTGTAACTATCTGTTTTCAACTATTTCTCATATTTTAATCATTAATTTTTGTGTAGTGATGCAGTGTGTGGCCAAAATAATATCATTGGGGTCTCCATGAAATTTGTGTGGTCTGAGTCTATCTAATGATCATATCGTGAATCCTCCGAGACTCAAGGGATTTTAAACTAGTTTTTTTTTGTTATTCGGTATCATTTTTTCTAGAAAATGTTTTGAAAGGTTTTGATAAAAAGATTTGTATTAAAGGACTGTGGTAATGAAATGCTCACGAAGTAGAAAGGCCAAAATATAAGGATATACATTAGGGGTGATCGTCAAAAACTTTTTTTCGAATTTCAAGGGGCTTGGGGTCAGAAAAGTTGTGTATGGGATTCAATATAATGCAGGAATTTTTTCAGAATTTTTTTCAAACTTCCTGAGGTTCCGCCAAGCAGTTAAAGTTTAACAATTTTAGGCAATTTTGGTAGAAATTTGAAATTAGCGAAAGAACGTGCCCCGCCTCATTTTTTTGTAAGAAACACTTACATATTGTCAGAAGGTAAATGAAAAGGGGCTTGTAAGTAGTTAAAACTCCTAGAAACACTAAATAAAGTATTAATAAAACCCGGCATACGCGAAGTGGATATGGCTTTTAATGCCTGCGTAGCTCTTCGCTTACTACCGTTCCAGTAACAACCCAGAACTCACCACGAGGAAGTGGCTTCGCATAGAGTTCCAACCCGTGCCCAACCCAACCTCCCAACCAAAATGGGCTCTTCTAGCATTTAGTTTGACTCGTGGACCTTGTACTGACATTTATGGCGGAATTCAGGCATATGCGCTCTCTCCGCAATGATAGTTTTGATGAATATATCTCTGTTGCGTCTCCCATAGACAGATTCAGACGCATCCTTCACGAGACGAACATGCCTCTCAACACTTTGAGTGTGGACAGGAACTTGTAGGAATTTTGGCAATTCCGATCTTATTACGTTAGTTGCCATTTTTCTGATGTCTTCCTCAGTCAAACTCTTTATAAGTGGAGGCTCAGTCACAACAATGCTTTTCCAAGATATCTAGTGATGCTTTGCATTGCATTTGCATTGTAATTCGGGCACTTCAGATTTTCTCACTAGATTGTTTTCGTTTTTTGTATATCTAGCTTGAATTATTTTTTTACGGCTTGCTCTCTTACTTTCTTACTTTCATCCGTCATCATACAGATGAGCATGTTTTCAGGATGACACCAGAAAGCACCACGTTGTATAACTGAATCGAAAACTTTCAGCAAGTCTTCTCTTAAATACCTTGTGGAGTGCACCAAGTCGAGCATGTGTCGAGCTCCATCAACGCAGTAAGATTTCGATTTAATCATGAACCACATCTTAATGTATACTTTCTGTATATAAGTGATCAACATCAGCAGTTCCTCTGAAGGATTCTTCGTTGACAGCCCCAAACGTAAAATTCTAGCGGCTGTTGTAACCCCTCTGGTGTGTCAAATTTTTCCCGGTGATCGTTCAGCTAAACCCATCGGGCATTTTCCGGACTCAACTGCTCTTCACACATCTATTGGGTACACCTGATCACTATTTATGTCAGCAATATATACATCGGGGTGACAATCTGGGATGGTGTCAAATTCAACAAAAGGTAAATCTTCACAGTTTTGGATCTGCTTCCCACTGGGGCCAGTGTAGCTCTTGGGTCCAGCCGTAACTCCATCTAAATGAGCAATAAGGTGTCGGAGTGGGAGTTCATTTAAATGGAGAAGACAAATGCACCACTACAATGGCTTATTTAAATGCACTTCCAGAATCCTAATGATTCCACAATTTTTTCCTGTATTTACAACAGTGCCATCGCAGCCGACTGCGCAAATATTTAAGTATCGCGGGATGCTCTCCCATGCATTGCATGATTGATCTTGAAATATCTGTAGCTGTACCGGAAACAGGAGTCACGTGAGTGATGTATTTTGAGTCAGGCTCGCATATAATCACAACGTGTTCATCTAAAATGGCACTTCTGTAATATTTCCCCCCCTTCTTATTTTGAATTACTGTATGATCCTTTCTTCCATCAAAGTAAATCCCCACTGCGGGTCCACTGTTCTGATTTTTCTACTCCTAGTCTTGATTGTAGTCTCTGTCTTTTAAGTTTCATGCGGTCTATGACTTGGAACGGCAATCCCGCGGCCTACGATCACGTCCCGCTCAACCAGGCCATCATGGCGTGATTGCCGGGTTGCATATCCTCAATTTTATTAATAATAATTTTTTTAGTGTTTCTAGGGGTTTTAACTACTTCCAAGCCCCTTTTCACTTACCTTCTGACAATATGTAAGTGTTTCTTACAAAAAAATGAGGCGGGGCACTTTCTTTCGCTAATTTCAAATTTTTACCAAAATTGCCTAAAATTGTTAAACTTTAACCGCTTGGCAGAACCTCAGGACGTTCGACAAAAATTCTGAAAAAATTCCTACATAACATTGAACCCCATACACAACTTTTCTGACCCCAAGCCCCTTGAAATTCGAAAAAAGGTTTTTGACGATCACCCCTAATCTACAGGTAGGTAACTGGTCTGTTCAATGGTCTGGTAACTAGGTAACTGGTCGTTTCAGGCGTTTCTTGGTGGAAATTATTCATTGTATAAATGAAAAACTTAAATTTAAACCTGAAGATGACGTTATTATACGTCGAAACCCGGGTAGTGCAAATAAAATTGTCTTTGTGGAACCACAAATTTTAAGTATTTCATTTATACAGGTAGGAGAACAAAAACAAACATGTAAATGAAACAAGTCAGTCATGCCATACCGATCGTGGCATGTAGGCCACTTAGCACGAACAAAGCAGAAAATGCAAACCACGCATTATATCACTACAGTGGTTTTTATATACATTACACATACAAAAGAACACCTTAAACTCTCAACATTAGTATGTTTAAGTAAGTCATTTACCTTGAGGCTAATGGCTAGCAGACCACCTGTAAGACAAAAAACAGATGTAATTACTTAATGTTTTTTTCATTTCTTGGTCAATAATTTTCTCTAAGAGACGCATCTCTGTCTCCCGACTTGGGTTATAAAACAAGGAAACATCTGTTTCACTTCAGAATAATCAGTTTCAACAACATCCTAGTTTCACCGCGTTATTCAGATAACCTGTGTTTCACAAAAGGATAATCAAGCCAAGATACCGTGCTCCCCTCTCAAGAAAGAATCAATATCGAATGAAGGAGTACATAACCCATAAGACGTCAAGTTTCCTTGCATGATGTAAGACTCAGATAACACCTTAGCGGGACACTTCAAGTGAAAGTCCGAACCAGTGAGTTACGTGAGCATAAGTTGTCAATACACACGTGTTTTCGTTCCAGGAACTAAAGCGTACGAAAACATTTGCCATTGAACAGTGATATAACGTCTTCTAAGTATGCCGTAGAATATAGTATAAGGTAGTAATGGGATATCCACGAGGTCGGGACAAAGTTTTGGATACTACCTTGTCCTTGCCCGAAGAAGGAGATGTGTTTTGGCCATTTCCCCAATGTTGTATCTCAGCTTATTTTTTGGCCAAGGGACTTATTTACAGAGGCCCTAACTTGGCGGATAGGGATCACGTAATGGGCTTGCTTGTCCTCTATTCCATATTTCTGTGGAGTTTCACTGGGATTTATCAGCCGTCTCTCTAAAAAATGTAAATTCCACACAAAATACAGAAAACAGTGCGTTCAGTGAGTCTGTGGAAGACGCGTGGGTAGTGGTATCCTTTTCAATGGCATAAGTTAAACTTCGGTGCCACTTCCAACACCGCCAAAGAACGCACGGGACTGCTCTTGTTGTAACCATGTATGCTATAATATCAGATAATGCTTCATTTGGTTTTTTCATGGCTCTATATTGACATCTCACTCAATTCTATGGGTAAAGTAAACCGATAAATTAACATTTCAATACTGGAATATTTTCATTACTCAAACATTAAAACTTTAACTAGGGCTAAGAAATAAAACTTAATACAATTCTGTTTAGATGAAAAATAATTAATCCTGGTTCACGTGTGTATCCAATATAGTAACAAGCCAATTATCTTGATCTACTTTAAATGACCTCGTTGAACGTCGATTTTTTACAGGCTAGAGAGAAAAACACCATTAACGGCAAGTTCACCATTACAATATATTTTTCTAAGACCAGCAAATGAAAATATCAAGTAATAATAGGCTTACTGCGATCAATAAAGCAATGACGATCACCACTACACGTTGAACCCACATCACAGTCCAACTTTTGATCATCCGCTAGTTTTCGGTAACATTTGACACTCAATGACACGCACCTTTCTAAAGTCCATTGCGCGAGAGAACAAATTAAATCGAGCCGTCGTGAAATTGCTCCTTCGGCATAATCATTGCAGAAATTAAACTGCTAACATGCTTCATACGTCAAGTTTCAAGACGGCGTCAAGAGGTACGAATACCCTTTCGAATAGAAAAGTGGAAAAGAAGAGAGATGTTTTTTGGACACTTTCCCCACTCGTGCACCTTGGAATCATCTTCGGCAGCGAAGCCTATCCACAGAGACCGCAATCTGGTGGAGAGAAAAGGAGTATTTTCTGGTGGCCAGCGGTTTATCCTGTGTCCCTTTTTATCGCCGTTGTAATTATCACCACTCTCCACGTTAAAGACACTTTCTACTTTAACAAACGAAGTGAGCGTCTATCTTACTCTGTGGCTCTTGGATGGGCACTATCCTTTCATATCTTGGCGGGTATGAAAATCCTTGTTTACGTTCGACATTACATGAAGGTGCATGATATGCTGTTAAATATCCAAAGATTGGATGAAACGATAAGCTCTTCGCTTGAGTGTGGTGATTCGATCCCTCTATCATATCTCGAAGACATGAGAAAAGTCACAACAAATCAGATAATTTTCATAATAATTTATGCTGCACATCAAATCTTTTTCTTGATACAAACCCACCGTGAGTTCACAGAGTACTTGCGTTTCACATATGTGGGCATAATGAGAACCCTAATAAACATGAAACATCTCAACTTGATTCTACAGATCAAGAAAAGATTGGTCCTTTTGAACTCTGATGTGAGAAGACTGTGCAACATTCAACCTGAAGAGTTCGATTTCCTAGGTAGGTCATCCTCTAACTTGGGCACTGGTACTGAATTCTCGCTGTGGAATGTTGGGCATCAATCGGAACCTCTACCACACAGAGTCTGTAGTTGGAGAAAAATATACAACTCTCTGCACCGCATCAGTGTCTCCCTTAATACAATATTTGGAAATATGTTTGTCTACGAGATCATCATCAACCTCATAAGTTTGACTTTGACTTTGTTTTTCGAAATAACATTCTTCATGGGCCAAGAATCCTTAGTAAATACTTTAAGTGCGGCATTTTCATCTCTGAGTGTGATCATAAAGGATTTAATCCAAACCGCCCTAATAGCCGGGAGTGGACACTACACTACAACAGAGGTAAGTTCAACACTTCTGGGGAATTCATGAGGTCGATGCAACAAAACTTAACTCGGGGTCATTTATGGACTACGGCTTTTGTCTGGAATACTGGCATCATTCATTCTCATGATTTCTGTTTTCGGCAAACGGAATATAATTTTAGTGGTTAAAATATACCCGCATCGTTCGATGCTTTATGGGAAAAATTTCAACAGTTAAACTCTCAAGTTTCACTTAATGATATTCGTTGTATTTACGTTGATACTTTTGGATCAATTTATCTTTGAGCGTTGAATTTCAACTTGAATTTATTACTGTTTTAAATTAGTGATTCTTTTGTCTATGATTAAATTTTTGCGATAGATTCTCTTTGTTAAAAACCTATTTATAATTAAAAGGTTTGCGTATTTTCAAAATATTTTCTTAGTGAAAAAATGGTCTTGTAAGTGAACTTTTTATGTAAAGGATGAAGGGCCATTAAACATAATGCCTGAGGGTGCGCGCCCGGGCCGCGCACGCTTTTCATTTTTTATCATGATAACGCATTTAGGCAATAGCCTATGGCTTTAGGAATTTAATTGAATGCCACCTGTAATAAACCCTCGAAGTATCCTAAAACCTGCAATAAATTGCGAACTGTCACATGAAACCAAGAGGTATAGTAAAAAATACAGAAGTGGTGGAGATAGTGTATCATCATAATCAGTCTTTGAATTATAAGTTCGTCCAGTTCTACAATCTTCTCATTGCTTAATTAACTCCTTTTTCCTTTGTCGGTAGCAAGTAATGCGGAGTTTCACTGCGTAATTAGTCGAGGTCGTATGGCACCTCGCACTATAAATTTGGTAAATCTTTTAGCAAAATATGTATCGTAGATTGTGAACATTTTCGGCTAGAACCCATTGTTATCTGTGGCCTACAAACTACATAAATGCCTTTTAAATATGTGCGTAGATTCTCTCGTGAACATAAAACTTATTCTTCACGGGAAATACTTATATGTGGATCAAATGTTACCCAATCTTGCTATTTCGTTGTGTCCAAAAGATATTTGTTTCCAGGGTGAAGGGATTTTAAAAATATTGTTGAAATTATAAAATAAATAATTTTACGCATAAGTAACAACGTATTTTTTGCAGAAGTATCAGCACGCCAAAATAATGATCGAATTCCTCATTCTGACATGATCAGAAACTGTTCAGTCAGCCAGAAGTCACGTTTGTCACTTTGAAGGGCTATTGTTTAGGAAGAGACAATATTTTCGTCCCGATTCTAGTTATTTTCTTGCTTATCACAAAACAATTCCCTTTGTTCACGCTGCATTACCTCTGGAGTATAAAACAACGCTCAATGCCTTCCAGCACATTAAGTATGAAATTAATCGTGAGAAAGATACGTCCTCAATAATGTTCTGTTGCTTATAAATTATTATTTTAGATCTACAATAAGGACCGATCTGCTACAACTTTAATGCATCCGTCGGAATTGATGCTATGGCAAAGCAATGACCATATTGTGCCTATATAATGCAAAGATCGGGAAAATTGGAATATTACGATGGAAGTAGAGGAATGGAAAAGTGAGCAGGTATAATTCCTCTTATTAACAGTTTACTGTAGTCCCACTTACTTAAAAACATTTTCGAACGAAATATAACTTTAGCAATTTTCATTATTATTATATAATACATTTAACCATAATGGTGAATTGAAAAGGCTAAGTGTAATTTTCGTATCAAATTTAAGTAAAATCCGAAATTAAAATGGCAAGGCGTATTAAACGGTACAGAAGATGAAGTATTTCAATCTTCATTTAGAAAGTTGGCATGACTCCTCGAACGCTTGTTTCCAAAATATAATTCTCCGGAAAATCTAAAGAAGTACATCGATGTAATTTTCTGAACCATCGCTACTATATTGGAGCTTAGCATCGTTTTGTGCTTTGCTCCGTTCCCTTGCACCGTGGAAATGTAGTAAACAAAGTTTAGTGGTGGATTCTTCATCATTCTGTAGTCGTTTAGATTGTATGGATAGATTTGAACACATTGGCATAGCTACGCTAAATCCTGAAGTTTGTAGTTTATGTACTGTGGATAGCATGACTATATTCGGTATATTTTGGAACACGTCTGCTTTGATAATACGTCACCGTAAATATTACTGCATTAAAAGCCTTCTCAGTTCAGTGAACGAAAGGCCCAAACAATGGGAATTAGGTTGAGACACACCGAAATCCACCAGTAGGCCATAATCGGCCCCCTTTTGTTCAGTATATACATAAATGATCTATGCTCTTGAGTTAGCAGTAAAATACGTTCATTTGCCGACGACGCTGTCATTTATCGTAAAATTAGTGATCACTCTGACTTTGAAACTCTATCATCGGATTTAAACAACGTTCATGTGTGGAGCCAAGAGTGGGGACTCGTACTTAATCTGAGCAAATGCACGGCGGTACATTTCATGCGGAGGCCGTCCAACTATTCCCATGTATATGCTGTGGATGGTGTTAACATAAAGGCGACAGATGAAGTGAAGTATCTAGGAGTTACGATAACTTCGGACCTATCGTGGGGAACACATAAGAAATATTTATGGCAGAGCTCTGAAGAAGCTAGGATTCATCAAGCCTATTGTGGGAAGATTTTAGGATGAAAAAGTAAAGAGAGGTGCTATTTCGCACTCGTCCGGCCATACCTTGAATATGCAGCGAGCATATGGGATCCGGTGCAGAAAGGCTTAATCCGGGAACTTAATAAAATACAAAGGAAAGCTGCGCGATTCGTCAAAAACTGCTACGGGCGTACAGAAAGCGTTACACAGATGTTAAACGAATTAGGCTGGGAGCTGCTAGAGACTCGGAGGCTGCGCGCTAGGCTTAGACTGCTTGAACAATTGAAAATAGATATCTTTCAGAGCGACACGGAGAACATCATATTAGAACCTCACTATATTTCCAGGCCCGACAGAAACGATAAATTAAGAGAGATATTTTGCCGAACGGATAGGTATGGAAATTCGTTTTTCCCCCGAACAATAAGGGAATTCAATAAATGCTAGGCGTAATTTCATTAGAGCGTTTACTTTTTATATGTAAACGGCTGGCGTCCTAACACCCCACGCCACACGCCTTTTGAGGTGGCTTGTGGGGTAGTATGTAGATTTAGATGAATATAAGTATTCACTGTCAGCGCAAGCATAGAAGTTTCAATATCCTTTTTAGGTCCATTCACGAAAGACATTGATCGTCATGAGGGATTTGTGTTTATCTTTTCCTATTCCTTTTTAAACATTTGCATTTACTTCATCATCATACAGGAGAAGTTGGTAATTTCATTTGGTTCGTCAAGGGCTGCGCAGACCATGGTTTCACTTTCTCTAATACTATTGTTGTAAGCTCTTTGTTGGTTTCCATGTTTGATTGGCTTTTATCCCCCGAGACCGCATTTGCGATTGACATGTTACAGTCGATCTTTCGTCTTTATTACGTATTTTCATCGGGAATTTAAACTCCTTTGGGGCCGTTCCTTAGTGTTTTTCCGCTCCTGTCATTATTTCTGGCGTTTCCGCTTTCGTAAGCTTTTGCTTTTTCTGCTTTAAGCCTCAAGTACACGAGGCGAGTTTACAAGCTACAAGCCGGCTTTTTCACAAGCAGCTCGTAAACTAGTCCAGTGTACTCGATGCACACGCTCCGTTAGCTGCTTGTAAAAACGCTGTGGAAAAAGATGAACTGCCGGCGACTTTACACTCCACTCTCCGGCTTTTGAGTGAGCTAGCTAGTAAACTAGGCACGTGTACTCACAGTAGCTTGTGCAGAATTTGCTAGTAGCATTGGTCAGCAGACGACCACACGTGGTTTCCACACGCCAGCCATTTGGTTACTGAGCAATTGGGAACTTTTGTGTGTACTCGACTACTAGCGTACTCGCCGACTCGCCGGCTTGTTACAAGGCGGCTTGTTAGCTTGTAAACTCGCCCCGTGTACTTGAGGCTTAAGTGTTCTAATTTTGTGGCTTTTCGATTGTTAGCTTGGCTTCCCTTTGATAGAATTCGCACTGCTTTGAGAATGCCTCTAGCACTTCCCGGAGTTGCACCATTTCACCTGTGCTGTTCTCGGGCAGTCCTTCCCCTCTTTGTCTTTGGCACAGTAGGAGAACCTCGGTGATTACGTGCACAGCGTGGAGCAATGCCTATCGCATAGATATAGCTATTGCATTGCCAGCATTGCAGCAGCGTCATATTTTTCATGGGGCTATAGACACCGTATAGATACATAATGAGCTGATATGCTCTATTTCTATCGGATAGAAGTCTTTTGCCCCCTGAACTCTCATCAAGTGCACGTCCAGATGTTTAAATTAATATAATTTAATAAATAAGGGAAGGAATAGGATTGTCTCCATATACTCTCCTTGTCTTTATTGTCTCGTAACAATACATTATTTACTATCCGAACAGTTCGGAAATGAGGGTTTATGCTTGTGTTTACCCCTCTAATTTCATATATTTCAAGTGATAATTTTTAATTAAAGAATGGAATTCTTATTTGATTTTAGTTTAAAAAATATTACTGGTCACACATATTTTTTAGTTATTTCTCTATGCCGTGGTCTTCATTGCTACTCCACCATCTCCGAATTCTTCCTCGTCTACCGCCAGGCTTCTTCCTCCAGCTTCATTTTTACTTTCCCGGTAACTCCTTTTCTCTTTTCCACCAGCTTGTCGTCTTAACTCTTAAAACCATTTTAATCCACACAATTTCTTAGATACAACTTGGGTTTCAGCAACTGACACTTTGTGCAATCTTCAGGTCTAGAAGATGACATGAAGTGTAAGTTACTGAAACCCAGGATGTATCTAATTATTTGTGTTGATCGAAAATAAGTTTTTTTCTATCATGGATGTTACCAACTTCCACAAAGTTATACCGGAAACGATTATTTATGTCTTAAAACCTTTATTTATGTGAGATCGTCCATAGTGCGACACACAGTATCTCCGTATAGTTAACATCTTCATTAATCAATTGTAGGTTGATATCAGCATAGTCGTCTTGTACCACGTACCGGCCTACTCCTACTCCCTTTGGCGCACAGGAGTACTTGTGCCCTCCGGATAAAGTATGCGGTGTACAGTATTTTAGATACCACAATCGGTGGAGGCCGTTTGCTTCGAAGAGGCTCACACCATTGGAGCTTGTCATTCTAGGGTCACTTCGCTGCTGATAGACGTTCTACTTTAGCTCTTGCTTGTGATATTCTACGCTTTAAAAATATAATATTTCACAATAAGCAAGAAAGTGTGGACTATAGTTCATCGTAGTTTCCAAACCTTTAAGAAAAACAAGGCGATATGAACCCTCGGAATGTTGTGTATGCAATAAAATAAATTAAGTTTTTTTTAAGGAGGTATCAATTAATATTGGAGGGAGTGCACTGTGGATACATTTACTGCATGCGAGATACGACATTCAGATCGACTCAACTCCTAAGGAAGACCTCAACTAGGAAAATAGCAATGATATATGTCTCTAGGTACTTTTACTCGTCTATGTTTCACATATTTCCATTAATCAATTAAAATATGAGCGATAGAATTTTTAGAAAACAATAATTTTCACTATTTTTGGAACCAAAGAGTCGCGACTCAATCTCCTTTACTTGATATAAATAGCTCTTTGTTGCACAATTTCTGTTTTACAAGCAATAAATATTGCCCAAATAAATGAGTGAAACGGTGCTCAGAGTGATAGTCTACGATACACTTTCGTACTAAAGAGTGGTTGAAAGAGCTTATGAAGGGAAATAAACAATGCATGAGGAATAAAATGACGAATGCCCTTCGGTCTATTTCATGTCAGTTCCACGTCACAGCAAAGCATTCCGCACCCGAAAAATTCCAATAGCAGTTTCCATTCGAAAGACGCGAGGTAAGTTTTTCAAGTTTTTATTGACTGAGAAAGCAAAGGAAATCGATTTATCCTGAAAGAACCTTCACGATTTAATTGTATCAGAAACATTTCGGGATGTACTATCCATCAAATCGCGATGCAACATCGAGTAATTTAATTCACATTCCGAATGGAAAAGTTGAAGAGAGAAAAGACGTAATTTGGGCTCTTTCCCCGCTCATGCTCATCGGAAGCATCCTTGGCTGCGAAACTTATCGAAGGAGGCCTCGGTCCAGCGGTGAGGAAGAGAGTGCCTTCTGGTGGGGTGCTCTCTATAACGTTTTCGTATTATTCGTTGTTGCTGCTATCTGCGGCGTTCACGTATGGAGGATAACTACTTTTCTGCGTAATGAAGATACTCTGTTTTCCGCGTCAGTGGCGTTAGGATGGGCAACGTCCTACTACTTATTGATGTTCTTCAGGTTACTCATTTACCATCGACACCACCGGAGGACGCACGAGATGTTGTTAAAGGTCAGAGGACTTGATGAAATGATAAGCGGTTTTCTCAGCTGTTTTGTCACCGCCGCAAATATCAGATCGTTCACGGTAAAGCAGATCGTTTTCATACTACTTTACATTGCTTTTCAAATTGTATCTGGGAGTCCTAGTCAAACTGAACCCGTGTTTATTATGTGCTACGCATATTTTGGTGCCACCCTCATCCTTCATTAACATGAAGCACCTTAACCTGATCCTCCAACTCAAGATAAGGATGGTTCTCTTACACTCTGATGTGGTAAGATTTTGCACCTCTCGATGTGACAATGAGCCAGTTACTTTCGGAAGGCTACGCTATGGTATGAGCAAAAGTGTAGTTACTTCTCGGTTCAAGGATAGAAATCAGTCCAAAGCTTTAATTCGCAGGTCCAGAATTTGGAGGAGAATCTATATATCTCTATATCGAAGCAATGACTTCCTGAATCATGTATTTGGAAAACTGTTCGTCTATGAGATAATTAACAATCTCATAAATTTGACTTTGACTCTCTATTTCGAAATCACTTTCGTGATGAGCCAATGGAGTATGGTGGGAAACTTCGACGAAGCCCTCTTATATCTCAGCTGGATCATCATGGAATCAATCCAAGTCTTCGTAATTGCTGGTAGCGGATATTACGCGATATAATAGGTAAGGAGAAAAGAGTTAACCTTTCATGGGGGAATTAAATACCTGATTCTTTCCGCTTTAGATGTAGGAACTCTTCTCAGGTTTTACATTTACATGCTATGCTGCGATCCGCCTCAGGGGCGTAAAGGCATCAGACTTGGAGGTGAGAGGGAGTAGGGATAAGTACATGATTTGATGACAGAAAATGCGACAAGCGAAATGTATACCAACGGATGAAGATATTCTGTTGTCCGCGTCAGTGGCGTTAGGGGGGGCAACGTCCTCCTACTTCTTGATGCTCATCAGGTTACTCATTTACCGTCGACACCACCGGAGGTCGCACGAGATGTTGTTAAAGGTCAGATGACTTGATAAAATGATAAGCGGTTCTCTCAAATGAATGTTCTCTCACTGCGGTGTCATCATCAGGTACAGAGTTTTAACAATGTTCAAGAGGTATATATACTCTTAAGGGACTTGGTGGAATGTTGGAGAGTGGAGGGTGTTGTGGAGGGGAAAAAAATCCGGGGGAGAGGTTAGGAGTGGTGCAGGAAACTAGAAAACACCCGTGAAGGACACGTGTTTGGGAGATGGGGAGTTTGCTGGTGGGGGGGGGGTGGTGTGGGTGGGTTTCTTAGGTGTAGTTCTACGTCGAGGGTTAGGGATTAAGGAAGCGGTGAATTATCAGCAGGTGGGGATTGGGATTGGAGTGGTAGGGGTTTGTTTTTCCGTGAGGGATAGAGACACCTCTAGGAGGGGGGAATGTTTTTCAAAAAGGATGTCGTTGAGTAAAAGACATTTCTTCATGTTCCTTCTTATTTCCAGCTCCTCCCTTTATGTCTATCTTCCTTTCTTTATTCTCTTGGTGTAATAACTCCGGTATTAAGTCGCTGTTTTGGTTTTCTACCCATAAATGTCTCGCGAAGTGGGACTGCGATAGGTTACATTTCCGGAAACATCTCTTATGTTCTTCTATTTTTGTATAGACAGTGCGTCCTGTCTGTCCCACTTATGCAGGACTGCAGTCATTGCACTTTAATTTATGTATTCCACTATTTTATAATGGTTGAACTTTGTATTTTGTGTTGTTCAGGAATATTTTAAGATTGTCATTGTTTTAAAATACTATATTAAACCGGTGTTTTGGGAACAGGTTGCCTATTTTTTTTAGTCATCCCGTAATATGGCAATTGACACCACCGAACTTTTTCTCTCTCCGTTTTCCCTGGTGTGAAGATAAATATTGAGCCCTGATGGAGCGTTTTTTAAACAGCATTTTCCCAATAATGCTCATGTTGTAACCATTAATACTATCATATCAGATTAATGCGTCATTCGGTTTTTTCTCGGCACTACATTGAGATCACACTCAATCCTTTGGGTAAAGGAAAACGATAAATTTACCTGTCAACACTGGAATATTTTCATTGTTAAAACTTTTAAACGTTTACCAAGGATAAAAAATACAACTTCATACAATTTTGTTTGGATGAAAAATAATTAATGCTGGTTCTCGTGTTTCCAATGTAGCAGCAAGCCATTTATCTTGATCTACTTAAAATGATCTCGTAGAACTTCGATTTTTTACAGGCTAGCGAGAAAAACACCATTGCATGCAAGTTCACATTCAAAAAATATTTTTGAAAGACCAACGAATGAAAATATCAAGTAATAATAGGCTTACTGCGATCAATAAAGCAATGACGATCACCACTTCACGTCGAACCCACATCACAGTCCAACTTTTGATCATCCGCTAGTTTTCGGTAACATTTGACACTCAAAGAAACGCACCTTTCTAAAGTCCATTGAGTGAGAGAAAAAAATTAAATCGAGCCGTCGTGAAATTGCTCCTTCGGCATAATCTTTGCAGAAATTAAACTGCTAACATGCTTAATCCGTCAAGTTTCAAGACGGCGTCAGAAGGTTCGAATACCCTTTCGAATAGAAAAGTGGAAAAGAAGAGAGATGTTTTTTGGACACTTTCCCCACTCGTTCACCTTGGAATCATCTTCGGCAGCGAAGCCTATCCACAGAGACCGCAATCTGGCGGAGAGAAAAGGAGTGCTTTAGGGTGGCCAGTGGTTTATCCTGTGTTACTGTTTATCGTCGTTGTAATTATTACCACTATCCACGTTAAAGACGCTATCTACTCTCACAAACAAAGTGAGCGTCTATCTTACTCTGTGGCTCTTGGATGGGCACTATCCGTTTATACCTTGGCGGGTATGAAAATCCTCGTTTACTTTCGACATAACGTGAAGGTGCACGATATGCTGTTAAGTATCCAAAGATTGGATGAAACGATAAGCTCTTCGCTTGAGTGTGGTGATTCGATTCCTCTATCATATCTCGAAGACATGAGAAAATTCACAATAAATCAGAGTATTTTCATAATAATTTATATTGCACATCAAATCTTTTTCTTGATACAAACCCACCGTGAGTTCACAGAGTACTTGCGTTTCACATATTTGGGCATAATGAGAACCCTAATAAACATGAAACATCTCAACTTGATTCTACAGATCAAGAAAAGATTGGTCCTTTTGAACTCTGATGTGAGAAGACTGTGCAACATTCAACCTGAAGAGTTCGATTTCCTAGGTAGGTCATCCTCTAACTTGGGCACTGGTACTGTCGTCTCGATGTGGAATGTTGGGCATCAATCGGAACCTCTACCACACAGAGTCTGTAGTTGGAGAAAAATATACATCTCTCTGCACCGCATCAGTGTCTCCCTTAATACCATTTTTGGAAATATTTTTGTCTACGAGATCATCATCAACCTCATAAGTTTGACCTTGACTTTGTTTTTCGAAATAACATTCTTCATGAGCCAAGAAAACTTTTTAAATAATTTTAGTAAAGCATTATTATATCTGAGTGTGATCATAAAGGATTCAACTCAAGTCGTCGCAATAGCCGGGAGTGGACACTACGCTACAAGAGTGGTAAGTAGAAAACCTTCTGGGGAATTCATGAGGTCGATGCAACAACACTTAACTCGGTTTCATTTATGGACTTTGATGGACGGCTTTTGTCTGGATTACGGGCATCATTCATTCTCATGATTTCAGTTTTCGGCAAACGGCGTAACATTTTAGTGGTTAAAATATACCCGCATGGTTCGATATTATACGGAAAACATTTCAACAGTTAAACTCTAAAGTTTCACTTAGTGAGATTCGTTGTATTTATGCTGAAACTCAGTATTCTTTTGGATTAAATTATCTTTGAGCGTTGGATTTAAACTTCAGCTTCTTACTGTTTTAAATTCATAATGCTTTAAATCCACTATTAAATTTTTGCGAGAAATTCTCTTAGTTAAAACCTATATATGTATTATGAAATGGTTAGCGGGTTTTCAAAACATTTTCTTAGTAAAAAAAGACCTTGAAAGTAAACTAATTATGTAAAATAAGATTGGTCATTATCAATAATGCCTAAGGGTCCCCGCCCGGGGTGCGCACGCTTTTCTGTTATTATCATGATAACGGATTTAGGCAATAACCTATGACTTTAGGAATTTCATTGAATGCCACCTGTAATAAACCCTCGAAGTATCCTAAACCTTGCAATAAATTGCGAACTGTCACATGAAACCAAGAGGTATAGTAAAAATGAGAGAAGTGGTGGAGATATTATATCATCATAATCAGTCTTTGAATTATTAGAACGTCCAGTTCTACATTCTTCTCAATGTTTTACTAACTCCTCGTTCTTTGTCGGTATGTAGGAATGAGAATTTTCAATGCGTAAGTAGTCGAGGACGTATGGCACCTCGCACTATAAATTCGGTAAATCATTTAGCAAAAAATATAAATTTTGAAAATATTCGGCTGGAACTCATAGTTATCTGTGGCCTACAAACTACATAAATACCGTTTAATGGTGTGCGTAGATTCTCTCGTGAACATAAAACTTAATTCTAACGAGAAATATTTATATGTGAACCAAATGGTACCCAATCTTGTAATTTAGTGGAATCCAAAAGATATTTTTTTCGAGGGTGAAGGGATTTTAGAAATAATGTTGCACTTATAAAATAAATAGTTTTACGCATAAGTAACAAAGTATTTTTTGCAGAAGTATCAGCACGCCAAAATAATTTTCAATGAAGTATATCAGTCTCAAACAGTGTAATTGAATCAATTTCCACATTCTGACATGATCAGAAACTGTTCAGTCAGCTAAAAGTCACGTTTGTCACTTTGAAGGGCTATTGTTTAGGAAGAGATAATATTTTCGTCCCGATTCTAGTTATGTTCTAGCTTATCACAAAACAATTCCCTTTGTTCACGCTACATTAACTCTGGAGTACAAAAGAACGCTCAATGCCTTCCAGCACATTAATTATGAAATTAATCGTGAGAAAAATCCGTCCTCAATAATGTTCTGTTGCTTATAAATTATTATATTAGATCTACAATAAGGACCGAGCTGCTACAACTTTAATGCATCCGTTATAATTGATGCTATGACAAAGCAATGACCATATTGTGCGTTTTAATGCAAAGATCGGGAAAATTGGAATATTACGATGGAAGTAGAGAAATGGAAAAGTGAGCAGGTATTATTTCTCTTATTAATAGTTTACTGTAGTCCCACTTACTTAAAAAAATTTTCGAACGAAATATAGCCTTAGCAATTATCCTTCTTATAAAATAGAACATTTAACCATAATGGAGTAACGAAAAGGTCAAGTGTAATTTTTTTTAACTTATTAATACTTTTGTACTACTTGGTGAAATAATACACTTACATGTTTGGGAAGTTTTTCACCATAGGAATCCAGAACAGAGTCAGCTGATGCTAGAAAACTAGTCCATTATTAAAACATAAAATAATTAATTTATAATATTTAGCATTTCCTTACGAGCCTTTCTCCATATTACACTCGTGATCATAATCCCTTCTTATGCGAGTGTAATTACCAACACAAAATCGAGCAATCCGACAAGCCAGCCAAATAAGGGGCCACCCCAGCGTTGCATCTCGATGGCAAAAGCCTGAATGTAATACGGGGTTTCAGAAGGTCTAGACAAGGAAAACTTGCTCGCTGTCCAAGAGGAAAAGTTGATCATGACTCCAAGACTATAGGAATTCATAAGTGCATTTTGCTTAGTCTCAAAAGATCATTGAATATTTCACTATGCGCTGAAACGCGAACTACATCGTATTTATGCATCGTTGATTTTGAAATTTCGTGGCAAGTATTTATAAATGCCGAAATTAAAAGGGCAAGGCGTATACAACCTTACAGTAATTGGTGTATTTCAATCTTCATCTAAAAGGTTGAGATGCCTCTTCGAACGCAAGAGTTTCCAAAATGTTACCCCGGAAAATCTCAAAAGTGCATCGGGTAAAGGTGAGTTTTCGTCTCGCCACCTTTTTTTGCGATTTTCAACCGCTTTTAACAGACATATCGACACTAAATTCTCCTCACTTATAATGCAAATCTTGCGCTTTTGTAAAATACTTTTAACATAACAATGCATCCACCTCTTTATGTATAGCAAACTTTCAAACCTGAGAATGTTTTTTTTTACTCTCCGCCATCTTGCGAAAAATATGCCGTTTCGTCTTCTCCACCGTAGATGGCGCAGCGATCGAGCAGTTGGTTCTCTACCCTAAAACACCTCTTCTTCACACTTTCTTCCCGCCTTCCGCTCAAACTCACCCCGCTTTAGCCATACTTCAATGCAATTCCATTCATTCCACCGCACTAAATACGGCAGATTTCACTTCAAATGGAGGATTTACACTTTCTTATCGGGCCTAATACTCGGTAATCCATTTCATGATTTAGTGAGGAGAAGGAAGACCTTGATAAAGCAAACCGTATCATTCATGTGACGGGGATTACGGTAGGAATTAGGAAGATAAAGATCGCGGAAATTTGCGTGTGCGTACAGGATTGGTAATTCATGGCGACCACACGCCACACAGGCAAGTCAGAAATGATTTACGCCATCTGACCCCTCAACTCTCATTGGAGAATGAATACTGGGTGACTTTGTAATTTTCTGTACCAGCGCACAATAGCATTTAGCACTTAGCATTATCTTGTGCTTTTCTCCGTTCCCTTGCACCGTAAAAATGGAGAAAACCAGGTTTCGTGGTGGATCCTTCATCATTCTCTAATCGTTTAGGCTGTAGAGATAGCTTTGAACACGTTGGTATAGCTTCGCTAAAACCTAAAGTTTGTAGTTTATGTACTGTGAATAGCATGATTATATTCGGTATATTTTGAAACTCGACGACATTGATAATACGTCACCGTAAATATTACTGCATTTAATGCCTTTACAGTTGACTGAACGAAAGGCCCAAACAACGGGAATTAGGTTGAGATACACCGAAATCCACCAGGAGGCAGTAATGTAAGTATTCACTGTCAGCGCAAGCATAGAAGTTTCAATGTCCCTCTTAGGTCCATTCACGAAAGACATTGATCGTCATGAGGGGTTTTAATTTCTTTTTTCCTATTCCTTTTCAAACAATTGCATTTACTTCATCATCATACAGAAGAAGTTAGTAATTTCTTTTAGGATACCATTTGATTCAAGGGATGCGCGCTCAATGGTTTCACCTTCTTTAATACTATTGTAGTAAGCTCTTAGTTGGTTTCCATGTTTGATAAGCTTTTATCCCCCGGGACTGCATTTGCGATTGGCATGTTGCAGTCGATCTTTCGTCTTTATTAAACATTTTCATCGGGAATTTAAACTCCGTTGAAGGTGAGCTTCCGTACCGCACGGTTAACTTTTTTTTTGAAAAACGTAGTAAACTGACGAAATTAAATGTTATATCTATGAGTAGAGGAAAAATGCGCATTTGTAAAAATGTAAGAATCATACCCGTGAGACAAGTAGTTTTTGAGATATTGACGTTTGAAAATGACCAATTCAGCGATTTTGTCGTCAGTTTTAGACGCCATATTTGGAGGTTTTACGAACATCCGGTAGAGGGTTAAGACTAATGTCCCTTCTATAATATGCCCTTACCCCACCCCCCCAACAAGCTTGCGGGCCTATGGAGTGAAACAGGGTTGCTAGGGTGGGACGGTACGCGGGCCCGAATTGGCCATTTTCAAAAGTGAAAAAGGCATTTTCGTGAGTTGGAAAAGCGGAAAACGCACTTTTACGGGAACGATAACGTGGAAATGGGCATTTCTGGGAGTGGAGGAAGTTTCAAAATGCTGATTTTTACAATAAATGTGAAAATGGAAAAACGTAGGTTAGGAATAATTCTGGGTGTTGTGTTTTAGTCGAGAGGAGTTTCCTTGGAAAGATATAATACTGGATGTGTATTTTTACAGTGAAAATGGCGTGACTTGATTATTGGTGGCTTTTAGTAGAAGGCTAAAATGTAATTCTTCATATTTTTTACGAATAAAATTCTTCTAGTTGGTTGGTGATTTTTGGTGGGCATTGGTAGAAGGCTAAAATGTAATTCTGCGTATTCTTTCACGAATAGAATCCCTCTCGCTCATTGGTGATTTTTGGTGGGCATTGGTAGAAGGCTAAAATGTAATTCTGCGTATTCTTTTAAGAATAGAATCTCTCTCGCTCATTAGTGATTTTTGGTGGGTATTGGTAGAGGGCTAAAATGTAATTTTGCGTATTGTTTCTGGTATAAAATCCGTCAGGTGACAAGGTTAATATGTGGTTTTTTGTTAGAGGCTAATTAAATAATATTGTTGATGGAGTTCTCTCGGGTAGTGTGGAAGGGGAAATTAACTGTCAATGGTTGGAAGTTAATTGTTAAAAAGTCACCCGGTATTCATTCTCCACCGAGAGTTGAGGGGCTTGTTGACGTAAATCATTTCTGACTTGCCTGTGTGGTGTATAGTCGCCATGAGTTGCTAATCGTATACGCACACGCAAATTTCTGCGATCCAGACATTCGTTTCAGCGGAGTCAGGCTTGCTATTCCTTGAAAGGCACGGGTATTTGTTATTGAAAGTAAAAAGTGAATTGTTATTAGTGCGGTGGAATGAATGCGAGTGATAAGGAAGTTTAAATCCTTCATTTGAAGTGAAATGTGCAATGTTTACTGCGGTGGAATTAATGGAATTGCATTGTAGTAAATGGCTGTTGCGGGGCGAGTTTGAGTAGAAGGCGGGAAGAAACTGTGTAAGAGAGGTGTGTATATGATAGAGAACCAACTGCTCAATCGCTGCGTCACCTACAGTGGATAAGTGGAAATGGCATTTTTTCACAAGATGGTGGACAGGAAAAGACGCACTACTCAGGTTAGAAAGTTTCCCATTCCTTTAGTAGTTGATGCATTGTTGTGTTGAAAGTATTTTACAAATGCGCAAAGTATGCATAAAAGGTTAGGCGAATTTGGCTCAGATATCTCTGTTGAAAGTGGGTGATATTCGCGAAAACGCTGGCGGGACGGAAGCTCACCTTTACCTAAACTCCTTTGCGGCCGTTCCTTAGTGTTTTTCCGCTCCTGTCATAATTTCTGGCGTTTTCGCTTTCGTAAACTTTTGCTTTTTTTAGTTCTAATTTTGTGGCTTTTCGATTGTTAGCTGGGCTTCCCTTTGATAGAATTCGCACTGCTTTGAGAATGCCTCTATTCCTTCCCGGAGTTGCAGTATTTGACCTGTGCTGTTCTCGGGCAATCCTTCCCCTTTTGTTCTTGTGCGCAGGTGGAGAAACTTGGTGACAATTTGCTGAACCATGATCAATGCCTATCGCATAGATATACCTATTGCATTGATAGCATTGCAGTGGGGTCTGGTGTACATAGTGTGCTGATATGCTCGATTTTTTTCGGATAATAGTATTTTTTCCTCTGAACTGTCATCACGTGAACGTCCATATATCTACATAAGTGTAATATAATTAATAAGGGAAGGAATGCGATTGTCTCTATATATTCTCCTTGTCTTTATTGTTTCATAACAATACATTATTTTGTATCTGAACAGTATGAAAATGAGGATTTATATTTGTGTTTAACCCTCTAATTTAATATATTTCAAATTATAAATTTTTATCAAAACATGGAATTCTTATTTGAATTTAGTTCATAAAATATTGCTTGTCAAACATTTTTTTTTGTTATTTCTCTCTGCCGTATTCTTCATTCTTATTCCGCCGTCTTCGTCTTCTTCCTCCTCTACTGCCACTATTCTTCCTGCAGCTTCATTTTTACTTTCCCGGTAACTCCTTTCTTATTTTCCACCATCTTGGCGTCTTAACTCTTTACACAATGTTTACGTGAGATCGACAGTACTGCGACACACGATTACCCATATGGTTTATTTCTTCCTAGATGAAAATGGGTCGAAATCAGCATCGACGCCGTGTACCACGCAATGGACTACTCCTGCTACCTTTGGCGCGCAAGAGTACTTGTGCTCTCCGTTGCTGTCCCGGAAGAGTTGCACCTTATTGCATTCCTTATTTGATTTAAACTTCGCCTCGCCTTCGTCACTAAACTTTTATACGTGAAAGGTTCTTCTTATAATTATCTCCATAATTTGCGGATAAACTCCATGGTGTCCAGTATTTTAGGTACAACAATCGGAGGAGGCCATTTTCTCCTGGGATGCCCTTTCTTTCGGGCATTTTCATGGTAACAGTTCTTTTGTCAATCACCGCGCCGGAGAGAGTGTGAAATCGGTTGTTTTTCGCGATTAAGGTAGTTGCCTGTTCTCCAGTGCTGTCTTGTCGACTCCTCCTCGTTGACGAGCTATTGTCTCAAGTAATCCAGATCTGTTCGCCACTTACGTTATCTACTTCCGCTATCTACACCTTCTAATTCCTGATGTTATCCTTCTTGATCTTCCGTGGATGTAAACGGGATTTTAATTATTGGTGGCGTAAGGTTTCAGAAGAGAAAACCTGAAAAAATAGTAGTGTAGCAAATGAATAGGATGGAAAAAGGTTCTTGTAAAAAAAATGGGTAGAAAATTCTGCTTTGAGTTAAAATGAGTTACACAATTTTCAAAAATGCCCATTTTAATTTCGACAGAAATTATATGCAGCGTGGAGGTATTCATGGATTATTAGTTACATGTGCATGAATCAAGCGGCGAAGTTTATAGTGGGAAGTAGTTTGGTGGCGAATTCAGGGTGGGCAGCAAATGTTGTTAGTCTTTTGAACTGATAGAACGGAATTACATCAGCAAATGATGAAAATAGAAATAATTTTTATTTTTTTAACGAAAAAAAAATTAAATGTTTTGGATCAAGTTCTTAGTTTAATTTAATCATTCTATTACCGTTTTCGATTTTTTAGATCCATATATGCGCAACAAAAGAGTAGCATGCAGCACACAGGCTGCAGCTTAACTATCCCTTGATACTATAAAGGTATTCTAACAAAATACATAGTGATGAATATAGTATTGAGAACCTATATAACTTACATTACTCACATTTTACTCTTTACCTTGGAAAACATTTTAGAATCCTTAGACGACGATCTCTCGGACTGCTCTATGTCTTAGCCCTTGAAAAATTGTCAAAGCATTAAAAATTAAAACTATTCCAGTATTGACAGGTCAATTTATCGTGTTCCACTGCCAAAGAATTGAATGAGGTCTCAATGTAGTGACACAATAAACCGAATAGCGCATATTGTCTGTTATGCTATAACTACTTATCGTCTCATGGGTCATAATCACACTCGGAAACTTGAATGAAGTATGATCGCTTACGCGGTTTCTTAAATGTCCTTTCCAGGGTATTTTTTTAAAGATAGGATATTACCATACATTATAAGCATGATTTTCTGAGTCATGTACGTTCATACTTTCATTGCTGATGGCATTTTTGCGGCAATTTCATATGACGGCAGACACCCTCCGTAGTGGGACGAGTCCCTTATTTGCCAAGATTCAATACTGTGTTATTGGCTTTCATGTTCAGAGAATAGACATGTAGGATGGATTCACATTGCCGTTCCTAATGGAATTTTTAACGTGGCACCTCACAAGAACTACCTTTCGTCTGGCTTCTGCCCTTTAACTTATTCCTTCTAACCAGGAGCATTTATTATTTCTCCTACCATTCCAGCTCTACGGGTCATTGGAACGCTAAATTCCTTCCACCATTTTAAGTTTGTAAGTCATTGGAAAAGTATTTATCAATAATGCATCTGAAGCCTACAACGACTTTTCATCGGTTGACAAAGGTTTATGAACGTATTCTTTCCGGGCTATTGCTGCAAATACTACGCAAATCGATCAAATATAACCTACTGCTACTAAACTTTATTTTATGTCATCTTTTCCCTGCATTTCCTCTCCATGAACGTTCATACTTTCAATGCATATGACATTTTTGCGACAATTTCATATGACGGCATACGTCCAACACTAATCGACAAAAGAATAAACAAAACTCAGCAGATCAATAACAAAAAAACAAAAGTGAAAAAAGATGCTTCCGCACTGATTCGAGGTCTCATCCGGAATGAAAGAAGATAAAAACGTAGCGGCAGACGTGCCTGGAGCTTCCTGGCGTCATTCTTGGTGACGAGAGATCCTTGACATACCTGTCTTTCATCCACCCCAGTGATATAGCTCTCTTGACGTATATGGTTATGTATATATGAGCCATTGGCAACAAAAGTGGTGTAAGTTAGTTTTTGCTGAGCTTAATTTAGGTGCCCTGATACATTCACATGGTACCTGTTTTCTGTTTTGTAAATGAGTGTTGTTAATTTGCCTTCAGTGCTTTTTTGCTATAAAGCTGCGCTTAGGGTTTAATTTTTTATTTATTCCACTCAGAGTCCCATTTTCCAAAAAGTTGTTATTTTGACTTAAACCATTTTTGCTCCCAACGGCAGTATACTTGTATAGGATTATGTCATCCACACTGGATGTGTTAAAGAACTCGGGTATTAGGCGACCCGGTGCGTGTTATCGGTATCACAAGTCGCTCTACCTTTCTCATACATAAACTGGTATTTACCAGGGAAGAAAAATTTCATCTTGCGACAAACTTTTCCTATTTTTTCAGCAATAACCTTTTCCGTGAAAAAAAGAATCCGAACTTGCCTCCCAAATCTATAGAATTTCTCTTTTACAGGATTACATCACTTGTGAAAAGGTTTTTTAAAGTAGCGTGTGCCTTAGTATGAGTAGGTGAAATCTTGGGAACTAGAGTGTTAAGATGGACCTGTGGAGTAACTAGGCGAAACTATGAAGATCAGCGATGTCAGAGTTAGGGCAAAGTGAGGAGAATTTTTCTTGAAAGTTCAGGCAAAGATTTGAAAGATTTTGGACATAAAATAAGTAGGGAAAGTTATGCCGAGAATATACGTGTATCATGCTCTATTCTTCTACTCTCCTGAATCATTACTTTATTTTTATTCAAATTAATATCATGGCTAGAAAGGAAAACTATAGGAGGGAAGAGATATGGAAATGGATGAGGAGGGAAAAGGATAGGAAAAGGATAAGGTATCTGTACTGCTTGGTGGAGGACTTTTTGGGAGGAGATCGGACCTGAGGACGTTAATGATCAAGTGAAATGGAGTAGATCGGCCACATACCCCGACGTTTATGAAGCAGGCAAACCAGAATATAATGCATAAATATAGTGTAATTAGATGCTCCATCCGAAAAATGTGTTCTATGCCGCTCCACATGTCTTCCTATTTGATACAAAGTCTCACACATCCTTATGGTGTCCTCTTCTGACATAACTCTTCATTTGGTCACTGAATCTGCCCCTTCATCTAATTAGCGCGGCCTATGCTTCAATTTGGTCCTCTTTCATTCTTCTTACGTAGGATGTGCCCTATTCATATGGTTATTTTAAGTATTAGTATGGATACTCCATATGTCTTACCGCTCCTACTCTCATGCATGACTTGTCATATCCTATTTTTTACGCATACTTGATCTTCGGCATCCGCCCTCAGCACCAAGTTTCAAAGGCTTCATTTCGTCTCTGGTGTCTCTTTCCAATCAACATAGAGCCACGCTCCTAACGAATGCTTCCTGGTACTTTTTCAAAGTATGTAACCGCATCATATCTTAACGCAAAAGTTGTTTCCTGGTCATGATCGACGTCTTGGCTTGGACAAATCTCTCATCCATCAAGCTTCTTCCATGAAAGACAGGCGGTAGAAATAGTTGCCACACCGATGCCCTTTGCCAGGATTACCTCTCGGTTTAACTCCGTTCGGTCTCGATTCAACTCGGTGTATTTTGGCTTAATCTCACTTAAATACTCTACCAAGAAAAGGAATTTTCAACCAATCACTTTTCACTTCACTAATCTCTCTTTCTCTTGATTTGACTCCCGTTTCGAGAGAAGACTAGCTATGATAAACGAAAATCTGAATTTATAAAAACGAGCATGTTATTTCTATATCAGTTCGTATAAAACTTGGACCATATCACTCATTTAAAGTTAAAAAAAATTTATTATTTTAATATTAGATGCCGCAAAGCCCTTATTACAAAATTGCAATCTAAGACCTTGACCTAACTGTGTCAGTCGATTATAGAATACATATTGATTTGTGAGTTAATATGAGTATTTTTGGAAAGATGAATCTTCGTAACATTTTCAAACTATTTTATGTACATTTTGAATAACACTCTGGCTCATGGGTAGCACTTTGGGAAAGGTAAACTATTTTAATTTAAAACATTTTTATTCTTATTGGAACTGATAAACCTCTTTAAATGCTTATGCTAGAGAAATGTAAAATAAATATATCAAATGCCGATGTCCAATTTTATATATCCAAATCACAATAAGTTTCCATATGTCAAAAAAAATCAAAGAAAGTCTTTAAAAAAGTAATGGAAAAATGCTATAACGAAATTGTTGAAGGTTTTTCGTTAATATAAATATAGTCCAAATTTAAAAAAACGTCTAAAGGTATTTTTTCCGCGCTGTATGCACAAACGCCCAAATATATTACATCTAGGTAAACCTGGAACCTCGGATTGGTGCAAAATCCCCTTTTCCACCGGGATACCCACCTCGCAGTGGACTAAAATCTAAAAAATAGACAAGCCAATTTTCTGAAATAATTTGATCGGTCCGGGAGTTGTAAATTCGCATGCTCATTCTCCAATGATTACTGCATGTGTTATTGGCAGCCATTTTTATAGTTCTCACTCATTAATAATTTACAACGCCTTAAAGTTAAACATATTCCAGAATTACTCGAAAACCTTCGGATTTTTTTGCTGCAGTACCCCTAGGCTATAGTACCGCACCACCCTGAAATTCTGCTGTGTTGTATTTCACCGACGAGCGTACCTTGAAAAACGTTTACCCGCAATCATCCGCATTTTATCTGTTGCATTACCTTTGGCGATAAACTACGGAATGAACATCTATTGTTCCTCATTAAATAGCTTCCTGTCTTTAAATTAACACAAATTCGTTTTGAGTGATATTTGAAATTTTTTAAAATGATGTGGGCATGGTTTTATCCACTTTTTAAGCAACAAAATTGTGATTTTAATCCAATTTGAAACAGTAACTCAAATCATGAAATTTAACCAAGCTTTCAGAGTGGAAATCCAAAGATACACGATCGTTTTTTACGAATGTCTTTGGGAATCATTCTACAATTTTTCAGGAACCGGGAAAAAGACAGCTCAAGCTATCATCTCGCCGTTCACACGGTCATTTTCGTCGTCCCTTCTCGGATAATTTCCGCTTGCGCGGTATTTTCGTTTCAATTTCGTTTGGTTGAAATCCAAACGTGGCGCAACATTCGCTCTTTGCGGCCGTGCGCTCTGACTGGTTAATTGACGGAGTCCCCTTCGTCTACACGGACGGAAAAAAAGAATAAACGGGCAACGGCCTACCACGATGGAAACACCGGTTCCCGATCAGCCACCGAAGTTAAGCATCGTTGGGCTAGGCTCGAGTTTGGAGGGGTGATCCTCCGATTCGTCCGAGTGCTGTTGCCCCTGTCTGCGCATGGCAGACAGTAAGTGCGAAATGACCTTAGCCGTCGAAGCACGTTCAACAAAAATACTACCACAAGAATATGCTCAAAGGCCATAGAAAGGGATTAAAATCCCTCTCTATGCCGCTATCCCTGAAAGTAATTGCGTCCTGCAGTCATCTTTAAGCTAACATTTGCAAACAGACGGGAACAATGATAATGTCAGGCATATAATAACAGGCATAAGATCCGCAGCCGTTGAGGATGCCGAAAATGAAATCGAATTTTCGTAGGCGACTGGCTCTGCGCGTTCTCCCATGATAATATCGGAGTTAATTACTATGCCTACGTTAAGCAATTAACGGCGCACTTATGTATAAAGTAATGGGCATTTTTGTCTTTGGGAAGTATTTCACTATCCTAACAATCGTCAATAGTACACAGGCCAATAGCAGCTAGATGTTTAGTTACGCTGGCCCCAACGCAAAAAGACAATCGAGGAGAATTCATTCCAAAAAATTCTTCATCATGAGCACAACAATTATCCACTTGAGCTATTCGCAATTCCAATTCCCCTTTATTACGTCTCGGATGTCTCTCTCTTTCCTTCCTTCCTTAAAATAGTTTTGGGGGCTGCAATCTGCAAGCGAAGTTGTATCGCGTAAACGACAGAATCATAATTATTCCAAGCAAGACTATTGACTATGAAGCATTGGACTGCGAGTCATGGTGATTAAAGGAAAAGTCACAACAGCGCTGGAAGATGCAATTTGTTTAAATCATACTTTATCTTTCTCCGGAGGTACATCGAATACCTACATTTTCCCTTTTACCGCGCCCCTTCTCTTGAAACAAATGAGCAAAGTCTGACGTGACATATAAAGCATATGCGAAAGAACTCATGGACTGTGACAATCTAGAATCGATGAGGCCTAATTTAAGAGAAGCCATAGAAATGGCAGAGACAGTGATACTTTTCATTCTTTCGCAATGCTTCTCACAGAGTCTTTGATCCCATTGCTGGTTAAGAGGGGCATTTTCCCTCATTTAGAAAAATGTATTTCTCAAAAGGAAGCTCTTTTTTCAGCCTACGTGAATTTTTGACATAAACATTTTTTCATTTTACGTACGCTCTGCTTTATAATTGTGTTAATTAAACAAAGCGGCTTATTGAAAGAATTCATTTTGCACTATACGGAACATTAGCCTTATATGCAGCTGAGTAGATGATACAACATGGAAACCTGAACGTATGAAATCTGAGCTATAAGGACTTCATTGATTTCTAAGGTATGGTGAAGCAATGGTAGCGTATTCACCTGCCGTATGCAATTATCTCTGCTTTCTTGAAACTCTAAGTTCTTAAAACTTGAGAATGATTACTTAAAGTTATGGAGTTTAGAGCCGAAATCAGCATATTTTACGTTTTTATGTTGTAAAAATATACTCATAGAACTATTTAATTTAAAACTGAGGATATCTGGCCTGACCTCGTGGAAATTATGAATATCCATGATGAGAAAACCACCTTTGTTATTTCCACAAAACTTTATTACGCTGGCACGACGCGCGTTTCACCACACTGTGGCATACTCATGTGCACATGAGTATGCCACAGTGTGATGAAACGCGCGTCGTGCCAGCGTAATAAGGTTTTGTGGAAATAACAAAGGTGGTTTTCTCATCATGAATATTTAATTTAATTAACACAATCAACGGTAATCACTCCTAATGGTGGAATGCACAATTAATTCTTTTCCTTTTGTGACCGTAAATAGAAAGTCGTTCAGAGAAGTGACGCATCTGCAGAACCTCGCAATTCGTTTCCCAAGATGAAAGAGAATCCGCTTTGCACTTAAAAGAGTCAGAGGGCTGAATAAAATGGATCGTAAGCTCCATAACTTTTATGATCGTTGGCTCTCACATGAATTTCACGACTTTTTATCGATCTTCTAATTGTTTACCGTTGCGTACTTAAGAATTAAAGATCGTAAGGTAAGGCTCACCTTCTAGCAATTTCGTATTTTTCCTAGGGACTTGGGAAGAGAATTTGGCAATCATTTTGGGGTTTAAAGTTAGAAACAAACAGGGTACGACTACATTTTTAACCACAAGCCCTTCCTAGAAATTAAAGTCTTTCTAACAATCTCCCGGACTTTTTAGTACAAAGTCATTCTTAATGGGATATTCGTACAAGAGAATCAACAGCCTGAAACATATATATTCCAGAGCTCGATATAGACCTCATTCTGACAGGGAACTCTGCTCGCGGACAACGCATCAAATAGTTGACGGGAAGAAAACTCTGGACTCTAGAAGAATCGTCATGGAAAAGACCATCGCGTATCCTCAGTTGCCGAGACTTCGAAAGAACTTGATCCAGAAGCGATCTAAGCTCCCAGGGGACATTTTCTGGACCAGCGCACCCGTGACCTGGGTCTCCATAATCTTCGGCGTCGCGCCGCTCCCAGTCAACCATCCAAGAGGTGGAAACAACGCGATCCCGAGGTGGATGCTGCTTCATTTCGTATTCATGCAGGTGGTATGGATAACTATCATTTTACTCCTGGTATATTTCAGTGTGATTCACTACCATACTACCCTGCTATCCGCAACCATTTTATCGTGGAATGTATACTCCTTTGTCCATGTAGTCTGCAATTCAGCTATACTGCTATTTCGTCGACGGGAGTACCAAGAAATAATTCTCAGTTTCTTTCGACTCGACGAAAGGCTTGAGGTAATGGAAACGAGGTTGAATCACACTAAAATCCACCAGGAGTTGATGAGGAAAGTGGCCCTTTTCGGTGCGAACTTTGCCCTGATGACTGTCATCATGTATCCAGCTTTTTATATTATCACCGGAAGGGAAGAATACATCGCATATTTTGCGCTACTCTACATAGCTGTTTCCCGTTGTTCTGTACAGCTCATCCAAATTAACTTAATGAATAACTTGTGCCGCAGGTTTTGCTGGATGAACTCCGAAATAAAAAGGCTCTGTGGCTTTGATTGCTCGGCGGAAGAAATATTCTTAGTCTCTCAGTGGAGAAAGGCAACTGCCAGAGATTTGCTTAGTGATCAAAGCACGACAGCAAAGCCCAAAATCATCGACTATGTCAAAATGTTGGCGCTCATACAAATTGACCTCTTCAAACTGAGTTGCATGGTAAACAATTTCACCGGCGTTCTCAACCTCTTACACGGGATATTTTGTGTTTCGACAGTGACAATATACCTCTACATTACATTGGAACTTATTTGGAAATTTCGGGGAAGTGTGACTTTTTTATCGTACTTTCGTTTTGGATTCTATCACATGATGGTGTTTTTTGGAGTGATCCAGCTCATCCGGTCCTGCCATAATTTGAAGAAAAAGGTGAAAATTTCATGATTCTCGTAAATAAGTTCATTATTTATGAAAATTATTAAAGAAAAATGAGGTACCTTAGAAGCTTTACCCTAAAAAGAGAAATAAATTGGATTGGTTAGTGTGTATCGATTATAATCGCACAGCCCAACCATTTCTTCATTTCATTTTCTGAGCTATATCATTTCCCACCTGATTCTCTTATTCTTCTTCATAGTGGTGATAAGCCTGCCTCAATCTCTCTCTTTCTGTTTCCCATATTTTCCTCGCAAGGTATTTGCCGATTCAAAGCTGGCTGATTCTTCGTCTAATACTCTTTATACTATCTCCTTTTCAAGCCGAAAATTGCTTAATTAAAAAATCTGCTGGATATGATCAAATTTATTCCCTTGTAAATTGCCTTCATATTTTAAAAAAATATTTTGCCCCTTAAATATCGATTACGGATATTGCTCTGGGGGAAAATACCTTCTATTAAATATGCATCAATCATTAATTCGTCTTGAATTAACTTTGGCATTCGTATTTCGGTGTATTTTCCCCACAAAATTCCCACTTCATCTGTCTTATGCACTACCTCGTCGACCGTTATCCTCTGCTTTCGTCTGTGTACTTATGTTGCCTATCTCCTCTTCTCATTAATCACCTTTAGCATCTGCTCGTCCGTCTACTTCACTACCCAATACACCCGCCGCCATGGTTTTCAAATACCTGGTATTTTGTAATCTACGATAATCCAATACCAACGGTGTATAGCAGGGTAATATTAAGATATATATCATGATTATTTTTAGCTCACAATTGAATGGTACCACTCAGTTTTAATAGTTAACTTATGAGCCGTTAGCCTATTACTTACACATTTTAAGGACACCGGTATTACCTTAACGGTATCACCCGCAAGTGCACATAGTGGAAAAACTCCTCAGAGGAAACATATTCGCCTTGACCAGGACTCGAAACCAGATCCCTCGACAATTCGCCGAAAGCCATAGTCAGTTGAACTACCGAAGCTCCGTAAGCCTATCTCGGTACCGAAACTCGGTAATCCTCGTTAGTTTAGCTGGCTATAGCACTTGTCGATATATTGAGGGATTCGGGTTCGATTCCCGGTCAAGGTGAATGATTTGCATAAGTGGAATTTTCAAATTACTTATAAATGTGGAATTACTTTTTTGACTCTAACTTTTTCCTCATCAACTTACTCTATGCTCATATTTTGAGGTGATATCAATATTCAAATTCATATGAAATTTGGGGAAAATTGTAAAAGTTTGCACCTAAGTCATCTACCGTCCCTTTTGATCATTTTCCGTTCGCCACCGATCTCTTCGTTGGTGCAAAAGTAGCACTAGTGATGCTATTCAATAACAAGTTGACATCCAGTTATTATCACATCGCTAACGAAAGTCCTCTCGTTGAATCTCGCCCACCGGAAACCTCATTCTGCCACACAGCTTGATGACAAGTCAATCATATTGACTATGTATAGCGAAATGCCTCTTCTTAGCGATTAAATTTTTTCACGCCCTATATTTTTAAGCATCTCGCATCCCCGACTTTCCATTAATCAGATGAAGCTTAAGCCAAGCGAGAGTAGGGAATCGGTATTTTTTTTTACATCCAACCGACGGTCAGTGATGGAAGACTTACGCGTCATTCCGACGAATTCACCAATGAATGCCGTCAAATATGCATTCACTAGAATACCGTTTTTCCAAACAAGTCATCAATAAATATAAACAAACCGACATATGTAACTACCATGCCTTAACAATTTAGAGAATAGCACTTCTGCACTCAATTCTTCCATGACGCACTGCCAATCCGCTGCACTAATTTGTACGTCAATTTGTCCATGCATGCATGCATTCCTCATTAATCCTCATTGTGCGTGTGTGCATGTTGTCTGAGGTTCAAAATCCGAGTGAACCTCGGACAACTCCCACGTTTTTACGAGATTTCAACTCTCTCTGTCGATGGTCACATGAATGACCAAATTACATGCATAGGAATCAAAATTCCTTTTCTTTCATTGGCAATTTGGATTAATCATTAGTTTATATTTACTTTTCAATATCTCTCTTCTTTACTTAAGTAAGAACAGCTTGGTAATGTTCACAGAATAATTTATATACTGTACATCGCGTTTCGACGTCAATATGTCATCTTCAGCTACATCTTTACACCTGAGTATGACGTTTGGCGTCAAAACGCGTTGGCAGTAAATACAAAACCCCTTAGACAGTAAAACCACTTGGACATTACCAAGTGGTTTTTACTAAAGTTCAGAATGATTTTCCACTACACCTCGTCAGACATCGTTGAATATATTTGCTATTTTCTTGAATATTTATGTGTTTAAATATGGTGTAGTCCTTATTTGTAGACAAGAAAAATTCAGTCAACTTTTCAGAATGCTCCATAATTTTTTTCAATTTTGTAATACAATGAATTGTGTATTTAAATATCGTAATCGAGTAATAGAATGACATACCATATCGCACTCAAAGGTTTAAACTATATGTTGGCTATTGAGCGGTCATTCAAAGTGAAACCGGAGAACTCGACTATTTAAATTGCCTTCTACATATTACCAATGACTTACTTGACATTTAATGTGTTTAAGGTTGCATATTTTTACCTTATGTATGGTACCGTGGCCCCGAGAAAAATTGTTCGAGCCGTGCAAGCCGCGCCAACTTTCGCATCAACGCCAGGATCTTATAAGTCCGCTATCGTGTGTCGCGTTCAGTAAAACATAATTTGTTTTTATTTTGGATGTAATTTATTTGCTGAAATTCGAGATATTTTCACAAATATACGTTTATAATTCACACAAAATATCATTAATAAACTTTAATAGCATAAAAAACTTTCACATTTTGAATAATAACATCCAAAACGTCAGAAGAAGATACTGGAATTTTTGTACCGCAGATCCGTCGCGAAACTTTCGATTTCAAACCGTCATTTCGTCTTTAGGAATTTAAGAGCATATGAAAGTCTAAAATCCCCAAAAACTACTTTTCCTTCGCCAGTATATTTGAAGAATAGATGATATAGAAGAAAATACAGTTTCGTTATCATTGCTCCAACGTAAATGTCGCGAAAAGTGATTCTCCTCCATGCAAAAACCTTCGCTCATAGATAAAGAAATATTTAACCTTTCTCTGTGGTTCGCTTTTGTAACAAATATTCGAGCGCCTAGACGGAGTTCCTGCGTTCCTGGATTTAGATGTATTACACTAAAACTTACTCTACAGTTGTATTACACTAAACGTATATATATATATATATATATATATATATATATATATATATATATATATATATATATATATATATATAGTGTGTGTATATATATATATACAATATGCCAAGAGGGTGGCCGATAAAAATATATAAACGGAAAAAAGAACACTCACAATTTAAAACTTCCGATATTTCGGTGAAGATATTAGCTCCACCTTTCTTTAGGAGAAGAGTAGGAAGGATTCCTACTCTTCTCCTAGAGAAAGGTGGAGCTAATATCTTCACCGAAATATCGGAAGTTTTAAATTGTGAGTGTTCTTTTTTCCGTTTATATATTTTTATCGGCCACCCTCTTGGCATATTGTATATTTATCACCCGAGTGATTCTCCTAGAAGTTTATATATATATATATATATATATATATATATATATATATATATATATATATATATATATATATATATATATATTATAGTTTCTGTATCCTTCCTTCTGTGAGAAAGGCAGCTCGGCTGCCGTAATATCAGAACGTATAGTGTGTGAGTGTTCTTCTTTTTTGTGTTTCTATATTTATTTCCGCCCCACCTGTGGCAAAGTTTATTTTTATTTAAATTATCGCGTGTGTGATTTTCCACGAACTCGTATATATATATATACTCGTATATATATATATATATATATATATATATATATATATGAAAATTCAGAGAGAAAGCGCGATTATCCAAAAGAAAAATTCACTGGAACTCTGAAAAGTTATAGATATGTACTCTCTCAAGAGTTGACAAAATAGCAGAATTCTACCATTCGAAGAACTCTCTCACGAAAGGATAAATAAATTGAATTAGAGATAACCGTCTGTAACCTGTTCAACAGTGCGCCCGACTTAGCCTCGAAAATGATCTCCCTCGAGGGTGATATGCTCTCTCTTCTTGGTCAAAGAGAATCGGAGTGCATTCTCTGACTCGGCAACCGTGTACGGGGGAAAGAGCGGAAAACTCAGCTTCTAAGAGAACAAGAAGAATTAAGGTGGATACGATCCATAGAAGAAAAGGAAATTAGCGGTGAGACTTTTATATTTATGTATTATATAAGTTTCGTGTTGCTATGAAATTCTTTTGTGCCACTAAATAGAAATAAAATAACGTAACTAAGAAATGCAATAACATAAAATATGTTGCTCTTGGGATTGTAATTTGTTTTATTATAAACAAAAATAGGTCTACTAGTTCTACAAAACAAGTTTTAGATCTTCTAAGTTTAGTGGAAAAGTTTTCAGTAAAATTTTGCATGCTGATTGATAAAACAAACTTCAATCTAACACGTTATTTAACTTATTTATATATTGAGCATTACTTTAATTATTTATTTTATTAAAATATGTAATATCAAAATAGTATTTATATTGATAAATAGTGTACAATTTTTAAATATCGCATGCTGATTAATTATATAAATTTCATTTTTAAAACACTTTTAAGCTGCTTTTAAAGTTGCAAAGCAGCTATGTGTAGCATGAACTGAAGAACAGCTGGATGAGGTTAGACTTAATGGTGGCTCTACACTTACTATGTGAGTCAAAATGAATACTAAATAACACATTTTTATTAAATTGTCTAAAACATCCTGCTCACGCAGATGAAATGTGTTACCTTTTGAATGCACAAAAATAAGGCATTTTATTTTATATGACCACATTTTTCGAGCCTTTGGAGCCGACTGCGGCGTCTTTTCTATAGAGCTACCGCATTTGGTCTTCATTTACGGCAATAATTCGCCAATCACTTTAAGAAATATGTGGTTTTATTCCTGTATTTTATTTTTATTCAATGTCCTAGGATTTTTACTTATATTAATCAGTTTTAATTTTAAGCTTATGCATGCTTTCTCGTTTAAAATTACGATTAATTCGTCTCCATAAGAGCCCACGTTAAAATCTCCACCACTATGCTTGAATTGCAGTAAAACTAGCCTGGAAACCCTATTTTTATCTCATTTTATAAAATGCACTTCAAAGATGCCATATTTAAGTTTCCAGAATTTCTGAAATAAGTGGCCCTCTGGCCAGAGTCATCTTAACAGGAAAGTTTTCCTCCAACTATAAGCCAAGAACTAATTGAAAGGCTTTCTGTTATAACTGATCCTGGTTTTACTGTGCACGATGAATATGAAATAATCATAGTGTCCTCGACGCTAGATTTAGAGAACCTGCAGTCAAAAAGGTTTCTATTTTCATATGGTTTCAGGGTAGGTAGAAAGTTTCAGAAAAACAAGAAAGATTTCAAACCTAGTTTTTAATCCTATCTTTTGTAAGGAGAATTATTGGATACAGTTTCATTTTTCGTAAAAGCACATGACTGAAAATCGCCCTTGAGAAAGCTACCGTTGATTACAAGAGTTAACTATTATTATTGCTATATCAGGGATCTTTCGGGGTTTGCACCGGGTAGTTAGGTCCATGGCGGACAATGGAGAGTGGAGACAAGTCGGACAGTGGAGACGCGAATCAAGGAACACCAGCGTCACCTTAGATTGGGCCAACCGGCTGTTGCAGAGCACAGCATCATGATGGACCATGCCATCCATTTTGAGAAGACAAAAATAATTGCCCGCTCATCTGGCTACTGGGACCGGCTCATCAAGGAGGCCATCGAGATCCGGAGAGAAAGACGTAACTTTAACCGTGACACCGGTTACAACCTGAGTCACACGTGGAAACCAATCCTCAAGATTATGGGAGAGTCAAGACCACCGGATGATACATAATTTCCCTAAATATTTCGGACCTGACCTACCCATAGGGTATATATTGATGACCACTTCCAGTCAAGGCACTCACCTCTGCCCTGAGGACGATGCTCGACTCGAGCATCGAAACGTTGGCCGCCATGGACCTAACTACCCGGTGCAAACCCCGAAAGATCCCTGATATAAATCTTCGCCGGGAAAGCCTGAAATTATTATTATTGCTTTTTGTGGAAAATCATTTTGCGCTCTTGGTGCATTGCACCTCCATAAGTGGATGCTTTATAATGCCTGAAAATGTTCCTTTTCCGATAGGAGTTTCCCTTATCCCAAGCCGAGTTTATATTATCGTAGAACGCTTACTCCAAGGATTAGAATACTGATCTGCGGCAAATATCATTGAGGCAACAAGACTCTTCACTTTGCTTGTTACGTTGAAAAAAACTCCTTTTGAAAACAGCAAAGTCGATAGTGAAATAAAATCTGAAGCTTTGAAAATTTCTAGAGATAATATGTAGTATCTTATCCTATAAGTTGAAACCCTAGGGTGTTTCGAACACAATATACAGATGGAGAGAAATAACTAGAAGTTGAAGCACTGTGATCAAGCAAAGCCGATAATTCCGTCAAGCTACGAAAGAGATTGCCAGTTTTTCAAGAAGATATGGACCACTTCATTGAAAAGGAAATTGATGATTTCATTTGTAGTTGGCGTCAATTTTTCCTACAAGATTTAATTTTTCCATGACATCGCTTTCATAGGATCCATTTGAGTGGAAAAGTGACCAGGCAAGGGCCAGGACTGATGGTTTAAAAAAAACAAAGTCCTACGTGATTATGCTGAAAGAGGAGTGGAATTGATTTTTAGGATTTACTAACACAAAAAAACTAAAGTAAAAAATAATTATTAAAAAAATGAGTCATCTAACGATGCAAATCAGACTGCAAGGGAACATTTCATTAGATAATCTCGAGAAAATTTGATTAAATTGTTACAAGCAAAAAATTACCAGAAATCACTATTTTCATTGCAACACTGAAATATACAGAATAGTGGGATAATTCTTGGACAACGAGATAGCACAATGCAACATTACGGTAGTGGAACTCGTATATTTAAGCGTTATTGCAAGAGACTTGGACAGTAGTCAACCCAATATCTCTCACAATGCTTTTTATTCTCTTCAACAATAACTGCTAGCCCTTGGTGTACCTTCTTTTGATCATCTGCTATCCTGTCAGCTATTTATCTTACATCCTACATGCTTTACTTCAATCTCAAGTTGCTCAAATTTCCCACTCTTAGCGTACTATGTACTCCGCAAATCTATCGCTACTCATTGGAATGTAGTCCCTTGCACTCTACCCAAACGTTTTCCCTTGAACTCTCAGAATAAAATGAAAATTTTAACTTAATTAATTTGTACTTTTTAGATTCAGCTATTTATTTTCGATCATGATTTCGGCAATTTTTGTCATTAAGAATATACGAAGTACAAATTCATTTAGTGACGCGTACGAATTCCATACAGAGTCGCCAGAAACATGAGATTTTATGTAAATTTTAAATCATTCGCCAATTGCGACAGTCTAATTCTAAGTCCCCATTACCTTCGAAAAAATATTCCAGTCTATCCGTCAAACATCTCAAAGGGCAAAGGAACCATGAGTACATCCAAGGACGTGTCTGCTTGTTTCCCTAATTTGGGAAAGCCGTCCGAAAGCGTGAAATGTGGAGAACTAATTAGTGTACTCGTGAAATCAGGACATGATTGGAGAGAAAGAAGAATCACACGAAACTTGTGTATGGTCCATATGGTACGGGTGAGGGTGGATGACGGTAAATCAGGACGGGCTGTGATAGGTCGCGGTGTAAAGCAAGGTTGCCTGTTATCACCTAGGCTCTTTAACTCATATGCTGATGAAATGGGAGAAGAGGCATGAGAAGAGCTAGATGTGGTAATAAAAGAAAAAAGGCGGCCAAAAATGTCGGTGAGAATCGAAAATCGGTTGGTTGGATCAGGAAAGAGGACGATGAAACGCTACAGACATTTGAGATAGGGGTGTGGAGGAGAATGGAGAAAGTGCAGTGGACGGGAAGAACGATCCTCTCTGCTAATTCATAAAAAATAACGTATGAGTAAGTGATATGTGTGGTATGTGAAGAGAGGATATTTTTGAGGAGATCAGGAGGAGGCAGAGAAAGTGATTTGAACAGGTAATGAGGAGCGAATGGATTATGAAGGCCTTGATAAAGGAGTTGTTGGGTAAGCAGGGAAGGGAAGAAAAAGGAAAGTTTTCATGGATGGGATGAAGGTAGGTCGAATGCCAAGAAGGAGGGAGTAATCGAGTTAGTATATAGGTGCTCTGGCCTGCAAATTGTGGAAGATATATAGGAATTCTTCTCTATTTCATCCTGCCTTAACCGGTAGATTGCCTTACTAATAATAAAGTAATAAATAGCATGAATGCCACTGAAACTCGAAGAGTGCGATGCACTAACTCATTGATTGCCAAAATTCGGAAAGTATAAAATTGCAGTGCTCATTGTTTACTTCCGTCGTACAATGTTTACGGATAATTCGTAATTAGAGAAAGACGCCCAGTAGCGATACACATCGAGATATAGTTTCCTTCGTGACTTACATGAAATTCAACTTGTAAGTCTTAGTTATCAAAAAGAATCTACTCCCATTTCAAGTAAAAAAACATTTTCACTTTTCAAAACGTATCTCCTACTCACTCTTCTTAAAGAGATATGCGTGGATAAAAAAGTATAGGGTTTTAAGCGATAAATCACTATGCAATATTCCATTTCCTTTGATAGAAGTTTTCTTGGTTGTTTAAAAGTCAACTGTAGTTTTTAATATGGGATCAATTAGATCCCATATTTAGAGGCCTGTAATGTAGGTACTTGGTTTTCCTTCCCCAGAACAAACATAGCGAAATATAAGCTCATAAAAACGCTGTTTTAAAAGCTTCATCAATGTACTTTTACTACTAAGAACTTACGATGAAGAGATCGTAAAAAAACTCTTTCGAAGTCGAGTTTGAGCCGATACTGACCTCCTTACGAAGGTGACCTCTTTTCCTGATCGACGCACCACATACCTAACAAACAGGAGGCAGGCTACCCCGCGATCCCAACGGGAAATCCCATCATGTCTCTTCTGCTGCCAGGAAGTGATCAGAACAGTGATAAGAATCCAACTAAGTTCGTCGGGGACATTTTCTGGACCAGTGCCCCTGTGCTATGGCTCTGCATTATCCTCGGGGTCGCGCCGTTTCCAGTTAGCCATGCGAGAAACAGATACAACTCGACACCCACATGGATGCTAGTACATTTTATAGTCATGCAGGTGGTGTGGGTAACTCTGATGTTCTACATGATATATGAAAATGTGGTAGGCTTTAATACCAGCCTGACATCTGTGACCATTTTATTGTGGAAGGTATCCGCTTACATCCACGTAGTCTGCAATTCGACGAAAATTATCCTTCATCGAGGGAAGTACCACGAAATACTTCTCCATTTATATCGACTGGACAAAAGGCTTAAAGCCATGAAAATGAGATTGGATTACGCTAAAATCCGCCGAGATGGAATAAGGCAAGTTACGCTTCTCAGTGGAAACATGGCGCTAATCATTGTCCTCCTAAACCCATCCGTAAATGCAATTGTCGGATGGGAAGGATACATCTTTTATGTGGCAATCGTTTGTATTGCGTTTTCTAGCTTTTCCATACAGTTGATCGTCAACAACTTGATTAATAATTTGTGCAGCAGATTTTGTTGCATTTACTTGGAAGTTAAAAGACTTTGTGATTTTGAAAAATTGGCGAAAGAGAAAAAGTGCGACCATCTCCTTGATAATCAGAGCATAATGGATACAAAAACTTTTGTCAGCCATATTACAAAGTTGGAATCCATTCATATTGATCTCTTCAAACTGAGCCACATGATAAACAACTTCGCCGGCATACTCATGTTTCTACAAGGAATATCTTGTTTTTTGACCATGACACAATATCTGTACCACCTTATAGCAAAATTCTTGGCTGTGGAAAGTGCAGTAGTAATGCACGCCTACCTCCGTTTCGGCTACTTTTACTTATCGACGTGTGTCGGTGCGTTCCTGGTCATCTATAGCTTCCATGATTTAAAAGAAAAGGTAAATCCGTGGTCATTCTAACATATTAAAAAAAAGATATGGAGTTAATTCTTTTCGATGACAATATTTTCTCATAAATTGCTCAGTCTTTTAACGGGATCCTCTTTTTTTGCTGTTTCACTGGACTCACAGAAAAAGTAACTGACCGAAGTGCGGGTATAGGTCCAGGTAAATAAACTTTACCGGTTTCCTTAATGACTACCCATGTACTTTATACATTGTCAGAAGAACTGCCAAAATAGAAGAGCGCTGGTGAAATTTCGGCAGAGCCGCTCGGATTCATGTTATTTTTCGAGAAATAACTACCTCTCTACCCAGTTTCACTTACCGTTTTTGACGATATATCAGACGCATGGTTGCATAAGATGCACCTACATTTTATTCAGACATTTTCAGGTAAAATAAAACTGTGGGCACACACAAATGCGCGGCAGTATAAAAACTGCAACAGACGATTTTGAGACTGAAAGGGACTATTTAAAAACAAGTTTCAATGGAGAAACATTTTCCAACCATTACCGAAATACATATTTCAATATTTGGCTAAGTCATTAACAGAGTGCCATAATCAGTTTCGGTATAATAAGCCATATATTTGAAAATTGTTTTGTTATTTTGGTCTGGTTGTTATAGCTAGGGGCATGATGTTCGTAAGTATTAAATGGAGACAATATGACGTTAAATATATTGCTATATCGCAGAATCAGAGTGTTTCCAATTTACGCATGGCCGGCCACTGATGGCAGTAGTTGGCGATCAAGGAGGTTAAAATGAAATGGAGGAGGCATGGCCGAGATCACTCATGGGCGGATGTAAAGCAAGAACGATATTGCATGAGAATGATCTTGCGTCAAGTAGGCGTGGCCTACCAGTCACAAAACTTCCCAATTCCTGTCGAATGGAACTTATATTTGACGAAAATCAAACGCCATCACCGGAACCGCGAGCCAAAGTAAGTCCTGAACTGTGCCGACTGTAATGGCGGAATTGGCTTAAAAAATCTAGAGAAATGTCACCACCACCTCTTTTCTAACCTTCTTGTTGGCGATCGCCTGTCGGGCAAGTGAAATGAAACAGCTCAAAGTGGCTGTTGACGCACGCACAGTCTACCTCGCGCACAGATAAGCCGTAGCCAGCAGATGTCTGTTAATATATATACGCATATTGCTCATTTGCTCTGCTCGCCTCGGAGAGAAAGACCGGATGCTTGAAAGGGAGACAGCCGGCTATTTTGATAAATGAAAAGCATAGCGACGCCGCGGCGCAGCGATCGTCGGCCATTGTCGCAAATAGAAAGCATCTTCGATCTAATCATCGATATGTATCTCCCCTAGTACAATTATACCGGTTATAATTTTACCATCAGCTTCCTTTAAGTTAACAGTTACGTTTTTGAGAAGGGTTAGTAGTACCTCTACATCTGGGGTAAACTATGCCCACAGTAGGGAGCGACGAGGATGAATTAAACCTGCGTGAGGAGTCGCTTTCGCATCTAAGACCCGGGGGTGATTTTCAAGCAATTATTTTGAGAAAAAAGTGCGTCTTACATTCCATTCCGTACAATACCGAATTTTCCAGACTTGCTTTTAGTACTCTTTCTCTCATCACCTCTAAAAATGGGTCATTTTGATGAAATGATTTATGATTTTTTAAACCCCACACTTCTTTATCGCCGACCAGGGTTTCGACACATTGTGTCATTATCACGGGCTATATTAAAATTGGTCCTTTCATGGTAATAAATCATTTCATGTGATTCAATGTCACATAATTATTTCTTACTATTAGTCAATTTGTGTTGTCTCGATTTAGTGAGGCCATTTCTCCAATACGACGAGAGAATTACGGGGCCCAAAACAAGAAGAATTAATAACTATTAAGGTAGTTTGAGCGAGATATCATTTCACATAGAATTCTATATATTTGGCCTCATTTACCAGTAAAATAGCTCACCTTTCAAAAAAAAATATATCAGCCACTTACCGCACTAATTTTCGAGATATTTGTCAAAAAAAGAAGCCGTTTTCCATGATAAATGGAGCGCATATACACTCCATAGAGACTTTATTTAAACATTGAGTTCTTTATGACGAGTACATATCGTCAGAAATTTAACATTGTTTAGTTTTTATTGATTCTCTAATATTTTTAAAAATAAATTCAATTACCGCAGTAATATGTACAGAAACGCCAAAAAAAAGCTATCGGTTATGAACTGAGTTTTCGCCGTACGGCGTGAAAAAAATGAGTCAAGTTAAAGGATCATGTATGCATATATAGTTAATTAATGATAATTTCAGTAATTTAAAACAGCATTTTTGCGCCATTATAATGAAAATATTTACTTCTTACAGCAACTGAAATTAAAAAATAAATTTCGAATATGGTCTCTATTATGACAAGGGAAAAATTTCGCTTAAACTACCTTAAGAGCCTCTGCTCAAAGAGAAGGAGCATGAATGTCTAGAAACAATATGCCATAACGATTTGCTCATAATGTTCCTTGAATCTGGCCATACCATTTTATTTTGAAACCAACGGGTTTCAATGAGCATTGGTATATTTGGTATGCATTTTCGACGAAGGGCCGACTCTTGGAAGAATCTTATTGGATAAAAGGTGGTTGGGAAAATCTTACATTGGGGGGGGGGGTCAAAAATGGCATAAATCGTCTTACGTAATACTTGAACGGCACCCTTTACGTTATTTGCGATCGTAGTCCGTTCAAAGAACTCGCACCATTTTAAAATACTCTCACGGTTTTTTATGCGTTGTAAATATAACTTCGTCACAACTGGAGGGTTATTACGGGCGTTAAATAACTCTGGGCGTTAAATAACAACTGCGTTAAATAGCGACTGTCCTGGCCTGAAAATATCTACCCTAGTGATTACAGAACTCAGGGTAGAAATGTTGAACAAAGTCGTTATCTAGATAAAAACAGTGTTATGACAAATTCTTCATTCAAGTCCGTGCAACCCTGACGGAATTTGCATCGACCAATGAAACTTTCGATGTTCCTGTGTGGAATAGTGGACCAATGCATGGGACGTCATATCAACGAAAAACAAATATGACTAAACAAATGAGTGTCCTTTAGCGACGGTCGTCGCCAGGAATGTAAATAAATCTTCTTGATTTTAATGATGCAGGCTGAGTATCTTTTTCAGTCATTATTTCCAGGCACGTAGCCAGGAAGGGGGGGGGCTTGAGGGGCTTAATCCCCCCCCCCATGAAATTTCAAATCATATTGTTAGTTAAGTTTTACCATATATTATATTGGATGAAAAATACAAAGGTTTTAGAGGGGAAAAAGGTAAGAACAAAGCAGTTTTCTCTTTAAAAAAGCAGCCATAAATAAATTGCCTTAACGAATAAAATTGTACCAAAAGATTTTGCCCCAGGTTTCAGATTCAGAATAGAGGACCCACCCCCCAACCAAAATCTGGCTACGTCACCGCTCCGAGCAGTCGAAAAATAAAGAGAATTCTTTCGAATAATGTGCAGAAAAAGTGACACCTACACAATGTGCAGAGGGTTTGTTTTTAAAACGGTGCAAAGTATGAGACTGGTAAATTAATGCGCATTTCTGTGAGAATCATGCGCGAAAACGATCGATGAGTGTCTAAAAGTTCATTAGATGCTGCCTGCAAAAGTGTCTTTTGATTTTCACCGTACAGAAAATAGTGAAAAGAGTATATCAAGCGTTCAGGAAGTAAGCACCAACAGATTTTAGATTTCTTGAACCTGTAATTATCTCCTTGGAGAGATTATATTTGAGGAATGTGTGTCTAAAAGTGACAGTGACGCGTATTTGAAATGAAAAACTATAAACGCACATCTTTCAGGGGTGACTGTGAGCGTAAGGGATAGTTCACTATAAAAGACGATGAAATATCTGTTTTTGCCTCCTCGTGTAACCTTCCATGGCATAAAATACGAGTACTATCAATCAAATCTACACTAACTTGTATGCCAAAGCTTCCGCTAGCTTTGAAACTCGGAAACATTTAAAAATATTTCACAACTCACCTAATTGTAAACTCATACTTCTTCTCATATTACTCTTCACATAGCCTTTGATTATTAACTTAATATACTTCGCGAGTCCTCAGAATTGAACCGTCGTCAGAAATACTCCTGGGTCTCAGCAATTCACCAGCTTTGAAACTCGAAAATATTTTAAAAACATTTAGCAACTTACCTAATTGTAAATTCGTACTTCTTGTCATATTATACTTCACATAGCATTTGATAATTAACTTAATGTACTTCGCAAGTTATCAGAATTGAACCGTCATCAGAAATACTCCCGAGTCTCAGCAATGCACTTGATTTGAAACTCGGAAATATTTTAAAAACATTTCGCAACTTTCCTAAGTGTGAACGCTTGCTTCTTTTAATGATATTTTTCATATAACTTTTTATTATTATTATATACCTCGCAAGTTCACAGAAGTAACCCCTACAAAAACGCGCCATGTTGGTCGTTACCTTCATAAGACCTCTTGAGCTGGCGTTATCGTGGGTATTTATTATAAAGACCTTTCAATCCATAACTACGTCCTTATGAGTTCCGTTATCGCTCAAGTCGGTATGATCACTGGGAGCAGCTATAATAAAGACTTTCACCTGATAACGCCGTCGTTATGAGTTCCGTAATAGCCCCCCTGGACTCATTGAATGGAGTGTTCACAAGCAACGTAACACAGGATAAATTAGTGACTTTTTTCGAATATCGCTTCTGCTTGCAGACTACGCAACATAGAATTTACAGGAGAAAGATTGTATGTACTGAATACAATGAATGTAATTTAAAACAGCAAATAGCCACTGTTGGCCTTAATTTTGCATTGTTTCCATCATTATTTTCACTCAAATTTTAACTATATAATTTCAAAAGACGTCAAAAACACGGTACATATTAAATCCTTTGGTACTAAATTAAACTCCCAGTGAAAAGCAGTGTTTCCATTCCTCCATAAACACCAGCTATCCGGAAAATAATATTCTTAATTTTGGAGTCAAAAGGCTGAAACCAATAGGAAAAGAGTCGCTTTACGTTCATTATGAACGTTTATCTTTACAAGGATTTCATAACCTCTTACAGAAGTGCTATTTTACTACATTTTACTACTGATAACTCGTAATTGGACACTCACTAAATGGAGTAGACGTCTAGTAACGTAGCACAGAATCAATTAGCGGCCTTTTTTCGAAGACGACTTCTGCTTGTGGACGGCGCATCATAGAATTTACAGGAGAAAGATTATCTGGAGACTCCTACTGGAAAGAGAATTGGACCAGAGGAAAGATGATCATGCTTCCTCAGTTTCCAGGAACGCGCAAAAACTCCAACAAGAAGCAGCCTAAGGTCATTGAGGACATTTTCTGGACCAGCGCCCCATTGCTATAGATGTGCGTCATCTTCGGCCTCGCACCATCTCCCGTCAATAATCTAAAAGGCGGACAGAACAAGATCTCAAGATGGATGGTGCTTCCTCTTGTTATAATGCAGGCGGCGTGGACAGCGCTAATCTTCTGCGCAATGTTTAACAACGCGGCAACCTTGGAAACCAATTTGTTAACATTACCTGTATTCCTGTGAAAGATATGCAATATCATCCACGTGGTCTACAATTCGATAAAAATGATACTCCATCGAAGAAAGAGGCAGACGGAACAAGATCTCAATATGGATGGTGCTTCCTCTTGTTATAATGCAGGCGGCGTGGACAGCGCTAATCTTCTGCGCAATGTTTAACAACGCGGCAACCTTGGAAACTAATTTGTTAACATTACCTGTATTGCTGTGAAAGATATGCAATATCATCCACGTGGTCTACAATTCGATAAAAATGATACTCCATCGAAGAAAGTACCACGATATATTTCTCCATTTCACTCGACTGGACAAAGGACTCAAAGCTATTGGGGCACACTTGGATTAGGTATACTAAAATCCTCCAAGAGGGAATGAGGCAAGTTGCACTTTTCGGTGGAATCATGGTGCTAATCACCGTCCTACTTAACCCATCCGTAAATGTAGTGGTCGTAAGGGAAGGATACATCTTCTGTTTAGCAATCGTTTGCAGTAGCCTTTCCTGCTTTTCAAAACAGCTGATTAACCACAACCTATTAAATAATTTGTGCCACAGATTTCGCTGCATCAACTTGAAAATTCAAAGACTCTTTGACTTTGATAAGTTGTCGAAGAAGACAAAGTGCTACCGTTTTCTTGGTGGTCAGAGTAGAATGGCTAGGACTACAGTTCTCAAATATATCAGAAAGTTGGAATCTACTCATATTGACCTTTTCAAACTTAGCGTCATGGTCAAGAACTTCACCGGCGTGCTCACGCATCTGCAAGGACTATCCTGTGTAGTGACAAATACACTATATTTGTACTATCTTATAGTAAATATCTTGGCTAAGGAAAGTGTTGCAGTGATCTTCGCTTACTTCAATTTCGGATGCTATAATTAATCAGTGTTTTTCTGTGTGTTCCTGATCATTAATGATCACTCTGACTTTGAAATTCTATCATCGGATTTAAACAACGTTCATGTGTGGAGCCAAGAGTGGGGACTCAAACTTAATCTGAGCAAATGTGCGGCGGTACATTTCTTGCGGAAGTCGTCCAACTATCCCCGTGTATATGCTGTGGATGGCGTTAAGATAAAGGCGACAGATGAAGTTAAGTATCTGGGAGTTACGATAACCTCAAACCTATCGTGGGGAACACATATAAGAAATATTTGTGGCAGAGCTCTGAAGAAGCTAGGATTCGTCAAGCGTATTGTGGGAAGATTCTCAGATGAAAAAGTAAAGGAGAGGTGCTATTTCGCACTCGTCCGGCCACACCTTGAATATGCAGCAAGCATATGGGATCCGGTGCAGAAAGACTTAATTCGGGAACTTAATAAAATACAAAGGAAAGCTGCGCGATTCGTCAAAAACTGCTACGGGCGTACAGACAGCGTTACGCAGATGTTAAACGAATTAGGCTGGGAGCCGCTAGAGACTCGGAGGCTGCGCGCTAGGCTTAGATTACTTGAGCAATTAAGAATAGATATCTTTAAGAGCGACACGGAGAACATCATATTAGAACCCCACTATATTTCCAGGTCCGACAGAAACGATAAATTAAGAGAGATATTTTGCCGAACGGATAGTTATGGGAATTCGTTTTTCCCCCGAACAATAAGGGACTTTAATAAATGCAAGGCGTAATTTCATAGAGCGTTTCCTTTTTATATGTAAATGGCTGGTGTCCTAACACCCCCGGCCACACGCCTATTGAGGCGGCTTTCGGGGTAGTATGTAGATGTAGATGTAGATGATCTCTGGCTGCCAAACTTTAGGGAAAAAGGTGTTTTAGTAGTCTTGCTATATAGGTTAATTTATGGAGGTTTGGCCTTCTTTTTTAAGAAACTCAACTTCCTTTTTATGCCAACGTTTCGCCTTTTTATTAATGCTTCTTCAGGGCCCAAAGGATTAACTTTCAAACTGCGACAATGGTAAGTAATTTAATCCTTTGAGCCCTGAAGAAGCCTTAATAAAAAGGCGAAACGTTGAAAAAAAAAGGAAGTTGAGTTTCTTAAAAAAGACGGCCAAACCTCCATAAATTAACTTATGTATTAGTAAAGTGGTCAATAATCATTCAAAGAAGTAGTCTTACTTGTCGATTTAACTGGTTTCTTATGTCAAAGTTAACAATATGTTTGGATATAAACGTGCTTCCAAAGAAATGTGAAATGCATATGGTTATGGGATACGAGCTCGATTTTTATGATATTTACGATACGATATTTATATTTGCGATACGATATTTATGGTTTGTCATAAAAATACGAATTTTATTATTTTAAGTGATATTTGAAAGAATAGAGAAATAATTTTTTATATTTTTGTATGTAACGACGGTAAGTACACCACAATTACACCACTAACCCTCTGCTAATTCCATGATAATATTTTCAAAAGAAATTCACCGAGTTTCGCATCTGCTAGTGTCCTATTTGAGAAGCTACTTAACTGGCTTAAGGAACTAACTATTGACCAAATCAATGGTAGAGGTCCGGGACGGGCTTTGTAAATCGTCATAAGTAATGCCGATATTTCAGAAGGGATTTTTAAAACTTTTGAGAGAAACGATGGGATTCATTTTATATGAGTGGAAAAAAATCTATTTCTCTAAACATTTGCACTTCCTCTTCGTATTCTTCCTCTCATCATATCACTCGCTTAATTCATTACTAATCTCTTAAATATTTATTCAGCTGCAATTACTGGCGATCCACGAAAGGAAAATATTTGGCTAAGACCATAAATCTGCTTGATATAACTCGGGTAACGCACAGAAAACATCGGAATCGTCTTGATTGTATATTGGGAGGAGTTTTCATCCACTTCATAATTCCATGATTATATCGTTGTCTTCCAATATATAAAGAGCTATTTGCTTCTAACTAAATTAAAATTCGAAGTAATATAAGGGCATAACTCTTTTCCCAATTTACATGCTTTACAGTTTATACTTTTTTAAGGAACTGAAGACGTTTATACTTCGTAAATGGCCAATAAAATATGGCATAGTTCAGCGACGCTATTCAAAAATGTAATCCTTCGCCACCCGATACAAATGGGAACTCTAACGATGCGCGGAAAGGATCTATTGCACTGCATGCGTGTTATTCTTTACGAAACCTAGTTGAGTAACAACCCATTACCTTGGAGAACAGCAACATAGCTCTACTTTTAGTTACCTTTCGATGAACAATTGCTATAGGATAACGCTCTCTCAACTAATTGTCCTACACAAACTACATTTGTTTCTAGATTATATTATTACTAGGGCAATGTACCGGTTAAGGTAGAGCTAAATGGTAGTCAGTCCCTGAGAGATAATCCCTAATGAATTTTCAGGCGCCGGCCACTATCTCTTTACATAATCTTCAGCTCAGCAAACGTCCTCACTTCATCCAGTGTCCCTACGCCCCTCGTCACATCTTCCGAGCACTTACTTTGCCTCCAACTTATCTCCCCCAGAAGTTTATTCAAAGTCACCCGCCTCACGAAGTACTACGGGATGCAGTTTCGAGGAGAAGGGAATTGCTCAGGCGGCTCCGATCAGAGACGTAAAATTAAACTTTGGTAATATGGAGTCGTTTATCGCGCATCTAAAAGAACTCATTAGTTCCCCACCTAAAATCAGTCCGTCATTAAGCTACTTTAGTGTCCCTCTCATTTAAATTAAAGAAAAGGGGAACAGTCGAATAACAATGGAAAGTGATGGAAAAAAATGTTGTAAGAGTGCCATAGAAAACAAAAGGATCAATGGATACGTGATGGATTAAGAAGCACCAAAGCCACCGGCCGGACCACTGACCGACTGGAAGCGCCGGTCTCTATCTCCTTACATGATCTTCAGCTCAGCATTCGTCCACTCTTCATCCACTGACCCTACGCCCCTCGTCACATCTTCCAACCACCTACTATGCCTCCTACTTATCTCCCCCAGAAGTTTATTCTCCTCACCCGCCTCACGAAGTACTACCTCGTTCGTCTTTCTTGCCATATATCGCACCTATACCACTCCTCCTCACACACATATCTAAAAGCTGCATCATAATCTTTTGCTATTTTCTCACAGTCCAAGTTTCTGCAACATAAATCGCGACACATTAAACGCTTCGCCAATCTTTTCTTTACATTCTTACCCAAGGTGGCCGGCATGAGCTCCCTCCTATTGCCGAACGTCTCCTATGCTATCTCAATTCTTCTTCTAATGTCCTTGATAATAGGCACATTTTCCTCATTTTCACTTGGGAGAGGCGTGTGAATGGCATGTAGGGCAAACAAGAAGTAATTATTTGAGAGGTCCTGGCAAAAAAATCTGATATAGGAGATTAAGGGCATGAAAATAAAGTGGGAGATTATATGCAATGGATAAATAACGACCACGGTGAGAAGAAAGTTGAATTTCGTTGGTGGAATTACCTATGGTAAAATGGAACCTTTTAGGTGGAAGTTATTCTTCCAGCGACACCTATGGAAAAATTCATTTTATCTTCTCCGTATCTCCGCCGATAATTTCCTTTCATTCCCCGCTAAATCTAAATAAATGCCAATTAACTGGGTCAGAGTGGAGGCTAGAGTACTGGGTTTCCATTGCGTAGACCCGGGTTTCGAATCCCGGCAGATTTATCATTGGGAATCCGAACCCAATCTGAATGCTACGTGGAGAACACCTCCAAGCACAGTACTCCACCAAACATACGGGAGGTTAAACCGTGTTCACCTCGGCGCAAAAATTAAAAAGGGAAGGAAAGGAACATCTGTACGGAATGAAATGTTTATCTATGGGAGTAAAAGATAGCAAAAATGGGGTAAAACTATTCCATAAAAAAGATTTAGAGGAAATCCTTACTTGAGTGTGTTTTTGCACCATAATGGGAATATGTCCTTAAAATGTCAGATTATTGCCATCAGTAGTATGGGCTATGCGTAGATGATTGAATGAATCAGTCTCGAGTCAAATTTCAATTAGACATTATAAATGTTTTCTCTTCCACGAAATATTAGCAAATATTATTTTTTTACAAATTCAGCTTTAGATTTCTTTTCAGAAACTTCATTTCAAGGAAATGGTAAAAGAGACATGATAAGACATAGATGTGGGAGTAAAGGAAGGACGCCTGGTATTAAAGTCGCTTAGATTCGTGGACGACAAGGCGATAGTTAGTCGATCATCAAGGGGATTGCAAACTTTAGAAGTTGCATTAGGAAACCAGTGCGGGAAATACGGAATGAAGATAAATCATAAGAAAACAAAAGTGATGAGATTCTCTAGGAAAAAGAAAGTGAGGATGGTCATAGAAGTAGGAGGGCACAAACTGGAGCAAGTAGAGCAATTTTATTACTTGAGTAGTACACTAGAATAAATGTGCAAAATAGCAAAGACATTAGGAGAAGAATAGCGTCAGCGAAGGAAGCATTTAGTAATAGAAGGGATATGATAAATTTACGAAAATATATAACTAAACAAGTTTTTTATGTATGTCCGATGTACTAATTCACCAGTTTCAAAAGTAATGAAAACGCTTTCAATGCTAGGCAATTTACTCATTTCTTTTACGACATATACATAACATTCTTTTATACTCTACTGGCTTCGATGAGATGGTTGATGTCGATCGGGATCGAGGCAGGCTAAGATCTCGCCGTGTGCAGTATACCTGAATCATCGTACGCAAGAATCTTTTTCAAGTAAATGGTAATATACACATGCATAAATTAGAGCTAAAAGTCGGTCCTGAAAGATTTGTAACTTCGTGTGTGTCACTAGCAGTCTGTAAGTGTTACCCAAAGGAAATGGCCCCGTCGATACAAGTTCGGAAAAGCGTGAGGGGAGTGTAGGGCTATGAAGGGCGCAGGAGGAATGAGCGGACCGGGACTGCGGCCCGCGCGCATCCGGCGCGGCGTTGTGTGTAGGGAGCGCGGCAGTAGGCCCCGCAAAAATATTTTATCTGTGGAAAACGGTTGCACATACGTAAAAATTGACTGAATGTTAGTTTCAGAAGGGGTGTAACTTGAATCGTTAACATTAGAAATGACGTTTTATACCTCCAAAGGGGAATATTAAACGTAGTTGAATTTATGTCTCCTTGTCTATGTATCTGTCTCTATGCCTATATCTTTTCTATATCTCTCTGAAAATGTTAATTTATTCATCCGAATTTTTATTGGTATCCTTTCTTTGCTCCTTAGCCTGATTTGAAAAAGTTTAAAATGAAAATCCGAGGAAAAATAAAAAAGGACACGCACACCCTACCCTCTACCACCCGCGCCTACCCCCTCAACCTGAATCTTTCCCAATCCCTCCCTCTCCTCTTCCCGATTCCCTCCTCTCATCGCTTGCATATACATAAGTGAATGATCTATTCTTGCCACCTGTTGATGTTAATCTATAAAGAAATAATTGATTGGGTAAATTAAAATTACATGTGAGAAAAGCTGCCCGAAAGTTAAGCCCGAAACTGTATCTTTACTTTAATCGGTGTTCTCATCACATTAATTGCTTCAAGCACTTTCTTCCCTCTTCGTAATAAAACATATGATCTCTGATACTTATATGCCGTTGTGATTACTACCTCCTGGAATTCCTTTACCCGATACTTTCGCGGAAATCGCCAGATATTTTGGCACTCCCAATTCCAGGAATATAGGCAGTCAACAAATTTAAGGGCCTTGAGGCCGACACGCAGGTCATTACGCCGTCCAGGAATCCTACAGTTGAACATGATAGTTATTAAGTTTTGTAGTAAACAACTGCTGTGCATCATTACGGACCTATAAGAGTGGCACTCGTAGAAAGAGTCATTTTCTGTTTTCATATTCTTCGGAAGTACATTTCCACTCAGATAGTTCTAATTGTGGGTTTCGGCTTAATTACGTCATCAATTTTATATTGATATTTGTAAATGATAAGGGAAAGAAAGTATCAAGTACCTCTGTCCAAGAAACATTTTTTTGCACATTGTCAAACATTCCATACGATAGCATTTTCTTACGTCATATGAATCATTATTAGCCTTTGAATCTCAAAAATATTATTAAAACGATCATAAATGCCAACTAGTGAATGTTTCATTTGAATAAAAAAGAATAACGTGCTATAAGGACTCAGCAAAAGTACTTATCGTTAAATACTGAACTAGCAATGCATGTCATTGAAAATAACAAATAACCGCTGTTGGCCTTAAGTTTGAAATGTTTCAATGTATATTTTCGCTGAAATTTAGTCTACTATATAATTCCAAAAGACATCAAATACACGGTGAAAATTACTAAAATTAAATACCCAATAAAAAGCAGCTTTCCCATTTTTCCAGGTGATATCAGCTACCATCAAATATTACTCTTAGGTTTTGAGTCAAAAGGCTGAATCCAATAGGAAAAGAGCCCTTTACGTTCGTTATGAACGTTACCTTTAAAAGAATTTCAGGACCTCCTAAAGACATTCTTTTTACTACATTTTAACTTCTGCTAACTCACATTCAAACACCCATAAAAAGGAATAGACTTCTAGAAACGTAGCACAAAATCGATTTTGGCCTTTTTTCGAAGACGACTTCTACTTGTGGACTGTTCATCGCAGAATATAAAGGAGGCAGATTCTCTGGTGAATCCTACTGGAAAGAGAATTGGACCAGAGAAAAAGTGATCATGCCTCCTCAGTTTCCATTAAGGAACAAACACTCCAACAAGAAGCAGCCTAAGGTCATCGAAGACATTTTTTGGACCAGCGTCCCAGTGCATTGGATCTGCGTTATCTTCGGCCTCACACCATCTCCCATCAATAATCTAAAAGGCGGACAGAACAAGATCTCAAGATGGGTGGTGCTTACTCTTGTTATGATGCAGACGACGTGGGTAGTGATAATCTTCTGCGTGATATTTAACTACGTGGTAAGCAAAGAAAATGACTTGATATCAGCCCTCGTTTTGATGTGGGAAATATTCAATTTCATTCACGTGGTCTTCAATTCGACAACAATGATACTCCACCGAAGGAAATACAACGACATATTTCTCCATTTCGCACGACTGGACGAAAGACTCAAAGAGATAGGGGCGAGATTGAGTTATGCTAAAATTCGCCAGGAGGGAGTGAAACAAGTTATAATTTTTAGCGGAAACATGGTGCTAATCATCGTCTCACATATACCATCCGTAGATGTCGGATGGAAAGCATACTTATTCATTTTCGCAATTGTTTGCCATAGTCATTCATGGTTTTCTATACTGCTAATTAACTACAACCTATTAAATAATATGTGCCATAGATTTTGCTGTGTCAATTCGGAAATTGAAAGATTCATTCATTTTGAAAGGTCGTCGAAGAAGACAAAGTGCGACCATTTGCTTGATGATAAGAGTATAATGACTAAGACAATAAGTGTCAGACGTATCAAAAAGTTGGAATCCATTCGTATTGATCTTTTCAAACTGAGCAACATGGTCAACAACTTGACCGGCTTACTCATGCTTCTGCAAGTGATATCCTGTGTTGTGGCAATTACTTTGTATTTGTACCACGTTGCAGTGCAATTCTTGGGTGGTGCAAGTGTGGCAGTATTCTTCGCTAACCTCCGTTACGGATACTATGAATTTTCGTTGTGTGTTGGTGTCTCCCTGATCATCTATAACTGCTACAACTTAAAAGAAAAGGTGAATCGTTTGTAATTCAAGGAGCTTTAAACTACTTAATTTAGACGAGAATAAGAATATGTTTTGATATAAGTTTACTTCAGTATAAAAGTAAAAAATTATATTTTTGTATGGGATACGCGTTCGATCATTCCTTATATTTATGATTTGTTATGAGAACACGAAATTCAGTTTTTAACATTATAGATGAAGGGAGAGAGGAGTTATTTTCTTTATGAGGAAAAATCTCACCACTATGACTATCATTTCCATAATAATAAAATTATCCGAGAAAATTCACCGTCCCTCGTGACTACTAGAAACGACTTCTGTCTAATGCTACTTGCCACCCGGAACTAGCAATTGTTCAAATCAATGATACCGGTTTTGTGTAATAAACGATTGCATATAATTCGAAGGAATTTGTTGTTTACATACTCCTTGGAGTCACATCATCATGCATGTAGTCTTAATGGTGTTTTTGAACTTAATGGCGCTAGCTAAATTAAAATGGAATTCATAATAATAATAATATTTATTTGCTCTGGGTACAATACCCCTAAGAGCACCAATTTTACAATGTTGGTGAGCTTAAGGTACTTAACCTGCTATTGAACATATATAAATATATACATTACATGCCAGTTTTATATCTCTAATCACAGAAAAGACATACAATCAAAAATGCATCATATAAAAATAAAATAAACCTAAACGAAGAATACAATTAAGAAAAAAGTGACATAATCCTTTTAGTGTAAACATAAGCAAAAACAGAATCTGTACTGGATAACTGAAGAATAATTTTTTAACACATTTATAAATCAGAATTTACAATCAAAGACATTTTAGTGAATAATAAACTAATGATAAAACAGTAAAGAAAGTCGTTGCAGCTTCTTTTTGGTATAAAATCAAACGAAAAACTAATACTGAGCAACAGTTTCACAAGTTCATTTTTGGTGTAGACTGAATCACAGAATTATGTTTTTTTGTAGAAGGTAAGAATAAAGTTTTGTCTTGAATGTCTGTGTGTTTAAAATATTCTTTAGATGAATGGGGAGGAAATTCCATAATTTTGTAGATTTGACCAGGAAAGAGTGATGATATTTGGTGGTTCTATGGGCGGGGCAATAAAGGTCAGATTGTGCACTTCTTGTATTTATAGTTCGGGACTGTGGTTGGTGTATAAACATGTCTATTAAGTATTTTGGTTCTGAAGCGGAGAATAAGGAGAACAGAAAGACACTGAGCGAATAATTACGTCTGTCTTTGACTGTTAACCAAGACAGTTTTTCCCTATAAGAGGACACATGTTCATCGTAGCGAAGGTTAAAAATGAATCTAATACAAGAGTTTTGGGTCCTCTGAAGTTTGTCATTAAGTTCATCATTCATGTTCGTATAAGAAAGGGAAACAAAAGCCACTTTATTGGGGGAAGGCACAACTGTTTTTGCTAAATTCTCAGCAACAAGATAATTTTATTATAGGAAACCGACAGCGCTTTACATCCAATTTACTAAAACTCTGACGTCAGGGCAAACTGATTAGCTTTTATTAATTTTTTATTTTGCGTGAGTGGTCAATAGTCTTCGAATTCAAATTGCCATTAGGACGATCATAAGTGCAAACTGTTGACTTTGGTCGTTCAAAGATTGTAGTTACGGGTTGAAAAAGTCCAGAAAAATTCATCTCCCGATTAATTTACGTCATAGTATATGAAAAAGAATGTAGCTATCATTAACTTGTTGTGCTCTTAAATGCCTCATCTATGTCATTGTTCCTTGATGCTCAATTTGATCTCATTTTATTTAAAGCCAAATTCGCAGTTTGTATTCACTTGTATAATTTATTAAATAATTTCTTTGAATCAAATTAAAAGTAAAGGTAAACTTAAATACATATAGCGAAAAGTTCCGGGCCCATTCTTTTATAAGCACCAGCTGGCAATATTGGGAAAAAGAATATTCTCTGCGTTTCATAGCAAAAGGAATAAAATAGTAGGAGTACCTTTTCTTCAACGGCCATTAGCCCTTCCAAGAATTCCATGACCTCTTATAACGATATCGCATTACAATTCTGCTCAGTTACAATAGAGTGATCTAAAAAGGAGTCGATATTCTACAATCTATCCCAGGCTTTGATAGTGTTCTCTTGCCAACTGTGTCCTCATCTCCTGTGCTGCGGGACCAATGATTTACTCTAGTTAAATGATTAAACAAGAAGCCGCCTAATGTCTTTGAGGAATTTTTCTAGACCAGCGTTCCTATGGCTTGAATCTTCATTATCTTAGGCCTCGCACCGGCTCTCATCAATAATCCAAGGGAAGGATACAATACGATCCCAATATATTGGTGCTTTCTCTTGTCATAACGCAGGCGACGTGTGTTGCGATTACGTTTTGCATGATATTTAGTAATCTGGCAACATGCAAACTGACTTGATATCAGCTACCGTTTTAATGTAGTAAATATGCATTTTTATACACGTAGTCTGCAATTGGAAAAAATAATACTGCTTCGAAAAAAGTACCAAATTATATTTATCCATTTCACTCGACTGGACGAATGACTCAAAGAAATGGGGGCAGGGGGGATTATTCTAAAATCCACCATGAGGGTATGAGGGAGGTCATACTTCTTCACGGAAAAATGGTGCTGATCATCGTGCTGCTTTACCCAACCTTAAATGTAATCGTTGGATGGAAAGTTTAAATCTTCTATTTAGCGACCGTTTGTAATTGTCTTTCCAGCTATTCTATACTGCTAATCAACAACAACCTAATAAATGATTTGTGCCATAGATTTTTCTGCGCCAGCTTGGAAATTCAAAGAGTCTTTGATTTGGAAAAGGTGTATCAGAAGACAAAAAGCGGCCATTTGTATGGTTTATAGAAGATATCAACATCATGTATCACAGATATGAGAAAGTTGGAACAGATTTGTGTTGAACTTTCCAAACTGAGCCACATACGCAACAACCTCACCGGCTTCCTTAGGCTTCTACAAGGAATACCTTGTGTAGTGACAAAAAAACTGTATTTGTACTATATTAGGGTTCAATTCTAGGTCGTGGAAAGTATGGTAGTAATGTACGCCAGCTTCTTTTACGGATACTATCGCTTATCAGTGAGTGTCGGTGTGTCCCTAATCATCTATACGCAGGGTTCTCCAAACTTTTCAGCGCGAGGGCCGCATTAACTATCAAACCATAGTTCAGGAACCGACTATACACTCGAGGTCCAAATAAAAAAGAATAAAAACATGGATGTGGTGTTTAATTTTTTTTTCTTAGTTTTATTTTCAGTTTTCTTAGTCAGTTAATATTTAATACATTACACATTAACACCTGTATTAGGGGGAATGGTGACATTGAATTCTGGATGCCAAAATAGCAGACATTTCTGGCCTTAGATTTCATGTCCTTATCATGAACAGTGACCTAAGATTATCATCAGACAAGTTTGTTCTCCAATTGTTCTTCACGTATTTCAGTCTTGAAAATCCCCAGTCACCTCCAACAAACATTGTGTAGCTGGTAGTATATAAGAGCACTGCAGTTCTTTCTTAGTGTAGAGAGTAGGGCAGGGAGTAGATCATGTTATGGGTGATTAAGTAAAGGGGTCACCGTAAATATTGGTTGGAATGAGAGTTTTTTCAAATTCAGAATGATTTACTATCCGAAAGAAATAGAAACCGCAGCTCAGGTACATCAAAAACAAGTGCCATTAATGATTAAAAATACTCGATAGACAGGACTTGTAAGTCGTATCCCAGGGATTCCATTTCCATTGGGGTTTTTAATTGCCGTAGTATAACAAACAAAGTCGTTGATTTTCACCATCTCATTGGTAGCACGGACGCTGATGTAGTTGTAGGAACAGAAAGTTGATATTTGAATGAAATTGCGGATACCGAGATCTTCCCAAAATCATATGCATTATACAGAAATAACCGAACAGCGAGAACAGGGGGAGGAGTATTTATCACAATCAAAGATGAGTTCGTCAGCAGAGTCGAAATATTTCCAGATAATGATTTAGAAAGTGCGTGGTGTTCCATTCAATGCCCAACAAAAAGAATTTTTAATTGCTCGTATTATAGACCACCAGATGCAGACTTAAATTCAGTTCTACAGTTGGATAGACATGTGAAACGCCTCACCCGTCAACATAACGAAAATAACATAATTATCGGTGGTGATTTCAACGTTCCCTCGATTGACTGGAAGACATATAGCTTCAAATATGGTGGCAAAGGTAAGGAGTTGTGCTACACTCTGCTCCACACATTCACATCCAATTCCTTACATCAATTATTCACTACACCAACCAGAGGTAACAACGTTCTAGATCATTTGGTGACCAACATACCTGAAAGCGTCCTTAACGTAGTAACAGTGAACGGAATTAGTGATCACAGTGCAGTAAAGCTAGATTCCATATTATTACTGAAAAAAAGGTACCCATAAAGAGGAAGATATACTTATTTCACAAGGCGGATTTCGAAGGTTTATAACGAGAACTATTCTATCTCGTATTGTACCTCGTATAAAAAATTAAGTTATATTAGTGAAAACCGTTGTAGTGACTGTACATGGAATACTTTTCGTAGCATAACACGACTAGTCATAACTAGCGCAACACCAAGTAAACTTAAAAAGGTGAATACTGAACCTAGGTGGTATAATGCGGACTTCCGAAAAACTCTCAAGCGACAACGACTCTGGCACGTAAAAATGAAGAACACACGTCAGGGTCTCCCCGAAGAGGAGTATAAGACGTTATGCGAAAAATACAAGAAAGCGAAAACAGCAGCTAAAGCGGCATTTCAAAAAGCATTAACGGAACTCAAAAATAAAATATTGGGTGAATATTTAGAGGCAATCCAAAGGAATTTTGGTCGTACGTGAGGGAGGTTCAAGGCTGCAAATCAACAGTAACGTCACTAAAGAACAATCTAGGAGAAACAGCAAACGACAAATTAGTAAAGCAAATATTCTCAACTCCTTTTTTTCAAAGCGTCTATAAAACATGCTCCCCAAAGGACACCGCTACAATGCCTAGGCTATATAAGTACCCAATGCAGTCTATAAATATCACTAGTCGTGGAATAGATAGTCATCTAAAATCCATTAATTCCAAAAAATCACCCGGTCCCGATCAAATTCCCGCCCGAGTTAATAAAGAGTTAGCATCAGAAATAGCACCGTACCTGAAAATAATATTTGAAAAATCTCTAACAGAACATGGTGTTCCTTACGATTGGAAAATCGCTTACGTTACACCAATATTTAAAAGCGGTGATAAGGAAGAGCCCAGTAACTATAGACCGATTTCCCTTACGCCTACCTCGTGCAAGATATTGGAGCATATAATCGTCAGTTCGATTATGGGGTACTTGGATAATTAAAACTTGTTAACGCAAAATCAGCACGGATTCCGGAAAGGCAGTTCTTGCGAAACCCAGTTGGTTCTCTTCCTTTACGACATTCTTTCCTCGGGAGAATAACTTGTCCAAGCAGACGCAATATTTATAGACTTCGAAAAAGCTTTCGAAAAGGTCCCTCATTTGAAGTTACTCGTTAAGTTGGAAGCTTACGGAATACACCACGACGTAATATGTTGGATATGAGAGTTCTTAGCCGACCGCGAACAGAGGGTAATTCTAGATGGCGTTAGTTCGGATGTAGTGAAAGTTACATCAGGTGTACCCCAGGGAAGTTTCATCGGTCCCTTATTGTTCCTTTTGTATATTGCTGACATCAATACCGTTGTTACGAGCAGAATTCGCCTCTTCGCTGATGACATAGTGTTGTACAGGGATATAGGCATAGAGTCGGATAAGATTGCGTTAAAAGAGACCTAGATGCTATAAATGAATGGTGCAGTACTTGGCAGTTAGAATTAAATTTTAAAAAGTGCTTTGTTGTGAATTTTTGTAAAAAGAATAATTCGGTCAACGAAACATTCACAATTAATCAAACAGACTTATCAAATATAGAGTCACTTAAATACTTAGGTGTGACTTTTACTCAGGACCTGTCTAGGGGGAAACACGTCCGGGAAATCTGCGGACAGGCTAGTCGCAAATTGGGATTTATTAAAAGAATATTAGTAAAGTGCGACGAGAATGTTAAAGAGCAATGTTATTTTTTACTCGTGAGACCTTACTTGGAGTTTGCCGCTAGCATATGGGACCCTTACGAAGGACGAATAATCTCTGAAGTAGATCGAATACAACGGAGAGCAGCAAGAATTGTGAAAAGTTGTTACGATAAACTTAGTAGTGTTACCGAATTGTTGAAGGAATTAGGGTGGGAATATCTTACTGATCGAAGGGAGAAATACAGGTTAAATCTTTCGCGCAAATTCGGAGCAGAGTGTTTTTTGCCGGACGTTCAACATATACTGCTAGAACCAACGTACTACGGTAGAAGCGATCACAGGAATAAGATAAAGGAAATTGATTGCAGAACCGATAGATTTAGAATGTCATTTTTTCCACGTACAGTAAAGGATCATAATAGTTGCGATAAATCAATCATATGAAACACCCACCCTCAACAAGTAGAGTAGAATTTTCATGTGTGCTTAATAACACAACATCATTACCAACACTTCACACCAGTTGATTTGTCCGCCATTATTTTATTTTGTTCTCTGCATGAAGTGGCATCTCGTAGCACTCATGACTTAACAGTATTATAAATATTAACCACTAGATGTGTGTATCGCATTGTTCTGCATGTTTGCATGTTCATTTACGTATCACTCTCCCAGTTTCTGGTCAGACTGCGTACTGTTCTCCCGACTGCTTTTTGGCCTGCGCCTAGCGGTCGGGGGAGCGTGCGAGGTTCTGATTAGTGCTGGGACGAGTGCTGCATGCCTGGTGTGGAATCACCCCGTGCTACACAACCTAGTGGTGTCTTGCATGGTACTTCGTAGATGTAGATGTAGAAACATTCCTTCACTAGTTCACCAACTGTAAGCGGTTTGCCACTTTTAGCCAGTATGTAGGCAACTTTATAACTGACCTTTGTTATGGATTCATTGTCATTTGAGGATTTACCTAACAATGTCCTCTGAGATGTGAGTTGATTTTGTAATTTAGAAATTTTTCGGCACGGAATTTACCCTCAAACTGTGCATATATTTCTCCTGATGCTTGATTTGACGATGACGGTGCAGGTTTCAGTTTTTCATCACAACAACGGTTTCGCTGCAACTCACACACAATGCTTTCTAGCCGGATTGGATGAAGAAGTATTTCAAACTCCATTCTTCTTGAAATTGTCGACACTCGTTGTCTAATTTTATTTTCCTCTTCTCGGCCATCGCTGGGCACTAAAATAAAGTGAATTAAATATGAATAAACGGTGAAACTGAAAGTATCATGCACACAATATCGCTCAAAAACCTGGTTATGTGAACTAATTTCGTCGCAATTATAGCTGCAAATGACCCGAAACAATTTTTAAAAATTCTTATAATTTCTTAAGTTAAACTTAACTGAATATAGTGTGCAAATATATCCACTTATGGTAGAGAGATTATTGCTTTAAATATTTCCTCTTCAGAATATTCGAAAAAATCTTACTAAACTAACGACATTCCCAATGCTTTAAACACACTGATAAGTAATTACGCGAAGGAAATCATCACTATATAGAGTGCAAAATGTTTCGCAATTTGACGCTATCTGACATTAACACCGGCTCATCGCAGCAGACAACCGCAACTGGCAAACTGTGATAAAAATAATCAAGTCTTGAACAAGGAACAAAATATTTCAGAACTCCACCACTAGATGGCGTTATATCATCTCATTGACTGTGAACGGAAGTAGAAAAAGTAAGCAGCGAATAAGGTCTTGCAATGAAGAGATCGGTTTGAAAACATAACACACTACTGCGCGCCTCTATTTTAATTCCGTAAAAGCATAACGTCCACGTAAGCGGAAGCTGATCTTGGCAGGATACACGTAAATTTTCGTAATTTTTTCCGTAGACAAAAAGGTCTCCACGGACCGGATGAGAGGGCCTCTCGGGCACCATCCGGCCCGCAGGCCGTAGTTTGGAGACCCCTGATCTATAGCAACCACAAGTTAAAGAGGAAGAAGAATCATTGGTCATTATAGGAGCATGGGTGAACTATTAGTGACGAGAAGAAGTACAATTTCGGAAATAAATATATTTTACCACACGATTGAAAAGTGCATTGGAATAAGATACGTGCTTGATCATTACTATTGATAACTCGTTTTAAAAGGCGAATTCTTGTTTGGAAATTTATAATGAAAAGGTAGAGAAGCTAATATCTATTATATTTTTGAGAAGAAATCATAGCGTGAGACAAAGTTTAAATACTATTACTTCATCATGTCTACGATATTATTTTTCGATGAATTTAACGGTCACTCCGTCTTCTGGTGACATCCTTTTTTATGCCACTTAACTGGGCTTATATAAGAAGTTACTGACTAAAACGGGCACTAGTGCATTCAAGTTTACAATAGAATTACCTTTATGTTCCCTTGTACTGCCTAAATCGTACAACTGCCATTATAAAAGAAAACCTTACCTAACTGTTGGATGAGTCGCAGGTACTTATGTTGTGGGTCTGGTAGACGAACCTACCTCTCTAAACGGTTGAATTTACTATGTAGTCATAATATTTTCATTTTTCCTCTGGATCAAGTAGAGCAATTTTATTACTTGGGTAGTACGTTAGAATAAAACGGGCATAGTAGCAAAGACATAAGGGAATAATAGCGTCAGAGAAGGAAGCGTTTGGTAATAGACGGGAGCTGATGAATTTACGATATAAAACCATACAAAATATTTTCTGTGTTCTTTCATTCCCGATGTACTAATTAATCAGTTATAAAAAGTAATGGGAAAGTTTTCAATGCGAGGCAATTTACTAATTTATTTTTAGACGTATACATACAAGGTTTTTAAACCCTACCGGCTTCGATGAGTTGGCTAATGCCGATCGGGATCGATGCAGGCTAAGATATCGCCGTGTGCAGTACGCATGAAGCATCGCACGCAAGAATCATTTTCGAAGTAAATGGTAACATACACATGCATAAATTAGAGCTAAAGGTCCTTTTAGGATTGTAACTTCGTGTGTGTCACTAGCAGTCTGTAAGTTTTACCGAAGGGAAATGGCTCCTTCGACTACAGCTAGGGAAGGCGTGAGGCGTAGGGTTATGGAGGGCGCAGGAGGACCGAGACTGCGGCCCGCGCGCATCCGGCGCGGCGTTGTGTGTAGGGCGCGCGGCAGTAGGCCCAGAAAAATATTTTATTTGTCGAACACGGTGCACATACGTAAAAATTGACTGAATTTTGGTTTCAGTAGGGGTGTAACTTGACGCGTTAACATTATAAATGGCGTTTTATACCTCCATAGGTGAATATTGAACGTAATTGAATTTATGTCTCCTTGTCTATGAGTCTTTCTCTATGTCTATATCTTGCCTATTTGTCTCTGAAAATGTTCAATAATTCATCCGAATTTTTATTGGTATCCTTTCTTTGCCCCTTAGCCTGATTTGAAAAAGTTTAAAATGAAAATCCGAGGAAAAATAAAAAAAGACACGCACACCCTACCCTCTACCACCCGCGCCTACCCCCTCAACCTAAAATCTTTCCCCATCCCTCCCCCTCCTCTTCCCGATTCCCTCCTCACATCTCTTGCGTATACATATGTGAATGATCTTTTCTTAACACCTGATGATGTTAATCTATATCGAAATAATTGGTTGTGTATATTAAAATTACATGTGAGAAAAGCTGCCCGGAAGTTAAGCCCGTAACTGTATCTTTTCTTTAATCAGTGTTCTCATCACATTTATTGCTCTAAGCGCTTTCTTCCCTCTTACTAAGATAACATATGATCCTCTGACACATATATGCCGTTGTGATTACAACCACCTGGAATCCCTTCACCCGATACTTTCGCGGAAATCGCCAGATATTTTAGTACTGCCAATTCTAAGAGTATAGACAGTCAACAAATGTAAGGGCCTTGAGGCTGACACGCAGGTCATTATGCCATCCTGGAATTCTACTTTTGAACGTGAAAGGTATTTAGATTTTGTAGGAACCAACTGCTGTGCATCATTACGGCCCTATAAGAGTGGCACTCGTAGAATGAGTCATTTGCTGTTTTCATATTCTTCGGAAGTACTTTTCCACTCAGGTAGCCTAATTGTGTTCTGCGGCTTAATTACGTCATAAATTTCATTCTGATTATTTTTAAATGATAAGGGAAACAAAGTATCAAGTACCTCTGTCCAAGAAACATTTTTTTGCACATTGTCAAACATTCTATACGATAATATTGCTATATAAGACGGGCAGTCCCTTGCAAAGTCAATTGGCTAACATTTTCACATTTCTTTAACTGCGTAATCAATTCGTGCGTTTCTTACGTCATATGAGTCATTATTAGCCCTTGCATCTCAAAACTATTATTAAAACGATCATAAATGCTAACTGGTGAATGTGGCATTTGAATAAAATTGAGTAACGTGCCATAAGGACTAAGAAAAAGTACTTCTCGTTAAATACTGAACTCGCAATGCATGTCATTGAAAATAAAAAATAACCGCTGTTGGCCTTATGTTTGCATGTTTCAATCATTATTTTCCTTGAAATTTAGACTACTATAAAACTCGAAAAAAACATCAAACACAGTGAAAATTTACTCCAATGCTAATAAAATAAAATTCCCAGTAAAAAGCAGCTTTCCCATTTTTACAAAAACATCAGCTACCGGGAAAATAATACCCTTAGGTTTTGAGTCAAAACACTGAATCCTACTGTTTCAGGCTGGATATGGTGGAAGTTCTCACCAAGTGTCTTTATTCATAATGAACACTGAATCCAATAGGAAAAGAGCCCATTACGTTCGTTATGAACGTTACCTTTAAAAGAATTTCAGGACCTCTTAAACACATCTTTTCAATGCATTTTTACTACTGCTAACTCATATTTAAACACCCATTTAAAGGAATAGACTTCTAGAGATGTAACATGGAATCGATTTTCGCCTTTTTTTGGAGCCGACTTCTACTTGTGGACTGTGCATCAAAGAATATAAAGAAGACAGAATCTCTGGATACTCATACTGGAAAGATAATAGGACCAGAGGAAAGGTGATCATGCCTCCTCAGTTTCCAAGAACGCACAAACACTCCAACAAGAAGCAGCCTAGGGTCATCGAGGACATTTTCTGGACCAGCGCCCCAGTGCATCGGATCTGCGTTATCTTCGGCCTCGCACCATCTCCCGTCAATAATATAAAAGGCGGACAGAACAAGATCTCAAGATGGATGGTGCTTCCTCTTGTTATGATGCAGACAACGTGGGTAGTGATAATCTTCTGCATGATATTTAACTACGTGGTAAGCAAAGAAAATGACTTGATATCAGCCATCATTTTGATGTGGGAAATATTCAATTTAATTCACGTGGTCTTCAATTCGACAACAATGATACTCCATCGAAGGAAATACAACGACATATTTCTCCATTTCGCACGACTGGACGAAAGACTCAAAGAGATAGGGGCGAGATTGGGTTATGCTAAAATTCGCCAGGAGGGAATGAGACAAGTTATACTTTTCAGCGGAAACATGGTGCTAATCACCGTCTCACTTATACCACCAGTAGAAGTCGGATGGAAAGGATTCATATTCCATTTAGCAATTGTTTGCCATAGTCTTTCATGGTTTTCGATACTGCTAATTAACTACAACCTATTAAATAATATGTGCCATAGATTTTGCTGTGTCAATTCGGAAATTCAAAGATTTTCTCATTTTGAAAGTTTGTCGAAGAAGACAAAGTGCGACCATTTGCTTGATGATAAGAGTATAATGACTAAGACAATAAGTGTCAGACGTATCAAAAAGTTGGAATCCATTCGTATTGATCTTTTCAAACTGAGCCACATGGTCAACAACTTTACCGGCGTACTCATGCTGCTGCAAGTGATATCCTGTGTTGTGACAATTACTATGTATTTGTACTACGTTATAGTGAAATTCTTGGCTGGTGAAAGTGTGGCAGTATTCTTCGCCAACCTCCGTTACGGATACTATGACTTTTCATTGTGTTTTGGTGTGTTCCTGATCATCTATAACTGCTACAACTTAAAAGAAAAGGTGAATCGTTTGTAATTCAAGGAGCTTTAAACTACTTAATTTAGACGAGAATAAGAATATGTTTTGATATAAGTTTACTTCAGTATAAAAGTAAAAAGTATATTTATGTATGGGATGTTCGATCATTCCTTATATATATGATTTGTTGCGAGAAACGAAATTTTAGTATTTGACATTGTAGATGAAGGAAGAGGAGAGTTATTTTCTATATGAGGAACAATTTCATCACTATGACTACTATTTCCATGATAATAAAATTATCCGAGAAAATTCACCGTCCCTCGTGACTTCTAGAAACGATTTCTGTCAGAAGCTACTTGCTACCCGTAACCAGCCATTGTTCAAATCAATGATACCGGTTATGTGTAATAAACGATTGCATTTAATTTGTATGAATTTGTTGTTTATATACTCCTTGGAGATACATCATCATGCATGTAGTTTTAAGGGTGTTTTTGAATTTAATGGCGCTAGCTAAATTATAATGGAATTCATGTACGTATAAGAAAGAAAATAAAAGCTACTTTAGTGGGGGAAGGCACAACTGTTTTTGCTAAATTCTCAGCAACAAGATAATTTTTATTATAGGAAACCGACAGCGCTTTACATCCAATTTACTAAAACTCTGACATCAGGGCAAACTGATAAGCATTTCTTTTTTTTTATTTTGCGTGAGTCGTCAATAGGCTTCGAATTCTAATTGCCATTAGTACGATCATAATTGCAAACTGTTGACATTGGCCATTCAAAGATTGTAGTTACGGGTTAAAAAGTCAAGAAAAATTCTTATCCCGATTAATTTTCGTCATGTTATATGAAAAAGAAGATATCTATCTTTAACTTGTTGCGCTCTTAAATGCCTCATCTATGACATTGTTCCTTGGTACTCAATTTGATCTCATTTTATTTAAAGCCAAATTCGCAGATTCCATTCACTTGTATAATAACTTAAATAATTTCTTTGAAACAAATTAAATGTAAAGGCCAACTTAAAGACATATAGCGAAAGGTTCCGTGCCCATTCTTTTTTAAGCACCAGCTGGCAATATTGGAAAAAGAATATGCTCTGCATTTCATCGCAAAAAGAATAAAATAGTAGGAGTACCTATACTTCAACGGTCATTAGCCCTTCCAAGAATTCCATGACCTCTTATCGCCACATTTCATTGCAATACTGTTTAGTTACAATATATTTATCTAAATAGGAGTCGATTTTCTACAATCTATCCCAGACTTTGCTAGTGATCTCTTACAAACTGTGTTCTCAACTCCTGGGCTGCCGGACAAAGGATTTACTCTAGTTAGCACTTTCACGCAACCCCTACGAGAAAAGCGATCATGAGTGCTCAGTTTAAAACGCGCAAACAATTACACAACAAGCTACCTAATGTCATTGAGGAAATTTTCTAGACCAGCGCCCCAGTGCCATGAATCTACATTATCTTATGCTTCGCGCCGGCTCTCCTCAATAATCCAAGGGATCCTAATCCCAAAATATTGGTGCTTTCTCTTGTCTTAACGCAGGCGACGTGGGTAGCGATTATGTTCTGCATGATATTTAACTATCTGGCGACATGTAAACTGACTTGATATCAGTTACCGTTTTAATGTAGTAAATATACATTTTTATACACATAGTCTACAATTTGAAAAAAAAAGGTTACTGCATCGAAAAAAGTTCCACAGCAAATTTATCCATTTTACTCGACTGGACCAAAGACTCAAAGCAATGAGGGAAGGACAGGATTATTCTAAAATCCACCATGAGGGTATGAGGCAAGTCATACTTCTTCACGGAAATATGGTGCTGATCATCGTGCTGCTTTACCCATCCGTAAATGTAATCGTTGGATGGCAAGTTTAAATCTTCTATTTAGCAATCGTTTGTAATTGCATTTCCAGCTATACTATACTGCTAATCAACAGCAACCTAATAAATAATTTGTAATTTGTTGTTTTTCTGCGTCAGCTTGGAAATTCAAAGTCTTTGATTTTGAAAAGTTGTAGCAGAAGACAAAAAGCGGTTTTTTCAAGGTTTACAGAACATACCAACATCATGTATCACATATATGAGAAAGTTGGAACTGATTCGTGTTGATCATTTTAAACTGAGCCACATACTTAACAACTTCACCGGCTTACTCAGGCTTCTGCAGGGAATATCTTATGTAGTGACAATTAAACTGTATTTGTACTATCTTGTGGTACAATTCTAGTTCGTGGAAAGTGTTGTATTAATGTACGCCAACTTCTTTTACGGATACTATCACTTATCAATGAGTGTCTCTGATCATCTATCTAAAGCAACGACAAGTTCAAGAGGAAGAAGAATCATTGGTCATTATGAGATTATGGATTAATTATTAATGACGAGAAAAATAATAATTTCGGAAATAAATATACCTACTTTACCACACAAATAAAAAGTGCATTGGTATAAGATACGTGCTTGATCATTATTATTGATAACTTGTTGTAAAATGCGATTTCTTGTTTGGAAATCTATAATGAAAAGGTAGAGTAGCTAATATCTATTATAGTTTTGAGAAGAAATCATAAAGTGAGACAAAGTTTATATTCTATTACTTCATCATATCTACGATATTTTTTTTCGATGAAATTAACGGTCACTTCGTCTTCTAGTGACAACATTTTTTATGCCATTTAACTGGGCTAATATAAGAAGATATTGACTAAACCGGGCACTAGTGCATACAAGTTTATGATAGAATTACCATTATTTTCCCCTATACTGCGTAAATCGTAAACCTGCCATTGTAATAGAAAAGCTTAATAAACTGTTTTATGAGTCGCTGATACTTATGATGTGTGTCTGATAGACGAACTTACCTCTCTAAACAGTTGTTGTATTATGTTGTAATACAATGTTGTCATTTTTGCCCTGATCACCTCATTCTATTATTACATTTCAGAAGTAAAATATTCATTTAAATGCCATTATTAGTGATATGCCTATGATGGGAAGATAACCGGCCAAGACCAAAAATCTGATCGCTGTCACTTGGGTGAAATACTGAAAATTTCAAAATGAAACTCATTTTCTTATGGAATCGGTTTTCAGCCACTTATAGCGTGCTCAGTTCATAATTCCATGATAAGTTTATAATATTTCAATATTAAAAGAGTAAGGCAGACGTGAGATTCTCAAAAATACGAGCAAGTGGAAGGTACCCGTTGAAATTCAACGGGTTTGAAAAAAATTGAACTTATTTTATAAGAAAACCAAAATGCCTGAAGAAACACTGTTCATGTGGTCATTAGAGGAGTTCGTAACCTATCTTGTATTTTTTGTTCGTTGCAGTAGACACACTGACCGTTTTCCAGGTAAACGGAGAGGTGAGTGACTGTTGGTCCTCTTTCATGCACAGGAAACCCACCCAAAGTGGGCCACGCAGACTCATTACTACTTAAATAGAACCCAGGTTGATAGACCTCGTCCCTGCGGTTCTCTTGAGCCGTCTTCTGAGTGATTTACAGCTTAGTCCCTTCCATTGTGTGCATAAATATATTTGCATTCAAGGACTAAATTGATTTACGCAATTCAACGTTGATATGTGCGTTGAGTATCTTAATCAGGATTGAGGGTAGGGTACAATCCAGCGGTTGACAACGTCAAAAGGAGCATTTGCGGCAGCAGCCATGTTTATTTGACCTGATAGGAGATCCTACGTCACTTGGACTGTGCCTTCGGCATAAATAGTACCCATATTCATTTGTTTCGTTTCTAAATAAATATCTTTGGTGACTCTAAGTACACTTGCCGATTTTCATGCACGGGTTTCGTTCATTGCGCAGGATTTTCAGTCTTCTTTTGGGTAAGAAGCATGTAGTGACGTCATTATAGTTTCCGCCATCTTAAAAAAGATTGAAGTTTCGAAACAGATGGGTCTATATTTGAACCATATTTATAGCTGGTTACCCGTCCATAGGTTGGGTTAGGATGAAATTTGTGCGGTTCTTAGCGTAACCCGAAAAACACTACGAGAAGATTCTCATGAGATTGCTGGTGGGCATGTCTTTGAGCATCCAAGTCTAACCTTTGTCGTTTTTATTGCAAGGACTCATTTTCTCACAGAGAAGACATTCCTCTTGCTTTAGAAGATTTTTTTCGAAAGGTAACTCTTTTTTTATTAGGCATGTTGATGGATATATTTTTAAGTCCAAGGAGGGGAGCAGCGGCGGGTTTGAGTCTTGAATAGGCAAGTCGATGATTGAGTGAATGTAAGTTACCTGCAATTTAACACTCTTAAACATATATCAATATCTCGTAACATTTATGATTTGGGAATTGGTCTAAAAACCATTTCGCAATCTAAATGAGAGGCAGACGGTTCCACTACATGTAATATATATGAGTATTACACGATAATAAACAACGCCGTTTTTTTTGTAGCAACAGAGGCATTATTATCATTACTATTCACTGCACGTAAATATTCTTCCACCTTTAATTCCTTTTTGTGTTTCGTTCACTACGTAAGTGTTATCTAATATACATGCAGGTCTTCTATGTGAGATACTTTGAGAATAGCAATTGAAGAGTATACTTGTTGTAAATTTGCATTGAATTTTTCGATTACTCCCTGAATCAATCTATCACTGGGCCTTTGGGACTTCGGGCCCTTGTAATACAGATTTTTTTCTACGTGCAACCATGGGCCTGCAGGAAAACGTGATATAGGCGTGAATATTGAAAATCAAATCTCTGGTAGTCAAGGAAATATGCAATTGTTGATTTCAGATAAAAATGTAAGATTTTTCAGCAAAAATCATGATTTTCAGGCAATTACTAAGCGAAAAATAAAATCGATTGAAAGATTTAGAAACTTCGTTTATTCAGCCATCCTATAAAAAATCCCAGCCCTATATCTTGAGTGAAAGTACTTTTAAAAAGCAAAAAATGAAACCACTGCACTGAACCCAATGCTTACCATGGACCACGAGGGATCACCAGGTAGGGCCTTCGGGAGCCCTGAGGGCTTTTTAATGTAGCCTATATTCATCCCATAAACATTTTATCTCTACAAAAATTGAAGGGAGCCTCCAATAGCCGTAAACATTTGGTACCACTCGTCAGAGATCACTAATCTTGCTGTGTTGGTTTGCCGGGATGGACTTTCACAGCAGAGACCAACCCCAGCCTCTCCACCAGAATACCCTCCTGTGATAGTTTACGGGAAGAATGCTTCCACGCCAGTGACCAACACAACCGCAATCACGCAACCCAGTTAGGATTATTCGCTAGGCTAATGGGACCCCACTAAGGAAACTTAGTGTTATAACCTGGGATCCTTCGCAAGGCTAATGAGACCCTACTAAAGGTGCTTGTTATTAACACAACCACACACACACGCACACTCACAAGCACTCAAAATCACTCAATCACACACACAATGGACGAATTTCTGTTTCTTCATAACAACTTAATGCATGCGTTAGGGCGTCATCAAGAGACATAATTCAATGAAAGAGGCAATTGACAAAATGGCAAAACGCTTGCGTTATGGCGTGATTATAACGTAGGTATGTGAGATTCTATTTTTCAAATGTCACCCTTATCAAGAGGCTTCCCCATCAATTTATTCAGTGATCAGCACAAGGAACCAGATGAGAGTTTGTACGATTAGTACTGCGCTCAGCGTTTTTCAGGCACAATCAATTCACTGTAATATCGTAACTCTACAATTGCGCTCCATTTAAACGGAATCCATCCCCAATGCTGTCAAATAGAATAAAATTCTCAGCTAAGAAGTAGATTTAGGCACGGTATTATCAGGAAATACTTTATCTCCAGAAATTATTCGTTAAACGTACCTACGATTATTTGAGAACTTGATAAAGAATCATAAAAAAGAAGTCTGCTTTTGAATAAAAACTAACTTGAGGTAATAGGTTTTTATTATGGAATCCGAGAATTACAAGCATTATAACTATATATCATGAACAAATGTTATTCTGCCCAGATTACGAGGGTGCAGTGCTGACCGTTTGGCCGTTAGGGTGAGACCGGCTACTGAGAATACCTACTCTCTCCGGTGGGATACTGGTTGCCAGAACGCACAGTACCAGAACTTTCATTGACAGGGCTGCCAACCCTATGGGAAAAGAATTTTTCTGTCATACCTGAATTTCAGGGGATCCCCATCCGTGACAACATCAGGATCGATATCTGGTCGTAAAGAAAGAATGGCATTCAGCCTCTATTACTGACCGATTACTTGTTGTTTCTCTGGCTGAATGTTTACGGGAAAGGGCCATTAATGGGTCAGCTGACAAAGGAGATGTTGAATCTGGCCTCGTTGAAAGCCACGGAACATCTGATTCCTTGACGTGCTCAAGAGTATACGTAGACAGAAATGATGCCCTCGCAATATTACCTTGAGTTTCTAGATAGGAATCCATTCTTGTGACGTTTTGTCAGCGTGGATCCAGCAACGCTGCAACTACTTATATGTCATGGACTGAAAATCTACGATTTAAACTAGCTGCCATGTATAGTCTGAGCTGCGTCATAGCAATCGACTCAGTGCTATCATCATCTGGATCCTTAAGACATTAGGACATCACTGATTTCTGCACTAAGTAGTAAAGCAACATTCATGGTGCAGGTTTTCTGCGCACTAATGAGTTCTGGATATTCTCTGGCTTTCATCATAACCTATCTCTAACCGGCAGATTACTCAAATGAACGAATGAATGAGTTCTGTGGCCACTCGAAACTTGGCAAGAAATTTTGACAGTTCCATAATTAGGCTCCACTACATATGTAAATTGTTAGTGTATCTTTGTTAGTTCTGCCCAAAATTGTATTGATAGGACCCCCCCATGCTCTCAAGCATAGCAAGAGTACTCTGCAAACACTACTAACTGTCACAACTCACCAAGTCTGTCACGGCTGATTGACTAACGATGATTGCAATTGCGCCAATTTCGCGCCGGCCATGAGTTCGGCGGCGGTGGCGTCCGAAACAGGGCCGGCGGCGTCGGCGTGGCGCGGCGGCGCCCACGTCTAGTAGAAAGGCATTAGGGAAAAACTAATGAATTAACTGTGACTCAGGGTGCGCAAAACCTATCGTTTTCCTCTCCTTTATTCAATAATCCTACTTCCTTCTAATATTATAAATGTGAATGTTTGGATGTTTGTTACTCGATCACTCAAAAACTACTGGACCGATAGAGCTGAAATTTGGCTTATTGATATAGCATATATCTGTGAGTAATATGGACTCTATTAAAAATCCCTAAGGATCCCCTGAGGCCCCATAAAGGCCCCTCTGGTGGTCCATGCTAATCATTGGGTACGGTGCAGTGAGTTTATTTTTTGCTTTTTAAAAGTATGGAATATTATTTATCGGATGGCTGAATAAATGAAAATTCTAATTCTTCAAATCGATTTTTCGTATTCGTGTGAAATCATGTTTTTAGCTGAAAGATCTCACATTTTCTCTGTAATCAAAAATATCATATTTCCTTGGCAACCAACTATTTGATCTTCAAAAGATATTTAAGTCACTATCATGTAAATAACATGTTTTCCTGCAGGCCCATGATATCATGTTGAAAGAATATCTGTATCAGAAGGGCCCAGAGTCCCAAGGGCCTTATGATTGCTTGCTTAGGTGGGCAATGGGCGATTCAAATATATGTATGTACATAAGGGAAGCGATTAAGTTCATTCACTCAGAAGACGACTCAAATAAGACCGCTCAGTATTCTTCAGGTTTTGTGGCTTTTGTATATAATAAAATCAGTGTTTTTCACACCCGTAGAGTTTTAACGGGTACCTTTAGCTAGTAATAAATAAAGAAGCTGTTGTACCGTCCACAATCTTACTTTTGTCGTATCGACGCGTTTCAGCGACTCGGCGTCATCGGCGGAGACCAGGACAAGTTGGAGGATAGGACGAGTTGTCCTGTAGATGACGCCGAGGCGTTGAAACGCGTCGAAATAAAAAAGTAATATTGTGCACAGTAAAACAGCTTCTTTATTTATTATAATATGCTGTTCCACCATATATCGCCCGATACAGTTAAATTTCTTCAATAAGGCATGATCCACAACTTTTTCATGTTGTCTCTCCAACATGCGAGTAGTAACTACACCTGTTTCTTCTTTAAAAGTCTTCTATAGGCACTTTCTTCTCGATTCAGTGATTTTATTGAACGTGGTTTAACTATTGAAACTGATATAAGACGCAGTCGAGCTAATGGGCAATGAAGTCCCTTTTTCCATGCTATATTAGTGACTACAAAAATATTTATACTACAACAAAAACAGAGGAAGATCAGTTATTCCAATGGGACTAGGAATCCAGATTTTTTTCTTATTGGCTATATCTTTCATTTCTATTTTTGTTTGTTTTAGTTTTTAGTCCCTTCTTCGCGGGACACACTCACCTATTTTTCCGTCCATTGCATTTCAGATTAATTAAAAACGAATCAAAATGCGTTACACCCTTCGTGTTCTCATTCTATCTTCAATAATGTATGAGCCACTACTTCTTGATGTTGATTGTCCAATTCGTGAGTTGTGCGTCTACTACTTCTTTCTTTGTCTTTTATAGGTGTTACATTCTGCTTCAGTTGTCGTTTTTTTCTGCTTCCAGTCATTTCTCTAAAACCGCAGTGATTTTTTATCTTCTTTCTCTTCTCTAACGCCTTTGTGTTCCATCTTGATTACTATTTTTCCTAGAAAGACCTTCTAGTATAGCAGCCGGCTTACCTTTACTACTTCATTGAGCCCTATGTTAAATGACTTATCAAGCAAAGATTGGAAAGGTCCTCTCATGACAGTGTGAAAGTGATGTTACCTCGCTCTAGTAAGGCCAAGTTACGAGCATTTTTGGTCTTACGCCGAATGATTTCCTACCCAAATGAACAATATTCGAAGCAAAGCCGCATGATTGATTAAAAACTTGTACGATCGAACAGAGGGTGTAACATAGTTGACGGAATAACTATGTTGGAAGCCGCTAGAGTTCAGGAAGCTACAGGCTAGGTTTATGTTAGATTACTTGAAAAATTTAGATGAAGTGAGTTCCAAAGGGCAACGGAGGCTATTGTCTTAATCACGCATTACATCTCTGGGAACGATAGAAGCGATAAAATAAAGTTATATACATACTGCCGAACTAATAAGTAAAATAATACTTATTTCCCGGTATTATTAGTGACAACAGCAAATACACGGCGATATAATAAGACACAATGTTAGCATACAATTCACTTATATCAATTTCCCATCCTCACTGTCCCCTTCCAATTAATTTTCTCCGTATCCTCACCTTTTCACAGTGTGTGAAAACACCCCATGTCAAACGCTCCGCTGAAGGTCACGAAGACACATTAGAAAGGCGAAATTTGTGCGGTACACTTAGCTCAACCCTGAACAACAAATTACATTCTCAAATAATGGTAGAGAGACCACATCGATCCGTAATACAGCTTGTAACCCCGATCAATTTCTTAATATGTATTGAAAATTTAGTTCATCAGATATTTCAGAGTGTGTTTCAAGAAATTTCTCGCTGATTTGAAGCTGAGTTCCCATTTCGCTTCATAAAACCTGAACCGTCGCTCCGACTGAATATTTCTTCTATTAAATTCAGAGTAAATCATTACGCTAACTTATGTAATATGATCTCTTATTCATTTATTTTTGAATTTATCAGATTACTGAGCCTCTAAGGATTAATTCATGCGTCATTTAAATTAAAGACTAATACAAATTGTCAATAAAAAGCAAAGGAAATATGACTCCTGTGCATGCATTTGGTCATCCAGATGACCTGACCATCTACAGGGAGCGTAAGGAGTCTCCTAAACGCGCGTGCTGTCCAAGTTTCCAATTCCAAGTGTACGGGATGTGATGTGGTGATGTCATTGTGTACCGTACTGTTCTGCTCAAGTAGGAGTGGCCATAAATCATCTCTTGCCCGGAGGGTGTAGAACATTCTCGATGTTTCCTGAACTCTATTGTCGTTTTTTTCTAGTTTTTGAGCGTTGGTACTTAGCTACTGTTTTGAAGAGTTTACTTTAACTGTAGCTAACTGGTTCATGGTATTATTCTGATTTAACTGTATGAATAGGCTCTCGTATGCGTCTAAATAGTAGTTTAAAGTGGATTTTAACAGTGTGGGGTCTTCTTCCGTGAGTTGGTTTTCCGTTTCAAATATGTATTCCGCGACTGCTGATTTATTATAGTGGCCATTTTTATAGTGTGCTATGTGTACTTTGAACCTGACTGTGGGATTACATTCGGTTTTCCTAATATACGAGTGTTCTCAAGTGCTACGTTTTATTTCGTATACTCCCACCTCTCCAAACGTTGAATCTTATTTTTCACTTTTCCGAGTAAGTTGCGAAGAATGCCATGGTTAGTGAAAGTTATACCAACCTGCTTAAATATCTTCTGTTCGCATTTCGTTAATCTTTGTCACTAAGGGAGAGCTATGTATTTCTTTTTGTTATCTTTTTCTAGTGAAATTTAAGTGAAGTGTGCGTTATCTAATTTCCGTCTCTTTTCCGAGATCATCTTATTTATAAAATCAGGGTTGTATCCTATTTCCATCGATATGTTTCATGCGGATGAATTTTTTGTGTAGGTAGCGTTGTTTGCTGTGGGGACCGTGAGTAGTATTATAATGAAGTTGAAAGTTACCATATTTGTTCGTGTGGATGTTTTGAATTGGCCTATATGTAATTATCCGTGTACTTATTCCTTCTGGAAATGTCACATTCCAGGAATTAATGAATTTTAATGACGGGTGTATCTTAAAATGGATGAGTATAATTTTGTTCTATTTCGCATACTATACGTGAAGTTAATTGAGTCGTGTATATTAATTCAATCTTTCAACGAAGTCGTTAATATCCATTTTTTGTATCAAATATAGCAAATATATCATCTATGTATTCAATTTATATTTTATGAATGCAGTTGAACGTGGTCTTACATTAATTTGCGAAGTAGTAAGAATATGTTGACGATGAGGCAAGATTAAGGGTTGCCCATCGCGGTCCATTGGTTTATTTGTAAAGTTGTTTGATTTAAATTATGTGCTGTCCATGCAGTGCTCGTAAATAACACTATTTTATTTTGCTTGGGGTGTGATATTTTTAGTGTGTAGCCAGTCAAACTAAGTATTCTAGTGATTCTTGTATGGGGACACTAGAAAAAAGTTGCTTTGAACCAAAGGAGAATAATATTTCGTATGGAGGAATGATTTAGTGTCGTTTATTAGCAATGAAGTATTTGCTTTTTTATTTCGTACATTTATTTGGAGTCTAGGGATGGGTATTAATTCGTTAGCCATTTGTCTAGTTTGTACATGGGTGTGTTTATCGTTGAAACTATCGGTAGAATTTTGTTTCCTGGTGTATACTCAGTGTAATGGCGTTTCCTCATGATGACGGTGGTGTTTCTTTTATCTGACTTTATTTAGTGAAAATCTTTCGCTTTAATGTTACGTAAAACGTGGTTGTTGGTGTTTCATCCCAAGTGTGAAGTTTTTAGTTTGGTCAAGCTCTTTTCTATTTGAAGTTGGCAAGCATGTCTAACAAATTGTTTCTTGGTATCTCTGAGAGTTTTCATGCTAGACTCGATGTCTACAACAAGATCGTGTGTGGGTGGAGACTTTTATGGAAAACCGTGATTTAATCCTTTATTAAGTAAGTTTATTTCTTCATGAGTGAATTGGTGAAATGAGATGTTTAGCGTTTGATTGAGCTCGTTGTTTTTGTCATTTTGTATCGGCATATATTTGTTCATCCATCTAATTTTTCGGTCTGTGTTTCTTGTTTTTTTTCTTTAATCTCGTTTCATTCTGAGCGTCTATATTCCGCAATATTTCGTTGAGTTTTTAAAAATCAAGAATCATCCAAGTTTTTCGTGATTAATTGTAGATGGTACGTAATTTTCATGCGTCATTATTATGGATCTGCCCTATCTATCAAAATAATTGGCAAAAACAACAAAGTACTTTTAAGTACTACTAATTAGTTTTATTAATTACTATATTGGTAAAATACCTAATAGCTAATCACAGGGACATGCTATGCTATTTCGTATGCCCAAATTTAACCTTTTTTGAAATTTATACTTTTACCGACACCTATGGAAAACACTTCTGCCTTCTTCGCATCTACAACATTAATTTTCTTAACCTCAGTCTATCTTAACGTAGCTACCAAATCTAGATAAAAGTGGATTATCCGGGTTGGTCATTATTACAATATGTTATTTCGAATAAAACTATCGAAAAATACAGTTAAAATTGCATAGAGAGAAAATTTCCAATGCTCCACCCCCAAGATATGGAATATTTAAAATATATCCATAATCACATTCTCAGTTCACATTCACTGTTACAAAATCCATTTTCATTCACATACAAATTCTACTCAATATAACTATACATAGTTTTAGTACTTTTCGAATATCAAACATTCCTTTATTCTCCTTCAAAATACAACCACCTTCATAATGCTCTTTGATTCGGTGGGCATTGAGTTGTATGATGCTAATCCCATGTAAAAAGGTGAAATCTGTTATGATAAATTCTCTCTAATCGGAAGGTGGAAATTACTATTGATTTTGGTGTTATAATTTTGTAATTCACTGTTGGACATTAATATATTATCGCCATTAATATCTAAAGCCAATTTAATTTTATATATAAATATTAATACATTGTATTCCAGAGATTTCCTCATGTTCATCCATTGCATTGCTTTCAACATGAAGCTAATCCTTTTATACCTACCACATTTTGATATCAGCCTGATGTCTCTATTCTGACGTTTATTTATGACGTACGTACTTCTCGTTTATTTCTTTATGCATTATTCGCAAGAAACATGACTGTAGCACAATAATGAAAGTGAGGTAGAAAATGCAATTATATATATAAGTTTAGTTTGGTGCATTGAAGGAGTGCCATCTTCCTATTCCTAGGTCCGAGTTTGAATCCTGGTAGTGACGGATATATTTTTAATGTTAATCACGATACTCTCCTGAGGGCTAAAAGTTTCCGATGAGGCATCGATACCTCCACTCAAATTTAAATATTAAAAGCATTATCACTAAATTAAACCCACCACTACTTTTTTATAAGCTGTCTGGAAATTGAAAAAATAAACAAAATTATCCAAATAATACCCTATCTCTTTCAATCACTATTCGCATCACATGCGTATAACGTCAAGCGTTTCCATCCTTCTTCCTAATTTTACAAAATGCACCTCCAATACATTTCATTCAATTTCGTGATCATAGAATTATTTGACCCGATATTTCACGCACATGGGAACACATTTCTGTACTCCAAATTTTAAGTTGTTTGAATTTTAGGGATTACGGGCCTATTCGCAGATAATCATGCAACCAAGGAATCCTGATTTCAAACACGGTTTATTGATAATGTCAATGTAACCTTGTTCAAATGTAACCTAAAAGACCACAAAACCCGGACTCCACATTCACCACCAACTGTCAACTATCCCAACCCCCCTCCCTCCCCTCCTGCAAACGGCCCAATCCAATCCCAATACCAAAACCCGACTCCCACCCCCCCCCACCCGTGTAAGTCTTAGCACTCACCCCACCTCCTCTCCCGGAGTATATAAAGAACCCGAACTGTGCCAGATGTATGTATACCTTGAAAATGACGCTAAGACGTCGAAATCGATTGGGAAAAAATATACATCACATTGTGGAATAGTACAAAGTTTTTCATTTAACATGTTCACGGTTTATTGAATTTTTAAAAGAACCTAATGCCGTTTTCCTTCACGGCCCTTTAAAATGGCACTCGTAGAAATTAGTCATTTGCTGTTTTTATATTCCTCAGAAGGTACTTCGTCACTCAGGTAGCACTTATAGCCTTCTTGGACTTAATGGCGGCATGAACTTTACAGTGATATTTTAAAAATGAGAATGGGAGAAGAAAACGTCAAGTACCTTCGTCCAAGTGACATTTATTTGTACACATTATCAACCATTGTATTAAGTTAGGAAACCGACGGAGCATTGCAAAGCCAATTCACTAAAGATTTGACGTATGCGTAATCCAATAAACATTTAATTGTTTTCCTATTTCGTGCGAGTCATTCGAAATCTACAAACCATCAAAACAACGGTCATAAATGTAATCTTGGACAACATAAAAAAGTGGAGTAACTTGCTGAAAGAGATCAGATAAAGTACTTCCCCTATCCGCTAAAGTTATAATGAATGTAAAACAAAAAAAAACACTCATCCCATACCAGCGTTCAGTACTTCAAATGCTGCATTTTTCAATCATTAGTTACGCTCAACGTTGAACTCAATTATTTCTATGAAGGCCAAATTCACGGTATAAATTCATTCCTGTCGCCCTTAATTAAAACTCGTTCAGTGAAAAATTGCGTCCTTATTCTTCTTTAAGGTGGTTGAAGCTTTTTTTATTTATGCACAGATGCATGAAGCTTTGCATAAATGCTTTCATAAGTGATATCTATCGATAAAAGTGAAAACATTGCATCGAACCGATTCTGTTTTTTGGAAATGCAATGCTATTTCAACACACGTAGCCTTATGGCACATGATATATATTTCATAATAATTCGATTTTTAATGTACACATTTTCCTCTAAACGCTAAATAATGCATTTCATATCCATATAATTGTTGATAACAAATATCAAGGAGTCACGCCAGATCCAAAATTCGAATTAGCATAATTTAATACAATTTCCTCTATACTTCGACTACCGCGTCGAAAACTATAGCCATAACATGCTTTGAGTAAAAAATTTTAAATATAATTTTTGTATGATTTCCATCGCTGCCTGTACACAACGCATAAACAGATGCACTTAAGATGAAATGTGGTCCAATAACTTTTTTTCAACTCACTTAAAAAATTATTAAAATGTGCACTCAATGACCAACGATTACCTCTTACCACCTTAAACACTATCTTGCTATACCGGGAAAAGAATACTCTGTAATTCAGGACTTAATTTCGGCGAAAGGCCAGCAATTGCTTTAGCAATTAGCCACGAGTGCCTTTACTTCTGTGGTCTTTACCCGTTCCAAGAATTTCATTACCCCTTGGCGGCGAAATACATTTTTACTACTACCCTTTTACGATATGATGATCATAAAAACTCATCGACTTTTTGCAAAAAAGCACAGGATTCATTAGTGAACTCTTGCCGACGATGTCCTCAACTCCTGGACTACGCGTCGAAGGACTTACTGGGTGAAGACGTTCTTGCGATCCCTACGGGAAATTCAATTGCACAACAGGAAAGACGATCATGTCTCCTCAGTTCCCAGGAACGCACAAGCACATAGACAAGAAGCAAACCAAGGTCGTCAAGGACATTTTCTGGACCAGCGCCCCAGTGCTATGGCTCTGCGTTATCTTGGGCGTCGTGCCATTTCCAATTAATTATCCAAGAGGCGGAGATCACAAGGTTCCAAGATGGATGGTGCTTCACTTTGTGATAATGCAGGCAGTGTGGGCAACGATTGTGTTCGGTACCGTATTTGACCAAGTGTTAGATATGGAAACTAGCCTATATGGAGTTACAGTTTCAATATGGGAAATATACTCTTTCATCCACGTTACCTACAGTTCGATAAAAATGACACAGCACCAAAAGAAGTACCGCGACCTATTTTTTCATTTCATTCGACTTGACGAAAGAATAAAATCTACAGAGGCTACCTTGGATTATTCTAAAATCCGCCAGGATGTATTTTGGCTAGTGATCCTTTTCGGATCTAATTTTACTCTAAGTGCTGTCCTCTTAAACCCATCATTATATAATTTCGTACACTTGAGCGCATACTTAGTCTATTTTTCATATCTAGGCAAAGCAGTTTCCAATTATTCGATACAGCTTATCCAAATCAACTTACTGAATAACTTGTGCCGTAGGCTTTGCTGGCTGAACTCTGAAATAAAAAGACTCGGTGCCTCTGAGAGCTTGGTAGAAAAAAGAGCCCTTAGTTCTCAGCGGCGAAAGATATTGCGCAGTGATTTGACTCATCATCAGTTAATGATGGCTGAGCCGAAAGTTCTAGGCTGTGTCAGATTGTTGCGATCTATCCACATCGATCTTTTTATGCTATTCAACATGGTAAACAAATTCATTGGTGTGCTCATGCTTCTACAAGGCATATTTAGCGGTATGACAACAACACTATATTTATACTACCTCATAGATATGATTTTGAAATCTGTAAAAACGTCAGCGCTGTATTGGTACTTCGCGATCGGATACTATCATCTCACTGGTCTTGCTGGAGTAATCCTGATCATCCGGACCTGCCATGCTTTACAAGAAAAGGTGAGAATATTTTCTTCCGTGATTTACATTTTTTATTTACAGGTAGGGATGGCCCGATAAGCTTCAGCCGATGGCAACACTCCAGGAAATCCTTAGTTTTGGCTGATTCGAGACATTTCATTTCCTTTTTTTAGGAAGTAGTAAACAATTTCAGGCTGCCCAGGGCTATTCGCACACAACTACCTCAGGCCTCTGCATTGGGCCCACTCAACGATACTGGTCTGCCGATTGCTTAGTCGAGCATGAGTCCGAGTCCCGTCCCGTATCTTCGCTGTGAGTATGATCCGAGTCCGGCCGCTGAAACACCGCCTGCGTGCCGTAGTGGTATCGTACTTGCCAGTCGGACCTGCGCGTGCATAGCTATACTGCCGGTAATCCCGCGTTTCTCAAACATTACAATGGTATATACATTCCTGTGGTACATGCATCACCTATCTGACTCTGGCGTGCGCGGACCTAATGAATTACGTCAAGTCTGCACAGGACCGACTCCAAAGAAAGAGACTCCGATCCCTCGGCGGTAGCCTAGCGCGCGGAGTGCACCCGCGTGAATACTGCTTTGCTAGCCATCCATTCCGGCAGCATATGCAAGCGATTTAAGGACCGTGTGAATACGACCGATGCAGAACTTTGAACTACGACACCCAGGATTTTTGATTTCATAGACAATTTTTGGAGGCTTTATAGTAACCAACTGTCGGGTGAGATCAGGGTTCAACAAAAGTGGCACACGCACGAATAACTCGTCCGTTGTTTTTATTTTTCTTTGAGGAGTTCGGTCAGTCATATAGCTTTCATAGGGTCCGTGGGTTTAATGATGCTTACAAATCAATGATAAAGCTGCTATTATAAAATTGGAGGATAAGAGGCCACCATGAATATTAGTTTAACGTGGGTTGTTGCGTTTAACGTAACATTGAAATAACATTGAAATAACATTGAAAAGACTTAAAAGAAGATAATAGAAGCTTTCAAGATCTGGCATTGGAGGTAAATGCTGGTAATCAACCAACATCATCATCACCCATCAATCCCTAGATTACATTTTTACATCTCTTCACCTCATTCTCCGCTCCGGTAACCAATTTATTTATTCATAAGTCTTCAATTTAACGTCCGTCATAATTTGCTTGATCTGATGACCGAATGAATGAAAGAAATCGGAAGCGACGAAGAATACTGGAGGATAGAAAAGGCGGAGAAAACCCTATACTTAGGAAGAGTAGATTAAGATGGATTGGACTGGTTGCATCCTGAGACCCAATGAACAATTATAGAAGAGTCCATTATAGAAGGTCCATTATAGAAGGAGAAGTCTCACGAGAAGACCAAGGATTACATTCGTTAAACCAGCGACATTACTTCTGGAACAGATATGACTTCATTTTTTAATAAGACAGAAGCTCATGCAGTAATTCTCTCACGGCCATTTGTATCAGTATTGTGCGATATGGTAATGAAGAAACCTCGATAACGTTAGCGTTCAGAAAAAAAATATTTCCTGCTTTTAATCAAATACCTATCTCTCTCGGTATACATATAGTTTTTAACTCAATTAAAGTATGTGAGACACAGGAAAAAGATCAAACGGAATACTTTTCCTTTGCTCTTTCGATCTCAGAGCAGTATATTTGGACTGTGGCGATTTTTGTCTGAATATCAGTCGGATCGAGGATAAAGAGCTAAAAAATGCCTCTCATCGAAACAAAATTGTTTTAACACTGGCATTTTTCAGAATTTCCCGGGGAATGGTTCTTGTGAATTCTTCCTGGTCTTTCCTCCTCGTTACACCAATATTTGCAATCACTCATTACTCATTATAGCTTAGTACCTCAACAATAGGGTATCTAATATAATCATTAAAGGCACATGGGCAACACATAATTTGCTTGTTTGAAGGACAATTTTCTTAAGACAGCTCATCAGCGTTGCTTAGCTTCTATGAACACACGATAGTGAACATTCTCGATGTTAAGTAAAATGAAAAATAATATGGAGCAAGGTCATCATTATTAAAACATTCAAAAGTAGGGGCAACAATAGTGAAAAACATGCCTTCCTTTTGAATACAGCTTAGTTCATGAACGCTAAGTTATGAGAGCTACGGGAGGAATAAGACAATGTAATGAATTACGCACTGTTTAAGACGATTAAAAGGAAGAGGGTCTAAACATGTGGAAGTACATGGCGCGCCTGATGATGAATCTAGCTTGGGAAAGCGTTGTGCAAAACCAACCTTTGTGAAGTAAATTATGAATTTCTTGCACTTTGTGATTAAAGGAAGCCTAAAAAAGTAAATCCCACCATCGCATCAAAAGGGGTCCCTTCTTAATAACATATGTACTGCATTTTCCGAAATCTTTTCTGCTAACGTAAGGGAATATTATGATACGCTAATTACGAGATCGATTGAGCAAATAGATTCTAAACGAATTTATCATAAATTGGATAAAATACAAGACTGTTGGATTGGGCAGTTGCAAGGATGGAGCAGTACCTATGGAGGAAATTATTAAAGCAGAGTCAGGTTAACGGGCCTATCACCGAGAATGAAACTAATTTCACTGTGTCTACCCGAAAGGGAATGTCAAGATGAGTGTGTACGAATGTAAAAGCGAGGAATATTTTGCAACAATAATTCTTCGTTAGCACGTGAGTTCATGTTACCCAGCGTATTCTAAAAAAATAATTTTTTCATATAGAAACTGGTTTGTGGTTAATTCAAGAGCAGTGTTTTTTTACTGTTTTTACTATTTTTTTGTTACTCTGTGATATCTTTGAATAGATTTCAGGTTAGAAAGGATAATTCTTAGGAGAAACAATAATGCTCAGAACAATGTGTAATTCATTCTCAAAGAATGTGTTTAAGGGTTTCGTGAGCCCTGATTGTGTGTATAATCTTTTTTTTCTGGATTTCCTCCGCGTTGTTCCAATTTCAGGACATTTTCGCGTGCTACCCTTCTGGCAACAACGGAAACAAAGAGACAATGTATGCTGAGAAAACTTTTAAGGAAAATAAGAACCAGAAATTAAAGGACCGAAATCTCATCAATATTACTGACCACGCTCTTGACAGTACTACCATTCCTGTGCTATCAAAGGACTCAAATTCAGGTTAGGATTCAATTAAAATCATTTCTAGTCTTAATCAACCTTGCAATGCTACCACTTTAGTTCGGGATGCATGCTATTTTATCCACGTGATCAACAATTCTAAGAAAACAATGCTGAATCAAACTGAAGTACCACGACATATTTTGCCATGTATTTCGACCGGTCGAAAACGCTAAAATTCGTTGGGGTGGTTATAAGGTAATTAGGTGTAGTAACTGTCTCCGGCGCAAACTTAGCTCTTATCACGATCTTCATCAACGAATCTTTCTGTATTTTTTTCAAATTGGGTTAATTTGTCGTACATTTTGTCCTATTGAGCATAGCAGTTTCCTGTTTTTCGATAAAGCTAATCCAAAAGACTTCGTGAAATGTTTGTACCGCAGATTTTTTCCGCTAAACAAAGCAATAAAAAGGCTCTATGACCCTGTGAAAAGTATTTTGTGGTAAGTGTGGCAATGCAGCTTGAAGAGATTCGTTTGATATTTAGTGAATGGTTGCTACGCAAACAATTCTCAGCTTTGCCTGATTGCTGCGATCCGTCTAAATTGAACTTTTCAAGCTTAGTCACATAGTTAATAAATTCATCGGCGTGATCTTACTTCTGCAAGTGATATCTTATGATCTGACAATAACGGTATACCTCTACTATCATCTACAAGTATTATGGGTTGTTCCGATTCGTCTAATGCAACCTGAGTACTTGGGGCTCGTGTACTATCACATTCCTCTGCTCGCTGGAGTTATCCTGACCATCCGGACCTGCAATGCATTAAAATAAAGGGTGAATATTTGATCATTCGAGCGTATTTCATATTTTTATTAGGATTTGGCCTGGTCTCATACATGTTGGCTGATATCCATACCGTCGATAATCATTTTAACGAAACTCCCATAATTTACCGAGAGTTTAATTACCAGGTCCGCCCACTTAAACACCGCCAGTTTACCGAAGTGGTCCGGTGCTCGACGGTTGAAATTGCGCGGGCTTAGGTGAGCGGTTGGTAAGCTCGTGTTTTACGAAATAAAGTACATAATTTATCTACGACGTGCGCGGATCTATTCAATTTCGTTGAGTCTGCGCGGGTCCGAATCCGAAGGAGAAGACACCGAACCCTCCGCTGTAGCCTAACGCGTGAAGAGCACCCGTCTTAACTAGCAAGCCAGTTGGACTTCATTCGCTAGCGACATAAATGTCTGGCTGAGTACGTCCAATGCAGAACTCTAATTCGCACTTTAATAATGTATCACAAGTTAAATATTGAGTGCTTCACGATTCAGAGGCTTTGTTATTGTGAAAATAACAGATCAGAAGAGAAGTGAACTTATCCAAAAGTGGAGTCGGTGTTAGTGGCAGTTGATAAAGATACAAAATTAACTGATAAAAAAGAACCGAATTAATATAGAGAAGGAAAGGAAATGAGAAAGGGATTTCAAGTATATATTATGCAAGGCGATTTTGGACAATTTTGACCCCCCCCCCCCAGCCCCCCTCTTTCCCCATGTAGGACAACGCAATATTTTATGAACCTCCCTCTCCTCTCCCAATCTTACGTAAGTTGCCATACATTTTTGTAACAATGCACATGTATAAAAAATATGGGAGATTCATAATCAAAAACTGACATCACACTCTTCGGTGTGTTAATTATTAACATAATCTTAGGCCTTACACTTATAAATTGAATGTTTAGCCGGATATTGATAACGTTTTCGAGATATTCACAATTTACATTAGGCGCGACTTGTAAAACACGTGATTAGAAAACATAACAGCTGCCAATGAGACTTGTAACTTGGTTTTTCGATTGGTAGTGAGCAAGTTAGTTGATTTACTCTCTCATACTTGTATCCTTATCTGCTACCTAGTACTAGCAGCACGCCGTGCATGTTTTCATTATAACCCTTGTATCTCTTTCCATTTATGTAGTTGCAAAGTATAATAATACAAACGGTCCCTCTTACATTGATAGCATACCTGTAGTGTAGTGTGGTGCATGCTTGTGAGGCTTCACCTCTAGACAAGCATTTGTGATTTTTACTGATGTATCAATAGTCGTAGTTACATTAACTTGAATAGGGTAAAGTGTAATGCATGTTGGTGACTACTCACCCCCCGCCACACATCCTTGAGGTGGCTTGTAGGGTATTTTGTAGATGTAGATGATCTTTAAAAATGCGATACCTCCAAAATATCAAACGCAAAGAAAAGATTATACGTTTATCTATAGTTAAGCCTAAATCTAGGCGTATCTTTGCAGCGGTAATCCTGCAAATTAAGATTTTTCGTTCGAAAATAATGATTAAAAGTGATTTTTCGGAATTAACTAAAACCATACGAAAGGTTGTCTCAGACCCCCTGTCTAGGCGGTAAAATAGAAGAGATAGTCACGTGAGGAAGACTGAGGGAATAATACATAAGCCAGACGTAACGGTAGATGAATTTGAAGAACTATCAGGGAATAAATTATTTTGTGCTTTTCCGGCCTACTAGACGCAGAAATTCCTCTTGGGTTCTCCACCGGGTCAGGTTCTCCATAATGCCCAACGTTTCGGTTCTCGACCCGAGCATCAACCTCAGGGCAATTGAGAAACGTCCTCAGTTATAAAGAACCTTACCCTGTGAATAGCCCATGAGGGGTTCTTGCACAGAGAATAAATGAGTTAGCATAGAAATGAGAGGAAAGGAGTTGCAGTCAACCAATCTTAAACTGAAGGACGTTAATGAATATTCTGATCGTTCCCCAGCAGTTCGCGAATCACCAGTAGTGCGAGCCATGGAAGTCATTAGAAAATTGAGGGCAAGACGAATTGTTTTAGCGCTCATTAAAATGAAGGAAGATCAAAATATGTTTGAATTGTGCTATTTTAATTACATCCACAGTTGTAAATGTTTTACGATGCAAAAGTCCCTTCTTCCAGAAAGCAATAGAACGAGGAACGATGAAAATATAAAGGACCTTTTAACGATCATATTAAATATTATTTCCCCTCCTTGGGTCGTGCCGATTCCTCTCACGATACTTTTCTTAAGTTCACCATTATTTCTTCCTCTAATACCCCATATATATGATTTACAACATCGGCATTTACCAAGAATTTTTCAGTTGGCGTGCTCCCTTTCCTAGACATAAAAAGAAGTCAACAAATACGAACGTCCAGGGCCTTTAAACAATAAAAAACTATCGCTAAGACATTTACTGCAACCGAATGTGTATAAAGACCAAATATCTGCGCCAAGTAACCTTTTACTTACGCGATTTATAGACTCCACTTCATAAGAAATAATGTTTACCTATTTCCGTTGGAAACCATAAGAACATTACTTACTGAGTACTCGGTGGAGAATATTATTGATTCTTAAAGTGATGCCAAGTATTTTTAGTTCCTTCAAACTCTCCAAATTATCATTAGTGCAATTATTATAGAGAGCTGTCAATGGAATAAATGCGTAAGCCACCTAGAAATTTCAGGGATAGTTATTCATACTTTGAAATTATTACGTGATAATTGTGAAGTAAAATTGCATTTCGCTGCGTTAAATACTCTCATTGCTGGACAATTGCAATCGCAACTACCACTCAAACGTCAAACAATGATGCAAATAAATACAAACGTCGCGAAAAACCATTCACGTCTGTGTTTCTCAATTGTAACTCGGTCAGCGATGATCTCCATTTCTATCAAACTATCTTACTAATATATAAAAATGTAATGGTGTCTGTCTGTTGCTCAATCTTGCATAACTACTAAACCTATTGAGCTGAAATTTGGCATCTAGAGATAAAATGTATCTGGAGGTAACATAGGCTATATTAAAAAGCCCTCAGGGCCCCCGAAGGCCCCCCTAGTGGTCCCTGGTGGCCCATGCTAAGCATTGGGTTCGGTGCAGTGGTTTCATTTTTTGCTTTTTAAAAGTACTTTCACTCAAGATAGAGGGCTGGGATTTTTTTAGGATGACTGAATAAATGAAGTTTCTAATTCATTTAATCTATTTTCTTTTTCGCTTAGTAATTGTCTGAAAATCATGATTTTTGCCGAAAAATCTTACATTTTTATCTGAAATCAACAATAGCATATTTCCTTGACAACCAGAGATTTAATTTTCAAAGGATATTCACGCCTCTGCCAATTTTCCTACAGGCCCATGATATCACGTAGAAAGAAAATTTGTATAAGAAGGGCACAGAGTCCCAAGGGCCCTATGATAAATTGCTTCGGGGGGTAATCGATAAATTCAATGCATATTTACAACAAGTATACTCTTCAATGTCTTTTCTCAAAGTAGCTCTCAAATGGGCACTGCATGCATATGAGAGAACACTTACGTAGTAAACGATACACATAAGGTATTTAATCCAGCAAGAATATTTAAGTTCAACGAATAGTAATGGTAATAATGCCTCTGTTACTACAAAACACGGCGTTGTTTATTACCGTTTAATACTCATATGCTTTACACGTAGTGAAACCGTCTGACTCTCATTACGCTTACGAACTGTTTTTGAGACTAACTGTCATATCATAAAAGTTACGAGATATTGATATATGTTTAAAAGTGTTTACGTGCAGTTAACATACAGTCACTCAGTCATCGAGTTGCCTATTCAAGACTCTCACTCGCCGCTGTGTTTCCCCTCCTTGGGCTTAAAAATATAACCATCAACATGCCTAATTGAAGAAAGAGTAACCTTTCGAAAAAAATCTTCTAAATCAAGAGTAATGTCTTCTTTGCGAGAAAATGAGTCCTTGCAAGAAAAACGACAAAGATTAGACTTGGATGCTCAAAGACATGCTCACCAGGAATCTCATGAGCATCTCCCCGTGATGTTTCTCGGGTTACGCTAAGAACCGCACAAATTTCATCCCAACCCAAATTACGGACGGGTAACCAGCTATAAATCTGGTTCAAATATAGACCTATATGTTTCAAAAATTCAATCTGTTGTAAGATGGTGGAAATTATAATGACGTCACTACATGCTTCTTACCCGAAAGAAAAACGGAAATTCTGCGCAATGAACGACATTCGAGCATGAAAATCGGCAAGTGCATTAAGAATCACCATGGATTTTTTATTTAGCAACCGAAATCAATGATAATGGCTACCCTTGATGCTTAAGCCGTAGTCCGGGTGATGGAGGATTCATAGGTCAAATAAACATGGCTGCTGCCGCAAATGCTCCTTTTTACGTTGTCAACCGCTGGATTGTACCCTGCTCTCCAACCCTGAATAAGATACTAAACGTACATATCAACGTTAAATTGCGCAAATCAATTAAGTCGTTGAATTCAAATATATTTTAGTACTCAAGGGAATCGATCAAGCTGTTAATCACTCAGAAGGTAGCGCAAGAGAACCGGAGGGACAAGGTGACCATCTATCAACCTGGGTGCTATTTAAGTAGTAATGAGTCTGCATTGCCCATTTTTGTGCTTCCCGTGCATAAAATACAACCAGCAGTCACACATCTCTCCGTTCACCTGGAAAACGATCAGCGTGTCTACTACAAGGAACACAACATACAAGATAGGTTACGAACTCCTCAAGTGGTCACCATGACAGTATTCTTCAAGCATTGTGGTTTTCTTATAAAATTAGTTCAATATTTTTCACGCCCGTTGAATTTCAACGTGTACCTTCCGCTAGTAATAGATAAAGAAATATATCGCGATTAGAATCCGCTCTGCATCTGAGTCAAAAGACTGAGGCCTATAGGATAGAGGTCCCTAAGCATTCATGTTCGTTATCCCTACAAAGAAATTCACGATTTTTTATGGTCCTTCAAATTTTTAACGTCACTTACTGACAATTGGACAATCTTAAATGAGAGTCAACTATAAACAGTGTCTATGTATCTGAGAATTCGATAATGAATTATTTCCGACACTGATCTTTACTCTTGGACTAAACGTCAGATAATCTACTGGAGGACGACTCTCGTGATCTCTAAGGAAATCGTAGTCATGTCCGCTCAGTTACTAGGATCTCATCAGATCTACGTCAAGAAGCCACCTAAGCTCGTTGAGGACATTTTCTATAGCAATACTCCTGTTCTGTGGGTCTGCATATTCATCGGCGTCGCGCCATTTCCAGTGAATCATCCAAGAAGAGACAGTAAGATTCCAAGATGGATGGTGCTACATTTTGTGACCATACAGGCTGTGAGGGCTGTCATTTTGTTATATATGTTCCTGGAAAATCTGATACTCTACAATACCAACCTGACGTCAGCATCCATTCTAACGTGGCAATTGTACTCTGTTTTAAATGTAGCCTAAAACTCAACGAAAATGGTACTGTATCGCAGAAAGTACCACAAAATACTTCTACGTTTCTTTCGACTCGATGAAAGGCTTAAAGCAATGACGATAAGATTAAATTATTCTAAAATACGCCGGAGGGCGTTGAGGCAAGTGAAACTTCTCGGCACAACCATAGCGCTAATCATCGTTCTCCTAAATCCATCCATTAATGCAGTTATTTATATCGAGGGATACATTTTCTATGCGGCCATACTTTGCTTGTCACTTTCCTGTTTATCGATACAGTCGATCCACAGTAACTTGATAAATAATTTGTGCTGTAGGTTTTGCTGCATGAATATGGAAATTAAAAGGCTCTGTGATTTCGAGAACTTGGCGAAGAGAAGATTTTGGGGCTCAAAGTGGGTAAAGACAAGGTTCAACAATTTGCTTGGTCGTCAGAGCGCAACGGCTAAGCCGAAAATTCTTAGCCATATTAAAAGGTTGGAATCCATCCATATTGACGTTTTCAAGTTAAGCCACGTGGTTAACAGTTTCTTCGGGGTGCCCCTGCTTCTGCAAGGGATATCTTCTGTTGTGACAGTAACAGTGTATTTATACTATTGCATTGCACACTACTGGGCCTTTGAAGACAAGGCCCATTTTTACGCCTACATCCGTTTCGGATACTATTACCTATCGGTTGGTGCTGGAATGGTCATGATCATCCAAAACTGCAAAGCCCTAAAAGAAAAGGTGAATATTTAACTTTTTTCATAATTAGACACAGAAACTGAAATTATAAAAAACCGAGACATTTCTACATTCCATTAGTGGTTATTTAATAACTTATGTCACATTTCCACCGCTTTTACAATACCTTATTGAGGATTATACGTTCCCCGAGGAAATTCACAGATTGTTCTTTTCCAAGATGTGTTCTTATTCTGACTAAATGTACTTCACTTTCTTCATGAGTTCTACCCTAAGTTATTTATTTATTTATGAGCGAATTAGGGTATTTAAAGACCTTTCTTACAATTAACTCATTACATATGACATATGGGGAGTTAATGGGAGAAGAAATCAACCGTGTTCATCATATACAGTTTTTGGGAAATCAACTAAGGTTTTCCACAATCACAACATTTGTGCTCAGTAATAGATCAGAAATAGAACATTTGGAACAGTAAACAGGATGGGTGATGCATAACTTTTGGGGGAATAATTGAGATTCACATTCCCTTTCGGGTTGAAAACTCCTTCTCATCTAGCCCCCACTGATTACTTTGGTTTCCTCTCAAATTTTCTTGGACGCGTAACCTCTAAAGAATAATCGCTAATGGCAATTGGCCATTGAATTACTCCACATACTGAAAGGAAAGATGCCTACGGATGTTCTCTGTATTTTAAGATAAAAATTTCAATGCGTAACAATTTTTGGAATAAAAATATGCAAACCAAGATTCAGTGTGATAGGGATGGTTTAAAAAGCACATAGTAGAATCACTAATGATGCGTAAAACGCGCATAAATGCTTAACTTTCATTATTTCAGCGCATATCGTTAGCGCAACGTTTTACTACTTAACCACGCCACTGCGTGTGCGCAATATCGCGGAACTCCAACGTCTTTGAAAGTATTGAATCGGTAGATTTCCAATGAGAATGGTTGGACTCCTCGTTAAGCTATGAATCCAATCATTTTCATTAGAAATCTACTCTATATTGGAAGGCTCAAAGTCGTAATCGGAAGGTCATCCTGAATTAATCTTATCTTATAATCCTCCAGGAATACATTATTTATCTAGAGAGAAATTTATTCTTATCCAATCAGAAGCCAGAAACGCCTGCCTCTTTCCCTTTATCTATCCGTAGCACCGCATATGTTCCACCACTCTCATCTACCATGTAGGTACAGCTTGTCGTCACTCGTCTGCTTCTACGTGCAGCTATATTTCTCTATTAATCCAAACCTACATTTCAAAGCTTCAGGTTTACGAATATTCAATTTCATCAGCCATATTTGCTCATCTTGTCAACCAGCCATTGTTTACAACCGCAATACTCATATTATGACGCGATCAATGTCAAGGTGTTAACTAAATTCTTCGGAACGCAGTTTTCCATTGACTCCATCTTTCTAGAACTTAATATATCATTGTTGAAAAGCGATGGAAAAATATTAGTGAAGTTTGAAATGAATGGAATTAAAATGTCAAGATAAAATTAATTAACTACATCAAACAGACGAAAGAGTTTCATCCAAATGCGCACAAATAAAATGTGTCATGTGTGCCAACCTACAACAGAGAGTATAATAATCAGCTAGGTTGATAATCCGTAGGGATAATTTATGCAGTACCGTTATGAAATATCTATAAAAATGCAAAATGCAAATAATTTCCAAAAAAAGGACTGCACGATTCATTAAAAGTTTTGGAAAAATGAGTGCGACAGCCATTTTAGGTGGATCATTTTTCGCAAAAAAAAAAGTTTCACTTTCTTGCGCCAAGACGCCATTTACTCTTTATTTTAATCTATGACACCACCAATGCATTATGTAATTTATATTTTAGGAATAAAATGTCACGGGCACACGTCCCCTGAGGACGGTCCACAATATGGCAAGCAAGACTCCACCCAAATATTTTCAATATCCTTCTTATTCACTGATCCCTTTAATCTCAAAGAATCTTACGATTCGAATATTATTTATTATTATTACCACTATTATATTTCCATTTTAATTGCGACGTTTAGATTACCTCCGCCATAAAATACCATAGTGCTCATAAAAATTTCGATTAATTTGAAATATGTATTATATCAGGACCCAAACGAAAAATGCAATTCACATTTTCCTATTTTTCGTAGTATTTTTTTGATTTACGTGCTTCGACGGCTAAGGTCATTTCGCACTTTATGTCTGCCACGTGCAAACAGAGGTAACAGCACTCGGACGAACCGGAGGATCACCCCTCCAAACTCGAGCCGAGCCCAACGATGCTTAACTTCGGTGACTGATCGGGAACCGGTGTTTCCATCGTGGTGGGTCGTTCCCTTTTATTTGTCTCTTTTGCTTGGAAGACCTTTCACTCTCAAAAGAATTTGAAAGGGAGAAAATAAATAGTTTTTGATATGAATGCGGGAGCAGCAGAGTACATTGGCAGAATAAACAACCAACTTGAGAGGGGAGAAATAGGTTCCCCAGCTACAAGCTTCGTCGACAAAATAACATCAAAATATTTTCAGTTAAATTTAGTCGAAACGCTTCGAAAAATAGGAAATGAAGAAGTCCTTCTACTTTATCACCATTCTTTACTACCATTCTCCAATCGAGCAGCAAAATCTGCCCCCATAATTTCAGCGTGTTTTCCGTATCACTTGAAAGCAATTTTTCGGACATGCATTGTTGGCAGTGTCGTGTGAAGTATCTGAGAAAGTACGACTCCACTCCAGAGACGATTGCGGAACACAAAGACATATACTGGTCACTTTCCCCGTTGCTATTTTTCAGCAGTATTTCGGGACAAGGGATATATTCGTGGAGGAATCAACGCGGCTCGGAGGTTTCAGGAGTTGTCAACTGGCACACGCTGTATTCAGTCTTCCTGTTGACCGGGATGGGTTTTGCCACCACCGTCGCCATAATCAACGTGTGGAGCACTCATTTCACCGAAGACAATCAGCTTTCTGAGGCTGTGGCGGACTTGTGGGTTTTGTTTTCGTTTTCTATGGGGTACATACAAGCGGTTAGCTGCTTCTGACATCGCAAGAAGATTAGGAAAATCTTCATCAGAATAAAAAGCTTGGACGACCTGATGAGTTCCTCTCTGCGAGGCTGCGCCAAAGTGACTTACTCTAGGAGTTTTGCAGTGAAACAGGTTGCTTTTATGATAGTTTATCTTATTTATCACTTGGCCTACGTTGGGTGCGGTAAGGGTGGACTATCACTGCTCGTCAGTGGCGGGTTACTAGCCGTCAGCACAAATACTACATTCATGAAGTACCTCAACCTGATTCTTCAATTCAGGTCGAGACAATTTTTATTGAACTCAGATGTGAAAATGTTCTGCACCTCTTCACAAACGTCATCGAATCTACATGCGTGCCCGCTAGAACATTACGGAGAGCTCCCAGTAAATGAGTTGAGAATAAACGTATCAAATCCACCGCAAATTACACCACGTCAACTCAAAGTCTGGCGGAAAACCGATATATACCTTTACCGTTGTATCGCGCTAGTGAACAATACGTTCGGAAGGTTCTTCATCAACCGGATCATATTGAGTTACATCAATTCGACTCTCGGTATCTTTTTCATCATCCTTCTCCCAATCAGAGTCGAAAGCACTGTTACCAGTCCTTACGAAGCATTAATCACGCTGGTCGGTATCATATGGGAGGTTGGCCAAGTTATTGCCATAGTCGGAAGCGGACAGTACGCGACAAAAGAGGTAAGTTTCGCTATTCCATGTACACTAGCGTTCACTGAGGGCAGAGCAAATGCATGATGTATCACCATGAGAAACGGAGTATTTTCTAGAATGAAATATCTCAGGTGATCTTTTTACTTCCATGGTTTAAATTAAAAAGAGCAACGGTCTTGAGTTCATAGTGTATCTAGATGCGGAATATAAAATTCCTGGAGAATGTTTTTTCGGAAAATGCTCTTTCTCATATATACAGTAGAGATCACTAAACAGATATTTATAATGCAGTTGGAAATGCATGGGGATGAACGCAATCGCTCATCAAAACAGTGGATTACGGGCAAAAATCTACAGTGTTTATCAAGGCACATCAAATAAGCGTGCAGTAATAGATATCTACTTATAAGCGCCTTGCGAGCAAATCCATGTAACGTCACGTAACTACCGAATAATTGTTTCTTCATGAGAAAAGAACAAATCAAGACAAGTATATCTTGAGAACACATCTTTATTTCACACGTTTCACACCCATTGTAAAACTGTATGCTTTGGCCTGTCGTCGCTTTATTACTAACACCGGAAAGAAAGTTCAGTCCACTCAAAATAAAACAAATAAATGATAAAACCACAAATTCGAGTCCATTTTTTATTATTACGTGATATTTATTTCCAATTCATGGTTTTGTATCATGCTTCAATAAAAACAGGACTTGGATTTCCTTTTAAATAAAATTCTCTTTTTCCCTTTAAGAAAATCATTATTATTGGATTGAGGATATATGATTAAATGCTGTAATAGTTTTCAATATTTCCTCGGTTTTCGGCAATCAATTGGTGCAATGCGCTATCTATAGTAAATCCTTCACATATCAGGACTCAGCCAATAGGCATGTCTAAAAATAAAATATTTAAACATGTTCATATTTCATTGGTGTAGAGACGAGAAATATGAACAACAATGAAACAGCGGACGAGGCAGGGGATCAAGGGAAAACAACCATGTCATGCAAAACCTGCTGGGTTCTATCGATCTATAGCGAAAAAGAGATTATATGTAGGAGAAGGTGATGCGATAGATCAATGGACAAATAGAAATCATCCCAAGGTGCCAAAGATCTTCCTAGTTTATACATGTGGAACATAAGTAGAATAAAGGAAAAATATGACAAATGTGAGAAATGGATGGATGTGTGATGGATGAAAGGTTTGGATTATTCTCTTTCTTGCGCGAAACAAGAGCATGATTTTATTCGCCATTCATTGTTCTGGGGAGAATTTAACGCTGTTCGAACGAATTCTGAAGATGTATCTTCAATAGTGACTTGAAAAGCACGCCTAAGTATTTGATTAATGAAAGGAAGGCCGGTTCGATATATACCCTTGTTCAAGTTCTTTCGGGGAAGGATCCTTTACCGCACACTTTCTTTGAAGCTTTTCATCATTCCATAGTGTATTTATTCTGGATACTTCATGGTGTATTGATTCTGAATTCATCATGAAAAAATCGGCTCTGGCGATTGGTTTTAGCTGAATTAAGGTTCTATTCCTGAAGTATGTCTGTAGTAAGCTCTTGCTGCGTCGCCCTGCATTGAATCTTTGACTCGGCGAGCAAACTTAGTAAATACCGAAATCGAAAATTGGGAGCCTTGCAGCAGAATGAAACTGCAGGGAATTCATTAAAATGACTCCAACATATTTTTCGAAATGAAAGACAACAAAAATCGATTTCTCACTCATGAAAGGGCAACGCCCAAATTCTTCAGGGCCCACGCTCCGCTTCTCAGGGTGTGCATGTTCATGGGAGTAGCACCATTTCCTCTGTGGCACCATCATGGGGGAAAAAATGAAGCACCGTTTTGGCTCCTCGCATACACCTCCGTCTTATTCGTAGTGATGACGATCTTGAAAGTCTGGCATTTATCGACGTTCACACGTTGGAGACTGTTGGACATTGGTAAATACCTGGTAGTGGTCTCCGAGACGTCCTGGTACTCTGTGATCACGTGGACCGTGTGCACCATCTTCGTCGCGAGGAAGGACATGAACAGAATCTTCACTCACATCGTTCACCTCGAGAAAAGACTGGAATCCATGGAAGTGGAGCTCGACCACGAGGCGCTCCGTAGGGTCTTGCAGAGACCGGTGTACATCGTCGGCACATACTTCGTCCTGCTAGCCTTGTTATTCAACCCGGAGTGGGCGTCGATGGACAGGCAAGGTGACTACCTGTCGTACGCGTCCATTCTTCATTCTGCGATCACCGGCAACTTGACACAGCTGCAGCTCAATGCCCTGCTGGTGAACGTGTGCCACAGGTACGGGAACCTGAACGCGGGGATAAGAAGATTGTGCGTCGGGGAGGTCAGTGAGGAAAGGAAGCAGAGGCTTTTCGGTTATCATTCTCCACCGAGAAGACCAGCAGACTCCTTTTATTTCCGCTGTGCTTTGAGAGCATGGAAGTCGATTCATTTGGAACTCTGGAAAATCACTTCCGTGATAAATGACTTTTTCGGCGTGCTCATGTTACTCCACGGTATGTACTGCGTGACGAACGCGGTGGTGGTGTTTTACTTCGTGATGATTGGCGTCGCGACACCGGTATTGCCGCCGAATGAACCTTTTCAGCTCTTCTGCTTCGTTAGCTTGCTGCTCTTCAACGTATATGGTGTTTTCATGGTCATCCGATCCTGCAAGTCGCTCACGGAGGAGGTGAATAGTGGATCTGTAACACAAGGCTCAGGATTCCTATCACAGAGAAAGAAGGATAACATGCAAACGGACATCGCATTTATGTCTTAAAGGGATTTTATTGGCCGCAAAAGCTGTATATATGTGTTGGGAAGTTACGGAATTCAGTCATCTTGAAGCTTAAGTCGGTTGTCTTGAAGCGATGATAACAATTCTCTGTGATTATATGGCTATGTTGTTCCCGGTTACCATGCGCTTAAGTCAGAAAACATTTCATAGATAAGTATAGGTTAACTAGATCGAGGTTCAGGTGCTCTATGTTTCTTTAACAAGGTAACCCATAAATAAATAGTAATATCACTTGTTTACTTCGTGAATGTACGGATACCATCAAAAGTAATGGAATAGCTCAGTTACACATTTTTATCTAATTTCAGTTTTTTTACAAATATATCGGTATGCACTTATATGAATTTCTTATTCATTAACAAAATCCCTCTCCGTTACTAAAACTCTTTATTCTTGATCTATATTTGCTTGTTCTAATTGCGGTATAACTAATATTGCTAACATAACCCCACTACAGGGCTTTATTATTCTTTTACCCACCATCCGTCTGATCAAGCCAGATAAAGCTGGCCCGCATATTCTTCTAATATGCGCGTTGAAGGAGAAATTCACAATGCATTAGAAATGCCTACCCCCAATCAAATGAGTGAGAGGGTCTTGAGATTTATGCATCACCCTTGGCCTTTCATAATAAATAAAATACATAGCATATCTGATATTACTCTTTCTTATGGTTATCTATTCTAGCAGCACGTCACGCATGCCAAGTGAATTTCTAAGAATTCCAGCATCGTACTGCCCGCGCACTCATGAGAAACTCATTAACGCGGGTTTTATGCTACTTAATTACTCATCTTTTCCTGAAATGTGCAGTATTTCAAATAAATATTCTCCACGGCCAAAAACTCTTGAGAATGCCAAAAGGGTGCTCAATAGATTTGGCGAAATGAAAACGAACAACTCAGGCATAGCACGAATGTAAATTATTGTTATTTATCTTTGCGTTCATATTCCATCTGCCTTCGATTCTCACAGATAGCTAATACTCCTTTAACCCCGCAATCCCATTCGGTCTATAAAACGTGAGAGCAACTCGTCTTTCCTCTCTCCACTCACTGTGCATGTTGATTTCCAACTGCTGGAGAAAAAACAGACCGTATACCAAGCGGTCTTGAAAAATGAAGGAGATTGGCGAATTTCCTGCTCTATAACCTAAAAGCTACAAATGTAAGAACGCAATTATCTTTATTGCACTTATGCGTAATTAAAGAGAATTTTTCATGAGTTAGTACTTGTTTCAGAATTTATGCAAATGCCAGGTGAGTTGTCGGTGCTCTGGAACTAAACACAGCATGCAGAAAATGTGATAACTTTTCATTTTATTTGTAAGGATTTTTTGATTAGTTGATGCTGATATTTTATTCCGTTTTATACTTTACTTTAAAAAACATATAAAATCGTTAAATATTTGAATGGTTGACTAGTTAAACCATTATTTCAAACAACAGTTGTCAAAACAATTAACAATTATTTCGTTTCGTTGGTCCACCGAATCCGGACTGGTAAACCGGTTAACCGAAAGTTATGGTTAACTGAAAGTAAACCGGTTAATCGGTAACTATGGCACCTTGCCCCACACCAAAGATAAGACTCGCAGCTGGATAGCGGTAGAAAAAAGGGAATTTTGCGTACAATGTGCTTGTGCAAACATGGCTTTTCGGTTTCAGATTACAAGCTACAAAGGACTTGGAGCGCAAATTAGCGTCTAAACGGGTTGAAAGATATGATCATTTTTATCACCAGCTTTAATATATTCAATTATTCATTCTCTTCTCTAAGAAATAATGTTACTTTCATTGCCCTCTTAGCTACCATCTTCGTGGATGGCCAGCGTTTTAAGGCGTTAATTATTTGTCGAAATAGCCGAATATATTCCACTGTCTGGTGCAATTCTCTCCTATGAAAGCCATTCTGCGCCACTCAAAAAATATTACGAATAATTTGCGCGTTGGCGGGAGAAATGTACGTTCTTTTCATGGTTAATCAATGAAATAGCATTATCGAATGAATATTTAGTTTTGACGTTTCTACTGTAGCATTTGGAGATCCTTCTCACAGCTGAATCCATGCGAGACAGAATACACACACGTGGAAAGCAACCTTGGGGTTTGTTTTATTTCGTTTGGCCGCACAGTGACCGTGAACTGCTGTCTATGACCACCGACTTTCGCTGCGCGCAAGAGTAAATTGCGTCATAAATACTGACGATGTAGAAGGTAAGGTATTGAATTTAATCCTCCGATATCCGTAATGATGATCATAAGCGTTGGAAGTTTTAATAAATATTTTGTTCACAAATATCATCGTGTCGTGAATGTATGGAGCGGAAGCCTACTGAGCAGAGCGTTCAGAAGCTCAGCATAGGATCCGCCATCCCAATTCAAATAATTTTTCCGGAAATAAAGTAAACCTATGATGTCGTCAGCATATCAACAGAAAAATTCTGAGAAGCAGCGTCCGGTACCGGGTAACCTAACACTCTGAATACGTGAAATTAACATGTTGTTGGAAGTTGCTCCTACCGTCATCTATCAAGGAAACCCATTGCCGAGGGTCTTTATAAAAGAGTCACTACGACACCGCTTCGTTTGCAAGAGGTTGGTGCTACATTGAAGCTCACTATCTACTTGAACTCTCGCGTAGTAGGAAAGCGATCTCTCTGCATTAAAACGCTAATGAATGGGAATTATAAATAATTTAAATGGTTTTGTGATAAAATAATTACCGCAAGAATTGAAGTTACGAATGGATTATTCCAATGGTATGCAAGAGAGACATTACGTTTGAGAGAAATACAAACATCAGAAATTCCTCATGGATAATTTCTATGATCATTATACCAGAGCCGGAAGTGGCAACAAGAAAAGTTACTCAGAAATACTCTTATTAAATGCAATTGAAACCCGATAAGAAATTTCCCGATCGATATAAAGTGAGAACAATCGGAATTCGTATAGATATTGATATGCTAAACAACAATGTTTCTTATACACTTGCAATTTGAAGCCGATTCATTTACATAAATTTGTTGAATCAGCATACTTATACTATATTTTTATATTAAATAAGGTGTATTTGTCTTTTCTAGGACTGAGAAGGTGTCGGAGTTTTACCTCATAGTGAAAACGTAAACGGGAAAAAATAAAATGAATACATTAAAAATGAGATGGCTGAGAGAAGCAAGCCTTGCATTGATGAAAAGTTTCGTTTGCTTTTCTCGGTCGTTTTCACTTATTTTTTATTTACCACCAATGCTTTTATGTAATCACCTTCGTAAGAGTTTGCACCGAGAGGTCTCCGTAAAGGGAATGCGGTATTGTAAAGCGATCGTCTATATCAACCTCAAGTTTTACGATACAACATTTACAAAAGCTGAACTCTCAACACGGAGCGTCGGGCGTCAATCAAATTACAATCAATCATCGGCGAATGTTGAAATAAAAATGCGAAAAAAGCAAACCCAAAGGACATCCAATTTTATCCTCTGATCCTAGAAGAGGATCGATCCTTTCATATTTGCATTATCTTATTTGCTACGAGTGCATATTTTACCTCTGAGTGCTATACTATAAAACTGCGCCCATATTCAAGGACAAATTCAGTTTGTGAAGTTCTGAATTATGGTCTCTGCAGATGGGCTACACGATGTACACTTTTAATTCTTGGAAGATAAATTTTCTCCTGCCCAATTTTCCAGTCTGCCCGAACAGCATGGTTGTGTCATCGGCTTTGAGAGCAGCTAACCACAGAAAAAGCAACATCTCATTTAGTAAGAAACTAACTCCCAGGGACGAAAGGGACATATTCTGGGTGAATGCCTCGCTTCTTTATCTCAGCAGAGTTTTCGGCGCCGCACCATTTCCCCTCACGGAAATAAATCACCAGAATGACAATGGAGGAACGGAGAATCTGCTAGCGGCTTGCTTCAGTGGTGGTGCAGTCATTTGCGCCTTGTACGTCTGCATCGTTAGCGCCACAACATCACACGACGACCTATACGATTCCCCGCTGGACAGGACCCTGGCTAGCGTCTGGGTGAGCCTCCTCCAAGCGCTCATGCTGGGGAAAGTTCTACTCCAGTGGCACCGCAGGTGGAAGTTTCATGGCGCTTACTGCTGGGCGTCCGTATTAGACAGAAAAATGGTGGCTTTCCCGAGTGCTGAGGCTCTGCCGGAGAAATCCAGGAGGGCTGCCGTGCGACAGTCACTTCTTGTGTTGATTATGTTAGCCATCTTGGCCTCGTTCAGCCTCACCAAGTACTCCAGTTACCTGAACGAAGGAGGGGTCATGTGCTACTTCACCGCTCTGTACATCACGGGCGGGAGCGTCTTGATGCAGCTGAGCATGAACGTCATCATCAAAGACATAGCGCAACGATTCTCTCGCCTCAACGCTGGAATACGGGATTTCAGAGCCAGAGGGATATCGCTGCCCACGATAGCAAGTGACGGGGAGGATCGACTTGCAAAAGCCGAAGGCAAACTACGCGTGGGGTCGGAAATATTCAACGAGTGGGCATCGGTCCATGCGGACCTGTGCGCGTTCAGCAAGCGCGCAGACGAGTTGAACGGCATTTTATCCCTCCTCAACGTTATGCACACTCTTCTGAACATCACGGTGATGATATATTTCGTCGTGGACATGGCGTTTGTGCAAAAGGAAGACACCGACGAGGTGTACTCCGTTTTAGTCAGCTTGACGTGGGCTGTTTTCGAGAACTTTACGATAATACCCACGGTCGTTGCATGTCACTCTGCTTGTAAGGAGGTATCACCATGGTTTATTATTCAAATAGATAAGCGTCGCGACGCATAGTGTAAGAGAAAATGCTGCAGCTATAAGCAGGGCTTTGGAACCAAGGTCTTGGGGAGTGGTTTTAGCTCCATCTCCAGATCCAGCTCCGCTCCGCAACACAGCCAAAGATTTTGGGCGGAAATTATTCTTTGAGTGGACTAGAGAAAATGATGACGTAACGTCACTTGAGAAAATATCAAGCAAAGAAAGAAGTTGGGGGAGTCACCCTGGCGTTTTGTTTTTTCATATAAAGGAGATGACAGCATGATGACACTATCAAAAGTTTTCTTCGGTAATTTAAAAATTTTCAGTGAATGAAATATTAACAGGAATGAAATTTATACTATTGCAGTGCGGCGCAGATACCCATTGTAAACTAGATTAATTGAAAATCGGTGGTCGGAGCCAGAGCGAGAAAAGTATACAATTTCCAGCTTCGACTCCAGCTCCGGCTCCAGCTAAAATTTGGAGCTCAGGGTAGCTCCAGCTCCGATTCAGGCTCCAAAGCCCTGGTTATAAGTACATTTGGCAGGATTTGTGTCATTTTCGGAATCAGAGCCTAAATAAAATTTTGTGAATTTCAAAGAAAAATGTTTGAGCTCTTAGCTCAATTTAATTAAAGCTTAAGGGGTAATAATAACACTGGAATATTGAGGAGAGGAGTTATGAAATTTTAACATTAGCTGCATCGTCAATAGCAATACTCGTTCTATAGTATTATATTCCAGTAGTTTCCTCTTCCTCGGAATAGATATAAAATATTGTTTTTAAAAATCCCCTTACGTTAAAGGAACATAACGTTTCCCTATTGCATATTTTTTAAATTAGTGATTACGCCTAAGAGAAAAATTTAATTCCATGTACTATAAACAAATATATTTACACGATAAAACTAACATTCAGGATTTATTGCCTCCGTAGTGTACAGGAAAATAAATACTCAGAGATAAGAATGTTTCCACGAATTACATCCGTGAATTTTCTAGATGTAGCCTATTTCTCACTTAGATACCACAAACAGCCTTTTAGGAGAGTGTACATTCTCTTTTGAATAAAAAACGGTAACATTTTTTAAAAGGAATAAGAGATCACACTCTGATGATACCGGAAATGATACCGAATCCACGAAACCTCATTAGATGCACAAACTTTATTATAAAAAGTTTTTACGGCACCCTTTGATCATTGCGACCTTCATCATCAATCTTGAGTCAACATAGTACCAATGGCTAATCGTTTTATTTTCACGATGGTACCAGCGGAAGAAGGAATTTCACTCAAAAAGAGACGTAAAAATCAATAAATGCGATCGAACATATTAGTTTCATTTTTTCCGGTCTTTTTTCTCCCATGCGATTCATAATGGCATAACCCTTTAAAGGACTTAGAAAGCCATTCATTGCTTATCTTAAAAATTGTATGCACCAGAGTTTATTGTTTCGATTGAAGTTTTCACAGTAATGACAAGGTTTGCCTTTTTTCCTTTCACGTGTAACCTATTTTTCATCATCAGAGTTAGTATTAATGGGAAATAAATCTCATAAATGGTCCCCAAGGACTTTGTGCTAGCATGTGATGTTTTGGAGGAAAAAGAAAGTAATAAATGGTATAACGATATGTAACATATACTCATGCAGTGTCATAAAATCACCTCCTGGTTAACCATCGTATGGGCAAGCCTACGGTAGTGCTGAAGCCGCGCCAAGCAAACGATTTGAGTAAAATGTCAAAACCTTTTGCTCCCAAGGGCAATAATATCGAGGATATATTCTGGGCCCATGCACCGGTATTGTACATTTCAAGGATTTTCGGCGTCGCTCCATTTCCTCTCTCTATACAAGCTATCGATAGCGACCGCACGAAGAACATATTATATGACCTAAAGACTTTGAGCTATAGCATGGGCGTCATCATAATGAACGTGTACGTCATCATTCTCTTTACATGGAGTTACGTCAACGGCCTCTTCTCCGACAAAGTGAACAGTGACCTGCTAAAGTACTTCAACCTCGGGTATTACTGCCTCCAGGCGATGAACATCTTGACGTTGCTCATCCGACGCAAGGAAATGCTAGAAGTGTACAGAAAGTTCTTACATATTGACGTGAAGCTATCCGACTTGGGGAAGAGAGTAAAACTCATGAAGAGTCGGCGCTCTACCTTGATGTTGGCGTCGATAATGCTCGTCTGGGCCGCATGTTTAATCGCATTCTGTAAAACGGTATATAGTGAGTCCGTTTTTGAAGGAGGGCCCCTTGTCCTTGTAGCGGCAGGGTACGTCACCACCGCGACCTACCTCATGCAGGCAAACCGGATGAGTCTCTTAAGGGACCTTGCGTGGAGATTTTCCCACCTGAATTCAGACATTAAGGCGTTCATCAAAGAACAATCTGTGTCCTTGAGATCAGGTGCTGCTAGAAGGCGTCGCAGGGGACTCTACAGTCCTTACCTCAACGGTGCGATCTTGAGCGCAAGGACTGAGAACAGGCGGAAGATTAATCAGTGGACTGCCATTCAAATAGAACTGTTCTTCCTCAGTACGTTCATGAAAAGATTGTTTGGGAGCTTCTTCCTGATCGATGCGATCCTGTTCCTGTTGGAAATGACCTTAGTGCTGTACTTTTTCACTGTGGAATTGTTTTTTTTGGAGATGATTGATGGATCGCGAATCTTCAGCCTGACTCTTGCCTTCATTTGGTCTCTGGTTGAGAGCGGTGGAATCCTCTTCAACGCTACTTTTTGTCAGTCTGTCTACGATGAGGTTATTTTATCTATATGTATTATTCTTGGGGTGACTTGGTACTTTAAAAGGTAGAGCCTTATACTACCAGCTGGCAGGTATTGGTTTCAAAGCCTAGTTCCCTTTGGAGATCCCCGACAAAATTCAAGTTGTGCATGTCTTTAATCGCCAAATGCTCGAGTTTAAACGCAGGTGATCCTGGGAAAGGAAATCCCCCCTGTCCCACGTGTTTATTTATCAGATCTTAGGGTTAATAATAGAAAATCTCTATCATCACCAATCCAAAGTGACCTTCGGTTATACCACCATTGGAGCAAGTTATCAACTCTGTATGCAAATAACATTGAGGTACTATGGCACGCTATAAAAACTTGAAAATGACTACATCGCTTTTCGGACAGAAGTCAGCTACATAAATGAACAGCTTGCTACATAACGCCCTCTAGAATCGTAGACGCCTAAAATTATTTACTTACTCACTTACTCCCAGGGCCATCTATATATTAGGCGATATTTAGCCGCATCAACAAATCCCCTCCACCTGGATCGATCTTCTGCCTCTCTTTCTATTGCTCCAATCTTTTGCATATCCGTTCTCACTTGGTCCCACCATCTTAGCCGTGGTCTTCTCCGGGGTCTTCTTCCTTCAGGAATCCCATTTAGTACCTCCTCTCTCCTTAGAATATGTGCAGCCCACCTGATTCCTCTTGCCTTTATTTCGCTTGTTATGTCTGGATGTTTATATAGATTCCTGATTTCTGTTGTGTCTTTTTCTCCATTGTCCCTCTTCGTATGTGGGCCCATAGATTTTTCGCAATATCTTATTCTCGAATTCTATTAGTTTTTTCTCATCCTTCTTAGACAGCCTCTACGTTTCGGATCCGTAGAGTAGTACTGGGGATATTATTTTTTATAAAGTCTAATTTTGGTTTTGTGTGACAAGGCTTTAGCAGAAAGAATTCGGTTGCATGCATGCAGACATCTGTTGGCGAGGTTTAACCTGTTTTGTATTTCTGGCTTTCTTTCGTGTTGCCATTTGTTAAAATTACTCCTAAATATTTAAAATGGTCAACCTTTTCAAATACAAGCCCATCTATTTGCAGAGGACCTATATTTCTATTTTGGCGTCCTAAAAAATGCATGTATTTAGTTTTTGTATAATTTATTTTCAGTCTTATTTTTTCCGTTTTCTTCATAAATTCATTTGTCAACATTGTTAACTCTTCTGAACTTTCTACGAATATCGCCACGTTGCGTCGTCTGCATAGGCTAAAACGTTTATTTTTGTCCCAATTTAGATGCCAAGGTCCATCTCTGCTACTTTTTCCAGTACTTCCTCAATTGCAATATTAAATAGAATGGAGGAGAGCCCATCTCCCTGCCTTACCCTTGTGCTTATTTTAAACGGCTCGGAAATTTTTCCATTGATCCGTACAAAGCCCTTTGATGGTGTGCTGCTCAGCTTTTCTAGATTTGTCAATTTTCTTGGGATCCCCATCTTATCCATTTTTCTCCACAATCTATCTCTATTTATACTGCCATACGCCTTTTGGAAATCGATAAAAATTGCGTAAAACTCCTTATTGTAATCCCAGTATTTGGATATACTTTCTTTTATAGAGAATATTTTATTTGTAGTCGACCTGCCTTTCATAAACCCTGCCTGATGCTCTTTGATAATTTCGTTCATATAACATTCTATGCGACTACTGATTATTTTTTAGAGGACTTTATATGGAATGCTGAGAAGTGCAATTACTCAGAAATTATTGCAATCTTCTTTCTTTCCTTTCTTGTGTATGGGGAATCTTCTGCCAATCGACTGGCATCGCTACCTTTTCCCATATTTTCAATATTATTCCCCATAGTCTATCAATTATAATGTCACCTCCTTTTTTCAAAAATTTTACTGCGATTTCATCTTTTCCTGATGCTTTGTTCCCTTTTAGAAATTTAACAGCATCCTTCACTTCTTCTCTGTTTGGAGGTTCCACATTAGGTTGAACATGATAGTAGTTGGCCTGGTCGCCTTGGTTTAGGGGGTACCTACTTCTTCAACGTTTAGCAATTCAGAATATTCTCACGCCATCTTTCCATTACCTTTTGCCTCTCTATTAATAAGCAATATCCGTATTTGATCTTCACCCCATAAGGGCTTGGAATGTATTCCTTCTAAAAAAAAACCTTATTTTCTATAAAATTCTTTTGCATTTTTTGCTGTGTTTTCTTCTTCGGCCTTGTCAAGTAAACTATTTATAAAAATCTTTTTTTCTTCCTTAGCAGCTTATTTGTTTCTCGGTTTATCTTATTATAGCTTTCCTTAGCTTCCACACTATTTCTGTTAATCCAAGCCTTTTTTCCTTTAATCCGTTCTTCTATCATTCGCTCACATTCGTGGTCAAACCAGGGTTTTTTGTTCATTGTATTCTTCTTGCCACATACGCCCTTTGCTACCTCCAAGACGGTTACTTTGAAGTTCTGCCAATTAGTATCTATATTTTCGTCCTTTTCTTCCGTTCCTTCCAGAATCTGAAACCTATTTTGAAGTTCGAGCTTAAATTTCTCAGCTACATCGTGGTCTGCGAGTTTTTCAGTATCAATTCTTCTATTCACAATGCCCTCCTTCCTATTCTGAGTTGCTATTCTTTGCATTACTTTAACTAAAACTAAAGAGTGATCTGTCCCAAATTCTGCTCCTCTAACACTTTTAACATCAGTTTTGTTACTTTTGTGTCGCTGATCCACTAGAACATGGTCAATTCGGATTTTATTAGCTCCGTTCGGGGATATCCATGTGTATTTATGAATATCCTTTCTAGGGAACATAGTGCTGGAAATTATTAAATCACTTGCCAGCGGAAAACTTGCCAGTCGGGATCCATTGTCGTTTGACTCTTCATGTAAGCTTTCATTTCCCACCGCTGGTTTCCAAATTTCCTCTCTATCTACTTTGGCATTTGCATCTCCCATAGTAATTTTCATGTCATATCCTGGTAGCGTCGCCACATTTTCCTCAATAACTTCGTAAACATTTTCCTTTACATCACCATCCGCGTCCTCAGTTGGTGCGTAAAAGCTGACAAGAGATATGATTTTAAACGTTCCTTTTACTCTTATATTGCACATTTTATTGCCTTCAGCTTCAAACTGTATCACAGATTCTGCAATTTTCTTATTTACAGCGAAACCTACCCCGCCATAGTATCTATTTTCTTCACAGCCACTATAATAAATGGTATATTTCTTAGTATTTATTCTCCCTGCATATGGCCCTCTCGTTTCCTGAAGGGCAACCACATTCATGTTGTATTTGTCTAACTCATCTACTAATATGTCTATAGCTCCAGGCACCACCAATGTTCTTACGTTCCATGTACCAAATCGTAATCCTTTAACCCGTAGCCGGGTCTTAATCCGTTTATCCTGTCCAGTTTCCGAGGCTAATCTTTGTTGATGATTCGCAACATTTCGGTTTTTATAAGGTGGGTCGTCAGCCCAACGCTCAACCCCCAACCTGGAGGACCAGGGTATCTCTCTTTGTCAGGCTCCTACCTCAGGAAGACCTGTCCGGCATGGGAGGCCCTGCCAGTAGCTAAGCTACCGCCGTCATAGCTCTCGAGGTCGTCAGAGCACGCAAGCCCACCCGCCACGCCAAGGCGGTGATACCAGTGGGTGAGCCTAAAATTCAGTATTCAGAAAACGAGCATTCAATAATTAAATTTTATTACGAAGGCTACAATTGGGTTCAAACGACCGCACGATAACGAGAAAAGTATTCAAAACAGAACTTATTTACTATTTCCATCGATGTTCACGGTAAAATATTATCAATAGTTGAATAATATCAATGATATTATTCAACTGTTGATCAAGCTAGGGCTGTTGAACGGCCCTTCTAACGTTGCCTTTGTTTTGAATTTGTTTACCTTGAGTATGTGACTTTGTCTAACCCTTCTCCGTACACGATATTTGCAAATAATTTTTTTCTCTGTTTACTGATGACTCCTGTCAACTTTAAAAAATATGAACACGTTTATAGAAGCTTTCGCTCATGTAATTTTAGTCCTTTTTACCTTCTGCCATGCCAGGACCTATCTGGGCCAGATCTTTCCTCTCTGTTAGCTCATCGATTTTAAATACCCTCTAAGCTTGACCTTCAGCATATATAATGGTTATATTCCTGGCACCAGCATCATATTCATGATGACGAGGAACGCGTCGGACTTTGAAACGTCAGCAAATATTGAATCACTCATCTGGTTGAAAACCTGAGATAACTTAATTTATACATTAAAAACGTTTACTTGTAAAAGAATGTCCCACACAGGATTTAGCAAAAATACTCTTATTTACTTCGCTCCCAAACATTTACCCATGCTTCACATTTGTACACGAGTTTGTATTTTTCCTTCCCCATCTTTTTTCTCCTCTCTTGGTGTATTCAGCGATGTCGTCCGCAAAGCACGCTTACCCTACTAGGTGCTTTCGTGCAGAGCCTTTTTTTCGCATGACTACAGGAAAACTTGCGATCAATGATAAGTGCTTAACATGTAATATTCATGTGTAATGGATATGTGTCTAACGATGAGCTTCATTCGCTTTACTTCCTTTCACATACACAAAACAAAAGAGAGTTGAAAAAGAGCTTTTCAGCTCTCGATAGATTCGTACGCATCATAAGTAAGAGGCGGGCATTTCACACGAAAAATCAAATCCAATTTCTAATTGTGCTTACAGATAAACCAGAGGAGGAAATTTGATTTTTTTCCGCAAATGCTGTGCTCTAATTTCCTCTTAAAAATATGAATTCGGCGCCATTTATACGCAAAAGCGTCGGATTGAGTGTTCCCTATGGAAATTTATCTCGGAAAACAGAACCAATCCCCAACATTAGAAGAGATATCATTTGGTCTTATGGTCCGCTTCTGTACCTCTGCAGAGTTTATGGAGTCGCTCCGTTCCCATTGAAGAGAAAACACTTTTACCCAAGTGATAAGAGCAGCTTCAATTCCTTTTGGGTTATCTCCAGCTGCTCTGCAGCAGTCGTGTGTGGTGTTTATGTGTCTGTGAAGTTTATGTGGCGTAAGAAGGGTAGACTTTACGACAATGACATGAACCGCGCATTACTGAACTTCTGGGTAGGTTTTATTTATGCTCTGGTGGCCAGGAACATTTTTTCGTTGTTCACCATTAGGTCAAGCATGTACCAGTTATACATAGGACTCAACCTTTTGGACAAGAAGATGCCAGATGCGGAAGATTTAGTCAGACGTCGGAGAACGTCCAAATGTCAAGCTATTTTTGCTTTGTCTGTTACGGCTTTCCTGGGCTCCTTCAGCAACGAGGACTATGCCCTGGAACTTTACAATGGATCGCATGCTACCTTCTATGCCACATTATATATCACAGGCTGCAGCTTTTTGATACAGATTAATCAACGTAACCTGCTTACAGACCTTACCCAAAGGTTTGTACGGCTCAACACCGAGATAAAGTATTTTTGCCAATTAAAGACCGCAAATGGAAATTACATGCCCCAAGATATGATCCAAGAAACCAGAAAGGTTGGAGATGGAGGGGACTATGGAGAATATGAACGCTTTCTTTCCAAACGGGTGAGGCGTTGGATGTCAATTTATTTAGAGCTCTTCAGCCTCAGTAAAGCCATGAACAAGCTCTTTGGTGTTTTCTTCCTCTTCAATGCGATTTTGTTCCTGATGGACATCGTCGTCAGTCTGTATTTTCTCATCGTAGAATTTATTTTATTAGACGTCATGGATGCTTCCAGAATCAGAGGGCTTTCAGTGTCCGTGACCTGGGCCTTGTTCGAGAGCTGCTGCCTAGTTTTTAACGCGGTATCCTGCCAATATATCTGTGACGAGGTAATATATTAAATAGATATTCCCATGAATTTATGAAGGCTTATGTGACACCAGCGAAACCGGTGATTCCTGGAACATATTTTGCATCGATATTGATACTCCTCAATCCCAAAAATCATTAGAAAAGTCGAGTATTGGGAGCATATTGGTAAGAATGACAAATGTACTGCCCTTGTAAACCATGGGATCAGGGTCACATCTCGAGATTTTCGATTTTTCTGCGTTACTCCACTATCTGCGTTATTTTTTAACAGCATGCTACAGGGAGAGGTTATGCACTGAAATACTTCGTCGAAGAAAGTGGTCTAGAAAGTGAACCAACCATGTCGACTTCAGGTTTCAAAATTGAGTTCCAGCAGGTTGATAAACCTGGTGAACAACTGGGAAGTTAATTTCAAGATAAATAATATTCTCACACGGATTGCTCTTCATGCGAGACAACAGCAGAGCACAAAGCGCTGATCTCGCGCTCAGGGCATGCCTATTTCGAAGCGTCATATTTGCATCAATGTTGTGCGGGTTGCGTCGTTAACAAATGCTGCGAATGGCAGGGGCAAGGGAGTCGAGCCGGAGTACCGACGGTATATCAGCCGGGACCGATTTCTCACTGCAACAAAATTATCAATTGCATATGAAACGTGGAAAAAACCGAGAGGTTTCAACATATCAAGGAAAGCTTTAGAACGGAGAAAAGAGGTGATTGTATTTTTTACAGTACTTTTGGTCGCGATCTTGAATCATTAACCTTTAAATTCGAAGTGACGAAGTCCCACGAAGTGAATTTCCCATGCTCTCTTTGCATTCCTTGGTTATGGTCGAAAGAAGCATTCAAAATGCATATTATTGCAGCTATTTCTCCGGCAGAAAGTAGGATGGCTAAGACCAATGGGGTCCAGAAGCTATGCAACCCGATTCACAGTGATTCCAATATGACGTTACGAACCGGGCATGCTTCGCCTTCACGGCGGGGATAGGAGATAAACTCTTTGTACTCTGGCGTGACTACATTCCCAAAAATCAACCTTTAAACAACGGTAAAAAGAGCTTCAACCTTCGGATTACCTCCATAAAAGGCACTCTGACCACAGATACCATTTCATTGTACTGTTTTCCGTAATTCATGTTTCGTCAGAGTACTATTTCAAATAAAATACAGATAACCGGAGTGAGGAGATAAAGACAGAAAGAAATTACTGTTGACATAGATTGATTCCTATGACGTCGAGCACATTAGAAGCAAGAGAGTTTTATCTCCCTAATTAGTCTATAACAAGGAAGCTCTATTTATGCGCGATCACGTATAAAATAATGCTTCGCACATTTTGAAATCTTCGTATAATCATTTCTCTTCCCCGTTCGTTGCATAAGTTATAACTGAACCCAAGAAAGCAGCATGATTGTTTTTCGGAGTGTTCAATTAATTAGCCTCTTCATAAGTTAGTTCTCATGATGTTGGGACGAATTTTTTACCATATCTTCTAGAATAATCTCAAGTGGTTGTTATTGCTTTGCTTGTCAGAAATCTCGCAGGTTGTTAGTTGATTTTACGAATAGATTACCGCATATATTTGAAATAATCAAGCTATATCATCTCAGATCCAGACACAGATCAGTTAAGGTTGGAAATATCGTGTGATATTACATTTCACTGGCCTTGAAAAAAAGTGAGCCATTTACTTCGCTGCTCCTAATGTTACGAATACACATAAAAATGCTTATTTAGATTAGCATTGTGAATTTATAGTTATTGCAGATCTTATTGCCAACTAACCTGCTGGATTCTTAATGTGAAACAGAGAAAAGCATTTGGGGGTGGAGAGCCAAAGCAGCAAAGGCCTCGCGAGGGTTCTTTCAACAGCTCATGCGGGAGACCTTCAGTTTCTCCGCATGCCCTCAAAATGTCCGCTAGTGAGTAGCACTAAGTCTGTGATGCCTATTCTCCGTACAAGTCTACGTGCACATGATCTTATAGTGATTGCTCGATGACTGGGAAATAATAGACATTCGTGTTATTCCGAAGAAAATTCGGGTATTTCACTCATGCTTTTGTTAAATAGTTTGGTTTTATTTAATAGCTTCTTCTATAAATGTTTTTTTGACAGTAAAATGATAATAGTACTCGGGAAAAAACACTAAATTCGGAGGAAGCACTGTCTCTCCAGGTAAATGTATTTCCTGCAAATACATTTACCTCATTTTTCCAGAACAGGACAAAGTTTCATCGACAAGCGTTAGTCCTCATCGATTATTTCCAGAATGTTTTACCCAAAATTCGGGAATAGTCACGGCATAGGTATGCAATAAAGTTAAATACAACTTACTCCATTGCTATCGTTTCGGTTGCATGTACACCCATCTTCAGGTACAGACGAATTTTCATTGAATTGTTGCATTTGAATATTGAGAAGCAAAGAACGAAATAATAAGATCTATAAAATTATACTAAGTTAAATCTAAACTTCGCTATATTGAGGAAATTTTAACAAAACTCACGTCAGAGCCATGATGTGTGTGATTACACAAGAATCGTTGATGGTGGAGTAAAACGATTTCGTTATATTGTAGATCACATATCTCCTTAAGAACCATATAAAAAACCGTGATCAAGAATGTAGCCCATCCGAGACTCCGTGAGGACCGTTGGACGATGATATTGTAGTGTAATACCATTTCGAGACAGATGGATTTGAGGTCACTAAGTAGTGGACCCTAAGTTTTTTTCGGCCATCTTTGATAGGACTCAACTCTTACTATAAGATCACAGATGCGCAAATTTCACGCATTCAGGTGAGGGCGACCAGTTCCTTTCCATGGGCAATGGGCATCCTGCAGTTCCTTTGCGCATTCCCGGTTTGAATGGGGTAGATGATTTAATTTTCCTCACCCCGAAGCTTAAAGTAGTACATTTGAGTAGATTTATTGTTACCGCTAAAACATTCTGAGAGGGGATGCTAAAAACATGGCATGTATACAACTTTGTCAGAATCAATCAATAGCTAACTAGGGCCTGCTTTTTTAAGTAGAATTTGAGAACAAGTAGAAGTGTTTTTTTAGAAAACATGCATGAGGCGTGTCATTGAAATAATTCAATGAAAAATAAAAAGGATGCGGTTTCAACTGGAAATAACATTGATTTTCTCCATGGCTTCATTACTAACACCAATGCGCTCCCTATTATAAACCTGAGATGCTTATTTTCTTATACTAAAAAAAATTTCTTTATTCTATATAACTTCGTTAATATTACTCAATATCTAAATGAATTATGTATAGTAAAATTAGGATGATATCTATAGTAATTTAACATAACCTCAGTCCATAGTTCTTGGTTATGGACATTATAATTAAGGTTCTATCTAAATGCCCAAAATATAAACTCTTATTCGTATCTCTTCCAATTTTACACTTGTCTAAACTGCGAATATAATTTCACAACTGAGTTCATAGAAATTTCCATGAAAGGCATTGATTAACGTGGTGAAATATTTTTTATGTAAAATAATGGCTAGTGTTTTTTTATTACTGGAGACGAAAATGGAGGCATTTTATTTTTTTACAAAGGATTTCTCCAACCTTTTAGAATCGAATAGCATCATATCTCACAACCATGGTGGGAATCCTATTTGCATCTCTTCACTAAGTGTCTCTGATGGCTGAGTGTTTTATTTTGGAAAAGGGTAAAATAGGAGCCAGCACGATGCACCCATGCTTATGGTGGAACAATTCTAAAAGAGTTCTCACATTGATGTATGTCCTTCAAACTTTTCTAGAAAAAGCAATTTTGTTCAGCATAGGCTGTCTTATGTTTCATAATTACCTATACTTTAAGAAGTCACCCTTAATAGGCTGAAACTCAAAGAAAACATTAAAATCGTGAGCTGATGGTACCCCAATTACTTTCTATCTCATTTTAGTCGTGAAAACATAAGTTGATACTTTTTTTAGGGCTAGAAGGAAAATTACAGATGGATGGTTGTAGATGGAAATCATACATATTTTGATAAGATTTAGAAATCAGAAGAGGAATGCTTGAAAACCTTTATGATTTTAAATCCAATGGAAAAAGAACATTCTCTTTCACGACTGTATTCGTTTTCTTCACATGCGGGACGAAAAAGGCAATGTAGGTATATTTTCAATATTTGTTGTTCATTTAATCTGATTCGATTACTCATTAGTTACTGTATTTTTCAACGTTCCCGTACCGTTTCTATACTATTCCTGAATAGAAATATCTCATTTGACAGGGTAAAAAGAAAGAACGAAGATAGAAAATGCAGGAGGCTGTTGAGGATATGCTTATAGAGCTGTAATCGGAGGGGAGGTTTAGTTTCCGTGACGAACCACTCGGAGGTAGGCCAACAAAGACAAAATCTCCTTGCACGAAGCCAAATACTCATCGTATCTAAGAACAAACTTACATGAACTAACGTGTGTCGCTCATTTTTTTTGCAAAAATCGTGACTACGCCCTATGGCATGTATTTTTTCCTCATCGCATTCATTCCGTGTGCACCCCTCTAAGATCAACATGGAAGAGGAATTTGAGGCGTTCTCGCGTGCCCGGACTTTCTTTCCAGCTAGACGATACTATGATAAACATTCTCCTTCCTGTCCAATGCAGCCGTGCATAATTAACATTAACTGCATCATCCGCATGCGCACGATAGGACGTAGGACAGAAATCCACAGTCCAATGAAAATCGAGGGAATTTTCAATTCCCTCTGATCTGCGTAACCACAATGCTTTGTTGGCATTACCAATTTTTTTTTATGGGCGCTAGGATAGTTTTAAAGACCCTATTTTTGGGATTATTTCCCTGCAATCACCAACAATATAAAAAACGAATGGTCATGATTCTAACTAGTGATCACGGTTCAGAGTTTCCATATGAAATATGAGCTCCTAAAAACTGTCGTTCTTTTTTTGTAAATTTCTCATCTCAGTGAAACCATTCTTATTTATAATCTGTCAATGTTTTAAAACACGATTGATTTAGCAAACAATCCACTAAGTAGAGGATGGAATTTTTATGGCTAATTTGGTGACATATGTTATTTGAAATAATTAATTAAATAAAAACAATTTTTTAATATACCACGTTTTTAAAACGGACTAAAAAGTATAAAATAATTTTCCCTGGGCCCTTCTAAATTTTTGAGGGTGAATTTTTAGTGGCTATGGAGATATTTGTAAGACTTGAAGAGAAAAACGTGGGGCGCAGGCAGTAGATAATAGAAGCAGATAATCCAGAGTAATTCACAACCAACTTCAGTGCATTGGAAATGGTATTAATTGTGTTTAATGGTATTAATTAATAGTTTGCTCAACGACACCTGGTCCCTTTACTCCTCCTTAATTATTATGGGCTGCCTGCACCCCACGTTTTTTTCTTCAAGTCTTTTCTCTTTAACTTGTCACAGTGTTTATACGTAAACCCCGACCAACTTCGACCGGTAGGGATTTACCAATAAGCTGACTGAGTGGAAGTTAAAAGGTTTATTTGATTTCATTCTGTAATATTCCGCTGAGGCTTTGGCTTGATTTCTGGTCTCATGGAAGCACTTATATCTCGCCATATGCTCGCAATAATTTCATTAGCCTTAAAGGATCTTCAAAGTCTTTTTCAACGAATTAGCCAAGATCGGATGAATACAAGATTACCTAAGATTCCACGCCAGAGAGGGCGCGATAAATCTGCAAGACGACTGGTCAACAACCATGAATGTACCAGAAAGCGTTTGATAATTACATGACTCCTACGTAAGTAGATTTTACACTTTTTTCTTAAACGTGTCTTCAATCTATTCCACCGACTTCCATGAAAGAATATAATATTTGGATGCCAACTGCATTAGAATATCTAATATTTCCCATTTTTGCAGTTAAAGTGTTTTTGTTGGTTCATAATGTTGGAATTTACATTTTTATTTCATTGAGCATAAATTGAGTTATGGAACAGAAAATCACAGTGATTTATATTCCCACTATAACTGACGAGGGACATGGTGATGTTAAATACATACGGTATGTACATAATTATTTTTCAAATTTTCTTCGCGAAATATAGTTCCAGCCTCGTTTTCCACATTGTAAGTAAACTCTCATTTTGTTATCAAAAGTGAAATAATAATTTAAATGCTGATTCGTGACTTTTTTTGCTTGTATCCCTTGGAACTCATAAAATACTTAGATGTAAAGTCTATTACATATTTGACAAAAAAGTATTGAATCTGTAAATTATGAATTGAAAGTTAGTGACTTCGATACTGCATGTTTAGCTAAACCCAGATAATGGTAGGTAGGCATATACGCCACCTCTGTTGGGTGAGATTATAAATATCGTTGAAAGTCAATGAAGAGATAAGAGGAAAATGGAATGAAGAAGAGGTATCAAACTAAAAGTATTTTCATCGGTATAGAGTTGTTACCGTATATCGAATCATAAGCCTTTTTTCCATTCCCAGGGTATCGGAGTGAAGCTTATTCGGCAGAGGGTGCAATATGCCCAGTAGCAATTTAGTAAATGGTAGTGATTTGTAACTTTTATCCTAGCATACTGTATCCAAGCATACTATACAAGCTACTATACTACTATACCCATAAGTGGAAATAAGGTCGTGTGCAACTTTCATTGCTCTTACAAATTTGAAAAACAAAATTCCTACATTTTTCCACCGATCATTTCATTTCCTCAAAGATCCGTTAAATATTCCAGGAAGATCAACGATGAAGAAGCTTTGCTCTTTTTTTAACTCTCTAGGTGAGGCATAAGGAGATGGGACACTTGGACGTCTGGGCGTGAGATACCTGGACGCGAGATGGGCGTAGGCCCACGTGGGCGTGTGATATCTTGGCGCAGAACGTTTGGGCGCAGTAACGGGAGGATTTTGGAGTTCACTCTAAGATAACGTATGAACTTTTGAACGTAAGAACTTCAATGAACTTACGACCCGAAGAGGGTCTGCGCACAGGTGTCTCGCGCACAAGTAGGCCAGTGCCCAAGTGTTTCGCTCCCAGACGGCCGCGCTCAAGTGTCGTAGACCTGATTTATGAATTCCGCCATGCCTTGATACTTTCCCAACAAGCACTCTTCATTATTCAGCCAAACTAAAAGGAGGTATTTAGACGAAAAGTTTATCTTCCTCTTTAGACCTTCCTAAATATTAAGTCCTTTATTTCCATCATACCCAATATTTTACATGAACTATTTTTCTTTCTAATTGGATATTTCATTTCAAATTCTCGTCCTAACCCCTTTTATGTGACAATCAGATTAGCAGCGTTTGACATTTCTCAGTTCCGCTTTTCTTCTTTCGATCCAAAGACTGCCAAATTTCAAATGAATATTTTCACGCAACTTCACCAAGCAAGAAGGCTGCGGGCACACTATTATTATTGTTACTATTAATTTTAATGTTCTAAGACCTTTTCCTGTGGAGCATAAATCATTTTATGCAACTCATTCAATGGACAAGAACAAACAACGATGCCCTGGAAAGTGAAAAATCCTCCCCAGGCGGGATTCGAACCCGCGACCTTTGGGTTAGCAGGCGAGGACGTTATCCCGCCGCCACCGAGGCTGCCATTAGCATAACTCTATCCTATACAGAGCCATTTTACCTAATCAATATTATCACAACAGTGGGAAAGGCCCTGTGAGCCTTCTTTATTCCGGAGATTAATCGAGCAACCGTCTCCCTGCAAATTGGCTAGTTCTCTCAGCCTTCGTCTCTCCATCGCATATTCTGTAGACTCGAAGAATTGTAAATTTATGATCTCCATTCGGTTCAAAGTATTTGGCGCTTCAATCATTTATTCCATGTTCCGCAATATTTTGCAGTGTATGGAGGAGGACCTTTCTACTTCATAGGCGAAGACATTCCACAAGATCGCTCCCTAGATCACCGGACTTGCGATGCTTCGAGGTAAACTTGAAGCAGAACACGCAGAAGCAAACATATTATGGGAAAATGAACCTCTTCTAAGGCTGTGTGCCGTAGTTGGGTTGGCCCCTTTCCTACTAATATACCAAGGTTTTACGGAACGGAAGATTGCGATGCACCATGGCTGCGTTGATACTCCTTATTTTTAACTTGCGCTGTTTTCACTGCCATGATCCACGTGCTCACCTATACGTTAATTGCCCACCCGAAACGGAATCCGCATTATCTGCACAAGGGGATGATTTCTCTCGGGATTATATCTGCCTACTTGCTGGACTTGAGCGTTCGGGTCGTGGTTTACTTCCACCGGAAACAAACGCATGTAGCTTACCTTTATTTCGTTCTCATGGACGAGGAACTCCGAAAGACTTCAGAAACTGCAAAGCTGGACCAACAGAAGGTCCATAAAACAATAGTGATCCACGTATGCCAGACCTTGGTATTCTTCCTCGTGTTTTCTGTAACACTCAACCCTATCCGGGTGGAACATGTGACATAATGAACTCTTCTATCACTTCCTTTTGCTTCTCGTGGCCGTAGCACAGTATTTAGTGGGACTTCAGTATAATAGTAGTGTGATTAGCCTCATGGAGAGGTTTAGATGCCTCAACTAACTAATTAAGCACTTCATAACTACAACAGATAATAGGATGAAGGAAAATGAAGTCCTTGAGAACGGTAGCTGTAAAAGTGAAGTTCAGAGCTCTACTAAAAAACTACTACTACTACTACTAGTAATGCATCGATAGGCCAGCAACTATCACAGTTTAAATCAAAACATTGCGATTTGTTCAAGCTAATTGAGGTAATCAATGAACCATACAGAGTCACTATCTTTTTGTTATGGGATATTAACGGTATTAAATCTCATTATGGTGTGCTAACTTGCAGTAGTTACTTCTACGGATATGTTTCCAGACGATGTACACAAATATCCATTTATTTCATACATGACACTCCATTTCTTCGAAAATTATGGAATTTTCTTGGTCCTCGGATCCTGCCACTGCTTGAAGAAAGAGGTGAAATATTTATTTTGCTGGGTTGAATAATAAGTTTTGATATAATTGTGTATTTTACCTCCTTACATCTAATTGAAAATATCTAGTGCTAGAAGCAATTATTTAAAATCGTCCCCGAAGAACCTGATTGCACTAAAAAGGCAGAGGTTTTGACAAATCAAAAAAAGGATTTATACCCATGGATAACTCACCGATTACACGATTAATTACCACAATAAGCGAGACCGCGGAAGGTTTTCATTTGCAAGTAATTCATCAATTGACTGGATAAGCATAACGTGAGTAAAATAAATGAATAAAGTCATCAGGCTTCATGTATAGGTTACTATTTCTTTTAATGTATGGACACAACCCAGTTTCCATCGATGAAACCAGGCTTTTGTTTGCTTTTTCATCGGTGAAGTTCTAAATACACCAAAAGTTATCGTACAAAACCACAGATGTATATTGCTAAGGTTAAATCATTGTCACCGTTTAAAAAAATGCCGGTGTCATAAATAAGTACACTGAATGAAGTCAGGGTGAGGTTGAAGTCTCTTAAAAACTGTGGAAAGTCTAGGAATAAAATCACAAACATCAAGATCAAGTTTTACTGCCACTATAGACAAAATTTAAACTTTGAAAGTTAATGGGAAATTTAATAGTCTTACATACCCTGAATATTCATCCTTTGACTGCACAGTAAAGGCATATGTTGAATATAACTATTTACAAAATATACAATTACGAAGCATAAACTGCAATCACGTTGAATTGTGACCGTTGTAAGCCGTTTTCGAACTCTAATCTAAACTAGGTTTCTCCTGCTATTCTGAGTTCAGCGGATACGCTTACAGCGTTCCGAAATTGACATTGAAGCATCAAATCTTATTTTTAAAATACATTGAATGAAAATTATAGCTACAGACAACAGTAAAATAAAATAAATTTGACTTGATAATAATTTTTTAAAATGTTTTAAAATGTGACAGGACCTCACCTCAGTTAAAGGTAGCGATGTTATTCACTCCGAAATGTTTTCACAATACCTCTGGGACCACGCTGACAAAGCTAAAGATTGAACACTTACATCAAGAGATTTCGTGGTCTTGACCCTCTGTTTCGACGTCATCTTATTTGATCGTAAAGCTTTTTCACCAAGTGCATCCGAAGGGAGTTAAAGAATTGTCAATGCCAAACCGTTACCAACGGATAAATTGCTTCAAAATCTAAATATAGAGTCTATGATTATCAAACCCAAGTTTAAATAAGCACTGTGTTATTCATACCTAACCACTCTACAGGAATTGAGCACAAAAGTGACTTGAAAGGTCAGAATTCAGCACTTCGGTTTCTCGTACATAACGGCCTTTTTCCAAATATTCTATTGTGTGTAATCAGTTTTGGACGAAGGATTTGGTGTTCTCGGCAAACGGTGTTGATTTAGTTTTCTCGAGTTACCCACCGCATCAGGCAAACAGCTGCTTCCTACGTTTTGACGGCTGACTCTGCCATCACCATCACGTCAGGATTTCCTGGATGTCGAGTCTAAAAACTTGCCCGTTCATATTACCTCAGGTTGTTTTCATGTCTTCTGATTGGTCGATGTTTTCCCTACTTTTTATCTGGTGTCCTTTATTTTCTGGATGATAGGTTTCATAGTGTTGCTCAGAACGTATCCCATGTTTGACAATACAATGTTTGAAGTTGCAATGTGTCGAATGTTTGGTATCAGCAGATCCAATTGCGATCAGGATGACTAAGGAAACGATCGAAATAAGGTTAGGAGAAATTAAATTCAATGATATGTATGAGCTCTCGTATTACACTGTCTGCGAGTCCAACTTTTGGATCGGATCTATTTCGACCCAGATATTTCTTTAAAATTATATTGACACCCGGAGCGTCAGGATGGAACAGGCGGTATAACGTTTGCAGGGTCATCTATTTCACGACACTTTCGGCGTTCATGATACCGTTGGAATTTGGTCTCGCTCGATTGGATAAATATAAGACTAAGATATAAGCATGAATTTAAGATGGCAACGCTCACGCCTGAGGCCTGGGTGGGTGGTCCTGAGGTGACTGGCGGCCATTTTGGTTGAGAGCGTTAAGTTTTCGTGCTGAATATCTTACGAGATGAGCTAGCTTGCAGCGTTCAATCTTCAGATTGGTGAAGCGCTATCGGGAGAAGGGAATTAGTTTTCTCTTCGATAAAACCCGTATAAAATAAACTCTTTCCAAGCCTTAGTGAGACAAATGAGAAAATGGAACGATACAAAAGTATTATCAATCAGTAACTGAACTAGCAATGTATTTCACCCAAAACCAATCAAATTACAAACAAATTACCAACAGATCGAGTGCCAGGCGACTGCTTATGTGAAAAATGAATAATTTATACAAGTACGAGAGATTGAGCTTCCCTTTAAGTACAATTGACTGAATATCAGCAGGTTCACACAACGATGTCTCTCCGTCGCCGTCTCGACTGCAAAAGAGGGCGTTCTCAGGGGTGAATCAGCAGAGGAGGGGGTTTGTCGGCAAGGACGAGGTGGAATGGGTTAGCTTAGGAAATAGGCAATTGGTAGTATTGGAGGGGAGGAAATAATGGGATGGGTAATAGATGGGGTGGAAGTTTTCAATTGCAGCAACAGGAACTGTTTTCTGACTCCGGCCGCAGAATAAGGGATCGAAGCCTTTGCGCCTTGATCAGAATGACCGAATTTCTGGAATCTTTCATCTACATCTACATACTACCCCGCAAGCCGCCTCAATAGGCGTGTGGCGGAGGGTGTTAGGACACCAGCCGTTTACATATAAAAAGGAAACGCTGTAATGAAATTACGCCTAACATTTATTGAAGTCCCTTATTGTTCGGGGGAAAACGAATTCCCATACCTATCCGTTCGGCAAAATATCTCTCTTAATTTATCGTTTCTGTCGGACCTGGAATTATAGTGGGGTTCTAATATGATGTTCTCCGTGTCGCTCTGAAAGATATCTATTCTCAATTGTTCAAGCAATCTAAGCCTAACGCGCAGCCTCCGAGTCTCTAGCGGCACCCAGCCTAATTCGTTTAACAAAGCCTAATTCGTTTAACAGATGCTTCCTCACTTCAGGGGCTATATTAACAATGGAGGACCTGGCGTGGGAAAGGCATGGCAAAAGGCGTGGAAGAAGATGCTTGCAGGAGTCGCTGCATTTTTGAGTCGTAGGCATTTTGGCCGTCGTTAGCTCACATGTCGTTAGCGCGCATGGCGGGGCGCGCCTCGGACAAGTCCTTCGGCTAAGCCCGGTGGGTGAACAGTCCGCAGAGGGGAAACATGTCCAAAGAGGGGAATTTAGAAAAAAAGGGAGTGAGGTTGTGTAAAAAAATGCCACATTGGTTAAATGCAGTCCTCCATTCTTCCCTGTCTAATGCTAGTTACCTTACTCGCAATTTGTGCTCTTATATGCCTAATCTCCTCAATTATATTTTTCACAAACTCATTGTACCTAACGGTGTGCCCAATCCATCTGCTTCTCCTTTTCAGTATAGTATTCCATGCGGTCCTTATCTCTTCTACTCCTCTGTAAACATCTTCATTTCTTATTTTATCCGTCCATATGATCTTCCTCATCCGCCTCCAACACCAGTTTTCTAATGATTCTAATCTTTTCTGGTCTGATTTTTTAATGGTCCATGCTTTCTATCCATAGAGCGCCACGCTCCACACGAATGTTTTTACGTACTGCTACCTCGTTCGTAGTAATATCTTCTATGAACACAGTAGTGGCCTTTTCATGATGAAAACTTTCTTAGCTTGGGCTATTCTACGCTTGATGTCCTTTGTACTTTTTCCGTTCCTCGTGATAGTTCTTCCTAGGTAGGTAAAGGAATTCACTAGGCTTATTTTCTCTCCACTTAGTGTGACTCTTCTCTCTTACGCATACTAGGATTTTGGTCTTCTTTTTATTTATTTCCATGTTATATTCATTAAAAGTTTGGTCCATTGCGTTCAGTGATCTTTGAAGAATGTATACTTAAATAAATTTGGCATTTTAATAAAGCTCTACTGAATACAAGGCACAGGGGAGGAAGCAGTAAGACCAGCCCTATACCTAGTCCGTCTCAGGACAGCGGTGGAAAGCTGTCAATGAAAACCTGCATTTAGAAGGGATTCAATCAGCTCCCTGACTCACTGCGAATGACTTGTCTCCGCTACGATTCCCAGTGGCAGCCGCGATCCAGAAGCCATAAATCCCAAAGCATTTTAAGTTTCATTCATGATAATCTAAAGGCCACTTGACACGACATTCATTTCAGTACTGAAAATAACTCAATGCAGCACACTACTCAGAATGTTTCGGATGAACCCTTTATACGACCCAGCTCTCCGTTTCTATTTCAGACCGGTGCATTCCCAAAGGTTATTGTGTTTCAAAGAACTGCGGAACTGGCCACGCAGTAACTTTAACGGAGTCACCCGCTGATGGTCACACACAATTGTGTGAAATTCACAGTGAAAAAATCATTCGCCATCAATCAATTGCTATTGTGTTTGTTTAAATTATTCATGTATTCACAGTTAACGCTTTTTGTATTACACAAAAAACTCGCTACATATATACTCTTCGATCAATTATAAGGTGGACTCCCGGGTCCAGGAGTACACATTTGCAAGTACTGGAATGCACAGCACACACGTAACGCCAAAATTTATTGTAACGCTAATCATCTTACGTTTGCTTCCGCACTGCAGAACATTGTAGGAGTTTCATGCTCCGTCCATGGTGAGCACTCTATCGAATTGGGGTTCTCATTTAAGTCAACCTATTGTCTAGAGACTCCAATTTAGACATTTTTTCTCCTTTTCCTTCAACCTCTTCCTTCCTCCACCAACCTGTGAATTAGCAGAACCTCTCCGATTCGTATTTGATAGGCATTGATAAAACGGAGCTACTGCAATAGCGACACCTACATTTAAACGTCACGTAGTCCCCCAATGCAAACTAGCTCACAATCGTCTTTTCCCCTACTCCGGATGCTCGTTTACAATACTAACGTATATACCTATAGAACGTACCATTTTCATGAGGTTAAAAATCTATTTCGACCGATAATCAGAGAGAGGTTTGCCTTGATAAAAAAACATATTCGTAATTTCAAAACTTCACAGGTATACGATATTTCAAATATCGTTTAAAATTAGCAGCTTGCTTCACATTTTCGTTGTGAATCTTGGAGAGGGCAGTATAGAACTCATGTAGTAGCGTGAATGCATTTTGATTGGCTACGTTTGTACATTCGATGGTAGTGTGAACCGAATATTACCACATTTGAGGCTCATCCACACCTGTTTTCCGAAAATGCCTTTCCCCGCCTACCCGTTGCCTCATAGCTGAGACTCCGAATCTTTCCATATGGACTCCCTTAAACCCCGTCGCCAAGAACATATTTCCTTACAATTTCAATTTTTGATGCATAAATTCAATATCTTAAGAGACTTTCTCACATAGTGACTCGCGTGAAAACCCCATTGAACACAAAAAGAAATTATTGTTAGTGTGGAATGACTAAGGGTACTCAGTGCAACTTTCCACAACAAATCGATCTGAAGGAGTCACGCCCGTGATGACGAATTTGAGTTGATAACGCTAAGTGACGGCAGCGTTGATTACTGCATAGCGTATTTTAGTATCGCCTGGGAGAAGAGCTGGTCACTTTTGCAAAATCCACATCTCATGAGCGCTCTACACTCACAGGATTATGGCCATTTTCCGTGGAACGAGAGAATCTTTTCTACAGCGGGACGATTCTACTATGCCCTCAGACGTTTCTAGCAGCATTCTCTGGGCTCATGAGCCTCTGCTTCACCTATGTATAATATTTGGCGCTGCACCGTATCCACTAAGAAAGAATTTACGTCCTTCTAGTTCTCAAAATAGCATAAAAGGTTGCGATTACTTGTGGATGACGATGTTCTCTCTTTTCGCAGTATTATCCTCTGGTTACATATCTTCTAGATTCTTAATTGGTGCTGCTGATAAAGTACACAAAAGTTCTTCGAAGGACAAGCATTTTACAAAGTTTTACGTGGGCGCGCTGTACGCGATCTTCGCCAGGAACGTCATCGACTTGTTCGTTAAGAGGTCTAAAATGCGCGAGTTATACTCGGAATTCTTCAACGTGGAAAACAAGATGTCGAACTTGGGAGCAAAGATCGACTTCGGGAGGCGTCGTCGCGCGAATTGGTGGCAGTGCACGCTGATCGCTACCCTCACGTCTTTGACTTTTCGGATTTATCCCTGGCCTACTACGGCGGGAGCATCGGCTACCTCGCCTGCATGTACGATTCATGGAGCAGCCTCCTGATCCAGATGAATCAGAACGTCCTGCTGAATGATCTGGCGTTGAGGTTCGCGCGCGCCAACAGTGAGATAAAGAAGGCCGGTGACATGAAGACTACGGCGAGTGGCGACTGAAGGTGGCCCAAGATGATGGACTGAGGGGATTTAATCCGATCACCATATGAGGAAGACTTAGCGTGCTCCACAAGATGGCAAACGTGGCAGTTTGAGCGATGGAGGGGTGTTCACCTCGACTTGTCCGTCCTGGGAGCTTCCATGGGGAAATTGTTCGGCACCTTTTTCCTGTTCAATGGGTTGATCCTACTAGTGGACGGAACAGTAATGCTGTACTTTTTCGTGGATAGGGTGATATGGAGCCAGAAGGAGCGTGACACCCTTAAATGGTTAATAATGTGTTCAATCCAGGTATTTTATGAGAGTTTTGGGATTGTGCTCATCATTGCATCCTGCCAGGCAGTCTCTGACGAGGTGAATTTCCACGTAGATTACTGCCATCAAGATGATTTCATTGTGCAATTAATTATCATTTGAGTGGTCAAAAATAGCCATATTCTTTAGTTTTCAAGTGACCGCTCAAGTTCTCTTCATAACTCAAGAGTTGACATTTATCGTTTTTAAGAAACTTTCATGCGATTACCAATGAAAATATGCAGTGACGGACTCAAAAAAGAAGCATTTTGCAAATAAGTATTCGGTTATTCTCTTAAAAATTATCATCCTAGAGATGGGAAACGAAACCTACATCTTGAGTATAAACCGGTTAGCGCACTATCTGTCTACATATTGATTCTTGAAACCCTAGATATTGGTTGTAAACCAGCTCATATCACCATAAATGCGTTACTGATATATATCCAGAAACTGGACAAAAATATCTTTACAATTCCTAAAATATTTATTTTATTTAAATGAAAAACTTCAAAAATAGACAAACAAGCCTTCGGTTTGGGGGATGGTGTTTACTTCCGCAGTAACCTTGCTTGGCGTAGTGGCGTAGGGGTGGGGGAGAAACCCCCGAAAACAACCTCAGGCAGCAAGGGAAATGTCCAGACTGTCGCGTGTGTCAACTGTCTGCGTGTGGCCATACCATCTGGACTACGATCCACCCGCATGTTGGTCGGATACACATAAGGTGGAGGAGGAAATCCTGTTGATTGAGTTCTTTAGTACCCAACCAGGTGTCAGGTGTGTGGCATGGGTTGGAGTTTAATACCCCATTTCGGCAACAGATTTCCTGTAACTGGCGGCTGGGAGCTAACCACTCCTGGCCAATTGGCTTTCCGACATGTTTAGGTGGTGAATACTGGAGTGACAGTAGGCTGTGTAAGGCGGCCCAAGATATTATGACGGCTCATGAACTGTAGACCTTACGTAAAGTAGACTCCTTACACGATAGTAGCTATATTCCTTAGGTAGCCCTTAAGATCACACAGGTTCGCGTCGTGGCACCCCTGAAATCCGAGGAGGGTGGAAAGCCATGGGGAAGAAATCGATATTTCTATGGAGGCTGTTCCTTATATTCTATCCGCGTTATAAAGGACAAGGGACCTAAGAGTTTAAATGTTTTAAGGCTTTAAAGCCACATACCATGGGGAGCCGACTACATATAATTAATTTTAAATTATCAAGCCTCGATGCGATCAAGATTATGGATTAATATGCCTCGATTATGGATCAATAGTGTATTCATTCGGGTGCGAATCTTATCTCTGTCCCTTACCCAGGGTGCATAATGTTGGATTGCGCCTGGCTATTGCTGCATTTAGGTCATCCCCAATTTTTAGTATTTTGCGCGACACCGGTGAGCCACTTCTGACCATTCACAGGGATATATTAATAACGTTTCAAAAATTTTATTGTTGAAAGAGCATCCGATTTTTAATATTATTTTTAACCCCCGGTATTTAAATTTATTTATTAGAAAGACCCGGGCCACTGGGGCCTCTTATGCGTGCGCTTCCGGAATTTCATGAGAAATATTGGTTGTAATTCGCCCGATATAAACGTTTTTCGGTATGGTTATCATCCACCATGGTCCAAACTGATGCCAGTTTGGTTGACCTTTTGGTAGAATTTATATATTTGTTTATTTATTCAATCGATGAAAATTCACATGAGGTGAAAGTATACATTCAATGAGGTGTCACAGTCGTGACAAGTTTAAAATTAGACACAAAGAAAAAGAAACTCACCTGTCCGTTTTGTTTAATTTTCAGTGGAACAACCACCATCTTCTGAACAATAGAGAGCAATGAATCTCTTACTCTTACTTGTTCCGAATTCATTACTCTTTCTTGTTCCGATGATATACACACATACATAGACAACATATTGATAGACTTGAAAAACACAGACACGTGAAAAAGACGATAAAAATAAATTTAGGACAATTCCACGTTCAAGCCGTCATCTTCGGCGATAGAATAATGGCTCAGAGCCATGCTACGATTGCCTTCCAGATTTCTTCGCATCGTAGGAAAACGTGACAAAATTAGGTTTATTGTTTCAAAGAAATTTGCGGGAAAATTAATTGCGTAGGAAATGACCATAAATGAAAAATCAATTAATAAGTTGCAAATAAACAATTCATTTTTAGTGCAGTCTATACTGGTTCTTCTCGGGGTCAAACTGCATTTCTGCCGGCGTTTCGATGTAAAAGTCCTCCATCGTCATCATGCCCTGATGAAGATGGAGGATTCGTGCATCGAAACTTTTTATTTTTATTATCCTTTATTATCCTTAAACGTGAAATATATTTTCTTTTAACTAAACGAAATGTCTGGGGACCTTCTCCGCTCTCTCAACAGAAAATGGAAATAAATAAAAAATGAGGAAATGCGAGACGAGTGGGTACTAGTCTGATGTCACGAATTCCTTAAAAAATTCATAAGTCAGAGGGCTCACATTTCATATTCCAACGATTTTTACTTCAAGCTGCCATGCATCTCATCCACTCATTACAGAACTGGAATCAATTCAGGGCAGCCACTGACAATGAGTCACTACGCTGAGCAAAACATGATTAGTTTGAGTTGGAAGCTATGAGGAGTTCCTCCATAGTTCATAAGCGCCTCAAAGTTCTTGAAGAAGTGAGAAATCAGTAAGTCGGAGATAATTTCTCACTTGGTTTCGTGTAGGAAACGTGACAAAAAGGGATGAGTTTTCCGCCAAACGCAACCGGTGGCACAAAACGACTGGGGATGGATTCCGCTGGGAGGAGACCAGAACCATTCTTCTGGGCAAACATGCCGCTCCTGAGACTAAGTAGACTTTTTGGCCTAGCACCCTATCCTCTTGCATTTGGAAAGGATGGCGCTGACGAAATACCTCATTGGTTACTGACTTATTCTTTCGTCTTATATCTGTTCGCAGTCATGTTAATGCTCGTAGCGTTGATAATGTTATACCTAGGTGAAGGTGATCTCAGTATGTACACATTCGTGATCAGATCGTGGCTGACAATTGCTTATTTCATATCCTCTAGGAATGGCGTGGTCACTCTGTACCGCCGAAAAGAAATCATCAAAGCCTTTTACTTCTTCACTCGTCTAGACGATGCCTTGGCTCAATCGAAGATCCAAATGAATCACGAAGTTTTAAGAAGATCGGCGGAAAGGCAAGTGTACTTCATCGGTGCCTACTGCATCGTCATGACCTCAATTCACAACCCATGGAGCATCATACCAAGTCACGAAAATAGAATTGTCTCCTTTGCCACGCTTGCCTCTGTAACGTCAAGCTGCGTGGTAATGATGCAGGGCTACAACTTGCTGAAAAACGTGCTTCAACGGTACCGCTCCCTCAACATGAATATAAGAGACTCGACCAACCTCAGTGAAACCAGGCGTGACAGAAATGGTTCGACGGGACTGAGCGGGGATAAAGACTTTCCACACAAGTTACCAGAGTGTGCATACATATGGAGATCTATTGACTTGAACCTGAGTAAGCTGAGCAGAACTATCAATAACTTTTATGGCTCGTTCATACTGCTCAAGGGAGGATATGGAGTAATGAACGTAACCTTCGTTCTTTACTACTGTTTGATTCAGTTGGTACCACTCGCACCCATTCCCCGGAATCCGATCAATGCCGTTATAAATCTCCTATCAGTTTCATTGGAGTCTTTTCCACTGATTTTCTTCATTCGTTCCTGTCACTTGATAATGAATGAGGTAAGTTTTTGCTCCACTTTGATATTTAATCATTTCCAAAATTTTTTTAATATAATTCAGTTGCTTGTGTTCAAATTCTATCTTCAATATTCATTGAAAAATGAATCTTAAACGATAATAACCAAATAGTAAGTACATGTGTGAATGCCAGTTGAAGTTTTTGCCTGGAAGCAGAAAACTGTACACATTAAGAAGGATTTATAAAGAAGTCTAATAGCTTCTACAATAAAAATCTACTAATTTTCCAGCTCAAAATATCTATCCCCCTACCCTGCTGTTTTACCGTTTGTTCTTCTTGACATAACGCGTTCATCATAAACTAAATATTTCCAGATTTGAGAATCTTAAGACTCACAAAACTCCTGATGGAATTCGGAAATTCTTGTCAACTACCATATTCATTAGATAATAATATTTCGAACAGCGAATTACATTTTATTGACCGTTTACCTTCTTCTCTTTAAATCCCCTAACTTTCAGGATCCTACTTATGACTTACCTGAGCAGTGGTATATCATCCTGGAATAAATCACTTCTTCATAAAAACATGATACGGAGTCAGACTTCTTTGAAATTCAATATTTGAATTCGTTCTCAAATTCAACGATTATTCGTGGTAGCTGTCTGTCTGCACCATTTCAATTGGTTTAGACACTATTTTATTCATCTAATAAATTATTCTAGATTTTTTAAATTATTTGTTGGCAATGGAAAATCTTTCAGTTACTTAAGAAGGTCCCAGGTTGAATAGAATACGCTGATTCAGCAGAACGAACCAACTCACTTGAAGTAACTATACAGAAAGTACTTATGTAGTATGCGGCAGTGAAAATTGATACTTCTTCAAGGATATTTTTGTGAAGGCCTTAAAATACTAATTAGTCTCATTTGCAGGTGCTCATAACATGACTCAATTCTTGTTATGATAACCGTTCTTTGCCACTTACACAACTTCAGAAAATATTTCCATTGGGTAATTTGAAAAAAAGCGCTGAAAATCTCAAATTAAGTGCTTTGATAACACTTAATAACAAAGCAAGTTTTGGGGAATACATGGATTATGTAACAACATATTATTCATGTTGTCTTGCCCGTTTTGAGACGTAAATTGGACAAATCTCCGTGAGAAACGATAAAAATCAGCAGACAAAGAGGAAACCAACTATAGTAAACAAAACGGAGATAAGGAATACTCCATTGTGAGAAACACAAAGGAAAACAAAAGAGTCGTTTAATAATAGTGCGGAGCTGTTTACAGAATTTCTCACCTTCTTCAAACAGGTCATTGATCGATTTTCGACTTGATAGCCAATTGACATCTGCATTAAATGATCATCAGATTTCTGAAATGGGATTGAGAAACACTAGGTACTAACACTCCCGTATTTGGAATTTTCCATTGGATTCAACGTCGTATGGTTGATCCTTACAATAAACTAGAAATGATGGAGTAATTCTGATTAAATTGATTCCGAATTACTGATGAGAGACAATAAAATAGTTCAATCCCAGCATCTACTAAAACATTCCTCAACCTCAAGCTCTAGAATGTTTCGAGGGCTCGCCGGATGTTGATTGGACTGAACTTCAAGATCAGTTGTGTCTCATCCAATTCTACGAACTACCCCACGAGCTGCCACAAGGGCGAATGGCAGTGGTTTCTTGGACACCTTCTATAATTGCCTATTAATAGAGGATAGAACGTCGAATTGTCCTAAGTTTATTTGTAAACGTCTGTTTTAGGTGTCTGTGTTTTTTAAGTCTATCAATATATTGTCTATGTTTTATTATTTATTGTTCGATATTAAAAAAAAATTAGTTTACAGCGTTAACACATTACTGACTGAGATTCAGTATTGTGAGGACTTTCTTCTTCCCGGAGTGGCAGCGCTGGGATAGTGTGCTCCAAGGGGGTTGGTACCCCTGTTCGCATTCTTCTCTCCCGCGCTCCGGCCGCTCCGACAAACGTAGTTGTTTCTGTTGTTGTTGTTTTGCTGACAGTAGGTGTATATCCTCGTCCGCGACTAATCCCAACTCCGTCGCTCTCTCATAGTCCTTTCCTCCGTCCACGGTAAGAGATCCCACGGGTCGCATTACTAACGCAGGAGCAACGACCCTGATTTATATCTGAGGTTGGATTATGGAGAAAAACACAAGAGTTAGAAACATTTGGAACCAAGATGAAGTCAAATAACTTGGTATCTAGCGAGGTGAAACCTATTGCCCGCAGAATTTCGGAGAGTCCCCATTATTGCGGATATTGTCTCTGCAGAATGTTTTGCCGAATAAAATAAATGCATTAAAATGATAAATAAATAAATAGATAAAAAATTAATTTAAATAAATTAATGAATAAAACCGTCTTAATAGGGATCAGAATACCTTGCGCAAGGGTGGGAGTTTACAGATAGAATGCATGATTTATAATGAATTAAAATTAATTACTTTAAAGGGATGTTTAAAATAGAATCTTTGTCGTTACAAATAACGCCCTTGTGCCCCCATAGGGATCTGTAGATATCTAGCGTATTGTGACACGTGTGATATCTCAATTCATGGTCCAGCCTGAGCTTCAGCCTTTTCTCTGGTTTTTCTCCGTAGGCTAAATTAGTGGTCTTTCCTTTGAAGAAGAGTGTTAACTCTTTATAAATTATGCTCTTCGTGAAAGTGATTAGAAAATTGGAAAGTTTCTGCCCATTGCTGTCAAACCTTCGGACTGGAATTCCGTTATAGAGATGATACAGGTACAGTGGCTGGTTTTCGAGTAGGGTCTTAATGATTTTGGTGATCTTCTTCCAAATTCCTTTCACCTTGCTGCAAGTGAAAGTGAGGTGCCATGCATCTCCTTCAATCCCAGGACACCATGGGAATTCTGAATTTTTCCGCTTTCCGATGGCGCTTAGGAACTTAGCGTCAGCCCATCTACTATGAGCTAACCGCCACGCGATGTCGATGTCTTTTTCTAGACTGGGCAAGCATCTTATGGCCAACCAATGCACCTTATCGTGGTAAAAGCGCTTTATTGGAAAGTCCGACCATCCTGCAGGTATCTGATCTCTCTATAAATCGATCTTTTACTAATCGGGAGATTAAGTAATGTCCCACTTCTCACGATGTGGAAAGCAATGTTGGGCGGAGATGCTGGAGGCGACCAGCCTGTTGGAAATGGTCTGCAGTTTGTATCTGTGTGTGTATATGTATATCTTCTGAAAAAGAGAGAGTAATGAATCATTACTCTCTCTGGTGGAGAGATTTATTACTCTCTATTGTTTAGAAGATGGTGGTTGTGCCACTGAAAATTAAAAAAACGGACATGTAAGTTTCTTTTTCTTTGTGTCTATGTTTAAACTTGTCACGACGGTGATGCCTCATTGAATATATACTTTCACCACGTGTGAATTTTCATCGATTGAATAAATAGATAAATATATATATATACACACACACACCTAAATAGAATTTCAGATGTCCAACTTTTTTTGGTCATTTTTTTCTCCTTCGAGATTCCACTGTTTCCCCAAGTAGCCCTTGAAACACCAATACCGGCCAGGCTAGAAATACATATTTCTTGCTCCTGTGGAGGGTAAAGCATTTTGATAGATTGTGTAGTTAAATGGTTAAGAAAATCTATACCGACCAGACCTAGGAGAGGTTGGTTTGATAAATCAATCTATCTATGGAAGTTGAAACAGTTTATCATTCCCTGACGCATTTCATACGGTTTTAAGAGCTACGTTTCTGCGCTAAAGAATATATTTCATGCCTCAACGAACAACTTTGAGTCGATTCTGTAAAATGATTATTGTGTTCCACTCAAAGACGTTGAAAAATCATTTGAAATGGTCTTTCGGTGTCAGTTCTCATTTAGGAATGACAGTTTGACGTTTCGAGCGAATATATGTATCCACCTATGAGAACATCGCGTAACGACAAACTTGTATATTGCTATGAGTGAGTGGCAGGGTAGTCAGGAGAAGAGATGAGAAATATTTCAGTAATTGAAGGAAGTGGATAAAAGACGAGGTCATATTTATGTCTACATTTCACTCGCTTGCCGTATTGATTCCCATGACTTATGAATTCCAGCTTTCCCACTCTCAATGCTTGTTAAATTGCGCTGTCGAAGAGTACTCAGGAGCTTACACCCTGTCCATTGGTTTATTTTCCACAAAGAAAACTCTATATGAATAAAAAGAGCAGACTTCGGTGCAGTCACAAGTCATGAGGACAAATAACATTTAAGATAAAGTTATGGTGGCGAATATGTACGCTCTCCAACACATAGTTGCCATAACGTATAAATGCTATAGTTGCCGTCAAAATTCCTTTTATTATGACTTTATTCTCCATATTAGTAATGAAAACGGCAACCAAATATTCTCCAACCATATTCATGTCGCTAAAATAATGCAGTATAAAAGTAAAGAGCCACAAGATAATTAAATTCGCATTATTGTATTTTTATACCTATATGAGATCCTAAATCTTAGTGATAAATTGAGAAATTATTTTTCATCATGCCTGAAATTTAGCATGACAACCAAAAGCGTTGTGAATTTGGACTCTTTTTAAATTTACACTTTCCACTAACCATCAATAGTATATTCTGATGAATATGACAAGGAAACAAAGGGAGATATCAAGTAGTGTCAGGTAGAGGTTTTTAAACAGTATAAAAAATTACGCAGCTTACAGGGTTCGAATGCGGATTCCAATCATAATAAAGTGCCAATTAAATGTAGTATTTTCTAAAAAAAATATTTCATACAGAATACCCCTGGGGGAAGGTGTTAATTATATTTTTCCAACAACTATCTAAGTCCATGTGAAGTATTAAAATCGATTTCACCTTTGTCAAAAGTTGTTCACAATAAAACTCCCACTAATTACGAAGTTTAAAATGTAAAAAGCACGTTGAAGCTTAAAATATAACATTGGGAACCAGTTTAATATGTTCCATCAAGATGCAATAGAAACTCTTTGTAAAATTCCACGCTTAGTTCATCGACAAATCAATTTAAATGTCTATTGCGTCATTCTCAGGGCACAATGGCTTTAAATTCTTCACCGCTGTGCTTCGAGAGCCACGCAATAAGCGTTTATACCGATCGGTCAATTGAATTAATCTGGAATTGTACAAAGTGATTCTTTAACATCATGATGAGCATCGCTTTGTCCTACAAGGGCTGGAGTCCATCAATTTAAAATTAATCTTACTTTAACACTAACAATAAGAAGGACTAAATTATGATGCAAATAATAATATGCATGATTTCTATAGTTCAAGAGCGCAGTAAATGCAAGGTGGTTGGTAAATTTCAGTTGTCAATGTTTAAATTCAAAACACATTTATAATATAACTTAACTTACCGCGGAAATGCTCGGTATTTCATTGATCTAAAACCAGATGTCTACGGCGCATATTTTAACTTCATGATGATAAAGAGGCGAAGATTGACAGGTGATAAGGAAAGTGTCTTCCCATCTTAATTGGGTATTTTCGAAGAGTAGTTTCCTTATAATTTATTAAAAGCCGTACTAAGATGGTTCCCCCATTTTCTTAGTCTTCGTGTAATTTTGCATCGATCTGTCATCAACGCCACTCAATTCTCCTCGCCTTTTAATGAAAGTCATTAGTAGGTAGTGGGACTAACCGCTCACCCTGCCGTAATTGTGTACACGAGGTTTGGCCTTTAGGCATTTAGGTACAAATACCAGTTACTGAGGGAAATCGGGTAGTTGTGGTGGCCAGAGAATTGGCCTCCCACCCCTAGGGCCCGTGTTCGAATCCTGGCGATCGCGGAGATTTTTCAGAGAAATGCCGATCTCTAATTGAGTGCTATGCGGCGCCAAGTGCAGTACTTCATCCGTCAGATAAGATATTAAATTGCAGTCGCTTTGGCGCCTTTAGTTAAATGTACGTTTCATTAATTAATTTCAACTCCTGACAGGTATTTACAGGGTATTTCTAATGCATCAATAGCCGTAGTTTCATTCACTTTATTAGGGTACTGTGTAGTAAATTTGGCTGATAACTAGCCCCCTGACACCCTTTTTGTGGCTTTCAGGGTATTATTTAGATGTAGATATGTTAGTACCGACACCAGGTTTCTCTCCACGCATCCTCCTTTCCGATAAAATCGTGCCCTTACGTAGCTCTCTCAAATAGCGCAAATTACCGTAGCGGTCGCTCGCTTTTCTACAAAACCAATCTATCTGTGACCAATGAAGGTTCGGACATCCCTGATCTGTAGCGAATCCCGGAATACGATGATCTGGTGCTAGAAATCGAACCTCAACTGCGGTCTCACGATGGTCCATAGGTGTATAACTGTTATAGGTGTATTGACTGCTGCCAAGAAAATTATTTATTAGAGTTCTTTGGTATTCTACTGGAGATGATGTGAAGAGTGCTCATTTAAACTAAATACGTCATGAACTATCTCTTACTAAATGACTCAATTCTCTTTTTAACGGATTACATCGTGGAAATGGCAATTTAAAGCGACAGATTGATTCAAAAGAATATTCCAATGCACTGATGCACCTTCTTTGTCTCCTCTTGTCATAGCTTTCCATTGGGGCGGTGTTTTTATGAATGTTCTCAGAGCAGAGAAGTTACTCTTCCCCTAGTTATATAGATGCATTGGTCGCTAGAAGGAGCATTCAATTCACTCAGGCAAAACAAAACAGCGCACCCACTCTCCATTAATGGCAGATGCCGCGCTCTAGAAAATTCATAGGTTAGCGAGATGTTCCGCTCTGTTAAGAACGCTTGAAAAGAAAATATGTTCCATAGTTGCATTCTCGATGCCAGTTGCTCTTTCACTGTACTCGATGCTAGGACTCTACTCCCAGAGAGTATTTGGTCCGAAGTGTTTTCATGGATCTTCAATAGTTTTTTCCATACATTCATTGTCCCCGGTTGAGGATAATTTAAAACTCGCGGTCGTGTGCGACAACTTTAAAATAACTTGAATGCATTCTAGCAGTGTGCTCAAGAGCAAATTTGCGTATCACTAAGGATAATACGAGTGACCTAGTAAATAATCTTAGTTAGCTTCAGCATTATGAGTTGCAGGCTCACGCAACGCATTATTTGGTGAATAATTTATGCTAAATGGCGCTAGAAGACCTATTTTCATGAGATGAGCTCTTTCTCCAAATTACGGGCATCAGTTTTCCCTCCATCTTCATTCATCAAAATTTTTGTGTTTCCCTTGATTCACCTCTCAGTATCCATTCTTCGACGTAAAAGTGTTCTTCCATTGAAAAACGTATCGATGCTGATCTTGTGAAAGCAGTCGACTTCATTGTGATTAGCACTCATTTCATGAACGCAATGAAGGAAGAAAAAGGATGTTAGTGTGAGTACGGCTAAAATAATAAGCTCCTAGTACCGGAACAAAACAAAAAAAGAGCATTCGATCTTACTCGATACTTTGGCTGATGAGGGTTCATATTATAGTTTTTCACATTGAACCTAAAAGTGCGGTACTGCAAAAACTAAGCGTGACACAAAGAAATCAAATCCACTTGGACTTTCTCAACGGAATGTAAAAGTTGTAGAAAAATTAATGTTAAAAAATAAAAAGCATTAAGAACAATAGAAACAAAGACTACGCTGTATGGAGATAGTGTCAGTGCCAGCATTTTAGTTTCTGGGACCCAGTAGTCCGGAAATTTCAGAAAAATGTCCAAAAACTCTGGAACAGTTGGAGGGCCTAAACATTGTCTTCGGAAGATAACCGGTAGAAAATCAAAAAGAAGTTCCGAGGATATCGTCTGGGCCAACAGTCCGGTGCTTAACCTGTGCAGGGCATTCGGTGTGGGCCCCATCCCTCTAAAGGAAGAGCAACGGCCTAACGTTAAGAAATACTGCAGTAGTGTTCGTTTCATCACTGTGTACACAGCCATCATTATTTTCTTGTCTTTGTGCAGAGTGACGGAGATGATGTGGACGAAATCTGATGGCCTATTCGCACGCTGGGATACGGACCTAGTCATCACTGAGATTTGGATTTTTTTCGCAAACATTCTGACGATCCTAAACATGATTACCCTCTTCGTCCGCAGATTTGACGTTCGTCGCATTTACTTAAGGTTGCTCCGTCTGGACGATAAACTGACGCGTCTGGTCGGGGACTTGGATTTTCATAAAATTCGAAAACGGGGGTACATGCAGTCCGTGTGCGTCTTGTTCATGTTGATATTCTTGACGTGTGCCCGCTGGACTGGAAGAGCCAGTTCCGCATTTAATGACCACGCAAGAGGTTTCTTCTCTTCATTGTTCATTTCCACCAGCAGCATCCTGATGCAAATCCACGAGAATAATCTACTTGAGGATGTGGCCGCTAGGTTCCACCTCTTGAACTTTGGTCTCAAGGAACACAAAAAACGCCGAGTATCAGAGGAGACTCAAGCAAGAGTTGATACACCAGTAGTAGCATTAACCAGTCACCGAGGTTTTTTCGAGGTCAAAAAGATCTCCATAGCAGAGCATGTGAAACGCTTGAAGCTAACTCAATTGGAATTATACAGAATATCTAAGTCAATAAATGATTTCTTCGGGTCTTTCTTCCTCACTCAAACTCTCTCATTTGTGGTAGATAAGACTCTCATTTTATTTGTTTCCCTAAAATTCAAGATCTTGGGACAAACAGAGTTCACTGAGTTACTGAGCCTGATTCTTTTCAACGTCTGGGATTGGTATGTGACGTGCGGTATATTGTTCATCACCGTAACCTGTCAATTTCTAAATGATGAGGTGAATAACAACGTAATATTTAATGGATTTTATCTTCCACGCCATGTCAATAAATGTTTTTCTTTCATAATACTACTTCAGGTAAACCCAATTTCATTAATAATTTGCTCTGAATAAACTGCAAGTTCGTATTTTCCATGCTCACCAGGACTTGAAAATGACGCTGAACGTCGGAACTCGGGTTATATCTAAATTCAGCAATGTGGAATCAATAAGTTACAGTTTTTCATTCTAAAGTGAATCGATTCCATTAAGTGACGACTAAAACTACCAATTATTCCACATTCATGTTTACCATGGCTTCGACAGTAGCTGTTAGTTTCAAGGTCACTGTCCGAGGCAAAGTCGTAATTTGTTAAGTTACGTGCGTATCACTTCCATAAGTTAGGCCATTCACAAGGAAAACTTGAATTTATTTCCTCTTCAGTTCTTCTCATCATTCACTGTGCGCTCGTTTATATTAACATCACGAGCCAACAACATGAAAAAATAAATCTGTCATTAGTAAATCACTTTTGACAATAAGAACCTTTGGATACTGGATTAATATCATCGCCTCTACGGTTGCCCGTAACTGGTGACTTGGATTCTAATGCCGTCTTAAATGACAAATTTTATAATGTTAAGAGTTACGGAACATCTGAGTAAAGATATGAAAAAAGGATTAGTGAAAACTCGAATGTATAGCGTGACTCAGAAACTTGGTCACGGCGGAAACAAGAGGTGCGCAAGCTTGAGGCTTTTGTTGAAGGTTGTTCGGGCTTCCCACTGGGTTAAACTCTCCATCTCGGTATATGTGAGAGATGGAGATTTTAACCCGGTGGGAAGCCCAAACAGCCTTCAACATCATCATACGGCGGGAAAGCCCTAGATTTTTCTTGAGGATTTTGAAACGTGGGTGTTGAGAAGAATGGAGAGGGTGATCTGAATAGCGAGAAAGTGTCAAACCTCGTCCACAACAACTTAACGTGGCGTAATTTGGCTTACTCTTGCTCCGGAAGAAAACCAGAGCGCGAAGTACTTAACCGATCGCCGTGCACTACTGCCAAAATTAATCTCACAATCGATTGGTGGTCAGCTCCCACGAAACTGCTCAGTTGAGGTGTATCAATAGAGAAGAGTGCGTTAAAGAATAGAAGTATGAAAATGGAAGGTTATTTGTAAAGACAAGGGTTATTTTGCACTAACCCGATCAATTTCTCCGTATACATTTTCACCTTAACGTATCCGCAGGCGACTTCACAATATAACCACGTTTTCAATATGGCTGCTCTGGGAGATATTAAGCGTAGAAATTGATTTCTGCCCGACTATCGATAGTAGAGCATGTCATGCTATTGGCTGGAATTAAGATAAAGTTGAGCTGGGCTCAACTCCTGGCTACGCCAAGCCGAGCTATGCTACTCTACGTCATTGTGAACTGGCAGACGCTATTCTCAGTGTCCCATCTCCGGCGTTACGTCGAGTCAAGCCAAGTTACGCCGAGTTTCGTTGTTGTGAACGAGGCTTTAAGGATAGTAAGGGAGGGAATGTAAATTGAGGTAGGAGGTTTGAAGATGGCAGCAAAAGTGGGTGAAGGACGTGTTGAAAGTTGGTGGCGTGTTGGAGAAAGTGTGATTGGCACTTCTGATAGAGGGGAGAACGCTGGGTAAACGTGGGAGAGAAAAGAAGTTGATATAAATTTAGTACGACATAAGGAGAGGCTGAATGTATGAGTAACTTTCAATCATATATCGGAACTGAAAATTGGAAGTTAAGGAATAAGATGCCCAAAAACCTACCTGCTGGTAGAATATCAAATAATAATGCCGTTTTCTTTGGGATTTACGGTCGCTGTGACGTAATTAATGATCATATAACCTTTAACTTTCCCATCACGTTCTTAACAGCAAATGCACCACAATGATACATGTCATTTTTTAATGCTGTTGTAATCACGTTTTATTATCAGCCGTTAGTTAATAGGGATGATATTCATCCCGTTGATAAGCACAAAATACCAATTTGAATGCAACTGTTACTTTTTCATTAATGGCAATTTTCGGGTGATAAACGAAAACAGCGTACTGTGCAACACCAAGGTGTCAACATAAATCTATTCGATATTCATCACACTAACAAGCAGACGGTCGCAATCAACCCTTCCTTATGCTAATCTCACTAGTCATGCTCTATCACAGTTATTGCTGCTGTTTCTCTGGCAGCTTAGCTAAGTAACCTCTGAGTTGAAAGGTATATACCCTTGCCATTACAGAATTTTTTTCTCTTAAATCATGCGAGCAACACCAATTATTCTATCTTGGTTAACCTTTTCAACAGTAAAAGTGTTTTATTCATTCCATCGTTTTTTAAAATGAGTCAACGATGAGCACTTAAGTTGAGATAGAAAATATGGCAAAAGATAATCTTCTTTTACATTTCACCACGAACAAAAATTATGGAATTACTATCGCCGCAATAAAGGTAGAACGCTCAACTTTAAGCATTCGTGCGAAATGCCGACGGAGCTCCAAAGAGCCGTGTAATATATCGTTTTATTCCTTGTTTATTTGACTACAAAGCGCATTCATTGAAAAGTGTTTAAATGTAAACGTTTAGCTCCTACGATCTAAAGAGTGAAGAAAAACACGCGAAAAACTAGGAGAATGGTGAAACGGTCGTCTTCTTGATCTCGTCACGGCCAAAATATTTAGTTGGCTCACTTCATTATTTTTTTTACGAAGAGGACGACATCTCCGTATCACAAATATTCTTGTAAAATTTTATTTTACCCATTCTTTGATTTTTTAAATGGCCGAAAGCTAGATTTCAATTTCCGAGGTGTGGAAAAGTATATGAATATCGAAATTACGTATGCTTTATGACAAAAATATTGCAAAACGTCTCATGTAAGGAAATTTTTATATTCTTCCCCTTACTTAAAATAAACGAAAAAGAAGAAAATCGCTCCGCGGCAATGCAAACTACCATTTTGCTCTGTTGGCAATGGTGAAACTCCTGGCCGCGCGTGACTCAAATCTCATTGCCAAGACCCCTCTAGTGAGACCTCTGTCCAACGCTGATTGGACAAGGAATGGAAAAGGCTCCAGGTATTTTATATTCTTTTAACTTTATGTGGACGGATTTATATAGAATATTTCGCAATTTGATATTTAATTCAGTCTCAGAAATTACATACTTTAATTCAGCAAAATACTGTTTGTTTATGTGTTAGAAGTTTATTGATTCTATGGATTGTATTGTTGCCACGAACCGAATTAAAGTGTGTAATTTCTGAGACTGAATTAAATATCTAATTGCAAAATATTCTATATAAATCCATCCACATAAAGTTAAAAGAATATGAAATACCTAGAGCCTTTTCCAGCCTTTTCCATTCCTTGTCCAATCAGCGTTGGACAGAGGTCTCACTAGAGGGGTCTTGGCAATGAGATTTGAGTCACACGCGGCCAGGAGTTTCACCATTGCCAACAGAGCAAAATGGTAGTTTGCATTGCCGCAGAGCGATTTTCTTCTTTGTCGTTTATTTTAAGTAAGGGGAAGAATATAAAAATTTCCTTACATGAGAAGTTTTGCAATATTTTTGTCATAAAGCATACGTCATTTCGATATTCATATACTTTTCCACACCTCGGAAATTGAAATCTAGCTTTCGGCCATTTAAAAAATCAAAGAATGGGTAAAATAAAATTTTACAAGAATATTTGTGATACGGAGATGTCGTCCTCTTCGTAAAAAAAATAATGAAGTGAGCCAATTAAATATTTTGGCCGTGACGAGATTAAGAAGACGACCGTTTCACCGTTCTCCTAGTTTTTCGCGTGTTTTTCTTCACTCTTTAGATCGTAGGAGCTAAACGTTTACATTTAAACACTTTTCAATGAATGCACTTTGTAGTCAAATAAACAAGGAATAAAACGATATATTACACGGCTCTTTGGAGTTCCGTCGGAATTTCGCACGAATGCTTAAAGTTCAGCGTTCTACCTTTTTTGCGGCGATAGTAGTATTTTTTTCAGTTCGGCCAACGAGTCATTGCCTCTCACGACATTGAGTAGCTATAGTCAAACATCTTTATAATAGCAAAACCAACTGGCATAAAAACTCCAATAACCCCTTCTAAAATTCCTAATGCTAAAATTAAAATATGATTAAGCCTCTCGTCAAAAACTAAAATTGCATTTTGACATTTTGGCTCAATATTCGTAAATTTTTATATGCCTGCCCGCAGTTTTTTTGTAAACTTCTGATAAATAATTTTTTATGCTAATTTATTCACAAGTACTGCTTATACTACAGTGAATTTCCTGGAGGAAAAGTTTTAAAATTAAAATGTGCTGCGCTCCAGTAACCCTACAACTGCTATTTACTAACTCTTTCCCCCTGGATGCAAATTTATCATGAAGGCTACGAATACTATTTGCTCAAGTTGAAAAAATCAGCATGGGTTGCCTTGTAAACTTAAATTCTTCACTAGCCCTTAAGCTGCGGCAGCTAGAGCGCATTTCGTCCACCCTGTGCGGCAAATATCTATTCGGACGGAGCCTGTCACTCCTTCCCACGGGCCGAGGCCGGGCAGTTATATGACCCATGTAATCCCCTCCCAACCCTTATCTCGGGATCCCAGGGAGTGGGCACCGGAACTTGTCGAGGGATTAGTGGAACTTTGAACTAATTTTTGAAAATTTGTTTATAGGCGTAATTGTTGAAAACAAATATGACAATATATTTTCTTGCAACTTTCTGTTTAATTTGATACCAAACACCAAAATAATCCGTTGATAATTGAGTCGGGCGCAAGCATAAGACAACTAACTTTTGAGACAACCGTAGCCTCTTGAGCGAACATTCGGAAGAAAGGGTCGCACCTCATTTCGGTGGTATGCGATCCCTAAAGAGCGTGGGAAGGGAGTGGTTTGGACAAAAAGGGTGGTATCACAGATGTCCACCGCTGGAAAGAATGAGTTTGGGTCATAAAAATATGAAAGGACTGAGGGAGCAGGTAGACAGAAAGGGTCAAACGTACAAGAACGTTCTCTCCGCAGTTCCCGATACAGACGTACATGTACGTTAGCCGCAGCCTAAGGGTTAAAGTGCTGGTAAATAAATATTCCCATGATCGTAAGATTATTATTTTTTTTTATTGCTACGACGGTAATTCTGTGAGAATCCAGAAAGCTTTCCCGTGTATTTTAATTCTCTATGTGTGTAACCACCTGGATTAAACAGAACAAACAGCCGTAGGAGACATTAACCTACAGTGTATATGCCATTAAGCGCGTGCTTGTTCAATCTAACTGAACGGGAAGTTAAATTAACTCCTTGACTGGCATAGTCAATTGACCGTTTTCTGAAGATTTTTATGCACATAGAACATTTCCCTAATATATACATACATATGCATATACATATTTCCCTAATAAGCATACTCTAGCTCGCCTTTCAAACCAGTTAATGGCCTCTCATATTTCTCGAGTATATGTGATAGTGGTTTATGTGACATCGCTAAGCGTTGAGAAGTAAATTTCCTCGGATAACATACAAAATGTAATCAGACGCAAAATTAGCCCCTCATGCACCCAGAAAGGCAAAACGCAAGGGCATGAAACATTTAGATATTTTTTGTTATGAAAATAACCGTCATTGAGTTCTCTTGTCCCATTCAAATGTTATTGATTCCTATTCGTAGTTCATGAAATTCTTATTTCCATTTTCCGAGTTTCCATTAGCCGAAATTGATATTCAGAAGGACCTAACATTGGTTTAAAGGCGTAAATGAGAAGAAGAAAGAACTAACGATTTTTTTGGCGAACTAGGAACTACGGAATGGACTAGAAGGATGAATGTACCATCACCATCGCCATATTAGTAAATCCTTGAAAACTCAGTTCACTGCACATACGCGTCGTTTAGAAAAACAAGAACCATCATGGCAATGGACGCTGTCAGAACTTCTGATACTTAGGGAATGCAACCATTATTATAATTAATTTGTTATTAGCTCTTGGCTAGACAGGTGGAACATGTCTAAGGTCAGGGCGAGATGGATTTAATGAATAATGGTTCCAAGTGTATAAGAACAGATACTCAGATTCAAATGCGTGTTTGACTTATTTGTGGATTATTGCCCCTCGTAGCTTGCAACTACTCGGACGTTCAGCTACTTGGTGTTCGTAAGCTTCACGTTAGGCTGCCATGAAGCATACAATGTAAAACCTAACTAAGTGTAGCGAGGCATCTTCATGCTAAGATGAGGCGTGTGGATAAAGCGTTGTTTTGGATCCCATAGGAAGGAACAAGGGACACCTGGACGCATTCTAGTGAGGGATATTTGTGTATTATCAGTACACAATTCAAAGTAGCACAATAAGTGACCGACAGCTTACAGCACGCAATGAAACGATTGCCTCAATAAAATGCAATTCTGAGTTTCAACTGCCAACCAGAATCCGCCTCAAGAGTCGATAGAAACCTACATGAAGAAATAATACATCTTCGGACAAACACGATATTTCCGTAGCGGTAGCCCGCAGGGATGTCTCACATCTTGCTACGTTTACGCCATAGTGGCTCTATGGGTGGAAGGAAGTGTAACGATGATGAGGAACAGGATTTCTTCCGAGATAACGCTCCGTTTTTCTGGCTGTCAATGGCTTTTGGAACTGCGCCTTTCCCTTTGAAGAACCAGCGCAGCAAAACTCAGTCGTGGTTGTTACTTTATACATTCATTGTACTGGCTGCCGCTGTGACTTTAGTCTTCACGAACCATGTAAGCTCGCTCCAGAATAACACCCTAAGTAACCTGAAGGAATTTACCGGAAAAGCGTGGGAGCTGTGCACCGACATCGTAGCCTTGTGGAATGCCACGATTATTTTCACCCACCATTCGGAAATCTACCGACTTTACCTCAGCTTCGTTCAATTGGACGGGAGACTGAAACGATTGGAGACCAAACTGAATCACTTCAAAATTCGCAAGTCCGTGGAGAGGCAAGTGGTCTCTTTAGGCGTCTACATAGCAATCATGTTCGGTATTCTGAATCCACTCGTTTCTCCCATGTTCAATATGGGAGGATATATCGCCTTCTTAAAAATGTTTTTATTGGCAGCAATATCCTGCACGATTCAATTGCAGCACAACAACGCGGTCGTCAGTCTGATGCTGAGATATCGCTGTCTCAACGAGAACGTGGATAGTCTGGCGCGTCGCTTTGTGGCCAGGGATGGACTGCCGGTGAATATAAGGGGTAGGAAACGCTGCTATGGTAACTTGCACAGTGACGAAATTCTTCCCCAGGATATTATCCAGGAAGTGCGTCTCTGGAAGGCCATCCACTTTGACCTATTCAAGCTCAGCTCGTGTGTCGACGAATTTTTTGGCTTTACAATCTTTCTCTACGGGGTCTACTGCACCGTGAGTGCTGTCACAGTGTTATACTACGATGTGACCGTATTGATTGGTGAAGGCTTAATTCACTTTGGAGTACGAGAAATGTTGGAAACATTTTTGTTGCTGATACTGGAGACACTTGGCGTGATTCTGACAGTAAAATCCTGCCAAGCCACAGCTAAAGAGGTAAATTTATGTTTGCTTTCCAAATATTTTATTATTGCGTAGACCGCTGTGATCTGCCTCTTATAATTATTCCTACTCGTTTTTCACCAACTTACATCCATTCTAGCACTCCCACGAATTTAGCTGACAAATGATTATGTTGCGCATCTAATAAATATGAAGAAAATCGGTTTGGGACGACTGGTGAATTTCCCTTGTGAGTGATCTCAGGTCGGCCTCACAGAGGTTAGCTAGTGAATACAAAAGACAACTTATTTGACTAATTAAATAAACTGTCTCCGACATTACGCGGCAAATCATTATCCATGTCTAGAAATCACAGCAAAGTTTATTACGAGTTTTTCTAAAGATCATGATGTTTGTTCGCATTTTGAAACTGTTTCTCCATGACCACTACTGTTTACTTGTTATAACTTCGAGTAACATCCTGAGAAAAACGTATGCCTTTATGTACAACTGGTTTTGCTTCAGAATAAGGGCATATTTCGGAAGCAATTTCGATGATATGAGACCGCTAAAAGTTCAACAGAAACTATTCGCTCACAGTTATCATAGTTGTAGAGGTTATCATAAAACCTTAAAATTACCTTAAAATAGGCTGCGATTACTACATTTAACCACCTTACCGCTGCAGTTGTACTTTTTGAAACAATTATTGCGAATTCCAGTTAGGTGTGTATTATATTCCGCATTATACGATTAAACTCCAAAAACCCTTGGTAATCTTTGCCTTGTCCTTACCTTGTAAGTAATAAATCTTTACTTATCCTTCAGTTTCTTACGGGGTTTAACTGCCAGAATAAACACTACCACACTCCTAAGGAGATATTAACTAGCGGCGTGTATGCCAGTAGGCACGTTCATGCTCCGTTCTACCCGACTAACCGGTAAGTTGCACTTACTCCTTGATTAGTAGAGTAAATTGGCTGTAAACCAAAAGTACTAATGTAAGCGGAATACCTTTACTTATTTCCTAAATAAATTCAAAGTCGTAACTCCTGTAAATCACCTCATAGTCTTTGAAATCTCAAAAGAACAATTTAGTCGTAGTTACACTAACTTTAGGGTAACTAGGGTGTAATGCATGTTGGTGACTACTCATCCCCTGCCACACACCCCTGAGGTGTCTTGCAGGGTATCTTGTAGATGTAGAAGAACAAGCCTCAGTGACCCATTTAATATCGCCGAGGAGTATATGATATCCTATTAGATGGGATGGGATATCCTATAGGAATAGGATGAGCTGGAATCAGTCGCATGATCGCCACCCATGTACTTATAAGACTAGAGAGCATGAGCATGAATCCCAAATACTCATTTTTTACCCTATAATAACAGTCAAAGAATTCTTTTGTCCCTCTAAATGGTTTTGACCCTGATTATCAATTTATGGAACTCAAACGATCCCATAGGCCAAAAGTAAGAAGAAGAAGGGTCTAAAAATGTCTTTTTGGCAAAGTAGAAGCTAGGGAATAGCCTGGAGAGATACATGCAGCAGCATCTTTGCAACTGGAATGGAATTTTCAAATGCAAATGCAAATGTAATTTGCAGCACAACCGCTGCGTTCAGATAGCAAGAACCAAATGAGAAGTGGAAACTGTCAACACCCTTCAGGTTTTACTTTCTAGCTAAACGAAAAATGTGAATTGTTTTAGTTAAATTTTTATGATCCCAGAGCAACATAAGAGGAACATTTATATCCACAACCATATACTGCCTACTGCGTAAAAACGGATACTCTGCAGTATTATATTTTTTCGGATTTCCCCTCATGGTTGCTATTCACCACTGACCATTTAGCGGTCTTGGCGTACCATGGCAGGGAACATCCAACCTACCACAGTCCCATGACCCACCCTTGGGCGTTTGCCTCGACGGGGATTCGAACGAAGGACATGAAGACATCAAGACAGGGAAGTGACCCTGAACATAAGCTCTTCATGCATTCTTACAGCCGAGCATAAAATTATGACCAGATAAAAAACGTCCACCACACTGATGCAATCCTTCTTCTGATAAGAAAATTATAATTCTTCCAGGAATAGAGCTCCAAGGAAATAATCGTAGATAAAGGTGAGAGTGGCTTTATAAAAATTCTAAGAGGAGGAATACAGACCGATATCTCTCACATCTATCTCTTGTAAAGTCCTTGAACATATAATTGTAACTTCAGTTATGAGACACCTCGATATGCAGAAATTGTTAACAAAAACGCAACACGGATTCAGAAAGGGAAGATCTTGCAAAACTCAATTAGCACTTTTTGCCCACGATATTATAGTCTCGGGTGAACATAACTTTCCAGTTGATGCAATTTTTTTACTTTAAAAAGGCATTTGATAAAGTTTCCCACATTAAGCTACTCATGAAACTAAAATCCTACGGTTTAGACAACGAAGTAATTTCCTGGATGAGAGAATTCTTAAGCAATCGCGTACAAAGGATTTTATTAGATGGCGCTATCTCTAATGAAGTGAAAGTCACATCGGGTGTCCCACAGGGAAGTGTCATAGGTCCACTTCTGTTCCTTTTTTACATAAATGATATCGGTGAAACAGTTGACAGTAAGCTTAGATTATTTGCAGACGACGCAGTGGTGTATAGAGAAGTTCGTAGCCTTAATGATAAGCAAGCGCTAACTAAGGACCTCGAGGCAATACAGGAGTGGTGCAATGCGTGGCAGCTAGAATTAAACCTGAAAAAAATGCGTTGTTATGAATTTTTGGAAACGGAAAAACGCTCCTTTAACAGCTATTGCATAAACAACAGCAAATTAGATACTGTAGAATCAATTAAATACCTCGGAGTTAAACTGACTAATGATCTCTCGTGGAGTAAACATATTCGAGAAATTACCGGTCAAGCTAATCGTAAATTGGAATTTGTTAAAAGAGTACTTGGCAAGTGCGACGATAAAGTTAGGGAAATCAGCAACTCCTCCCTCGTTTGACCCCACTTGGAATATGCTGCCAGTATCTGGAATTCTTATGAGATAGGGTTGGAAACTGAGTTAGAACGCGCGCAGCGAAGATCGGCAAGATACGTTAAAGGCCGTTATGATAATCTCGTTAGTGGAACTGCCCTATTGCAGCAACTGGGATGGGAAACGCTTTCAGGCCGTCGATTAAACTTTAGACTCAATCTATTATGTAAGTTCCAAACCGGTCTATTTTCTGACGACGTTGATATTATTTTACGAAATCCGATATACTACGGTAGATCAGTTCATGAGAATAAAATTATGGAACTAGACTGCAGAACGGACAGATTTAAAATGTAATTTTTCCCACGAACTATAAGGGACCATAACAGCGGCCAATGAGACTTTTATCTAGGTTTGTCGATAGGTAGTGTAGCTCTTAGTAGTAGTAGTACTCCCTAATAGTTGAATCGTTATTTGTTACCTAGTATTAGCAGCACGCCGTATATGTTTTCTACATAAGTCTTGAGTCTCTGTCCATTTGTGTAGTTGCAAAATACATATAGGTATATTAACGGTCCCATTCCATTGTGATAATATCTGTAGTGTAGTGCATGCTTGTGAGGCTTCGCCTCGTGACAAGTATTAGTGATTTATGCTAATGCATAATTAGTCGTAGTTACACTAACTTTAGGATATAGTGTAATGCATGTTGGTGAATACTCACCCCCTGCCACACACCCCTGAGATGGTTTACAGGGTATTTTGTAGATGTATATGAAAACATATTGCTTTTTCCCAGAGGTATGCTTTACCGGGTAATCTTCGCTTGCCCGAAACTACATCTATTTGGTTACAGTTTCCAATCGCTCACAGGGCAAAGGTATCTACATCTACATACCACTTTGCGAGCCGCCGCAGAGGCGTGTGGCAGGAGGTATTAGGGCAACAGCCATTGACAAGGGAGGGCATAGGGAAAAGGAGGGGGGAGAGGACAGATGTGAAATGTATGTTTGCATTGTGTCGCATGTTAGTGTCTCGCCGTTTTCGTTATAATCACTAGTGATGCCAGGAAATAAGTTATTTTCGTACCTATCAGTTCGGGGGCATATCTCTTATTATTTCGCTTCTATCACTTCATAACCATTGCTCCTGGCCCTGTGATTCTGAAATTTCTCCGTCATTGTCTTCTTCGGTATCGCAATCATTACACTCCTTTGAAAGCCCTCTGGTAGTTTTCCGCTTTTGCAGCTATCTTTGATTATTTCGTACAGGTTGTCCTTGGCTTTACCCCCAAGCGCCTTGATGATTTCTCCGTTGATGTTGTCTGCGCCAGGCGTTTTGTTATTCTTTAGATCGTTTACTGCTTTGTCGAATTCGATTCTCAGTATGTCTGGACCCCGGTCAGCTTTGTCCACTTCGATCTCGTCTTTTATTAGGTTATCTTCCAGCGGCCTCGGCCCTTGGTAGAGTTCTTTGATGTATTTTTCCATCTATTCCCAATGTCTTCACCCTCTATCAGTGTATTCCCGTATGTATTCCCGTTTGCATTCCTTATGTTGTTGCTTTTCGTTTTTCTCTGTCCAAAGTGTCTCTTATTAGCTTTTATGCTGTTTCGGTCTTCCCCTTCTTCATTTTTTTTTATTTCCATGTAGTAGCTTTCTATCCAAACTTCCTTTGCCCTCTTGTATTCTCGAATGACTTGGTTCCTAAGCGACTTATCGACGATTGTCTCAACTTCGCTTCTGAGGTTCTTGCATTTTCTTCTTTCATCTATAAATTTCCTAATCTTTGACGCAATCCATGGTTTCTTTGTCTCGGCTCTCCTATCCACCAGCTGATGCTTCTCTGCTATTTCTGTTACTTCCTACCCTACCTCCCCTCCTCCTTAGTATTCGTCCTAACCTCCCCATTAATCCCTTGATAAATCTTAGATTCCTTAATGCAGTGCCGTAAATGCTTTTTGTGTGTTTCCCCCACTCTAGGTCTAAAGTCAAGGTAACTGACTATCCAATACAATTGCTCAGATTAATATAGTTTCTCGGAATATGAATGTACAATGTACATTCCTTTATTCCTTTTTCCCCGAGGTTGGCTTTTCTGGGTACTCTGTGCTTGCCGAAACTACATCCATTTCACGGTCACGGTTTGCAATCGCACCCTTGGCATAGACGTCACGTCGTTATGCAAAATTATATTATTGAAAGATTACTCATTAAAATCAAGAGTATTATCGCTGCCATGGGTGAACGCAGTGAAGGGTGGCTGGAGCGATTTGTGTTGATATACGTTATACTTTTCAGACGTGTTCTCAGTGGATATATCAATATATGAAAGCGATGAAAGTGAAAATATTTTATTTTACCGATTTGGTATATTGGAAAACCAATGCTATTTTAACATGTAACCTATTGGCACATGCGATGTATTTCGCAATTGTTCGATAACATGTGTACAAATTTTCTTCTAAACACGAAATAATACCTTTCATTTTATTATAATGGTAGCTAGCAAATTTCAAGGTGTCTAGTAGGGTCAAAGATTCGAAAAAAACATTTAAATATAAATTTCGCCTCAATATTGAATGCCGCGCCGAAAATTCAAGTGATAGCATGCTTTAATTAAGCCTGAATATGTAAAATATAATTATTTCATCATTTCCATTGCTGCATGTATGGTGAGTTCCTACGGATAAACATGTATTAAATGAAACGTTTTTTTTCTTAGAATATTTTTATTTAAGTGACAAAATTATTGAAATATGATCTCCGTGGCCCACGATTATTACTCCAACCACTTGACGGCGTTCGAAAGGTTCGCGCGCTGTCTTGTACGGGTACCCGCAGTAATGACGTGCTCCTCATACGGCGCTATGAAAAAAAACAATTTTTTTCTCCTCTTAGATTACTTTTAAAACAAATCTCTCTTGATTACTTTTTCTTCATTAAACTAAGGAAAGCGCGTTAAAACTTCAACTCTCCCGGACAAAATCTGTAGGTTACAACCAATTTTTCATTCAAACGCTTATCAACAAATCAATACAGGAAGGTTACACCTTAAAAACGCGTAGCGAGCTTTATACCCTGTGTGTATTTCAATCGCGATAGAAGTTAAGCATAACTGTGTTGCACAACCGATAGTCCACAACATTGTCAACTACACCAAATGGGGAATTTGGGCAATTTGACTGTGTTTTTATTTGAATTGTGATGACTCACGTCGATCAGGCGAGTGACATCGACCCAAAATGCATTTTATTTTTAAGTCAAATTGATTCTCCTTTCAAAGATGCTCGATGAGTCACAAAGCATGCTCATGGGTGGCAATGTGGAACCCATCAAAACACAAGTCTATACTTGTTGGACGGCGAGAGTAGTTCTTAAGCCTCAGCGATGTCTCGCATTCCGCTTCGATCACGCTCCAGTAGTTTGACTGAAGACGAGAGAGGAAATTACGACGAGAAGCAGGATTTCTTTCGGGACAACGCCTGCTTTTTCAGATTGCTAATGGTTTTCGGAACCTCGCCCGTTCCCCTGAGGCATCAGCAAGGCGTGAGTGCTAGAAAGACTCCATCCTGGTTGCTCCTATATACATTCTTTGTACTGGCCACGGCTACGTCTTTGATCTTGACTGAAAAGACATTCCAGCATTCTTCTGTAAGTAACCTAAATACCGCTTTTGGAAAAATATGGTCGGTGAGCACCGATATCCTAGTCATGTGGAACGCCGCAATTATTTTCACCCACCGTTCGGAAATCTACCGAATTTATCTCGGCTTCGTCCAATTGGACAGGAGATTAGAGCGATTGCAGAATAAACTGAATCACTTTAAAATCCGCAAATCAGTGGAGAGACAAGTGTTCTCTTTAAGTGCCACCATAGCGATCTTGTTCGCTATTTTGAATCCATTCGTTTCTTCAATATTCAGTAAGTTAGGATACGTCGCCTTCTTCAAAATGTTTTTACTGGCAAATTTGTCCTGTGCAATGCAATTGCAGCACAATAACGCAGTCGTCAGCCTGTTGCAAAGATATTGCTGCCTTAACGAAAACGTGAAAAATATGGCGCGTAACTTCGAGGCCAAGGAACGACAGCCGGTGAACTTAAGGGATGCAATACGCTGTGATGATAACTCGTGCAGTGAAGAGATTCTTCCCCGCGCAATTATGCATGAACTGTGTCACTGGAAAGTGATCCATTTTGACCTTTTCAAGCTCAGCTCTTGTGTCGACGAATTTTATGGCTTTTTAATGTTTCTTCAGGAACTCTACTTCGCCATGAACGCTGTCGCGTGGTTGTTCAACGATGTGTTCGTAATGTGGGCCCTAGGTTTAAATCAAGGTTTATCACTACTTGACATATTGGATTCACTTTCATTGCTGATATGGGAGTTATTCGGCGTGATTCTTACCATTCAATCCTGCCACAAGACAGCTCAAGAGGTAAACCAATTTTTCACATATTTTCCATAGTTGTTGAAACCTTTGTAATCTCTTCATTGAACATGCATCCAATCGTCTTTCACTTACACTAACCTTATACTTATTACCCTTCAACCATTAATTTTATCAAAATATCTTCAATCGGCCTCATAAAAAAAAACAGGAAAATAGAAAGTGACCGTGCTAGCTTGAATATTCAGAGGTTAGTTTGCATTTTCATATTGTTCATCTCTGATGAGTTATAATCATACGAAATACCCAAGTAAAAATTCCCCTGAATACGTATTTAGTTTCTGAATGCCTGAGAATTTTTTTCGGCTATACCCAGGCACAAACGTCTGACGGCCAAGAAATGCTAAGGAAGAAAAAGTGTAACGAAAACTGAGTCGATAGGCTCGAAAATAACACACAAGTTTAACTAAGGATATCATAAAACAAAGGAAACTGCTTCAAGCCTTACTTTATGGAAGTTATCCATCACGAGGGAATGGAAAAATAATTTGGTGAACTCCAATTAATGAATTTTACTGAAACTAAAGGAGATGCAAATGTCGAAAACCGGGTTGTTTAAAAAAATTCATAAAGTGGATTAAACCAAGATATTTTTCATTTCCTTCGTCATTAGAAAAATTCTGATGACACGATCTTCACGTAAATAAGAAGATTATATCACAAAAATGTACGTACTGTAAACAGCAAAAAGTGACAAAATTAAAGAAAATTGATCTCTGCATTTTCCGGGTTATCTTTCGCGTCAGTTGGCTATGTTGACAACAGTTTCGCTGGCTATCCTGCCAGCGTCTTCAGGTCGAAGCGCCTTCGACCTGAAGACGCTGGCAGGATAGCCAGCGAAACTGTTGTCAACATAGCCAACTGACGCGAAAGATAACCCGGAAAATGCAGAGATCAAATCACCACCACCGCGGAAACCTTCGCTCTAACATTAAAGAAAATTACTATCAAACAGATAGCAGCAAGAATTTCTTCTACCGGTTCACCATCAATGGCTACAACAATAACAGTCTTTCTCCACGGGGTACTATATACCTGCTTCATTATATGTCAAGTACAGTCTTGATAATGTATTTTTAACACCTTTCTCTGACACTCTTATGACCCTCACATACTTCATGCTACATCTACATAATACCCTATGAGCCGATGCAGAGGCGTATGGCAGCGGATGTTAGGACACAACCCATGCAAAGGGGAGGAAATAGGAACAAACAAGGGCAAGAGGACAAAGGTGAATTGCATGTTAACTTATCGTCCTGGTGTCAAACTGTTTTTTTACTCACTAATGGCGTGTGGAAAAATTGTCCGAATAGTTATCAACCGCAATAGTCACCACCAATTATAGGTAAACGTTCCCATTAAAATTCATAGGTTATTGAACTTCCATATATTACACAGTGCTGCAAGTGACTGATTCAAATAAATTAAACATATCTACTCCCATCAGTTAGAAAAAACACTGGTCATGAATTTACAAATGTGAAACACTGGCTAATAACATACTTATAATGTTTTCATTCAAATGTACTTGATATACTTTTATTTGATGAATTGGGTCATGTATTTTTTTATTTTTTTAGTATTTAATATTTTTATGCTACTGTATATTGTTTCTGTAATCCTTTTATGTTTTTATATATTTTCATATTCTTGATAGCTCAGTTCTAAAGGATAACGCGTCACGGATTTTTGCGATATTTTACTAATCGAAACATATTACTGTGAAAGAATAAACATATGTATAAAATAAACATCGAGAAGCCCATTCACAAAACACACCAATGCCATTTGAACATGACTTGATCATTTCTGGTTGGATTGCATATCTTGAAATCCATTTAGCATAAGTATGTACTTTTCTCATCAAAGAGGCGTCAAATAGTGACATATTCTCGACAAATAAGATATGTTTTCGACGATGTCACGATATTAGGACCAGGAAACTCTTATAAAATGACAGTGCAAAGATAACAAAGTTGCTTGGTCATATTTGGGACATAAATAGGTGATACTATTTTCACACCACTGTAACGTTTGACACTTCACACAAACAAATGATTTTAGGAGCTCTCTGTAGGACACGCTGATTCGAGCGTTAGCGGATTAAAACCAGTGGTGATCTTCCTCCAAACTGTTACATCCATAGTCCACCTAAGACATGAGCTTTTGAGGAAACATCACCAAGACCATTCTCGGAAATGGGTATTTTTATCGATTTGCCGAATTTCTCAAGTTGGTGTTTCTTCGGAGGTAGGGTTATTTCAAAGATATTTTTGTCATGCCAGAACTCTCAATGGCCGAACGTTGATCAAACAAGAAGCATAATTCCACCAAAATTAATTTAATATGTGAATTCATCGGAAATATTAACCCACAGAAGGTTATGGATGTAAGAGGCCAATCAGATGAGGATCACAAAAGATATTGAGATGATATGAGGAAATGGAGCACTCAGTCGCAAGAATTGAAGGAACCCAAGTTTTAAGTCACATGAAATACAATTCAGCTGTTCGTAAGCACATCTCGTCATCATTATTTTTGAGAACCCAAAGTCATCCACTTAGTAAATTAAGGCGCCAAAAATTTAAAGGTGGAGGTTGCGTAGAAAATTGGAGTTGTGTGTGGGAGAGCGAACAGTCGGAATAAAAGTCAGTTGAGAAAGCCACATCCTATTCTGTGCCGTTTGTTGTTTCTAATTATATACTGGTGCCAAGAAAATTATAACGATTGGTTTTAGTCGAACCTGTCTTATAAGGCTTCACCTTGACTTGGACCAGGAACATTTGGTCAGTAACCCAACGCTCAAGACACAGGGCTACCACGACGCCACTTCTCCGTTGCATACAGTTGTATTGCATGTTTCGACTAAATATAGCTTTGTAACCTATTATTTTCAAATTTTCCTAAAAATAACGTCAAATTATAACCGGCTTTTTGCTATGTTTTAGCAGAAACAAGCATTTTAGCAACTTTAAGTCAGGCAAGATAGAACTGTAAGTAGCTTTCTCGGTCCCGCCAAGTCTCTAACAGCGAGAACGATCACCCAAGCGTGATGTGCAGCGGCGAAAAGGATATGTAGAAAAAGCTGCACGCAGTGCCAACTCGAGAAGTTCCCATCGCCTATGAGCACAAGAAAAAGGCTGGAGGAACAACTCAATATCGCAGACGGTGAAATTATAGTCCGGTATCCTTAAGGCCGCCAAGTCTCTGACGGTAAGAAATTATCGCCTCCGTTACTTTCTATGGCGAAAAGAAGATTCAGGAGACAACTGTTTGGCTACTAGGGAGTGATCAGTGACTGGTTAGCAGAAAGTGTCGTCATAGAAACATGGTGGTCAATCCGGGAACAAGGGGCATTTTCAGGGTCCAAGCCCCGTTTATGTACCTCAGTAGGATATTTGGCGTCGCCCCATTTCCTCTATCTCATCAATCACCAAGGAGTGACGACGAAATAGTCAAATATAACTCTTTCTGGATTTTATTCCCCACCACTGCCGTTCTTCTGTCCTATATATACTTCATACTCATGTTCGTCTGGTACACGAACGACTCTTTTTACGACACAGAAATGGACAGGACTTTGTTTATATACTGGGGAACTTTGATGTATACTTTAATGTTCACGAACGCGTTGATGCTCTTTGTCCGAAGACGGGAAGTTTACGCTGCATATACGGAGTTCGACTTCCTTGACGAGAGCATTTCCTGTCTCAGAACGAAGGTGAATTACGAAAAATTAAGTAAACGTTCCCTAAAGCAAGCACTTTTCGTTATGTTGGTGATAGCCTGCTGGATCGCCGTCGCCGTAATGAGAATTCCCCTTCATCCCGAAGAGGCAGGATCAATGATCGTGTACCTGGAAATACACATCTCTATCGCTAATCTCCTAAATCAACTGCACCAGGCTAACCTCTTGAAGAATCTCGGACTCCGTTTCTCGACCCTGAACACGGATATAAGATCGTTCGCCCGTTCAAAATCCGGAAATCGGAGGTCCCAGACTCCTAGAAGGATTGTAGAACGGGCACTCCTATCAAAAGCGGCTCACGGCGATGATTTTTCCGATGAGTTTCGAGGGGGCCCAGCTATGCCATGGTACTTCCAGCGATGGTCATCACTATACTTTCAACTCTCCAATCTCGGAGCGTTCTTAAACGTCTCACTGGGTATTTTCTTCTTGTTAGACGTGATTTTCTTCCTACTGAACGTGACTGTGGTGCTGTACTTTGCCGTGGAGTTGGCGATAGTGGAGAAAATCATCATGGAAAACTTACCCAAGCTCTTGGCGTGTATTGCATGGTCCGCTTCGGAGAGCTGTGGGGTCATATACATCACTGAAGCGAGCCACTTTGTGTCTACTGAGGTTTGAAAACAGTATCATTATCTAATAATTGAGAAATAGCTTTAGTTTTGCTAATAGTTTTACATAATAAAGCCACATAAATGTTGAAGCGCTGTGGCAGTTCCCATAAAATATTTCACACAACGCTCGACCCCATTATTTTCTCCATGCGTCCACTGTAGAAAAATATCTGTGGCCTTCACATTTCCATACACACCCGGAAATGTATTCGTTGTGTAGTAAATATTCCGGATGAAAGCTTCCTGATATTTGATTTATATTTCACTCATTTCATGATTGGCTTTTTTTCTCGTTTAGGGCTAACGCAGGTCAGCCACAAGGGATTCAGTTTCTTATATCTACTTATTCCTTGTTAATTTTCTATATATTCTTTCTAATCAAATAATTTCACATTGAAAACTTTTCTGATTACGAAACATCAACCATTCTTGCAGTACTTTGGCTGTATTACCCCTGTATTACCACTTTAATAAAAGGACTTGGTGTATTCCACAGAGTATACCATATTCCGTCACGGTGGATAAAACACGCTTATGTGAAAAGCACCGAAAGTATTCCGTAAAAGATAACCGAACTATGTTCGAAGGGTCTATCGAAATGCTCTATAACAGATTAAAAAATTCTTCGCTGCGTGAAATTTCAAGGTAAAGGAGTTTTCGTTTGAATGCTGTATACAAATAGCATCACCAATTTATTGGTGTATTCTTGATGGTTAGGTTGGGGAATGGAAAACCAATCAAATGTTTACAAATGGTGATCAAAAGGTGAATCTGTCGTCTGTATTTCTTCCGCAAGCTTTAATTTTAGATTCATTTGCATTCATTTTCTAGCTTCAGTTCTCCATAGTTAGCACTGCTCATCATTCTTGTCAGATCTTCTTTCTTAGTTTCCAGAATTGCAATGGCATCAGCAAACCATAGGATACTGATCTTTTTTCTCCATGCTCATGTTTTCCTGTACTTACCCTTTGTTTAATTTGCTGCTTTTTTCAATGTAAATATGGAATTTCTTTGGTGACAAAGCATACCCTTGCCGTACCCCTGTCCTATTTTGCTTCTACCGTGTCACAGCCACATTTAATCGATGACATATGTTCTTCCCAGCGCCTGCATACTGCCCAGAGCCTGCATATATTAAGTGATATTCCAGTGCTCTTCAATGTCATTGGCATTCTGTTCCAACCAACATAATCAAATTCTATATCTATCTTAAGGAAATGACTGTTTGTAAGCTAGTTTTTTTTTAATCCTCTTCTCAATGATAAATCAGGACTAAAAATTCTCCTCCCGTTCCTCCACTTTTCCTAAAAACGAATCGGTCTTCATCCATGACTACTTAAGTCAGTACATCCTACCTACAGTCAGAAAAGTTATAAAAGTGGTGATGTTCTTCAACTCCTCGTGACAAAAACATGGTCGTTTCCCGTGGTCTTCCACCTCGCAATACTACAGCCGTTAAGGTAAATATCTGACCCTGACCGTGGTGTAATGCGTGTTGTTGTTCCGACCACCAGTCTCCAACTTCACTCACTTGAAGGAGGGCCCCCTACTCCGAGTTACTGGCCGCCTACTAGTTGGCGGCAGTCGCTTGCCAAGTCACAACATCTTCATGAACTTTCTTTGCATTTACGATGCGAGTCATCTTACCCAAGCATGGCCCCTGCATCTTCCAAATACGGCCGCTTTTTGTCAACAACTGCATATTTGTCGAGTAAACACGCTTATTCGGCAACTAATCTCCATATCTTAAGGTCAACCCACCATCAGAAATATGGTGAACGCACTTGGTAGCTCTGAACTAACGCCTATGTCTTAGTCAAAACAATATTTATAAAGGAAACTTTTCCTATTAACTGCACCACCATTGGAATTTTAGGCCAAATTTCCACTTTTTGTCACAGTTTAGGAGTATGGATACAAAGCGTCTAAACCACCACTTCAGAGCTTTGTGTAAATTTAGTTTCTTTTCCAATTTCCACAATAGGGATACTCCTTGATGCTAGCAGAAATTTCCATTGTTATTCTGTGAGAGTAGAGGTTACCAAAATATTTGGAAAAAATCTTTAATTTAAGCTACCATGCGGGAATGATGCACATTCACGAGAATTTGATAACAATGTCAAATAAACATTTCTTTTATTTTAAGTTGGGAGTCTAAAGGGATGATAAGGTTTAATTTTAGCATAGAGTAAATAGCATATACCCTTTAAGTATATGACTATGCATGCATAAGTTTAAGTTTGTACTTTTCACTCATTTGTAAAACTTAACTTTAAACCTGCAAATTAAGGTTAAAACTCAAATTAAGGCTAAAGGCACAGTAAGGTAAGCTTGTAACTATCATTTAGATCATGAGAAACGAGGATAAATATAAATATGAACTGCTTGAGGGTTCAGCGCAGTGATGCAAAAAAGCAATAGTAAGCATACCTACTCAGCTTGGTAGAAAATAACTTATAGTTTATTCACCTCAACAAACTACTCTATCTTATATCGGATCGTCATCAGTTTCCCTATCATAAATAGGTAAGATTATTAAATCTTATTACAACATTAATGCCTAAATTAAAATCATGACATTTTCAACTGCTGCCTAATGTTCTAATAAAGTGAAGACTTTTGCGTGCCCGAAATTTCGCAACGTTGTCCAGTGAAAAGATGCAACAGAGTGTTCCGTAATTTTTCTTTTTTGCGATAAATTTTCCATGTTCGTATGCAAGCAAGAGCCTCTCATTAGGGCCGTCTCCAAGCGGATTCCTCAGCAGAAATAAGAAAGAAACTTGTACTTTGTTATGTCAAGAGCTTGTCACATAATAATTGAAGAGAGCAATTGTGAATAGAGCTATTTGAACGCGTGTAGAAAATTTTCCGCGAAAACTCCAATGAAGGTGGATCAGAATAGTGGGAGTCGCCTAAATGTCAAAGCAGTGACCAAGCAATTGCCATTTCCTAAGGAATATAGCTCTTATAGTATGGGCTGTACCATAAACGAGTGTAAGAGGCTTCATGCTACATAAATATCGTCTATTTTGTCGTCTTTAGAAAGTATCGTAGTAAGAAAATAAATATCAGCTGACCAAAAGATCAATTCAAGACTCTTAAGTTCCCTTAATGCGCGTATTGAGAAGTTTTTTTCCACCAACATTGCTCAACAACAAAATATTTAGGCTGCAAACATATAACAGATCTTTTTGATTTTACACAAGGAAATATACAGTGATACAAATAAAAGAGACCCAGTACAAAGACCATTGGGTAAAATACTTCATCATTTAAACAAGAAAGGAACTAGATATGGATTAGCTCGGGAGCTGACCAGGAAAAGGATATTTTTAAATCATGTACACAGTTTTTGTAACTGCCAACAAACCTAAAAGTCTCCTCCGAAAGACCAGTGTCCGTAAGACTCCAAAATGTGTCGAGGATATTATCTGGGCCAACGCTCCGGTACTTTATCTCAGCAGAATATTTGGAGTGGCTCCATTTCCAGTGAAAAGGGAGCAGTTGGTCGAGGGTGCAAGATGTCCGCGCTACATCACGTCCTACACCATCCTCATTGTCATCTCCGCCACGAGCAAAGTGCTATTCGAGAGACTGAAGAACCTCCAAGAACTCTTTTCCTCAGACTTGGAAATAGCAGTTTCCAAAATTTGGAGTTTCTTGTTGAACGCACTATTGTGCCTGTGCATGGTTATCCTCTTCGTCCGCAGGCACAACATTACTGATGTTTACACAAGACTGCTCCAACTGGACGCAAGACTGTCACATCTAGCCGTGGAGGTGGACCATCGCAAGGGTCGTAAAAGGGCATGGATGCAGTTAGCGTTTATCTTGTTCTCCGTGACTTTACTGGGATGCGTGCACCTGCCGGAACAGATCCAATTCATCTACGACGTGAGCAAGAGTAGCTCTTTCTCCGCCTTGTTCCTCTCCGCGAGCAACGCCATCATGCAACTGCAACAGAAAAACCTACTGGCGGATGTCGCCGCAAAATATTCCGCCTTAAACTCCAAAATCAAAGGTTGCAGATGTAAGGGCAGATCAAAAGAAATATGGACAAGACAGGGTCAGGCCAATTCTAAAGAGGATGGTGAAATTACAGCCGAATTCAATCAGCTTCCTTTGTTGGAATGTTTACAGTTTCTGAAGATACTTCACTTGCAATTATACAGGATCGCCAAGTCAATAAATGATTTGTTTGGGATCTTGTTCTTGATTCAAACAGTAGCTTTCGTTGCGGATATGACAGTTACTCTGTATTTCCAAATCGAGTACTGCCTTTCCGGAAAATCGGACCCAGAATTGTTTTTGGCCCTACTACTGTTTCTCTACTGGGCATGGTACGAGACCTGCGGAATTATGTTCACCGCCATATCCTGTCAGGCAGCTTCTGATGAGGTGAACCATTATGTAAATTCTACCCCGAGTTCTTAATACTCACAAGCAATTAAAGGATAAATTATTTTCATTGAATGCTCCCGAATATAATAGCTCCATATTTGGTGCAACAGGTGTTTTCCAACAATTTCAAGAAGTGCGATGAAGTTAAGGTGATCCTTCCCAAACAGTGAAAATACCAGCAGCTCGAAAAAAATAAGTATTTTTCATTATTGTGGCTTTAAATATTATCAACGAAGTCGTTAATTGATAGCATTCATATCAACGAAGATCGGGTGGCAACGTATCTTAATATTATTTTTATACAAACAGCTCGGGTGTGTGGCTGATTACTATTTTTTCCAAGAAGATTTGTAATATTTCCACTTTTAACTTTCAAATGAGATTTTCAATCAGAGCCCTTTACAACTTAGAGGTGCTGGTGATGAGCCACTGGCGGCTTTCTGATTATATATATTCGAGAAAAAACTTGTATGGCGAGCCACAACCACCCGATCACACTTATTTCCAGGTCAGTACGCGAAGGGAAGTGAAGATGGCTGAATTAATAGGGTAAGCCTGTACAGCCAGATTGGGCGATGGCACTATTGTAATCACTTGAATACTCATTCAATATGCACATTTTTCCTCCTTTCCAGGAGTACTCGCCCCTTATTGAAATCGTCATTGCTAATCAACACCAATCCACGCAAAATATTTTGCTCCATTACAAAGTAGGCAAAGAGAAACGTTCCCCCTTGAAGCCCGCACCGGATTTTTCAGATTCGTCTTTCATGCAAGTTATAAAATTCGGCAGATCAACCGTAAAATATGGTCACGAATACGACCACTCCAAAAAAAAGGCATGTCAACATGAAAAAGTGAGCGATGACTTAACTTTGCCGATTTCCCGGCAATTCTACATCCGAGACGTACATCCCTGGGTCAGATAGACTCAATGTCGTGGGGTTAAATCGAGGTGTCTTGTACGGTGTGCAGTCATTATTATAACGCACTCAGTGTTTCAATCCGAAGGTTGGTTTTGATAGGTGCGAGTACAGCTCACCCCATACTTAGCCATCGGCGTGTGAAATTCAAACATTCAGGGTAAGGGCCCAGTTCCTTTTCCTGGGCTACCTGCGATTTTCCACGAAGTTCTGACAATCAGATAAATCATAAAATTCAAGCATATTTTCCCTTGAGTGAGTTTGAGTGAGTTTTATTTTCCAGTACCCGTGGACCCCATATTTGAATTTTTATTTGAAATAAGTATTATTGTACGCTCAAACATTTCAAGATAAACGGCTCATTACTTCATTCATTCCGAGGCTAAATAGAAAGCAGGGATTTGGAAATTTAGAGCCAATTGGAACCCCAACCATACCACATGAGCTCTAGGACTGTATTAAGGTTTAATAGGTATGATACTTAGATCTCTATCAGTGCGCAAAATTCTACGTAGTAAGCGATTCACTACGCGTAGCGATTGGCCCTAATTATAAGAATCAATGTGACGTGCTAAATGCAGACACTATGTAAAAACCGTTAAGCGCAAGCCATTGGATATCACACTCACCATACTGGAATTAATACCGTCGATTACTACTTTTTGTTTGCAATCTATTAGAAAAGCACGTATCCAATTCACTATCTTCAACCATTCACTGCCTCGGACTTATTTGAGCTTTCATATACTGCCAGAACAAGCTTCCCATTAGTTGTATATTCATCCACCCTTCTCTTTATGTGCAGAAATTCCATTATGTACTTATCCCAGGCACTCAGTTGAATTTCTTTCTGAAATCATTAAAATACGAGAGCTCCTCTGGATTTTACTCGTAATTCGTTTTTCTGTAGCTGTCTTTACCACAATGGGCTCATTTATGGGACTACAATTAGTATCGAATTTTTTTCTTCAGGTCAAGTTACGTTTGATTTAAGTCTGTGAGTGACTTATTGCTCAAATGATTTTCAAGGAATCCATAGAATCAACGAGTCTATCGAGTAATGCAAACTAAAATTATTTCCAATTATCTGTTGATCATATTTACGCATTCACCAGCACACAAGTTCTTAAAGATAGCTAGCAATAATCTTTAGAGCAGGACATGCGTAACCTATTGTTTTAAAATTAATCCCCTTTTCCCTGAAGTATATTATATCAAAGAAATGCACAAATAATTGCTTTTTTTGTCATATGCCATCATGAACTTCCAATTTTGATGCTCAATTAGCTTCTACTCTCTCTGAATGGAAGAAAGTTGGTCCCAAACCCTCAATTGATAATCAGTAACGCTTTCTCTGATCTACTGTAAGGAGATTGACTATTGAATATATCTACCATAGATCAGCCTACATTCCATCATGAAAATATGATATTAACCCTAACTATCTTCTCTTTAGCGACAAAATATTGCTGACTCTCTTCATCTCTTCCAATAAATTATTTTCCATTTAAATGATTGTTTAATGCATTCTATATTTAAAGCGAATTTATTTCTCCCCAAGAAAATCCATTCTCTAAGAGGGGTCGATAGACCATCAAAAATTTTCACAGTGCACATTGAAAATTCTTCAGGAAAGCGTCAGCAAAAGCCAGCTTATATTCGACGTGAGAGCCTATATTCTGAAAGCAATAACTCATAAGCGATTATATCCATTGAGTTATATAAAAGCGACTTTTTAAAACCTGTCTACGCCGAGTATGAATTCCGTTTCCTTGTCACAAGATTATTTCCTTTATTTTCACCTCCTCCAGCAATACGCTATGAGAAGTGAGTTTTCCATCCTCCATGCCTTTAAAAAGAAAATAAACAAGACATGTTGCGATACACAGTGGTGACACTCGGTTGTGACACATTTACAATACAAAGGAGGTGTTCGGAAAATAGCTGACCATAAACCTTCTAATTTACCCTCCTTACTCTGGAAAATAAATGGGTGACAATGCTTTCAATATCCAATGCAATGATGGACATTCTAAGTGAGTGACACTTGTGAATCGAGCGTGCACTGAAGAACTTTATTTAATATGCATCACCAAAAATACGAGAAAATATAACGTCTCACGGTTTCTTTCGTGAAATATCGTCTGGATGGAACACAGAATACCTTCCCATTAAGACTATAAGGCGATACGTAATTCCTGACATTTATATATCGATCCTTTTCATAAATGGTACAAAAAACAAGGGTCAGTTGTATCGTTAAGGTGGTCTCTAGTTCATGGAGCCTCTTTTCATCACCGCGGAAAGCAAATACGATCTCGCTCCATCCGTTATCTGCTTGATGGAACAAATTTTCAAAATACTTCACGCAGACTGTTCTTCTATAACTTCGACTAAATTTATTGCTCACTGCTTCGAAATATATTATCCAACTTGCAATTTTATGCGCTAACGAGACATTCTTTTCGTAAGCTTTTACTCGAGGCAACTTCAGAATCGCCATTACAAAGGAGTGATCATGCGTGCCACTTATTATCAATTTTTGAGATGTCATAAAAGAAACATTTTAAGTAATAAACGAACAATCATACTTTACCTCTTTACCCTCTCAATAATAGAAATATAAATAATAACAGTATCATCAGAGTAACGCATAATATTATCTGTAATTAAGTTCAATAAATTAGATAAAAAACAAAACGTTGTATGTGGTTAAATGACAGTTTATGGCCCATGTACTACTTAGACCACTAAGACATGGCGAAAAAAAGTATCACCACCGTTACCTTATTTGGCGAAAAATAGATTCTGGAGAAAGTGAGTGAGATATTGGCTAAAACGTGGACCATTAATGACAGTAGAGATTGGTATTCTGGAAACATGACGGAAGGTACGGTAAAAAAGGACATTTTCTGGGCCCAAGCCCCAATTCTGTACCTTAGTAGACTATCCAGTGTCGCCCCATTTCCCCTCTGCAGTAAAGCAGTCCAGTACGACGGAAAAGCGGCCAATTATAACTCTTTCTGGATAATATCTTCCACCATTGCCGTCGTCCTAACAGCTACGCTCTTTTTTTTCGCCTTCATTCGAGGAATACGAGAATCCTTCATCGATACTGCAATGGACAAGACTTTGGTCAGATACTGGGGACCTCTGGTGTTTATATCCATGCTGACAAACGTCTTCACGATGTTCATACGAAGACGGGACGCCCACGATGTGTACACGCAGTTCGTTCTCCTTGACGAAGATATTTCCGATCTCAGCACTGAGGTGGATTACGTCAAGCTCAGGAAACACACTCAAATGCAAGTGATATTCTCAATATTCGTAATGGCTTCCTGGATAGCCGTCACGTCGACGGGAGTCACATTCCGACCAGAGGGATTTGGAGAGTTTTTTGCCTACCTTCCTCTCCACGCCTCCATCGCCATCGTCCTCATGCAGCTCAACGAGATCAACCTCTTGAGGAACCTCGGCCTCCGGTACTCGATCCTGAACACGGAGATGCGGTCGTTCATCCGCGCAAAATCCCGTTCTCACGAATACGAGATTCCGGGGAGGAAGATAAGGGATTGGGGGCTCCTGACGAAGGACGCCGTTGAAGATGCTCTCTTCGGAGTAGGCGAAAGTATAGCGATGAAGTCTCAGTTCAAGCGTTTGTCGTCCCTTCACCTGAAACTTTGCCTCCTCGGCGAAGCCATGAACGATTTCCTTGGGACTTTCCTCCTTGTCGACGTGCTATTCTTTCTGCTGAACGTGACAGTCACCCTGTATTTGTTTGTGGAGGTGGTCATTACGGACAGCACAAATACAGAAAATTCGTGCAAGTTGGTGGTGGCTCTGGTGTGGTGCGTCTTGCAGAACTTTGGACCTCCAACTATCACCGCAATGTGCCATTTCGTGACCAAGGAGGTTGGCAATTCAAATGATAACGATAATATATATATATATATATATATATATATATATATATATATATATATATATATAGTAAAAATACACTGTACAGGGGGTGGGGAAAGAAAAGTAAAAAGAGAAGACTTACAGTGAACAGGCTTGAAACAGGCATGCAAGCCCTTCGTCAGCTGGAGGGCTGACGAAGGGCCCTTTTTCTCCAGCTGACGAAGGGCTTGCATGCCCGAAACGTTCACTGTAAGTCTTCTCTTTTTACTTTTCTTTCCCCACCCCCTGTCCAGTGTATTTTTTATTGTTGTGGCCTATTGGCGAAACTTTCCCTGTGTGTATATATATATTTAAATATTGCTCAGTGGCATCCTAATGACTTTCGGTGCGATAGCTATTTTGACCTGCATCCGTAGATACGAATCTATCAGATCAATGATCAGATTATTCACTGCTTCGAAGGAAATGACCCAAGTAGTGCAGGAAATATACTATGGCTCCATAATTGTTAAGATTAATTACAGAAGAAATCTGTGGAATATTACTTATTGTTTTATTAATCATGAATATCGAAAAATTCCACCATGTCCAGCCTGACACTGTTTTGTTCAAGGACGACGTAGTTAGTTACACATTTGGATCGTCGAATGCTGTATTTATTTCAGCCTGAATCTCCAAAAAAAGTTAATTTCAACCTAATGCATTCTCCCACTAGCTAACGAATAATACGAAGCGCAACACTCACGCACTCTATTACTGGTTATTTTAATGGCGCTAATTATCCGAAAAACGAATCATCTTTCATCTAAAATCCGTACTTCTCAATCCAACATGAGTTAGCTAAGAAAAATGAGCGTTTTGATTGTTTTTATTCAAAATGCGATAAATACATTCATAACATTTATATATAGTATTAGCATAGGATACTCAGCTATTTTAAAAGATGGGTTTAAAGTGTTTGAGCGATTCACTTTACGAAAACTTTCAGCCAATTGTTTATGGAAATAAGTTTTCGTAAAATTGCACGCAATTGAACTAATAACAAATGCTCTTTATGCCCTCCATGATGATACAACCCTAACTTATTCTTATCGATAGAACCGAGATAAAAAACAAGATTTTTACTTAGATGCCACGAGCTATTGTTTTGGACAGTATTTTTCTGCGAGTTATACGACCAAGGGCTAGCCAAAAGTTTACTGCACTGATTCCGATGCCTTCTCACCATTACTTTCTTTCCATCTCATCTCATGATGGTTTCTAGTCCAGCCACAATCGTTCAAATATTTTTTCAGACAAATACCGAACGTAAATAATATATTTCAATGAAATTTTGGAAACAATAGCGGGCCGTAACCATATTAAAGAAAAGCGACTAATTCTCAAGTTGTAGGAGCACTATCTAAAGGCCATCCGGTATCATTTTTCATTTGATCACACCAGTATTGACGCTCAGCTGGTTTCACCATTTCCGCGCAACCCTGTTTTCCTATATCGACCCGTCATTGTCCAAATGTTGGCCAACATGTCCAAGCACGACATCAATTCTGAAACCACAAAAAATTGATAGTAATAGTGTCAGAAATGAAGTACATGATATCGCACTGATTTTTCTCTCTCAGCATAGAAAAGCTAAGTTTTCCATCAAATGTTTTCTTCAAAAACCAATCACACTATTTCAAACGTTACCCACAGTTTTGCCTTTATATTTTAACCATAAAATTGAGTTGTGTCGGAAAAATGGATTTTTCCATAGGCAACCGATTGGTTGTTTTTGTTTTGCAATGTAAACTAATTGGACCATTCTTGTAATTTTACGTTAACCCTTGACGGATACGGAAAGCAAGGCATTCAACGAAAATATGGAAATCTCACATTTATCAGCCCAAATTTAGCTTCCGAAAATCAAATATTAAACATCTTTCAAATATATTTCTAGCTGTCAGATTCAATGCTTATCTTAGATATCTACGGTGCTAAATAAATCGACGAAAGTGGGAATGGTACGGCAGAAAATGTTGCAAGAGTGTTCGATTTTTGCCCAGCTTTGACCGATTCTCCACATGGTAATTCCGAGGCACACCTGGTGACGAAATTTAAATTGCATCACTGTATACAATATCATTAGCTGACACAACATAAGTTAGCATATTTCCAGATTGCAACTTTATCACAGTAATACGATATAGGAGGGGATTATCCGAGTAAAAGGCAGTGAATTTTCAGAGGGAAATTTACGCGAAGCGTCTTCTTCTTAACAGTAGAGGTGGGCCAAATGATTCTTTTTATTGACTAGAGTCGTTTGGATCACTTCACCTGAATTACTCGTTCACTTGAGTGAGCCTTGATTCACCTCGGAGTACTGCGAGGTGCATAGATAACGAGGCATTCATAACTGAATATATGAATGTCAAACGATGGATTTCAAAGGCTAAAGACTGAATGGGCTTTGGTAAATGTGACTAAGGACACTCTACCCAGAATCAGATCTTCATATTTTCTTTATGCCCGGTGACAAAGAAAAAATATAATAATCTCGTTGATATCTCTTTATGAGGCTGATTTTATAGTGTAGTCAGATGGACAGCATGTTTCGCACTTGGTGCCCTGGTACTCGTACATTCTGAGCTTTCTTTTGAATGATTGCACTTGTTTTAATCATTTTAAATATTTAGAATTTAAAAAACATTACAATTTCCTCAATGTGTCCTCATTTGATACATTAATTCCTAACTTCTTGTTGTACTGAGACATTTGAGGGGAAATAACTTTAATTGCCTGATGTAATAATATTTCGTTAACACTCAAATCGTCTTAGATGTTGATGAGAGCAGGTCATAAATACTCATATTTTTTATATTAATCTTCTTGCCTGTAAAATATCACAGTTAGAGTATTTCAAACCAGCGAACAAAATTTACCAAGCTCCAATGCAATGTAATTGGTTCTTATCAAAAACATTTAAATAAAATTAGTTATTTGAAGGACATTAGTATCATTATGTTCAAAAATCCAGTAATCTATGATGCAGAAATAATTTGATTTGACATTCATATAAAATCGGCCCCAGTGTGCGGTATCCGTTGTTCGGAAAGAAAGACAACCGTGGTTCTAACCGTCGTATGCTTCAACCACCATGTGCACGTGCGTTTTTTACCGAAGGAGTAGTAGTTCTTAACGCTGTCACTTAACAGTGGTCATCGCTGGTGTAGCGAGTGGAAAGCGGAACTGAAGGACGATAATAAAAAAAGTCAATCAAAATAGTGAAATGATGCTACTTTGATGAATAAGCAAAGATATGTGTCATTTGCTTTTTAAACTATTTCGAATTCCTCCAAATTCCACAGGTATGTGGGAATCTTAATTTTGTTTCCTTCCTCTCGTCGCAAATCCATGTGACGGCAGCACTGAAAATGAGTTTCAATAGTAGTTTGGGTAGTGTCAATGCTTATAAGATTGCTACGTTGGTACTTACGAACCGTCATCTCCCTTTATAACGACGACTGATACTTTCGAAATCAATATCGTGGTGGGTTAAGGTTATGAAGGAAAAGGGAATAGAAGATAACCAAGTGACAAATGATGGGGCTGAAAGAAGGGACTATCACGGCAGAGGGAACGTTTTTCCCACCATGAAGACAAGAGCGGTTCTTATAAAGCCAACTAACAATTGGAGAGGGTCGATTTCATGAAATGTAACGTTCTATTCATTCTTCACAGAGGACAGAGCCCTATGGTCGGGACGAGTCTCTTTCATCTCCTACTACTGAGCTCCCGCTATGACTATTCCCAAGTCTTTGGTTCGTCTAGGTGGCAACATTAAAAAGGTGAGCCAAGAACAAGTAGTTACTCCAAGAAGACTAATAGTGAGTGATGGGTGGAAATATGGAAAAGAGGGAAGCGTTAAAAACCGTCGGACCGTAAAAGTTTACTCCATAGTACGAAGAAAGAGAGACAATGATTAAGAAAGTCCGATTCAAACAAGGACTAGAAGACGCCAATGGATTTGTTTGGTCCAACCTGCCTTTCCTGACAATATGTACTGTTGCAGGCCTGCCACCTTTCCTAACTAAGGCAATACGCCCCGGAAAGTTTTATTTCTGGTCGCAGGTTTACAGCGTAGGAATAATCACGTTAACCTTATTCTTTACAACCATAGAGATGATCCTCTTCCTGGCTGGCACGTCCAAGATGGACATAACCAAAGGCGTCACCCTAGGTCATTACTCAGTGCGCTTGCTCATTTTCGTTTCCAATATCCTAATGCTTTGGATCCACCGCACGGATATCAACGGTTTATTCTCAAATTTTGGGACTCTCGACCACAAATTTCAAAATCTGACGAAAGAAATAGATTATCTGAGGCACAGGAAATACGTCGGAAAATTAGTGGCTACCTTCTCCTTCGTCACACTCATAATGCTCTGGGAGCGAATCCTCCGCTACTTCAGTCTGACGGAACCCAACGTTATCTTAGAGGATATCTGTCACATTGCGAAATTTTACTGCATAATACTAATGCTACTGATACAGTATCATTTAGGAAACCTCTTCATTAACCTGAGAGATAGATTTTCCTGCTTGAACTTGGACATACGTGACTTAGGACACTCAATGCCAAAACTTGAGAGGAAGAAATGTCTGGATCCCAAGACAGTCTGTGTAGTGGGGAGTGGTTTTCCGCAGTTCCTCGAGAGAATTCAGCTGTGGAAGTCTCTTCACCTAGATCTATATTTTCTATGCTTATTCATTAACAAAGTTTTTGGAGTATCCATCTTTCTACAAGGATTGTATCTACTAATGAGATTGCTCACCCACTGTTATTCTTTTTGGTTTTACGATGACAGCTTCCAGAATTACCATAACACTTACGAGAAGCAATTTTGGTATGTGTGCTGGGTCGTCTTTGATACATCTGGAGTTCTATTTACCCTAATTTCAAACAAGCCTTTATTGAATGAGGTGAGTACTATTTGTTAAAGTTTAAACATACTTTCTTACCATTTCTCGAGTTAAGGTTATTGTTGGAAACATTTATTGGTGACTCCTCCATTGACTTGTATAGGCGATAAAGGTTTTTTTTTATTAACGTCAAATTTTGAGCAATCCAAATATTAGTAAAATTATTAAATGTAAAGTATTTTCTCTGTAGAAAGAATGGCTTATCCTAACAATCTACCTTAACTATTTGGCCGTAATCCATTTTATTTTCCAAGAGGTAAAATCATCAGTTTTTTTCTTGTTATATTTACAAAATCCTAAGCATATAAAAACAGCAAATTCATTCTTGAATCAAGATCGCTCGAGAACCCACTCTATCTCGGACTAACGCAAGCATACTCGCCATAGCAAAATACCGATTATTATTTGCAAAACGTTGGATTTTTGGAATGGATTTAATTGTAGATATTTCTAAAAAATGAAAATTATACAAATTTACAGAGTACCTTTTTGAATTTCCTAAACGGTCTAGTCTCAAATTTTCTAGTAATATTCTGCTATTATATTGTATGAATTGGTGGCGAGAATTAATTTATTTTTCTTCTTAGTCTTTCTCCGTTATTCTAACTTGGCTGAGAATCTTCACCATAAACCGCATCGGCAAACTGCAATTGTATTTGAAACTGTAAAAGCAGAGACTAATTCCAGGTGACTCACTTCTTTCTTTGGCAGGGTGATTATGTACGATACAAATTCATTTTAATGTGGTTTCTATCAATAATAATGGCGTTTTTCCAATTGATGATTATACATCAAGAGAACTGAATCTTTTAAACATTATTTAGAACTACACATTTAAAAGAATCCTTAAAAAAGGAAAAAACAATGAATTTTTCTTTGGAAAATACCTCATTAGACCACTTTCGTTACAGACAAAAACGAGAATCAAGTATGCGGAACCACAAATCGTTCTCCGCTCACCGCGTGAAAGTGCAATGACCGGATAAAGGTTGGTCAAACCTATAACCCAATCCCTCAAACTGCATTAGGAGATGAATTACGAGCTTCAAGACTTGTGTAACCCACAAGATTACCGAAGTTTCCCCTAGAATCACACCCATAACTACGACCACGCATCAATTATCTTTGGAAATTCATCGGAAGCATTATACGAGGACGATAATCTCCTCTATAAAAAAATAATAACGAGTATGAGTTATTCTTCAGTCTCATTGATTTTGGGTAACTTTCGGAGGAAATCATGTTGTAGGAGAAGATAGTGAAGGGAGACGTATAGCAGCTTTTGAAATAAGGAAATATAGCGGAGAATGCAAGTCATAGGCATAGAGTACTCGTAAGTGGTTTTCCAACGCCAGATAGATCGTCACGAATAATATGCTGCCGGCCAACTGTGTCAGGGGGCAATTGTCGATTAAATGCATGCTTCAGCGCATTCTTCACCTAGGAGACAGCTGTCGGTTCCGTTCGCTGAGTATTCGTTTTGAAGATTCTTGAGCTTATCCATTCAGATCGTACTCTATACCTAACTGAGCATTACACGTTTATCCATAATTTAAAAATACCGTAGTTAGTTGCTTAAAACATGAAGTAGATCGGTAGGCCATGATGTCAAATAGATGAAATTTGAAAAATAGACAGATCCGACATATATCTAACATTGCCTTTGAGGGATTGATCCGATAGTTAATTTTAAATATAAATAATAACTGGAAATATGTTTCTAAGGTAGTTCTGCGAAAGTGCAATTTACTTTTAGCCGGTACAGAACCATCATCAATAATTCTTTCAAAAGTGTTTTTTTTCAAATGAAATAAAAAGTATTGAGACGACTTTGTGATAATCTATTAGTACGAAATAAAACATTTTCACTCCCACGGTATCAGCCTGTTTATCACTCGTCTTTCGGCCTAAATAACTACTGCTTGAATATTCATCGCATATATCCTAGACAATCACGTCAAAGGCCAAGCGAAAAACACCAGTTGATACGAAGATAATCAAGCCTGCCCCACTTTTTTCTTGTGGCAATTTCTTTGCTATACCAGTTGATACGTTTAACACCATGATTTGAAGCCATAATAATTCAGGATAGAAGAAAAAATAACTCTCCATAGTTCTACCTTAATCTGCATAGCGATATATTGTACGAAGAACGATGAAATGCAGAAAGTAAGCGTGTTTTTACCCATTTCATGAAAAAGGGAAATCAAAATTATTGAAATGATCGACATACTGGAATACTTTTGAGAAAACATTTTACAGTAAAGAGAACAGATGCATTAACAGCATTTCCTTAGCAGAAAACAAACACTTAATGCCGAAGAGAAATGAAATAATTACGATTGGCGAGACTTTGGGCCCACTTGGTTGTAATTAAGGAAGTATGAGCAAAGTCGAAACACTTGCATGGTGAGACCAGAAGGAGTACTCCTCTAAGGTCTCTGTAAGAATAGGGAAATGATTAAAGGTTTAAAATAAAACCGTGGGAGCGTAAGGACTGTAAGAAATATCAAATTAATGTACTCCTTGCAACGCAGAGATATAGAAAATGATTAAGAAGCCCCGAATTATTTCAAGGCCACGAGATGTTAGTGGACTCTTTTGGTCCACCTTGCCTTTCCTGAAGTTGTGTAAGGCTGCAGGAATAGCTCCTTTCCTCATGAAGGAGATGCACCATGGGGAGACTTATTTCTGGCTCCGGATTTACAGCGCGGCAATAATCACTTCAACATTATTCTTAACGGCCGTGAATATCATGTTATATCTGGCTGTCTCACCCACGATTGACGTGACCACAAGCGTCACCTTAGGTCTCTACATAGCACGCATGCTCTTTTTGGCTTCGAATATCCTGCTTCTATGGATCCAGCGCAACGATATTCACGGGGTCATTAAGACTTTCAACATTCTCGACGAAAAGTTCGAAAAACTGTCTGTAAGAATAGACTTTCTAAAGCACAGGAAATACACCATGAAATTAGTGGTTTCCTTCTCCTTTTTTGGATTCATGTTATTGGTGCGACCTTTAAGAATCTTCAGTGTAAGGGATCGTATTGCTGTCTTCGAAAGTATCAGCAACTTTGGGAAATTTTACGGCGTCTTGCTCGTGTTACTGATCCAGCATCATTTAGCAAACCTCATCTTGTGTTTGAGTGCAAGGATTTCCTGTCTGAACTTGGATATAAGCAAATATTGTAGTGCATTGCAAGAAATTGAGATTCAAAATCGTCTGGTTCCCAAGAGAATTTGGGGCGTCCGGAGTGAGTTTCCCGGGCTTCTCAAAAGAATCAAGCTGTGGACTTCTCTGCACTTAGATCTGTATAACCTATTCTCATCCATTAAAAACGTTCTTGGTGTTTTCGTCCTATTGCAAGGATTATATCTCCTTCTGAGACTGCTCACCTTCTGCTACTCCTTATGGTTTCAACCGAAAATCTATGAGGATTACCACGACACTTCCGAGAAACAATTTTGGTACGTCATCTGGGTCTTCTACGACATATCCGGAGTGCTCTTTACCATAAAATGGAACACGACTTTGATGAACGAGGTGAGTACTGGGTGGATTGCCATGAGCATAATTTATGGCTATCACCTCATTTGAATACTGTTATTAGAATAGCTTCCACAATTTTCGAAATGATTTCTGTGGGCAACATACGTTAGAAATATACGGTAAATTCTATGTAGACTAAACACAAGAGAAGCTGTTTGAGTAATTCTGATCTGAAGAAAATAAATAATACGAAGAAAATACTTAATTCGCAGCTGTTCGCCGCCGTTCGTAAATTTATAATTCGTGTCTTTCCTAAGAATAAATACGCAATGAAACTTGAGAAAATGGCCAAAGAATATCTTTTTCAAAGTAATGACCAAAATCAACTCGCGTTTTTTAGAATTCATTATTAGACCACTGTGTGAATATAGCAAGGACTAGGGTCGTCCAAATTTTATTGCTAATTAGTGCTTTACTCTATTTCCGGGACCAAGATTTTTCCGACCGCTGTGTGAATATGCGACAACCATGGAAAGAATGAAAAAATCAGGATTGAATTGGAAGTTGATAAACAAAGAGTTAATATGAAATAACTAGTGCTCTACTCTATTTCCGGGACCAAGATTATCGAGTGTCAGATTTTTCCCATCCGCTGTGTGAATATGCGACAACCATGAAAAGAATGGAAAAAATCAGGATTTAATTGGAAGGTGATAAACAAACAGATAATATGAAATATTTTTGAGCAAATGAGAAAATTTGGTAACAAATATCAACGCAAAGATATTCCTTCAAGCATCATAATGGAAGAATCTAATAACGCTCAAGGCGATGATAAATACGAGCCGAGGATTCCAATTATAGTTTGAATTCTTCGACAACGGATCATGATATTGTCTTAATGTTTTTATTTACGCTTTTATCGTCCCATTGTCGCATTGAGCAAAATGTTATCGAGGGACATAGTGCTAAAGGTTGATTGCATATTGTCCAGTTTCAACCTTAGTTACGGCTAGAGTCGCAGTTACACGGAATATTTTGTTCGTAATAACCGTGACTCTAGCCAGGGAGTTTTAGTTGAATGCTTCAGCAGCGGATAGTGGCATTGTCTTTTTCATTACATAAATGCGTCTTCGTCTCGCCCTGGAAATATTATCGACCCCCAAAAGTCTTAAGGCTTTCTAAGGCAGTAATCTGATTTGTGCAACCGATCCTTACAATAAAATGAAGAAGTAGCTACCGTTAAATTGAATGTCGCTCTCGAGAAGTTTAATAAGGCCATCCACTCGGTTAAGTTTTCTGCCGCCGTTTCGCCAGAGTAGATGTAGCCTTTGGAATTTTACCTTGCGCTCCCCTCGTTTTCAAGCTTCAGGCGGAGTACACTTTTAAATATCTTAACAGCGATTGCAGTTAATTTATATTACTTTAAGTGGGGTAGAGGTTGTTAAAGTCGTGTCTACTGTTTACATATGTACTTTGACCATCAAACGCCTAGAAATATTATTTCTCTGAGAGATTACAGGTATTTAAAATATTGACTGAATTACTTCATGGTCATATTTTCGATATTTTATCGTATTAATGGTAGATCAAAGGACAGTCTTACTCATAATTCACCCGAACGCATCGGTATTTCCTAGCGTATCCTTCACAAAATCATCTATTCTTCCCTTCAAACCTAGAAATATCCTTTTCCTTCTCCTCTACCTTCTGTCTTGTTCGCCTAACATTCTCCCCTCTATAATTTGTTCCAAAATATCCTCACGACCTCCATCCAATTTTCATGCCTACTTCGAATTTTCACCACGAGCCTCCATTCCTATAATACCAGTGACGAATTAACACACTTGGGGGGTTATAGGCAATGCAAGCAACGAGGCCCTCGTCAATAAACAAACCGCAGGAGAAGAAGGGGAAAACAGTTCTCAGGGCCCCTCCGGTACCCCTAAAGCCTCGGAGCCCATAGAAAACTGCTTACTTTGCCTTATTGGTAATCTGGCTTTGTATGCAACCATGACCAACTATTCCGCATCTGTTTTCCTCTCCAATCAGCACACTCTTTCTTTCGCAGCTATATCCCAAAAGATGTCCATAATACTTCAATTTTCCTTCCGCATCCGCCATGTTTCTGAGCCATTCAAAGATACCCTATGCAAGGTTTTAACTAATATGTTCGTCATTTATTTGCGCAAATTTCCCCAGAAAATTCCTTAGTTACTTGAAAGTTTCCTTTGATCATGCATTCATCTATGTTTTATCCTTTCCTGCTATATATATATATATATATATATATATATATATATATAGCAGGCACAGTACACAAAGTACACAAGGCAAATAATCCCGGCCGGCCCATAGTGAGTAATGTTAACTCGCCCACTGAAAGGATATCGGCCTTAATAGACTCCTATCTGCAACCCATCGTCTCGTCACTTCCATCTTTCATCCGTGACAGCTATCACTTTTTAGATCGCCTTCGTGCCCTCCAGATCCCCCCGCAAAGTAATATTTTAATGGTCACTATTGATGCCACCTCCCTTTATACCTCAATTCCACACTGTGAAGGCCTCAGTGCATTGCAACATTTCCTCTCCCTCCGTCCCATGCCCCATGCCCCCTCTACGGATTTCCTCACAAACCTTGCCCGATTTGTCCTCGAAAAAAATGCCTTCTCCTTCAGAGATCAAATCTTTTTGCAAATCCAGGGTACAGCTATGGGCACAAGAATGGCTCCTTCATACGCCAATTTGTTCATGGGCCAGTTGGAGGAAAGATTTCTCTCCTCACAACCCCTCAAACCGATATTCTGGGTCCGATCCATTGATGATATCTTCCTAATTTGGACTCACGGACCCGAATCCCTCTCTTCCTTCATTTCCGACCTAAATTCCACATCCTCTATTTCTTTCACTTCTACCTCCTCCTGCACCCACATAACTTTCCTAGATACTGAAATTTCCCTGTCTAATAACAAGTTTTTGACGTCCTTGCACATTAAACCAACCAATAATCAACAATATCTCCATTTCGACAGCTGCCATCCCTATCATACTAAAAGTGCCATTCCATTTTCCCTGTCTATTCGCGTGCACCGCATCTGTAACTCCCAAAACTCCCTTGACCATCACCTAGCCAATATTAAAACTGCCCTCCTTAAACGTGGATATCCCTCCTCTCTCCTTGAGCGACGCATCTTACCTTCCACCACGCCCTATGCTCCACCCCCAAAAACTACCACTAAATCGCCCTTGAACCTTTGCACTACCTTCGTTCCGGGACTTCATAAGGCAAACCTTGTCCTTAAGTCGCTTTTCCCCATTCTGCACGACAGTCCCCTTACTGCTGACTTAATTCCCAAATGTCCCACTATCACTTTCAAAAGACCAGCAAACCTAAAATGTATTCTACGTCCCTCCAAACCCACTCCCACTTTGATTCCTCCCAAAGATCCCGGTTCATTTCCCTGCCATAGACCCAGGTGCAAAACTTGCCCTTTAATTCGAAATATTTCAATGTTCCAAAGTCCCAATACCCCAATCCCGTTTCCCATTTCCTCCCATGGCAGCTGCATATCCTCCAATGTAGTTTACCTTTTGCAGTGTAATAAGTGCCCCGCCTTCTACATCGGTGAAACATCCACGCCCCTATCTATCCGTATGAACGGCCACCGAGCTTCCCCTCCCCACTTCCCTGTCCCTAGGCACGCCTCAAAACATGGACTCCAATTCGACTCATGCTTTTCTCTTTCCGTCCTCAATACCCTTCCCGCCAATACTTCGAACACACAGCTGAGAAATACTGAGATGTCCGTGATCTGGTTTTGTAAAGCTTTTTCCCCACCCGGAATCAATGTATTGCATTAATCCCATGAATACCTCTGCCCCCTATTGTCACAATTATAATTTTCCTCTGCCTTGCAACACTGTTGCATTTCTCACTCTTCAAGAACTCCTCCCTACTTCAAAATTTTCCTTTGATTAGCTGACACAACATTGTCACATTAAATACCCCTTCCAGTTCCCCTCCCCACACTCCATTTCTCCCCCCCCCCTTAGTCACTGACCCTCAATATTTAGTGCCCTCAGTATTGCAACATTGTTATAATTCTCCCTGCTTGAAACTTCTCCCATCCGAAAACAGCCAGGTGCAACATTGTTCCCTCTTAGTTCCCCTCCCCTCCTAGTTCCCCTCCCCTCCTTCATTTCCTCCCCTACCTTCCCCTTCCCCAGGGCAGTACTAACTGCTCACTTCTAGAGCTGACGAAGGACCAACTGGTTCGAAACGTTCCCGTAAGAACGAATTCTTTATCTTTTCCTCTTTCTCCTACCTCCTGTAAGTTTGAATTTATATATTTGTGGCCAATTGGCGAAAACTTCCAAAGATTATATATATATATATATATATATATATATATATATATATATATATATAGGCACATTGAGACACTCCCCATATATTTGAACTATTCCATATCCTGAAGTAAATGTAATAAGAAATCGATGAAAGAACTTAAGTTCAGTACTTATGGATAAAAACCAAAATTGCTACTTAAGCGACTTCAAATATTATAGTACTTATCTAAGCTATTCACGCATAATTCCTCTTTGTTCGAAGAGATGGATTAGTTAACAATTAGGCAATAGTCTATATCTGGTAATTTACTTTCGAGTCATCAAACTCTCGAATGGAACTGACACCGTTTCCCCGTTAGACATCCGGCTACTATCTTTCTCCTCCATTCGAAATAGCGTCGATAAATATTCACATATCGCGCATTGTCGGGGAAAATACAAGTTTGGATGATTATGAACAGTTTTTTGCAGTAGGTAAATGTAAGATCGATGTCTCTCACCAAGATTGCGAAAATGTCCAATGTTTCTCATTTAATGAACTTAAACACCAGGATGGAGGAGACCTGAAGTAGTAGTCGTCAGTACTCTTATTTGATCCAGTAAATGTATAGTTTTAAACGCTATCTGTTAATCTTTAAAAAGTAGAGTTTTAAACGTTATGTGGTCTTGAATATAGCGATTTCCTGAAATTATCGACATTTTACTGAAAGGTCAAGGGTAATCGTAAATGTTCTAGGAACGTAAGCACAATCTTTGCCATAAAAATTGCATGAGTAAACATGATGAGTCTAAGAGCAATAAAATTACAAGAACACTATGGAGGTACCAGCATTATGACGCTCTTTAAAGGTTAGTCAGCGAGATTACTACAGTGGAAAGGAGATAGTACACCGCTGATTGCAATAGCTTAAGTGGTTGTCAATAATTTCTTAGCGTTATGAGCAACATTGTTGATATTCTGAACTGCATTCCTTTACTGCTATATGCTATGATAGCGAGTAATAATACACATTTTTATTCTTACTTGCGAGTGCATTTTATTTAACAAAATTCATAAGGTCTTTCCGCAACTTGTCTAGCTGAATATGCCTTTGGTTGACCACTTTATCACTAGAAAAAGAAAATTGGAACTCAGTCGCAACTATATGCTTGAAACAAAATGACGAATCAGCATCATCTTACCGCGTTCTGTCAACCTTCTAAATATTTTCAGTATCTCCCCAAATCCCATGATTTACTACATCTCTCGGAAAGATATTAAGTTGAGAACTTTTCAAGGATACGATAGATTATTTTTAAGGTAAATAAAATACCAGTGCAATATAATCTATGCAAGCTCCTCTGCATAAAAAATGCATTCATTCACACCGCTAAGTGCCTCTGAAATATTTTATTTGAGCCCACCCCTTTCCGCAGAATACTATGTAGCGTTAATATGACAATTTGCCATTCCCACGCGGAATTTTAGTCTGCTCACAATGTTTCCACGCAAAATTTAAACCAAACAATTGCGGGGAGGTTTCTCGGATACGTTTTGACTTTGTGCACCAAGAATGAAAAAATAGAATACGTCTGGTCTTCGTATTAGGGTCTAAATGGTATATCTCAGTCTTTTCATAATTATATGTTGTGTTCTACAGGTTAAGGTAGGTTTTTTAATGCATCGTTGCTACTCTAATGCAGTCTTTCGATGGTCTCTTTCTTCCTATGGTACTTGTTTTCCTTACATTATACTTACAGCCTCTCTTAATGTCACATAAAATACTCTCTCTCTCTCATTCCTCCCTCTTCCTTAGTATTCGATCTTCCTAGAAGACCTACAGTATCTCATAGCCTCTTACTGCTACCTCCACCCGCTTTCTACCTTCTCTGTCTGATCTTGATGCTCCCGAAAAATTTTCAATCCTCCCCCCATCACGCACAGCACTAATTATTTTACTTCCCTTCGGGTTCATCCCAGTTTTTCTACCCTTCCAAGACCCAAATCTCGTAAGCTTCCGATCCATTCTCATCCTCTCTATAAGCTCATCTTTTTTAAACCTCTTTACCTAGAGTTCCACCTATCAGTTTTACCCTGTTATTGGAAGTCCAAGTTACCCTGTCCCTACCTTTTCTCAATTACTTTGTCTACTATTTCCCTTTGGTGTGGCTGGTTTCCAAACTCCCTCTACCACATGCTCTTGTGGTGGTTAGCGGGATATGATGTGGACGTAGAAAGTCTCTCATGATTAGGCATTTCTCCACCAAACATCCTTACTAGTGTATTTATTTTAGTCCGGGATGATTCCCAAGTATTCCCTTCAAGTTATATTTTTAACATTAACCTACTTCTACGAAATTTACCACCAGTTTTGTTTTTCTATTAGCATTCGTCATCCTACTATTATCGTGCTGATTCTCTAGGGCGTCCAATAAAGAATTCAAACCTTTAGCTTACTTTCAAGCCAAAGTATGGTGTTTTACAAACCCAACCATTTTCATCGGCCCACCTTCCAACTCTCATTCCAACTTCACGCTACTCCCATGCATCTCTTTTCATTTTCTTACGCATTTCAATGGAGTTATAAGGATGAATATTTGGAGAAGTTGATTTTCACCCCTTCGCCGCATATTCGGATTCTGCACTGTATCCACGTCTACATGCTTCCCTGCGAGCGGCCGCAGAGGTGTGTTGCAGTGGAGTTAGGACACCAGCTGTGAACGGAGAGAGAATAGGGGAAAAGAGGGTGAGAGGACAGAGGCAAATCGTATGTTTACAATGCGTCTCATGTTAGTGTAACGCTATTTTTGTTATAATCACTTATGGTGCATGAAAATAAGGTATCAGTTCGGCGGTATATCTATCTTATTTCGTCGTTTATATCGGTTCTAGAATTATAGCGTGGGGATAGAATAATGTATCCTCCATATAGTACTGAAATTCGCCTGATATGAATTGTTAAAGTAATCTAAGCCTAGCTTATAGCCTCCGAATCTGAAACGGTTTCCAACTTAACCTTCTATTAGCTGTGTAGCACGTTTTCTGTTGATCTTTGCTCGTATGCTGCCAAATCTATTTCCAGTTCTATTAAGTTTATTAATTCTACCAAACCGGTCTATTCTCTGACGACGTTGATAATATTTTACGAAATCCGACATACTACGGTAGATCAGACCATGAGAATAAAATTAGGGAACTAGACTGCAGAACAGACAGATTTAAAATGTCATTTTTTCTCATGAACGAGAAGGGACCGTAACAGCTGCCAATGAGACTTTTATCTAGGTTTGTCGTTAGGTAGTGTTGCTCTTAGTAGTAGTAGCGCTCCTTAATACTTGAATACTTATCTGTTACCTAGTACTAACAGCACGCCCTGCATGTTTTCCACATAAGTCTTGAGTCTCTGTCCATATATGTAGTTGCAAAATACACACACATATATATATTAATGGTCCCTCTCCGTTATGATAATATCTGTAGTGTAGTAGTGCATGCTTGTGAGGCTTCACATCGTAACAAGCATTAGTGATTTATGCTAATGCATGATTATTCGTAGTTACACTAACTTTAGGGTATAGTGTAATGCATGTTGGTGAATACTCACCCCCTGCCACACACCCCTTAGGTGGCTTAAAGGGTATTTTGTAGATGTAGATGTAGTAATGAAGCTTCAAATTAGTTGTCTATTCATACAGCCTACTCTTTATGTGTACAAATTTCATTATTAACTTATCCCAGGCACTCAGTTGAGTTTCTTTCTGCAATCACCATAATACGAGGGCTCATCTTGATTTTTCTCGTAATTCGTTTCTTTTGTAGCTCTCTTTTACACAATGGGATAACAATTGGTATCGTATCTTTTTCATCAGGTCAGGTTTCATTTCATAAGCAGCCATTGTCTCAATCTTTGAGCGATTTATTACTCCAATGATTTACAAGGAATCCATGGAATCAACGAGTCTATCGAGGAATGCAAACGAGAATTACTTCCAGTTATCTGTTGATCATGTTTACATGTTCACCAGCAGACCAGTTCTTAAAGATAACTAGTGTCCACAAGAGGAGGAAATGGGTAAAATATTTTTTACTTTGAAATTCATCCCTTTTCCCCTGAAGTATATTATATCAAATGAGTGCACATATAATTGCTTTTTTGTCATATGCAATCATTGGCTTCCAACTCGGATGCACAATTAGTTTCTACTCTCTCTGAATGGAAGAAAATTGGTCCCAAACCCTCAATAGATAATCAGTGATGGTTTCTCTGCAACGCTGCACCACTCGCTTATGAAAATATCTACCATAGATGCGCCTTCATTCCATCATGAAAAGATGATGTTACCCCTAACTATCTCCTCTTTTGCAATAAAATATTGCTGACTCTCCCTATCTATTTCAAGAAAGGATTTTCAACTTAAATATATGCTCAATGCATTTTATATTTCAGACGAATTTATTTCCCCCCTATAAAATTCATGCTTTAAAAGGGATTGATAGACCATCACAGTGTCCATGCACACTGACAATTCTTCAGCAATACGTCAACAAATATAGCTCTTGTGCGACGGGAGAGCTTATATGCCGAAAGCAACACCTCATAGCGAATATATCCATTGAGTAATATAAACGCGACTTTTAACAACCTGTCAACGCCGAGTATGTATTCCGTTTCAATGTCACAAGATTATTTTCTTTATTTTCACTTCCTCCGTAAATACACTCTGAGAAGTGAGTTTTCCATCCTCCATGCCTTTAAAAAGAAAATGAACAAGACATGTTGCGATACACAGTGGTGACACTCGGTTGTGACACATTTACAACAAAAAAGGAAGTTCTCGGGAAATAGCAGACCGTAAACCTTCAAATTTACCCTCTTTACACTGGAAAATAATCGTGTGACAATGCTTGCAGCAATGATGGACATTCTGAGTTGCACTTGTGTAACGAGTGTGCACTGAAAAACTTAATCGAGTATGCTTCACCAAAAATACGAGAAAATGTAACGCCTCACAGTTTCCTTGGTGAAATGTCGTCTGGATAGAACACAAAATACCTTCCCATTCCGACTGTAAGACGAGACGTCATTCCAGACCTTCATATATCGACCCTTTGTAGAATTTGTATGAAATAACAAGGGTGAGGTGCATTTTTTTGATGATACATAGTAAACGAAGCCCCACTTTATCGCCGCGGAAAGGAAACACGGTCTCACTCCATCCGTAATCTCATTGATGGAAAGAATGTTCAGAACACTTCACTCAGACTGTCCTCATATAACGTCGAATTAAATTATTGCTCATTGCTTCGAATTATATTATACAGCTTGCAATTTTATTCGCAGACGAGAATTTCTATTAGAAAGCGTTTACTCGAGGTGACATAAGAGTCGTCCAGGCAAAGGTGTGATGCAGCACTCACTCTTGGCACTCACGTCATTTGAGGATTTATAAGGCTTTTCTATCCCAATGTTGCAATCAATAAGTGGACAGTCAGACTAAGTTACCTTCGCCATTGAGCCTAACAAAATAGCGATACGGTCATTGGAGCATGGTATAATATAACCCGTATTTGAGTTCAAGTAAATAGACGAGCAAATATATTTTGCGTTTTAATAACTGTTTTATGGCCTTTGTACCACTTAGGCCACCAAGACTGAAAAAAAAGTATAGCCACCGTCACCTTTAAGGGCGAAAAATACATTCTGTAGAAAGTGGCTGTGATATTAGCTAAAAAGTGGACCATTACTGTCAACAGAGATTGGTATTGTGGAAGCATGACGGAGGGTACAGTAAAAAAGGACATTTTCTGGAGTCAAGCCCCAATTCTGTTCCTTAGTAGGATATCTGGCGTCGCTCCATTTCCTCTCAGCAATAATGCAGTCCAAAATGACGGCAAAGCGACCAATTATAACTCTTTCTGGATAATATCTCCCACGATTGCTGTTGTCATAACCGCAACGCTCTACATTTTCACCTGCATTCGAGGAATGCGAGAATCCTACATGGATACCGTAATAGACGATATTTTGGTAAGATACTGGGAACCTCTGGTGTTTATATCCATGCTGACAAACGTACTCACGATGTTCATACGAAGACGGGACGCCCACGATGTGTACACGCAGTTCGACCTCCTTGACCAAGACATTTCCGATCTCAGCACTAAGGTGGATTACGTCAAGCTCAGGAAAGACGCACAAATGCAAGTGGTATTCTCAATATTCGTACTGGTCTCCTGGATAGCCGTCACGTTGGCAAAAGTCACATTCCAACTAGAGGGATTTGGAGAGTTTTTCGCCTACCTTCCTCTCCACCTCTCCATCGCCATTGTCCTCATGCAGCTCAACGAGATCAACCTGTTGAGGAACCTCGGCCTCCGGTTCTCGATCCTGAACACGGAGATACGGTCGTTCATCCGCGCAAAATCCCGTTCTCACGAGTACGAGATTCCGGGGAGGAAAATAAGGGATTGGGGACTCCTGACTAACGACGCCGTTGAAGATGTTCTCTTCGGAGTTGGCAAAAGTCTGGGTATGAAATTTCATTTCAAGCGTTTGTCGTCCCTGCACCTGAGACTTTGCCACCTCGGCGAAGCCATGAACGATTTCCTTGGGACTTTCCTCCTTGTCAACGTGCTATTCTTTCTGATGAACGTGACGGTGACACTGTACTTTTTGGTGGAGGTGGTTATTACGGACAACATCAAGACAGAAGACTTGCGCACACTGATGGTGGCTCTGCTGTGGTTCATCTCGCAGAACTTTGGACCTCCAACTATCACCACAATGTGCCATTTCGTGACTAAGGAGGTTGGGTATCAGAGCTCGTCGGGGCACTACAAATGATGATAACGAATATATAACTTAATATTATACTGCGGCATCCTAATGATTTTCGGCGCTATGGCAATTTTGGCCTGCATTCCTATCGAATTTATTATCTCAATGATCAGATTAGTCACTTCCTAGAAGGAAATTACACAAGTTGTGAAGGAAATACATAATGGTACCACCTTGGTTGAGATGAATTAGTGATTTATGAGTGTGGATCTATTTTTGATGAATAAAACACTTAGTAATTTCCCACAAATATCTTCTGGGAAAGACTACTAATTGTTTTATTCATCATTAATATCGACAAATTCCACCAGGTCCAGTCTGACATTGTTAAATTTATGGAGGACTCTAGTTACAGAGCTGTATCGTCGAATGCAGCATTAAAGGCAGCCTTAATCTCCAACAAAAATAATATTAATCCAATGCATTCTCCCACTAGTTTTCATATAATTCAATGTGTATAGCCCAAGCTCTGTTATTACTGGTTATTGAAATGGCGGTCATTATCCGAAAAATAAATCATCTTCCACCTAAAATCCATACTTCTCAATCCAACATGTGTTCGCTAAGAAAACTGAGCGTTAAGATTGTTTTGATTCAAAATGGGAGATATGTGAACCGTTGATTTTGAAAGTGGGGCAAACCAATTTTATTAAAATAAAAGAGTTACAGCTAATTTTCTTTAGAAATTAACTTAACAGTTCTGTTTCATTATAATTACCAATCATATCTAAAAATATCAGTGTATATTATTAATATATGATTGTGATTTGATGAAAACAGAAATTTTAAGTTAACTTCTGTTGAAAATTAGCTGTATCTCTTTATATTTACAAAATGGACTTGCCCCACTTTCAAAATCAATGGCTCACACTCGTATTCATAACCGTAATCTATAGTATTAGCATAGGATACGCAGCTATTGTTTAAGATGGGTTTATAGCGTTTGAGCGAGTCATTCGACGAAAACGTCGAGCCAAACATTTTAACCATGGCAATAAATTTTCGCAAAATGACACGATATTGAACTAATAACAAATGTTCTTTACGCCCTACGCGATTATACAGCCCCAGCGTTTTCTTCCCGATAGAAACAAGAAAAAAAACTATATTGTTACTTAGATGCCACGAATTATTGTTTAGGGCATTATTCTTCTGCTATTTACACGAGCAAGGGCTAGCCAAAAGTTTACAGCACTGATTCCGATGCCTTATCCCCGTTACTTTTTTTCCATCTCATCTCTTGATGGTTTCTAGTCCAGCCACAATCGTTCAGTATTTTTTTCATACAAATAACGTACGTAAATAATACATTTCAATGAAATTTTGGAAAAAATAGCTGGCCATAACAGACTGATTTTTTTCTCTCAGCATAGGAAAGCAAATTTTACAATCAATTTTTTTTCAAAAACCAATTACTCGATTTTAAACGTTACCTACTTTAAACGTTACCTATTTTAAACGTGCCTTAATATTTTAGCCATAAAATTGAGTGGGGACGGAAGCAAGGATTTTGCCATAGTCGACCAATTGTTATTTTTTTGCTACGTTGACTAATTGGATCATTCTTGTAATTTTACGTTAATGTTACCCACGGATGGATACGGAACACAATGCATTTTACGAAAATTTGGAAAACTCACATTTAACAACCCAAGTTTAGCTTCCGAAATAAATTATTAAACATCTTTGAAATATATTTATAGCTGTCTAGATAAAACGATGACAGTGAGAAAGATAACGCAGAAAGTGTTGCAATAGTGTTCTATGCTTGCCCAGCTTTAACCGATTCTGAGCATGTTACTTCCCAAGCAAGCCTGGTGATGAAATTTAAATTTCATCACTGTTTACAATATCATTAGCTGACACAACTGCTGCTGACTGCTGACAGTTAGCATATTTCCTGCTTGCAAATTAATCACAGTAATACGATATAGGAGGGGATTATCCGAGTAAAAGGCAGTGAATTTTCAGAGGGAAATTAACGCCATTCGTCCCCTTCTTTACAGTAGAGGTGGGCCAAATGATTCTTTTTATTGACCATAGTCATTTGGATCACTTCACCTGAATGACTCGTTCACTTGAGTGAGTCTTGTATCACCTCGGTGTACTGAGACGTACATAACTAATGAGGCATACTAAACTGAATATATATGAATGAATAATAATGGAATACAAGGGATAAAGAATGAACGGGCTTTGGTAAATGTGACTAAGGACACTCTACCCAGAATAAGATATTTTTTTCATATTTTCTTTATTAAGATATATTTCTTCATATTTTCTTGATGCCCGATGACAAAGAAAAAAATATAATAATCTCGTTGATATCTCTTTATTCGGGCGATTTTATAACTTGGCTTACGTTCAAACGTAAGGGATCCGTTCAGCGTCGATAGACCTCACATTCTTCGAGCGATGACCAAAAAGCGATTATAAGGCCAACCGCACAGTTGACCATCGAACGTTACAGTGTTGTCAGATGGACAGCATGTTTCGCACTTGGTTCACTTTTGCGCGTGCGCAATGAGCCTAATTTTGAATGATTGCACTTGTTTTAACCATTTTGAATATAATGAATGTGGAATACATTACAATGTCCCCTATGTGTTCTCATTTGATAAATTAATTATTTTTTCATAATAAGAATTATACTGATAAAGAATTGAAAGGTCTGTTTAAATTGCCTCTTATAATATTTCATTAACACTCCAGTGGTCTTAGCTGTGGATGAGAGCAGAAAATAATTCGAATGTGTTTTCTACCTTAACATTCTTGACTGGAAAATATAACACTTGAAGTATTTCAAACCGGCGAACAAATATTTCGAGCTCCAATGCATTGTAATTGGTTCTCATAAAAAAATTGAAATAAAATTAGGTATTTGAAGGGCATTACAGTATTCTCTTGTTCATAACATCTAGTAATCTATGATGTACAAATCATTTGATTTGACATTCTAAAAATATCGGCCCCCATGTGCGGTATTACGGTATTCGTTCTTCGGAAAGAAAGACAAACGTGGTTCGTACCGTCGCTCGTATGCGCTAACTACCATGTACACGCGCGTTGATTACCGAAGGAGTAGCTATTCCTAACGCTGTCACTTAACAGTGGTCAGCGCTGGTGTCACGAGTGGAAACCGAAAATTATGTAGGACGATAATTTAAAAAAATCAATGAAAATAGTGAAACAGATGGCGCTACTTTGATGAATAAGCAAATATGAGAGTCATTTGTTTTTTAAACTACATATTTCGAAATCCTCCAAACGCGACAGGTATGTGGGAATCTATATTTTGTTCGCTTGCTCAGTTCTTGCTCGTCGTAATTCCTGGTGAGGGCAAAACTGAGTTTCGATTGTAGTTTGGGTACTGTGAATACGTGTAGGGTTGCTAAGTTGGTCCTTACGATAGTAATATGAATCGGGTAACAGGCCAGCGCTCAGCCCTAACGTTTATTAAGAGTAATTGCTCACAGACCTATTGACTCGAGTCATCATACTCACCTCAGTGACTCATTCATTTGAAATATTTGGGACTGATCGACCCAACTCTACTTTGCAGTGGTGGTAGTGGAGGTATTATTAGGAAGAGTATTGAGAGCATAACTACGAAAGCAAGAAAGGAGAACGTGGGAGCTTAACATCCACAATGAAGATTTTTGAAGCTGGTTCGGGAGATGTCGTCTACTTTGGATTGGTCATTTTGAGGTATTTTCACCGGCTGATGATACTCTTTCGAAATTCTTTTAAGTTAAGAATGTTGGTTTTAACTGAAATACTCAAAATAATGTCAACATTCGTAGAGACACATGACAAATTAATATATCACGAGGCGGATAGCATAATTAACCACTCGCGCCAATCAAAGCAAATCAATGAAATTTCTCAACGAATTGCACCCATAAATGAAACGAGTCGTCAGTGTTTTTTTCAGATATCGCTCTCGATCAGGGGTTTTAAAACTTTGTAGGTTCATGGAATCTTTACGACTGTTAAAATATATTCTATAAAACTCTTCCCGGGAAAACATAAAATTTCACAAGTATTTTAGGGAAGACGTGTAAAAAAACATGCATTTCGATATTCATGAAAAACATGTAATAAGTGGTAATATAAACAACAACTCGTGAAACCCTTGGGAAGCTTGCGTGGAACCCAAGGGTTCAGCGTAACTCAGTTTGAATACCGCGGCTTCAGAGCATTTTATGGACAGCCGTAAATTCCTCCCATACAATTCATCCCGTGATGGGTGATGGTTACGAAACAAAAATGGATTAGGAGATAATGAAGGAGAATGATCGAGGAGAAGGAATGTTCACGACAAAGAGGGAGCAATTTACCTGCCAGAAAGAAAAGAGCGGCTCTTATGAAGTCAGATTGGATAGGGTCGATTGGGGAGTGGTTTTCCGCAGTTCCTCGAGAGAATTCAGCTGTGGAAGTCTCTTCACCTAGATCTATATGTTCTATGCTTATCCATTAACAAAGTATTTGGAGTATCCATCTTTCTACAAGGATTGTATCTACTAATGAGATTGCTCACCCACTGCTATTCTTTTTGGTTTTACGATGACAGCTTCCAGGATTACCATAACACTTACGAGAAGCAATTTTGGTATGTGTTCTGGATCGTCTTTGACAGATCCGAATTTCTATTTACCTAAATTTCAAACAAGCCTTTGTTGAATGAAGTGAGTACTATTTGTTAAAGTTTAAACATACTTTCTTGCAATTTTTCATTTTAAGGTTATTGTTGGAAACATTTATTGGTGACTCCTCCATTGCCTTGTGCAGGCGATAAAGTTTTTTTTTATTAACGTCAAATTTTTATAAATCCAAATATTAGTAAAATTATGAAATGTAAAGTATTTTCTCTGTGGAAAGAATGTCTTATCCTAGCAATCTACCTTAACTATTTGGCCGTCATCTATTTTATTTCCAAGAGGTAAAATCATCAGTTTTTTTCTTGTTATATTGACATAAGCCTAAGTATATAAAAACAGGAAATTCATTCTTGAATCAAGATCGCTCGAGAGCCCACTCTATCTCGGACTAACGCAAACATACTCGCCATAGCAAAATACCGATTATTATTTGCAAAACGTGGGATTTTAGGAATGGATTTAATTGTAGATATTTCTAAAAAAAATTAAAATTATACAACTTTACAGAGTACAATTTTGAATTTCCTAAATGGTCTAGTCTCAAATTTTCTAGTAATATTCTGCTATTATATTGTATGAAATGGTGGCGGGAATTAATTTTTTCTTCATAGTCTTACTCAGTTATTCTAACTTGGCTGAGAATATTCACCATAAACCGCATCGGCAAACTGCAATCGTATTTGAAACTTTAAAAGCAGAGACTAATTCCAGGTGACTCACTTCTTGCTTTGGCAGGGTGATTCTGTACGAATACAATTTCATTATAACGTGGCTTCTATTAATAATAATGGCGTTTTTCCAATTGATGATTATGTATCAATAGAACTGAATATTTTGAACATTATTTAGAACTACACATTTAAAAAGAATCCTTAAAAAAGGAAAAAAAAAATGAATTTTCCCTTGGAAAATACCTCATTAGACCACTTTCGTTACAGCAAAAAACGAGAATCAAGTATGCGGAACCACAAATCGTTCTCCGCTCACCGCGTGAAAGTGCAATGGCCGGATAAAGGTTGGTCAATCCCATAACCCAATCCCTCAAACTGAATTAGGAGATGAATTACGAGCTTCAAGACTTGTGTCACCCACAAGATTACCGAAGTTTCTACTAGAATCACACCCATAACTACGACCACGCATCAATTATCTTTGGAAATTCATCGGAAGCATTATACGAGGACGATAATCTCCTCTATAAAAATAATAACGAGTATGAGTTATTCTTCAGTCTCATTGATTTTGGGTAACTTTCGGAGGAAATCATGTTGTAGGAGAAGATAGTGAAGGGAGACGTATAGCAGCTTTTCAAATGAGAATATATATGGCGGAGAATGCAAGTCATAGGCATAGAGTACTCGTAAGTGGTTTTCCAACGCCAGATAGATCGTCACGAATAATATGCTGCCGGCCAACTGTGTCAGGGGGCAATTGTCGATTAAATGCATGCTTCAGCGCATTCTTCACTTCGGAGACAGCTTTCGGTTCTGTTCGCTGAGTATTCGTTTTGAAGATTCTTGAGTTTCTCCATTCAGATCGTACTCTATACCTAACTGAGCATTACACGTTTATCCATAATTTAAAAATATCGTACTTTGTTGCTTAAAGCATAAAGTAGATCAGTAGGCCATGATGTCAAATGGATGAAATTTGAAAAATAGACATATCCGACATATATCTAACATTGCCTTTGACGGATTTATCCGATAGTTAATCTTAAATATAAATAATAATTGAAAATATATGTTTCTAAGGTAATTCTGCGAAAGTGCAATTTACTTTTAGCCGGTACAGAACCAACATCAATAATTGTTTCAAAAGTGCTTTTTTTAAAATGAAATAAAAAGTATTGTGACGACTATGTGATAATCTATTAGTACGAAATAAAACATTTTCACTCCCGCGGTATCAGCCTGTTTATCACTCGTCTTTCGGCCTAAATAACTACTGCTTGAATATTCATCGCATATACCCTAGGCAATCACGTCAAAGGCCAAGGAAAAAACACCAGTTGATACGAAGATAATCAAGCCTACCCCACATTTTTCTTGTAGCAATTTCTTTGCTATACCAGTTGATACGTTTTACACCATGATTTGAAGCCATAATAATTCAGGATAGAAGAAAAAATAACTCTCCATAGTTCTACTGTGTGCATAGCGACACATTTTATGAAGAACGATGAAATACAGAAAAACACGTGTTTTTACCCATATCATGGAAAAGGGAAATCAATATTATTGAAATGATCGACATACTGGAATACTTTTGAGAAAACATTTTACAGAAAAGAGAACAGATGCATTAACAGCAATTCCTTAGCAGAAAACAAACACTTAATGCCGAAGAGAAATGAAATAATTACGATTGGCGAGACTTTGGGCCCACTTGGTTGTAATTAAGGAAGTATGAGCAAAGTCGAAACATTTGCATGGTGACACCAGAAGGAGTACTCCTCTAAGGTCTCTCTAATAATAGGGAAATTATTAAAGGTTTAAAATAAAACCGTGGGAGCGTAAGGACTGTAGGAAATATCAAATTAATGTACTCCTTGCAACGCAGAGATATAGAAAATGATTAAGAAGCCCCGAATTATTTCAAGGCCACGAGATGTTAGTGGACTCTTTTGGTCCACCTTGCCTTTCCTGAAGTTGTGTAAGGCTGCAGGAATAGCTCCTTTCCTCATGAAGGAGATGCACCATGGGGAGACTTATTTCTGGCTCCGGATTTACAGCGCGGCAATAATCACTTCAGCATTATTCTTAACGGCCGTGAATATCATGTTATATCTGGCTCTCTCACCCACGATTGACGTGACCACAAGCGTCACCTTAGGTCTCTACATAGCACGCATGCTCTTTTTGGCTTCGAATATCCTGCTTCTATGGATACATAGCAACGATATTCACGGGGTCTTTAAAACTTTCAACACTCTCGACGAAAAGTTCGAAAAACTGACTGTGAGAATAGACTTCCTGAAGCACAGGAAATACACCATGAAATTAGTGGTTTTCTTCTCCTTTTTCGGATTCATCATGTTATTGGAGCGACCTATAAGGTTCTTCAGTATGAGGGATCGCATTGATGTCTTCGAGAGTATCAGCCACCTTGGGAAATTTTACGGCGTCTTGCTCGTGTTACTGATCCAGCATCATTTAGCAAACCTCATCTTGTGTTTGAGTGACAGGTTTTCCTGTCTGAACATGGATATAAGCAACTATTGTAGTGCATTGCAAGAACATGAGAATCAAAATCGTCTGGTTCCCAAGAGAGTTTGGGGCGTCCGGAGTGAGTTTCCCCGGCTCCTCAAAAGAATCAAGCTGTGGACTTCTCTGCACTTAGATCTGTATAACCTATTCTCATCCATTAAAAACGTTCTTGGTGTTTTCGTCCTATTGCAAGGATTGTATCTCCTTCTGAGACTGCTCACCTTCTGCTACTCCTTATGGCTTCAACCGAAAATCTATGAGGAATACCACGATACTCCTGAGAAGCAATTTTGGTACGTCATCTGGGTCTTCTATGACATATCCGGGGTGCTCTTTACCATAAAATGGAACACGACTTTGATGAACGAGGTGAGTACTGGGTGGATTGCCATGAGCATAATTTATGGCTTCCACCTCATTTGAATACTGTCATTAGAATAACTTCCACATTTTCGAAATGATTTCTGTGGGCAACATACGTTAGAAATGTACGGTAAATTCTATGTAGACTAAACACAAGAGAAGCGTTTTGAGTAATTCTGATCTGAAGAAAATAAATAATACGAAGAAAATACTCAATTCGCAGCTGTTCGCCGCCGTTCGTAAATTTATAATTCGTGTCTTTCCTAAGAATAAATACGCAATGAAACTTGAGAAAATGGCCAAAGAATATCTTTTTCAAAGTAATGACCAAAATCAACTCGCGTTTTTTAGAATTCATTATTAGACCACTGTGTGAATATAGCAAGGACTATGGTCGTCCAAATTTTATTGCTAATTAGTGCTTTACTCTATTTCCGGGACCAAGATTTTTCCGACCGCTGTGTGAATATGCGACAACCATGGAAAGAATGAAAAAATCAGGATTGAATTGGAAGTTGATAAACAAAGAGATAATATGAAATAACTAGTGCTCTACTCTATTTCCGGGACCAAGATTATCGACTGTCAGATTTTTCCCATCCGCTGTGTGAATATGCGACAACCATGGAAAGAATGAAAAAATCAGTATTGAATTGGAAGGTGATAAACAAAGAGATAATATGAAATATTTTTGAGCAATTGAGAAAATTTGGTAACAAATATCAAAGCAAAGATATTCCTTCAAGCACCATAATGGAAGAATCATAAACGCTCAAGGCGATGATAAATACGAGCCGAGGATTCCAATTATAGTTTGAATTCTTCGACAACGGATCATGATATTGTCTTAATGTTTTTATTTACGCTTTTATCGTCCCGTTGTCGCATTGAGCAAAATTTTATCGAGGGACATAGTACTAAAGGTTGATTGCATATTGTCCAGTTTCAACCTTAGTTACGGCTAGAGTCACAGTTACACGGAATATTTTGTTCGTAATAACCGTGACTCTAGCCAGGGAGTTTTAGTTGAATGCTTCAGCAGCGGATAGTGTCATTGTTTTTTTCATTACATAAATGCGTCTTCGTCTCGCCCTGGAAATATTATCGACCCCCAAAAGTCTTAAGGCTTTCTTAGGCAGTAACCTGATTTGTGCAACCGCTCCTTACAATAAAATGAAGAAGTAGCTACCGTTAAATTGAATGTCGCTCTCGAGAAGTTTAATAAGGCCATCCACTCGGTTAAGTTTTCTGCCGCCGTTTCGCCAGAGTAGCTGTAGCCTTTGGAATTTTACCTTGCGCTCCCCTCGTTTTCAAGCTTCAGGCGCAGTACACTTTTAAATATCTTAACAGCGATTGCAGTCAATTTATATTACTTTAAGTGGGGTAGAGGTTGTTAAAGTCGAGTCTACTGTTTACATGTATACTTTGACCATCAAACGCCTAGAAATATTATTTCTCCGAGAGATTACAGGTATTTCAAATATTGACTGAATTACTTCATGGTCATATTTTCGATATTTTATCGTATTAATGGTAGATCAAAGGACAGTCTTACTCATAATTTACCCGAACGCATCGGTATTTCCTAGCGTATCCTTCACAAAATCATCTATTCTTCCCTTCAAACCTAGAAATATCCTTTTCCTTCTCCTCTACCTTCTGTCTTGTTCGCCTAACATTCTCCCCTCTATAATTTGTTTCAAAATATCCTCATGACTTCCATCCGATTTTCATTCCTACTTCGAATTTTCACCACGAGCCTCCATTCCTATACGACCAGTGACGATTTAACCCACTTGGGGGGTTATAAGCAATACAAGCAACGGGGCCCACGTCAATAAACAAACCGCAGGAGAAGAAGGGGAAAACAGTTCTCAGGGCCCCTCCGGGGCCCCCAAAGCCTCGGAGCCCAGAGAAAACTGCTTACTTTGCCTTATTGGTAATCTGGCTCTGTATGCAAACATGACCAACTACTCCGCATCTGTTTTCCTCTCCAATCAGCACACTCTTTCTTTCGCAGCCATATCCCAAAAGATGTCCATAATACTTCAATTTTCCTTCCGCATCCGCCATGTTTCTGAGCCATTCAAAGATACCCTATGCAAGGTTTTAACTAATATGTTCCTCATTTATTTGCGCAAATTTCCCCAGAAAATTCCTTAGTTACTTTAAATTTTTTTTTGATCATGCAATCATCTATGTTTTATCCTTTCCTGCTATATATATATATAGGCACATTGAGACACTCCACATATATATGAACTATTCCATATCCTGAAGTAATGTAATAAGAAATCGATGAAAGAAGTTAAGTTCAGTACTTATGGATTAAAACCAAAATTGCTACTTAAGCGACTTCAAATATTATAGTACTTATCTAAGCTATTCACGCATAATTCCTCTTTGTTCGAAGAGATGGATTCGTTAACAATTAGGCAATAGTCTATATCTGGTAATTTGCTTTCGAGTCATCAAACTCTCGAATGGAACTGACACCGTTTCCCCGTTAGACATCCGGCTACTATCTTTCTCCTCCATTCGAAATAGTGTCGATAAATATTCACATATCGCGCATTGTCGGGGAAAATACAAGTTTGGATGATTATGAACAGTTTTTTGCAGTAGGTAAATTTAAGATCGATGTCTCTCACCAAGATTGCGAAAATGTCCAATGTTTCTCATTTAATGAACTTAAACACCAGGATGGAAGAGACCTGAAGTAGTAGTCGTCAGTACTCTTATTTGATCCAGTAAATGTATAGTTTATAACGCTATCTGTTAATCTTTAAAAAGTAGAGTTTTAAACGTTATGTGGTCTTAAATATAGCGATTTCCTGAAAATATAGACATTTTACTGAAAGGTCAAGGGTAATCGTAAATGTTCTAGGAACGTAAGCACAATCTTTGCCATAAAAATTGCATGAGTAAACATGATGAGTCTAAGAGCAATAAAATTACAAGAACACTATGGAGGTACCAGCATTATGACGCTCTTTAAAGGTTAGTCAGCGAGATTACTTAAATGGAAAGGAGATAGTACACCGCTGATTGCAATAGCTTAAGTGGTTGTCAATAATTTCTTAGCGTTATGAGCAACATTGTTGATATTCTGAACTGCATTCCTTTACTGCTTTATGCTATGATAGCGAGTAATAATACACATTTTTATTCTTACTTGCGAGTGCATTTTATTTTACAAAATTCATAAGGTCTTTCCGCAACTTGTCTAGCTGAATGTGCCCTTGGTTGACCACTTTATCACTAGAAAAAGAAAATTGGAACTCAGTCGCAACTATATGCTTGAAACAAAATGACGAATCAGCATCATCTTACCGCGTTCTGTCAACCTTCTAAATATTTTCAGTATCTCCCCAAATCCCATGATTTACTACATCTCTCGGAAAGATATTAAGTTGAGAACTTTTCAAGGATACGATAGATTATTTTTAAGGTAAATAAAATACCAGTGCAATATAATCTATGCAAGCTCCTCTGCATACAAAATGCATTCATTCACACCGCTAAGTGCCTCTGAAATATTTTATTTGAGCCCACCCCTTTCCGCAGAATACTATGTAGCGTTAATATGACAATTTGCCATTCCCACGCAGAATTTTAGTCTGCTCACAATGTTTCCACGCAAAATTTAAACCAAACAATTGCGGGGAGGTTTCTCGGATACTTTTTGACTTTGTGCACCAAGAATGAAAAAATAGAATACCTCTGGTCTTCGTATTAGGGTCTAAATGGTATATCTCAGTCTTTTCATAATTATATGTTGTGTTCTACAGGTTAAGGTAGGTTTTTTAATGCATCGTTGCTACTCTAATACAGTCTTTCGAGGGTCTCTTTCTTCCTATGGTACTTGTTTTCCTTACATTATACTTACAGCCTCTCTTCATGTCACATAAAATACTCTCTCTCTCATTCCTCCCTCTTCCTTAGTATTCTATCTTCCTAGAAGACCTACAGTATCTCATAGCCTCTTACTGCAACCTCCACCCGCTTTCTACCTTCTCTGTCTGATCTTGATGCTCCCGAAAAATCTTCAATCCTCCCCCCATCATGCACAGCACTAATTATTTTACTTCCCTTCGGGTTCATCGCATTTTTTCTACCCTTCCAAGACCCACATCTCGTAAGCTTCCAATCCATTCTCATCCTCTCTATAAGCTCATCTTTTTTAAACCTCTTTACCTAGAGTTCCACCCATCAGTTTTACCCTGTTATTGGAAGTCCAAGTTACCCTGTCCCTAACTTTTCTCAGTTACTTTGTCTACTATTTCCCTTTGGTGTGGCTGGTGTCCAAACTCCCCCTACCACATGCTCTTGTGGTGGTTAGCGGGGTATGATGTGGACGTAGAAAGTCTCTCATGATTAGGCATTTCTCCACCAAACATCCTTACTAGTGTATTTATTTTAGTCCGGGATGATTCCAAAGTATTCCCTTCAAGTTATATTTTTAACATTAACCTACTTCTACGAAATTTACCACCAGTTTTGTTTTTCTATTAGCATTCGTCACCCTACTATTATCGTGCTGATTCTCTAGAGCGTCCAATAAAGAATTCAAACCTTTAGCTTACTTTAAAGCAAAAGTATGGTGTTTAACAAACCCAACCATTTTCATCGGCACTCCAACTACTCTCATTCCAACTTCACGCTCCTCCCATGCATCTCTTATCATTTTCTTACGCATTTCAATGGAGTTATAAGGATGGAGAAGTTGGTTTTCACACCTTCGCCGCATATTCGGATTCTGCACTGCATCCACGTCTGCATGCTTCCCTGCGAGCGGCCGCAGAAGTGTGTTGCAGGTGGAGTTAGGACACCAGCTGTGAACGGAGAGAGAATAGGAGAAAAGAGGGTGAGAGGACAGAGGCAAATCGTATGTTTACAATGCGTCTCATGTTAGTGTAACGCTATTTTTGTTATAATCACTTATGGTGCATGAAAATAAGGTATCAGTTCGGCGGTATATCTCTCTTATTTCATCGTTTATATCGGTTCTAGAGTTATAGCGTGGGGATAAAATAATATATCCTCCATATAGTACTGAAAGTCGCCTGATCTGAATTGTTAAAGTAATCTAAGCCTAGCGTATAGCCTCCTAATGTCTAACGGTTCTCAACTAAATCCTTCTATTAGCTGTGTAGCACGTTTTCTGTTGCTCGTTGCTCGTATGCTGCCAAATCTATTTCTAGTTCTATTAAGAAAGCACCAAACCGGTCTATTGTCTGACGACGTTGATAATATTTTACGAAATCCGACATACTACGAGAGATCAGACCATGAGAATAAAATTAGGTAACTAGACTGCAGAACGGACAGATTTAAAATGTCATTTTTCCCATGAACGAGAAGGGACCGTAACAGCTGCCAATGAGACTTTTATCTAGGTTTGTCGTTAGGTAGTGTTGCTCTTAGTAGTAGTAGCGCTCCCTAATAATTGAATACTTATCTGTTACCTAGTACTAACAGCACGCCCTGCATGTTTTCTACATTAGTCTTGAGTCTCTGTCCATTTATGTAGTTGCAAAATACACACACATATATATATTAATGGTCCCTCTCCGTTGTGATAATATCTGTAGTGTAGTAGTACATGCTTGTGAGGCTTCGTATCGTGACAAGCATTAGCGATTCATGCTAATGCATGATTAGCCGTAGTTACACTAACTTTAGGGTATAGTGTAATGCATGTTGGTGAATACTCACCCCCTGCCACACACCCCTTAGGTGGCTTACAGGGTATTTTGTAGATGAAGATGTAGAAATTAAGCTTCAAATTAGTTGTCTATTCATACAGTCTACTCTTTATGTGTACAAATTTCATTATTAACTTATCCCAGGCACTCAGTTGAGTTTCTTTCTGCAATCACCATAATACGAGGGCTCATCTTGATTTTTCTCGTAATTCGTTTCTTTTGTAGCTCTCTTTTACACAATGGGATTACAATTGGTATCGTATCTTTTTCATCAGGTCAGGTTTCATTTCATAAGCAGCCATTGTCTCAGTCTTTGAGCGATTTATTACTCCAATGATTTACAAGGAATCCATGGAATCAACGAGTCTATCGAGGAATGCAAACGAAAATTACTTCCAATTATCTGTTGATCATATTTACGTATTCACCAGTAGACCAGTTCTAAAATATACAATGTCTACATGAGCAGGAAATGGGTAAAATATTTTTTTTTCTTTGAAATTCATCCCTTTTCCACTGAAGTATATTATAACAAATGAGTGCACATATAATTGCTTTTTTGTCATATGCAATCATTGGCTTCCAACTCTGAGGCACAATTAGTTTCTACTCTCTCTGAATGGAAGAAAGTTGGTCCCATACCCTCAATAGATAATCAGTGATGGTTTCCCTGCAACGCTTCACCACTCGCTTATGAAAATATCTACCATATATGCGCCTTCATTCCATCATGAAATGATGACGTTACCCCTAACTATCTCCTCTTTTGCAATAAAATATTGCTGACTCTCCCTATCTCTGTCAAGAAAGGATTTTCAACTTAAATAAATGCTCAATGCATTTTATATTTAAGACGAATTTATTTCCCCCCTATAAAGTTCATGCTTTAAAAGGGATTGATAGACCACCACAGTGTCCATGCACATTGACAATTCTTCAGCAATACGTCAACAAAAGCCAGCTCTTATGCGACGGGAGAGCTTATATGCCGAAAGCAACACCTCATAGCGAATATATCCATTGAGTAATATAAACGCGCCTTTTAACAACCTGTCAACGCCGAGTATGTATTCCGTTTCAATGTCACGAGATTATTTTCTTTATTTTCACTTGCTCCGTCAATACACTCTGAGAAGTGAGTTTTCCATCCTCCATGCCTTTAAAAAGAAAATGAACAAGACATGTTGCGATACACAGTGGTGACACTCGGTTGTGACACATTTACAACAAAAAAGGAAGTTCTCGGGAAATAGCAGACCGTAAACCTTCAAATTTACCCTCTTTACACTGGAAAATAATCGTGTGACAATGCTTGCAGCAATGATGGACATTCTGAGTGGCACTTGTGTAACGAGCGTGCACTGAAAAACTTAATCGAGTATGCTTCACCAAAAATACGAGAAAATGTAACGCCTCACAGTTTCCTTGGTGAAATGTCGTCTGGATATAACAAAAAATACCTTCTCATTCCGACTGTAAGACGAGACGTCATTCCAGACCTTCATATATCGACCCTTTGTAGAATTTGCATGACATAACAAGGGTGAGGTGCATTTTTTTGATGATACATAGTAAACGAAGCCCCACTTTATCGCCGCGGAAAGCAAACACGATCTCACTCCAACCGTAATCTCATTGATGGAAAGAATGTTCAGAACACTTCACTCAGACTGTCCTCATATAACGTCGAATTAAATTATTGCTCATTTCTTCGAATTATATTATACAGCTTGCAATTTTATTCGCAGACGAGAATTTCTATTAGAAAGCGTTTACTCGAGGTGACATAAGAGTCGTCCAGGCAAAGGTGTGATGCAACACTCACGTCATTTGAGGCTTTACAAGGCTTTTCCATCCCAATGTTCAATCAATAAGCGGACAGTCAGACTAAGTTACCTTCGCCATTGAGCCTTACAAAATAGCGATACGGTCATTGGAGCCATGTATAATATTATCCGTATTTGATTTCAAGAAAATAGACGAACTAATATCTTATGCGCTTAAATAACTGTTTTATGGACTTTGTACTACTTAGGCCACCAAGACTGAAAACAATTATAGCCACCGTCACCTAAAAGGGTGAAAAATACATTCTGTAGAAAGTGGCTGCGATATTAGCTAAAAAGTGGCCCATTACTGTCAACAGAGATTGGTATTGTGGAAGCATGACGGAGGGTACGGTAAAAAAGGACATTTTCTGGAGTCAAGCCCCAATTCTGTTCCTTAGTAGGATATCTGGCGTCGCTCCATTTCCTCTCAGCAATAATGCAGTCCAAAATGACGCCAAAGCGACCAATTATAACTCTTTCTGGATAATATCTCCCACCATTGCTGTTGTCATAACCACAACGCTCTACATTTTCACCTGCATTCGAGGAATGCGAGAATCCTACATCGATACCGTAATGGACGATATTTTGGTAAGATACTGGGAGCCTCTGGTGTTTATATCCATGCTGACAAACGTACTCACGATGTTCATACGAAGACGGGACGCCCACGATGTGTACACGCAGTTCGACCTCCTTGACCAAGACATTTCCGATCTCAGCACTAAGGTGGATTACGTCAAGCTCAGGAAAGACGCACAAATGCAAGTGGTATTCTCTATATTCGTATTGGTCTCCTGGATAGCCGTCACGTTGGCAAAAGTCACATTCCAACTAGAGGGATTTGGAGAGTTTTTCGCCTACCTTCCTCTCCACGTCTCCATCGCCATCGTCCTCATGCAGCTCAACGAGATCAACCTCTTGAGGAACCTCGGCCTCCGGTTCTCGATCCTGAACACGGAGATACGGTCGTTCATCCGCGCAAAATCCCGTTCTCACGAGTACGAGATTCCGGGGAGGAAAATAAGGGATTGGGGACTCCTGACGAAGGACACTGTTGAAAAAGTTCTCTTCGGAGTTGGCAAAAGTCTGGGTATGAAATTTCATTTCAAGCGTTTGTCGTCCCTGCACCTGAGACTTTGCCACCTCGGCGAAGCCATGAACGATTTCCTTGGGACTTTCCTCCTTGTCAACGTGCTCTTCTTTCTAATGAACGTGACGGTGACACTGTACTTTTTGGTGGAGGAGGTTATTACGGACAACATCAAGACAGAAGACTTGCGCAAACTGATGGTGGCTCTGCTGTGGTGCATCTCGCAGAACTTTGGACCTCCAACTATCACCACAATGTGCCATTTCGTGACTAAGGAGGTTGGGTATCAGAGCTCATCGGGGCACTACAAATGATGATAACGAATATATAACTTAATATTATACTGCGGGATCCTAATGATTTTCGGCGCTATGGCAATTTTGGCCTGCATTCCTATCGAATTTATTATCTCAATGATCAGATTAGTCACTTCTTAGAAGGAAATTACACAAGTTGTGAAGGATATACATAATGGTACCACTATGGTTGAGATGAATTAGTGATTTATGAGTGTGGATCTATTTTTGATGAATAAAACACTTAGTAATTTCCCACAAATATCTTCTGGGAAAGATTACTAATTGTTTTATTCATCAGGAATATCGACAAATTCCACCAGGTCCAGTCTGACATTGTTATATTTATGAAGGACTCTAGTTACAGCGCTGTATCGTCGAATGCAGCATTAAAGTCAGCCTTAATCTCCAACAAAAATAATATTAATCCAATGCATTCTCCCACTAGTTTACATATAATTCAATGTGTATAGCACAAGCTCTGTTATTACTGGTTATTGAAATGGCGGTCATTATCCGAAAAATAAATCATCTTCCACCTAAAATCCATACTTCTCAATCCAACATGTGTTCGCTAAGAAAACTGAGCGTTAAGATTGTTTTGATTCAAAATGGGAGATATGTGAGCCGTTTATTTTGAAAGTGGGGCAAACTAATTTTATTAAATTAAAAGACTTACAGCTAATTTTCTTTAGAAATTAACTTAACAGTTCTGTTTCAATACAATTACCAATCATATCTAAAAATATCAGTGTATATTATTAAGATATGATTGTGATTTGATGAAAACAGAAATTTTAAGTTAACTTCTGTTGAAAATTAGCTGTAACTCTTTATATATACAAAACGGACTTGCCCCACTTTCAAAATCAATGGTTCACACTCGTATTCATAACCGTAATCTATAGTATTAGCATAGGATACGCAGCTATTGTTTAAGATGGGTTTATAGCGTTTGAGCGAGTCATTCGACGAAAACGTCGAGCCAAACATTTTAACCATGGCAATAAATTTTCGCAAAATGACACGATATTGAACTAATAACAAATGTTCTTTACGCCCTACGCGATTATACAGCCCCAGCGTTTTCTTCCCGATAGAAACAAGAAAAAAAACTATATTGTTACTTAGATGCCACGAATTATTGTTTAAAGCATTATTCTTCTGCTATTTATACGAGCAAGGGCTAGCCAAAAGTTTACAGCACTGATTCCGATGCCTTCTCCCCTTTACTTTTTTTCCATCTCATCTCTTGAAGGTTTCTAGTCCAGCCACAATCGTTCAGTATTTTTTTCATGCAAATAACGTACGTAAATAATACATTTCAATGAAATTTTGGAAAAAATAGCTGGCCATAACAGACTGATTTTTTTCTCTCAGCATAGGAAAGCAAATTTTTCCATCAATTTTTTTCAAAAACCAATTACTCGATTTTAAACGTTACCTACAGTTGTGCCTTAATATTTTAGCCATAAAATTGAGTTGGGACGGAAGCAAGGATTTTGCCATAGTCAACCAATTGTTATTTTTTTGCTACGTTGACTAATTGAATCATTCTTGTAATTTTACGTTAATGTTACCCACGGATGGATACGGAACACAATGCATTTTACGAAAATTTGGAAAACTCACATTTAACAACCCAAGTTTAGCTTCCGAAATAAATTATTAAACATCTTTGAAATATATTTATAGCTGTCTAGATAAATCGATGACAGTGAGAAAGATATCGCAGAAAGTGTTGCAATAGTGTTCTATGCTTGCCCAGCTTTAACCGATTCTGAGCATGTTACTTCCCAAGCAAGCCTGGTGATGAAATTTAAATTTCATCACTGTATACAATATCATAAGCTGACATAACATAAGTTAGCATATTTTTTGATTACTAATTATTCACAGTAATACGATATAGGAGGGGATTATCCGAGTAAAAGGCAGTGAATTTTCAGAGGAAAAATAACGCCATTCGTCACCTTTTTTACAGTAGAGGTGGGCCAAATGATTCTTTTTATTGACCATAGTCATTTGGATCACTTCACCTGAATGACTCGTTCACTTGAGTGAGTCTTGGATCACCTCGGTGTACTGAGAAGTACATAACTAATGAGGCATACTTAACCGAATATATGAATGAATAATAATGGAATATATGGGATAAAGAATGAACGGGCTTTGGTAAATGTGACCAAGGACACTCTACCCAGATTAAGATATTTTTTTCATATTTTCTTTATTAAGATATATTTCTTCATATTTTCTTGATGCCCGATGACAAAGAAAAAAATATAATAATCTCGTTGATATCTCTTTATGAGGCCGATTTTATAACTTGGCTTACGTTCAAACGTAAGGGATCCGTTCAGCGTCGATAGACCTCACATTCTTCGAGCGATAACCAAAGAGCGATTATAAGGCCAACCGCACAGCTGACCATCGAACGTTACAGTGTTGTCAGATGGACAGCATTTTTCGCACTTGGTTTACTTTTGCGCGTGCGCAATGAGCCTAATTTTGAATGATTGCACTTGTTTTAACCATTTTGAATGTTATGAATGTGGAATACATTACAATGTCCCCTATGTGTTCTCATTTGATAAATTAATTATTTTTTCATAATAAGAATTATACTGATAAAGAATTGAAAGGTCTGTTTAAATTGCCTCTTATAATATTTCATTAACACTCCAGTGGTCTTAGCTGTGGATGAGAGCAGAAAATAATTCGAATGTGTTTTCTACCTTAACATTCTTGACTGGAAAATATAACACTTTAAGTATTTCAAACCGGCGAACATATATTCCGAGCTCCAATGCATTGTAATTGGTTCTCATAAAAAAAATTGAAATAAAATTAGGTATTTGAAGGGCATTACAGTATTCTCTTGTTCATAACATCTAGTAATCTATGATGTACAAATCATTTGATTTGACATTCTAAAAATATCGGCCCCCATGTGCGGTATTACGGTATTCGTTCTTCGGAAAGAAAGACAAACGTGGTTCGTACCGTCGCTCGTATGCGCTAACTACCATGTGAACGCGCGTTGATTACCGAAGGAGTAGCTATTCCTAACGCTGTCACTTAACAGTGGTCAGCGCTGGTGTCACGAGTGGAAACCGAAAATTATGTAGGACGATAATTTAAAAAATCAATGAAAATAGTGAAACAGATGGCGCTACTTTGATGAATAAGCAAATATGAGATTCATTTGTTTTTTAAACTACATATTTCGAAATCCTCCAAACGCGACAGGTATGTGGGAATCTTTATTTTGTTCGCTTGCTCAGTTCTTGCTCGTCGTAATTCCTGGTGAGGGCAAAACTGAGTTTCGATAGTAGTTTGGGTACTGTGAATACGTGTAGGGTTGCTAAGTTGGTCCTTACGATAGTAATATGAATCGGGTAACAGGCCAGCGCTCAGCCCTAACGTTTATTAAGAGTAATTGCTCACAGACCTATTGACTCGAGTCAGCATACTCACCTCAGTGACTCATTCATTTGAAATATTTGGGACTGATCGACCCAACTCTACTTTGCAGTGGTGGTAGTGGAGATATTATTAGGAAGAGTATTGAGAGCATAACTACGAAAGCAAGAAAGGAGAACGTGGGAGCTTAACATCCACAATGAAGATTTTTGAAGCTGGTTCGGGAGATGTCGTCTACTTTGGATTGGTCATTTTGAGGTATTTTCACCGGCTGATGATACTCTTTCGAAATTCTTTTAAGTTAAGAATGTTGGTTTTAACTGAAATACTCAAAATAATGTCAACATTCGTAGAGACACATGACAAATTAATATATCACGAGGCGGATAGCATAATTAACCACTCGCGCCAATCAAAGCAAATCAATGAAATTTCTCAACGAATTGCACCCATAAATGAAACGAGTCGTCAGTGTTTTTTTCAGATATCGCTCTCGATCAGGGGTTTTAAAACTTTGTAGGTTCATGGAATCTTTACGACTGTTAAAATATATTCTATAAAACTCTTCCCGGGAAAACATAAAATTTCACAAGTATTTTAGGGAAGACGTGTAAAAAAACATGCATTTCGATATTCATGAAAAACATGTAATAAGTGGTAATATAAACAACAACTCGTGAAACCCTTGGGAAGCTTGCGTGGAACCCAAGGGTTCAGCGTAACTCAGTTTGAATACCGCGGCTTCAGAGCATTTTATGGACAGCCGTAAATTCCTCCCATACAATTCATCCCGTGATGGGTGATGGTTACGAAACAAAAATGGATTAGGAGATAATGAAGGAGAATGATCGAGGAGAAGGAATGTTCACGACAAAGAGGGAGCAATTTACCTGCCAGAAAGAAAAGAGCGGCTCTTATGAAGTCAGATTGGATAGGGTCGATTGGGGAGTGGTTTTCCGCAGTTCCTCGAGAGAATTCAGCTGTGGAAGTCTCTTCACCTAGATCTATATGTTCTATGCTTATTCATTAACAAAGTATTTGGAGTATCCATCTTTCTACAAGGATTGTATCAACTAATGAGATTGCTCACCCACTGCTATTCTTATTGGTTTTGCGATGACAGCTTCCAGGATTACCATAACACTTACGAGAAGCAATTTTGGTATGTGTGCTGGGTCGTCTTTGACACATCCGAATTTCTATTTACCTAAATTTCAAACAAGCCTTTGTTGAATGAAGTGAGTACTATTTGTTAAAGTTTAAACATACTTTCTTGAAATTTTTCGTTTTAAGGTTATTGCAGGAAACATTTATTGGTGAATCCTCCATTGACTTGTGCAGGCGATAAAGTTTTTTTTTATTAACGTCAAATTTTTATAAAACCAAATATTAGTAAAATTATGAAATTTAAAGTATTTTCTCTGTGGAAAGAATGGCTTATCCTAGCAATCTACCTTAACTATTTGGCCGTCATCTATTTTATTTCCAAGAGGTAAAATTATCAGTTTTTTTCTTGTTATATTGACAAAATCCTAAGTATATAAAAACAGGAAATTCATTCTTGAATCAAGATCGCTCGAGAGCCCACTCTATCTCGGACTAACGCAAACATACTCGCCATAGCAAAATACCGATTATTGTTTGCAAAACATGGGATTTTTGGAATGGATTTAATTGTAGATATTTCTAAAAAAATGAAAATTATACAACTTTACAGAGTACAATTTTGAATTTCCTAAATGGTCTAGTCTCAAATTTTCTAGTAATATTCTGCTATTATATTGTATGAAATGGTGGCGGGAATTAATTTTTTCTTCATAGTCTTACTCAGTTATTCTAACTTGGCTGAGAATATTCACCATAAACCGCATCGGCAAACTGCAATCGTATTTGAAACTTTAAAAGCAGAGACTAATTCCAGGTGACTCACTTCTTGCTTTGGCAGGGTGATTCTGTACGAATACAATTTCATTATAACGTGGCTTCTATTAATAATAATGGCGTTTTTCCAATTGATGATTATGCATCAATAGAACTGAATCTTTTGAACATTATTTACAACTACACATTTAAAAAGAATCCTTAAAAAAGGAAAAAACAATGAATTTTCCCTTGGAAAATACCTCATTAGACCACTTTCGTTACAGCAAAAAACGAGAATCAAGTATGCGGAACCACAAATCGTTCTCCGCTCACCGCGTGAAAGTGCAATGACCGGATAAAGGTTGGTCAAACCCATAACCCAATCCCTCAAACTGCATTAGGAGATGAATTACGAGCTTCAAGACTTGTGTCACCCACAAGATTACCGAAGTTTCTCCTAGAATCACACCCATAACTACGACCACGCATCAATTATTTTTGGAAATTCATCGAAAGCATTATACGAGGACGATAATCTCCTCTATAAAAAATATTTACGAGCAAGACTTACTCTACAGTCTCATTGATTTTGGGTAACTTTCGGAGGAAATCATATTGTTGGAGAAGATAGTGAAGGGAGACGTATAGCAGCTTTTGAAATGAGAAAATATAGCGGAGAATGCAAGTCATAGGCATAGAGTACTCGTAAGCGGTTTTCCAACGCCAGATAGATCGTCACGAATTATGTATATGCTCCCGGCAAACTGTGTCATGGGGCAATTGTCGATTAAAGGCATGCTTGAGCGCATTCTTCACTTCGGAGACAGCTGTCGGTTCCGTTCGCTGAGTATTCGTTTTGAAGATTCTTGAGTTTCTCCATTCAGATCGTACTCTATACCTAACTTAGCATTACACGTTTATCCATAATTTAAAAATATCGTAGTTAGTTGCTTATAGCATAAAGTAGATCGGTAGGCCATGTTGTCAAATGGATGAAATTTGACAGACAGACAGATCCGACATATATCTAACATTGCCTTTGAGGGATTGATCCGATCGTTAATCTTAAATATAAAGAATAACTTGAATTATGTTTCTAAGGTAGTTCTGTGAAAGTGCAATTTACTTTCAGCCGGTAAAGAACCATCATCAATAATTTTTTTTGAAAAGTACATTTTTTCAAATGAAATAAAAAGTATTGGGACGACTTTGTGGTAATCTATTAGTACTAAATAAAACATTTTCACTCCCACGGTATCAGCCATTGTTTATCACTCGTCTTTCGGCCTAAATAACTACTGCTTGAATATTCATCGCATATACCCTAGACAATCACGTCAAAGGCCAAGGGAAAAACACCAGTTGATACGAAGATAATCAAGCCTGCCCCACTTTTTTTCTTGTGGCAATTTCTTTGCTATACCAGTTGATACGTTTTACACCATGATTTGAAGCCATAATAATTCAGGATAGAAGAAAAAATAACTCTCCATAGTTCTACTGTGTGCATAGCGATACATTTTATGAAGAACGATGAAATACAGAAAAACACGTGTTTTTACCCATATCATGGAAAAGGGAAATCAAAATTATTGAAATGATCGAAATACTGGAATACTTTTGAGAAAACAGTAAAGGGAACAGATGCGTTAACAGCAATTCCTTAGCAGAAAACAAACACTTAATGCCGAAGAGAAATGAAATAATTACGATTGGCGAGACTTTGGGCCCACTTGGTTGTAATTAAGGAAGTATGAGCAAAGTCGAAACATTTGCATGGTGAGACCAGAAGGAGTCCTCCTCTAAGGTCTCTGTAATAATAGGGAAATGATTTCAGGTTTAAAATAAAACAGTGGGAGCGTAAGGACTGTAAGAAATATCAAATTAATGTACTTCATTTAACGTAGAGATATAGAATATGATTAAGAAGCCCCGAATTATTTCAAGGCCACGAGATGTTAGTGGATTCTTTTGGTCCAACTTGCCTTTCCTGAACTTGTGTAAGACTGCAGGAATAGCTCCTTTCCTCATGAAGGAGATGCACCATGGGGAGACTTATATCAGGCTCCGGATTTACAGCGCGGCAATAATCACTTCGACAATATTCTTAACGGCCGTGAATATCATGTTATATCTGGCTGTCTCACCCAATATTGACGTGACCACAAGCGTCATCTTAGGTCTCTACATAGCACGCATATTCTTTTTGGCTTCGAATATCCTGCTTCTATGGATACATAGCAACGATATTCACGGGGTCTTTAAGACTTTCAACACTCTCGACGAAAAGTTCGAAAAACTGACTGTGAGAATAGACTTTCTGAAGCACAGGAAATACACCGTGAAATTAGTGGTTTTCTTCTCCTTTTTCGGATTCATAATGTTATTGGAGCGACCTATAAGGTTCTTCAGTATGAGGGATCGCATTGATGTCTTCGAGAGTATCAGCCACTTTGGGAAATTTTACGGCGTCTTGCTCGTGTTACTGATCCAGCATCATTTAGCAAACCTCATCTTGTGTTTGAGTGCAAGGATTTCCTGTCTGAACTTGGATATAAGCAAATATTGTAGTGCATTGCAAGAAATTGAGATTCAAAATCGTCTGGTTCCCAAGAGAATTTGGGGCGTCCGGAGTGAGTTTCCCGGGCTTCTCAAAAGAATCAAGCTGTGGACTTCTCTGCACTTAGATCTGTATAACCTATTCTCATCCATTAAAAACGTTCTTGGTGTTTTCGTCCTATTGCAAGGATTATATCTCCTTCTGAGACTGCTCACCTTCTGCTACTCCTTATGGTTTCAACCGAAAATCTATGAGGATTACCACGACACTTCCGAGAAACAATTTTGGTACGTCATCTGGGTCTTCTACGACATATCCGGAGTGCTCTTTACCATAAAATGGAACACGACTTTGATGAACGAGGTGAGTACTGGGTGGATTGCCATGAGCATAATTTATGGCTATCACCTCATTTGAATACTGTTATTAGAAATACTTCCACAATTTTCGAAATCATTTCTGTGGGCAAATTTAGTAACATATATCAAAGCAAAGATATTCCTTCAAGCATCATAATGGAAGTATCTAATAACGCTCACGGCGATGATAAATACGAGCCGAGGATTCCAATTATAGTTTGAATGCTTCGACAGCGGTTCATGGTATTGTCTTAATTTTTTGATTAGCGTCTTTCTCGTTTCGTCATCGTTTTTAGCGAGATGTTATCGAGGGACATAATACTAAATATTGATTGCATATTGTCCAATTTTTTCCTTAGTTAAGGCTCGAGTCACAGTTATGTGGAATATTTTGTTCGTATAACCGTGACTCTAGCCGGGGAGTTTTAGTTGAATGCTTCAGCTGCGGATAGTGGTATTGTCTTCTTCATTACATAAATGCGTCTTCGTCTCGCCATGGAAATATTATCGACCCCCAAAAGTCTTAAGGCTTTCTAAGGCAGTAACCTGATTTGTGCAACCGATCCTTACAATAAAATGAAGAAGTAGCTACCGTTAAATTGAATGTCGCTCTCGAGAAGTTTAATAAGGCCATTCACTCGGTTAAGGTGGCTGGAGCGGTAATCGTGAATCGTTGAAGGTACATTCTAATAATTTTTCAAGTAAGTCAAAAAAAAATATTCTTGGACCACATTTCACTCAAGTACAAGTTTATACGTTGGAAATAACCATAAATGCAGTAGTGAATATGATGCAAGTGTTACATTTAAAAAATTTGCTTCAATTAAAGTATTGTTTTGACTTGGATTTTCGGCGCGAAATTCGAAATTTACGAGAAAATCATATCTAAATACGCTATTTTTACTCGGAATGATACCTTGATATTTCTTAGTAGCAATTATAATAATATGAAACTTCTTATTTCGCATTTAAGAGATAATCTGTATATACGTAATCGAATTTTTTCAAACTATATGCCGTGTGCCATATGAGTACTTGTTAAAATATCATTGAATTGCCAGGAAACCAAATCGGTAGCATACAGTTTTTTTCACTTTTATCGATAGATATTACAAATAAGGACACGTATGCAAAGTTTCACTCAAATCTGTATTTTAACAAAAATCGCTCCAGCCACCTTAAGTTTTCTGCCGCCGTTTCGCCAGAGTAGCTGTAGCCTTTGGAATTATACCTTGCTCTCCCCTCGTTTTCAATCTTCAGTGCACTTTTACATTTCATAACAGACGTTGCAGTCAATTTATATTACTTTAAGTGGGGTAGAGTTTGATAAAGTCAAGTCTACTGTTTACATTTTTACTTTGACCAGCAAACGCCTAGAAATATTATTTCTCCGAGAGATTACAGGTATTTCAAATATTGACTGAATTACTTCATGGTCATAATTTTCGATAATTTATCATATTAATGGTAGATCAAAGGTCAGTCTTACTCATAATTCACTCGAACGCATCGGTATTTCCTATCGTATCCTACACAAAGTCATCTATTCTTCCCTTCAAACCTAGATATATACTTTTCCCTCTCCTCTTCCTTCTGTCTTGTTCGCCTAACATTATCCCCTCTACAATTTGTTCCAAAATATCCTCACGACCTCCATCCAATTTTCATGCCTACTTCGAATTTTCACCACGAGCCTCCATTCCCATAATACCAGTGACGAATTAACACACTTTGGGGGTTATAGGCAATACAAGCAACGGGGCCCACGTCAATAAACAAACCGCAGGAGAAGAAGGGAAAAACAGTTCTCAGGGCCCCTCCGGTACCCCTAAAGCCTCGGAGCCCATAGGAAACTGCTTACTTTGCCTTATTGGTAATCTGGCTCTGTATGCAACCATGACCAACTATTCCGCATCTGTTTTCCTCTCCAATCAGCACACTCTTTCTTTCGCCGCCATATCCCAAAAGATGTCCATAATACTTCAATTTTCCTTCCGCATCCGCCATTTTTCTGAGCCATTCAAAGATACCCTATGCAAGGTTTCAACTAATATGTTCGTCATTTATTTGCGCAAATTTCCCCAGAAAATTCCTTAGTTACTTGAAAGTTTCCTTTGATCATGCAATCATCTATGTTTTATCCTATCCTGCTATATATATATATATATATATATATATATATATTATATATATATATATATATATATATATATATATATATATATATATATATATATATATATAATCTTTGGAAGTTTTCAGCTGACGAAGGACCAACTGGTTCGAAACGTTCCGTAAGAACGAATTCTTTATCTTTTCCTATTTCTCCTACCTCCTGTAAGTTTGAATTTATATATATATATATATATATATATATATATATATATATATATATATATATATATATATATATATAGGCACATTGAGACACTCCCCATATATTTGAACTATTCCATATCCTGAAGTAAATGTAATAAGAAATCGATGAAATAAGTTAAGTTCAGTGGATAAAATACGGATAAAAACCAAAATTGCTACTTAAGCGACTTCAAATATTATAGTACTTATCTAAGCTATTCACGCATAATTCCTCTTTGTTCGAAGAGATGGATTAGTTAACAATTAGGCAATAGTCTATATCTGGTAATTTACTTTCGAGTCATCAAACTCTCGAATGGAACTGACACCGTTTCCCCGTTAGACATCCGGCTACTATCTTTCTCCTCCATTCGAAATAGCGTCGATAAATATTCACATATCGCGCATTGTCGGGGAAAATACAAGTTTGGATGATGAAAAGTTTTTTGCAGTGGGTAAATTTAAGATCGATGTCTCTCACCAAGATTGCGAAAATGTCCAATGTTTCTCATTTAATGAACTTAAACACCAGGATGGAGGAGACCTGAAGTAGTAGTCGTCAGGCCTCTTACTTGATCCAGTAAATGTATAGTTTTAAACGCTATCTGTTAATCTGTAAAAAGTAGAGTTTTAATCGTTATGTGGTCTTAAATAGAGCGATTTCCTGAAATTATCGACATTTTACTGAAAGGTCAAGGTCATTTACTATATCTCTCGGAAAGATATTAAGTTGCGAACTTTTCAAGGATACGATAAATTATTTTTAAGGTAAATAAAATACCAGTGCAATATAATCTATGCAAGCTCCTCTGCATAAAAAATGCATTCATTCACACCGCTAAGTGCCTCTGAAATATTTTATTTGAGCCCACCCCTTTCCGCAGAATACTATGTAGCGTTAATATGACAATTTGCCATTCCCACGCAGAATTTTAGTCTGCTCACAATGTTTCCACGCAATATTTAAACCAAACAATTGCGGGGAGGTTTCTCGGATACTTTTTTACTTTGTGCAACAAGAATGAAAAAATAGAATACCTCTGGTCTTTGAATTAGGGTCTAAATGGTATATCTCAGTCTTTTCATAATTATATGTTGTGTTCTACAGGTTAAGGTAGGTTTTTTAATGCATTGTTGCTACTCTACTGCAGTCTTTCGAGGGTATCTTTCTTCCTATGGTACTTGTTTCCATTACATTATACTTACAGCCTCTCTTCATATCACATAAAATACTTTCTCTCTCATTCCTCCCTCTTCCTTAGAATTCGATCTTCCTAGAAGACCTACAGTATCTCATAGCCTCTTACTGCTACCTCCACCCGCTTTCTAACTTCTCTGTCTTATCTTGATGCACCCGAAAAATTTTCAATCCTCCCCCCATCATGCACAGCACTAATTATTTTACTTCCCTTCGGGTTCATCGAATTTTTTCTACCCTTCCAAGACCCACATCTCGTAAGCTTCCAATCCATTCTCATCCTCTCTATAAGCTCATCTTTTTTAAACCTCATTACCTAGAGTTCCACCCATCAGTTTTACCCTGTTATTGGAAGTCCAAATTACCCTGTCCCTAACTTTTCTCAGTTACTTTGCCTAATATTTCCCTTTGGTGTGGATGGTGTCCAAACTCCCTCTACCGCATGCTCTTGTGATGGTTAGCGGGGTATGATGTGGACGTAGAAAGTCTCTCATAATTAGGCATTTCTCCACCAAACATCCTTACTAGTGTATTCATTTTAGTCCATGATGATTCCCAAGTATTCCCTTCAAGCTATATTTTTAACATTAGCCCACTTCTACGAACTTTGCCACCAGTTTTGTTTTTCTATTAGCATTCGTCATCCTACTATTATCGTGCTGGTTCTCTAGGGCATCCAATAAAGAATTCAAACCTTTAGCTTACTTTCAAGCCAAAGTATGGTGTTTTACAAACCCAACAATTTTCATCGGCCCTCCTTCCAACTCTCATTCCAACTTCACGCTCCTCCCATGCATCTCTTTTCATTTTCTTACGCATTTCAATGGAGTTATTAGGATGAATATTTGGAGAAGTTGATTTTCACCCCTTCGCCGCATATTCGGATTCTGCACTGTATCCACGTCTACATGCTTCCCTGCGAGTGGCCGCAGAGGTGTGTTGCAGTGGAGTTAGGACACCAGCTGTTAACGGAGAGAGAATAGAGGAAAAGAGGGTGAGAGGACAGAGGCAAATCGTATGTTTACAATGCGTCTCATGTTAGTGTAACGCTATTTTTGTTATAATCACTTATGGTGCATGAATATAAGGTATCTATCTACTTATCTGTTACCTAGTACTAACAGCACGCCGTGCATGTTTTCTACATAAGTCTTGAGTCTCTGTCCATTTATGTAGTTGCAAAATACACACTTATATATATATATATATATATATATTAATGGTCCCTCTCCGTTGTGATAATATCTGTAGTGTAGTAGTGCATGCTTGTGAAGCTTCGTATCGTGACAAGCATTAGCGTTTCATGCTAATGCATGATTAGCCGTAGTTACACTAACTTTAGGGTATAGTATAATGCATGTTGGTGAATACTCACCCCCTGCCACACACCCCTTAGGTGGCTTACAGGGTATTTTGTAGATGTAGATGTAGAAATTAAGCTTCAAATTAGTTGTCTATTCATACAGCCTACTCTTTATGTGTAGAAATTTCATTATTAACTTATCCCAGGCACTCAGTTGAGTTTCTTTCTGCAATCACCAAAATACGAGAGTTCATCTTGATTTCTCTCGCAATTCGTTTGTCTCAGTCTTTGAGCGATTTATTACTCAAATTATTTACAAGGAATCCATGGAATCAACGAGTCTATCGAGGAATGCAAACGAGAATTACTTCCAATTATCTGTTGATCATGTTTACATATTCACCAGCAGACCAGTTCTTAAAGATAACTAATGTCCACATGAGCAGGAAATGGGTAAAATATTTTTTTACTTTGAAATTCATCCCTTTTCCCCGGAAGTATTTAATATCAAATGAGTGCACATATAATTGCTTTTTTGTCGTATGCAATCATTGGCTTCCAACTCTGATGCACAATTAGCTTCTACTCTCTCTGAATGAAAGAAAGTTGGTCCCAAACCCTCAATAGATAATCAGTGATGGCTTCCCTGCAACGCTGCACCACTCGCTTATGAAAATATCTACCATATGTGCGCCTTCATTCCATCATGAAAAGATGATGTTACCCCTAACTATCTCCTCTTTTGCAATAAAATATTGCTGACTCTCCCTATCTCTGTCAAGAAAAAATTTTCAACTTAAATAAATGCTCAATGAATTTTATATTTAAGACGAATTTATTTCCCCCCTATAAAATTCATGCTTTAACAGGGATTGATAGACCACCACAGTGTCCATGCACACTGACAATTCTTCAGCAATACGTCAACAAATATAGCTCTTGTGCGACGGGAGAGCTTATATGCCGAAAGCAACACCTCATAGCGAATATATCCATTGAGTAATATAAACGCGACTTTTAACAACCTGTCAACGCCGAGTATGTATTCCGTTTCAATGTCACAAGATTATTTTCTTTATTTTCACTTGCTCCGTCAATACACTCTGAGAAGTGAGTTTTCCATCCTCCATGCCTGTAAAAAGAAATCGAACAAGACATGTTGCGATACACAGTGGTGACACTCGGTTGTGACACATTTACAACAAAAAAGGAAGTTCTCGGGAAATAGCAGACCGTAAACCTTCAAATTTACCCTCTTTACGCTGGAAAATAATCGTGTGAAAATGCTTGCAGCAATGATGGGCATTCTGAGTGGCACTTGTGTAACGAGCGTACACTGAAAAACTTAATCGAGTATGCTTCACCAAAAATACGAGAAAATGTAACGCCTCACAGTTTCCTTGGTGAAATGTCGTCTGGATAGAACACAAAATACCTTCCCATTCCGACTGTAAGACGAGACGTCATTCCAGACCTTCATATACCGACCCTTTGTAGAATTTGTATGAAATAACAAGGGTGAGGTGCATTTTTTTGATGATACATAGTAAACGAAGCCCCTCTTTATCGCCGCTGAAAGCAAACACGATCTCACTCCATCCGTATCTCATTGATGGAAAGAATGTTCAGAAAACTTCACTCAGACTGTCCTCATATAACGTCGAATTAAATTATTGCTCATTGCTTCGAATTATATTATACAGCTTGCAATTTTATTCGCAGACGAGAATTTCTATTAGAAAGCGTTTACTCGAGGTGACATAAGAGTCGTCCTGGCAAAGGTGTGATGCAGCACTCACGTCATTTGAGGCTTTACAAGGCTTTTCTATCCCAATGTTCAATCAATAAGCGGGCAGTCAGACTAAGTTACCTTCGCCATTGAGCCTTACAAAATAGCGATACGGTCATTGGAGTCATGTATAATATTATCCGTATTTGATTTCAAGAAAATAGACGAACTAATATCTTATGCGCTTAAATAACTGTTTTATGGCCTTTGTACCACTTAAGGGGGATTCACATTCAAGCATTTCACGCGTACTAAGCGAAGCGTTTCGCGCGCAGCCAATCAGGTGCTTCGCTTCGTTCGCCTGGCTACGTGCGAGCGAAGTTGAATTTTGCTCAACTTTCTACGCGCGAGACGCGCCTGGACGCGTGAAACAAATGGCGGACACATGGAGTCATTTCGTATTTACTTATAAGATTCACTGGGATATATTAGCATGCATACATGAATTGTCCATTTATGTTAATCATTGCTACAGTGCTTGATATTTAATAGTTGTATTATTGGCACATTGAGAATTTTATGGGCCAAGTTTCGTGCATAAACATCCGAGGCGACAACGAGACACCGTCGCAGTATTCGATATAATTAACGATTTTCCCGTTAATGCACGCCAAAAATGTGAAGTTGGATCAGATACAATCTATTAATAATTGTTTTAGTGTTAACAAGAACCTTAATACGTGAACAATGAGCAAAATAACAACAAAAAACTCCTCAAGGTGGGGACCGACTTTCTCAGGCCATAACCCGAGGTTCCTAGAAAACGGTATGTATAGGCCAACCTCTGAAAAGCAACGGTAGACTGGTCGGTATGGCGCTTGACTGCGAGAGTGAAGGTCTGAAGTTCAATCCCAAGTGGCGTAAATCTTTTTACCCTCAATATTTAACGTAAACACTTAATTTAGTCACTACTATAGCGATATATTTTAAAATTAGTGAATAATCTTATGAAGGAAATTTTTCTGCCTTAGTATTTGAACTAATTCCTAGTTAATGTTGGATGAGTAACGTTTGAAACATTCTTTTCCTCGTGATTCCCTGTGCGATTACGTTCATTCCTTCTCCTAATGTAACGTATTTTTTTTTAGATAAAATGCAATTACGCTCTATTGAAAGTTGTTGCGGTTAATGTATTTCATTGGTTGGAAAAGGACTATCTCATAAAATGCAGCTTAACTACGCGTTTTGGAGATCTTGACTAAAACTATTATAAGAAGATGTTTTAATATGGTATTTCCGCTAAACGCTTTAAGGATTCGGGTGGTTTTATATATTATAATTGGTTAAGGGTCGGGCGGGTTATAAATTAATAATAGTTATTATATAAAATAATGATAAAATATCTCGCACCTAATTCTTAGGAAAATTATGGGAATGTATCCTTCTGGTCTGCAGTAAATATTATCAACTTTTGGGGGCATTATTTATTATCAACTATCGCAACCGATCTTAAATTGGCCTACATTCTGGTTGGTATAATGTCGCATAGCAGTTACTGTCCATGTGCCTAGTGTTACGAAACCAATGATAATTTGAATAGGTACTTGCGATACCTACAGAACGATAGCTTATACGTTAGTAAATTTAATTCAATGGTCTTCGGCATGAGCAGAAAACAGGCGCAAAATTTTCCAAAAACAGCGTCTACAGTCCTTTTTTTTCTTCTCCTCGAAATTGTTCCTCCGCCAGAGTTGCATTTAATGATAGGTGTCGTGAACAATTTACATTTACATTTACTGAATGAATTTGAGCTAGATTCTTTTCAGTCGGCAGAAACATGCAGTGTGACTCGCGATATACCTCAAGGGAGTTCAACTTTCAACGGCAATCCTTACAAAACACTGTGAGTAAAGCCTGATTTACTGCGATCAAGAAGTCAAAATTTGAGAAGCTTGATATGCGTAACTGTATTTGAAAATTTTATAAATGATGTAATGGTGTGCTTTGGTAAAAACTTCAATCCCAACTTCAAAAAAAAGATTGCTGCATACAAAGAGAGCTCTATTATGCTCAATACAACGGCAACACCTATAGTCCACGCAGTATTTTTTCACATACCCGATTTTTGCGACAAAATGCAAGTAGGCCTTGGTTTCTACAGTGAATAGTCAATGGAATCTGTCCACGCTGATTTCAAACTTATATGGTAAAATCATATAAGTATCAAATCTCTAAGAACCATCCGGAATTAACAGAAAGACTGCTTCATGTTTTTAGTAAATATACTTATCACTCATTTTAATGTCTATTAGTGCTATTGATGTTTGAATAAATGGTAAGTTAATTATTACTGAAGTGGATTTTTATTTTTCTAAATTCATTATTTGAATTTGATCTAAAGCAATAATTTATTATACAGTAAGCTGTTTTATCTTGCAGAATAATGATAGTATATATTATATAACAACAATATGTATGTTATAACATAGATTGGTACTAAGATACAATTTTCATGCATTAAGTGACTCCAAATCATTACTCGTGCTATTGGTTCGAGATGATAAAATCAATTTAATTTATATTTCCAATTCAATTTCATTAGAAATGCATTATAAAATTACCATAATTGAACATACGTGAACAAAGTCCGAACTTGGAATTTTCATCTCAGACAAATTCTGACGTAAAAATGCCATGGAAGCAATAAAAATCAATTTTCTCACAAATCGCTCTACCAATTATTTTCTTTCGGGGATAAAAATATTCGTGAGACATCGTAGAAATGAAATTTGAAAAGATTTCATCGGTGCAATTACTTTTAATTTTAAGTCGATCGAAGCCCACCGTGCATTTACATGTCCTCATAATGAAAGAAAGACTTGTCTAGTCGCTCTCCTCGTACCATCTCGCTACTCGCAGGCTCCCGGCGCGTCCACGCACGCAGAGGCTCGACTTATTTTTACAACTTCATTCATCCTCCAATAGGTGTCACCATGTGCAGTTCACGCGTACGACGACGTTGCCTCCGCTTGAATGTGGACCTTTCGTGCGTTTCGCACGTAAACTGTACGCGCGAGACGCGTGAAATGCTTGAATGTGAATCCGCCTTTAGGCCACCAAGACTGAAAAAAAAGGTATAGCCACCGTCACCTAAAAGGGTGAAAAATACATTCTGTAGAATGTGGATGTGTAATTAGCTAAAAAGTGGTCCATTACTGGCAACAGAGATTGGTATTGTGGAAGCATGACGGAGAGTACGGTAAAAAAGGACATTTTCTGGACTCAAGCCCCAATTCTGTACCTTAGTAGGATATCTGGCGTCGCTCCATTTCCTCTCAGAAATAATGCAGTCCAATATGATGGCAAAGTGACCAATTATAACTCTTTCTGGATAATATCTCCTACCATTGCTCTTGTCATAACCACAACACTCTACGTTTTCACCTTCATTCGAGGAATACGAGAATCCTTCACCGATACTGCAATGGACGAGATTTTGGTAAGATACTGGGGACCTCTGGTGTTTATATCCATGCTGACAAACGTATTCACGATGTTCATTCGAAGACGGGACGCCCACGATGTGTACACGCAGTTCGACCTCCTTGACGAAGATATTTCCGATCTCAGCAAAAAGGTGGATTACGTCAAGCTCAGGAAACACGCTCAAATGCAAGTGGTATTCTCTATATTCGTACTGGTCTCCTGGATAGCCGTCACTTCGGCAAAAGTCGCATTCCAACTAGAGGGATTTGGAGAGTTTTTCGCCTACCTTCCTCTCCACCTCTCCATCGCCATTGTCCTCATGCAGCTCAACGAGATCAACCTCTTGAGGAACCTCGGCCTCCGGTTCTCGATCCTGAACACGGAGATACGGTCGTTCATCCGCGCAAAATCCCGTTCTCACGAGTGCGAGATTCCGGGGAGGAAAATAAGGGATTGGGGACTCCTGACTAACGACGCCGTTGAAGATGTTCTCTTCGGAGTTGGCAAAAGTCTGGGTATGAAATTTCATTTCAAGCGTTTGTCGTCCCTGCACCTGAGACTTTGCCACCTCGGCGAAGCCATGAACGATTTCCTTGGGACTTTCCTCCTTGTCAACGTGCTATTCTTTCTGATGAACGTGACGGTGACACTGTACTTTTTGGTGGAGGTGGTTATTACGGACAACATCAAGACAGAAGACTTGCGCAAACTGATGGTGGCTCTGCTGTGGTGCATCTCGCAGAACTTTGGACCTCCAACTATCACCACAATGTGCCATTTCGTGACTAAGGAGGTTGGGTATCAGAGCTCGTCGGGGCACTACAAATGATGATAACGAATATATAACTTAATATTATACTGCGGCATCCTAATGATTTTCGGCGCTATGGCAATTTTGGCCTGCATTCCTATCGAATTTATTATCTCAATGATCAGATCAGTCACTTCTTAGAAGGAGATTACACAAGTTGTGAAGGAAATACATAATGGTACCACTATGGTTGAGATGAATTAGTGATTTATGAGTGTGGATCTATTTTTGATGAATAAAACACTTAGTAATTTCCCACAAATATCTTCTGGGAAAGACTACTAATTGTTTTATTCATCATTAATATCGACAAATTCCACCAGGTCCAGTCTGACATTGTTATATTTATGAAGGACTCTAGTTACAGAGCTGGATCGTCCAATGCGTCATTAAAGTCAGCCTTAATTTCCAACAAAAATATTTTTAATCTAATTCATTCTCCCACTAGTCTACAAATAATTCATAGTGTGTAGCACAAGCTCTGTTATTACTGGTTATTGAAATGGCGGTCATTATCCGAAAAATAAATCATCTTCCACCTAAAATCCATACTTCTCAATCCAACATGTGTTCGCTAAGAAAACTGAGCGTTAAGATTGTTTTGATTTAAAATGGGAGATATATCACCGTTGATTTTGAAAGTGGGGCAAACCAATTTTATTAAAATAAAAGAGTTACAGCTAATTTTCTTTAGAAATTAACTTAACAGTTCTGTTTCAATATAATTACCAATCATATCTCAAAATATCAGTGTATATTATTAATATATGATTGTGATTTGATGAAAACAGAAATTTTAAGTTAACTTCTGTTGAAAATTAGCTGTAACTCTTTATATTTACAAAATGGACTTGTTTCATTTTCAAAATCAACGGCTCACATTCGTATTTATAACCGTAATCTATAGTATTAGCATAGGATACGCATCTATTGTTGAAGATAGGTTTATAGCGTTTGAGCGAGTCATTCGACGAAAACGTCGAGCCAAATATTTTAACCATGGCAATAAATTTTCGAACTAATAACAAATGTTCTTTACGCCCTACGTGATTATACAGCCCCAACGTATTCTCTCCGATAGAAACAAGAAAAAAAACTATATTGTTACTTAGATGCCACGAATTATTGTTTAGAGCATTATTCTTCTGATATTTATACGAGCAAGGGCTAGCCAAAAGTTTACAGCAATGATTCCGATGCCTTCTCCCCATTACTTTTTTTCCATCTCATCTCTTGAAGGTTTCTAGTCCAGCCACAATCGTTCAGTATTTTTTTCATACAAATATCGTACGTAAATAATACATTTCAATGAAATTTTGGAAATAATAGCAGGTCATAACAGACTGATTTTTTTCATTCAGCATAGGACAGCAAATTTTTCCATTAATTTAAAAAAAAAAACGAATTACTCTATTTTAAACGTTACCTACAGTTGTGCCTTAATATTTTAACCATAAAATTGAGTGGGGACGGAAACAAGGATTTTGCCACAGTCAACCAAATGTTATTTTTTTTGCTACGTTGACTAACTGGATCATTCTTGTAATTTTACGTTAATGTTACCCACGCATGGATACGGAACACAATGCATTTTACGAAAATTTGGAAATCTCATATTTAACAACCCAAGTTTAGCTTCCGAAATAAATTATTAAACATCTTTGAAATATATTTATAGCTGTCTAGATAAATCGATGACAGTGAGAAAGATATCGCAGAAAGTGTTGCAATAGTGTTCTATGCTTGCCCAGCTTTAACCGATTCTGAGCATGTTACTTCCCAAGCGAGCCTGGTGATGAAATTTAAATTTCATCACTGTATACAATATCATAAGCTGACATAACATAAGTTAGCATATTTCCTGATTGCAAATTAATCACAGTAATACGATATAGGAGGGGATTATCCGAGTAAAAGGCAGTGAATTTTCAGAGGGAAAATAACGCGATTCGTCCCCTTCTTTACAGAAGAGGTGGGCAAAATGATTCTTTTTATTGACCATAGTCATTTGGATCACTTCACTTGAATGACTCGTTCACTTGAGTGAGTCTTGAATCACCTCGGTGTACTGAGAGGTACATACTTAATGAGGCATACTTAACTGAATATATGAATGAATAATAATGGAATATATGGGATAAAGAATGAACGGGCTTTGGTAAATGTGACCAAGGACACTCTACCCAGAATAAGATATTTTTTTCATATTTTCTTTATTAAGATATATTTCTTCATATTACATACCAAGGACACTCTACCCAGAATCAGATATTCATATTTTATTTATGCCCGATGACAAAGAAAAAATATAATAATCTAGTTGATATCTCTTTATGAGGCCGATTTTATAACTTGGCTTACGTTCAAACCTAAGGGATCCGTTCAGCGTCGATAGACCTCACATTCTTCGAGCGATGACATGTATTTCGATATTCATGAAAAACATGTAATAAGTGGTAATATAAACAACAACTCGTGAAACCCATGGGAAGCTTACGTGGAACCCCGGGTTCAGCGTAACTAAGTTTGAATACCGCGGCTCCAGAGCATTTTATGGACAGCCGAAAATTCCTCCCATACAATTCATCCCGTAGTGGAAGATGGTTATGAAACAAAAATGGATTAGGAGATAATGAAGGAGAATGATCGAGGAGAAGGAATGTTCACGACAAAGAGGGAGCAATTTACCTGCCAGAAAGAAAAGAGCGGCTCTTATGAAGTCAGATTGGATAGGGTCGATTGTATGAATAGTAACGTTCTATTTACTCTTCACCAAGGGCACAGCCATTTGGTAGGGATGAGCCTCTTTCATCTCCTACCACTGAACTTCCGCTGTGACTATTCTCAAGTCTTTGGTTCTTCGAGGTGGCAACATTAAAAAGGTGAGCCAAGAACAAGTATTTACACCGAGAGAACTGACGGTGATGAGCGATTATAGGGAATCATACAAGCCCATGGGACCGTAAAAGTTCAATAAGACGAAGAAAGAGAGACAATGATTTAGAAAGTCCGATTCAAACCAGGACTAGAAGACACCAATGGATTTTTTTGGTCCAACCTACCTTTCCTGACAATCAGTGGCGGTTGGTGCTTGTGTGCTGAAGAGCTGCAGCACATTAAATATTTGAAAATAAGACACCTACTAGGATCCTATCTGAAACAATCTGAGCGCGCTTGCTTTACTCATCTATTGAACACGGAGAAGTCTTCAGAACTCCCCGACCTCCCCGACTCCCCTTCGTACGAGGGGTAAGCACGCGGCGTGTGCTGGCGAGTTCGCAGCCAGCAAGAATTCGGAGGGATTCTCCTCATCGAGTAGAAAACGCGGTTTTGCGCATGCGCGAGCTACGTAAATTGCGTGCTGTACATCGGACAGCGCTACCCCTCCAGTAGCCCAAGCGGGGACAATTTCTTCTTTTGGCCACAGGGTGACAACGCTTGCCACACTTGACTTTGTAAAGACAATGTAAGATTAAAAAGCGCGGCTTGGGAAAGACGGAGCTACACGTTTACCCGTTAGAAGGGTTCCCAACTTATTTACTCTGTTGCTACTTTTTATCCAAGTTATAATATTTATGCTGATAATGGAGCTTAGATTTTGATACTTTTCTATTTTCTAATTAAAAAAATCATGATTAGGGGAAAATACTAATCTCATCTTGCGGTACATCTTTAGTTTATGTATTTACCTATTTTGGTAATACTGAAAACTTTTGCGCGGTCAGCTACTTGTTCTGTGGATCAGTCTGGTGTCTACTGTCTAGTATACACGACCGTGGTCTGGAGCAAGTGCCTCGTGTATTTTTGAATGATCGATTAAGTTTAAGGTGTGAGCGTTGCGTGTTCTGTGTATCTAGTTACAGTTCAACATGGAAAAACTGTTGTGTTTTCCATTTTCCACCAGAACTTTAGAAGAAAAAATTAAAGTTAAAGAGTTAGGAAGACCCACCCCGGACTTAGTTATCACTCAAGAGTACTTCTTCAAAAAAACCAAGTACACTAGAAAATAAAACAAGAAAATGTACGAGCATGATTGGGTGTGTGGATGCGAAATTAGGAACGCCCTTTTTTGTTTTCCGTGTTTGCTCTTTGGCAAAAGTGACTCTTGGGGAACAGTTGGTGTTCAAGACCTTGGACACCGTAATGCTTTAATAAAAAAACACAACGACAGTGAAAGACATATTATTAATGCTTAAACCCTGAGCCCACTAGGTACTGTTAACAAAGCAACGTTACTAAGTCGAGCTTACCACGAAGAAAGGCACAACCAACAAGTGGAAAATACAGGTATGTGCTCTCAAGAATAATTGATTGCATAAAGTTTTGCGTAGCATTTGAGTTAGCTTTGAGGGGCCACGACGAAAGTGATAGTTCCGAAAATCCTGGTGTGTTCTTAGGCCTAGTGGATTTAGTTTCCAGTATAGATAGTGCAGTGAAAGAGCAAATAGAGTCCAATAATTTTTTCAAGGGGACGTCCAAAACCATCCAAAATGAACTTATGGATTGCATGTTAGAAATCTGCAGAGAAGTTATAGCAGAGGAAATAAGACAAGGAGATTACGTGAGTGTCATGGCTGATGAGACTATCCGATATTTATGAGCAGAAGCAATTGGTGTTGGTGTTTCGTTATGAGAAGAAAGGTGCTCCTTATGAGCGATTTTGGGGTTTCTTTAAATCAGAGGGTCAGAGTGAGCTGCATCTTCTATCATGTATATATCATGAAATGGACGGCATGCTTAAGGACACTCCGCATATTGTCATTGCACAGATGGTGCTTCAGTAATGAGTGGTGGTACAGGAGGAGTGCAAGCAAAGATAAAAGCCTGCTACCCAACGCTCATTACATCCATTGTTACGCTCACCAACTTGATTTAATAATGGAACTCACAAAATCACTCGGCAAGGGTTTTTTTCGAAAATCTGTCAGCGTTCCCTGCCTTTTTTCAAGATTGCCGCAGAGAATGTCTGCATTAGATTCTGTAGCATCTCGGAGAATTCCAAGAGGATCAGCAACCAGGTGGAATTTCAAGTCACGCACTGATAACACCGTATTTAAATATAGGGACTCATTATTTGACTGCTTGCTAAACTTAGAGAAAACCACGTCAAATAAAACTTGCCTGAAAGCAAACGAACTTCGGCGCATTTTAAAAGACGAGGGATTCATCTTCTGGCTCGAATTTTTCCATAAATTAATGCCACATGTGGATATCCTCTACAGTCAGCTACAATCAAGAACAGCTGACGTTGTGAATGTTAAATCTGCTGTTTTGAATTTAATTCATGAAGTTAACAGAATAAGGGACTTGACAGAAAATATTGGCGTTAATCCTCAAAAATTACGCGGAGCAGAAAGCAAACGTAGGAAGGTATCATGTCGACGTACTGATGCCAAAGAAGTATGTGACAGAATTGCGCGAGAAGCACGAGATCGCTTCCATTCCTTGGATCATTTAGAAGCTGCAAAACTTTTTAATTCCACAAATTTCAAACTATATTCGAAACAGTTTCCAGATAATGAATAAGATATAACAGTCAGCGCCTACAACATTCTGGAAAAAAGAGACTCAAACAGAACTATCGGTTTTGTATTGTAGGCCAGATTTTAAGAATATAGCAGGAGCAGTGCCACTACTGTAGTTCATTATTTACGACAATCTGCAAGGCACCTTCTACCAAATAACGAAGCTTCTGAGAATATTAATAACAACACCAATGACAACATTGGAGCCTGAGAGGTGTTTCTCATCGCTAAAACCGATTAAGAACTTCCTACGGAACACCATGTCACAGGAACGGCTAAGTGCACTGGCAATGCTCTCCATTGAGAATAAGATGGTCTCCACCACACAAGGGTTCAATGCCAGGGTGATTGACAAATTCTGTAGTAGGAAGGAGCGGCGCATGGACTTGTTTTTTCGTCACTGACTGAGTAAATTTTATATTTCCACACATTTCATTTTGGGGGTGAGGAGGGGAGGCGGGGACAGTAGAGGGGCGAGGGGAGGGGGGGCAACACATTGCTGATCTTCTGCACCAGCCGCCACTGCTGACAATATGTACTGTTGCAGGCCTGCCACCTTTCCTAACTAACAACCTTATTCTTTACAACCATAGAGATGATCCTCTTCCTGGCTGGCACGTCCAAGATGGACATAAACAAAGGCGTCACCCTAGGTCATTACACAGTGCACTTGCTCATTTTCGTTTCCAATATCCTAATGCTTTGGATCCACCGCACGGATATCAACGGTTTTTTCTCAAATTTTGGGACTCTCGACCACAAATTTCAAAATCTGACGAAAGAAATAGATTATCTGAGGCACAGGAAATACGTCGGAAAATTAGTGGCTACCTTCTCCTTCGTCACACTCATAATGCTCTGGGAGCGAATCTTCCGCTACTTCAGTCTGACGGAACCCAACGCTATCTTCGAGGATATCTGTCACATGGCGAAATTACACTCCCTAATACTACTGCTACTGATACAGTTTCATTTAGGAAACCTCTTCATTAACCTGAGAGATAGATTTTCCTGCTTGAACTTGGACGTACGTGGCTTAGGACACTCAATGCCAAAACTTGAGAGGAATAAATGTCTGGATCCCAAGACCGTCTGTGTAATCGGGAGTGGTTTTCCTCGGTTCCTCGAGAGAATTCAGCTGTGTAAGTCTCTTGACCTAGATCTATATGTTCTATGCTCATTCATAAACAAAGTTTTTAGAGTTTAAATATTTTTACAAGGATTGTATCTACTAATGAGATTGCTCACCCACTGCTATTCTTTTTGGTTTTACGATGACAGATTCCAGGATTACCATAACACTTACGAGAAGCAGTTTTGGTATATGTGCTGGATCGTTTTTGACATATCTGGAGTTCTATTTACCCTAATTTCAAACAAGCCTTTATTGAATATAGTGAGTACTATTTATTAAAGTTTAAACATACTTTCTTGCCATTTTGCGTTTTAAGGTTATTGTTGGAAACCTTTATTGGTGACTCCTCCATTGACTTGTATAGGCGATAAAGGTTTTTTTTTATTAACGTCAAATTTTGAGCAATCCAAATATTAGTAAAATTATGAAATTTAAAGTATTTTCTCTGTAGAAAGAATGCCTTATCCTAGCAATCTACCTTAACTATTTGGTCGTCATCAATTTTATTGTCCGAGAAGTAAAAATCGTCAGTATATTTTCTTGCCATGTTGACAAAAGCCTAAGTACGTACATACAGCGCATTAATTCTCGAATCAAGATCGCTTCAGAAGCCGCGCTATCTCGGACTAATGCAAGCCTTACTCACCATGGCAAAAAATGGTACATAAAAACGTGTGATTTCACGTATGGAATTAATTCCATTTCTAAAAAATGAGAACTAAACCACTTTTCTGAGTAAATATTTCAGTTGCCTAAACGGTCTAGTTTAAATTATCCTAGTCATATTTTGTCATTATATCTTTATGCACTGATAACAACAATTTTTTTATCTCCTTAGCCTTTCTCAGTTATCCTAACTTGGCTGAGAATCTTCATCAAAAAACTCATTGGCAAATTGCAATCGTTAGTTGAAAGTTTAGAATCAAAGACTAATTCCAGGTAACTGACTTCTTTCTTTGGTAGGGTGATTGATTTTGCGCGAATTCAATTACATTTAAGCGTGCCTTCTATCGATAATATTTTCATTTTTTTCAATTGATGATCACACGGCAATAGAAAACATCTTGTGTAAATTATTAAAAACTAGATTTTTTTAATCTCGCAAAAAGGGGAAAACACATAATTCTCCTCTTTTGAATACGTAATTAGACCACTTTCGTTACAGCCGAAACAGAGTCAAGTTTGATGAGTGTCATAATGCTCTCCGCTCACCAAATAAAAACGCAAAGGCTGCATAAAGAATGCTCAAAGCCATAACCCAATCCCACAGACTGTATCCAGAGGCGAATAACGAACTTCAAGACTTGTGTTATAAAAAAATAAGCGAAGTTACATACAAGAAGAAAAAGTATAACTACGACCACGCGTCAGTTATTTTTGGAAATTCATCGGAAGCTATACAGGATGACGATAATCTCCTCTATAACAAACAATAACGATTAAAGTAAAGAAAAAACTCCAACGCATGCCACACAACTTCCCATTCTTAAATAATAACGAGTAAGAGTTACTCTTCAGTCACATTAGGCCCCGGGTAGGCTTCGGAGGAAAGCATTTATGAGCCATCGGATTGTGGAAGAAGTTAGTGAGGAGAGTCAAATAGCAGCTTATGAAGAGAGAAACGATAGTGGAGAAAGCAAGTCACAGGAACAGGATACTCGCAAGCGGTTTTTCCACGACCGATAGCCCGTTACGGATAATGAGTAGCCTACAAACTGTGTCAGGAAGTTAGTTGATGTCGACTAGAAATTCTTGACTAGAAAACCTTATATTTCAAGATAGAATAAAATACGATTATCCACAATTCTAATGCTACCTTCATAGCGATAATTTTATTAACAGAGATGAGAACCAGAAAGTACGCACGTGTTGTTATTCATTTCATGGAAAACGTTGATCAAAGTCATTGAAATGATCGAAATACTGCAATACTTCTGAGAAAATATTTTACTGTAAAGAGAACAAATAAAAACCTAATGCCAAAGATAAATAAAATAATCAGTATTAGAAAGGCCTCGCAACGTCTTTATTTCAGATATACGAGCAAAGACGGCACATTTGGATGGTGAAGACCTCTGTAAGGATGGTGAAATGATTTCAAGTAAAAACAACGAGAGAGTGAAAGGACTGCAAGCCATGTCAATTTAATACCCTTCTTACAACGCAGAGAGATAGAAAATGATTAAGAAGCCCCGAATAAATTCAAAGCCACCACACGTTAGTGGATTCTTTTGGTCCAACATGCCTTTCCTAAACTTGTGTAAGGTTGCAGGAATAGCCCCTATCCACATTAAGGAGATGCCCCATGGGGAGAGTTATTTCTGGCTCCGGATTTACAGCGCGGCAATAATCACTTCGACATTATTCTTAACGGCCGCGCATACCATGTTATATCTTGCTGTCTCACCCACGATTGACGTGACCACAAGCGTCGTCTTAGGTCACTACGTAGCACGCGTATTCTTTTTTGCTTCGAATATCCTGCTTCTATGGATACATCGCAACGATATTCACGGGGTCTTTAAGACTTTCAACACTCTCGACGAAAAGTTCGAAAAACTGACGGTAAGAATAGACTTTCTAAAGCACAGGAAATACACCGTGAAATTAGTGGTTTTCTTCTGCTTTTTCGGATTCATCATGTTATTGGTGCGACGTATAAGATTCTTCAGTGTGAGTGATCGCATTGCTGTCTTCGAGAGTATCAGCCACTTTGGGGAATTTTGCAGCGCCTTGATTGTGTTACTAAACCATCATCATTTAGCAAACCTCATCTTGTGTTTGAGTGACCGGTTTTCCTGTCTGAACTTGGATATAAGCAACTATTGTAGCGCATTGCAAGAACTTGAGAATCAAAATCGTCTGGTTCCCAAAAGAGTTTGGGGCGTCCGGAATGAGTTTCCCCGGCTACTCAAAAGAATCAAGCTGTGGACTTCTCTGCACTTAGATCTGTACAACCTATTCTCATCCATAAAAAACGATCTTGGTGTTTTCGTCCTATTCCAAGGATTGTATCTCCTTCTGAGACTGCTCACCTTCTGCTACTCCTTATGGCTTCAACTGAAAATCTATAAGGATTACCAGGACACTTCCGAGAAACAATTTTGGTACGTCATCTGGGGCTTCTATGACATATCCGGAGTGCTATTTACCATAAAATGGAACACGACTTTGATGAACGAGGTGAGTACTGGGTGGATTGCAATGAGCATAATTTATTGCTATCACCTCATTTGAATACAGTCATTAGAAATACTTCCACAATTTTCGAAATGATTTCTGTGGGCAACATACGTTAGATATGTACAGTAAATTCTACATAGACTAAACACAATAGAAGCTTTTTGAGTCATTTTCTGAAGAAAATATTGTGGAAGAAGATAGTGAGGAGAGTCAAATAGCAGCTTATGAAGAGAGAAACGATAGTGGAGAAAGCAAGTCACAGGAACAGGATACTCGCAAGCGGTTTTTCCACGACAGAGAGCCCGTCACGGATAATGAGTAGCCTACAAACTGTGTCAGGAAGTTAGTTGATGTCGATAAAATTCTTGCTTCGGGTCATTCTTCACGTAGGAGACACCTCTCGCTGAGCATTCGTTTAGAAGGCTCTTGAGTTTTCTAATTCAGATCGTACTCTATACATAACCTAGAATTACACTTTTATCCATCACTTAAAACATACCGTAGTTAGTAACTTAAAACTTACAGTAGATTAGTAGACCATGATATTAAATGGATGAAATTTGAGAAACAGACAGATCCAATCGATATCTCACATCGCCGATGAAGGACTTGAACCGACCGTTAATCTTAAATATAAATAACAACGAATTATGTTTCTAAGGTAGAACTGCGAAAGCGCAATATTATTTCAGCCGGTATAGAACAAGCATCAATAATTTTTTTAAAGCCCATTTACTCAAAAGAAGTAAAAAGTATTGAGACGACTTCGTGATAATATATTTTTAGGCGAGACAAAATTTTAATTCCCACGGTATCAGCAAAATGTTATCACTCGTCTTTCGGCCTTAATAACTCCGGCTTAAATATTCATTGCCAATATCCTATACAATATGCATAAAAGACCACGATAAAAACATACGTTGATACGTCTACACCATGACTTGAAACCCTAGTAATTCAAGATGGAATAAAATACAATTCTCCAAAGTTCTAATGCTACCTGCATAGCGATATATTTGATTAACAGAGATGAGAACCAGAAAGTACGCACGCGTTGTTATTCATTTCATGGAAAACGTTGGTCAAAGTCATTGAAATGATCGAAATACTGCAATACTTCTTAGAAAATATTTTACTGTAAAGAGAACAGATAAAACACCTAATTCCAAAGATAAATAAAATAATCAGTATTAGAAGGCCTCGCAACGTCTTTATTTCAGATATACGAGCAAAGACGGCACATTTGGATGGTGAAGACCTCTGTAAGGATGGTGAAATGATTTCAAGTAAAAACAACGAGAGAGTGAAAGGACTGCGAGCCATGTCAATTTAATATACTTCTCACAACGTAGAGAGATAGAAAATGATTAAGAAGCCCAAAATAAATTCAAGGCCAATACACGTTAGTGGATTCTTTTGGTCCAACTTGCCTTTCCTGAACTTGTGTAAGGTTGCAGGAATAGCCCCTATCCACATTAAGGAGATGCCCCATGGGGAGAGTTATTTCTGGCACCGGATTTACAGTGCTGCAATAATCACATCGACATTATTCTTAACGGCCGTGCGTACCATGTTATATCTGGCTGCCTCACCCTCGATCGACGTGACCACAAGCGTCGTCTTAGGTCACTACGTAGCACGCATTTTCTTTTTGGCTTTGAATATCCTGCTTCTATGGATCCATCGCAACGATATTCACATGGTCTTTAAGACTTTCAACACTCTCGACGAAAAGTTCGAAAAACTGACGGTAAGAATAGACTTTCTGAAGCACAGGAAATACACCGTGAAATTAGTGGTTTTCTTCTGCTTTTTCGGATTCATCATGTTATTGGTGCGACGTATAAGATTCTTCAGTGTGAGTGATCGCATTGCTGTCTTCGAGAGTATCAGCCACTTTGGGGAATTTTACAGCGCCTTGATTGTGTTACTAAACCATCATCATTTAGCAAACCTCATCTTGTGTTTGAGTGACCGGTTTTCCTGTCTGAACATGGATATAAGCAAATATTGTAGTGAATTGCAAGAACATGAGAATCAAAATCGTCTGGTTCCCAAGAGAGTTTGGGGCGTCCGGAGTGAGTTTCCCCGGCTCCTCAAAAGAATCAAGCTGTGGACTTCTCTGCACTTAGATCTGTATAACCTATTCTCATCCATTAAAAACGATCTTGGTGTTTTCGTCCTATTCCAAGGATTGTATCTCCTTCTGAGACTGCTCACCTTCTGCTACTCCTTTTGGTTTCAACTGAAAATCTTTAAGGATTACCACGACACTCCCGAGAAACAATTTTGGTACGTCATCTGGGTCTTCTATGACATATCCGGAGTGCTCTTTACCATAAAATGGAACTCGACTTTGATGAACGAGGTGAGTACTGGGTGGATTGCCATGAGCATAATTTATGGCTACCACCTCATTTGAATACTGTCATTAGAAATACTTCCACAATTTTCGAAATGATTTCTGTGGGCAACATACGTTAGAAATGTACGGTAAATTCTATGTAGACTAAACACAAGAGAAGCTGTTTGAGTAATTATCTGAAGAAAATATTCAATTCACAGCGGTTCACCACTATTCGAAAATGTTTTAATTTGTGATTTTCCTAAGGATGGACACGCAATGAAACTTGAGAAAATGGCCAAAGAATACTTTTTTCAAAGTAATGAACAAATTCAACCCGCCTTGTTTAGAATGCGTTATTAGACCAACGTGTGAATCTAGCAACGACTAGGGTCGTTCAACTTGTATTACTAACTAGTGCTCTACTCTATTTCCGGGACCAAGATTATCGACTGTCCGATTTTTCCGACCGCTGTGTGAATATGCGACAACCATGGAAAGAATGAAAAAATCAGGATTGAATTGGAAGGTGATAAACAAACAGATAATATGAAATATTTTTGAGAAATTGAGAAAATTTGGTAACGAATATCAAAGCAAAGATATTCCTTCAAGCATCATAATGGAAGAATATAATAACGCTCAAGGCGATGATAAATACGAGCCGAGGATTCCAATTATAGTTTGAATTCTTCGACAACGGATCATGATATTGTCTTAATGTTTTTATTTACGCTTTTATCGTCCCGTTGTCGCATTGAGCAAAATTTTATCGAGGGATATAGTGCTAAAGGTTGATTGAATATTGTCCAGTTTCAACCTTAGTTACGGCTAGAGTCACAGTTACACGGAATATTTTGTTCGTAATAACCGTGACTCTAGCCGGGGAGTTTTAGTTGAATGCTTCAGCAGCGGATAGTGGTATTGTCTTCTTCATTACATAAATGCGTCTTCGTCTCGCCATGGAAATATTATCGACCCCCAAAAGTCTTAAGGCTTTCTAAGGCAGTAACCTGATTTGTGCAACCGATCCTTACAATAAAATGAAGAAGTAGCTACCGTTAAATTGAATGTCGCTCTCGAGAAGTTTAATAAGGCCATCCACTCGGTTAAGTTTTCTGCCGCCGTATCGCCAGAGTAGATGTAGCCTTTGGAATTTTACCTTGCGCTCCCCTCGTTTTCAAGCTTCAGGCGGAGTACACTTTTAAATATCTTAACAGCGATTGCAGTTAATTAACATGAATTCAAGTGGCCTTAAGGTTAATAAAGTCGAGTCTACTGTTTACAAGGGCAATTTAACAATCACATGTATGAAAGCATTATTTTTACGAGAAATTGCACGTAAATCAACCGTTGACTGAATAAATTCATATTCATCATCATCGATATTCTATCATATTACATGTCAAAGGACAGGCCTGCTTATAATTCATTCAAGCGCATCGTCATTTCCTAGCGTATCCTTCAAAAAAATAACATATATTCCTCCCTTCAAACCTGGCAATATTCTATTCTTTATCCTCTACCTCTTGCCTTTCTCACCTAACATTCTTTTTTTATCATTTTCTTCATATCGTTTCATCCTCCACCTACTTTTCATGCCATCTTCGAATTTTTATCACGAGCCTCCATTCCTTTGCAACTTTGTCCAACCATTCTACATATGTTTTCCTCTCCAACTAGCACACTCTACCTTTCGCAACCATATCCCAAAATATTTTCATACTACTTCAACTTTCCTTTTGCATCGCCTAAGTTTCGGAGACATTCAAAGATATCATTTCCAAGGTTTTAACTAATATGTTCGTGATATTTTTGCGCAAATATCCCCCAGTAATTATCATAACGTTTCTTGAAAGTTTTCTTCGATTATGTAATCATCCATTTTCTATCCTTTCCTGCTACACACAGGCTCATCCAAACACTCCCCATGTATGTGAACTATTCCATCTTCTCAAGTGAATGTATTGAGAAATCGATGAAAGAGTAAAGTGCAGAACTTCTGGATAAAATCCAAAATTGTTACTTAGACGACTTCAAATAATTTAGAAAGGATCTAAGTTATTCACGCATAATTTCTTTGTTCGAAGAGGCGGACTAGTTAACGATTAGGAAATAGTCTTTTTCTGTATATTTGCATTTGAGTCATCAAACTCAAATTGAACTGACACAGTTTTCACGTTAGACATCCTGCTACTATCCTTCTCCTCGATTCCAAATAGCGCCGATAAACAGTCACACATCACGCATTGTCGGGTAAAATATGTTTGGAGGATTAAAATCTTTTTAAGTTATTTATCAGTGGAAAAACGTGGAATCGAAGTCTCCCACCAAACATGCAATAGTTTTCGAGGTTTCACATGATGAATTCAAACACAGGGGTGGAAAAGACGTGAGGTAATAATTTCAGTACATTTTTTGACCCTGTAAATGTTATCTCCGGAGAGAAAAAATTTAAACGGTGTGTGGTCTTAAACCGAGCGATTATCTGAAATTATCGACACTTAAGTGAAAGGTCAAGGGTAATCTTAATTGTTTTAGGAACGTAATCCCTATCTTTGGTATAAAAACTGCACGAGTAAACATGATGAATGTAGGAGCAATAAACTTACACGAACTCTATGAAGGTACCAGCATTATGACGCTCTTAAAAGGTTTGTTAGTGAGAGTTTGTTACTACAATGGATGGGTGATAGTAAATCAATGATCGCAATGCTTAAGTGAGTTTTAATCATTTCTTTGCGCTATGAGCAACATTGTTGATATTCTGTACTGCATTAATTTACAACTTTATGCTATGATTGCGAGTTATACTACACATTTTTATTCTTATTTGCGTGCGCATTTTATTTTACATAATTTATAAGGTCTTTCTGCAACTTGTCTGACTGAATATGCGCTTTTTTTACCACATTATCACTAGAAAAAGAGAAATGGAACTCAGTCGCCCCTTTGAATAAAAAAAAATGACGAATCAGCATCATCTTACTTCATTCTGTCTCCCTTCTAAATATTTTCAATATAATTTCAATATCTCACCAAATCTCATGTTCAACTACATCTATCGGAAAGATATTAATGCTTAGAACTTGAGAAGGATCCGATCAATTATTTTTAAGGAAAAGAACTGTACAATATAATCAGTGTAAGTTCCTCTACACAACAAATGCTATAATTCACACCACTAAGTACCTCTGAAATATTTAATTTTAGTTATCCACATTCCACAGCATATGTAGCGTTAATGTGCCAATTTAGCATTCCCCACACGGCAAACCCGACATTGACTAATGACAGCTCCAGTCGATAACCGTAATTGTTGCGGATCCCGATCGATAGATGCCTCTCGCCTCGTCCTCGTAGGGGCTGTTGGTCACATCCTTCTCCCATTCCCATGCGCCGTCGGAGCGTTAGAACTCCATCCGTCACCCCGAGCGCCAGATGCTCACCGCGCTCGATCAAGTCGCCATGGCCGGTCTCATGAGAGAAGGCCACAAGGTAGCCCCCACGAAGACGCCGAAGCCCCGCGGGAAGGAACGCAATGACACCCACTGCGACATCGCCTGGGCCACCAAGCCCTTCGTCCGCTTCTGCTCCGTCATGGGTCTGGTCCCCATCGGACCTGATCCCTTGGAGACGGGAACCGACGCGAACCAGACCTCCAAGATGCACTTGTCCTACAGCGTCGTCGTGTTCTCAGCATTCACGGCCCTTTTTTGCGCCGTGGTGCAGTCCAGGGTGAGCAGCAAGAAGCAGGAGGCCACCATTGAGTCAACCGTTTACGTGGTGTGGTGGCTGCTTTCCGGAGTCGTGTCGGTCGCCAGCTTTTCCATGCTCATAGCCCGCCGGAAAGAGTTGCAGGCGTCCCTGAGGGAGATGGCCGAGATCGCGTCCAAGCTCATACCCAAAGATAAGAATTTCCTGAACAAGGTGAGATGTTTGCTGTACTTTGAGGTGGGAGCCGTCGTCTGCCTTATAGCTCTGTCCGTGGGGTTACTGTACCAGGGCAGGGTCACGGGGCAGATGCCTGTGACATCCTATGAGATATTCTTCCAGCTCTTCTCCCTCTGCGCGACCTTCGTTATGAGCCTTCAGTTCATCAACCAGCTCCTGATGCTGTACCAGCTGCTGTCGCTGGTCAACGCCGAGATGACTTTGATCAAGGGCTCCTTCAAGGCGTCCCATAAGAGGAAGATGGGTTGGGACAATGCGCACCTGGAGGACTTCTCCGAGAAGGAAGAGCTGTCCTCTCGAATAAGGAGACATGCAGGCTATCATTTCTCCCTCTGCCACTTGGGGCCGAGGTTCAACGAGGTCTACGGCGTGCTGGCGCTTCTGCTTGCCATGTTCGTTCTTCTGGATGTAGCCTATCAATTCTACGTACTCATAAACTCAGCTATCACGGGTGTGGGTCGAGAGGCTTTACTGATTCACCTGGGAACAATATTGCTCTGGTCCTGCCCGAAGGTTTTAACTCTCGTGCTGCTCGTTGCTGCCTGCGAATTTGTAATAGATGAGGTAAATTGGCGAGCAGTGCATGGTTTATAAGAATATATTTTTTCTCTGGAATATGCAATTCTATTCTCTCTATACTTCCGTGTGACGTATGTCATACATCAGTAATTTCAATGATTAATTATTTCTTCAAGGAGGAAAAATAGAAATATATCTATCTGAGTTCACACTGAACAGTCTTACACGCTACTATAAGAACTTATAGCTTGTATTATCCCCCATTACCTCATCGAAAAAGAGGCTTTTAATAGAATACGAGCGGAAGGTACCCGTTGAAATTCAACGGGTGTGAAAAACATTAAACTTATTTTATAAGAAAACCACAAAGCCTGAAGAAAAACTGTCAGCGTGGTCATTTGAGGAGTTATTTTGAATAACTTATCTTGAATGTTGCGTTCGTTTTAGTAGACACACTGACCGTTTTCTCAGTGCACGGAGAGATGAGTGACTGTTGATCCACTTTCATGCAGCGGAAACCCAAATATTTGAATTCAATGACATCATTGATTTTCACTATTCAACGTTGATATGTGCGTTGAGTAACTTAATCAGGATTGGAGAGTAGGGTACAATCCAGCGATTGACAACGTCAAAAGGAGCATTTGCAGCAGCATTTACCGACCTATGAATCCTCCGTCGCCCTAACTGCACCTTCGGCATAAAGGGTAGCCTTAATCATTGTTTTCGGTTTCTAAATAAAAAATCTATGGTGGTTCTTAGTGCACTTGCCGATTTTCATGCACGGATGTCGTTCATTACGCAGAATTTCCGTTCTTCATTCGGGTAATAAGCATGTAGTGACGTCAGTATAATTTCCGCCAATTTAAAACAGATTAAAGTTTCGAAACAGATGCGTCTATATTTGAACCAGATTGGTTACCCGTCCGTAGGTTGGGTAAGGATGAAATTTGTGCGGTTCTTAGCGTAACCCGAGAAACACCGCGGGGAGATGCTCATGAGACCGCTGGTGGGTATTTCTTTGACCATCTAAGTCTAACTTAGTCGTTTTTCTTACAAAGGCTCATTTTCTCGCAAATATGACATTCATTTTTCTTTAGAAGATTTTTTAGATAGGTTCCTTCTTCTATTAGGCATGTTGATGGATATATTTCCAAGTCCAAGGAGGGGAAACACAGCGGAAAGTGAGAGTCTTGAATTGGCAACTCGATGATTGAGTGAATATACCTAAGTTAGCTGAACTTTAACACTTTTAAACATATATAACGTTTATGTTGTGGGAATTGATCTAAAAAACAGTTCGCAATCGTAATGAGAGGCAGATTCAGACAGTTCCACCACGTGTAATTCATCTGAGTATTAAACGATAATAAACAGCGCCGTGTTTGTTGTAGCAACAGAGGCATTATTACCATTACTATTCGCTGCACGTTAATATTCTTGCACATTTAATTGCGTGTGTAATCTATTTAATTCCTTTATGTGTCTCGTTTACTACGTAAATGTTCTCTCATGCATATTCAGTGCCCCTATGAAAGCTACTTTGAGAATAGACATTTAAGAGTATACTTGTTGTAAATATGCATTGAATGTATCGATTACCTCCTGAAGCAATCTATCATGGGGCCCTTGGGACTCAGGGCCCTTCTGATACAGATTTTCTTTCTACGTGCTATCATGGACCTGCAAGAAGACGTATTATTTAAATGCTAGAGACGTGAATATCCTTTGAAACTCAAATCTCTGGTTATCAAGGAAATATGCCATTGTTGATTTCAGAAAAAAATGTTAGATATTTCAGCTAAAAACATGAATTTCAGACAAATTCTGAGCGTCGAAGAAAATCGATTGAAAGAATTAGAAACTTCATTTTTTCAGCCATCCGATAAAAATAATCCCAGCCCTATATCTTGAGTGAAAGTACTTTTAAAAAGCAAAAAATGAAACCACTGCACCGAACCCAATGCTTAGCATGGACCACCAGGTGGGACCTTCGGGGGCCTATGAGGGCCCTGATGGCTTTTTGATATAGCATATGTTACAACCAGATATTTTTTCTATCTGCATGTCAAATTTCAGCTCAATCGGTTCAGTAGTTTTTGCGTGATGGAGCAACATACAGAAATCATTAAATTTTTATATATATTAGTAAGGATAACACCCCTAACCCTGGAAAAAAGGGTTTTGGTTAATTGTACCGTGTACAGTGTTTGTTGTCTACTAGTAACGAATATGTGTCCCAACTTTCATCCAAATCGGTCCAGTGGTTTAGGAGGAGATGTGGAATATACCCACATAGATACATTGGCATTTATATATATAAAGATATTAACTCTTCAAATTACCGTATCACACGACCGAAAAGTTTTGAGACAAAAATTAGCAGGAAACTTTCTTTCATTAATTTTTTTCCTTTGCATTGGTGTTTTCTGATTATTTCTAAAGCTAAAGAAGAGCATAAGCAACAACATTATGAAAATAAATGCTAAATAATTCTCAGCTAATTTAAATACCCTTTGCTTTGGTGACAATTTAGCGATATACTCTGGTACGTCATTCTTCATTGAAAATCAATACGTTTTAAAAACTTCTTCTCAATACAACTTCCATTCAACATTTTCAAGGCTGAGATGCTAAAGTTTAAAAATGCATTATGCTGTTCTCGCCATTTGGCTTACCGGTGGCTAGAAATACTTATGCACCCTATTACCGTAATGTAGACAATTAGTAATCTACCTCTATAATCACAACGAAGCTCGAATAAAAATTTATTCATACATCTAATATAAATAAAAACGTGTAAGTATGTATGAGCCACGCGGGATTCTTGTAAACTGTAAGATGAAAACTACTCGAAGATAATTCAGAAAACGGTAATTTTAAACTCGATTACAGTCACGTCATTATACCTCCAATCATCTCCACAAAAGTTATGCTGGAAGCTTAGTCACTTAGCCCAAATGAAGGTCATAAGGTGAGCACTTGAATAATTATATCAGCTTAGCATCGAATTACTGGAAGTGTACACGGTATTCGACTGGTAAACTTGATAAGAGGAGAACTGAGTCAAGGTTAAAAGTTTGCGTTTCCGGTAGCGATAATTTCAGTAGTATAATCATTTCAGGTAATTATTTTCCAATTCCAGGCAATAAATCTACATGGTGTCCATGACTCTACATTTACTTATCTCATAAAATGTCAGGAAAAGTAATAATCTTATTTTTTTAAAGAGACTAGACCCACTTTTCTCACGTCCCTCAAATTCCCTTAAAATATATAACCTTGAGCCTTCCTTCCATTTCAACATCGACATGACAAGCAACAGCGCACTGTTATAAAAAATTGGGATATAATTCTCTATTTTAAATAGTAAGGCACTGTGTAATCTTAGTATTGCACGACATTCGGTATATAAATATCGGGCGGTAGCATTTAAATAAGATGTTTGCATGCCATTCCCAGATCACGGCCCAGATAAAGCGAATCAAACTAGTTCAAATAAGGAGTTTTTTCCTCGCGAAATTCGTGATCATAACTTTACCAAAGTTAAAAAAAATAAATACTGGACTGAAACTCATATTGTGACTCGTGTACAGAATTAAAGAAAAGTTATTTCTGTTCCATCACATTATTTGATCAAAAGTTTGAGGAATTTTAACATCTATAACCATTAAAATATAGACTTAAAATTCCCCTGGTCTCCCAAAACTTAGAAATCATATGAACATCACTGTATTATGAGAAATATCGGGAAAAAAGGGATGTGGATGCACAATTATCAATCAACTTCCGAAAGGGGACACAAATAGAGATTTGCTGGATCATTTCGTAAGATTCATGAGGGAGGAGTGTGTCCAGAAGACAAGTCCAGTTTTACAATTTCTGGTTGGCGTTAACCGTTAGATGACGTATCCTTTTCGATATGAGAGTTCTGGTTCTGTATATCCATGGGAGAACGTATTAACCCTGGTTTTATGGAGCGGAAACTTTTAACCTGGAGTTATAAAACCAAGCCTAAGAAATTCAAACTTGACTTTCACCGTAAACAGGAGTAGAGTGAAGCATGTGAAGACACAAGTAATAAATTATCCAAGCGATAATTGGGTATTTTCCAAAATTTTAAATTTAAGTTTACGGATCTTTATATGTTACTTAAACTCGAACAAGATTGCGGAGTGGAAGTAGTTTTAAAATTGATTCAATATTAATTGAGATATTTAAGATTAAAATAGTCGAAATTACAAATTTTTTTACGCCGCTGCGAAACGAAATCTGATTGGCTTGACGTCATTTTCGCTGAGCGATACACGGATGTGAGGGAGATAGTGAGTAACTGTAGAAGATCTACCGTATATTTAAAGAGTTTTCATTGAAAACAAAGACTATGGCGTGCAATGGTTTTATTAAAACCACAAAAGATAATTTACCCAAATGGATATGTTTATGGTAGGCGTTTTAATGAAGAAGGACGAGCGATTTAATGCTGCGGAAAATCATTGAGCTTAAGTCGAAAAAATGTAAGCCTAAAGTTTGCTTTTAAATTCGTCATTTCTGTTTTACATCATTTTTGATACACATAATTATGTATTTGGGGTATGAACTTTATTAACTGTTTTTCCAATACACTCATAGTCATTATGATACTCTTTCTTTATCGAAGTCCATATCAGCTCATGCAGCAGTAAACAAACAGTATCTTAGTAACATATCAACATAACGCAACCTACTCGCCAAATGTTTGTGCTGCCAATACTCGACACACCTAAAACGTTAATTTTTTATTTGCTAATTAGTGATTGTTTGTAGAGGAGGTTTCTAGAAGTGGCTTATCTGCTGTAGAAATGCCTAAAAATAGATTCTTATCTCCTAAATGTCCATTCAAAGTTTAATTTAAGTGTTGTTATATAATAAAGCTTCTCGTGAGATTTATGGTGATAATGCTATAGGATACGTCCAAGTAAAGATAGATGGACCACTGTGCATAATCATTGCAAGAATATGTCCAGAACACAAAGTGCGGAGTGAAGCATACATTTTTACGGGTGGACATTGAGGAATGCAAGGAAGAAATTTCAATCATTCAATGTCATGATTGCGTGAATAAATTTCTTGTTCGGTGTTTCAACCGATGTATGCACAAAACACCATCTATATCCCTTACTTAGATACCATTTAAAGGCATATCTAGAAACGCAAAAACGTCAGAAACTAATTTCGCCGCATTTGTTTCCACCGTAAGCATAAGGAAACGCCTGGGTCTAAATGTACACAGCGAAAATGACGTCACAGGCCATTCGGCTGTTTTCGGAGTGTGCTCGGGAGCATTCGTAACCTTCTACTTTCTTTAGCTTTTAAAACCGAAATTCATACAATTTAATAAGAAAATTTTTAGCCAATTCAATAAGTTCAAGTAACTGAATCAGAATTACGATAGTTTTAAATACGTGGAAAATACCCAATTAAAGTTCAAATGTAATCAACAGAAGATTGGAGAAGAATATGAAATACTTTTTAGGTAATTTTCAGCTACGGTTTAGGAAAAATGGGAAGTATTAGCACAGCAACCACAGGGAATGTATTCAGGTAGCTTAAATTAAGATACAGGCTGGAGAATTAAGTAGGCAAAGGCAAAGAGCGAGTGACGCAGGGGCGCACATTATCGTCATTACTTCTTAAAGTATAGGTATAGTGATGCTACAGCTAAGGAAGGAGAAATAAGAATAAATGGAATGAAGTTTGAACGTTAGTGGAGACTTAGTTGCGTCCTGCTATTACTCTCCCACGTTCTTTCTCGCACTTTATCAAATTCTCAGATGATACAAAATTGGTTAATGGCAGAGGCAACTAGAGATATTATATATTTAACGTTCCATGGATTGAATAAAAGGCCTGCGAATGTTATATCATTGAATTTTAAATGGAAAATTAATTAATGGCTGATTTATTACGTTCAAATCAGCGACGACCGTATATACGACCGTGATGGGAACTACAAAAACAAATGAACCTTTTAATGCGTAGAAAACACTGGAAAACGTTATTCGTTTCATTCGAAAAGCACTGAACTCATACAGAGAATATTGTCTGTGTATGTAATATCGAATAATAAAGCTGGATTGATTTTATAATGTATATGACTTTGAACACTGGATTCCTTCCACGTGACATATAAAGGGAGGGAATTAGTTTCGTTTTCTTTATCGACTCATCTTCTTCTTAAAGTTATGACTCATCGCTATTCACCTGATAGGGAGCAGAGAGTGTGGTTACTGCATAGGAGGTATATCCACTCGACATTACAAATTTCTAAGCACCCTTATCATAGAATATTCCATCACTCATCTTCATATCTTTTTCGTATATTTTTCGTGGAGTAAATAGTTTGATAATTTTATATTGGCCATAGCATAACTCTCATGTATTTTAATGGGCATTTAGTAAAAAACACAGTATAAAAAAATTAAAGCAAGAAATCGTTTTCAGTCGAACAAAACAATATATATATATATATATATATATATATATATATATATATATATATATATATATATATATATATATATATAAGTATATATATAGCTACTTTCCACCGAAATATCGGAAGTTTCAATTTGTGAGTGTCCTTTTTTTCTGTTTCTGTATTTTTATCGGCCACCCTCTTGGCATAGTATATATATATATATATATATATATATATATATATATATATATATATATATATATATATAGCTTAGTGGTCAGAGCAGCCGGCGCGAAATCGGAAGGTCCGTGGTTCAATTCCCGGTCTAGACGAATTTTTTTCACTTGGAATCGGCCATCATTCCATCTTCACATCACCATTGTGTCATCACATTTTATGTGTTTCCTATACTCTTTCTTTCACCACCTGTTTGAACGAAATATTTTTAATATTTACGCCTGTGAGCGGTTTGAGTGAATGAATGAATGGTTGTATGGCCGGAATGGCTCATTTCTACTTCTTGGGCTCTGCGTGCCCCGAAACGCCTGTTCTGTATCTTTACCACTGTCTGTGTGCCTGATTCAAACTTTGCTTTCCTCTTCTGTGTACGTAATTTCTTCTCTGCCGGTGAGTGAAAATGTCCAGTGCCATCTCTCGGCCACTTTTACGGACTAATCTTGGGGGTGTTTGATTCATATAAACGCCCCGCCGATTCCAGTGTTTCTTTAGTAGTCTAGATAGCTTAGTGGTCAGAGCAGCCGGCGCGAAATCGGAAGGTCCGTGGTTCAATTCCCGGTCTAGACGAATTTTTTTCACTTGGAATCGGCCATCATTCCATCTTCACATCACCATTGTGTCATCACATTTTATGTGTTTCCTATACTCTTTCTTTCACCACCTGTTTGAACGAAATATTTTTAATATTTACGCCTGTGAGCGGTTTGAGTGAATGAATGAATGGTTTTATATATATATATATATATATATATCTATTTTATGTTTACGTTTCTCGTTTCCAATCAAAATTGGACAGATTAATGCATTACTTTCCCCTTAATCTTTCTCTTTTTTCATACATGCGAAACACACAAGCAAAGTTTTCCTATCGCCCACGCCTTCTGAATAAACCACAGTAACCACAAAGCACAGACAAGGCAAATATCAGGACATGACACACTTCCTCAGACTGATTCTTCAACGAAAAAATGAAACACGTTAGCTCGCGAACCAGGTAACATTGAAATCCGGTGCCCACGGAATTCTAAAATCTGACTAAAACCCTTGTTTTCTTTTCTTCGCCTTCAAATTCCATGCACGAACATCACGACGACCCGCGGGAAGGCTGATTCAACTGGGGTCCTGGTGTCGGAAGTGCTGCTCAAGGTAAAGGATCACCAGGCCAGGCGAGAGGTGAGGACTTAACAGACACTTTGTTTACCAATCAATAGATTATACATCATGTGATTAAGAGGATCATCATCAAAATGGATTCAAAAATTCACCACCTTATCATTTTTGCCACTTCTATGAGCTGACAGGTAGGTTTTTCGACAGCTCCTCCCTCGAGTTAGTTTAAGCGAGATATCACTTCACATAGAATTTGATGAACTCGGCCTAATTTTAAAGAAAAAAATCTAATCTTTCCAATTATATCAAAATATTAAACCATTTCCGAATTAATGTGCGAGCAATTTCCTTAAAAATATAAGTTGTTTTACATGGGATAGATCACGGCAGTGCTCTCCAGAGGGCGAATATTGATTCCCCTTTCTTTGGCGATCGTTTCACTTGCCTAAATACTACTTGCCCTCCATCAGTTCTCTATTCAGTTCATCATATCCTCTGCCTCTCCTTATGTCGTCCAAAATCCCTATCCCCTTCCCTCCTCTTACACGCTTGCCAACTGTTTCCCCCCCTTCACCCTTGTCAAAATGCCTTCACCTCTCTATACATCCTCCTTCCTCTTTTACTATCTACTCCAAATATCTTCCACGAATTTCCTTTCCTTCCCCATCACATTTTACCTTTCTACATAAGCCTTCTTCACCAGCCAGCTCATCCTCTCCATTCTTAGCCAAGCCCACATCCCAAAAGCCTCCAGTCTACACATATACCCTAACCTCAAAGACAAAGCTTCCAAATCATACGACACCGTGCTCCATTTTAGAGTTATCATCTGTCTCTTTTTTTCTAACTTAACCGTCTTTACTTTCTGCCCAGAGGCCCCGTGATCAGTTTTTTAATGGCTATAGAGGCTAATCTTTAAAAATCACCTGCAAAAACTAATCAAACGATTTCTTTCTTCAGCTCAGCATGCTTCCAATCTCCATTCGTCCCATCAATAAAGCCAGTTTATTCTTTCTCCCTCTTTTCCTCCTCCGCTTTCCCAAAATCCTCCCCCCAATCACATTCTTCAGCGAACTCTCTCCCCTCACTACCTGCCCCATTCATTTATCCTGTTTCTTAATTTCCTCCAGTAAATTCCTTTCCTCATCCACCATCCCTAGCACTTTGTTGTTTCTTCTTCTCTGTGCCACTCACTAGTAATGCGTCGTCGAAACGAGAGTAACCAACGGTAATTACGGCAATAAATAAAAATACGCGCATTCGTTTCTCTCGACGCTTACCGACGGTATAAATACATACATACACTACATACCTCTGCCTCTAGGGTCTTGCGTTACGGCGTTGCATACCTTTAACGAATTCTGTGGCAAAGAGCCAAAAGTTGATCTGTGTTTTTTAGATGTTGATGCATGTACACTAGATTGACAAATTGAGCAGGCATAAAAACAAAGTGCTGACATACACTTTTGGTTTAAATGAAAGAGTCAAAGTTATAATGAAATATAAGAAATTCAAGATCAGGAGGCTTAGAACAACCTTATGATTTGTGATTTAGGAACTTTACCACGATGAAATAGACTTTTTACGTACGATAATTCACAGAATTTCTTCTTGAATATAGCAAGAGAAGTAATAGATTTTATGAAACTAGGCAGCTTATTATAAATCTTGGAGGCAGAATGGTGAGGACCTTGCTTTGAACAAGTCACGTTGTGACTATTTGTATGAGTTTTCTCTTTTCCATGTGTTGTGGTTATGAAAATTTCTGGTTGTATGGAAAAGAGAAGGATTATTTTTTACCAACATAGCCAATTGTAGTATATGTATACAATATGCTACGTTTGTAAAAAAAATAATCCTTCGTAAAACGTGAAAATCGTATGTGAGTCATGAATCAGAGAAAATTGTCTAATTAGAGCGAGATGTCCCTCGATTTATTAATAACGAAGCGGCAACCAGCGTAAAGGACCTTAGAATCATAGCTAAACTGTCAGGTAGACTTTGTTTGTTAGTCAAATTATAGTCCGTCCAAGATATTAGCGCAGTTGAAATATACTGGTTTCGCTTAAAAAAAATGAGAAGTTAACAATTTTTTCACGATCGTTAAATTTAAACAAAGTCCACCATAATGGATTCTTCGGTCACATGATTCCCTTCCCCGAACGGCATTTGACGTGTTTACTGATTGGCTGCGTTTCTAACTGCCAACTGCGCTATTATCTTGACCGCACTCTAGGCATCTTAGACCAGTAACCGATCGGTATCGCCGGTATTTGACGTCATATTACCGTTTGTTTTTTCGCTACGCTCGAAACTCAGCACTAAAATTAATATTTTGGTTCCTAATTTTAAATCTTTGCTGCACGCATGGAACAAGTCAAAAAATGCAAATATGTCCGTTCTTTGTCATAATATACCCATGTCAGGTAAAAGCTATAGATGTAAACTGCACAAGAGTGCAAAAGACATGGAATAAATACACAGAGAGGTCAGAATATGTACAAGATGTTTAACATATAAAGATACACAATTAAAGTTGCAAGAAACAACACTGTCGGCAAGGAATATGAAGAGAAAATAACCGAATAGAAAAACACAAATGCAGCTTAATTAATTTTCCTGAGAAAGAGACAAATATTCATTTACAGAATAACACGGATGTCCACATAAGTATTAATATAAACTAGTTTATCACCGCGGGAAGTTTTATACCAGCACATACCACACAGTGATGACTTATGAGTTATGGGCAATAAACCTTAAGACATTTCAACCCCTTTTGTTGTAATTATTAACATCACCATTGATGTTGAATAAGGATTTATTATGATGGATAAAGATAATTGAATGGAAGATGTTCAAGCAAGGCAGTTCCACGTTTCCCGCTTAACCCTCATGTCAAATGCCTCCACTCTGCTCTCATCCTATATCCTCAGTGTCCATGGCTCTGCACCATACAGCAGTACACTCCATGTTCGACTCCTCACCACTCTTACTTCAACATCCTGGCACGAAATCACGGACACTATTTCTCTCCTAATCGTGAATACCTCTTTTGCTAGTGTATTTCTCTTTCATTCCCTGTATATCCCTTATACGCACATTGCCCATTTTATTCCCAAGGCATATCCTACCCAAGTGATTAAAATTTAAGATCTCCTCTAAACGTTATCCTCCTACTTTTATGATTGACCTCATAATAATTTACGTAAATAATGAAAATATAAGAAAGCTGGTGATTTTGACTGTTACTATTTATTTAATATTAGTTTTACATAAAATAGTTCAAAAATAAGAACCAGCCCACATTTGCATTTTTTTAAGGGCCACACCCTTTCCTACCACTCAACCCTACCACGCCGTACTGTGTTACTAAGTTTCTTCCCTTCTCAGGTGAATATTCATTCTTAAATGCTCTAGAACAAGAAATTATATTTTCCGTAATGATTTTGCATTATGCGAGTATAAATAATAAATTATCGTCCATGTGGAATCTCAACTCTAGTTCCTCCTAACATCAAGTTCATACCATCACATTTCAACGATGCCCTAATTACTTCTCGTAGGGAAATTTAAAAAAATGAGGATGAATTCTAATGGAAACAAATGAACAAGGAAATTTTCAAAATTCTCTCTACCCTAGAAATGCGTCACCCATTTACCGCACATGTCCGAATATAGCCCCCGCCCATGTTGAGAGAATGGGCGAGACTCGCAAACTAAACATACGTGATAGTGGAATAAATGGCATGAGAGGAAGGGGTCGACCGAGAAAGCCACGAAAACTCTAAAAAAAATGAAACTCTAAAGAGGAGGAGTATTAGGAGTCTTAAGAATAGGACAACGTTTATGAAGCATTGCGTGAATTTGGTAGGAGCAACGGAGGTTTGCAATTATAGGGCAGTATTGAGGAAGTTATTAAAGCCGAAGCTAGTTTCCAAAGCCTAGGTATAAATCCGAGAATGAAGCTCTTTTGACGATACATACCCCGAAAGGGAACGGCGTGATAGGTACGTAAATATGTACATTAGGCAAAAATATCGGTCGTGAAAAAAATGAGGGGGGCTGATTTCCAGCATTAAGAGAAAAAGCCACAAGGAAACTGCTTGGGTAATGGATCAAAATTACAGACAAAATACGTAATAATGGGCTAGGATTAATAAATTAATGAAAAACTTTTCGTAAATCCTTAAAAAGAAACAGTATTACCTATCAGCTGTATAGCGCTTCAGTAAAGCCATTATGCAACCCGCAAGGCAACTGCATCATAGCAGTTTTTCGGCTGATGAGAATAACTGAGTTACCCGTCGGAAAAAAGTTTTGCACTTTTATTCAACAATAGTTCCAAGAGTTTATGAACTATTATTTGTATTGTCTCAGTAATTTATGTTCATGACGTTGCTTGCACAGACCTGTAACGCCGCAGGAAAGACCTTATTTATTACCTCTCGACGAAACTAATACCTTCTTTCTTTTCTTTTGACAGCTCCGTCTCTTTTCACATCAATTACTCCATACCAAGGTTCGGTTCACGGCATGCGGTTTCTTCACCCTTGACTTCAGCCTGCTCACTTCGGTAAACACTAGTGTAATATAAAAGCACACTCAACCTCATGATGAAAAGGTTTACATTAATTTTGTGTCCTAAACGCTTTAAACTTTAATTAAGCTATACGACATTTCATAGTTCTTGAGGGTATATGCAGATTCAGACCATTACTTACTGGTGGTGGTGGTGATGAAGGGTTCTGCTAATTTTAAAATAATCCTGTAAAGGAGTCATATAGTTCAAAAGTGGAATGCAGAAGAATTAAGTGGAGCATAGAGGAACCCATTCCAAGAGCTCTTCCGTAAAAGTCTGTGTGGAATGGAAAGGGAAAATTGAGAATTGCAATAAAGAGAGCTGCAGGAGCAGAAAATGTAACGAGAATGAGAAAACCATATATCACAGGAGAGATTATTAGCTGGACGGAGGACTTGGCAAAGATATGAAAGAAAGTAAACATTGAGATAGATAGAAGGATGCACAGGGACTTCAAAATCAAATTTAGAGAAGAAACAAAGAAGACCAGGGAGACATGCTGGAGAGGAGATATGAAGTTCCTTAAGAAATTTCCAAAAGAGAGATAAGGGAATTCATTGTAAAGGAAATGGAAAGAACTGAGATGAGGTACAAAAGGGACGGGGGTGCTAACTATATAATAAAAATCAGTAAAGCTGCAAGTTTAAATGAAATATATTTAGGAAAGATGGAGGGAATACATGGATTGCCTGAAAAGCAAAGGGAATAAGCCTATTCCTGAAAATCCATAATGGGAATGTGACATCGATATGGATAACATCAGCAAGGGACATAAAATAACATCAAGTAGGGAAAGTGTCCTAGGGCGGGATCATGGTTCATTCCTTCGCTTTTTCATTATTATTATCCAAAATGTCAACCGCTCTACAAGGGAAATGATCACAGTTACTGTCCTAAGAATGGACTCCATTAATTAAAACTAGTGAGTTAAAGCACCTGACAATATTTGAAGAATGACGATCACGTTTTTGATCTCATTAGCGCCATCGAAAAATAACGATAGCGCGAACGCACACGCTATGGAGAATCGTGATTGTGTCTCTAGTTAGTGAATCATAAAATTTGTATGGGACAGTATAAGGAATAAGGCTGACATATAGACAAATATAGACAATAGATGGAATCTTAGCAAGTGGAAAGGCTCAGGTATCGGCATAATATTTTAGGCTATAATTAGGGAGCAATGATATAAGGTGTTAAATTGCATTGCCTGTGGAAGAATTTACAAAGAGAATGGAGTCGATTAAGGGGCTCTGACCAAAGACTTAAAGAAAAAGCTGGTTAACACAAAAAAAATTGAGCAAAGCAGTGTATGGCTGAGAAACTCAATCCTTTCAGAGGAAAATTGACAAAGAATGGAGTCTTTTGAGATGTGAGTGAGGAAAAGAATGACATGGGTAGTCAGGAAGAGGTAGGTACGTATTAGGAAGTGCTGGAGACGGTGGTAAAGGAAAAACAAAGTTGGTATCGGAGATTCGGAGGTAGTACAGGAAAGAGAGCATGTAGAAGAGGATAATGTAGGGGAGAATTAAGCCGAGCAAAGACGAGTAAGGAAGTGAGTATGAATTTCGGACAACATTGAAGAGAGCTCACGGAAGAGGGTGGTGGAGCGTATAAAAAGTGGCAAATCTAGAAAAGTACATCGATGCATGTCTACATATTACCCTTCGAGCCGCCGAAAGGTCTGCCTAGAAAGAAACAATTCTGATGCAGAATCAATGACAACATTTTACCTGTTCGAGAATTCAGGCTTTCCGAGCAAAATGATTTAGTGTGGGCTTGGTGTGTTTTTGTTGAAATCTCAGGACCGCCTCGCCGAGCGCTAGCCAATTGAAATAATTTTCGGCAAGATCAAGGTGGAGTTGGTGCGCTTAAGATATCGGTTATTGGTAAGTCAGGGAGGGGAAGAAATATTGGGATACATATGAAGGTGTGGTGGAAGTGTGCAATCGGAGCATTGGGTAGTAACTTTCGTCTCCGCCGGCGCAAAGCAGAACTGTGGCCTCTGTGCTGTGCTCTGAGTGACCGTAGTAAAGCAGTTCTCCTTGCGCAGACTGCAATGAGGGCTGCCCTGGTGATGAAAAGGCGCGGCAGAAGTCGCGGCAAGAAGAAGCTGCAAGAGGCATCACTGCAAGAGGGTGGCGTATAAAGAAAGCTCTAGATTACAGAGCTTAAGTGGCTGGGCCGCAGGCATGTTGACTTCGTTTACGCACTGCCGTTAAGTCCACTGGGTCTGCGGTCCGAATCGCGCCTTTGGAGCTGACAGTAGGCTCACGTACGGTCCGAACACCGACGTAAATTTAACGGAATGACGCTTAAAGCGCTCAGCAGCGAAGGGTGACGTCATTAATTCATCGCTCACGGCTCTTACGGGTGGGAGGTAGGGCACCGTGAGCCTTGCTATGTTGCTAGGGATGTGACACAGTGAAACAAGTGCGCGCTGGAAAACGAAGTATTTTTGCGTCTTTAAGATGAAAATTTCAGTAAATTTGGAAGTTTTCTTTGAGCATTTATGGTAGAATTAAGTAATAAATGTGCCCCAGAGGAAGTGGAATCTTTTATTTTAGAGTTAATCGACTTCAAGGTTTTGCAAGACAACATGTAGTGCTGATACATTAGTTATTAAGTTGGGTTTGAATTATTTTGTGTGTGCCAGATATTTTAGTCAACTTGACTCTATCATAATAAAGATGCAATTTAAACGGTTAATACACATTTTGCCTCAAGAGTCAGTGATTCACTTTTAATGATGATAATGAATAAAAATCTCCGGTCATTGATGAAGACCATACACGCGGAAATATCTTTTATCTATTTTAGTTTATAAGTTATGCTTATAATGTAGTCTAAGAATATTTGGAATATTCCTAAGAATTTCAAGGGATTTGATGCCCAAAGCCGCATGGTTACTCACAACACTACAACCATTTCCAAGCTGGATATTTCGCCATTAATTTGTCATACTTGTAAAATTTTGAGAAGCTCCCATTTTCACAACCGTTACCGTGGCATTAACGATAGGACTAGATGAATAATACACTGTAGGACCCCGTATCCATGGTGTATACGTTCCGAGACCTTTCGCGGGTAACTGATATTAGTAATTTTTCCATTATATAAAAGCATCCAGGTAACCAGTAAGAATGTAAAGGTTATTCACTTGCATAGTGAATAACCTTTCCATTCTTACTGAGAGTGCTTTTACAATATTTGCCATTTTTGTAGCTCATAATATGTATTTTACGTGGATTCCCGTCTCACAACTCTTAACTACTCGCCGACTTTTTCTTACACGGCGCGACTTCGCTGGGGCAAGAAGATCCCATTTTCATTTTTCATCCTGCCCCTTATGTCCTTCTCGTAGAAAGTAAAGCCGGAGTAGGAACATTGAGGACTCACGTTTTTCCTGAATCAATGCAACTCCCTAGGATGCCAAAGCACAGGATATGCTTCTAAGTGCTTACCGGCCGGAAATCATCTCATCTTCATCACAAAAAAACATTGGGGTAGGAACTGGGCCCCCAGCACCCACACTCAATAGGTCTGTCCCAAAGAACAGCAGCTTCTAGAAAGTAGCACATTGAACCCACAACACCCTTTTCCTCTATCTAATCCGTCCGACCACGAAGTCTCATTACACAAGACCGCGTGGCGACCGGGTTTCCAGGTTGTTGAAAGGGTCGTCTACTCGCTTCACAGCACCCCACAAACGTATATCCTTCCGTAGGAAATCATTTGGTCATGAGTGTCTGATACACTTCCAGGCTTTGCGTCGGGGACTTCCGGCGAAACCTTTCCTTTCGCAAGGCTAGAGGTTTTCTTTCGTTTCAAGGGCTTCGGGCGTTTATCACCCTCGAAAACGGACGGGCTACTGACTTCCAAGACAAATAATGGAAAATAAAAATCGTTTACGTTTATTTCGTTAAAATATTGAGTATGGTATTTTAATAAAATATTTTTTCCTTCGCCTTTCCACCGATAGGCGATTCGTTCTTGTCGTAAATTTTAGTGACTTCAGGTGTTGTTTTTTGTTTCTTTCCTAATTGAATCGAAAAATCGCACTTTTTCCTTGATCGTGAGCACTTCATGCCTCCCCTTCGATTTTGCTGAACTTCTGTCACCACTTTTACGTATGGAAGCCATCATACAAAGTGATAAATGGTAACGCTAGAGGCCTAATGGTGCGATTTTTTCGGGCTCATATGGTATATGATGACAGATTGAAGTGATTCATGCACTTAAGAGCTCTGGAACGAGATTTCACCTCACAGAATGGCGCAATTTGAACTTGGTGTCGAATATTACAGGAAATTTTCTTTTGTACTTTCAGACCCGGGTGAGCCGCGGATACTGGGGCTCTGCTATCACACATTCACTCACCTATATTCCTTTTTCTACAGATGACTGCTGCAGTTGTCACACATCTTGTCATTCTGGTCCAGTTTCAGCTGGCCGGAAAGACCACATCATCTTGCTCTTGCAACGGGACCAACACCACAATGAGTCCTCTTGATAGCACCACACCATGGGTTAACTTGACTGGTGATTGAAGCCAATCCTTTCTCCGGTGGTATTCACCAAAAGCACCAGTGAGAAAACACCATGTGAAAGGAGAATGCAAAGGAGGATTTTACTCCGTGCACATACAATTAATTATTGTATGACCACGAATATATTCCCATTTTATATATTCCGTTCAAGATAGAAGTCAAAAATGTCAAGTTAATGGCATTGCTAGTTTATCTCAAATGTATTTATTTGTTTATATTAATTCTATAACTTTAAATGATGTTTTTGTGGAATGGACCTTGAAATGAAAAGACCCTTGCAAGGCAACTTTTTCCACCAGTCACCGAGAGTCAAAGTTCACTTGAGTCATAATTTAATTAGCTGTAAGACATAATAATGCATTCATTTAGGTACTTAGTTTGCCCCTGCTTCAGGCCACAGGAGAAATATGATTCTTATCAATGGAAAAAGATCTGATTATTCCTTTCTCCGGATTTTTTAGTCATAGGTACTCTTCACGAGATATGAAAGTAGTGGTGTTTTCATAAGGAATTGTAATCAATTTTTCAAATTTGAAAGTATAGAATTTAGAATTTAAAATCTAAAATTTTTTGTCATTAATGCTACTGATAATCTAGACAATAGAAACTATGCTAATATGTAAGAAGATCCAAAAGTATATTGAACAATCATAGAAGGAGTTCTCTGCTTTTTTCATGGAATTTAGTCCATTATGTAAATAACATAACTAAAACATATCTTCAAACAAACATTGACATTTTCTTTGAAAAACTGTAGTAACCTCTGGTACATTATCTGTTGATTCCTCGAATAAATGTCATGTGATTTACTCTCCATCTTCTTTTGCATTTTACCACCTACCCACACAAATACCCGGGTGTCATATGTTTTAACACCAAGATGATTGGTCACAAATTAGACCAAATATTGTACATGTAACAAAAAATGTGACATCTTGTAAATGACACCAAAATCATTATTTCAGTCCTAGAGGCCCTTGCGCTGCAATAAGCGACAGGGCCTCTGCACTCAATAAAAATGAAGGAGAGCGTGCAGCAAAATAATGCCACTTTATTCATAGTGATAGATGGCGGAAAAGTTTGTTTACTGGCTGAAATATAAACCAAGCACGCATTTTCCTGTTACCAAGTACAAACATATAAATTCCTACTTTATAAGTAATTAAAAATTTTGCAATTTCACCCCTTTTACGATTTTATCGAGAGCTCCCTGAAATCAACTTCCATTATGTACTCTGATTTCAATAGCTTGCACAAAGATTGCACCATCATCAGTCAGGGGCGGATCCAGGGAGCACACTTGGGGGTGATTTTCAATTTTTCTTTGGGTGTGTGCGTGCACTTGTGTTAGCACGTTATTATGTGTATCTCATGCCATGCATGTTAAATTTACTCATAACTATGCCTTTACATTTTAAGTATGCCAATTAGCGACTTATTAAACATCATAAATTGCGGGTTTGTTAACTCCTCTCCGCCCAATCTATCCGCGATCTGGTGACGCCTGTATATGGTCGAGGAGGTGGAAATGAAGCAACATCAACGAGTTATCTATCTGCGTCCTCCTCTTCACTCTTCCATGACCGTCACCCACTTGTGCTCAAGCCAATTGCTAGGGTCACTACTCTCAGATAACCTTCCTTGCCTGCATCCATATTTCATTGAATTGTAACGGACACTTGAATTAATTCGGGGTACGTTACTTTTACATCAGTCCTTGGAAAATGTAAAAAAGTTAATCCAACACGCTGAGTTCACGACCACTTATAAAAAGTGGCATAAGTATTTGAAGATTAAATTAGAGATGTTCCAACAGTATAAGGAAAAGTTAGATTCCGTTGTATTATGTAGTTAAAAACTTAAGAAATCGGATATTCTCTGACAATCATGCTGTACTGCTAAAATATAAAATCATATTTCGCTATGAAAATCAAGAACTTTTTATTTAAAAAAATAATGTTTTGAACTATACAGAAAAAACAAGGTAAACCTAACAAAGCAGTAATGTAATAAAAAGCAATTTAAAATTAATCCTGTTTTTATCAGAGAAATGCCCCTTTAAAGGTTTTAAAAGTACGTGGGGGATGAGAAATAATGATCAATTGAATGAGAATTACTTTGCCAGCTTACCAGAAATGTATACCAACTTGAATGAAAGACATCCAAGCGAAAAGGTAGGTATCACCAAATTTGACGAATGTTGATCCCTGGAATTCGTAAATAGTAGTCAGCGCCTCAGGCAGACGCACAATGTTCTTACTCATATATTCAGTGCAACTTAGAATTACATTTTCTTGAAGGAAAACTGTATGGGATCGTCCAAGAAGAATAATTAGTGTTATTTCACTCCTAAAGTTAGTGAAGGGAATGAAGAACATCTCTATCAAACGGCTTCCAGAGGCGTGTTGCATTAGATTTCGTGCGCCATATAAGATTTATGTACGATATACGCAGTAACTTCTGAGAATTTAGGGCAGCGTTTGAATGGAATGGCATAAATATAGTGAACTCTGGTAGACTAGTTCAGCCTAGACACTGTTGTTGTGGATATTACCCTTCTTACGACATGGCTCTAGTTATATTAAAATTAGACGTAGTTCGAGATTTCATCGCTAGCAAAAAAGTGGAGATGTGTTAAAAATTTTAAAATACAAAGGTTACTGCGGTCAACGGCTCTATTGTGCCTTAAAATATGAATCAAGGCTTTCATTGGAATGACTTTCAAGCCATTATCCATCTATGCGCAAGTGGTAGGTACTAACGTCAAGTGGGACAATGCCGTTAAATCGCCAATTTCTCATGTTTTTTCAGATAGTCAATCTCTCCAAGACTACTCCATTCCAATGAAATCTTGGGTGCTTTTAAGGCAATATTCAAAATCTCACAAAATAATACTTTTATGCCAGCGAAACCAGTTTTAGTTAATGGTCGCGTTCAGGCGACTTCACCGGTGAGATACCGGTTAGATACCGGATTCGCAACTGCTGTCGTCGTCTGAACGCCAAAATAATTTCTGCAGTACTCCCCGGTCACGTGACTCCACAGCAGACCATTACTATGAAAATGAGTGCCAACGGAGAATTAAGGGCTTTCGCACTATTCATCGCTGGCGACGATGATTTTATGCCAAATATATCTGATATTATTAGGCACGAAGTCGTCAGAAGGAGATGAAATCTATTGGCAATAAGAAGGAGGGGGGAAATCCGCGGAATGAACATGGGACGACTTCATCATGGGGGCAGCCATGTTGCTTCTCAACATGTTACCGATTCGCACCGGTGATGAATCCCGGTGGAAAAAATGGCGCCTGATCCGTAACATGTTGACTCCCCGGTGAGTAACCATAGAGCGTTCAGAAGATAATTACCACCGGTGCCACAACTGTTGTGTCGCCTGAACGCAACCAATACTACATGGTGAGTACAACAATTAGGTCTATTGATACTACAGTGCCGTATTCATAGGACATTTTTATTAAAACATCATTTAGCTCCTCAAAAAGACTTGCTATACCTCATTGGCACCTGGTTTAACGAGTAACCTGAAAAATGGAAGCAAATTGACCGGGCTTGATCAGATTTATTCGTTTGTTGATATATTTAGCATTAAAAATGAGCTTAACAATGATGAGTTTTCGAGCTGTTCAATATCCAATGCGTGAGCATAAATTTTGAGATTCGTTGAGATGGAGATATAGTTACAACAGCATTGTTGTCATTTGGTACTTTCAAACTACTCGTTTTTAGCTCTAAATCAGCCCCCTGATTCCAAATGAAACATGAGTGGTGTTGAAACGCACGCCAATATTAAACCACCATCAGCCAAGGATGCTGAAAAACTCTGATGTAAAATGCGGACACATAATCATGCATTTCTCCATTAAAAGAAAAACTACCATCGCAAAACTTCAAGAATTGATAGCTAAGGTATTCAGGTATAAAATGAAAAACATGTGGAAATCGAAGGGGCACTTGTTTAGAGAAAAGCAATTTTGAAGTTTTCAAAATAAATCTGTTTGCTGTAATTGCAGTAGTTTTTATTAATGACATCATAATAATATGCATATCCATTGCTTTTCTTTAAAAAGAGCATTTTGCTCTGACATAAATAGATATCATATGTCCGGATATCATAAATCAAACTTTAACGTACGAGCTCAATTTTTCATACTACCGTAACTGAGGCAACGAATGCATATTTTGCTAAACAATTGGGCGTCACCAACAATGTAGTAGACGGGCAATTTTTCATTCCTGGGATCAAACCCTGATGAGTCATTTGGCGAGTTCTTCCCAAAGTTTACATTGAAATATATCAAATACAAAGAAATTAATCAATAAAATTCACGGTCAAATCCATTGTAACCATTATCTTTGCAACGCAAGCCCGTGAAACTTGACGTCGCGAACGAATTGACTGATTTTTGGTGGGCGTAACGAGAGAAAAAACAATGAAAACAACCTTAGCTAGTTTGAAATAACTTCAATGACAGTATTTATATATTTACAATTATTACAGTATAACACAAGCCCGTAGGCTAAATACAGTTAGCCTTGTCTTTGCAAGACGATCACAAGTGGAGCCAAGCCGTCACGTCCTTTCATCGGCGCGGTCAATTGCAAAGAGAGCTGCTATGATGGCGGTACACTTTGCCAGCGCAGGAGGGGAAACAGCTGGCCAGTGGAGGAGTGGGGTGAAGAGGGGAAATGTTATCACACGTTGGATTGGTGGGAATATCCGCAGGTCGACTCGAACGTGGAAAAAGATGTCAGCACCAGCGCGGACAGTATAAAAAGAGTGTTTCTGTATAATTCTGTCTTCTACTACTATAATGTTGGAGTTAGGCTGCTCCACTTATGTGCTGTTGGAAAGAATGGCACTAGGCCGTAGCGAATGGAGAACTGCCGCCAACCAACCTTTGGGTTGATGACTTAAGAAGAAGACTACTATAAACTAATTCGTTGTCCCGAATGTACATTTTAACCTAACTCGCGACTGTCTCTTCTTTTCTCTTCTTGACAGTGGCGTGCATTGGGGGTAAACTAGGTAAGCTGCGCTTGCCGACGCTGCTAAGGAAAGTCATACATGCCTTCTTTACTAAGTTTATTTTTGGCCCAGAGTGAATACTCTGACATTATACGCGGTAGTTAATAGATTGCAGCGTGTCGCGCCATTCAGTTTGTCGGAAGCCTGGGTTGAGGGTAAGCCGGGTAAGCTCTGCGAGTTGAGATCCCCTAAGCTCTCTTTCTCTATTTCTTGCTCTCTACACGAATTCCTGTGGTTCGGCGGGCTCGGCCAGAGGTAGCGGAGGATTCGTACGCGAGCGCCACCAATTTCCATAGGCCATACCATGGGAAATGTGGAGCGGTAGGCTACGACACTAAGCGCTTATAAACCTTAACCCCTGTGTTGCAGCAGCCCTGCTTACCACTCAGTGCGGAAAAAAATCTCGAAGGGGCCTATGTATCTCTTCCCCGGGTGAAGGCAGAGCAGGGAGAAGACCCTTGTCATTCCATGGCTACCTTTTTTAGCTCGCACCCCGAGGGGTGGCCAGTTTAGACCGCTGCTGATTTACACATTAGTGGAGTGTTAAATGCTAGATGCTATCTTTTTTATGTTTCACATTTGTTGAATATCTATGAGATATTTAATTTACTCGCAACTTTATGATGAATTTTACACCAAATATCGTGAAAGTCCGTTGATTTTCAGTAACTAAGCTTTTTACCTACTGGAATTATCTTATTCGATGTTGACTGCTTGAAATAAACTTGTTAAAATATTCAATGGTTACCATGAGTAAGTCTTCATAGTATAAATCATAAGCAAAATATCTTTAAAAACATATTCCATCGTAGGTTTCCGCGGCGTTCAGATGAATTATTCTGCATTTTCGGGTTTCCACCGCGTAGGTTGCTTTTTAGGACAACAGTTTCGCCCGTTTTCCAACGGGCGTCTTCAGGTCGAATAACAACAATAAACTGTTGTCCTAAAAAGAAACCCTCGCGGTGGAAACCCGAAAGTGCAGAATAATTCTTCAAAAACAAATTATTGTTATGAAACAGACTTAAAATTTTTATTACAAAAGAAGCAGAACTGGATTCCCAGTTCCGTTCAAAAGTTGAGAGGCATAATGAAATAGTGGCTAAGAACAGGGAGATTAATTGACACAGCATTATTTTTGGCCACACAAGAGCTTCCATTTTGAGGACACAGCGAGATTGAATATTCTCCAAATAGGGGTAATTACGCTGCAATTTTTAATTTTACCAGTAAATATGACCCAATTTGACGACATCATCTCGAAACAGTAATCTTTTTTAGAGGAACATCAAATCGCATTCAAAATGACTTGATAATATCTTTTTGTACAATTTTGGAAAATATGATAAGAGAGGAAATGAGTGGCGCAACGTTTGTGGCGTTATTGCTTGACGAACTGTCTGGCGTAAGTAACAAATCCCAGCTATCTACAACACCTACATATTATCATGACAAAGCCTCGGAAGTGCAGGATTCATTCCGTTCACCGATGTGAGCGCCGATAGGTCTGCCAATGGTCTATTCGTTCATGCAAAACATATAATTATTTCTTATAATCTCAAAGAAAAACTTGTTGCACAGACATATGATGGGGTAGCAGTTATGTCTTGGGAATTCAACGGCCTGAAATCTAAGGTTCAAGAGCTATGTCCGAAAGCATTTTACGGGCATTGCTTTGATCACGCACTCAATCTTGTTTTGTCGAAGTCAGCCTCGATCATTCGAGAGTGGCGAATTTTTTGTCAGTCCCTGACTGGATTGAACTCATTCTTTTCCAAATCAACTAAGCGCACACATGCTATTAGTGAATTCACCACGAAAAAAGTGCCGCAGAATTCACGAACGCGATGGTGTTTTACTTCGAGGCTTGTCAATACTGTGAATGAAAATCGGAGCCACTTAATGAGCTTTTTTCAGAGCATCATTGAAAATTCATCAGACTGGGAGTCCAATGTAGTGGTATCGGCTAAAGGATTTATTTCATTTCTTGCTGAGATCAACACCATTTTCCTCCTTCGCGTTTTATCAGTTATACTGCCACTCAGACGTGCTTTATAACATCCTGCAGACAAGATATTTGGATATACTATATTGCGCCAAAAAATTAAATTAAACTAAAAGCCTCATTTTAAGTTAAAGGTGTAAATTTGATGTGGTGTGGTCCGATTTTCTTAAATAAATACATGAATCGGGAGAAGGCATATCACAAATCCGCAACAGGGATGCAGTTGAAATTAGAAATAGGAAATGTATGTTGAAATAATCGAAAATATTACAGTTCACCTTACAGGCAGGTTCGAAAATATCCATAATTGCAATTTTCTTCATTAGTTAATCATACAAAATTTAATTTCTAAAGGTGAAACTGTCTAAAATTAGCAGTAAACCATCATTTTTCGACGAAGATATTGAGGAGTTCAGTAAAAGGGAAAGGAGAATAGAGTTACACTACCAATAGAAAAAAGACGGAAAATAAAATAGAACAGTGATGAAAGTCAAGTTAAAAGTGAAATTTTAAAACTTTCTCAATGAACTACTATAGTAAATCATCTAAAGCCTCAACCGATTTGGAAGATGTGTTGGATTCTATTGGAAGAAATTTTATACCACCTTTCTGCATGTATAGAGAACAAACAGCTGAAATAATTTTCTTCAATAAAGAGTTTGATAGTGGATATAGAGCATGTGAGTACAAAATTTTATACTCATTTACAGAGGTCAATGTTACGATAAAAGTCTTGAGAAAAAATCATGTTGACCCTTAAGCTAAAATTCAACTACTGAAACTGGCCCGGGCGAATGATTTTATCCCCATTGAATTTCTCGTATTTGTTTTGCACCAGTGGGTAACGCGTACTCCTAATAATAACCTAACGGCATCCCCCCCCAGTGTACTCGATTTGGTAACAACGCTTATTATTTATCACATCGTCCTACAATATTTTTTCTTAACACTAGAAGCCCCGGGTGGGTCATTTTGACCCATTTCAAAGTTTCCATTGCTCCTGTTAGTGTTGTAATAATCAGAGAAAGAAACGTTTCCGTGACTTTTATTTTTTTAGGCATAAAAACAATATCCAAATTCTAATTTGAGTATCTTCCATAGTTTTTGAAATTTCAGACTTTTACCCTAGAAGCCCCGCGTGGGTCATTTTGACCCACAGAGCCTTTGGCGACATTCACTTTAATTTTGTTTTCGCTAACAAGTTTTTTTCGCTTAAATTACCCAAACCAACATTATTTTAGTTATTTTTAAATATTAATTTTAATCTTCTTCTTTCGTCCCACTATTTTTTACATTAGTTTAGGCTTTAGGAAGTTCGTACCTGTTCTGAATTCCCTGTATCTATGAAATAGGACTGACTCGCACTCAAGTGTTGAAGGGATTGCACCATACGAACGAGCCATTGCTGGCTTGGCCTATCACGCTTTGGTAGTGCACTGCGCGAATGCAACGCGAGGGAGTGGAGGGGATACTTATTGTTTTATTTTCCCCACCGGTGCCACACTGCTTGGAGAGTGGAGTGGGGTTGAGAGCGTCTCACTCGGTCTCGGGAAAAGTGGCAGCTTTGCGAAGTGTCAGAAAGCATTGGGATCAAATGGCCTGTTGAGAAGTTGGCTACTCCTCAGTGCGAATAGTTTTATTTGAACACTTTCGATGCTCCGAGGTCGTGGCCTCATTGAGGCTGAAATCGAAGTTTTCGTCAACATATCACCGACGCACGCCAAAGGAAGTGTCTCAGATTTATCTAGCGGCGATTTGGGGTACAACAATTTCATTCCTGATTGGAGACAAATAGACTCTTATTTCCTTGACACGGATCCCTGTGAATCTAAAGAGTGCAGCAAAGAATCTGAAGTGCCCTTAGATCATCACAAGTAGTGCATTCGTCAAATGTCCAAGATTTCTCCCTCGCACGCTCCATGTAATGTTATATTCATGACCTAGTGTAGGAACTGCGCATAACACTTCTGCTAGACGAACACGTATAAAACGAGGGTGCAGTGTGGTTCAGCAAGATCCATACTGAGCTGTAGGTGTATTAATCAATATAACTACAGTATTTTTATCACAAGTAAGTTTATTTCACAAGTCTAATAATTCATAATATTTTTGGAAGAAGTGGTACACAATCCTGACGGTGTTCCCAGATGCAGCCAGACATTCAGCTAAGTTGTGACCTGACTGCGTCACGATGGGGACGGATAAGGCTTCGAGCTGAAGGTGCTCTTCATAACAATGTTTGTGGTGCGGGAGATGGCTATCCTGATGGAGGAAACTGTCTTGACTACAGTGCAGGAGAGAGCCCTAATGGAGCGCCACGGGCTAGCATTACTACAGGGAATATTACAGGTCGGCGTGGTAACCAAAATGTGCTCCGTGAGACACCGGGACCAACACCTCATGCCAAAAGATCCGTGGAAGATGACTCCCATCTAACAGCTTGGCGCCTTTTTATTTCTACTCCATTGCTGAACGTGACCAAAATATGCACCCGAACAGAATCCCAAAAAAGGTGGGAGATGATACGTGGTCAGTAAGTTTAAAGGTACTTGAATATTTCATAGCCATCATTTACGATGGAGGTGAAGCCGGTGCAAAAACTCTTGACCTCAAGGATTTTGTTGAATGGGAGCACCTTTTTTCAAGCCCACCATGTCAAAGCACGGGTATTTTAGAGTTGATGAAATATTTAAGATTTGATATTGGGGCATGCAGGGCACAGAAGAGGGTTTCTGAAAAGTTTTTTCTTGTCTCTTGAGTTTTGGAGAAAATTTATTATAATTGCATTTCTAGTCACAAGCCCACTGAAAATATAAAAATAGATTAAATGCTTTGCCCTAGCAAAGCTCGTGCATCCCCACATAGCAATGAATGTCTCGGAGACATCTCACCATAGTCTCGAATATCTTGAACATCGCGAATGTCTCGGAGATGTCTCAGAGAGGTAATTGTGAGACATTAAGAGAATAATTCTTTACATATTTAAACGCCATCAACCCCTTCCATACCTATTTTTCGGAGCAATTCTGAAATTATGATTGTTAAAATCGTGTCATTTAATATGAAATTCTTATTTTCAAAAGGCCATTATTCATCACAAATTTATCCTAATAATGATCGAGAAAAGTAGGACGGACAGACTCGCCATAACTATATAATTTGTTTTCCTAAGTATGCCATCGTCCTCCAATGAAGACCACAGAAGGATTCAAGCAATGGCAGAAGATAGATTATATACTTTTCATATTTCTTGTAATACATATTTTATTGTTTTAAAATATTAATTAAAAAGGCAAAATTATTGAAATCAAGCTATGAACTAAGGCGCCTCAGAGACGTTCCTGAGATGTCTCGGATACATCTTGAATGTCTCATGAGACACCTCGGAGACTTTCCTGAGCTGTCTCATATGACATCTCAGAGACCATTTTTTTGGACATAGTGACATCTCGGAGAAGTCTCAGAGATGTCTCCGTAGGTCTCAAGAATATCTCTGAGACATCACATGTGATATTCGAGATGTCTCGGAGATGTATCCGAGACGTATTTCTGCTATGTGGGTATGCTCAGTAAGCTACATAAATACAGAGTAAAGTATTGGCTACTATGTAATGCTGCCGAAGGAACTGGCAGAATCGTGGAGGCAGCAAAGGCAGAATCTGTCACTTCAGCCAGTACCGGAATATGCACGTGAAAATGTTGTGAAACAGTGTCATAATGTGAAGACTACTATAATCACAGAAAGTAAATAAGATAATGGAACTTTTTGGCTGTAAAAGAAGGAATGTTATATGCTTACGCTGTGAAGCTGACTGGGCTGCCATTTACTTGTGTACATATAGCTACATCACCAGCTTGGATGATTTTTTAAATTAATTCTCTGCGATTTGTATATCCAAGGAATTACTTTTTGTATTGTTTTATAATTATGACTCATTTTTATATATTTACACCATTTACACAGTAAAAAAATAATAAAGCAGCTTTTTTATGGCCAAGTATTTACAGCTTTAATTATTTTGGGGTTAATGATTGGGTTTATTGTTTGTGTCCAGAGACAATTTATGGAGCAGAAGATGTAAGAGAGACTGGAATGTTATCTCCAGTCGACTTCATAGTATAAAACTTAAAAGAAAAAAGCGAAAATGTTACCTGCGTTGTAAAAATTACCTGTAAGGTTCCGCAGCTATTTCATTTTACTATTTTCCTTGACTGCAACAAAATCTGCATCAAAACTATAACAAGTTAAACGGGAATGTCTCTTTCTCGTCAACTTCAAAAGACGCCAAAACGAATGTCTTCAACATAGTCCACATGTTCACCAATAGGAGCGCTATCCTCCAATACCGAAAGAAATGAATGCCAACCGGTACAAGTTAAAATTTTGGAACAAGATAATATATTGGGGCACCAATGACAGTGATGTTGTATGTATGAGAGATAAAGAGCTGCATATACTAATTTTGTCTAGTTTATGTTAAACGCTCGAAAGAAAATCTAATGTATATGAGTAAACTTTTGTTTTGCACTAGTGAGTGTTGGTACCCCTGATTTTAGTCAACAAATTTTCAGAGCGAAACCAGCGAAAGGGGGTTGAAAGACGACGTGGTGAATGGAAAATCGTAATTTATAACTCGCTCAAGTGGAATTAATGGGTAATTTCTCTAGTAATATTTTTCAAGTGACATACCTTGTGGGATAGTGGCATATTTTCAAACAATCGCCGTTGGGTTAAACTTTAATTGCTGTAGTTGTGCTCTTAAAAATGAATCACCTGCCTTTGGTAAAGCAGTCAACGTAGAGTAGGATGTTCATTTAACCTGCGATAACGAAATAATGCTAATTTGTTATGGACCAGGGTATATGTATCCATAATAATCGCTCATTTACACCCTTGCAACTTATTTTTTACTTTTATCATCTCACCGTTTACAGTGGATTTGTGTGTCCCAACACCAATTGGAAATGTCGTTGAATTGGTTCTTCGGAAAAAAGAAGTCATCCCCTCCTGGTCCTCAACTTGAAGAAACGAAGGAAGTTGAAGATGGCTACCTCTTTGTGGAAGATAGCTCTTCCAAGGGAAGTAACCCATCTTTATATCCTCTTATTGCTGCAGGAGATGTTGATACTACGGCTGGCTCGGCTAGCACCGAAAGAACGGAAGTGCAAACTCATGACGGTGCTCATGGTGATAGTGCTTCGTTTCTTTCAGGTGTTCCATTCGTACTCACCAGGAGTGATTACTCCCCCAACCATATTGCTGAGGCACAGAATTTCCTGTACCTTACAAAAAGATCAACCAATGTAAACAATTACTGTTATGATTTTTCCCTTGAATTAAACATTGTTAGTCAATGATCATTTCATGTGCATACCGCCGGCCTTATCTCAATTTCTCGTTGTTGATCATAACAGTTTTTATTCATGTTAGATTATTCAGAGTATTTCGTGGCTTTTTTGCAACCACGCTGTTTCATATTCTTTATCGCTCCATCTGCGTGCTAAAGGTGTAGCATGTTGACACTTGTGGACTATACAAAGCTTTAACGGGGATTCACAATGAAAGTTGCTTCAGCATGCTTCCTCAAACTGAAAATGTCTTATGCTCTCTCACTAATTAAGATGAAAGAATTCACCTGGGAAATTATATTTATTTGATGGATGTGACTCAAGGCAGTTTCAAGAGAAACAAAATGAATTGCTTGCAAAATAGGCAAGTTTACACACCTTAAGTGGGTGTCATGCACACATTAATGTAAATGAGGTTATAGCAGCAGTAACGCTGTACGAGTATGGGATTCTTTATTAATATTTTTGTAAATGAGAGTGTGGTAAATTTGTATGAATGTGTAAACCCGTGATTGTTAAGAGTACTATCCATCATCACCTTGTATGCCTCATAGGTAAAAGCATTAAATGCTAATAAATCTGGTTTGGGGAGACTGTTAATTGACTGTATTGCCTTTTTGTTCTTCATCTTATTACTCTGTTGGCATTGAAGAATCGTAAAAAAAAACCAAACTCTCCGATAAAGCCCAAGAGGTTGTGCTCAGTTGCTTGATGAAGAGTAAGGATTCACTTGCATCATGGCACTTGTATACATTTAGTGTATGTGCTTACCTTTCATGTTCTTACTTTTCTGGGTAGTCACAGTGTAAAATCGTACAGTTGGAAAATCAATTTGTCTTTTACTAATTTCTTCCTCATTGGCAAGTACTTCATTACCTAATCTTTGCTGTCTAATTGTGCCCATCACATTCTCACGTTGCTTAACACTAAGAGGATGGGAGTTTCACACTACCTAGAAGGACGGGCATAAAGTTTTTCTGCTTCAAATAGCCACTTTTTCCTCCAAAAATAACATTAAGAAGACCTTATCTAAACATTATTACCAATAAAAATTATTTTTACTAATTAAATGTTTATAAAAAAATTATTTCAGTTGATCCTCTTCAGAATTACTCATCTTAGGCTTTTCTCTAACGTAACAGTTTAAAAATAAAGACACCTGACTGATTATTGTGCACATTTAGATAAATATCCTTTCATTTGATAATATTAATTTTACAAAACCTTTTTCAAATAAGAGGTGTATGTATAAATCACATCCATACACAGACATAAACGTTTGCATGTATTTGGAAAGACGTAAGATCACTTTTTTGCATTACTCACATCTAATTATATTTTCATCATAGTTTCCACAAACACTTCTATTGCATTGAGGAAATACAATGGCAGTTTTGTTTGTGCAATTTTTCAAAATTCAACAATGTTTTCTTTTCTGACCCTTTGGGGGAGTGGCGTGCTTTTCGTGGGAAGATGAGGGTTTCACTACAAATAGCATCCCACCACTTCTTCCACCAGTCTTTGAATGTATTTCTTTCTACTTATTTTGCCATTCCTCACTTCTATCTTGCTATCTTTTGTTTGCCATATGTCACTTCTGCTATGCGTCTGGTAGCCACATTCCTTTCCGGGAAAACCTCCCGCTCCTAGAGTACGTGAATGATGCATGCCGCCAGCCACTATGGAAGGGATCCAGTACACGGTCTCCTGCGATAAAAGGAGCCAACATCAAAAAGAAGGCATACGGAAGGTTTGGCGAGTTTTTCGGCGTCGGAAAATGTACCCATTAAATCTTGGTGGGACAAAAGCAATAGGCTTTTCTGCTCTCATAAGAGCCAAAACTCTTTCCTCCTCTCTTTTGAATTCCACGGAGTGATTTCCCTAAAGCTAAGGAATAGGGGGTTTGGAAATTATTTTACAAATTGAGCACGGTGCATCCTCTAGATGGCTTTGAGAAGCAGTGTGCTGACACTTCGGCTACAAGAAAGGTCTGGATGAATGTTCGTATCTCTAGTGAGAAGTCAAAACAATTTGGCGAGTGATGGTCAGGACTATCCATTTCCATTGTCGCACCACAGGCTGCTGTAACCTATCCTTCTGGGAATAGAAGCAATGCTGATAACATTCCTATCATATAGCTGTTATATTTTAGGCTACATATTTAAATAATGAAAACGATAATAATTTATTCACAGGCAGAATGAAAGTGACATTTTCAATCCTATTCCTCTGGCGATTTCAATTGTAAGTCAAATTCAAAGACGATTTGAAAGTAAAATATTTCCGTAATTTTGGTAAGCCACAACCAGGAGAGCTCCGCTATCGACAAATAGCATTCAAATGTAATATAAAGGCTTCAAGTACTGATCAAAATGTGCGCTAATATATTTTAATTGATATAAATAAATAAATATCAGTTATATATAGGAGAAGAAAATCGTGAGAAAACTTGACTCTAATGCTGAAATAATTAATGGGTCAAAATTACCCATAGCCTTCCTTCTAGGTATAACATCAATTAAAAAATTAAACAACAACAATTACGAAATTTTCTTTCCATATTAGTTAAATATAAGCCAAAATGCACAGTTACAAAATTTGAAAAGAATCTAATCACAAATAAGTAGTTAAATTTGATTGTGTGCACGTGTTATGGGTCAAAATGACCCATCCCGTCCTTCTAGTGTTAATTCCTGAAGCTAGAGCGGTTCCTCTTCTTGATTCTCATTAGTTGCATTCACCCATTGGTAAACCCTTTTTTCTTTTTCTCGGTTTCTTCTTATGAAATAGCCATGTCAGCTTGTTGGCCTGGATCTTATTTCCATGCTTTTTCCTGCATAATTCCTTGACAAAGAATAGGATACTGATAGTCTTTCAGGGTTTCCCAATGGGTTAAGAAACAGCCGCTGCCATTTCAATGGCTGTGCCATCGTCATCAGAACTGGATTTTGGGTCTTGAAGAACATGTTGGTTTAATTGTATTCTAAGGTGGGGAACAGGTGTCATCTGATAGGTTGGTTATTTTCCCCTACTTTTTCTCATTTCCCTTATTTTCTGGATGATTGGCTTCTAAGAGTTTCTCAGGCCATATCCCGTGTCACCATTGAATTTTCTTTCTATTAATCTAATTTTGATGCCTCCTGGGTCAGCCACTAAAAGAGGGAAAACACTAATCATTCAGAAGATTCCTAAACCTGACCTAAGGATATTTACTCCAACTAGTTTATGGACGATAATGATGATTGATAGTAGTCTGCTATTGAAACATTGGCAGCAGCTGTTTTCTTGACCCAGTGGGAAACCATGAAAGACCTAATCAGCATTGATAACTAGTCAAACAGCAAATCATTCAATGAATAGATTATTTTGCTGGTTTCTTAGTGTCACTTCGAACTATGAAAGACATGTCACATCTGACGAAGACAGGAAGATAGTGAGCAAAATATGTATCATTTTCATCATCACTGAGCTACACTGGAAAACTAAAGAAGTGGAAGATCCAGCCCATCCTTCAATAAAAATAGCCTCATTCATTTGGAAAAGATTTCTTTTGCAGTCTAGGATTCAGTATCCATTTGGGCCAGGTGGAGTGGCGTAGCCAGGTATTGGGAGGGGGGGGGGGGGGGGCAGAAAATTTTTAGGGGGCGCCAACTAATAAATTAACCAGTATACTAAACTTGACAAATTTTGTTGATGCAATAAGCGGATGGGTTTGTACAAAATATGAAAATTGACAACATATTATACACATTTATTTACACGTATGTATTTGGGACTTAAGAGTGGAAACATTCACAGACTTAGGGGCGGCGGGGCATTCGCCCCCCCTGCCTACGCTACTGGCCAGGTACATGAAAATTCATGGAAGTATCATTCTTGAACAAATAACTATAGAAACACAAAGGTGAGATAATGATACTGTATACATCAATTCCATAGTTTTGTCCTGTGTTAATCATGCAGTTGTGTTGCTGGCAGGTTAGAGCACAGCCCAGATCCTTTTGTCTATTTCTCAGGAAATCAATGTCTTACAGTTGCAAAAAAAAATTTTATACCTGAAGGTAGTCAGAAAATTGCACTGGTGTTAATCTGCTGAAAGGTACTGAGCAGATGATGTTTATTGGTGTCATTTTAAGTATTGGTCTGGATGCCATTTTTGGATTTTTTGAAGGGGAAGTCAAATTTTGAGGTAGGCATTTAACGGGTAGATCATTTAGTAGACTAAGCTATATTGGACCATTAATTTCGTGCCATTATTTTTATTTGCCATTGTGCCGTTAATATTGACACCAGTGAGTAAGCAGATCAAGCAGGGATGTGACCCGAGAAGGCACTTTGTTTCGTGCCGTACCTGGGATGCACCCGAACTTGGGAGTCCAAGCCTCGGCATTGAAGGAGACCCAACCCTTCACCGCGGGTGGTTTATAGCACCAACTGACCAGTCACGATATAGTTTATAACTTCTTAAAGTTAAACATAACTTGCACAATTATGTTTGTGTTGTACTAGTCTCGCTGATGAAAATGGTTTTTTTCATCGCTGTTATACTATAGATATTAACCATTTTACATGCAACAGTAAACCAAGCCAATTTAATGTACAATAAATTACTAAAGCACGTAAAATGGTTAATATCTATCATATGACTGCGATGAAAACCCCATTTTCATCAGCGTGACTAGTGCAACACAAACATAATTGTGCAAGTTATGTTTAACTTTAAGAAGTTATAAACTATAGCATGACTGGTCAGTTGGTGCCGCAAACTACCCACGGTGAAGGGCTGGGTCGCCTTCAACTCCGAGGCTCGGGCTCTGAGTTCGGGTGACTCCCAGGTACGGCACGAAATGTGAAGTGCCTTTTCAGATCACATCCCTGAGATCAAGTTTAATCTGGGCATTCACTGTTCCAGCCATCAAATGTATCACCACACATTCTATAGACACAAAGATCTGTGCTAAGAGACAGATCTAAGGTGAAATTTGCTTACCATCAAATATGCCAGCCAAATAAATCTCAAATGCTCTGTAGTTGAGTCTCTGTTGTCGTTTGAGGTTTTAGTCAAACGTGCTGGTGAGCTTAATGGCATTCAGTTACACTACCTCTTGGTCCTATACCCTTCTAAGTGGACTGGAATTTCCCTGTGTGCTTTGGGGTTGCTTTCCTTTACTAGTGCATATAATTATAATATCAAAAAACTGGACCAAAGTTTTATTTTTCCAAAATATACAGGTCACTTTCATAACCAGTTAACTTTATGTTCAAGTTTATCCAAATTGTGAAACTGAAAAAGGTCAGTAACCACCAAAGTGATGCTATGGAAGTGGAGGCACCAGGGAACTCAAAACAGTGAGTGAAGGGGGAACTGGGCCATGCCATCGGAGCAGGCACGGGCTCGGGGCTTCAGCCCCCCTGAAATTTCAATCATATTGTTAGTTTAGTTTTACAATGTATTATATTGGATGAAAAATAAAAGGGTTCGAGACAGGATAAAGGTAAGAACAAAGCAGATTTCTATAAAAAATAGCCTAAAGTAAACTGCAATAAGGAATAAAATTGTACCAAGTGAGGACCCCTCGGCTTCAGATTAAGCCCTCCCCCCCTCAAACCAAAATCCTGGCTACTTCACTGAATCGGAGCTCACTTGGGCTTCTTTGTCCTTGCTACATCACATTACCTGATGCAGCTGAACCATTAAAAAATGTAACTAAAGAACAGTGACCAGCATTACACACTGAATGCCCTTTGATGAAGTCTCTCTTCTCACCAAAGAGATTATAGGCTGACATTTTAATTCAATTAATCTCTTGATTATAGGTGGATTTTGAAGAAAGACTACCTATTGTAGTCGTTACCATGACTCCTGGAAAATGTCCACATAGTTTTTTTTTTGTCTCTTGGTCAGTAGACCCCTAAACCATCAGCGGAAAATCTGTCAACTTCGTAAATGGATAAAATCGGACCACAGTGTTGGGAATGGGGAAGGTTTTTTGAAAAACTGAAAATCACTAGAACTCCCTTAATATGAAACATAGATGTGTTGGTTTCGATTTATTATGCTTCCTAAGACTACCACCAAAAACTTTTGTTTGAAAGATTATTAACACAAACCATTAGCTCAAGGGGTGGAAAAAATAGGGGTTTCGTGGACAAAATAATTACATCTTCATTAGTAGGCACAATATCATATTCGTTCAAAGTTTTGTAGATCTAAATATAATGTTAAACTTTTGTCTGAAACAATTTTTGATGACTTACCCTTCCTTCAAGGGGTGAGAAAATGAGCTAAGTCTATGAAAAAAAAACTTCAAAATCTACCTGTGCCTCTAGGCTGAGCCTTAAGGGATTTTTTTGTTTTTTTTAAATCAACAGAAAAATAACTCTTGAAGTATTCAGAATAGGTTCTGTTTATGACATTTAGAATATCTTCCATTAATAACCATGCATTTTTAGTGAATTAACCCTTAGGCTGCGGTAAACGTACATGTACGTGTGTACTGAGAACTGCAGGGAGGTTCTTGTACGTACGTACTTAGGGTCAAACGTTCTTGTACGTTTGACCCTATCTGTCTACCTACTTTCTCAGCCCTTTCATATTTTTATGACCCAAACTCTTTCATTCCAGCGGCGGACATCTGGGAATCCACCCTTTTTACCCAAACCACTCTCTTCCCATGCTCTTTAGGGATGGCATACCACCACAATGAAGTACGACCCTTTCTTCTGATTGTTCGCTCAAGAGGCTAAGGTTGTCTCAAAAGTTAGTTGTCTTATGCTCTGGCCCAGCTCAATTATCAACGGAATTTTTTTGTTTTTGGTATCAAAACTAAAAAGAAAGTTGGTAGAAAAAATATTGTCATATTTGTTTTCAACAATTACACCTATAAACAAATTTTCAAAATTAGTTCCAAGTCTCACTAATCCCTCAACAAGTTCCGGTGTCCACCCCATGGGATCCCGAAAAAAGGGTTGGGAGGGGATTAGATGGGTCATATAACTACCCGGTCTCGGCCCGTGGGAAGGATGGACAGGCTCCGTCCGAATAGATATTTGCCGCACAGGGTGGACGAAATGCGCTCTAGCTGCCGCAGCTTAAGGGTTAATACTTCTAGTTGTTGGTTACAGTTAATGAAACAGTAAAATGTTCTATTACTTAAGATACATTTTTTATTTTTTTACCTCAACCTTTTACTGCCTCATAAAAATTGAGGCCCTGTAAGCATGCCATTTCTCACGTAGGTATACGTAGCCAACTTTTAGCTATTGATCATGAGAATTGTGGGCACAATGTACCTGAACAAATCAGGTCATTATAATCCTAAGAGCATGGACTTGCAATATTTCAAACTTATTGCAGCTTGCAGAAGCTTGTAATTAGTAAATTATTTTTTGTGAAGTATCCCACAGGCATCCTAGGATTAGCTGTATTGAAGGCTTTCAGCTCATCAGTCATGCCTTGATTAAAAGCCATTGGCATTCCTGAGGCTACCCTCTTACCATCATAAAAGCTCTCTCCTGTAAGGAGAAACCAGAGAGACTCACATACCTATGGAGAAACCTCAACATAACTTGGCCTAGAAGATTCTATGGTTTCATTTACTGGAGCCCATTCCTTCTTCCCACAGGACAAAAAACATACCACAATCAATTTCCAACATAAAGATTTAATTTAAATTATGCCATGGAGGCAATTACATTAATTTCTTCGTGCAAGATACAAAAATTGTAAACTTCTAATTTGGACTTAATAGTGTAACTTGAAGTTACAACTGCTTGCATGAAAAAGAAAAGTCTCCTTTATTCACTTTCAGATGAGAAAAAATTATAAAATGAATGACCATGAAGTGTCTAATTTATGTGCTGTAAAAGTCATTTTAGCAGTGTGGATGTAATGCACATCGATATATTGAAGTACCACCACAGATGTTAAAAATAGTGCAGACATTCACAACAATGAAATACTGTAGGGAAGGCAATAACCATTTACATGGCCCCATTATACAAAAAACATCTTTCGTGATTGAGCAATGAAACAGTACCATGGGCAATTTCATCGTCATAAGTTCTTGGCAGATTCAGTTCAATAAATCACAACACTGATGGAAAAAAACTGCCAAGGTTAACTCTTAAGCAGTTAATATTGTACATGTGTCAGTTGTTGGACTGCAAAACTCATAGCCAAATACAGACACACACCACTATACTGATAAGTATAAGGAATGGTAGCCAAGTTTTTAACCAGTCCAAAGCACTGAAAAAGAAAATGTGCCATCAGTCCTAAAGCAGAGCAATACACATACTCTATTACGTTCATGAATAATTTGATCCAAAGCTTACCTGATGTACTTGCTATTCAGAGTAAACCAAAACCAAACCTTCACCATATTCCATCGGCTGTCATTGTACTTCATCAATGTTAGTGCATAAGCTACATGTGAGTGACAGTTGTCGAAGCATAAATTATGCTGCAATATGAACGTCAGAATTGTTAAATAGGAGATAATAGCCATTGTTTGTGGCTAAGAAAGAAGGTAATATTACAATATTAACGTGGAATAAAGGTACGGTCCAAATCCTCTGCTTGTGCCACATAAATGAACGTATTAATCGTTGAAAGTTACCATTCGAGTCTTATACTCCTCAGAGGCAGAGTAAACGGCGCTGTCCCACCCAGATGTACCCCCTTTAGCTTTGACTGGAGTTAATTGCCAATACTTAGTGGGGTTTCCAAATGCCATTCTGTCTTCAGATACTACATAAGGTCCGGCAAAATCTCTGATTATTCCTTTGGAAGTAGCAATTCCCATATGACCGATTACGGGAAATAACCACCTGCAAATATCATACAGAACATTGCTGAATTTCAATTTGCCCATATGATCATCAGCATTCGATAATTACACGATTAGAAACTAAGAGAGTACCCAACGGCATAATGCACTCACGTCAAGAGTGGAATAGGTGTCCATACTATGCAAAATGGATATTTCAGTTTGGCATGATCAATGTTGGGAATCATCTCATCCGCTACACTCCCAGCTTCTCCGTTTTCTAAATCACTATGTACGCTGTCGTGCCGCGAAGAATTTTCCATTTCAGCTTCATTAGTTCATGAATGACAACTGAAACATTTGACATTTTCCTTCACGAATGACAACTAAAGTGACAGCAATGCGGGTCTGCTGTTCACACCAAAGTGAACACACCCAGCAATCATAACATTTGCTTGCCTCCCTCAGTTCGTTTTGTTACCTTCTCTTGTCTATTTCATGACAAATGTAGACAAAATACTGTAACACAACAACAACGGAGTTGAGAACGAGAGTCGACACCATGAGTATAGAGGTCGGCACCTTTAGTAATGTTTTTTCCTGGTTATGATTCGTTGCGTATTCGTCCAGCATTTAAATTTAATGTTTAAATACTCAGTTTTTGTAGCATTGAACCATATCGTCGTTGTCATCGAGAATTATCACTTGTTAAGATTTGCTACCTTGCAGCAGGGTGGTCGCAGCTAGCGACGTTAGCGGTAGCTATTGTGAACTACATCTTTCTCACACCGCTCTACCCGCTCTACGTTGATGTGACGAACGATATCTTTACATTCGAACCTTAATCACAGACATCTGAATTCCCAAGTCACTGCATTTCGCTGAGGGATCCGGCTGCAGCATCTAGCGAAGATGACGCACACGAATTTGGAGGTCGGGAATTATTTTCATTGTGTTACTCATTATTATTCTTTTGTGAGATAAATACGGGAGCCCTTACTTTTCCTCCGTATATCTGTTTCAATGGTTTGATCGCGTACATGGTTCTAATCTTGGCGTTTGTTGTTTTGTTTACTTGACGAGGATCATTTTGGATAATTTCATCGGGAATCTCGTTAAATTTTTCTTCGATGTATATTAATCAGCTCTAATTGCATGCTCTGTGCGCAACGTACCTTTTTTCTGCCGTCAATCACATCTCATTGATATGTTCTTGGCATATTTTGATTTGCACAATTGTGGGGAACTTTCATCAAGTATTCTGTGCCTTTAATTTTTCTTCTAGATGGAGGTAGATGAGAAGGCTTCTAAGGGTGAAGGTTTCAGGCAGTACTATATAACTAAAATAGAAGAACTACAGCTCATCGTTGCGGAGAAGAGCCAGAATCTCAGGCGTCTTCAGGCGCAAAGAAATGAACTCAATGCTAAAGGTTGGTGGTCGTGGCCTACTGTTTAGTTCACTTTAAATGGGAAGAAGATATAGTTATCCTTTAATTCTTTCAGTTCGGATGCTTCGAGAGGAGTTGCAGCTTCTTCAGGAACAAGGTTCCTACGTTGGAGAAGTTGTAAAACCAATGGACAAAAAGAAAGTTCTGGTTAAGGTTCACCCTGAAGGAAAATTTGTCGTCGATTTGGATAAAAATATTGATATCAACGATGTGACTCCTAATTCTAGAGTTGCATTGAGGAATGAGAGTTACACATTGCATAAAATACTTCCTAACAAGGTAAGATTGTATGAGTGACTATTTTGGTATTGTTGATTAAAATTGTCTACGTAATGGAATAATTCTCCTACAAATAACTTCTCAGGTTGATCCGCTTGTGTCCTTGATGATGGTGGAAAAAGTTCCAGATAGCACGTATGAAATGGTTGGTGGGTTGGACAAGCAAATCAAAGAAATTAAAGAAGTAATAGAATTGCCAGTGAAGCATCCCGAGCTTTTTGATGCTTTGGGAATTGCGCAGCCTAAAGGGGTTTTATTGTATGGTCCTCCAGGAACAGGTAGTTGAATTTAAATTATTCTTTAACATTGCTCTCATCCCATGCATTTCACTATTATCCTTGCTGTGTAAAAATAATTTACTGTACAGTTATTAGAACAAACCTCAAGTTATATCACTGCTTTGAATTGCCAAATGAGTTTTGGTAGGTATTTTCAATATAGAGGTATTTGTCTTGAAGCATCCAGTCTGGGAATTCATCAAATTCACCTGCCTTCCACTGACCTACAACCACCCATTTCAAATATTTTGCTTTGCTACAAATGTGCATTCATACTAGCCTTTCATTTTCTTCATTAACCCTTTTACTTTTCAATACCATTCACTAAAACCTGTGAAGTGCATTTCTTTATCGACACCATGTTCGAAAATCTGACCTTTTCTGCCTATTTCCCCGAGATGGCGCTGCGGACGAGCAGTTACTCCTCGTCCTTTAAAATAAAATGCTACAGCATAGACGACACTATAACTACACCACCCTCCAATCACCAACCCACTCGGGGGATGTTTTTCTTGAAAAAAATATGCTACAACATTGACGACACCACAACTACACCACCCTCCAATCACCAACCCACTCAGGGGATTTTTTGCTTAAAAACAAATATGCTACAAAATTGATAACACTACAACTACACCACCCTCCAATCACCAACCCACTCGGGGGATTTTTTTCTTTAAAAAAATACACTACAACATTGACGACACAACAACTACACCACCCTCCAATCACCAACCCACTCGGGGGATTTTTTGCTTAAAAAATATGCTACAACATTGTTAACACTACAACTACACCACCCTACAATTACGAACCCACTCAGGGAATTTTCTTTATAAATGGCCATTTCCCTGTTGCCTGTATTCTCACTTTCCCCATTTTTCACCACTGGGAAATCTATTTCACGGTCTTTCTGTTTACTTAAAACTGCATTTGTATTCTTCTCTACACTGATAAATGCCTTTTTCCCGTTCGAAAGCGGCCATTTCGAGGCTGCGCACCGTCCCCTAGCACTCCTTTTTCACTGCATAGGCTTGCAATCTTGTTGGGTATAAGGCCATATTTTAGATGTGAAATTAGTCCATATCCTTCTACTTGGATTTCAGAAATCTCGGAATATGGCGACAAAATATCACAAAAAATTCGCGATTTCGTCATTTTCAAACTTTGTTTTCTCGAAAACTAAGTATCTCACGCCTTTCTTACATTCTTTAAATGTGCATTCCTTTCACTTTCCTTTGCCTTCTCTCTCATTTCTCTTGTCTCACTTTTCTGCATTTCTCTCAAAATATTTTCTCCCTTACTGGACCCAACGATTCATTTACCAATGTATATGTTTTGTAGAGAAGCCAGAATTTAATGTTTCATTCCTCCACAAAAATGGCTGTTATGCAGTTAGAGATGGGAAAATTACCATAATTTTCCAGTATTTTTTAGTTTTAAGTATTTGACAGCAAACGTATTGTTAAATAAGAAAGCCAATAGCAAAAGGAAGGGAATATCGATGTTTAAACCATACCTAATACAACATAAATCTATTTGAAATTTTTAAAATTGTAAAAAGAACTAGACGGCAGCAACACGCAATCTGGCTTTCCTTTTGTTAAAGTATGAGAAATTTTCAAGAAGAATATTCTAATACATTATTCTATAATGTTATAATTTAAGTAAAATATTCCAAAAATGAGTCTGACATGCCTCAATGTATTATTAAACACGTATGAAATGTGAACTTGGCTTAAAAGAACATGTTGGGAATTTATCTGTATGAAAAAATATCTCAAACATAGGTGAATATTCTGGAAAATTATGGTAATTTTCAAAGGGCACGGTAAATTATGAAAAATACCGTAGTAATTTACGAAAATTACCGGGGTGATTTTCAAAGCGGCCCATCTCTAGTTATGCTATTTTTCTTAAACTGCAATGATATTGTTCAATATAATTTAGTTGACCGTGTCATTTCCTTTCCTTACATTTAAGAGATACTTCAGTAGTCATTGTCAAGAAGATATAGTCTTCTGCTGTCATGCATATTGGAATTATTTCTGACATATATGGTATTACAAGAGAACAGGGTCTTAACTACCGCCAGGGTAAAAGGGGCCCCAAAGCCTAAAGGGCCCCACACGGATGGTTTATTTTTTATTTGTGTGTTAACACAGCGCTCTCTAATTTCCACTAAATAGCCAGCTTAGTAATAAAAATACAAGTACATGCGCCCACGCCCTAGATACTCGGCTGAGAGTACAGGCATACAGCTGATAGCTCAATCGTCTGTTTTGTGCTCTGGACCAAAAAAGTTTATGGCATGACCTTCCCAATAAAAATTTACCTCTTATTATTCCCAAGTGATGTCTTTCATGTGACATTAATTAAATAAGGGCAAGTGTTCCTTGATGGTTGTATTGCATAATAACCTCAAATTAATATTCATATTATGACTAAAATTGAAGGAATACTCATGCTGGGTGGCTTGAAGTTGAATGGGAAAAAGTGTGGAGTGTACGTGAGATTATAGTTTCATATAAAATAAATCAATTCTTAGCCATTGCATCTCTACCAGTTCTCAACAGAGACCACTTCCACAGCCTGCGGCACAAGTTTGGCCCGGATTATTAGGGTCCACTATTGGTTTCTCCCTTGCGTGCACTAACAGCATAGACTACTCTCATAACTATTTTCTCATGCTTATTGCTGGTGAAAAAACAAGGCTGCCACAGATGAAGGTTAAAATATTATGGTTGACTCATCTTTAATATGCATTTACATTTTCCATTATGACCTACATCCTTGAGTATAGATAAATAGATAAGATTTATTTTCTCTGGGGAGCACCCTAGGAGCATGAAAAGAAGGTACAGTAGGGTGTTGCTTATTTTTTATTTTTTCTTGGATTTTTGATTTCTACCTCATAAAATATGCTATGGGGTGCAGAATGGATATCCTAAAAATTTCAGCCCGATTGTTTTACATTTAGAAGTCGCTCAAAGAGCATAAATGCAATAACATTCAATTCTCCTGATTTGAGAAAATAACATCAATTTAAGGGGTAACGCACAATTTTACAGCCCTTAGGGTCGAAATTCGCTCCATTTTTACGTCCGCTCAACAGTTTTCCAGGAATAAAATACTTTTCCTCGAGCTACAGCCGCGCGTCACACTCCTAATGGCGAGCCGGTTGCTCGCGGGCCACATTCGCGGTCAGCTGATAGGTCCTGCACCCCTCATTGCCTTACGCCCCCCTCGCGCCTTCCCTAATGAGAATCGGCGGAGGGAGGGAGGAGTCGAATACTTTGCTAATTTTTCACACTGCCAATGATTCACACGAAGTTACAATCCTTACAAGACCGACGTAAAGCTCTAATTTATACATGGGTTGACGCTTTTGTCGTAAAGAGGCAGAAAAATTACTTTTTTAACGGTAAAGTTAGTGAAATAGACAACATCGATTCACAGAAAAACTTCCTTACTTTAATACTGTCACAATGTTGTAAATAAAGCAGCACAAGATATTAAGAACACTAATTTTTTTATCACAAATCCAAACGTCATTGCTCTTTAACGATGAACTTCCGCGAGTCTTTTATAGCCCTTTGGAAGTGAGCAGCACCAAGGAGTTGCTGGAAACTATCTTCTTTGTATGTAATAGTCTTGTTGAAATTCTCCATCAACTTGATAGCGCGTTCAGCATGATCATTGGTCCCACGCAAAGCCTTCACTTTGTCTTGACTATTTCTGTAGTCGCTGTCTTTGTGCCATGTCACAGGATCCTCTTCCAAAAAATCTTCTGGAATACTGAGTAATCGAATGAATGAGAGACTATTCGTTGTGACAAAATCTGCCAGCGCTAACCTGTTGGTAAATTCCAAATTCCTGGACAGTCATTTAGAAGGATTTGGTACACCTTCTTTGTTTTTTAGGTTGGTTACAATTTTCTTTTTTTCATATGGGCTGATACTATCGTCGAAAAATTATAGTGCCGACAACTGTTCATTCAGATACCACAAGTGCCTGCTGAATTTCTTTAGGGCAATAGATGCCGTTGCACTGTCAAGGTTTCTATACTCTTTCAATCTCTTTATTAGTTTCAAATCATGTTTTGGTGCCCCTGGAACGTCTGTGGCTGTGTACCATGAAAATATATATATATATACTTTTAAAATGAAAACAGTCTCCACTCCTCAACGCATTCGTAAACAATCTCAGCAGTGGCAGTTTTGGTGAGTTTTGGAATCTGTAATGTTTTTTTCTTTCATCAATCGGCCATGAGATTTATTGAACCATTGACGTAATATGCAAAATAATATTTAAATTACTTGATTCAACGAATTAGTAAAAATTACCTTTTGTAGTTGATCGCTAGTAACCCCTGTTACTGCAACTGCAATGCGATCTACATTTCTTTTGCTGGTTAGATCGGGTACAATTTTTGCGTCCCAGTGGAGGGTTAGGCAGTAAACTTTTGTTTAATCGATAAAGCCTTAAAGTGATAAAACACCTGCAGCACTTCGCGAATCCAAGGCAGCTTAGTTTTCGGGAAAAAAGCGGCTACAGTTCCGGGGACGCCGATTAGGAATACTTTACTAGACTTGCGCGTAGTAAACGACTTCGCTTTTAGCACTAGCGTTTCGACTCCGAATATTTACTTTACACCATTCGAAATCCGACTGCGATAGGGTAAAGGAGGTGTGAACCATGCAAACTTGGGTACGAAGACGTACACATAGTTGTCTATAAACATCATTCTTAATGATTCCCTCTATTATGGTTAATCGCAACGAAACAGTCCCCTGAATTTATAACAATGTAAAACAATGCATGTTTGTAAGTAACTCCTCCCTCCCTCCGCCGATTCTCGTTAGGGAAGGCGCGAGGAGGGCGTAAGGCAATGAGGGGTGCAGGACCTATCAGCTGACCGCGAATGCGGCCCACGAGCAACCAGATCGCCGTTATGGGTGTGACGCGCGGCTGTAGCTCGAGGAAAAGTATTTTATTCCTGGAAAACTGTTGAGCGGACGTAAAAATGGAGCGAATTTCGACCCAAAGGGCTGTAAAATTGTGCGTTACCCCTTACATTGATGTTATTTTCTCAAATCAGGAGAATTGAATGTTATTGCATTTATGCTCTTTGAGCGACCTCTAAATGTTAAACAATCGGGCTGAAATTTTTAGGATATCCATTCTGCACCCCATAGCATATTTAAGAGGTAGAAATCAAAAATCCGAGGAAAAATAAAAAATAAGCAACACCCTAAGGTACAGGCTACGGTTCTGTTAAGTATTAAAAATGAGCAGTTTGTTCATAAGAATAAGAAAACCAAAGATTACAAGATGTGTGATTTACATTATATTAGACAGGAATTAAATATACATTAAATAAAAAAATATACAATATAAACATACAACTACTGAAGCTAAATTTCATTCAAAATAAATGTTCAAACAGTATGAGTATGGTGATGGCTAACATTTTTTTGTGAATTCTGCCCAATAGGAAAGACACTGTTGGCACGTGCAGTAGCTCATCATACTGAATGCACATTCATTCGAGTGTCGGGCTCTGAACTTGTCCAGAAGTTCATTGGAGAAGGATCAAGGATGGTGAGGGAGTTATTCGTTATGGCCAGGTGAGGTAAATTCATCGTTAGTCTGTCCATCAATAGTTATTGTAGGGAGTTCAGTTGTCAATTAGTTGGAATATTCAATTATCTGACAATAATTATGAAATTTTTGCATGAGTATTAGAGATTTTTGTTAGTTTTTTAATGTTCCATTTCCTGTTGTTAATTTTCCTTGCCGTTAATACTTGTCAGATTCTGGAGAATTTTTTGTCAGCAAGTTTTGTAAAATCATATTGAGTGACGTGGCAGTACATAGTAATTGTTTGAGATTTTGTATGTGGATACATTTAAATTGAAAAACAAGTTGCTGGTTCTTTAAAATCAGTTGCTCTTTTATTAGGCATTTTTGGAATGCAAGGGATAAGTTAAGTATGTAGAAAATGTCATAAGTGAACTGTATTTCTCATCATTTCGAGAATTTTCTTCTTTCTTAAATAAGAATTTTTGCTCACCTTTTTTAACATGTTCATAGCGTAAGCATCACTGTAGTAATTATTACTCTGTGCCAGTACCTAGATCATAATATGTAGTTCTTATGTGCATAAAAATATATAAGCCACAGTTGTATTGCAGGTTGCATAAATCATTAAGGTTTAAGGCCAATACATAACAACATTGCCTTGAAAAATTAATGAGATAATATGAAATATTTTATTCTTAAGCAATTAGTATTTATTTACATATATGAATTATATTAGCCTCTTATTAATATCCATTTTCTTGGATTTTTTAGCCACATTATCCACAGAATTTCAGAGTGGTTTTCTTTCTTCAAGCTTGAAAATAGGTTTGATCTGGTTTCATTCCAAGTAAAATAATTGATCCGGACACTCAAGTGTATAGTACATAATTTATTTGTGTATTCACTTAGTTGGCATTGGATAACCATGAATCTTATACTTCCTTTCAGAGAGCATGCTCCTTCCATCATTTTTATGGATGAAATAGATTCCATAGGTTCATCTAGGATTGAGTCTGGGAGTGGTGGAGACTCTGAGGTTCAGAGGACTATGTTGGAGTTGCTTAATCAGCTGGATGGCTTTGAGGCCACCAAAAACATCAAGGTATCATTGATAAATTATTTTTCTTGCATTAAAATCTTCCTAATTTGGATATTGAAAGAAATGGGTACAAGTTCCTAATCTGAAAAGAATGAAACAAAAGGTGGTACTGTCCTACAATTGTTAAAATTCAAAATAATGTATTTTGAATCTTGTACATCTGCAGCTATTTATCATTAACATGCAGACCCATTGTGTATCCCCTTATACAGTTGATTCCATTAAAGTTCCATATGTCTGTGCTTGAATTTCATTCTAGGAATTCAAAAGCAATGCCCATCCTCTGCTGTCTCTTATATTTCATCTTGCATGAGTGCAAATTGTTCATGGTAGTACTATTTTATGAATGCTGAATAATTGTTATATTGCACAGGTGATAATGGCCACCAACAGAATTGATGTCCTCGATCCAGCGCTGTTGCGTCCAGGGCGTATTGATCGTAAAATTGAGTTTCCACCTCCAAATGAAGAGGCTAGGTTGGACATTTTGAAAATTCATTCCAGGAAAATGAACCTCACGAGAGGTATTAATTTAAGGAAAATTGCTGAGCTAATGCCCGGGGCATCAGGAGCTGAAGTGAAGGTATGCATTACTGTTTCTTTTTTTATCTAATACCCCAGGAGGAGGTACTCAGGAATTCATCTGCTTTTTTGTTTCATTTGGTAGGAGTTGCACCCCCTTGCATTCAATTCATGAGTAGGAAAGAAGTGTAAAATCAATTTTGTGAGAATTTAGTGTTGTGTGCTGTCTCTAGGACATATGGAGGGCTCAGTGTAATGCGTAAAATGTCCTTGCATTCCTCCAGTAAGTCAGCTGTACGCAGTGCTCTCGAGAATTGATACCATGTAGAGTTTAATATTTGAACTTTGGACTTGGTTCTCTCTTGCACTAATAATGACAAAGTGGTGATGCATGTCAATGTGTTTGCTTCTATTGTGAAAAACAGTATTCTCAGCAAATAAAATTGAGCTTCTGTTGTCACAGTGAATGACAAGATCTGCAAGATCGTAGAACTCAAGTTCTTGAACAAAGTGCTTTAAGTGTACTGCCTCCTTTGCACATTGTGCCATACCTATATATGTACTTGGTCTCGGTGGTAGACTGCTGCTTTTTCGCATCCCAGGAAATAGCCCCTCCACTGAGAAGAAATAGATACCCTGAATAGGGTTTTTGATCATCAATACAACTCTCCCAATCAACATCAGCGTAACCCCCTAAGGTGATCAGAATTTGACTTGTAGACAAGACCCACATCGATTGTCCCCTTTAGGTAGGTTTAAGGGAATCCCTGACTTTGGATTAAACCCCGGAGCAACAACCCTAGTCTTCCTCCTTTCTACCTCCCCACCTAACCTCACTTTGTTTCGAAGCACTATATGGCAACCAATAACCTAGGCTTGCCTTGGTCAATCAATGAGAATCCTTGTCCCATTTGTAATGATTGACTTAATCTCAGTGCAGATGGCCTGGTGCTAGTCTTCGGCATGTGGACTTGGCCTTGTGTCCTCCATGGGGACATCTGATGAGGAGTGCTCAGAAACTTCAGCTTCTTCATGCAGCTAGCACAACTTCCTAGGTCTCCCCTAAGAATTGCCCGGAAGACCCTTGAGTGACCTCGTCTCCTACTCTTGATTCATGCATGCTTACTTGCCTGCACAGCCCCATCCTTCTGGTTGCTCGATTGACTGGTGGTCTCCTGCTCATCACTGGACTTCTCTTGAGCATCGTCGAAACCAAGGAAATCTCCACCCTCATCTTCCAGTATTGGGGTATCCTCTGCTTGCAAAAGTTTCCACTCAAGGTTGACAAAGCACTGTGCTTCTTTTGAATCGTCGTTTGCTGAAGGTGTTCCTTGACGGCCTCCAACATTGTCTTTCTCCCGAAGTTGCTTTTGCTGAGGAGCTCAATCCTTGTGAAGTTCTCGGCATTCATCATGGCTCCCACGATTCGTTACATGTATGTGGCGACTTAATTACTTTGCCCATCTTACATTCGCACACCTGGGTCCATAACCTGTTAAGGGGAGCAGGCAAAAGAATACAAAGGAAAAAACCAAAACCACTTTGCTCAAAAAAGACTTTAATCTTTTATTGAATGAAAGTTAATGTTTACTTTCTTACAATATGAGTGTTCCACCAAATCACATCAAGTAAAATTTGCTTTAATTACACCAAAATAGAGAGAATGGTACACGTTATACAGAGTTACCGTCCACTGGAACTTCCGGATCACAACTACTGGCATTTGTATATTGCTTAAATCTCTCGCCCTTCCCCTACTTCCCCCATCCCTTTGCTCTCCCCTCCAGTCCCCATCCCTCTACCTCTTTTTGCTGTGTGTGTTTCGTTTTAGTGGGATACTAGAGATATCAGGGTAATGAAATTTACACATGCAGAAGACCACAAATGCCAATTTATTGTTACACTTTCAACAAAAAGTCATGCCAACAGCATACACATAATACACAACATGAAACACTGCAGTGTCCAAGCTTGACTAAAGAAATAATGAAAAAAGAAAATGTGAAAACTTGAATTTTACGTATAATACATTGGAATGTTAAAAACATGCCACGGAGATAAAAGTAAAATAGGAATACTGTGAGATCATAACAATTTAAGCATTATAGGAACATAAACTCTAAGATTAAAACTTGTTACACATATGAAAGTAAAGAAAGAACACTGTGAATGATAACTTCTATTTTTAAACATAATGCCCGGGAATGATCAAAACTTGCCACATAGTTAATATAAAAAAAGAACAATGTGAAGTCATAACTTAAAGCATGATGCAATCCGGCAATCAAAACGTATAACAATAGAAAAGCAGTTTAGTTGAAGAATGACATCATAAAGCAACGCTCTATCCAGAGATTTTCGTTAACATATAAAATTCAGGAGAGCACCAGACCCCATCTATCCCTCTTTGAATGAAAGAGCTAATCAGATAACATTTATCTTAATGTTTTGAAAAACCTTGCCCAGAGATTCATTTTTACCAGGGAGGCTTTTGAGTTGTGTTCTATGGTGAGCATTTTGCTGGCTTAAATTTCGTCTCACGTAATGAGCTAAAGGAATGAAGTTAACTTCACAGTTACTTAGCCTTAGCACAGAAATTGCAGTGTGAAATGAAATATTGATCCAGCCAAATTTTCACCATGCTGACCAACTACCACTAGGCATGGGACATGTACACGCCTCCAGACGTTTTCAGTTGTTTTCTTTTTCTTGCAAAATAATACACGTTAGCATCGTCCGCCTTTGATCACGAATTACCACCACACACACCCCCCCCCCCCCCTTTCCCCTTGTCTCTTAATTTGACTTGAGTCAAGGTGAATTATTATGAATCAGTGTGTACGGTACTTCCAAGAATCTGGATCGAAGTTGATGACTACTGTCACTGCCTGCAGTCACATATTACTCCCTGTGACACAGTTTGACCTTAGCAGGCTGGTGCTCTGCATCAGTGTGGGACTCCAGCACTCTAGGCGTACATACCTGTAGGCCCACCACAAAATGGAATGTGGGGCCAGAGACTAACTATTGAATGCGTCAGGACAGGTAAGACGTGTACACGCCTGAATAACAAGCGTGTACACGTTTACTGCAATACACGCTTTTGCCCATCCTTAACTACCACCCAGCATTTATCTAAAAACACAGAGTTAAGTTAAGACACTAGGGGCTGGTTGAGTAATGTGTTTTCACAAGCAAGTAATGGCTAGAGTCATGGTTAAACAGAAGACTTTTCTATACTATTATAACAGTAGTCATAACTAATCCCATAATCAGACATTGCAAAACCAGCTCTTAGGAGCTTCATGTGACTGAAGAGTTTCAAAAATTGTTTTCCATAGCTATTGGAGCAGAGTACAATTCCAAATTTCTGAAGCATATCCACTGCTGACCATGAATTGAATTCCACAATAATATATAAGTAGAGTTCAGTTCTGAGGGTCACCTAGTATGGGAGCTGATGTGGGATCACAATCACCTGAAAGAGCATGGAATGTACCAGGGAGAGATGATGTGGTGGATGGCTAAGAAATCATTAAGTAATTTCTAAGGTTATTCAACATTAACTACATATCATCTTCCTCACAGTTTCCTCCATGAGAACGAGCTGCCACCATGTCATTGAAAAGCAGTGTCTTGTATGACTGAAAAAAATTGGTCAAGCAAGATCGTTGTGCGTACACATTGGCGAATTGCTTTTCCCTAAATTTCAATAGAGACAAAATTTGTGGTACTTGTGCATCGAAATTCACATTGATACACAAAATCAAGATAGGCACTGCAAATCCACATGCTTATGTTGTAGATTCCAATTATGTGATATCAGGGGTTTTCTTGATGACATAATGGATGTCTGATTACACTGGAATTTTAAATATGTACTTCGTCAACGTTACCATAAACAAAAGCATCCCCAAACAGCAAATGAGTAAAGAAAAACAATTACATTAAATTGTATGCCATACATTCTGTGCAATATTTACATTGATATTCAAATAATTCAAAGTGATATTACGAATTTTCATTGGCCTATGGTAGCACGCTGTGATCGGTCAATCTCATTGAGAGAGAGGTATATACTTGGCCATTTCAACTGATGGTCATTTTTTAAGTTAAAAAATTAGTAATTATTTTTTTAAGTCTTTGAGTAGCCAACGCTTTATTAATTACGATTCAAAATGGGAGTCCAATGCATGCGAAGCATACGAAATGACGTCACTAGAATGTCTAGTTTGGGAAGGAGAGTGCTTGAGGTACATAGTTCCACACAGGTTCCCAGCACCATACGTGGTGACATCTGCCTACTAGGTATGTAATCCCACCTGCGTCCTGCAACTCGCACTATTAGTCATTCAGATAATAATAATAAGTTTGAAGTTAACTCTGATGGGTATGGAGATGTGCACATAATTGCTTGCTGTAGTTCAGTCATTACCCAGCTTTCATACATAATACAGCCACTTTAACCGATACATACTTTGATAAATCTACTTCAATGATGTAGGTGCTTAATGAGAAAGGATTTAAAAAAATTGACTTCCCAAGTATAATTGTTTCATTTTGACAATCTTTTCCAAACTTAACTTTTGTAAAATCAAGACTTTGTCTTTATTTTTGTTTGTATATGTCCCTAGCATAGTTATTTTATGTGGTTAAACTCATATCATTCTAACTTGTTGGTACATACATATTTATGGCATGCATAAAAACTTAAAATGTATACATAGTATACAAAATTAGATACAGGGAAGGGATCAATGAAATATCAAGCAACTTCAATTTATGTACTTTTAAGGCTTCCATTGGATTTCATGTTTAAGGAATGTTTTTGTCTTCTCTTTGTTTTGTATTTTTTTAATCAACAAACTTTTCACGTCATCACCTGGGTGCTTCATCAAGAAAACCACAGGCAATTTAGAGGATTCAAGACCCAGCATAGATGTGAAACCTTGAGTAATATTTTTGGAAATGCAAAACATAGATAGAGTGCCAAAAAAACATTCCTTGAACATATGTGCATCCAAGAGGCATCACATCTACACTTAAAAAATTTGGAAATAGAATGAGAGAAACCAGAAGAATAGATAGAAAATACCTTGCATATTTTAGGGTGATTGATCTATCTTCAGGGTGACAGCGGTAGAACTATTGAGTGAATTATTTAGTGACTGAGATATTTTCTATACTGTACAGTGCTATAAAATGACTCATTCGGGCATAAAAGAGTCTGAAAACATCCAACTCAGTTATTAAAAATGTCACCAGCAACGATGTGACTGGGGATGAATTCTAACTTTTACTCTTATATGTATTACAGTTCATGTGTGCTTTATTCCTCGTCTTTTCTGCCTGTGAAGTATTTGACCTCTGCATAAGTTTAAATGGCATAAATTTTAATATGCATTTTTTTTCACAGGGTGTCTGCACAGAGGCTGGAATGTATGCCCTTAGGGAAAGGCGAGTGCATGTGACCCAAGAAGATTTTGAAATGGCTGTAGGGAAAGTGATGCAGAAGGACTCAGACAAAAACATGTCTATCAAGAAGTTGTGGAAATAAGATTTATGTTCAGGTTGTTTTTTTTTCAAAGTGGTATTATTAGTTATTTGATCAGGCTTTTGTCCCAGATATCCTTTTCGTATTAAGCTCCTCGTTTTTCCAGTCATTACCTAATTTTATTTTGCTCTTTCTGATAATATTTTTGTGCAATCATTAAAAGAAAACTATTGTCACGTCGAAAAACTACTGCTCATTTTCTCTATTTGGATGGCAAATGGTGTCAAATACATTTTAAAAGAATCTTTTGTTTTAATTATAGGTTTACATAACCTTGTTTATACCGGTTATTTTATTGCGATGTCCAGGCATTGGTAATTTTGGGAAGCCTGATCGGGCTTCCCTCGAGTGACCCACCAGTATGTTGTCTAGCATTTCACCATGAATTGGGGTTTGTTTGGTTCAAGCCAGTATGCATCCCAATATCCCACTATCTTTTCAGCCCAATCCGAGCATATAGAAACGTTTTACAGTAAAGTTTCATTATTGTGAAACATGATATACATGGTCAAATTTTGATGCTGTGAAATGATGAAGGGGTCTCAGCTGTCAAATAATAAAGCTATATTTAATACTGTACTATTGCCGAAAAGCTGTTCATCCTCACAGATGTGGAAGAAGAAAACCTTGGAAAGTAGGTACATATTGCTAAAGAGCATGGAATTGAATCATCAACATTGGCCAAAATTACAAGAAATTTATAGAAAGTAAAAAGCGTCATGTCTGACCCTACTGGAAATTTTTCCTACTGAATTCAGTAGCCAACCTGCTTTTTGAAACAGTCTACTGAATTCATAAGCCTACTGAACATTCTACTGAATTCATTAGCCTACTGAACTTCTACTGAATTCATTAGCCTACTAAACATCCTTGAAAAAAAGTTTATTAATGGGAATTATTTTTCCCTATCTATGTCAAGATTATATAGACTCATCTTGAATCTCGCATCTTCCTACGGTATGTCTACGGTACATCGCATGCCTATCGTGCTATTCTCTACGTCATATTCAACTCATAACTGATACATGCGTTGCTAGAAAGTTGTATATATACGGCCATTCCCGTGCGTAAATGTGTTTGCGAGAACTAACTTTTAAATGTAAATGCCGTGATAGTTTATGGAAACGTACCAACCAATCACGATAACAGTTTTCAGGCATTAATTAATTGAAACCAATGTTGCCACATTAAATGAATATAAAGTCAACATTAATGAGAATAAACAAGATATTTTCCAATTGTCACACGTTTGTTTACATTTCAATGAAGATGTAACTTACTCGCGGAAATGCTACGAACGTGAATATGCATGTATTATCAATGTTACGAACGTGGAAATGAGAAAACTGATGAATGCACCAATAAAATTGTAACAATATTTTAGTGTATAACGGAAATTAATTACACAAAGCTATGAATGAATTGTTGTTACTGGCAGAACCCAAGTCTCTCCGAATCGTTTCAAAGCTTCCCATTTATGCCAAATTTTCGGTCGAAGAATGAACTTCAGGCTATACATGTTAATATGTATCAAGGATATATATTTCATGAAATAAAAAAACAAAGGATACAAATACTAAATATTTAAAGAATGAGTATTTATATCTTCCTCTTTTGATTGAGACTTTCACCATCTCTACTTATTCAAATGACTCCCTTCAGCACTTTGGCAGCGCGTCCGCAACTTGCGGCTTCAAACATGAGTTGCGAATGCGCATCATATGCGTTTCTCGATAAATCACTCTCTTAGAGCGCTGCTGACGCGCTTCATTTGACATGTGCTGCACTTGCAGCGCTGACATCCTTGTGAAGCTCTGCTGCAGCCATGTGTGTTCACTGGGATTCTACTGAACCCTATTGAAAATGCCCCATTGGTTTCCTAGTGTTTTCAGAAAATACTATAGGAATTATGTACATTCCTATAGGAATTAAAATTTCCTATGGGAACAATAACTTTCCTATAGGAACAATAAATTTCCTATAGGAACAATAAATTTCCTATAGGAACGAGAAATTTTCCTATAGGAATGAAATATTTTCCTATAGGAAATTTTTCTTGTTCCTGCAGGAAAATTTCCCACTCCTATAGGAAAATTTCTTGTACCTATAAGAAATGTATTGTTCCTATAGGAAAGTTATTGTTCCCATAGGAAATTTATTGTTCCTATAGGAACCTTTATTGTTCCTGTAGGAAATTTTAATTCCTATGGGAATGTACATAATTCCTATAGTATTTTCTGAAAACAGTATAGGAAACCAATGGGGCATTTTTAATAGGGAATTCATAAGCCTGCTGTACATTCTATTGTACTCCGTAGCTTACTGAACATTCTACTGTATTCCATAGCCTACTGAACATTCTCCTGAACTCCTTCTAAATTCATCTGCATCCCTTGCAGAACAGACTAGTGAGATTCTTGGAATATTCCTGAGGAATATTCTAGTGGAAACTCATAATGAGACGTACTCTGTACCTACACCTATATGGAACTAAAAAAAAACAATTAGTTAGGGAGATTAGATAGAGGATAGGAAACAGGAAAAATATAGAATTTGACACCACAATGGTGATGTGAAGATGGAATGATGGCCGATTCCAAGTCAGAAAAAAATTTTTAAAATGTATAAATTTATAACTGACTATGTTGTAATGCATTCAAAAAGCCTAAATAAGCTGGACTAATAATTAAGGGTTAATTTTTCATAAGTTAATTGTTTGATCGCAACTACACTGCTATAACTTCACAAGCATCACGAAAACGCATATTAATTGGATTTTTTGAAATATAAAATTTATATCTGCTAGTCTATAATTGAATCCTGTAATCTTGGCAATATTAAGGGTTTCATATGAAACCCTTATGTGGTAGTGTATGTAGGGTTGCCAATGCTGGGTTTCAAGAGGTTGCCTATATGGGTCCAAAATTGGCTGCTTGATAGGCTTGTTGGCCATTCGCTGGTTCTCATGTCATCACTACTACTGTCTTTGTTTAGACTGTGATATAGATATAAATTAATAGATGTTATCTTTGAATTGTCACAAGGAAAACCATTTATTTCAGTAGGCACTCAGTTTCTGCTAGTATTTTTACTTGCAGGAACCAAAAACAAGATTTCCTTGCATTTCAGTTGAGTTCAGTTCATTTCAGGATGCAGCTGAATGTTCTTCAGTTGAAAAAATAGAATTCAGTAGAGTTCAGTTCATTTCAGTAGGCAACTGAACACTCTTCAGTTGGAGTTCAGTTCATTTCAGTAGGCAACTGGACCCCGTTCAGTTGAGTTCAGTAGCCTATTGCCCTAAATTCATTAGAGTTCAGTAGAGTTCAGTTCATTTCAGTAGATTTTGTCTACTGAATTCAGTAGAGATTTCCAGTAGGGGAATCAAACAGATTTGCCCATTACGAAAATTTTAAGGAGCGTGTTTAATTTCGTTTTTGAGAAAAAAAAAGGGTTGTGTTAAACGAGTGACTGCTGGAAGAAAAACCAAATTGAAGCCCATTTAGAAATGTATATTCAAAAATAGGTGACTATTGATTTTCCTTCCCCCCCCCCCCCCTTTCCCTCCTAGTTCATGTATATATACTGTGCTTGACTTAAAAATTTACCTGAAGATGTTGCTTCCCAGCCACTGCAATGACATCCATTGGACATCCAATGGATGTCCATTCATGGATGTCACTGACATCCATGGACATCCATTTGACATCCCATGGACATCCTGTGGATGTCCAAATGTCCCACTTGTGGACCTCCATGGGATGTCCATTTTAGGCTCAGGCATGGATGTTGATGATTTGCAGGGACATCCATTGGATGTCCATTGGATGACCTGGACATCCATGGACATCCATTTGACATCCCATGGACATCCTGTGAAGGTCCCAATTGTGGACCTTCATGGGATGTCCATTTTAGGCTCAGGAATGGATGTTGATAATTTGCCGACATCAACCTAACACCTGCCTGACATCAAGGCGAGATCAGGCCAACAAGCCTATACAGGCCCGACATAGGCCCAACAGAAGCCGACAAATGCTCGACATAGGTCCGACATCAAGCTGACATAGGCTCGGCATAAAATCAACCTAGGTACAGCATATGAAAATTATGTGAAATCCACATACCAACAAACTTTATTTGCTGAAATTATTCTATCAGATGAGATCGAATGCAGTGAACCAATGAATACTAGAATCGTGACAATATGTAAGGAATTAAGATTAGTTAATTATTGTAATACCATTGAGAACATATGTAATTTAGAGAGAATTGAATTACACGGATAAAAGTTAACCAAGTGTAAATTATGGTATAAAATCCTCACTGTAACTTAAAGCAGGTGATTAAACATGAACAGCAATAAGGAACTTATTGTAAATTTGCTCATTCTTCAGCTAAATACAGAGAAACTTATGTTCTGCAAGACCCATGGCAGCAGTCAAATCATTCAAACAAGCTAGTTATAGTAGAAATTCCCAATCATATGGTGAATATCTCATGATAAGAACTGTATTATTACAAGTTCGCTTGATCCTCTTACCTAGTGTTAGAACAAAAATTTCACAGTAATAAAATATATGAAATTAAAATGCTAAGGTACAGTAATAATATGACTTTTATTAAAGTAAAAAAGTTATTAATTCATTACATACATTCTTATGAAGATGTTTTTGACTGAATAGCAAATAAACACAGTGCAGAATGGTACTAGGGGAAGCCCTGAGTGATTAGTATTTGTATATAATGAAAAAATAAAAATCTTGCACATTTTTTGATTGGATTACACCTTAATTGAGACTATTAACGAGAGAGTTAATAAATCACATGTCCACACATTTACTTCTCTTCTTCCCTCTATTGTCCTTACATCACACACACATTTGCTGCTAAGATCTTCCTCCCTCAGTCTTGGGCCTGTGCCAAACTTACACCCACTTCGATATTCACTTAAGCTTCTGTTGAAGTAGGACAAGCTGCTCGGATCCCAGCTAGAAATACAAGTTATAACCACTGTGTAATAAAAGAAATAATTTTAAATATTGTATTTGAGTATACAATACCCAAATAGATTTTGTCATGAATACAATATCCAAATCAACAGAGCTTATAATGTTAGGTTATATAAAACAGTTGCTGATCAACATACATTCTTAAGCAATGATGCTTACTGCACCACTATGCACAGTAGCCCTTATAGTTTATCACTGGTTATGTAAACCGATTATTCAGTACACGATTGAACTACACATTCAACGCAAATTACAGTAAAAAATTGTTGTATTCACTGATTTTCTCATCTATTCCACTAATTTAGGTACCAGAAATCACCTCTTAGATATTTGCATTTCATATAAAAGCAAATGAGTTCTGTACACCATACTAAAGTTGTGGTACTAGATGGTACAGGTGGAACACTTCTCAGTACATACCACAAAACGTGAAAATACACCGGTAAATACAATAAAAAGTAACTCGTGGTACAGAGAAAGAATAACGCTTACACAACAATTAACATGGTGAACTTAATCTAACTAGGGGCACGATTTCTTAGACAGCGATGGAGAGACGGGCTATCGTGTTCAGCGTAATAAAAAGAAATAAGAAAAACAACTTACCTTGCTTCTATAGTTTGGCGAAGTGATTTCTATGTGCCTTCGTTGAAATTATGGAGGGTACTTCAGCAAAAGGCACGTCTGATCCCAACTCGCGTAAACGCCAAAATGGACGAGTAAAACTTTCAAGCGTAGTGTCTAAAAACTTTGTTGACGTATATCTAGTATCCAAGTTAATATCAGCTACAGGTGATAGCCAGAAACTCAGTTAACCAGGAAAATTCTATTCTCTGAACGGCGTCCCTGCCAAAACCGCCAAAACGCTATACAAATAACGTTCTTCATTTGTTCGGCGCTGCGGGCGCTGCGACCCGGGCCCGCATTTTTCAAAACCACAAGTTTTTGTCATGATTTTCAGAATGTACGTTTTAAATTCCTTAACATGTTTGGGTCACCATTTAGGATTCACTGGGTGTACGTGTACTTAAGGGTTGTTCGCTCACTGTGTGGCGGCAACAGCCACGATTAATCGAATGATTATTATTACTTAAATCTGTGACTCTAGCCATACCTAACTAGCACAGCCATTGTTGAGAAATATGCAATCCTTGATAATTATATATAATTTTTTTGAGTTGACATCCAGAGCAATTAATTCTGTTATCTCGACTCTGTTATTGATTTATATTCAGTTTTGATCTGAATGAAAGACACGTGATTGCTTGATTGAAGGAAGACACACTCACAAATTAATTAACGGTATTGCTGTTGCAATTAAGGCAGGAACCATTAAAATGATTGCTTTTATCGTTCAGTCTCCGCATACTGCTTTTTGGAGATAATTTAATTTCCGAAAAGCATTATGTTGAAAGCAGAGATGGTGCAGAATACATCGAAAAAATGAAGAAAAAAGTGATGATTTATCCTACCCACTGAATGTCTTACTTTTATTTTGGAGAACATATCCCTTGTGCTAGCTGTGGAATGACTTAAATGCCATTTCACTAAAAATTAATCTAATCGAAAAGGTTTTCAAGTTATTTTCTGTATGTCCAGTGGATGCCAGTCCATGGACGTCATAGGGATGTAATTTTCTGAATGTCCAATGGATGACATTCAGTGGAGTTTTAGAGGATGTCATCAAATGGTCATCATCTGGATGTCCATTGGGTACCATTGCATGGACTTCATATGGATGTCATCAAATGGCTACCTTCTGGATGTCCAGTGGATGCCAGTCAATGGGCGTCATAGGGATGTCATTTTCTGGATGTCCAATGGATGACATTCAGCGGACTTATAGAGGATGTCATCAAATAGTCATCATCTGGATGTCCAGTGGATGTCAGTCAATGGACTTAATAAGGATGTCATTATTATAACATCCATTGGACATCCTATGGACGTCCCTGAGGGATCCAGGATGTATGGATCTCAAATGGACATCCAATGGACATCCTGGGGTGGACTTCATATGGATGTCATCAAATGGCTACATTTTGGACGTCCAGTGGATGTCAGTCAATGGACTTAATAAGGATGTCAGTATTATGCCATCCATTGGACATCCTATGGACGTCTCTGAGGGATCCAGGATGTATGGATGCCAAATGGACATCCAATGGACATCCTGCGGTGGCTGGGTTATGCGTAGAAACCGGTCGTATTGAACAAAATCAATTGTAAAATTTACAAAGTTTGTTTTGATTCTGTCAAAATGGAATTTTACCAAGTAACGCCTGAGAGTATCGAGTTCAGCATCACATTTATTTAAACAAGATTTCTGTAGCATGAATAGACAGATGGGAGAGGCTGGCTATGAAATCTTAAACCAGTAAGGGATATTTAGAAATACGACCTTCTGAAAAGGCAACTGTTCTTTCTTCTAAACGCCCCATTTTAAACCAATTATCTCAGAATTTTTTTATAAATAATTCAAAATAACCGATATTCTAATGGAGAACCGGATGAGTTTGATTAAACTCACTCATACAGTGTGCACTACCACAACAATCCACGCTCCAGAGAACAAGGCTGTAATGGGTCCTTTTAAAGGAATCAAGTTTCATTCACCGTAATAATCTAACGAACTCTGCACGTAAGTGTGAATATACAAGCATGGAAGAAGGGATTCCATGATACAAGTACATTCACGTATGTAGTGTCCCTTCTCCCGTCGTTCCGAAACAATACACACTACAAGGAAGTCCATCTAATCACTCCATCAATATAAACACAAACATTCAGAGACAAACTGAACGTAACCACATAGAGATCAGCCAAACCTTCAATTGCTGTTTAGGTATTTACCGCAATTTTACTGTCAGCGGGATTTCCGCATTTTCCAATGTGAACTTCTTCTATTTTCAGGCATGGCGGCCATTTTCAAAGTTCCAAGTTCCATTTCAGGTTTTTCATGGTCATGGGTCGGTAGGGTTCTAAATACGTGGGTTTATAAATGTGTAGGAGCGTTTGTGTCTTAAGTCTCTCAGTAGAAAGCGTGGAATGCGGAGGTGCAGTGAGTTTAATATGGAGAAAAGTAGAAAGAAATCTATTCCAGAGAAACTGTCGGAGCTGCAGATGCGTATTAAAAAGTTAAATGAGAAGCGCGCACAAGCCTCTGGAAAAAAAGCGGCAAGCATCAAAGATGATCCTTTAGGTAACTCTGTTGACAGATTTTCTGAAGGTGATCCTAAGTTTTCACCTGGCGACGAAATGATTATAAACATTAATTATTTGGATCTTTCGAATGAGGAAACTTGGTAAGTGATATTTTTAAATGGAAAAAGTAATACTTTACTCCTGCTTACTCTGCACCAGCGGCGGTCTCATATAGTTTCTTACTTTACAGGCTCTATATGCCAGAGAAATCATCTAAGGACGAGGCGTTCAAAGGGACCGCAGCGGAAGCAAACCAAGAAAATGGAAATCAGAAGATTTCTTGCGCCTGATAACAATTCGCATCGCGCGAAAGTTGCGCAGCTTGGATTGTTTGGCTCGGTCGCTCATTTAGCCATGGGATGGTTTATTCCAGAATTTGTAAATGGACTTTAAGTGTCGTATAGAACTTAAGTGTACAATTCATGTTCTGTAGTGAATCGATATACTTCACTGCATTACTTCTCAGCATTTGAATTGTTTCCCAATTAAATTCTGAGTGCTTGAGTGACACGACAAAATATATTGCATGAAGTCGACTTGTGCTTCCACATGAACATTAAAATCTGGTGAACTTAGCATCGGTAATTTATTATTTAGTGAAAAATAGTGATTTAAAAAGATTAAACGTCAAATAGTTTGTAAGAGCTATTATTTTGTAAGTCGATTATGATCGTATTAAAATGGCAAAAAGTCTGTTGTTTTTCATTCCGAGGTGAATTAGGCCATAATTATTATCGGATAGAAGAAATTCACAGCTTTTGAAGGGCATAGTGCTAGATTTAGTTTCTGCTGTTACATACTGGATCCCCTATATAGGATACTTGTCCGCAGTCTGGATTACAGTCATCATAATAAAACTATCTGCGGTGGAAGCTATATCATAGCTATTTTTGATACATTATTTATTAATAGAATTGTTTTGATTGCGCCTGACAACATGTAAATGATTATAAAGCGTCTCAAAAAATAATTGCAGTGGAGGCATGGTATTTGAATAATTTGAAATTTACATTTTAAACAATTATGTTGGTACTCGCTGATACATCCACGCTGTCAGCGGCGGAAAATTTAAACTGCTTTCAAATTGAGCATCACTTAGCGCATCGGAGTCACCCGAGTCACCCATTGCGCGCCTTTACCGGCTGGTGTGGACGAGTTATCGTTGTAAACAATTTTTCCCGAGTTGACTGCGAAAGAAAGGAGCATATTTTGCCACCATGGCGAACATATCTATGGACAAAGAAACATTTTTTCGCCGATTGAAAAGAATTTATACCAGTTGGAAGGTGAGATAATGTAGAATTGAAATTGCTCTGTCAAGCATGACCAAACAAGAGAATTGTCCTATTCATTGTCAGATTTCTCTCTGGCAATACACAGTCATATTTTACGACATCTTATATATTTATTTGTTTATCTATAAAGGATGGAGTGCACTTTGTTGTCACTTCCTCAAGTAGTCATTATTGTTCGAGTGTTACAGCTACTCTCAAAATTTTCTCTATAGCCTTTTTTGAAAAGTATGATTAAATAAATCGGTGGAAACTTCTGTTAGTTTCAAGGCAGTTTTTAAGCGTAGGCTTTCATAATATATAATCACAATTTGCAAATAACCTGGGTGCTTTTTCTTCAAAATTAACGACCTGACGTTTGAATTCAGGTTTGTTGATGGTTGATCCAAGCCTAAATTGTGTTTTCAACTGCTCAAGTGTTGCAGCGAGCTCTTTCCTATAGAGGAAATTCTATTATTTCATACATGAAATACCCAGTGAACATTGACGTGATACCCATAGAGCTTATCATGACGTATTTTAAACCGTTTCTGATACTTTGGTGCACGTGTAATGTTGACAAAGACTCTTGTTTTTTTATAAAAATGTTAATGTGTTCTCCGAGTATGCACATTTGATGGTTTTATAACTTTATTGGGCATGATGACAGCTTCACTCTCTTTTGAAAGCTGTGCGGCGGCAGACACTCTGGGCCTCATGACAATTTTTGTATGTTGGCTATATTATGAACATGCAATGCTCTTATGGATTTAGCCACCGTTTATTGGGTAGTTGGATTTAGTCGAGGTGGCTTCATTTCTTAGCCTGATTAAACATAGTTCTTAGGTTTGAATCCTCCCTGATTGGTTACTTGAGGGTTTAGGCTGTATGTATGTGTGCTCACCTTCGTTAAAAAAATTGAATCTAGCGTTGAAACATCTGTGTAATATGTAGACATGAAATGTCCAATTCGTCCATAGTGGGGACTGAATTTTGAGCAATTTTTGTGAAACCATTTACTCCAAGACAGGGGAGTATGAGGAGAAAATATATACGGCCATAAGATAATAGGAAGATGATAAATTTACATAGCGTATACAGAGAATGGAGGAAAGGAAGTTAAGGAGGTGAGGTTCAAGATTATTAGCAAAATCAAAACACCAAAAACAATGGGAGAAAGAGAAAAATAAAATAGAATTAAAAAATTAAAACATGAGCTAATAGAAATTGTCAATTATCAATCAACAAATAATATGTGCTTAAAAATGAATGAGAAACATGCAGTCTTCCATGCAGACTACAGTAACCTTCTTGAGTCGCAATCATACACTCAGAATTTTTCATGGATTGCTCCCTGGGCATTAGTCCTTATGTCACACAATGTAATGAAAAAAAAACAAAGCTATGCAATGTGACAAGCACTCCCTCACAGACGCTTGCGATTGCAGTGACCCTCATGAGTCACCATCATGTTCACACTCAGGGTTTACCGGGATTACTTTCATGGCAGTGACCTGTCAGTCGCACAGTAGAAAGAAAAAACAAAGACAAAGATTCAGCTTTTGGGCCATTTTTCATGCATTGTACTACATGCATGAAAGGCAGCAGCACTATGCTAATTATTTTTAAAATATTAGTTTTCTTCGGTAATCCTTTCAGTAATGCAGGATTTAATTATAGACCCCGAAAAAATTTGTAAGTTATTAACCCTTATGATACAGCTTGAACACTTGCTCCAGTTCTATCACCTGGATTTAATTTTGGGCATTCAATAAAAAGTATACATTCAGGTACTTATCCTAACATGCATTGTACTGTTTGGATGGCCGGAGAACCTTACATCCTGTTGCACATCTTCATGTATGCTAGTCCTTGAAAAGTTAAAAAAATGTTGCATTTTTGAAATATTGGTTAAATTCGTGATACCTTGGAGAATACAAATAACCCACTTTGCATTGTTGTGCCCTAAGCTCTGAAGTATGACGGAGCTATGTTGAAGAGAGAGACTCGATGCAAGCACTTTGACTGATCCACTCTGGGGTGCTAAGTGTTATGCACTGAAGAGTAGATACTCAAAACTATCATTTAGCAGAGAGTTGACTGGAATGAGAATGTAAACAAGCGGCCATTATGACTTCCACTTTCAGCATAGATATCCCCTGAGCCTGAAAAAGGACGGAATGTGTAAACATAATGCCCAGTCAGGTTTCCATTACCCAGGGAGGAGGAGGGGTCGCCGTAGGGGTCACGCCCGATAGCCGTGCGATACCAGACATGGGTGGGTTTCTTGGTTGAGGATCCCAAGCCTGCAATTTGGTTTCTTTGACAAGGTTCCAAATCCTTGAATTGGTATCTGTCTGATTCCCAAGCCAAAGGTTGGGCAGCTTATCCTAGGTTCCCAAGCCTACAGTGGGTATCTTATGGCTCCCAAGCCGAAACTGGTTCAAATAGTTTGTTCCTAGTTTATAGCTCTTATGGCTGGAATTGCACGGCTATCGGGCGTGACCCCTACGGCGATGGGGTTACTGGTTCAAATGCCTGAACTGATAGTGACAATGTCACTATAAACCTACGCAATATACTAAAAATTTCTACATAAAACAAACAGGACGATACACAACGGAATGCATGTGGCACCACCATAGCAGCGTTCTGAACATTGTTCATATTTTTAGGGCCGTATGTGCTCGCAATGAAAAACCAAGTCTACTTTATTAAGAGGCTTGAAGCATGCTCTTTCAAGTAAAACTGATGCAAAAGAGTATCCAGAATGTCTTTCTTTCGTAAGAAGGGCAGAAAATAAACTATTTTTGTCGTTTTTACAAATGTCATCCTCAAAGTTGTTCCTATTTTTAGGGCCTTATATACCCACGATGAAAAACCAGATATATTTTTTAGATGGTTAAAATCATACTCTTTCTAATGAAAATGATCCAAAAGAAATTCCATAGGGTCTTTTTTCGTAAAAGCGGGGCGAAAATACCCTACTTCTGATATTTTTTACAAAAATTGCCAAATTTTGACTCAATTTTTGAACTAATGGAAAGCACTAGGAAGATAAAATTTTATGTTTATAAACCATGTGTTGATATGTTATCACGCGTAAAGTTTCACGTTGATTTTACCTTTACTTCCTGAAATATAAAAAGCCAATTTTTTAAGTTTTGTTCTATAAGCAATTTTTCGGGCCAGTTTCACCCTGAATTTTCTGCAAGGAGGTCGCTCTGACAGTAATTTTTATTATTTTGTTTTATAGAGCACATAAAGTTGTACAAGATAGCCAATTTTTGTTTCTCTCATCAAAATATCCCCTGAGATACTATGCCTCAAAGTTACCAAAATCTCATGGTCTTACTGAAAAAGGCTGTGACACACGGTCAAACAAAGTGCTATATCTCAACAAGTATACCATCGGCTAGCGTAAAAATTTACAAATGTTCATTGGAAGTATATATGAATGTCCGTATAAAATTTCATTGAAATCCGTGATGTTCGAGTGGGGCACTTCTCTAAAATCAGACCACTTGGCATGGAATGACCCAATTGTGTATTGAATATTTTTCCTCTTATAATTATTAAAAAACAAACTATATTTTAGAATGCACAACTGGTTTTGGCAGTTACACCATCTTCATGTACATGAATGATTGAACCTGATATGAAAAGCTCTTGGGTTTCCAACCGGGTTATGGTTTTGAGCTGCACCGACATTTCGATGGTGTAATTTGCCATCGTCTTCAGGGTGAATGATGTCTCGGTGGCAGACTACACCATCAATACATCGGTGCAGTTCAACACCATAACCCGGTTGGAAACCCAAGAGCTCTTCGTATTCAGCATTTGCCGGGAAAGACTGAGATCCTTAAAATGAACCTGATGATGAAATGACCATGAATGTTCCTGAAGATGGCGAAACTGAAACGAAATGCTGAAACCGGTTGTGCATTCTCAAATAAATTGTAAAAATAAGACTTCCTCTTGTAACTTTGTGGCATTCCATTTTAATATTTAAGAAATAAACTTTTACAAACCACAAAAATCAGAACTCACGACCCGGATTTTGGCGCTTAAGCGTCATCACCTGATGATGATGCTTAAGCGCCGAAACCCGGGTCGTGAGTTCTGATTTTTATGTGATCTGTAAAAGTTTATTTTATTAAATATTTAAAATTAATTGTGTTAATAACAAAGTTTGTTTTTCCATCATGATGACCTTCCACCAAGAAAACCTTCAACTTTTGAATTTAACCTTCTTACAGTTGCTTTAATTTAAAAATAAAATTGGAATATGGTCTATATTATGACAAGGGAAAAATCTCGCTTAAACTACCTTAAGTTCTTTTAAAATATCTTTGTGGTTCAGCATTGGATGGTTTTGCCATGCTCCGAGCACCTCTGTTCCATAGGGGTGGGGAGGAGCCAAGTAGGGATGCAGGAGCTAACAAGAGAATTATCCTACTCATTGTCAGATTTCTCTCTGGCAATACACAAAGTCGTATTTTACGACATCTGACATCTTATATATTTATTTGTTTATCTATAAAGGATGGAGTGTACTTTGTTGTCACTTCCTCAAGTAGTCATTATTGTTCGAGTGTTACAGCTACTCTCAAAATTTTCTCTATAGCCTTTTTTTTTAAGTATGATTAAATAAATCGGTGGAAACTTCTGTTCCCTTCAAGGCAGTTTTTAAGCGTAGGCTTTCATAATATATAATCACAATTTGCAAATAACCTGGGTTCTTTTTCTTCAAAATTAACGACCTGACGTTTGAATTCAGGTTTGTTGATGGTTGATCCAAGCCTAAATTGGTGGGGAGGAGCCAAGTAGGGATGCAGGAGCTCTAGTGGACGTAGTGCACCGTGAGAGGGGAAGGGTAGGAAAGCGAAAGTCTCATGGCTTACGGCAGGCTGAGCAATGGGTAACGATGATGTTTGGCAACAGAAGCATGGTGCAAACAAGACATTTGTTCATCAGACAAGATATTAGTTTGTATCTGCAGGGTTACTAAAGGGCTGTAATGCGTACCTGGAAGAGTCCTGGAAATGGAAAATAGTCCTGGAAAAGTCATGGAAAATGATAAATTGGCCTGGGAATTTGCGCTCCCAAGTTAAAATCTGGTTGTTTTCAGTGAGTGAGGAGTACCATTAAAGGCACTGTCTGTTGGCTTATAGATAGCAGAAATGCCCATTGATTCTCAGCAGCATGGATAAAAAGTTAGAAAGAATATAGCACGATATTCCACAGAGGAAAAATCATTCACCTTGACCGGGATTCAAACCCGGATCCCTCAATTTCGCCGAGTGCTTTAACCAGTTAAGCTACCGAGGTGTCGTTCTCCCCTGTGGATTTATGAGGGCTTTATGGGAACAAGGTGTTCAGGACTGCTAGACATGTAATGTCATGTATAGGACTGTTTCCTATAAATGGCAAATTCATGTTTACCTCCCTCAATTGGAATATTCAAATCTAAAAAAATTATTCTCCCAGAGTTACTTTTCTCCATTTTAAAATTGATATTCCGGTGCTGCATATTTAGAAGGTTAAGGAATAACCCAAGCTGATGGTCACTTCCTGTCCACACACAAAGTATGTTGTCCACATACCGGTAATAATACTGAACGTATTGGAGAAGGTAGTGTCTTGAGTTAAATAGGTTCGTTTCCAGGTTGTCCAGAAAAATATCGGCAAGAAGGGGTGAAATGAGCGAGCCCATAGCTAAGCCATCTATTAATTGGAAAAATTTATATTGGAATCAGAAGTAATTTTGTTCTGTAATCACTTTCAGCAGTTTCATCACCTCGCTGGTCGTTTTTACGTCAACGTTGGCAGTTAATAGAGTTGTGTTCTGCTAAAGGAACACAAGTAAAAAAATTCTCAATGTCGAATGAAACAGTTTTGGTGTTTAAAGGGACTGGCTTTTGTTTTAACTCATTCACCAAAATGATTGAATTCGTAATTGAATATTTGGGTTTAAAATTTGTAAGCTCCCTAAACATAGTGTTTATTTTTCTGGCCAATGGGTGGGAAGGGGCTGCAACTGACGAAACAACTGGCCTAATAGGAATATTTTCCTTGTGTAATTTGGGGAGACCTAGAGGGCAGGGCAAGTTGGGTTCATTTGCAACACTGACACTTTTTCTTGACGACTAAACAGGTTACAACTCACTACAGCTTTTTTCTCTAAATTTTGAAAGGTTGGGGTTGGGTCAACTGAGAGAGGTACTATGTTGGCACTAGAAATGAACGTGTTGCCCTAGTTGGCTTTCTGAATGACGAGTTCCTCCGAAATGACGAAATCTCGCAGTCTCTGAAGGGTCCGGACTTCTGCGATGGTAGCCAGTTTGGGTGCACTTTTGGTGGCGACGCAGGTCACGATGGTATCCGCAGCTTTTTCGTAGTAACTCCTTCCCGCCGTAGAGCAACTTCACAGTTGGCCGTGAGGTTTTCAATGACACCAGTGTGGAGGGGAAAATTATTATGAATATCGAGTACTTCCACCATATCCAGCCTGAAACAGTTATATTTATAAACTTAGAGCATATTTTCCGTGAAGTGAGTTTGAGTGAGATTTTTTTGAGTACCAATAATCCCCATATTTTAGATTTTATTTGAAGTAAGTATCATGTACTTTTGCCCAAAATTTAAAGATAAAAGGCTTGTTACTTCGTTCAAACCAAGGCTAAATAGAAAGCAGTGATTTGGGGACTTATAGCCGATTGGAACCCCATCCATCCCTCTTGAGCTCTAGGACTATTAAGATTTAATAGGTGTAGTATGTAGGTTTCTAGCAATGTGCGAAATTCTACGTAGTAAGCGATATACTATGCATATCAATTGGCCCTAATTATAACAATCAATGTGACGTGCTAAATGACCATCTTGGCCACGTAATAGACGGCCGGCACGTCATACTCCATTAAAGCTGTTAACACTAGAAGGCCTGAAGGGGTCATTTTGACCCTTTTTAAAATGTCATTTCAAATTTTTCATACTTTTCTTGCTGATTCACTACCTGGATTTTTTGACTTTTCATGATATGTCTTGAAGTAGTATCATTCAAAATTTTAGTCTTCTAGCTCAATATTTGCGGAAGTTACATGGCATTTTTCCATCGCCGCCTGAAGGGGTCATTTTGACCCCAGCCTTCTAATTTCTTTAGTTAGTCACCAAATCACTCGCTTTTACATTGATCACAAATATTTTTGTTGCCTCATTGTGCGGAGGTGTGCAAGGGGAGTTAGGAGGATCGCGGGGGAGCAGCACATGGCCATGTTGTCTGTGGTGCGGCAGCTAGCGGAACTCAGCCTCCCCTTGACGTCGGCAACCAGCAGGGCAACGCACCTCTCTGTGGGGGAGCTGCTTGAGGTCAATGAGGAGGTGCTGCACGTGCATTGGTGATATGCAGTTGGTGACAACATTCGTGCACCGGATGGCACGGAGTCAACTGTTTGTGAAAACTAAGGAAGAATGTGTTGGGCTTAGAGCAGGGCACAGCATAGTTCGCGAGATGCCTTCCCCCTTCGCAATACGCAATGTTAATCCAGACTGTTTGCATGGGACTTGTTTGTCACCAAGACCATGTGCAACCGCATCAAAGTTTGCAGTGAAGCACGTGATCGCAGTGAGCCCCAAAATGAATCATGGTCTCTGTCCTTCGACAAGTTGGAAGCATTCATTGCTATTATGTATGCCCAGGGATCATACGATGCTCGTCACCTGGACTTCCACCTTCTGTGGTCCAGCTTTTTTTGGAAAGGCCATGAGTAGAGACCGATTCAAAGATATCATGAGTTTCTAATGATTTGACCTCAGAGGAGAAAGATGGCATTACTTCCTTCAGACAAAGACTACCTATGACTAAATTTGCTCTCGTGTCTGATACTTGGAATCCATTTATTGAGAACTGTAACTGCAACTACAGACCAGGCTTGGATCTAACTGTAGATGATCAATTACTTCCTTTAACATGTCATTGTCCATTGACTAAATACATGCCCAACAAGCTGGTTGGTACTGTAAATTGTGTGAGACATGGGGTACCAGAAGCAGTGAAAGGATCAAAAGCAGAACACCACTTTACAGTCTTCCTGAAAAATGATGACATTTCTTTGCAGTTTATCAGGGCAAGGTGAGCAAAAATATCATTGTTCAATGCATCCTCGTATTTGCACCAGTATCACAGAAAATGCTGCCAGAAAGTATTCAGTAATGCAATAGTACAAAAGCAGGGGTTGATTCAGTTGATCAGATGGCTTGCTTTGTATTCAGTCCGGGCTGCAACCAGGCGCTGGCCAGTGGATGTATTTTACGACATATTGGACCTGGCTGCCATCAATGCCATATGATTTATATACTGGGAAAAATATTTCCTGGCAAAAATGTCTGCAGCTCTTTGTGGAAGAACTGTCTGAAGCAAAAAGACAACGGAGAGGTAGAGCTCCTCCACTTCCAGAAGACTTATCTGATGTACATCTAAAGCTTGCTAAACGCACAAAATACCAAGTGACTGAAGTATGCATAGGAGGTAATGTAACTGTCAATGTTTGCAAGAACTGTAAGAAGGCAGTATGCGGCACCTGCACTAGTCTAACTCTGGTCCTTTACCAGTCATGCAAGCCAACTGGCACTTGATTTCCTGTGACAAAAAAATGTTAGAAATAGTAATACTGACATTTACATGATAGTTTCAGACTCCTTTTTGCCTTATTGTCTTCCTCTTGTTCAATATTGACTGCAGACATCTATCCTAACTTGTGTTTTTAGGTGATCTTCTGAGTTTGAAATAAATTTTTTACAGGAAAGAGCGCTTTCTGTTGATTTTTTCTCATATTTTCCTCTAAAAACTAGCAAAAACGGATAATAATATCATCTGACAAAATTAATAACATAATGCTGGTTGTATACCTACTACTTTTACGGTAACCAACAGTCATTATGAGGTCCAGCTGAATCCATGCTAGTCACAAATACAACTTTCATACAAGAAAAACATGGAATATTACACTGCCAGGTGATATTAAACATGCAAGACGGCAGGGGTCAAAATGAGACCTTCAGGCAGCGATGGTAGTCTGGAATCTCAGGCCTTCTAGTGTTAAATGCGCATAGTTGGGGTAAAAATTACCCAAACTGAAATTTGCTTTAATTATTTATTCAATATAACGTAAGCCATAAAAAGCCCATTTGACCTATAGCTGCTTCTAAGGCAATGTGTATACTTAGTTGCATTCGTCTGAGGAAAAGTTGATTCAGTGTTGGTTTGCAGAGTTTACTGTCCTAAATGGTGGTCTTCATAGGAAACCCATCTAAGCTAACAAGTTTACAGGATAAAGTCATTAAATGGTGTTATGGGTTCTAATGATGTTAATAATTAACTGTTATATTTTTTCTAATCAATGGGTAACCATGATTTTATTTTAACAGAACGGGGGAGATGAGCTGTCCAAAGCGGATGTGTTGGTGTCAGCTGTTGGTGTTGATGAAGAGGTGGTTTACAGCAAGTCTACAGCTTTGCAGGTGAGATAAATTAAATTTTGTATTTAAGATTTTTATTTTTTTTGTTTTTATTTGGTCCATTGTATATGGCCAATGAAGTATGTCATATTGTAGGGATTAAGTTTGGTTTCTGCCTTTGGGAACCATTGTTCCATGAGGGATCCAGAAAAATGAAGGGTTGACACCCACCATCTCAGGTTTTGATGAAACTTCGTTTGTTTTATCCTCTGATGTAGATATGAATCTATGCAAAGTTTTTCTTCTCCATCTTAACTCATTTTTTTTTAAACAGCCACTTAAAGCTTGGGTGAAACTGCAGTTTTCCCATTCCCGGCCTCAGTTGATGTTCATACCTCAAGAGGGAAAAAATGTATCTGCCATATTTATCTCTCAATTCTTATGAAAATTTGTAGTTTTATCAAGGAAGCCATGAGGATTTCAGAAACAAATTAGTCATTTATTTATTACACTGATATTGCAATTAGATATTGTCTGGTGGCAATATACCATTTGTTTAGGTGGAAATAATAATAAAGTTTTTAAAAATACATATACCTACATAAAACATCAAACACTCCTCTAGTTTTTAATGTGTAACATTTTTTAAAAAATATTTACATTTCTTGGTAATGGTTTTGTGAGTTCTTCTGGTAATTCAATCCATTCCAAGACCAAAACCCACGATTTCAGGAGTATTTGGCAGCATTCGTTTTTTTTCTCCTTAATTTGAGTTTCAGCAGGTGGTCATTATTCCCCAAAACATTTGGTGGTTCCAGCCTCTTCTCCAATTCCAACCAGGCTGGATGTTTTGAATAGCATTTAAACATTCCCAAGATCTCAGGGGTATCATAAATTCTCTAAACACTTTAGATTCACAAGATTTAAGAAAATTTCTTGCACGAAACAAGGTTTTATAAAAAAATAATTATCTGCCAAAGGAAATGTGTGAATCAAGCAAAACTTTTTTTCTCATAATCCCAAAGATATTTCCCACCACCTCTGAAAATAAAAGTAATGGCATTTTGTGTGCTTTCTGAGATGAAAAATGTTAAATATCCAAAACAAATGTGCGTTTCAATTTTCTGATAATCAGCATCAGGCCCTCACGACAATTATTTAAAAGAAAAATGTAACAGTTCTGTATTCAATATTGTACGTGCATGTCAATCTAATAAAAAATTAATATTGATTTCGTTGTATCTTTTCAAAAGAACATTTCGAAGGGAATAGAACTTAAAACCCCGTAGCAGGTATGCATCAAGGTTGCTTAGGCCTGGAAAACCTGAAAAAGTCATGGAAATTGAAAATGGACCAGGAAAACCTAGGAATGTCTGGGAAAAGTGGGAAATGAAAAATTAACCTGGAACTTAGTTTTTCAGTCAAAATGCAATTATTTTCAATTTGTCAAGAGCACCATTTTTGACACTGTTGTTGTGGCCTTGGGGTTTTTGGTACTTTCCCTGAGTGAGGAAATGGAGCTCTCATTTGGTGTTTAGCAATTAAAATATGGCACAAAAATAAAATTTCAGATCCTTATCTTAGCACTCATGCTGAGGAAGATTGAAGAATATTTGTTTCCCCTCAGATTTTGTACAGCTAATCCATGACCCTTGCCAAGGCCGAGACCTTAGAATAATATGCCATCAAAAAGGAAGCTGATTTACCCCAGAGTGATTGTGGTGGCACTCCATTTCTCGGGAAAATTTATTCTCCCATAGTGTATACATGCGTTGATGTTTGGTACTCCTATTCTTTCATTGTCTTTAAAATACACACCTTGAAACATATATTTAAACCTAGAAAAATAGAAATTTTGGCCCGGAGAATCCATTAAAGTTCTGGAATTTCATAATAATAATAATGTTTTATTTGTCCAGAGATCAAGTCGTTACAAAGGTTACACTGATATAGGACACGTCAGGTTGAAGAAATTAAATACATACAGTGGATACAGGACACATGTCAAACATTGTAGCTATCCGGAGGTATGCGTGTGGCTTTTCCAAGCGTTTTATTCCTCAGATCTCTTTTTCTATGGATATGAAGAATTTACGTGATGGTAGGCAAAGTAACTTATTAAAAGATATAAAAAGAAAAGGGGATAAGGTTGGTAAAAAGGGGGAACAATTTTTCTGGAACAAAGTCATTTAAAAGTCTATGGCTACACATTTTAAAAGCTGAAACAATTTCAAAGTTTTATAAAAAATCTAGCTTAGCACCTTTGTCACAAAATGGTAAAATAGAAGGATTAAACGCCAGTGCCACTGTACATGAACATGTATTCGAACTCTAATGATTATGCTGTAGCATTAAAACCGGTCATTTGCATTAAAACTGTTATAGTGATTTTTTCTTTACCGATTTACAGAATAATAAGATTCCATTTGGTTTCAAATTTTTTGTGTTTTTTTAACACTTTGGGTGCTGGGTGTATTTTGCAAGGTCTATCCCTCAGTGCTGGCTATTTTTTGCACTTTTTATAGCGATGTTATGAAAAAACTATTTAAGGTACACCAGAAATGTTAACATTATTTTAAAGATAACATATTTATCTTTTAAATGATATATATTTTTATCACATTAAATTATGCACAAAGGAACAGCTTGCGTTTAAAAAAAGCAATATTTTGAATTTTCAAAAAGTTGAAAATTTATTTTTTTTGCTAAATATATTTTGAAAGTAATAAAATTACGTATTTTGCATTTGAAAAGGTTTATCAACATGAAATAAAATAATAAAATGGAATGTAGAGACAATCAATGCAAATTTACTCCAAGTAAAATAAAGTAAAAAAAGTATAAATACAGTCATTTGAGAAGTTCTTCCTCGTGTGAAAAAGCTTGAAACATGGTTCTAAGCAAAGACCAATTTTACAGGCATTACATTGGTAGGACGTGCATTTTCTAGCTGCTTTCCCAGTAATGTTACGTCCTTTTTCAGAACACACCTTACACCTTTTTTGGGCCTTCTTTTGACCTGCAGGTATAGGAATTTTTTCAATAAAATGTTTTTCTGAGAGTCGAGCTGTTTGCGCTCTTCCCTTATCAAGGGTGGATGCATCTTCTATGGTCACTAACTCGGTGCATATTTTCTGCATGAAATGAGTCACTGGAACCGATTTTCTATTCAACTTATTGAACATGATAGTTGCATTCGTGATTGCCATTACGATAAGATGAAATGCCAACTTACGCCACCATTTCACTGACCGATGATCCAGTGCACCGTAACTCATGAGTTGGTCACTTAGGTCGACACCAAACTTTTTCTTATTGTAGTCTATCACTACTGCAGGTTTCGTTTTTATTCTTCCTCTTCTATCGTTGAAGGTGATCATGTCACTCGTATGTCGAGTGGAAAGCAGAAACACATCGCGCTTATCTTTCCAACGCTGGACCAATATGTTGCCATTTCGTGTGAAAACTTGCTCTCCTCGAGAAAGGCGAGCATTTTTTATCAGCAATGGAATTCCAGCTCTATTTTTCATCAAAGTTCCTACTAAGCCCCTTTGAAGGCTTTCCAATTCACGAGCCAGGACAAGGCTTGTGTAAAACCTGTCTGTGTACAACGTATGCCCATTACCGGCAAGTGTACCTAATAGTCTCTTGACTATAGCCAATCCAGAGTTTTCCTGGCCATGAAAAACATCTACATTCCAAATATAACCACTACTTGCTTCTGAGAGCATATACAGTTTTATACCATATTTATTAGGCTTCTGAGGCATATACACTTTGTAGCAAAACCTACCACGAAAGGGACACATTCCTTCATCTATAGTTATATCCTCTGCTGGTTGGAAAGAATTTTGAAATTTATTTCGGAGAACCTCAAGCAAAGGACGCACTTTGAATAGGGGATCATGACCATCTACTCCTTTTTCCACGTATAGTTTGTTATCTGCGAGATGGAAATTTCCTAAGATTGAAAGAAATCTATCTCTAGGAAAAACACCAGGACAAAAACCACACGCCACAACGGGATCAGTACTCCAATGATCAGAAATACAAGGACGTTCGCTAATACTCATGTGCATTATGACGGCCAAAAATTTTTTTATGTCCGCTTGAGTAACTGTTTTCCAGGACTGCAATCTGCTGTTTGCGGATAGTAAGTTCCTGCTTCTCAGTTTTGCAATTCTTTGCCTTGCGTATAAGTTGGTATGTTCTTTCATATGATTTATCAAATCGATATCGAAAAAATGTTCAAAAAAATCCATCATCTCACTTGAACAATTGAGCCCAATATCTGATCTAACACCATGGTCACCAGTAAAGACAGTGATGTTGGGAACGGAGTCAATTTCACTCCAAACATCCCCCGGGCCTGCTCCGTTGGCAATAGATCGTCTTCCTCTTGGTGCACCCCTGCGACCACGTAACATTGTCTGTGCTCTGCCTCGCTTATTTGGTGGTAGAACAGTTTCAACTTCATCCATAGCTTCAGATTCTTAAATAAATATAATATAAACAATGAGAAATAGCAATTAGATGAAGTAATGTCACGCCAAAAATGTTGTGAAACGAATAGGCACACATGCTTGTATTAGGACAATACGGGCAAAAATGAAATTACCTGATGAACTATCTTCTTTGGGGTTATAATCAGCATCACGATCCGAGTCGTCAAACTCACTCTCACTACTTCCACTATCAAAGGAATTCAAAACACTTGCAATATCTTCTTCAGCTAGTATACGCTCCATGTCCACCGGCAGCAGAACACACCGATGAAAAAGGCGGCAAAAATTTTGGACAGCTCGGACAAGGCATGACTTGCAAGAAAAAAATGTCAAGACATATGCCATCCAGTGCCATTAAAGTGAACTGAAAGAGCTCTTCTATGAATCCGAGAAATACGAGCGGCGTAATTTAGAGGCGGTAGCCGCTACAATGTGTACAAAACGCCCGTCGTAATATTACGCCGCCCGCAAATTTCGCAAGAACACGCGCGGCGTAATATTACGCCGTTAGCACTCAAAGTGTTAAGTCACCCAATGTTTTTTTTAAGTGCCCAGAAATTTGTTTGCTGTATAATTTTACTCTTACAGACTATATTTTGCATCTTAAAATGGTTCCTTTTATCTTTTCAAGACATGGCTGCTGGGGTATGAGTTGACTGACACAATTATGCTCCTTGGAGAAAAGGAGGTAGTCTTCTTGGCCAGTAAAAAGAAGATTGGATTTCTGCGTCAAATTGAAGGGAAGGCAAAAGTTAAAGAGGAGGGCGAAGAAAATGCTGTATTTGTTCCTCCTGTCAAACTTTTAGTGCGAGATCGCGTAAGTATAATTCATGCCTAGAAATTAAAATATTTCCAAGGACTGGTTGCAATATTTCTCACTTATGTAGATAGAAAGGCAAAAGAATAAATTTGGTGTCCAAAAAAATTTGCTCTTTAAAATTAAGTTTTTCATCACCTTAAATAACCCATGTGTGGTTCTCACAATTGCCTTTATGTACATTTACATATTTTTTTACTGCCTGTGAAGTAAGAAGTTCACTTGTTTTTTTTTTTCCTCAATAAATTGAAGGAGATTCAAGTATGCTGTAGCACTATGACTGTTAAAATTTAATTTTCATTGCCAAATTTCTATTATTGCATTTAACAGGGTGATGAAGATAAAGCAAACTTTGCCTCCTTGGTTGCTTCAATCCGGAGCAGCAAAAGTGGAAAGGTTGCTGGAATCTTTGCTAAGGATGTCTTCCCTGGACCATTCACAGAAGCATGGAGGGCTGTTCTTAAGAAGGAAAGCATTGAAGTGGTATGTGAATTTTTGTTTTCTAATAGTGGATACCATAGCATTATTGTGTGGTCATTGATTAATGTGTGGGTTTTAGTACAAATTTAATGATTTGTGTTATTCTGTTACTCAGTTTGTATTTTTTTAGAAAATTTATTTGTTCAACATGTTTTAATTGTACGTAAATAGCATATTCAGTGTTTGGTAGTACATAATGGCATGCGAGTCTTTCTTCCATTCTTGTATATCTGATGGAGTAGTTTGCATTTTGATTTTCCAGGTGGATGTTAGTGCCTCCTTTGCATACTTAATGGCTCCAAAAGAGGATTCAGAATTGTCTACAGTGAAGAAAGCTTGTCTTGTGTCTGTAGATGTTTTCAACAAGTACCTGAAAGACCAAATTATGGAAATTATTGACTCAGATAAGGTGAGGTGGTATTTGTATCATAAGATGCTATTAAAGCACTTCTACCTTCTTCATTAAATTTATTCATTTTGTTTTCCATGATCTTTTATCTTTTTAGAAAGTGAAGCATTCAAAGCTTGCCGAAGGAGTGGAGGGTGCAATCACTGACAAAAAGTATGTCACTGGCGTTGACACCACACAGGTAGACATGTGTTATCCACCAATTGTTCAAAGTGGTGGCAACTATAATCTGAAATTCAGCGTAGTCAGGTAATTGCTCAAGTGAGAGGCAATTGTTTTAAAGAATATTATCGATTTTGACTAAGTTTTTCATAGTAGTTTTTTTAATGTTTTGGAGATATGGTGAAGTATTTCTTTCCATTTCAGTGACAAGAACATTCTTCATTTTGGGGCTATAGTGTGCTCATTAGGTGCGAGATATAGGCAGTACTGCTCCAATATTGTTCGGACATTGCTTGTCAACCCAACTGATGCAATTCAGGTGATATTTCTTAGAAATACTATTTCTGTACTGTGAACAAAATGTTCATAAACGAAACAACTGATGTAATTAATCTCACAGATATTTTTATTTTCTAACTTATGGAATTGAATTAATTTTGAGTACTTTTCAAAGGAACTATTTTTTTGTTGAAGGCTTTGTTTATTACATGTTGAATTTTTATAAGTTTAAACTTTTGCAACTTTGAAAGGGCTAATGGACTTAAAGGAGTACTGTGCTCCTTTTAATGTTAATAATGAGGAATGTATAATGAGGAAAATAACATGATCTTGTATTGGGGTAAAATGATCAATGGAAGTAACATAAATCATTTAAGATTAGATATTTCTCAAAGGGTGGTATAATTTCTGCTACTGTGGTCTACTCATGGTTACAATCTTTATTTGATTTCTTTTGATTAATTTTCTGATATTTGTTGATCATCTTTTCCTGCATATTGATGTTAAGTTGTCGATGTAGACCTATTTGGAAAGTGGTAGTTAGAGTATGAGGTAGTTGAGAAAGTTAAACAGATGAGTGTTTTGAAGTGCATATGTATTTCATTTTATTTTTGTATAGAATTAAAAAAATTAAAAATGTAATGTTTTAAGTCAGAAGAGCTAATGTTACCCTGAAGTATGTGTGCAGCTTTTTTTTACATTCAACATATTTTATTTTATACTACATAATGTTATAATGCTGGTACATACATTGCCTGGGAACTCCAGTAATAAATCTACCTCGCTGGTTCCTTTTACTTTTTCCTTGAGTTTAACTAGGGATTTTTTAAGGAATTTGTTATCATAGTGTGCAAGGGATTCACTTTAGGCTGCCTGCAGGATTGAAATATCCTTTATGGTATGATGAATCATGGTACATTTTACATCTTATTCCCTGAACATTATTCAGTATCTTTTTTTTTTTCTAGGAAAATTATAATTTCTTGCTGAGCGTGGAGGAGGAGATTTTGAAAGTTTTGATAGTTGGTGCCAGGCTCAGTGATGTTTATGAGGCTGGTGTGGCATTGGTGAAGAAAGAAAAGCCGCATTTGTTGGCCAACTTGACTAAAAATTTTGGGTGTGTACGAATATTTTCTTTATAAAAGGTCAAGTAATATTATTTATCTGGCAAATATGTAATTGGAGTTATGCTGTATCAAGTCTCTGTCTATTTTTTTAACATTGGTGGTCTTGACGATCTTATTTTGTTTACCTCAATCCATTGAGTTATTGGATAGATATGGCTGTTGAATTATTTGTAACATGGCTGTTATTGGCATTTAAAAATATTATTTCTCATTTTTTTGAAGTGTCTCTGTTTAAATGTTAACTGAAATTCATATGTTGTGATTCTTGCATATATGTACAAAGTATTTTTTGTCATTTTCTTGGTTTGCCATTTATAGTTTCATTATGAATGTAAGCTCATACATTTTACAATCCTACAGATTTGCCATGGGTATTGAATTCAGAGAAGGGTCATTAGTCATTGGACCTAAGACTAATGCTAAAGCTCAGAAGGGAATGGTTTTTAATGTGAACGTCGGTTTATCTGGCTTGACCAATCCGGAATCATCAGACAAAGAAGGCAAAACGTATGCACTGTTCATCGGAGATACAGCAGTTGTGAATGAGGTAAGGCTGGATGTAGTGGAAGTTCATCATTATGAAATAAAAGAGAATCACATTTTTCCACGAACTTTAACCTTTATCAGCCGACCGTGTCTCTCCGGCACAAAAAAAATATCCCTAGATTGCCGAGCGTGTTCATATGGCACACTGCATCCTCCTTTCACTCTCAAGGCCCCTGGGACTGTCAAATGATAGAAAGTCATATTTTTGTAGGGGCATTCAACTAAGAATATATCTTTCTTCCATCTGAATTTTTTTCTGTGGATATCTCACGGTATTATATGCTGTTTGACGAAATATCACATGAAGAATCCAACTCCTGTCAACAAGGTTTGCTTGCCGTTTCCTCAGGACAAATGAAGTTATAGACCGCACAAAGATATATATTTCTATAAGAGAAGCATTCAGAATATGGAAGGTCCTCCTATCATGAGAATTTTTTCTTGGTTATGTCAACATAATGAGATTTTGAATGAAAAGCCGTAACTTAGTGATTCCACATTTATTTATTAATGAGATTTTGTTCGACCATCTTTTGCCTAAATGATGCATCTCCTTACTCTAGGTTTGTTTACTTGGTGTGAGATCAGGAAACTTCATCCTTTTGTCATGACAGAGAAGGATATACAGCCCAATTATATCCTTATCTTCTCAGAAAGCACTCAACGATAGGAGCATCTTACTTTCATTAGAAGTTATTTCCTTATCGCCATACACGTAATAGGTTCCGCTGGACCATCTGTCCGCTGAATGACTCATCCTCTTTATTCGAGTTTGCTTATCTCGCTGGTAAAGAGGAAAGGGTATTTTTACGTGAACGCAAATCAAGATAACAGGATGCTGAATGATGCCTTTGATAGCATGCGAGCCTTTCTGCATACATACACTTTCAAGTCCTTCCCGTCTGGAAATCTGTTGTGACTAACATTTTCATATCATCGCGGACTGGCTCGGTGAGACAGTCTCTCCTGAAATTGATCGTTCAAGAGTGTTTTGTGCTGTGGCATGAGTATTTTTGAGACAATATTATTAGTAATTTCGTAGTTCTAGCAATATGGCTTCTGGAAGTAAACTTCTGGAAGAATAGGAAGGTATAAAAATTTTGATATAGAGCAGTTGTGATGGAGACAGTGACGTGACGGATGTTGAGCCCTCCTGGTGTTTGTTGTTGTGGAATTTCAAGCAAAGAGTGCATGCGCTCACCAGACCATCGTATAGATTAGATAATAATCAAGCACCACTCTTGATAGAGAATAGTCTCCTCGATTTTGTCAAATTATTTTTTGGAAACAAAGTTATTTTGGAACTAGGTGATTGTGTCGTTCAAAGGAGGAGTCATTTTTCATCAGTATATTTCTAAGAAACACGACTTTGGTGCCCGGTATGTGAAGTTGGGCTGTGTGTAGACCTCTTTTTCATGATCTATCGCACAATTATCAATATATGAAATTCGTAGCTGGCTGACATCACTATGATAATATTCAGCTCGAAGGAAAATGTGCAGGTATTTACGAAATTTACATGACTTATCATAAATATGGGTTTTATTGCCAAATTTGCTAATTAAGTTTTTGAACTACAGTAATTTTCCATATGCGAGGTGCACTCATGTTTTCGTATCAGAAATATCAAAAAATATTGCCTCACGTACTAGGTTTTATCATCAACCCTCAGCAGTACCTTGAGCCTCCATCTCTCTCCCTCCGTCTCACTTCTTCATATTTCTCAATTACCCCTACCTCCCCCTCCCATCCTCCACCTATCTCTTCCCCCTTCTTTATCAAGAATATTTTCCCTCACTCTTACCCTTTCTTTTTGGAGACATCGTCTCTAAAATGAAAGGGTTAGAGTAAGTTACTACAGCATCAGCTGCTACAGCACCACTCAGCACAAAACACCGACTGTGGTTTTTCACTTATGACGCAATTAGAACGGTCCGTTAAAGTGAGCTAGAAGTGGTCCATAAATGGCTGAAAACAATCAATTTATGTCGCATCTATTGCTTGGTTACTGCGTGTAGGATTTATATCCATAATGTGGATACAAACATTTTTTTTCCCTGTTGAAATTTTCTTAGACTTTCGGAACACGAAAATAACATTACTACCTTTCATGAGTTTGAACGTAATTACATCGAATATCCGGTAAAATATTGTCTAAAAGGAAGGAATAAAACAAAAACAGCAGAGGGAAAATTAATTAATCAATTCAAATAAAGTACTTTATTATGCTAAAAACATATAAGTATTATGGTGAAAAATTTGTCTTTCGGAGTGTTTGGAAGAGAAAAACGGTGACTCTCGGAAAAAGGTAGTTGTTATACTTTGGATATTTTCAATTTTTTAATGGTTATTTACCATTCCATTAAGTACTTGAAAACTTTAAGTTGAACTAATGGCATTGTGTTACACCATTTTTGTAGAGGAATAGCTCGTTCTTTGGCAAAAAAAAAGCCTTCACCCTCGAAAATAATTTAATTTTTTTTACATAATCAATAATTAAACTTTGATTTAAAATATTGTTATATTTACTATCCCTATAAAATCAAGTCACATGAAAGCCCTGTAAAAACTCAATAAAGCACTTTTTATTTTATGGTGATACAACAAACACTTTTCTTGTAATAATTTTTTATCTAAAACACTACGTTTTAGTGGCAGAAAGTTTAAAAAACCTAGGTAGTCTAGATTTACAGCCGGCGAAAAACCTCGTAAGATAAAGGTTAATACACAATGCACAAGGAATTTGGACTCACCAAGTCATTATCAGGTACAAGACCAAATCAGGTCATCAGGTCTTGTACCTGTTGATGACTTAGTGAGCTGAAGCGTACTGAGCATTGTACATATATTAAATTTTGTGGAAATATTCAATTCTTTCTGATTTCATAATGAGGTGTGTATTGTGTACCAATGAGTCTCTTCAATGATGTTTAGTCAATTGTTTGTATCTGCTTCACATTTTCTGGTCTGGAAAACGTTTTTAACCCTTTTACGCTGGCATCTCATGTTGGAAAAACCTTCTCCCCTCACGAATGCCTCTAAAATCTCTTTGTACTCCCTGTATGGAGTCTCGAGTGGTGAGGAATACCTCAGGTATGTTTCCTCAACTTGGGACCGGACTCAGCAGTGCTCTATGGGTTCTTTCCTCGTCCACTGGGCAGAGATAATCTTTGCCCCTTTCCGGGTAGCCCGTAATGGCATGCAGTCAACTATTTGTTTATGCAATGGTATTGCAAAAAAAATTGTTTATGCACTTTCAAGATATGTTAAATCAGAAATTAATTCCTTGAGCTTTACAGTGCACTTACACATTTGAAACAAAATTCTTTCATTAATATTAAGTTCTCTGGCATAATAACTCTTAAATTAGTTCTGAGTTTCCTTTACACATAAACTATGTTAAAAATAATGGAAGAGCTCCGTTTAAAATTTGTAAAGGTATAGCTAAACATAAGGAATGTGCTTATAAGCCTCAATTGACTGTGGACACATGCTGTGAGTGGGGCTCGTACTGCAACGAAGGGTCGAGATTACCTCCTCCTGCAGGCCGAGAAAGGGTCTGGAAAAGTGGTCATTTATGACATCTAGAACCTATTTTGGTTACTAATGTCTTACTAACTTAGATGCTGAGCTATGTTAAAATGTTGTTTGTGTTCTTGCTTAGAAAAATCTATGCTGTTTTGAAACAGCGTTCATTTGCTTTTGTAGAAAAATTTACTCTGGGCTAACACAGTGTTTGTTGCTAAAGGGTTGAGCTTTACTTATTTTTTTTGTTGGCCTGAATAATCATCTGTCTTTGGTAATCGAGACTTAATATTTCATTCCTGTGCAGGACCAACCATGCACGGTGTTGACCCCTTCGAAGAAGAAGATGAAGAATGTGGGTATCTTCCTCAAAGATGAGGAGGAAGACGAAGAGGAAGATGAGGTTGGTGATGAGGTGGTGAGTGGAGGTGGTCGCGATGAGGAGAAGAAGGAGATGGAGGGGCTGACAGGCAGGGGGAAACGTACGGCTGTGCTCGACTCCAAGCTTAGGGTAAGTTTGCCTCTTGTGTGCATTTCTCTCATTGGCAATCCTCATGCTTACCACTCCAAGAATTTGTCAATGCTTCTGTGATGTGCTTACTTAATGAGTGTGGTTTCAAGATGAATGCAAGCTACTTTGAGTGGCTATTGACATTTTCGTGAGATCACTGTCTGGTGTGGTTGAATTTGTTGGCTTTTGCTATCAGTTAATGGGCAGGGGTTTTTAAGTGTGCAAAAGCTATTTTCATGAACTTTTTAATGCTGTAGTTTATAAAGTTATATAAATCATCATATTTATATGTTCAACTAGGTTTTTATTTTTCAAAAAGTACATTTCGGAGTTTGATGGTGAAAGAAATGTGTGTAGATTCTTCAGCATTTGCTTCGGAGTTGGTGTGGTGAAACTGTGTCCTGTCGAATAATGAATGTAGTTATTTTTAAATTCACTTTGCATGTAGTTATAATTCACTTTAATATTCTGCATCATTATCCAGTGAATACATTTTGGCAGCCCAGACATATATACATTGCTGGATAGTGGGAGAAGGGAAACATTTAAATATTAAAAAGGGGTTGTTGAAAAAGGTTGAGGGACGATTTTTAGGAATATCATGAATTACATGGGTGTTGGAAAAACTGTGTAATGGTTAGTTGGGAGGAATGGCAGTGGAAGGTGTTGAAGGAGAGTAGTTAAACACATTTAAAATGTATAGTTCATGGAATTGTTTGGTGTCTTGTGCTTCTCCTTTTCCAAGATTATGGCACTAAACTATTTGAAGGTTGGAAATGGGGGTAAGGTCATGCTGAAAATAGCTCAGCCTCCTTCAACCTTATTGAAACAGCACTGACTCCAAAAGCTTTCACAATACCGGTTTTCTCCCCTCCCACCTTCCTGCCAAACGTTTGTAAATATGTCTGTAAAGGCAAAAATGAATTCACTCAATGTTGATGTAAGTTGCATCATGGTTTAACAAAACTCATCATGAATAAAACTTTAGTAAAAACTTAATAAAAGTAGAAAATTGTCATTTCCTTGTTCAACTACATATTCTATTTTGAAGGCTGTGAAAATCAAGAAATTTGTATTTTTGTGTGTTAAAAAGGTGAGCTGACTGCCATATATTGGTCAGTTGCCAGCAAAAGTGTAACCGAGTCCCATAAACAAGTTTCTTTGATATTTTCTTGGGCAAAAAAATCAAAAAGTTTTGCATTTTATTTCCTGTCTTGTGTATAAATGTTTCAAGAAAGTTACTTAGAGAATTATTACAATTTGAAAATTGCCATCGTAAGAGACCAACTTATGTCTTTTTTCCATGTCAATTATTTGTTTCTGTAATGATATGAAAAAATAAATCTCTAAAATTAGAAATTCACATGAGGAATTATTGTGCTTCTGATGGCAGCCTTTAGTGTGTCAAAGTCAAGACATAATAATAATAATAATAATACATAGCTTCATTGTTCTGTTGGTCGTTGTTGACATAGAAGATATTCAGAAACATTTATACATAATAACCTTTCACAATAGACTTACAATATTGTCTGAAAAAACTCATCAGTACTATAATAACATTTATTAAGCAGTAGTTCTTTGAGTTTTAATTTAAAAGAAGACACAGGACATACATTTAAAGTTTATAGGTAACTTATTGTATAAATGTGATGCGGAGTGAATAGGTCCATTCTTACAGCATGTGATTGTACTCGCAGGTGAACACTCTCCCTTCCACGAGTCAAGTGACTATGAACCATCGAGTTAGGAATGAACATAGATGGAACTTTTTTTTTACAAATAAACATGATTGAAAAATATTTATGCTGGGTAAAGTCATGATATTCAGTTGTCTAAACAAAGGCCTACCAGGGGTCCTGATGGGTACACTCATCATGGTCTTTATAGACCTCTTTTGCATAGAAAATGCCTTCCTTGCTGCACTCGAGTTACCCCATTAGACAACTCCATAGGTCAAATGAGTGTGAACTTTAGCATAGTATACTAGTTTCAAAATTTCCACGGTAGTAGTAGGGTCAAGTTTCCTGATCATAAATGTCCCAGTGGCCATTTTTTTTAATTATATCATTAATGTGAGGATACCAATCAAGGTTTTCAGTCAAAAATATTCCCAAGAATTTTACGGAGCTAGACTTCTTTATAGGTTTACTTGTATCCACTTTAAGAAGATGGGTCAATATTGTTGGATAAATTTTATTGTAAAACTGTAGAAAATTGGTTTTGTTCTCATTTATTTTCAAATTATTCAACCTACACCAATTAAAAATTTTTATTAAAGTTTGATGAGCAGAATTACAAGCATCTGCAAAATTTTCACCTACACTTAGTGTAGATGTGTCATTGGTAAGAAAATCACTTCACAATTGGGTAAGTGGGTGGGAAGGTCATTAATGAATATGACGAACAGAAGTGGGCCCAATATAGAGCCCTGTGGGACTCCACAATTGGTTTCAACCAAATTGGACTTAAATGTGCGAGTGCCCTATTTATGTTTAATGTTAATTTGAACCATTTGCTTACGGTTTGATAGGTATGACTTAACCCAAGACAAGGCAACACCATTAATTCCAAGACTATGCAATTTAGAATAAAGTAGATCATGATCAACTGAGTCAAAAGCTTTCAACAAATCAAAAAAAATCCAATTAAGTCTTTCTGATTGGAAAGTCCCCAAATAATTTTATTTATAAGCTAAAAGGCTGCAGTTGTGGTAGACTTTCCCATGATGAATCCTTGTTATGACTGCAGTGTCATGATAAAGGTCAGAGGAAATTGATTTGTGGGACATCTAAATTAGTGATTGGTATGTTTGAGTAAAAGTCTGCAGATGAAAAATTAGCATGATATTTTGTTTTAATTTTGTGCTTATTAAAGTTATCAAGATTGTATCATTAACTTCCTGCAAAATTGGCATGATTCATTTATTATAATATAAGAGTGCAAAAAAGTCTTTATTAGTATTAATAAAATCACCTTATCAGTCATGTGTTTCAGGTAAAGTGGTCTTCTTTTGAAACAAAATAAATTCATAATTTTCTAGGAAAGTTGTGCTATCACAAATAGAGCCATGAAAAGTATTTTTATTTTATGCAGAAAAAAATTAGTTGACTTCATGTATTTTTAGCTAATCGACAATTTTTTGCTTTTCATCAAGAAAATGTTATGCATAGGACTCACGTCAGCTTCAGATTCATTATTCACTATTACTATTATACTCTAATGATTCTTACTTCCCAAATCTATTTTTTATCTATTGCCTTTTTGTTTATATTATTTTCAAGACCTACCCTTTCTTTCCCTTCTTTTATAGTCTTATTGAAGTCTGGTGTCTGGAAAGTGTTCCATGTAACCAGTTCTTCTAATCATATTGTGCTTTGTATTTGGCCTTTGCTATTCTGTATATGTACTAGCTTCTTTTTGATTTGCTATTTCAATCGTATTGTGCATCGATAACCATTGGTAATCAGAGGTATATTTCTTCTGTAGTGTCTTATTGAGGAAGGGATAAATTTTCTAAATTAGGGCTGATGAAATAAAGGGGTCTGGTGAGATAGTGTCAGCCATAATTTATTTTGTTCTTGTATTTTTTATTATATTTTTGGAAAATCAGATCATGATTTATTTCCGGTATACTATAAAATTATGTGTGAGAAATTTTGGATTAAATGATTTTATGAATTTAATCTATGGATTCATACAGACTCATCTAGGACTACATCTAAATGTCTAAATATCTAAAATTACTAAATTTCAAGGCACTATGTTCCCCAACCCCTTCAAATTTTTATGTCACAACCACTTCTTCTAATACTCCATGGTGTTCAAAAGATTATTTTCATCAAAGTTTGTGCAAATCCTGGATATTTCTGCTGAGGTTTCCCAACTTTTAAGTCCTTCCTTCCTCCGTTCAGTATTTTTTATCGTGCAATTCTCTCATTCATCAAGTGTTGCACCTCATACAAATACTTTTATGAACTGTCTTCTGGTCTCTAAACACATTTGTTTGAGCATATATGCTTTCACAGTCACTGCTCATGTTGTGCCTGCTTGTTATTCTGGGATATTATCTGGGAAAGATATTAAATATGTTTTATCTACCCATTGGAACTTAGCTTTTGACTCCTGTGAATGCTTACTCTTGTCCCCTCCTGAAGGACAGAGTATGCTTTCAACTTGTCATAGTATATTTTTATTTTCTTTTAGCTTTTATCCATGTTGTTAGCATAATTGCTCCATTGCATTCATGGAGGCCTATAAATGTGGGTGTTGATGGAGGAAGCTAAGGAACCTCTTTCCGTCCTAAAATCTCTCCAACCATAATTAATAATATTAGGAGAAAAAGCAGATCATGGTCTCCTTGAGTGTTGTCCTTTCCCCCAGTAACGATGTCTATGTGTCCTTCTCCAGTTCTCTACTAATTGTTGCAATACCACTGGCAAACTGCAGTTTGTCAAGACATTTATTTTCTATCCTAAATCTTCTGATTCCATGTCCTTTAGTTCTTTTAAAACTCCATCAATGTACAGAGTAAAGGGTGCTTGTGATATGTTACTAGAAAGTTCAATATTCAATCTATTATATTTTGCAAGTTTTAATTAAGTAAATTTGATGTCTGGCCTTGCTGAGAATCTTGCTAGTTCATGCTCTTTGAAATGTTTGATTTTAATGAGCGAGGCCCTTTCTTTCCTCCTGCTGGAAGCTTATGGTGGCAGCTTTTGCACATTTCTTTTTGTGCTTTGTCTACTGCCTTATCTTAATACAGGATTGCTCACTAAACAAAGTGGTCGTGGTTTGTAATTTTTCAAGATTTGAAGTTTCCTCGTGACAGGAAATTAATATGTAGGAGGGTATTCAGAGATATTGTTGCATCATAAATCAGGCAATATTTTATTCTTATGGCATTTTCAGATATTTTCTCTACTAGATTGGACATTGAGTTGTTCCCCTTACTCTCCTAAGAAATGTAAACTCTTAGGGCCTGTTGCACAATGTCTGGTTGCGTTCATAGTTACGGTTAGAGTTACGGTTTTACAGAAGTAAAGATTCATGTGACCGTGACTCTAGCTGTAACTAGGGCAGTAAACAGACATAGTGCAACCGGAGGGTTATTCTGCAACTTCATGGCATTATATTCTGCTGCACATGATGCCTTCTGCGATTCTGTAAATTGGTACCATCGAGTTTATCCAGTACAACAAACTATGACGTCGATCCGGGACCAAGTAATGTTTACCTAAGGGTCGGTATTTGCAGTAGCGCCTAACCTGAAGCAGACGTTATTTGGAGACTGCGTAAATATTGCCTTGAGATGATATTTTGGGTTACAGAATCAGGGAGGTTGCCCAAATGCTGCCCAAATTACGACCTCCACCGTGTTAACCGAGGTGCTGCTTCTAGAGTGGTTACCTTCAGTCTTTTTATCAAATTAGAGTGAGATTATGTGCAGTGATTTGTCAGAGTGCAACCAATCCTTTTCCTTTTAATTTTCTTAGGTGTCCCTCCCTGTTATATTCTCTATTGAAACAATGATTTATCTTTCATCTGTTCGAAAGTCATCAATCAGCTTCTGATGATCTCTTACTTGCAGAACTTCCATATAATCAAGCCTTTTTAAAGTTCGTGCATGAGCTTAGTATCTTTTTTTTTTTTTTCAAATAGAGTTGTGTTGATTGGAAAATTTTGGCAGAGGCCTCTTTACTGTCCACGCAAAATCTTGTAAACTCAAGTTTAAACTGAAATAACTCTGAGACCATTCATTGGATTTTCACATTATGTGCATATTAATATAGATAATTTTGTTGTCGACTTAATACATGTGTAGGATAATTTTTAATAACAAAATTTGGACCTGTTTCTTATGTTAGAGTAAAAAACATTTTTACTGCAACTGTGCCATGCGTCACTTTGACGTCTAATGACTGCCAAGTAAAGCATTTGGCAAAAACAAAATTTTAATACAAGGTGACATATCTTTATTATTACATCTGCGAAGTTTTAAGGTTTTAACTTTTGTACTTATTTGTATGCTATTCAATTTATAAACCTACTTTTTCTCAGCAACTATGCATCATGGCGCCACTAGGCTAAAACTGTCATCTTCTTCTTTAAATTTCCAGAATGAATCAGATATTATTATTTTGCTGAAGTTAGCACCTAATTTTATATCGAATTTAATGTTTTCTGAAAAAATGCATGAGCCCAGAGCCGGACACTCCGCTGACAAGCTGCTGCCTCCCCAGCATGCCATGCACTCGGAGAGAGTTTTTTTTTACCCTTCCTAGGCTTATTCCGAGGCACTCTGAGACTTTCTGGTACACATGATAGTGACATTCACTGAGCTTTTCACCTTCAATTTGAAAAAAACATATTGCACTCACAATCATTCGAACCTCCTGTTCAGAGAATGGTACTCAAGGAGCCATTTTGCCTGCACTAACCATGCCCTTAACATCTGGACTAGTGGACTGAGAAGGTATTTTATAAGGCATAACCATTGTGTGTAATTGTGTCGCCATGGATATCTATTGAACCATAGCCAGGGGCTCGGTAAAACACTGGCCACCAAGGCAGCCCTCACCAGAGCATATTAATGACTCATTTTGAAAAACAAACACTTTTTATCTCCACACAATAGTTAATCTGGTCGACCCAAGGAGGTTAGATTCCAGCGGTTTTGACGTGTAAGCATCATTTTGAAAACAACCGTGTACAAGATTTTGGCACGGACAGTAGTCAACTTGTGATTCTCTTGCAATCCAATATTTTTATTCCCACTATCACATGTACAAAGAAGTTTTTAACTTTCTGATGGTACTATAGTGGTATGCGTGGTTAACCGCTTTAATGGGGAGTCTTTTTCGTCTTACTGACTTGTAAGAAAGAATATTGAAAGAAAACATTTTTCTGCACAAAGTCGTAACATTTTAATGCCCCTGTATTGCTAAATTATTTAAATAAAAATTCTTTGAAACAAAAATTTTGTTTAAACAATTTAGCAGGACATTAAAACAGGTGAGCACGTCTATAGACACTCTTCCCATTAAAGGGGTTAATGTCATTCTCTTGTCATAAAAATAACTGGTAAATAGCTGTTACATTTGATTTAAGTTTTGCTTTGCGTGACCAACTGATAATGTCAGGTGAAACTTAAAAGGTAATTGATTCCTTGATAAAATCCCTAGTATTTTATATTTGTAATGTTTCCTGAGAAATGGCATTTATGTATTTGGACTGGAATTAATGATGAGTTATTCATTGCTATCAATTTAAAAAAATAACTTTAATGATAGCTAATATTAGCAATTAATATTGCTAACATTTATTACAGCTGCATGTAAATTTTTTCTCTTTCATAGTTCAGTGGAAATTCAGTGAGTATACTCCTCTTGAGAAGCTCAAAAGGCTGGCATGTTGTTAAGTAATAGAGTAAAATCCTGTTTTTCATCGATGAGGTATCCTGTTGTGCATGAAAAGCTGCTGTATTTTTAATCTCATGAATAATCGAATTGTTTAAATGTTCTTAAGCACCCCTTTGGAAGCAGTGTATGCAGCCAAGTGTGATTTCTTGATTCCCTTACAAATGATCCTGTATTGACCTATACTTCGTGTTTCTATTGCATGAAATGCATTCTACATAGTTTTCAGTTTATGCCTATTTTGGCCTGAGATGTTGAGTTGGCATCGGGGTATTGTGTGTTCTTGGATTGACATCAGGTTATAGTGCTGTAATCTCAAAAGGGAAATTGTATATGGCCTTACCTGTTTTGCTTCTGCTCAAAAGCTATATGTGTGCACAAGTTTACCTTTTTTTGTAATCTAAGTGATATTTTCACTTTACGTCCCCAAGTTACGTAAGCCTCGACTTACGTAAATCCGTTCTTACACAAGTGGCAATCTTACCAAAAAAAGACTGGAATTACGAAAGTTGCGGAATTGGAAGGATGTTGCCTACTTTCAAGGAGCGCATATGCTGTAATGTTAGTAAGAGCTGGCCTTCCCCGTATTTTTTCCGAATCGACCGTAATCTTGAGAGCAAGGACTCAGTTAAGGAGTAATTATCGACTCATTATTTTTCGAATTCCATAAATTTCGACTACGCCGCTAGCGTCGGAACACATCTATTACGTAACTCGGGGGCTGCCTGTATTCCCTCATAAACTTTCTTTGCCTCATTTGAGTTCATAGGTAGTATCTAAGCCAGCTAGCTTTTTATGGGTTAGTAGTGTATTTTCTTGTAATAATTGTGCCATTTTTTCATCATTTTGCCATGTATGTACATGAATAGTTATGTTATTTTTTATTACTGTTCTCTAAGATTGTGGGGCCGATTGCTGAGATGGTCTAGTAGTGTTGACGAGTGTTGACTTTTATTCTCTACCTACTAAACATATGTATTTTTAGAGATTCTGCCAGGTTTTCACATGGTTACAGTTTACTTATGATGACTTATGAATTGCTGTAGAAACACGTAAAATATAGGTACACCCTGTCCTCGATTAGCACTCTTAATTAGTTCCAGGAAACTCTAGCGCTAATTGAAACAGCGCTATTCAAAGCATAAAACTCCAAAAGGACTAATGCTATTTTAAGTAATTCGTTCCCAAGTTTTGATTGAAGGACAATTGAAACTGAACGAGTGCAATGATATAGATAACAGCGCACGTTTTCCTTACTTTATAAATTTGAATGGTGTAGTGCAGGTATTTTACGGAAAAATTTATTTAAAATTCAACAAGAAAACAATAATAAATAAAATTTAGTCACAATTTTTTGAAATTCTTGAATTGCACGAGATAAAACAAAACGTCACTACAGCACTACATATTCTTAAAACTCTAGGCGTCATCATTAGAAAAGTGGCACATTATAAATATAATCTGTAGTTCTGAAAGGATAATAAAATTGGTCGATATGCAAGAGAAATAAAAAAAGGTAAGGCTACTAGAAAACATATGAAAATAACCCAGAACGGAAATTGTACATGTCGAAATCGCCCTTTGATTCATAAATAATATTCGAAACTGAACTAACATTTTGGTTTAAAGAAAGAAAATACTACTCTTTACATCATATGAATGTAATCACAATATGCTGCAAAAGGATTAAAACATACAAGATAATGAGCTAAACTCTGAAGCTAAGGTGTTGATCATCCTCATCCGTTTTCTGAGAACTCTCTTTAGTTTGAGAAAGGTTGACCCCTGATGGTTTGGCGAAAAATGTATCCAAGGTGAGCTGTTTTTTTTTTCTTGAAGCAGTTCTCTATACAATTCACAGCACAGTTTATCCCTCTTGCAACCTTCGAACTTCTTTCCTCATCAGGGTCTTTTTCTACCATCAAAGCACAAGCACTATCGATGGCTTTTTTAAATATTTCAGTGATATCAGATGATGTTAAACCTTGTGAATTTGTTTTAGCGTCATTATGATCATCACTAATTTCCTCTATTTCCTCATATTGTTGCATTTCCATCAGTTCTTCATCTGTGAGTTCTTCCCTTAGTGCTTCAATCAACTCATGAATATCACGTTGCTTGATTTCTTCTAAACCTACTTTTGGCGAGATTAACTGTTTCATCTACGGCTTCTAGTGATAAGTCAAAACCTTGAAAATCAGGCACACACTCACTCCAAAGGTTTTTCCACACCGTGTTCATAGTTTTTTGGCCGATTTCATCCCATGACTTAGCAATGTTTTCTATTGCATGGCAGATATTGTAGCTTCTCCAGAATTCTTTTAAGTCCATGCCATTCTCACCCTCTGTAACCTTCAGCTTGAGAAAACGTTTCCCTTAGATAATAGGTATGCCTTAAACGTTGAAATAATGCCTTGGTCCATGGGCTGCAGAATAGCAGTTGTGTTTGGTTGCAAAAAAAACAACATTGACCTCTGGACTTAAATCGAAAAGGGTTCTTGGATGACCTGGAGTATTATCTAGTGTCAATAAAATTTTAAAATCTAAATTTTTCTGTGCACAGTACTTTTTTACTGCCGGGCAGAAGTAATATGTAAACCACTACTCAAACACAGGCATTGTAACCCAAGCTTTTTTATTAGATGTCCAAAGGACAGGTAGATTTTGGTTGTCATAACCTTTCAAAGCCCTAGGGTTTTCGGAATGGTATACAATTATTGGCTTCAACTTAAAGTCTACGGCAGCATTTCAACCGAGCAATAATGTCAACCGGTCCTTCGAAACCTTGAATCCAGGCATTAGTTTCTCCTGCTTAGATATATACATCCTGGCTGGCATTCTTTTCCAGAATAACCCAGTCTCATCGGCTTTAAAAATTTGGTGAGGTGAGTATCAATTCATTTCTATAATAGCAGCGATTTCATCTATATAAGCCGCTCCTGCACTATCATCTGTACTGGCCGATTCACCACGAACAGATATGTTGTGCAAGTTATATCATGCTCTAAAAGCATTCAAATGGTTCAAACCATCCTCGACTTGCAGTGAATGTTTCAACAGTAGATAGATAGATAGATAGTAATTGGGGGGGCCTTCGTCAGGAGCCCGGGCACTTAGACCTTTCTTGGTCCATTGTGCCAACCCCATGCCTGTCTGCCACTTGCAGACAGGGGACAAGAGCACCTCGGTAGAGGTATGGAGGATTGGCCTCCCCCTGCCTCACCCCAGTACCAGGTATAGAGGATGTCCTCCCTCCAACCAGCCCGGTTTGGCCTGGCCTGGCCTCTCAGGCCTGCCGGTATAGGTATGGAGGGAGTATCATCTCTCCATCCATGCCTGGTTGAGGTATGGAGGAGGGTCACCCATCCAACCACTGTCCGGGCCCAACGTTGCTTAACTTCGGTGTTCTGATGGGAACCGGTGTTTCAACGTGGCTAGGCCCTTGCCCTTCAACAGTAGAACTACTAGAACTTCCTGGGAGATCTTTAGCCAAATTTGCAAATAGACTTTTTGCCTTTGCTTGGATCATCAGCAAACTCATGGGCATACGCTTTTGAATTAAGTCCTCCATCCAAATACTTAATAACGTCTCCATTTCCACCATAGTCTTTGATCTGTTCCTTGTTCCTATCCTCACAGAAGTTAAGGGAGCCACAGTCTTTCCATATTCCTTAATTTTTTCTGCATCTCTGATGATAGTCATTACTGTGGAACCAGCCAGAGATAGCGCCCTGCAGACTTTGTGTTGTCGCTGCCCAGCATCTAGTCGTCGCAAAACATTCAATTTCACGTCAAGGGTTAGTCTTTTCCTTTTTTCTTAACTGACTGTGGCTTAACACTCATGACCTTAATATTTGAGAGGAAACTGGATTATTAAGAATGTTGTTTTGTAACTAGCAAAACTATCGGATGTACTGCGGTTAGAAGGGCGTAGCTGTAAGGCTATAAAGTTGTTCAGTTGTACATGTAATAAAAACGAAAAGGCGAATAAATGAATAAAAGGTTTACTAACTTTTAATTTTGCTCACTTTACAGACGTTTTTATTAGATTTGTCCAAATATTTTGTATTTTTTTTTTTTTTTTTTTTTTAATGTTCAAACGTGGTACAACACAGATCTAGCGACCTCAGTTTCTAATACCTACTGCATCGGTGAAATTTTCAAATGCGACGGTAGTTATGGAGAGCGCTAATGCGGAGCGAGAGCGCTAATGCGGAGCGAGAGCGTTATTAAGAACGAAATGGTATTAAATTTTTGACAGTGTTAATGTGAAACAGCGCTAATTGAGTCTGCGTTATTCGAGGACTGGGTGTATAGAAGTCTTAACGAGAAAAAAGTTGTAATGCTCATTACAGATGCAGTGAAATAGAATGAGTGAGAAATCAAGTTTTTATCCAAAAAGGAGACACTGCCTATTGTTTTAGGTGAATTGCAGTGGATGTGTGTGTTTAAGTTTGGAACAAAATGGAGTATTGCATAAAATTAATATAAATAACTTTTTTTAAATTCTTAATACATACAGGTTTCCTCATGATTTTATTGATAGTGTTTTAGCATCAGTTCCATTGGAAGTCACTCTGCATTATTCAGGGTCACTTATTCCAGAAATTCTGAAAACTTGAATATAGTATCTTTTACATGCGTTTTATAAACTCAGATGAAAAATTGGGTTTCCAGACTAGTTGTACTGTAATTCAGCCTTGAAAGTGGAGATTTTGACATAGGCTCTTGTGGAGATTGCTCAGATTACAGCAGAGAAACGTTGATTTGAATGAGAAAGCATATAGAAGCTTTTTAATGAAAACTGTTAGTAAGAAATGAAAAGTCCTGGGAAATTAATTAAAAATAAAATATAGAAATCTTACCACCTATTTCTTAAAGTTATTACCGAATAACTGCTTTAATAGAGGTCAAAATAGGGTAGTTCCATACAATTAGCATTGCAGTCAGCTCCTATGGCTGGTTAAATGTGGTCATAAAAATATATTTGTGGAATAATCTGCATATTTTGTTCCTTAATTTTGGTTTTCAATAGGTATCCCACTTCATCAGTAAAACACTTTGAACCAAATAAATAAACATGTGTAACTTAGTATTTGTTTTGTCTCACCACCTTAAAGGAGCAAAACCATTTTTTTCTTCTTTCAATTCAATACTCTGTCACCGTGTTGTGGACTCAAGTTTCTGTGATTGAAAAAAAAAACTATTTGGCTACCTCAAATGATCGATGAAAAGTAATTATTCAATTTTTTTTATTGAAATTACCGCTTTTTGTAGGTTACATGTTGAATAGGATTTCACAGGCTAAGACTGGTTTCACTGTGGTGTATCTTTGTTTGGTGCCAACTTTATGAACTTGCTGTGCCTCCAGTAAAATCTTGTTTCAAGCATTAATGTTATTGAAAAGGAATTTTTTTTAGTCTATAAATTGTGGTTGCATGTAATTTGGATTAATATTTACAAGTGTATGTTAGGTAATGCTTGCAATGTTCTGAGGAATAACTACTGTGTTGGCAAATTCAGTGAGTAAAGTCCAGGTTTGAAGTTGAATATGGGGACGTGGATGTTAAAGGATATTGTTATCATTTCAGAGTGAGGGCTCTGCAGAGGAGAAGAGAAAGCAGCACCAGAGGGAGTTGGCTGCTCAGATGAACGAGGCTGCACGGCAGCGGATGGCCCAGAGGAAGAGTGGGCAGGCTGAAGAGAGGGTGAGGAAGTCGAATGTGTCATACAAGAGCAGTTCGCAGGTACCAAGGGAGCCAGAGGTGAAGGAGTTGAAAATTTTTGTTGGTGAGTGATTTCAATAATTAGAACTTAAGCAATCAGGGATGTTGTGTATTATCATTTGTGTTAGGGTGATTTTGATACAATGTATATTGTTCTCATTTGGGTAAGCTGTACACCCCAGTTAAACCTAGTGATGTTTCTGTATTGGTATAGAACCTGTTGGGAAATCACATACGATCGGAAAGGAGTGAGTACTTGTTAGGGAATTAACTAACCCTGGGTTATCTACAATGTGAAAATTTTCCTAGTTATGGCAACAATAAAGAAAAGTTAATTACCCCTTAAATGTCAGGTGTGCCAAATTCGGCATATACCCCTGGAGTAGTCTCAGATCATTTACCTATGTCCAATGTGCGGTATCCAGTTCAGTAAAAAAATATTAAAAAATTCTTTTATCAGTTTTAAGTTGTTTCTGCAACCTCCATTATTTAATATTAAGGAGGATGAAATCCTTCTTGATGGAAAAATTTGACCCATAAAGGAATTGTAGGCAACCCATTTCATGTGCACATAGACAGTTCCAATGGCCGATTTTACTATATAAGTAGTTTTTTTCCGTTTAAAAAATCTTTTATATTTGTGACCCCCTGAGGGAAGAATGGTACAGGCACATGCCAAAAAAAAATTGGTGTGAATCAGTACTAAGCTATTGGTTATATTATCATGACTTGGTTCTGAAAACTTAGGCCTGAATCTGTCTTCTACATCATTAAAAATATTAGAACTTCTAATTCCTAAATTAGAAAAAATATGGGTATCATTGTGGCTAATAATTGCTTCTTATTTCTGTCCTCAGATCGCAAGTATGAAACAGTCATCCTGCCAGTCTTTGGAATAGCTGTTCCATACCACATTTCTACGATTAAGAACATTTCTCAGAGTGTTGAAGGTGATTACACGTACCTCAGGATAAACTTCTTCCATCCCGGGACTGCTCTGGGAAGAAATGAAGGTGGAGTGTACCAGCAGCCAGATGCTACATTTGTCAAGGAAGTGTTAGTAATGTTTTTAATTGAAATAGACTCTTTTTTAAGTATCATATACCTAATTAAATTATATTATGCCCAATTAAGTTAAATATTTTTCATTCAAATAAACTTATTTTTCTTTTAAAGTGTCATGTGCCTAATTATATTATGGTGTCTATCACGTGAATGTTAAAGTTCCCAATCAACATCACATCATGTTACGTACCAATTAAGATTGGAAAATCTCTCTTTTTCTTTCTTTGGGCCCTTATAGGTATCATATCTTTGGTCATTTTTTTTCAAATGAAGCACTGTATGCCCTTTGTTGAGTTTCTTTTAAGCTTGTCATTTCCTCTGCATCCCGCCTAATTCTAATTTCACCTTTCTTTCATTCTGATATAATAACTTTGTATCATTGTCTTCATCTCCATTTGGATTTTTTACTTTATTCTTCACCATATCCTCATCTCATAAGCCTTTCCTCTAACAAGCCTTCACTCTATACAAAGGCTAAAGTTTATCATTATTGTGTTATGCTTGCTTCTTTATTATGTTTCTAGTCATTGACTAGCCTCATTAGAAGGTGTATGTATTTATATCCTTTTTCGTGAACTCCATTTTGACCAATTTCCCTTATAAGAGATTTATATGGTCCAAGCTTTGCACGATACAATGTATTATGCTTCAAATTTGTTCAGGTAATTGGTATGGTGAGAGTAATTCAGTCACTGAAAAAATGCTCCTATTTTGAACAGGACATACCGCAGCACTAATGTGAAGGAGCCTGGAGAAATTAATCCTCCTTCGACAAACCTTAGCACAGCTTTCCGACTCATTAAAGAAGTACAGAAGCGCTTCAGGAATCGGGAAGCTGAAGAGAGGGAGAAGGAAGATCTGGTGAAGCAGGATTCACTCGTCCTGTCTCAAAACAAAGGAAATCCGAAACTCAAAGATTTATACATAAGGCCGAACATTGTCTCAAAAAGAATGACTGGTAAGGATTCTGTTTATATTTGTGCATTGTTTTGAGTTTTTTAATATTGCTTAGCTGATAGCTGGAGTGTTATGATGCCACATTATTATTAAAAAATTTGTATTTGAATGAAAAATTTGTATTTGAATGAATCTTTATTGCACAAAAAATTAGTCATGACATTCATATGCTTTATACTTTTGCAGAATCTAGATTTTATTGATAAATTTTTTCTCAGGATCATTGGAGGCTCATGTCAATGGTTTCCGTTACACATCTGTTCGAGGAGACAAGGTGGACATTTTATACAACAACATTCGAAACGCATTCTTCCAGCCTTGCGATGGTGAAATGATCATCTTGTTGCACTTCCATCTCAAGGTATGTTTGATCTCAACTTTTGTCATGAAACCTATTTAAAACTTAGATTAGCCCCTCTTCTAATATACTGCACAGGTTATTTTTTCCTCGAGTGATTGTGGTATTAGCAAGCTTTGAACTTGAATGTTACTATCTCCTTTTCTCCTCATCAGAATGCCATCATGTTTGGAAAGAAGAAGCACGTAGATGTGCAGTTTTACACTGAGGTGGGTGAAATCACTACTGATCTGGGCAAGCACCAGCACATGCATGACAGAGATGACTTGGCAGCTGAGCAAGCTGAACGAGAACTTAGGCACAAGCTGAAGACTGCCTTCAAAAGCTTCTGTGAAAAGGTATGGGCACCACAAAGTTATGCATGTCAAAACCGGCTGTTACATCTTTTTAAGTTGAACATAGATATACCTGAATAGTAGTGGGAATGCTCTGAGTGTTCTTATTAATTTATCACATTCATGTAGATTTGTCTGTTGTGAGTAGTCCTTTGTAACCAAACTATCATACCCAAGTCTGGAAATAAATCACAATTCAAATAAATAGTAGAAAAATCATAATAAAGTACAATATAACAATAGATAACCAAGGATGCCTAAATAAATCAATAGTGACATCGGAGGAGTTCAGGACGATGAAAATACATGAGTAAGTAACAATAAGTAACGGGGGACGCTTAGAAGGAAAACAGATAACAATAAGCAGAGATAAGTGGAGGAGCTAAGACCGGAAAGGCACGCGAAGGGAAGAAGTACAAGGAGTCTGGAGAAAATGGTGGCAGGAAGTGGAGACTAGGCGGTATCGAGGTTACGAAAGAGGAACCAGAAACTTTATTGAGAGGCCAGGAAGGAATCTGGCAGGAGACCCAAGTGATAAACCAAAACGACCCATAAATTTGACGACAAGGAAGGAGAGAGAACGCAAGCCCATAGCCGTAGGAGTAAGAAGAAAAATCCCAGACGAACGATAAGTGTAGCCTTTAAGGACAGTAAAGGAAAGAAATATAATAACCTCCATGACTAAAATTGTTTTATCTGAAAAGTAACTTAAATGTAACGAGATTGGAGCAGAAAGATTAATATTGTAAATTGGGCCCAATATATCATTTACAAAGTTCTGAATATTGTTGTTGCCTATACAAAGGTTTAATATCTCATTAAAAGAAAGTGTTATGCTATTTCAATGGTTGAACAAAGTGTTTTTATTTATGTGTTTGTGTAATAATAACCATTAATCCCTTCAGCAAGGAGGTAAGCTTTTCATGTTTTGTGTAATAGCGTAGCTTTTTTAATTTTATTGTAATAAGAAAGAAAAATGTGACCAGGGAGTATGTTACACCTTTTTAGGATATGTGAGATGTGCAAATATTGGCATTTTTAACCTTGAGATTAAGGACTAAAAGCATGTTTTGAATTACATTTTGAAGTGTAAAAGTTGCTGGGTTACCCAAATCCTTTGACTCGTTGCATATCGTTTATCAAGTCTTTAAATTGGGCAGTAAATGTTTCAAATGTTGTTTTACTTATGTACCTTTTGCACTTTTAAGTATGGGTACTTATATACATTTTTTTGGAAAGTTTATGGGTAAATATTAAGTTATCTGTTTTAGGGATGATCAAGCCTTGCTATTTTTCATTTGCCTATATCACTTGAAGTTTATCTTCAGCCATCAGTGTGTATATTAACTGTATTTGGTTGGGAATTTCTTTTCCTGTGAAATTACCCAAGTGAAGCATGTCATATCATGAAAAGTTATTTCTCATAGAATAAGTGCTTGGCCTTTAATGTAGATTTTTTTCTGTCTCATAACAGGTTGAAACAATGACCAAGCAAGAAGTGGAATTTGACACTCCTTTCCGAGAGCTGGGATTCCCTGGTGCACCATACAGGTCTACAGTGCTGCTGCAACCAACCAGTGGCTGTCTTGTCACCCTTACTGAATGGGTAAGTAACCAATTTCATGCAGGTGTCCTTTTATTCCCAAGAATTATTTATACCTTTTGATGGTGCTTTTTTAACAGAGCCTCAACGTTTAGGATGGCTACATATAATGGAATTGGCTTGACTGGAATAGTCCTGGTATTCTCTTTCCCAAAATATGGATTGAAGATTAAATTTGTTTCTAGTAAGTGTTTGCATTGCTGAGGGAATGTTTAATACAGCTACATTTTGTAACTTCCACAATTTAGAAGGCTTAATCTAGTAGTAGGTCAATACCAAAAGTTGTCAAATTTGAATCTCTAATCCAAATCTCTTCTGAGTGAAGTCCCTTTTTATAATTGGATGTTGAATCTGAATCCTGCTTTCACGAAATTATGAATTCCAGTTCCTTTCCATTAGCAATTCTTTTAAAAAATTCTCAAATATTTTTTTTCATATACAGTGAACTCCCGATTATCCGTAGGCAGATTATCCGTTTTGCGGATAACCCGTGCCTGATTTTTTACACTTTGTCTATATTTTCTGCAGTCAATATAAAAAAATAGGGATGGAAAACTTGAATACTACGAATAATGAGGTATTCGTGATATTCGATGATCGAGGAAGAAATTAAAATTTTGCCTCGAATATTTGGTTTTGAAATTTTGGCGGTAATTGGAATTAATACTAGCTTTACCGAAATCTATATTCGGTTATTGATGATATTTTTTATGTTTTCACCAAAGTTTACTCAAATAATTTATCAAGTTTGAACTATTCATACTCATCATACTATACAAGGTTACCAAAAATATATTGAACGTTCTGAAGTTAATTGTTTCAGTTGAACAGGGGGTTTATTCTGTAATTTCACTTCACGGAACACGACGTCATGGATCGCTCCTTATATGGAGAATATTACCGAAAGTGGAGTATTAAACCATGTACGCCAGACAGCGACACCATCGACAACAATCTAAAACAAGAAACAATAAAAAATAATGGACTATGTGCACAAATAATAGTAAATTGTTTTTTTTACTCGAAACAGTAGAAACTCGAAATTACGAATTCGACGGGACCGGAAAAATCGGCACTTCGTAACATCAAATTTCGTATGAACGAGTATCTTTCAAAAACATTGCGATGAAGCTCTTTTTTTATTTTCTTAGATTAAGATGTACTCTCGCAACGTACTTGCATGATTTACGAAATTATAATTCATGAAAGTGTATTTAAATTTGTATTCATGCCCACAGGGTGCACTCATTGTCAGTTAAACACAACTTATTTGTCGGAGTTTGATTCCTCCTATTTTTTGGATTTCCACCGCATCGTTCCACCTTTTGCGGCGGAAATCCCAAAAATTGGAATAATCAACCTCCTTCCAAGCCCCGCCGAAATTTACATCACGACAACTAACTTGTCGTTCTTTTTTCCAATGAATGATTAGGCAATGAAGCGTCTATGCACAATTTTCGTGCAGTGTGGACTAAGCCTATGAAGCTTCTTAGTGCATTTTTCTATATTATTTCCTAACTGGAGAACTCGTAACTTTAGCATGAGCGATGTATAATCATCAATAATATTGATTTATGCATACACTAAGGAAGTGTGCGACTTGCGCAATCATTTGCACCGGATATTGAAGACAGTGAAAATAAGATTCTCTCGCGGATGCTATGCGATGGATGCATGTTATGTATTTTGTACAAATACTGATATGCCCGTTAATCTCGCGTAATAACAATCGTTATTCTCCCTTGGATTCATCTTATTGGTGCGTGGTTATTTCCGATACGATGGAGCTTATAGAGGAGTCCAACTAAATATGTACCTCCTTTCAAAAGTAGATTGTACATACAAGCCACGCACTTCAACAGCGTAGGCGATATAACTCCATTTACACTTCATCAGCTGCTAACGATGCTATCACTACAAATCAATAATTTTCGTTTTCCACTCTACTATGCGAAAGCTTCATTTGTGGCTCTGTTCAGATTAGGTCGCCTGCTCTTCATTCATTAACCCTTTAACTGCGCAAATAATCTGAAATGCAGCTCTCCCCAAACACAAATTTTTTTTCTAAATTTTTGCGACATTTTAAAATTTGTCACTTTTTATTTCTGGGAAAATTAGTTTTAAAATTTAAAATGAGTAATTATCATCTGATTTTACTGTTGAATACGAATTGTTGAACTTTTTTTACTAAAACCATAAACCATACTTCAAATCGCCAATAGATGATGGGAGCAGTTAAAGGGTTAAATCTCAGGATCCATTTAAAGATTCGATATTGAACTAAAATTTGTGATATTTTTTCTTATTGTTTTCCCTCTGCTTTCGATCAAGCAAGGAGATTTCGTCTGAGCATTGCAGCTCCAGGTTAGGCCACGCACCAGGCCGGAATCAGCTGTCTGTTCCTCCTTTCCCCGTCATTGCAGGGGTTACTCACCCTCCACCATTCACCCTGTCACAAAAACAGCTACGCGATCCATGGTCTAGGAGTATCGTGCGTCACTTGAGACGTTGATCTAACTGGGAGTCAAGGCCAAGGGATGCGCATGAGGAATACACATCGAATGAATCATCGGCTTTACGCCGAATAGTCACATCTTATCTTCCTCCTCCCTTGCCTCAACCGGCTGCGTCCGTGGAGAGGGAGGGGATGCCTTTGGAGAGAGGGGGGCTTTTACTTAGAGGGGCCATGAGGGGCTGGCAGAGTCAGCGTGGGACATCGCATCCTGACCTAGTGTTGAGTTGAGTGGGACGGAGGGGGTACTAGAAGGGGCCTGATCTCCTGGAGGGCCGGAACGGGGGCTTTGGTGTGAAGGTGATGTCTCGTGCCAACCTTGAAGAGCGGGGAGGGGGGGACACAGAGACTTTAGGGGAAATATGATCAGTATGGGAGAGAAGGGAAGCGTTTGATAGGTTCACCGTAAGTGAGAAAGGTGATGGAGAAGAGTAAGCCAGGAGGAGAAACAGAGGTGGAAAGCAGGGTGAATTTTCCTGGTGGCGATTGCCAGGTGGGGGAAAAAATATATGGGAATGTGCAGCATTTCTATTTTGCATTTCCTTAATTTCCGGTCCATTCGGGCAGTCTTATAAAAGGGAATCAGTGAATAAGAATTGAAGAAGAAATATGACAAACGAATGAATGTATATTATAAAAAATACTTCAGCTCTTCTGTCGAGAGAATCACTCATTTAACAAAAATCAGTTATTTGTTTTTGCGCTTTTCTTCGCTCCATCGTCGCTCCCACCATGGCCTCTCATTTGGATAAATGCAAACTGAACTGGGAGTTGACGTCGTCTGAACTGGGAGCTGACGTGATGACTGGCAATTTGGAATCGATGTAATGTATCCCAAGTCAGAAAAATTTCATTCTTATTAGGAGAAATCAGGACTTGGTCATTTTCGTTATGAGCCTCAAGTTCGTTTCTTTACAAGATCGTGATCTATCGATTTAAATTGCTGGGGGTTACAGCCAATAAACTGCCAACTTGTGATAAGTAATGCCTCACCGCACCTACCCTAAGATCCAGGCCAATCCGGTGTCCTGCTTCCGCACTGGTAGGTAACTACCACCCCCGATGTCCTCCCGAGGGGGGGTAGATACAAGTGCTTCCATTTGGGCTACGATGCTGACAAGGTTTTATGCTCCCTCTCCGACAGCGTGACTTTCGGCATCTCATAGGATGGTTCCACTTATCCTCTTCTTGTTTATATCTCTAATAAGGATTAAGCTACAAAACCCTTATTTAATTCTCAATCAATCTGCAGGAACGCAGCTGAGCTCTCGTTTAGGATATTTTTTCAATCACTGGGTTGAAGTGAAAGGGGAGAAAGGTACCTACACCATTTTCCGATATAAATATGTATGGGTGCTTAAGTGCTTTTTCCCTTTGATTATGCATGCACCCAGCGCTAGTCATACTTTAGAATTAATGTGCGTAAAAGTAATTGGTCGTACGAACCAAGCAAACTCGTATTTTCTCTGGTTTTTTTGGCTGTTGGCGATGGAAGAAGGGAAGGGCAATACTTGCTTGAAGTCTACATCAAAATGCTCAATTAGGGTGGGAAATTAAACCTGATTCTTTCGATGATAGCTATTGCCAGCCGGAATATTTATACCTTGGAGCAAGGTTGAGTGTAATCAGTCTAAAATAGTGCGAAAAAAAGCTTCCTTGGGTTATATTTACGACTGAATCTACCGCTCGAACAATATAGCACCATCTCCGATACATGTCATAGTTTTTGAGCACACACACGCAGCAAACGAATGCTGTACCAGGAATATTCATCATGGATTAATGCTTGGGAAAATCGGTAGCAAAAAATGCCAGGGATCATGAGAGGAAAATGCTTGTAGTAGCAATTAGTCTCTCGCGGGCGAGTATATCCGTACACGACTAATTTACATTTTTTTACTCGTTGGCAACTCAGTGGACTTAAGGTAACAAAGCCGAATGCATTTTTTGTCCGATTGGTTCCATATTTTATGTGCTACAATGCCTATGATTCAAAGTCGTCCTTAAGGTCTGGTTTCACTGGGGCGTCCAGCGGCCACATCCAACCGCTGCGTCTCGACGTCGCGGCTGGACGATGTGGCCGGGTGGTTTCATTCAGGTAACTACATCTTGTTTCCGTGGCTTGGCGATGTGGAAGAATGTAGATTTAGTTTAATTAAGAATTTGTTATCGCTTTGTGTTTCCTGAGAGTGAGTTGATTTTAAGCTGAAATGGATGGTGACGATTTAGTTTTGTTGGAAGACGAAGAAGAGGACGACCAATGTTGCAAGTAGTTTTACAAAAAAGAGCTGGAAAGGACGCGTATTATAAAATGCAGAGAGAGAGCAGAAAAATCACCGAAAATTGGGACTGCTCGACTAGGGGTTCGCGTCTCGACTGCTCTCGAAGCAGTCGAGATGTAGATGTTGGGCATCAGCCGTCAAACTCGATAGCCGAGACGTATCAGTGAAACCGAACACATTTTATATACCTTGGATGAGTATGGCAGTGACTTCCGACTGCTGGACGCGGACGCCCCGGCGAAACCACACCTTTACTATTGTAGCATTGAAAAATGATATATCGTTCAGGTAATACATTCAGAGCATAATGTATTCGGCTACGATCATTAATTAGATGTTTAACTCTGAAAAGGAGTGCCGAAAAACGTTACTGTGATCCATCACTATTCATATAAATGAGTAACTTTTTCACGTCGGGACCAAGATCCCAGGTTTGTAATTTTAAAACTTTGTTATTTCGTAATATCGCGTACTGTTACATATACTTAGATACCCTTTTGGTCGGGACCGAAGATTTTGCTTCGTAAAATCAAAATTTCATAATTTTGAGTTTCGTATTTTCGAGTTTCTACTGTATTATGAAAATAATAGGAAATTGAAGTGAAAGCTTGGATTATCCATGTTTTCTGATTATTCGTGCGTCCTCTCCCCATCATTTGCTCGGATAATCAAGAGTTCACTGTATTTAGTAATATTTCTTGTGCATCAAATGTGCTGCTGTATTTGTTAGAAGATTTTTCTTGGAAGAAATAGGCCTTGAACCATCATTATTATTATATAGAAGTACTTTTTTATACCTCTTGGAACAGAATCCTCGGATTTTCATATGATAAATGACACCTCCAACGTGTATTCTTGCTACGTGGAATAACTCCGGAATGTAACCCACATGTTTTGCTAAGTTTCACTGCATACGAAGAGTGAAGAGGTTTCTTTTAAATCTGTTTCTTAATTTTCTTCTTAAGATCAAGATTTTCCTCAGTATAAACTTAAATGCGACTGGTTTCGATGCTCTGCATCATCATCTTCGACCTGATGATGATGCAGTGCATCAAAACCAGTCGCATTAAAGTTTATATTGTGGAAAATTGCTAATATTCTCTAATTATGATATTCCACCAGTTCGAGCCTGAAACGACTCTTTTTAAAGTCAAGAGTAATTAATGAAATTTTATATTTATTGTTTTTTTTATTTTAAATTATTATATTATGAATAATGTAAAGTCAATTGGTTTACACAGGGAACATTGGAAAAAAATTCCATACACTCAGGGATATTATAAACAGGACTGTGCTTTGATTTGTTAAAATTACCAGTGGATGGTGATGATTCCTAATGTTTTAACTATTCATCAGCATGAAATAAATCTTGGTGAAGCACATGTTATAAACTTAAATATCGAAAGATCTTTTGATGATCTTATTGCAGCTGCATGTGTCTTTTCTGTGGGTGTATTGCTGTGATCTGAAAAAATAATCACTATGTATTTTTCAGCCTCCTTTTGTCATCACGCTAGAAGATGTGGAATTGGTTCACTTTGAGCGAGTGCAGTTCCACCTGAAAAATTTCGATATGATATTTGTTTTCAAAGAATATCAACGGAAAGTTGCTATGGTTAATGCAATTCCCATGAATATGCTGGACCATGTCAAGGAATGGCTTAAGTAAGTGAACATATTCTGTACTTTCAATATTAACTCAATTAAATATGGCTTACATCCCTTTACTATGTTACTTTGTGTCTTGATCCTAACATTGAGAAAGCCACACAGAGTTAGTGCTTCAGAGTCAAAATACTCAACATATCCTGCAACGTCTCAGTCTTCAAAGTCAAAACTAAAATACGCAAAATCAATGTTTTATTAAAACTTTTAACTGAGAGACTGATGACAATCTATACCTATTTATTGCATGCACAGAGTCAGTGCTTCAGAGTCAAAATACACAACATATTGTGCATCGTCTCAGTCTTCAAAGTCAAAACTAAAATACCCAAAATCAATATGTTTCATTGAAACTTTTAACTTAGAGAATGATGGCAATGTATATTTATTGCATGCTCTTAACCATCAATATTAATTTCAATGTTTTTCAATGTAGCTCCTGTGACATCCGCTACACTGAAGGTATTCAGTCACTTAACTGGACCAAGATCATGAAGACAATTACAGAAGATGCTGAGGGCTTCTTTGAAAATGGTGGCTGGTCCTTCCTTGATCCGGAGAGTGATGATGAGAATGGGGAAGGAGGTGATTCAGATGATGAGTCAGAGGGTGATGATGCTTACGAGGTTAGTGCAATTCTATTCAGAAAATCATCTTTCCATTGCTTTATTTATGTGGGCACGAGGGTTGTTGATTGATGAGATTTTAGCATGTTCAAGTGTGTATGCTGTTAATTTGAGCGAGGAATTCTTATCTTTTCTTTTAGCCTGAAGATTTGGACTCTGAGGAATCAGACAGTGATTCAGACTACTCAGAATATTCTGAAAGTGATGGGAGTGATGGTAAGTTAATTGATTTTTTTAAAGGGAGATGCTCTTTCTGGTAAAAACTGTCATAACTGTCTCATAATAACCAATATTGTAGGGTTGTATTATAAAATTTATATGTGCTTATATCTGGCCTTAGTTAATGAGGGAGACATTTGTTATGCACAGTGAAATTATCATGTTGTGGGGGAATGGTTGCATAACAGTAAGTGTAGAAATTTGTGAATGGTAATATTCCTTATCGATACATAATGAGCCTTTTTCTTGTGCAAATATTTAGGTTCTGGCAAATATTTATTGGTCCTCTGAATGTACTATTTTTTGTGTGTGGTTTCATTGTAAAGAGAAGCATTAAAAATTGATGAGAATTGTATATTTGGTCACTTGCATTGTTTATCATAAACAAGGTGATTAAAATGTCAATCAAGGGCCTGAGAGTGAAAGTAATACAAGTGACGAACATCGTCCAGTGTCACCTGCATCACTTTAATCCGGTAGGAAATGACAAAAAGCAAAGTAGCTTAAGTGTTCGGTGGCTAGATTGCAGCACCATACGTTCGTACACTTGTATTCCTTTTCCTGTAGCTACCTGATGGTACCCGACTGTACCAACTTAGAACATATGCACTTATATCGTTTTTCGTGTTGATGTTACTTGTATTACTTTGACTCTCAGGCCCTCAATTGTGATTCTAAAGTGCTCATGAGAGGAATCAAAATAGGGATTGTGATAAGTTATTGCTGAAATGGAGTTAGTAAGAAGTCATTCCCTATACAGACTTAATTTTCTCAGCCGTTATTTTGTGGTACTCCATTACTAGATATGAGAGAAACTTGGTATAGTCCATGGTAAACTTTTTATTTAATTTGGCAACCAAGGTCTCAACTTACACAGTCATTATCATGGATAATGATAAGCCTTGATAATGACTGCTTAAGTCAAAACCTTGCTTGGAAAATTAAATAAAAAGTTTACCGTGGCTATACAAAGTTTCTCTTTTACCTTCCCTTTACAGGTATCCCTCGCTTAACAAATTCATTTAACACAGTATTTACTCTATCACGAAAAGGCAGTTATGATGTAGCATGGTCACATTTCGTGGGTTTATGATTTAATAAAATGATAGCTGGGTTTCATAATTTCTCCTCTGTTTATTCCTCTAGAACGTCAAATGCCCATTCTACTTTTTAGTATAAATTTGCTTGAGTCTAATATAAGTTTCCTTGCAACTAATCACACACCTCAGCTGAAACCTATTGGTTATTCGATTAAACTTTGCAGGTGGAGAAGAGCTTAACAGTTCTGAAGAGTCGGGGAAGGACTGGTCTGATTTGGAACGAGAAGCAGCGGCTGCTGACAAGGAGCGACTGGAATTCCAGGTTTGACCTGATAATTTCTTCCTCGCTTCCTTTGCATGATTTTTCACCATTGTGCTTGTGTATCTTTTTACATGCAGGTGTGATGGCATCTTAATTTCGAGTAGCGTCAGTTCAAAGTTTGAGATGACAGTATTTAGTCTAGTTGTGAGTTAACATTTTCAGCGAGCAGGCCGGATTGGGCAACCCTTTTTGGTCAGTCGGCAAGAGTATAATCTCAATTTCCTAGGGCCAAATATTTGTTAGGACTGAAACAATTCCCTTTACTTTTAAGGTATTCTAAACGTATGTTAATTTTTGACTTAGAATAAGACACTTTAGACCAGGGGTCTCCAAGATACGGCCCCTGGGTCACATTTGGCCCGCAAGTTGATTTTATCCGGCCCGCAGAAGAATTATGCGGAAATGCGCCTAATAATTTTTGCTTGGATGGTCGCTACTTGTAAGTAATTATCGTTTCAAAATTTAAATCTCAGTTAATTAAGATTTAAAAAGCACAAACACAGTAAAATCATTCAAATCAATGGCTTTGTAATGAAAATATGAGAATTTGCTGGTGGTGTTCGTCGTCATCAATTTGCGATAATTTAATTTCACATACTCTGTAATTAGTATTTTAAAAATTTTCTGATTTCGATAAAACTTATTTCTAGTTTCCTATTTATATTTTTTTACTGCGACCCACATTAAGTGTTCAAGTACGAATTGTGGCCCTCGTTACGATGAGTTTGGAGACCTCTGCTTTACACAGTGGGATTTTGACTAAATTATATGTTTAAATTTGAATTTAATATTATAGAGTCCCACTTAAACATTATTGTCTATAAGTTATGTTAATTAACGTCAAACACTATTTTTCAACTTCTCCATATTAGAGCCTAAATGTATATAAAAATATCTTTTTAAATATATACTGACTATATCTAGTTCTTTTTATAAAATTCGATAAAAGATACCACTACAATGTACCACTGACTCACCTATTGATTTTTCAATCTTATCTTTACGCTAAGGGCATGGAAATATTTCAGAAGGGCAATGGCGTGCCACAATGGAAACACCGGTTTCCAATCAGTCACCGAAGTTGAGCATCGTTTGGCTCAGCTCAAATTTGAAGGGGTGATCCTCCAATTCGTCTAAGTGCTGTTGCACCTGTCTGCATGTGGCACCCATTATGTGCTAAATGACCTCAGCCATCGAAGCACATTTAAAAAAAAATAATACTTCCACAATCTTTCATAATTTTGACAGGACCTAACAATTTTTTTTATAATCAGACTGATAAAATAGGATTTCAACAAAAGTATAAAAATATAATAAACTAAATGGATACATTGAGAATAGACAACCTGAAGTCCTGATTTGGTTGATTTTTCAGGTGGCACATTGGCTATTTCCAGGTTCATTAAATACATACAGTTACGACTAAATCTTTTATTTTAAACTATTCGCATACCTATACTACACATAAAATAATGGAAATGCTTTTAGAACACCTTAAAGTAAAGGGAATTGTTCATTGCAGTATGTTCATTGGTTTCAGAGATTCATTGACCAGTCCGTGAGTCAGTGATATTTTGCTTTTGTGTAGTGAAATTTTCCTACTGAAAACTGAAAAATAAATAGAAATTAATTTTTAGTGTTTCAGTTGGTATGAACGATTGAAGTGGAGGAAAAATACAGCTTGAGAGTCATGAAGAGTCATTGAGAGCAAAACTGGTGTGAGTCATTTGGTTCACTTTTAGGAAAATGAGGCTTAAAGATTTAAAAAATGAAACCCTAAGTGCTGCTTTCTTGTGGAAAAACACAAGCAAGACTCATACAATTGGTGCACAAAACAGAATACAGGTAGATTACTGCTTCTGCACACCTAATAAAATTACAGCAAAAAACTGACTTGCACCACTCTCTCATTGGCTTGTATGTTTCGATGTAATATGTATACATGTATGTAGCTCTTCTCTTTAATTTTTGGTGGAAAGATAAGTGTGCCTGATATTAAATTATTTGCATTCATCCTTCTCAATTGGTTCTCTACCAAAGCAAGGAAATACCAATTAACCCACTGAATGACAAAGGTATGTTATTTTAGTATTTCCTGAGGCCGGCATGTAATTGCAAGCTTCCTCTACATTTCAAACCTGTGGAAAGTTTTGAAATACCTTCGTATGTTCACAGTATAATGCTCTATTGTGAGTTTCATGATATCAAAATCATAATTTTACTGGCTACATTTTCATTTTGATATAATTGGGTGCATAGGGCGTGGGGTTTGCAAAAACATTGGATGTAAAGGTTATGCATAGTTTCAAAAAATAAATTCAATACTGACATATTTCTCTTCAGGATGATACACTGGATAACAGGAAGAAAAAACCTTTTGAAAAGAGAAAGTCATCATCATCAAGCCATGAAAAGTGAGTGGATATGAGAATCTTTTTGGGTTTTGTGATTTGTTATCTGTATTAAAACTGTCATTGGTATCAAAATTTGTGTGATTCAATCAACAATCTTTGATTCACTCTTCTAGGCATTCTTCCAGCCACAAAAAACATAGCTCCAGCCACAAGAGTGACCACAAGCATTCAAGTGATAAGCATAGCAGGTGAGTTAATTTGTGCAGAATTTATCATCATCTGTGGTAGCAAAGATATCTTGTGAAACACAAGTTGGTGTATTTGCCATGGTTGCTGTCACACCACCATGTCAGTTAGCTCATGTTGTTTTTTGTAAATATTATTGTTATATAAATTTTGTTTTAGTGATCACTTATTTACTTTTAGATGTGATGTTCCACTTTTACATGTCCCTTTGTGAATATTATGGATTTGATTATAAAGCTTTGTCTAATCAAGGCTTTCTCCTCCTATTTTTAAGATACATAGAATTTATTAAATTTGTCTCAGTGATCCTGAATGTAATGTGAATGCTATACTCGACTAGAATGAAAATGTCCTTGGCTATTCCTATTTACCTATTAAGATAGAACAGGGTTTCCTGAACAGGCATGCAAGATACCATTCCAGGGGAATGAGATAGCATTTCAGTTTTTTGTTTTGTTTTAAGGCTAACTCTTATATAGGGCTAATTCAACTTTAAATTTGTTGCTATATTTTTTATTTGCAATTTTTTTATTTCTGTTAATTAATTTTTTTAAATTTATTATATGAATTTGTTTTGACCACCTTCACTTTTGTTATTAAATAAATTACATATTACTCTAAGGGGTATAAGAACCTGCTAAAATTTGTAGGGGTGTAGGGATTAGAAAAGGTGGGGAACTACTGGGATAGGAGAACAAAATGACTTGTCATAAGCTGTGCATTAGAAAATATTGGATCTAGACAGCTAGAAGTTTACAGCTAGTAAGCTTACAGAAATTGACAAAAACCCAAAGTTTGCCCATTTACATTCATAGTTCCTTATGTGGGAATGGATCTTGTGTTAACACCTGTAATATCTTGTGTTAACCCCTGAAAAACATGATTGCTTGTATTCAATTGGGAGGTTGGTTTGTTGCTGATCTCCACTCCTTTCTCTTATCAGACAAACACTTGATTCCTTCATGCTATCTATTTATCCAATGAATCCATCGTACATAATTGGTTAATTGCCAGTGTACTCCATCATTGGTCTTTCATGTTAATTCTTCCCATTCACTGTTCCTTCCAGTATTGTTTTTGGGAGACTTTAACCCCAGTGGAACATCGACGCTGAATCAACTTTGATTTTACATAGATATTACGTTGATGCTACGTTGACTGTTTCGTCGACGTAATAATGGTCCTCGACCGTACGATGATTCAATTTCGGCCATCAACGTTGATGCGTCGACGTTATATCTACCGTACATCGATCTGTTTTGGAATAAAATAATTTTTGCAAAAAAATCATCTCACAATATGAGGATGAATAATAGGAGTTAAACCATTAAACCAAGATCGGCAAATGAAAACACTGCTTTTTTCCACTTATTTACGTTTGTTGAATTCAACAGTAACTGTAAATGTTATGTTAAATTCTTTCCTTATTCTTTCAATGACAGAAGAAGAATAGTCCGGAAATATGTCAACCTCAACCATTAGCTAATCTTTCCTCCTACTATCACGTTTTATAAACTCACTGACAAACAACAACACGTACCGGTAGCACTGCACATATGCAACCTCTTAAGACACTATTTTCAAAACCAATTAATCACTCGCAAGAAAAATCGATCTCACTGGTCGAGAGCAAGACTGCGAATTATGAAAGCAAAACTCATAACTGACGTTACCGAAAGTCATGGAAAATTATAACTAGAGATGGGCCACTCTGAAAATTACCTCAGTAATTTTTGTAAATTACTGTGGTATTTTTTGTAATTTACCTCGTCCCATGAAAATTACTGTAATTTTCTAGATAATTCTCCTATGTTTGAGATAATATTTCATGCAGACAAATTCCCAGCATTTTCTTTTAAGCCAATTTCACATTTCCTACGTGTTTAATAATAAATTGAGGCATGTAAAACTCATTTCTGGAATATTTTCTTTTTTTTTATTTTTTTTTCAAACTGATATTACAAAAAAACAGTAATTGGGTAACCCCTTATGATAGGCCTGTACTGGGGCTGCTATCAGTTAGTACATACATGCAAAACCGTACTAACAAACAGCGCATGATTTCAATATAGTAATCAAATAATTTAATACAATCCAGTGAATAATTTGACACGAAGATGAAAATGACACATGTATACATAGAGATAAACAGTGGTTACAAAATAGGAAACACATAAGTGTATGGTCAAATAGTCAAATAGTATATATTACACACTTTACATCGTAAAATACATGATCTTATCCCATTTTTACAACTAATGACACAAAAAATAAATCAAATTTACATCATTAATTGTTTTATTGCAATCACATGGAAAAAAAATAAATATGGAGAAATAAAAATAATAATATTGCAGTTGAGGTCCTGCTAAGCTAAAGCGGCTTGTCAGCAGGTGCCTTTTGTTAAAAAAATATTTTTTTTTTGCTGTGCAGCGCTCTGGACAATTTCGGAGCTCAACAATGCTAGCCTATGAGCCACTCTTTCAGTGACTTTTTTAGAACAGATATGCTATTAATATCATTCATTGACATAGGCAATTCGTTCAACATTATTAATTATAACATTATAAGAGTAATGCATTAGATTATTCTTCTTGAAAATTTCTCATACTTTGACAAAAGAAAGCCAGATTGGGTGTTGCTGCCGTAGTTCTTTTTACAATTTAAAAAATTTCTAATAGATTAATGTTGTATTAGGTATGATTTAAACATCGTTATTCCCTGCCTTTTGCAATTGGCTTTCTTATTTAACCATACATTTGCTGTTAAATGCTTAGAACTAAAAAATACTGGAAAATTATGGTAATTTTCGAAAATGATCTGTAATCTACCTCAGATGAAAATTACGGTCATTTTCCCATCTTCAATAATAACGAGAGGTTTTATACGAACATTGAACTATTGTCTTAAACAATATCAAAATATGATTTACATAATATTAAACGCAAGTTCAACGCTTTCTTCATTTGAAATTTAAGCCTTAATGATGCCTTTTAAATGTACAGGCACTTCCAATGAAAAGTTACCACTTCGGAGCCGAAATTTTTAAAGTCCGGAGTTTTTGGAAATTTGTCAACGCCACGTCATGGCTTCCCTCTAGCGGAGCCTCAGGAAGCTCTAACCGTAAACAAACCCCCTTCCCACCTCCGCCCTCCTTTCCTTTCTTAGCGGAAGGGCCCAAGGGATTACTGACGGTCGGTCTCTTTCTCATGCCCTAAAGATGGTCGTTTCTCCGAGTCGCGCAGCCAGGAGTCGGAGTTCCCGAACATACCTCTACGCTCGCCACCACCATCACGCATTGGCATCACATAAAAAATCGACGTTCACTTAGAAGAGTAAATTACAAATCGTCATTGTTCATTATCACCCTCCAATTTGTATGTGTCCCTTGAATAATCGATGAATAATTGAGTAATTAATTCCTTGGTTTATTGGTGTTGTTTCACGTTCGTGCTATTTCAGAGTGAGTTCATTAACATGTTATATTCTCACAACGATGTAGTCAGATGCTTCATAAATATGCGATCTCAATGTTTTAAGACTAGGAATACGCTCAAAAGAAGAAAATAACGTTCCGATTTGTCGTAATTTCCAAGAGTTTACCGTAGGATTTATGGTTTAGACTCGTAATTTGAATAATAACAATACCCATTAGATTATTGCTTGAATAATACCATTACACATCTGTTATTGACCACGCAGCCGTTTCCCTAAAATCTGGTCTAATATCTGCAGCGATAAGAGATGAGGGCCTCCCTGCGACAATGACGCAATATGGGGAGCTGCGCGAGATTAAGGACCTAGGTTGAGAGGAGAAGAGAGAAAAGACCTCGGGCAGGAGACTTTTCTCATGCGACTAGTTTCACCCAAGTCGTCGGCATATCGATCTTTAGTTGCAATAACTCCTATTTACGTATGTACTTTTAAGGTGGACATTTTGCGATTGTGCTACGTGTGTAGTTGATCTACATCATTTGCTAATAGAATCCACTGCTGCTGGTGGTGGAATGATTGTATGGACATTATTAGACAGACTTTATGCTAACAAATCCAACTATGCAGGCCAAACGGGTGCATGATATCGAACCAAAGTGTATGGTGCACATTTCTTTCCAAAAAAAACCATTTTGCTCTACTTTCCAGCAATTTTTGGGAAAAAGACAAAGTTAAGGTTGATAATAATTTCAATGGCAATTGTTCTTAAAATTACGAATGGTTGATTGGTCCATGTCGATTCCATGAAAATATAACATTTTCACTGTCAACGTCAATGTGTCGACATTACGTCGATGTTGATTCCACATAAACAATTGACATCGACCTGTCAACATCACATTGATGTAGATGTTACGTCGATCAACGTTGATATCCAAGAATTATGTTGATTCGACGTTGATGATCCACTGAGGAATGCCTCAGAATGTGTTCAATGAGGTTGTCTTTTTTACTTAGCAGATTTCTACTAAGCACCCTTTCTCTCTGACTCTTCACAGGACATCTTTCTTCATTGGCTATCTTACCATCCATTTCATCATCATTCTTAGAATGCACAATTTTTCCATTGCTTCCAATCATCTTTGTTCTGCTATTTTTACCATGCAAGCTTCACTGTCATGTGTGTTTTGATGAAGTACTTCTAGTCTAGTGGTGCTGGCTGTTAGTTGACTCTTTCTAATACTCCGCTGAAGGAATGCCAAATTTAGCTTGGGCTACTCTGCTCACTATACCCTTCTTACTCCTATCACTGCAATTCATCCTACTTCCCAGATAGCATAAGTCTTCCACTTATTCCTTTTTTGCTGTCCCAAGTATTTCAATGACATCGCCTTCTTCATTACTTTCACAAACCCTAAAATTTTTGTTTTTGCCACCAACATGTGTGTTTTCAAGTCCACCTTGGTCAATGCTCTATTAATCTTAGAGAGATTGATGTTATAAATAGAAATTGAAGGTATTTAAAATGTAGTAAGGGATATTCTTGTTCACTGTGAAACAAAGTGCGATAGTTTTTCTTCTACGGACACCCTTGAAAGTTACATTCGCGCTGTCCTTGTGTAGTTGTAACTTAGAAAAATGCAGGCATATATATATTGCTTGTCTCCGCATGCGTTGTCATGTGTCTATTTGATGTTGCTAAGTTATAAATGGATTGGGCATTCATGTTACGATACAACGTTAAAAAAATATGCTGGATACGCATCATAGTCTTTGAGCATTGCGAATTTATTGCATTTAAAATTTTTTCCTTTTTCAAAATTTCATTCCAAAATAATTAGGGTCATAATACCTATATTCAGGATTACATTAGATTTGGTCTGATAGGGTACATAAGGGTGGTCCAAAAAAATCGAAAGTCTTCAAATTTTTCACACCGCCCCCCAATACAATGACAAATTACTCAAAGACACCCTGTGCAAAATATTAGCAAAGTATGTTTACAGGCAGCCATTCCCTACAAATATATATGTATTTATGTTCAGCACGGGTGCCCCTATATGGTAGACCTATATGCAACCTGAACAAGATCGGTTGGGTTAATACTTCCTCCAAGGATTCCTGTGTGGATTGGGATATGACAGGGCAATTGCGAAGATACAGTCTATTGATTACTTGCCTCAGTGACGAGAATTGTCCCTCAGTTACGAATAAGTATTGAGTTACCATTAATATACGCATATGCAGTCCAGCATTTTAGGAGGGCCCAGTGCTGAGCCAAAAACTAAACTTGCACAACCAGCTTAAATTTTTTTATTAACATTGATTTTGTGCAATTTTAATGTTCTGGTTGTCCAATGAGGTGAGAAATTAATGATAGAGAGTAGATCATCGGTCAATATTGGTGTCCAACAAGGGCGTCATCTTGGTACTTCAGATATCCAGAGGTTTTCCAGGCACAGTGAATGCTCAGGCTTATGTGATTTACGATGCTTTTTGTGAGTGGGGAAGGTGGAACAAGATTAGGGGAATGTCTTGATAACACTTCTGATATTATGAAGTGATATATTCTGCATATAGGTCTTCTGGATCTGGGCTCAGCCATTTTTATTTTCTGATTTAATAGCCTTGTTATTACTAAAGCAAAGTCCTTGAGCTTGCCTTCATTTTCTTATGGAGATACCTCTCCATAGAATACATGTAAGGGCCCTAGTTTGAGGTGTTGATCAAATGTTCTGTATTCATTAAACATAGAATATTTTGCGATAATTCACGTGAATAAAATTGTGGGTTCTCCCATTAACTGGAGAAGATCCTTCGAATGCAGGGTATTTTTATTTCAGTTTTACTGAATATCAATGTTCTGTTGTTTTGACCACAACTAAAAATTGTATGAAATAATCAGAAAAATTATTTTTTAAATGTGTTAATGCAGGAATCGATAAAGTCATTGACAAAGAGTTTTAATGGCATTTATGGCATCTTAGTGAGGCAATTCTAACCCTCACATCCCAATTGTTAAGCAAAGAAAAATCCATAAAGCTGTAAAAAAAACAATAGTTTAGCGAGAAGCTTCAGTCAGTAGGTTCATGTGATGAATTATGAAAGTGTGATGAATACTTAAATAAAAATGGACTGTACTATCAAAGAATTAGGGCTCGAAATGATAAACACAAAGCACCTTGGACAGATTCTTCCAGCCACCATAAGTTTATATGTATTTCCATTAAATTAATCATTTTTGTTTGCAATATTTGTGGAGAACCTGTGGGAAGTTCCACTTATGTTTTGTTTCAAGCAATCTAAGCAATCAAGTTTACGCCGTTACGCACGGGAAAGACAATGTTTTTGGGCCGGGAGCTCAATTTGTTCATGTTTTCTAGGAGTTCTGTCAATCCTTATAATTCTATAATATTTGTTCATGAAATTAAAATGTTCATCATGGTAAACACAAATATAGCATTTACGGTGCATTAATTGTAATTTACTACAAGGAATATAAACATAAAGCGCTATTAAGTGAGGAATGGGCATTCACGTCGCGGATTCATCTGTCCTCCGACCTAATTATTTCATTGGAAGTGCGAAGAAAAATATATCGCCAGGTGGATTTGCTAACTTTGTTGCTGAATGTTGTGAAAGCACCATCTGTAAACTAAACGTGCTGTTTGGTTATTAATAATCACCACAATTGTCGTCATCATTAATAATTGAGTACGCATCAGCGTGATGTATCGTATGCATTTTCTTGGGAGGTGGAAAATAAACTATTTTTACAATAAATGATCACCAGTTATCTGCGGCATGAGCTAAAATGAGTGGCAGGATAACATTCCCCTGCAAGTTATGCAACCAACATTACATATTTGACTTTCCATGGATTACCTACCCTGTTTTGCACATTTTCCTGGTTACCACGTTCAGAATCCCGGGTCTGTTCAAGAATGTGCTAACGAGAGTCTGCTGTAGTAAGTAATGAATTAAAGTATACTGTTAAAATAATACATGGTTTGTATGATATTTATGCTAGAAGTAAGTTAGAGGAAAAACAGTTTTTCAAGTTAAGCAGTATTACTAAAAAGTACCCAACCTGTTGTTCTAAAGAACTTTGGAACCAGTGGTGATCAACAGCGTAATTAATCATTGATTTGCTCATGTACAGCAACAAAATATTTGTATCCATATTGAACCATTTTTTATTGCTGATGCAAGTAACCAACGCAAAGAATTTTCTCAATTGCTTTGCCAAATCCTAATCCTCATGGGGAACCTCCGAGGATGCAAAAAATCAATTCTCTGCTTATGTTATCTATTGTGAAGGGGTGCCCTTTTGCCAGACACTCAGACATTGGCAGATAGTATATGTACTCTCAACCATTAATTTCTCACCTCATTGGACAACCACGGCATTGCTGTTCATAAAAAAATTATTTAAGTTGGCTGTGCAAGTTTACCGCTTAGCACTGGGCCCTCTTAAAATGCTGGACTTGCATATGCATATAGTAACGGTAACTCCATAATTTTTCGTAACTAACTGAGGGACAATTCTCGTCACTTCAGCTGATATATTGAGTGAGCACCTTGAGGCATCATTTTAAGGCAACCTAAGGAAGCTGATGTAGCGACACCTTAAGATTTATTAGGGCTTTTATTCAGTTTGTAATCAAATCAAATCACTTGATAAATTTCCTTTCTTATTTTTATTGACCAACCCAGGATTCAGCCCAGAGTGCCATTTTCAAGACACTTTCTTACACATGAGTTTTCTTGCAGGTGATCACTTATACATGGATAGTTGGGAAGGGGAGAGGTTGTGTGGAAATGGGAGGGGAAGTGGGGAATGATAGTTTAAGGAGAGGTACAGATTACATGAGTACGGTTTAGTAGATTTGCCGTGAAACCAGGTTAAGTCATAAAAACAATTTGAAGGACAAATCACTTGTGACTAGAAGGGGTCTCATAGAAGGGGAGACATATTTAGGAGTGGTGAATGGGTGGGGAACTTAAAATCAATACATGAAATCACACGTGGGCTGTTGGTCATTTCAAATTGTTACAAAAAGTCCCAACTTCTGCCCATTATTTGTACAATGCTAATTTTTTTATTAGAATTAATGAAATGAAAAATTATGAGCGCACACGTTTTGCAAAATTTTATTTTTCGTTACCTTTAACAGCTATCTTTGTGTTCCTCTACTCTGTGTTTAAATGTTTGACCAATTTGTTCTTTATAATTTATTTCATTATTTGAAGTCTTGAAGTGGTTTCCAGGCTCTACTGAAGTCTTGAAGTGGTGTCAGGGAGGTAGCAAATACTTGACTATCATAATTTTTATCTTTTATCTGCCTCTCCTGGGACAAGGCCTAGCAACAAGGCCAAAAGTTCCAGGGATTCTAAGGGTGGAAGCAGTAGCAAGAGCTCCTCCAAGCACAGGTTTGCACTGTTAGATTTGTCAGTTCAGTAATCGATGTTTTCTATAATAAGTTATGCTGAGATTCCTTGGTAGTGTTTATTAGTTGTGTTGTTAAATTTCAGTAAATATGTATGTATTTCATATTCTAATATTTTTTAGTGATTTCTTTCCCGATTCTAATATTAGCTCAAATTTATCTTTTATATCAGTGATGGATGTTGTGAACAGTTTTATTCCAAGAAGGCACTATTATTCTTGGGTTCTCAGAGTGAGTTAAGACTCTGGGCCACAGTTTTGTCTTACAACCCGATGATTTTTCATAATTTTTGTTAGGTCTCTTTGATATATGTCACCACCATCGAAATGAATGTTGAAGATTAAAAACAAACTGCCTCAGGTTTAACTTGGTGGAAGTTTTTCATTTTCATAGTAAAATAAAATTAGAAAAAGTATTAATCCTCAGTTTTTTCAATTACTCGGACCTAGGTTTCATTGGTTAACCATCATTTTCAAGGCCCTTGAAAATGACGATTGCCCATTGTAACCTCCCAAGTAGCAGATGATATCCGTACAATATCCCGGTATTATTCAATTAAGACACTCCTTGTTTACAGATTACATATATACATGTTCCATTATGTATACACACAGTATATGTATGTAGGTTTTGCTCTTCTGTTAGCGTAAGAGACTTATAAAATATAACATATGTATTCAATAAATTTCTCTCTTTGGATATTATAATCTAATATCCTCGGATCATCTATACAATTTTAAAACCTGGACATAACCAGTTTTGAATATTTGTAACCTCATATGGAAAGCCATACAGTATTTTCTGCTACTTGTGCAAGGTCAGAGTAATTAAAAAAGTGTTGATAAGTACTATTTCTATTTTTCTTTTCCCTTTATGGTTAGTTCAAAACTGATCGCCAGAATGCTGGCACAAAGAAACCATGAAGAAGAGTACCTTTATTTACCTCATGCTACTAAAATATGAAGAAATGTCATTAATGTCACACAAATTTAAGATGGTATTGTTACAAGGTGATTTGCTGGGAATGGACTTGGCAAAACTTAATGAGTTCACTTCTCCGTGCATCTGAAGTCTTTAAACTTTTTTTTTAATTCCCATCTTTAAATATCACACCATTTTTCCTTATTAAAGCTGCTAGAATTTGTTTCGTACTGCTAGAGTCTTTTGTTTAACATCCATGTAAGTAGCAATTTAGAAACAATGTAATGATAAAATTTAAAGAGTAAATAATGCTAGAGGTATTTAGTACTATATTTACTACCCTCTGCTCGTTTCTGTACTTTGATTCTTTATGTAAAAGGTTTGAGCTAGTGAAATGTAAATTGATACATAAATTATCAGATATACCACATGCCATTTAGTCTTTAAATAGACGAATGCTGCGAGAGAATTGCTTCTAGCTGAATAAATTTTCTTCTGCTTTTAGGGAATGCAAATTTATGTAATCATACTTCAGTGTTGTAATTACCTAAATTGGTTAACTATTGGCTGTGAAAAACTTGGATTTTGGCATTATAGTTTGCACGAGTACATTTGTTATAGAATGGATGAATATGTCTTCAGAAGAACCTTGCTATATTAATGCTGACTGCAATTATGTATCATCTTTTGTCTTGTGGTATTTCTATCTTCAGTTCCATACATATGCATAGTTCTCTATCCCCATGCTATCTAACATGTATTTTCCTCCCCATTCTGTGCTCATTCAATGTTTTCCCTCTTATCACAGCCTTCATCTTTTTGTGTCCTCAAGGGCTTTTGCTCTTCCCCTGCCCTACAAAATGGGTATAACTTCTTTGTCTCCTTTCTAAGGATTTATTTCCCCTCCCTTTGCTTTCACTTTTCAAGATCTCCAAATGGCCTATCAAAATCTTTCATTTGAGTCTTCATTGGATGGTGTTCTAACATTACCTGCCACACACCCTTGTTGCAGCTTGCCAGGTTTAACATAGATGTAGGTTCTCAGATGCAATTCCCTTCTGTGTAATTACATATATCACTAGCCAATTCAATTCATCTTCTAATAGCCCTACTTCTGTGCCTTTTTCATAGAGATTAATGTTAAAATATGTGAATTATTTTATAGGCTCTCCCCTCTTTTCTATTACATAATATGTTATTTAACTTTCTTGCTTCTCAAGAATGTGTTCTGCTCTGTCTCCATCCCAGAGTTTTTACGTTTTCTTTTATTTAAAAAATACTTCTGTTTGTGTACTACTCACAATCTGTTTTCCCCATAAATTTGCTTTTCCATTCTTATTTTATATTGGATGGTGCTGGTTACCAGCTTCTATTGCATGACCTCTGTCAGGCACCTTTAATTAGCTCTATATTGTGATTAGACTAATTTGATGTATTGATGTTGTCTCCTAGATGTAATACCAAAGTGTGTCACATTCATCTTCTCTGGATTGTTTGCCATAACTCTCCTGAGTTAAGCCTCCTCCCTAAGATTTTGTGCCTTACTCAAATTACTGTCAAGTTTTCCTAGTGAATATAATCTTACCTATCTCCTATATATCTACCTAACTAGTGGTGTTACATTGACTCTTCCTAGATTTACTACATTGAGTCCTCCCATATTGAGAAACTTTGAAGTCTTTTGGCATAGATAGGCATTAGTATTCATATACCCTCATTAAGTATACATCCTCTTGTTTTAATCTACATCTCAGGATGCGAAATAACGTACTTAAGTAATGTCATATCATTTAAACTATATTAATGTTGCCAAATTTTTCCCCTATGTAGGTAAATCCATGTGAGTTCCCGAATTGGTGTGCCTATCACTGGTGATTTTTTCCCCATTTTTAAGATGGTATTTTTTTCCAATTTACAGTCCTTCAAAGAGCAAGGATAAGGACAGACACAAGCATGACAGCAAGAGCTCCTTATCTAAGAGCTCCTCATCTAAGAGCTCTTCATCTAAGAGTTCCTCATCGAAAGATGACCGCAGAGACAAGGATAAGAAGCGTCCACGAGAGAGCAGTAGTGATGGTAGAGACAAGAAGAGGAGCAAGTAAGTTCATTTTTTTAATATTCTGCTCGTGAATTCATGTTTGGATTCCATATTTGATGGTATTTGTAGCTTTCACATAATGCAAGGAAACATGATGTAGGGTTGGAACAAATTCAAATTAGTGATGGGTCGGTCGTGAGTGATTGAATCCCGAGATCAAGTTCTCTTAAAAGATAGATCAATGAACTGGATCTCTGCAATGACCGAGGAGCTCATCTTGGCAGCTCACGAGCTGCGTAAGTTCATGAGTTATTTTTATATTCATGGTTTCTTATTGATGCTCCGCTCAGTTGCGCAAACAAAGACATTACTAACAGTCAACAATTTACATCACGGCACAAATATCTTGCATTGAGAAAGTTTTTCCAGTTTTGCTGGCTCGCTTTTTAGTTTAGAATAATAAAATAATCAAAAATACAAGAGGAATACAATCGAAATTAAATATGATCCAGGTAATTATCCGTTTGTTTATTCGTCAAGCGATGCATAATTTGTGACTGCGTTGGCTATGTAGTGCCGTTATTTATGACGCGCAATAGGTTAATCGTCACCTGTAAGTAGTGCAATACAATACTATTTCCTATGAATTGTTTTCCTTTGCTTCGACGAGTCGTAAATTGTGTGATATATAAATATATGAGTCTATGACGTGATCGCTTAGAAATCAAACCTGATACCCTTGCCGCGGTATTATATATTCTGGCTGTTTATATAAACAGCTGTGCTTCATATAGCCAATGCATTTTTTAAATTCAACTCCGCTCCTCTCTCTTCAATCACTTTTTCCAGACTGATGGTGTTGCTATCTATGAAGAATGTTTCCAGTGTTTCATTGGATGTCCATTGGTTTTCCTTTCATCTGAATTTCCTTCCTAAGTCTTCCGAAGTACCGGCGTGTTAAAATCACCGGTGTATTCATCCAGCATTGTATTTTCGCCGATTTGTTTTGGAATAGTTTTCTTTTGGTATTCGTGAACATATTTTTAACTGTAATTCTAACCAGCGAATCATAATTTCCGAGAATAAAATTTTGTATGTGCCAATAAGTGTCCTTTTTATTTAGAGGAATGGTATTTTAAGAACTTAATTTCGGGAAACAAACGCGGGTCGAGACATGATGACTGCAAATTATGATACCCACTGGTAATTTGATTTATGCTTCCATCATTATATGTACTTTTGTATTGAATAGTAACTTAAAATAATGCACCGGCTTGATCAGTGAATATCAGTATGAGTTTCCGGAACAGTTAATGATAGTGATTATGATTATGTACTTGTTTTTATCGTATTTAATCGTTATGCTATCTATAACCGGCTGCTTCGGTGGGCTGTGGGCCAAAACGGGACTCAATTTCATTTGCATTTACAAAGAGTGCAGCTTCAATAAATGGTACAATTTAAATATCGTAATACTGTAATTGGTTGTAAGCAACAAAATGAATTACATGAGTGGATCATTACATCAGCCCTAGGCGATCCCATTGAAATGGGCAAGGAGTTATTTCAATAAAAAAGGGAAATAATGTATGGGGTAATAATAATGTAAATAGGGTATGTACTAACATGTTTAGGAAGGCAATTTATGACTTCATACCACCGATACCGTATTTCTGCATGCAGTAGACAGCGTCATCTGTTATCAAATAGAGCTGGCACTCTGTAATCAACCAAATCTTCATATTATCCATCAAAATGTGTATTCCGACATGGCTTGTACACAGGAGCCTAGACCGTATTCATTTAAACTTTAATTCCTTGCCAATGGCAAATTATAGTTTCTGATACTACTAATTACTCATTACTGGCCCAAAATAGGATTTATCAGGCACCATGAAGTAAGCACACGCTAACAACTCACGGTAACTACGTTTTAACTCTATAAAAATACCGAGAAAGTATGTGCAAATTCCCGGATAGTAGATGACTCGAAGATGTATGGTAATGCAAGTTGCTACAGATTCCTTGCAGTCAAAGTGTTAAGTCTCATTTTGCTTTGCATGCATTTTTAAGAATCGATATATTTTTGAGCTAGCATTGGCATTTGTCATTGTCATGAACATTTACAGTAGAAATTTCATTGCATGTGCCTATGAGCTTTGTCATCTTCTTGCTCTTATCGATCTTTTGAGGTAGGATATGTAGTAAAACTCTCTTCTTTAAAATGAGAAGTAAAATATTCTGAGATCATGGACCATGTGGGACATTGTAATTAATTCTGTGTTTTGCGTAAATATTCCCCAAAATTACCTCAATTTATGTTGCCAAATAAGGAATGCATTTGTGTCAAACATGTGGATTGTTACAGTTTTCTCTTGTGCTCTATCATTTTCATCAATTCCTTAAAAAAAATATTTCAACCAGTTATTTCCATCATTTTTGTCATATATGATGTGTAATATCACCTATTTTCATGCTTTGGGGTGGGTTGGTTTTGCATTGTGTAACCATTCAATGATTGACCTGTTTTTATCTTTCAGGAAATAGACAAAATCACATCAGAACTGTCTTCACTGAAGTATAGGAAACAACATCTGCTAATGGCCGTGGGACCAGAAGCATGCATCTCCAAACAATAGGTTTTATATATCAGGGTTGAATTTGATCCCTGCTGAAATCCAGCTAAATTAGTGGATGTCTCTTCCAAAGTGTCTCTTAATAGAATGACTTGTACCTTAATGAGGTTGCGTGTGTTGCATTCGAAATCTAATGTTGCATGTGTACACTCTCAAGTTAGTGGTGTACCTATGTATTGTGATGATGAAATGGTAGACTACTTGAGTTGTATTTCTTCATCATGATATTACCTCCTGCATTTTTTTTAGCTCCCTGATGGGCATTCAATCGTACACATGATTAATTCTGGAGTCAAGTTGTTGAAGGCCCTTGTTTTATGGTATTAATTCTGACAAATGATATTTGTTTAGGAATTCAGTTGCCTTTGGCAATGATGCTGTCTTTTATTTATCTCTCCTATGTGATGGATCTGAACATCTTGATGTTTTCTCACTCCACTTTGATTTTTACTATCTCTATTGGTAGAATTCTAAAATCATTGGGAGTATTTTCATTCCAGATGTTGTTGTATTAGTGTAATATCCTGATATTTGACATTATTTTCTATGTGAAAGTTGAACCCTTTACAATTCATGAATTTTTGTATCAGCAAGAATAATTTTGAATCATACTAGGTATGTGAATATGTATTGCTAAAGATGAATTTAGTTTTGGAGCATTACACTTTTGCTTATATTTTCAAAGAGCCAACAAGTGGTATGGAACATGTCTGCCTCGTTAATATTTATGTATTTTGATGTTTTTACTTTTTCAAGCTATTCAAAAGAATTAAAAAAATGGATGAATGAAAGTGAATGTGACTTCACTTTCCCATTGCAACTAACTATGCATAAGTAATCTATGTATTTTGCTGGCATAAAGTCTACCATAGGTTTCCGTATTGTAGAGGGATATTGTGTGAAATACCATATTTCTAGGCCCATAAGGTGCACTTTCTTACTCCAAAATTCATTCAGTAATTTACTCACATTTTATGAGCCTGGAGTCAAGCTACGTTTTCATGCATCGATTTATGGTTACCGTCAGAGGTGCCCATCTCTCTACTTACACTGCAGACTATAATGTGGCAAGCTAATGTGTGCACTCCATCATTCATTTTTTATGGGATTCTACTACTACCAACTACTATATGGTTGCTATTTTTCAAAATTAATAATTCCATATTCTTCCTATGAAATGCTAACATAAACAGGGGTTGATTATTTTCTCTTCTTAAAATCCAACCCAAAAATTGAGTGTGTCATATGAGCCAGGAAATGGGGTACAATTTCCATGGGAATGGCATTATCATTAGAGAGACATTATCATTTTCAGGCCATATGGCCTGTGCCCTAATTTCCATTATGGCTGCATTTGTTGTAGCCAAGGCCATATATGTATACATATGTAGCCTTGGTTGTAGCTACTGATTCAATGGCTGACCGAAGACCATTGATTTGATCTATGCCTGACTGCTTAACCCTTCAATGACGAGCGATGCAGTCACTACGTTGGGCATGAACTTCACATGCCATCGATCGATGTAGTGACTTCGCCACGATGGCCAGCTTCCTATCTCAATTTTTTATACATTATAATGTTTATTGATCTTTTAAATTTTTACATAATTTTAAACAGGAATTATTGGGCTTTTTGTATAAATAACTAGAATTACTTTTTTCATTTAACAAAATTTATTGTGAGCATTTTAATAACACGAAATGTACGAATTTTTTTTCTCATTCTCTGAACGTTTACTGCTTCTCATTTCTTCTTGTAAGATGATTGTTTGGGTGCCATGTGTGCCTTTCTTCCCATGAAGGAAAAGTTGTTGATCCAGAGCTTTTAGGTAGGAACAGGGTCACTCATATAACCTTTGAAGGGCTTGTTTCTCTTTTTCATCTCTCTTCTTGACCCTCCATATGCATCGAAGGAAGAGGAGCCGGCCTTTTTCAGGCCTCATAGCCAACACTTCATTATCTTAGATAAATGGAAGGACCCTTAGATCTGAATTTCGTTTCATATGTGTACAATATCTTTCATTCTGAAGTTGTTTACGTGAGTAAAGCTTGGCCATGACCTAGTCTGCATTCACAGCATAGGGCAAGTATTCTTTTCAAAACTCAGAATGCTTTAGTCTGAAAGAAACTCTTCTTGGATGTGGTACACCTTGCAAAATTTTTTTATCTGTAATTGCATTGACTTTTCAAGAACTAATTTTAAAATATCCCTAATTTTTCATCGTGGCGTCGACAAGTAGAAAATGACTTAGGGTATCTGAAGAAGAAATTGAGGATAAATTCCTCCTGGAATATGATTCGGAGGAGAGTGAGAGTTCTGAAAGTGTTAGTGACAAAGTGATTGAAGATTGCTCAGAAATAGACGTGATAAAGGAAGATAGCGATGATTCGAAGCAGGAAACAGAGGAAGGTTTTTTTGAGAGGACATGCAACATTATGTTGGAAAAAGAGAAGAGTTCATCGGTGGCTATGGACCTCAGGGGAAAGCTTCATTGGTGACTGGTATTTTAGATGCCTTTGAACTTTTCTTCGATGAGGAATTAGTAAGTATGATTGTCAAGGAAACTAATCATTATGCTGAACAGCATATTACTTCTAGTAGGCCATCCATTTCCAAAAATTCGAGAATTTTCTCTTGGAAAATGGTAACCGTAGGAGAAATTTATACAGTACATATTGGGATTATGCATGTTGATGGGAATAATACAAAAGCCAACTCTTCATTCATATTTTTCCACCAAAAGTTTGTCCATTCCTGGATTTGGAAATGTTATTACAAGAGATCATTTCTAACTAATTTGCAAATTTTACATTTCACAAACAACAAAGACTTGCTGAGCCATCGCGGACCACCAAAGTTAAAAAAAATAGTCCCATTTATTTCACATCTAAAAATATTTTCAAAGAATACTATCTTCCAAACAGAGACATCTCAATGGATGAATTTTTGACATTATGGAAAGGTCATTTGTCCTTCTAACAGTACTTGCCGTATAAATCATCAAAATTCGGTATAAAGACATTAGAGCGCTGGGATGCCACAAGCTACCTATGGTCTTTCCTAATCTACACTGGGAAAGATAGTCTTTAGATCACCAATGTGCACTGCAAACTCCAATAAAACAACTACAATAATTCTGCATCTCATGTTTCCTTTACTAAATCAAGGCAGAACACTTTGAATGGACTATTTGTACGATTCACCAGATTTACTATTGAACTATTGAAAGTTCCTTATGGTACTGACTGTGCTGGAACTTTGAGGATAAACAGAAAAAACATCCTTCAAAAGGTGAAGGACAAGCCATAGAAAGAAGGAGAGGTAGTCGGTCAACACTGCGGTCCAGTTTCAGTCGTAAAGTGGAAAGATAAAAAATAATTATGATTTCTACATTTCATGGCATAGAAACAAAGACTAGTAAAAAAAAAAAAGGAAGCGAACTCATAAAGCCAGTGAGTATCATAGATTATAATAAATATATGGGTGGGGTGGACCTTGTGGAGAAACTATTTTTTAAATATGCCAAAAGAGATGATCGAGTTGCGGGTCGTCATTCCGCTGATAGTTTGTTGCCTTGCCTGACTGAAAGGCATTTTATCAGAAGCATCCCTCCCTCAGGAACGAAACAATATCTGCAAAGGAGATGTGTCATCTACGCAAAACATTCCCACTTTTTGGCAAGCACACTTCCATGGCAGATTCAGGAATGTGAAGGACATCTTTAAGAAGTATACCTCTTGAATTTTTTTGTTAGGTAAATTACATTCATTATAACCTTCACCAATTCCAGCTGCCTTAATTGGTAGGCTGTTAGCGAGGAACACGGTTGTGTTAGTATCCTGTAGTGAAGAAAAGAATGACCTATCGTTGGACATATGGTACATAGCCCCAGAGTTGACACACCAGTTGCCCAAAAATTGTTATATACTTGCTCCTAATGCTACTAAAGTACTGTTCAACTTCTCAATCTTAAGCAAATCCTCAACGTGAAGCAGGTCATTGCTTTGTTATTCTATTTCTTCCAATTTGTATCAGGCGCTGCTGGTGTTTCACTATCCATAACACCCCAATAGTCATTGCAAACCAAAACCACGATTCTTCATTTTCAATGCGATTTAATTCCTTCTATCGAGAAGTGGAATATTCACCTTGGGATCACACATTCTTCCAAGGTGAGGGAGGCAAGGCCATCATGGTAGTCATTACATGAAATCTTACCATGGCAACAACAATAGCGACACAGACTATGACATGGAGAAGACCCGGAAGAAGAAAGGATGAATAAAATATAAACTTGGAATGTTGTGTCAATGATGAGGGTGGGAAAGATACAAAATGTTAAACAGGAATTGGAGAAACGTAAAATATGATGCTTTGGGAGGTGATATGAAAAGAGGGCTGGGGTTATTAGAGCGATAGTTATGGGGTTATTTTTAGTGGGGGAGAGACTAGTATGAACATGGGATAGCTATATGGTATGACATGCAAATTTGGGAAGAGGGTAGCAAACAACGATCATGTGAGTGACTGGATTATAATGGTTGCAATAAAAGGTGAAGGCAACTGGTTTCGACTCATTTGAAACTTGGCAAGACAGCCAAAGTGAGAGTGGCTGATGGAGAATCAGGGTGGGCAACTAAGGTTCCAATGCAAGGTATACCTATAGCCTATTGATGTTTCTGTTTTCCAACATATATATGCCGAGGGAATAGGAAGAACCCAGATCAGGGAAAAATACCGACACCCAGTTGGAGTGGGAAGTCGACCAGTTTGGGAGGAGGAACCACCAGCCAGGGAGGGGGGCCGATCCTCCCGTACTTCCCGTTTTATGGGAAAAATGGTGGTCATAATTGGTATTCCAGACTCCTAGAAGGAGCAACGACAATCCCACACTGGGGGAGTATTTAAGGGGTGGTAGGGGCACTCCGACAGTGGCCGTGGGCATATGTGAATAAAGTAAATAAACACGATATATGATCTCGCATATCTCTAAATCAACCTTTCTAGCGATGAATGGAACTCAAAAATTTGTTTTTTTTCCCCGAGGATGACTGATCACTCATTACGCGATTTTTTTTCTTCAGAAACTGAACAAAAGCGGGCCGAAAAACAAGAAGTCTCCATGGGCATAATTTTTCCTTTTAATGCAGTCGAGAACAACTTCTAAGAGCTCTTCCTAAGGAAACTCTGAAAATCAGAAGTGCACACACGCCAAATTTAAGCAACAATAGAAAAGAAATGCTTTCTTACGTTAAATCATCATCGATATAACGGTTTTCATCCCAATAAAATATTTAACTGGACGTTAGAATAACAAAAAGGCTATATATACGTTTTTCATTGACTTAATTATGAATATGGATCTATATTCATGGACTTAATCTTCAATAATTATACTCAATACACAATGGATTTACAATATCCTCTGTACTTAAAAACGATTATTTCTTAAATGTGCTATGCAAACGACAAAGAACCAAAAACATCAGTGATAACTGGAGCAGGGTGGTAATGTTTCACTGGAAGTATAGCATTTGAATGGGGTTTTGCCGAGGCTATTTGTAAAAAATTACTAATCTTAAGACGCTTAAGTTAAGAGCAGGAAGTTCTAGATTATACACCATTTTTAAGGTTGTTTCAGGTCTCAATCGTGTCAATTGCCTAAATTGGAAGACGCGCTACGTACGACTCTCGCTCGATTTTTGTTTTTGTATTCGCTTTCCTTTCAGCACATGTCGATATATGGGTGATGGCGTCTTCTACATATGTGAAGGATGACTCAGGTAAAGAGCTATTATTTTGCCAGAAAAAATCGCGACACGGCGAAAGTTCTAATGATTCAATAATTCGTTAAAGGGGCGACGTTTATACCGGCCAGTCAAAGACCAGACGGCACCTGGCGTAAACCGCGGAGGGTTAGAGATGGATACGTACCGCAAGAAGAAGTCCCACTGTAAGCTCAGATTGGTGTTTTATTCTTGAATAAGATTCTACGCTGTTCTGAAGATCACCCATGAGTAACACATTTCACTACAAATACCGCGCTTTGGGTGCGAACATCCTCTCTCCTTTCCAGGTATGAAAGCAAAGGTAAACAGTGGGCGATGAGCAAGCCACAGTATCCTGTGGGTATGTCTCCTGAGGTCATAAATGCGAGTAAAACCGCGAATGATCCATCGAGACCGATCATACCAGGCCTTTACATTGAACCAAAGCCAGAAGGTAAATTATTTTCTCAAGTGCACAAAATCATTTCCTAAATTGTGGGAAATGTAAATCTTTAGTGTTTATTTATTCCTTGCATGTAATGGCAATTAACTGCGAAAAGTTATGTTACAGCCTCCGTGTCCTCTCATGCAATCGTTCTATTCTCATCTAATTTTATCAAGTAATGTGAAAAAAGAGGCCCTTCAGGTAATTTAACTTGCATGATATTACAGTGTACTGAATCTCATTTGTCGTTGTGTTATTTGTCCTGTTCTCTGTATAGAATGGAAAACATCCTTATAATTATTGTATAATGAAAGATCCGAAGCGCCAATTTGTATATGTTCATTATTTTCATGTTAGTGTGAATTAATACTAGTGAAATCCCAGTTAATATTTTTTGTTTTCCTTTACTTAAGTTATCAATGGAGAAAGTGAAGAGAATAGCCTCTGGTGCTATTCTATTCACTTTCTCCAGTTCATTCAATATGTCTCACATCATTTCCCTGTTGTGTTAATTCTGAGATCTTATTGTTAGTCATTGATCTGTTGTGTTTTTTATTCATATTTCCATCGAATCCAATCCTCAATAAATTGAGCTCGTCTGCAAATAAGAGTGTAAGGTCCTTAGCAACTCCGTTTTCAAACGAATGCATCATCAAAGTTTCATTTGAGTGTTCTTCTGTCAGTGTCTGTTTTTTTAACCTGTAATATTGATCATGATTTATAGTTTTAAGGCTAAATCTCTTTCTAGACTTATTTCCAGGACTAAGCTGGCTGTTACTATGCCAATATTTAGTCACCCTTTAGTCCCAAAAATTCTAGTCCTTTCAGAATTAGACACTTGGTCAAATGTTTGTAATGCAACTGTGCCTTATTTCATCTTTAAATTGAGAAACCTTGTGGACTCTCTTCATGATGCATGTAGTTTTCTCTATGCAAGAAGTCAGTTCATATATTAATACAATAGTTATTTTGACTGTTGGAATGATTTTATCCCTATTTTATAATGCGAAGTTATATCCATCCCAGAAATGGAAAATTATTCTATATCCACTCAAAATTCATATTTGAACTTAGTTGTTTATTAATGGTATATGTTACTTATAAGCAATTATTTGGGTTGTAAGATTAATACTCTACAGACAAATGGTTTCAGTGAAATAAGTTATGCTTCTCATAGTTCTACTTGAATTCACATAAGCTAGCATATGAGACTGAATGAGAAATTTGTTGTGAACACATTTTAAAATACATTATGAACCAATCTTAGATTTATCTAGACTTCTTGCGTAACCAATTTTTTTTTTAAGTTTTTCGCAGTGATAAGATATACTACTCTCAATCATTTTCGGGTTAACTGGTGCGTGGAGAAATTTTTGGCTTAACGTTTCATACTCCTCATGCTGGGAACATTGCCAGGAGACTGAAGAAGTTAGATCTGTGGCTCCGATTGATTGAAACTTTGAGCCAAAAATTTCTCCACGCAGCAGTTAACCCGAAAATGATTGAGAGTAATATTTCTTGCCTAACCAATTTGAGTTAATCAAATAATACCAAAAATGTATACATCATTGGAGAAGTAAAAGAAATTGCCTTGAACTGAAAACTATGTCTGTTAGATTAGTAACCAGTTGTAGTTATATGAAATTAATTTATGAATGGAAAAAAGAATAAAATTAGGCATTGCAAAGGAAGTGTGGCAGGTTTTATCAATCCATGGTAGCTCTTGCCTGTGATTCATTCTCTTCATCTATACATGATTAAGATCAATTTGCAGGTATTCCTTTATGCCTCGTCTCTAGCTCTATGTATTTCCTGTACACTTATAGGAAAGGTCAATTATTTAATGAGGATGAACATGCGATTAGGTTGGGGTTTAAATTCCAATATACCTGGGATACTTCCAAATGTGCAAATTTTATTGAATATATAAAATCAACTGCATTACTTCCAAGTTTCACTTTTTGGGAATATAGAATATCCATTACATTGAAAGCTGTAGGTACAGGTGCTAATGCTGCCATGTTCATGCTAGTGTTTTGTACTATTTGTCAGTCTGTAAACCTCTTCAGTTTTTTGCAAAGGGAACACAACAGTATTCCAGTCAATGGAAATGTTTTCCAGGTTTTAAATGTCCTTAACCCTTTTCCTGCCAGCGGGCCGATATATCATTTTTTAAAATGTTTTTGGTTATTGATCATTCAATTCTCATTCTGTACTTAGGTATTTTCTTGTCTCTGACATATTGCATGTGACTAAATACCACATCATTTGTGTGATTTTCACTGTTAATTTTGTCATTAAATTCTTCTTCCCGACCTATTCCTCTCTTCCTTGAACTACGACCTTGACGTGGTGGAAGGGCTTGTGCGTTCCAATGACCCCTAGAGCTGGACTGGCAGGAGCAAGTGCTATAGCTCCTGGTAGGGCCACCCATGCCAGATAGGTGGAAGGGTAGGAGCCTGACGAAAGGTAGTTCCGTGATGGTGTCACGTTAAAAATGCCATTGATTGGCGTGGGAATACCTCTCAACTATCACTTCTTAGGATATGAAAGTCATTCACAGAGAATTGATACCTGGCAACTAAGGGATGCCGCCCACTAGGGTGGATGTCGTGCCCGGCAGCGGGGGAGGCAAGGCCTCCGCGGTCGTCATCACACGAAATCCTTGCACAGCATCATCATCGGCGGAAACAAGGAGGACTATAGGAGGGAGAAGAAAAAGAGAAAGAGGACGAGGAAAATAGTGGTAAAAACAGGAACTTGGACGTATGGACCATGATGAGGGCCGGGAAGCTTGAAAATATTAAGCAGGAAATGGAAAAAGGAAAAATAGATGCTTTGGGATTGTGCGAGGTGAGATGGAAGAATAGCGGGGACTATTGGAGTGATAGCTATAGGGTAATCTATAGTGGGGGAGAAGAGAGTCAATGTGGGGTAGGCATGGTACTGAACACAAAATTGGGGCTGAGGGTGGTAAACATTGAACAGGTGAGCAACAGGATACTAGTGGTAGAAATAAAAGCACACCTGACGAATTTCGTACTGGTCCAGCGTTACATGCCTATGAGCAACCATAGGAAGGAAGAGGTGTACGAACAAGTAAAAGAAATAATTAGAGAAGTGCCAGGAAAGAAAAACCTGATAGTGATTGGTGACTGGGATGCAGTGGTGGGGGAAGGGAAGGAAGTGGGAGGGTTTGGGCTAGGAAGATAAAATGATCGCGGTGAAAAGGCAGTTGAATTTTGTAGAAGAATTAAATTAGTAGTGACAAACACTTGGTTTAAACATCACCCCAGGTGTGGGTACACATGGAAAATGCTGGGTGATACTGGGAGATACCAAATTGATTATATAATGGTAATGCAGAGATTTAGGAACAGTATAAAAAACTCACGTAGCTATCTAGGGCCGGATGCTGACTCAGATCACAACTTGGTGATGATGAAGTGTGAAGTTAGATTCAAAAGGATTGGTAAAGGTAGGAAGATAAGGAGGTGGAACCTTGAAGCATGGAAAGGGTTGAAAAGGAAGGAATACCAAGAGCTGGTAGAAAAGAACATAGGCGAAGTAAAGCAGATGGGAGCAATAGAGAGAAGGGAGAAGCTAATGCAGATATTGGGGAAAATAGGAATTAGATTGGCGTGAAAGGAGACTCATCCGATACTTATATATGGGTCAGAGGGCTCAGATGAGGGTAGCTGAGGGTGAATCAGGTTGGGCAGTTATAGGTCGCGGGGTGCGGCAAGGGTTCCCGTTGTCACATTTGCTTTTTAACATCTATGCTGAGGAAATGGTAAGAGAGGCATGAGATGAGCTAGATGTGGGAATGAAAGTAGGAGGGCAGCGGATAAAGTCGGTTAGATTCACAGACAACCAGCCGTTGGCCAGTCGGTCGTCGAAAGGAGTGCAAACTTAAGTAGATGCATTGGAAATGCAGTGCAAGAAATACAGGATGAAGATTAATAATAAGAAAACAAAAGTAATGAGATTCTCTAGGACAAAGAAAGCGAGGCTGGTGATAAGAGTTGGAAGTCACAAACTGGAGCAAGTAGAACAATTTAATTACTTGGGTAGTACGCTAGAAGAAACAGGACATAGTTGCAAAGACATTAGGAGGAGAATAGCACTAGCAAAGGTAGCATTCAATAATGGAAGGGAGCTGATGACGGGAACCCTAAGCAAGGATATAAAAAGAGGCTGGTGAAGAGCTTGATATGGAGTGTGGCGTTGTATGGGGCAGAAACGTGGACCTTGGGAAAGGAAGACGAAAATAGGCTGAAGGCTTTCGAGATGTGGGTGTGGAGGAGGATGGAGAAAGTGCGTTGGACAGAAAGGAAGACAAATGAGGAAGTGCTTGACATGGTGGTAGAGGAGAGGAAACTTACAGATGAGATTAGGGGAAGACATGGTAGGTGGCTGGAAGCGGTAATGAGGGACGATGATTTGCTGAAGGCGGTGATAGAGGGAATGATGTTGGGTAGGCAGGGAAGGGGAAGAAAGAGATTAGGTTTTATGGACAGGATGAAGAAAGGTAGGCCTTATGCTGAGATGAAGAAAGAAATACTATAGGTAGATAGGGCATGGCATGTGTAAGAGTTCGTTGGATATTCTCTGACTTTCATCATAACCTACCTCTAACCCGTAGATTACTCGAATGAATGAATGACCTATTCCTCTCTTACCTCATTTCTCTCTCCCTTTACCAGCCACCTGGTTGCAATCCCGCATCACCATTAAACATTTTCCGGCCTCGGTGGCGGCGGGGTTACGTCCTCGCCTGCTAACCCAAAGGTCGCGGGTTCGAATCCCGCCTGGGGAGAATTTTTCACTTTCCAGGGCATGGTTGTGTGTGCTCGTCTATTGTTAATGTTGTTAATACCCCGATGTAAAGGCCAATGAGTGCTGTTTTCGGTGGTGATGGAAAATAAATAAATAAATAAATCTACTAGTGCCATAAGAAACAAATAATATATCCTATGAGTGGTGCTTTCATGCATTTTTACAGTAATGGCAATGGCAGTAATGTGGCAAAATATACAAAACCTGGTGGTCACTTACATTTTTCATTTTCTAATGAATAATAATTTTTCAAGTAAATTAATTTTTTCGTCCATAATTTTCTTAAACTTGCTCTATGAGAACTAAATTTTGATTCCATGGCTTCACATGTATATTCTGCTGGCTTAATGCCTCTCATTCATAATATATACACCATGTCCAAATTGGGACATTAAATGTTATTCAAGCTCACATTGTTTGAATGGTGTTGAGGGTTGAGCTGTAATGACATGCCTGCTACCATTTAAATACAGCATTCTTTTATTATCTACCTAAATCCCTTGATCAAATTAGTTATGGTTTTCTGTGTATTTCCTGTTCATTATTTATATCCCTTGAATTTTTTATTTTATTGTAAAATTGTTTGCCAAAATGTTATACAAGGAAAAAATAATGATCGCATGGAGTGGCTGACCTATTCATATTCTCATTCATTTATTGCGTATACATCCACAAGTGGATGCTTGAACAGATGCTACTTCAAAATTGCTTCTTTAGGGGTGTTACAAGTCAGGGAAATGTCAGGGGATTTGAAACCCGTCAGGGAAAATCGTCAGGCTGTCAGGGAAAAGTTGGATGAGGGCGAAGGTCGATGAATTGGTCAGTGACCGATGCACCCCAACTATACGTTCATTCGCTGTTGCCGGAGTTGATGTTCCATATTCTGATTTTGTCTTTGTTTCATAAATTTGTCAATAAATTTGATGAGTAAATTGTAACCTGTACCACGCTTTTCTGGATTCTTTTATTTTATCTCAATGAGAGATAGAGTTTCTTTGCATGAACAATAAAATACCAGTTATTCATTATACTCAAGTAAAAAGACACTCATGCACTAAAATCTTTCTCAATTAAAGGTTTATATTCATCACAACAAATATTGTGCCCAATTTACACATTATGTATGTATATCTATCTCCCTTTGTTAGATTAAACACTTCACATATAGTATTTATTTAAATGTCATATAACTAGAGATGGGCCACTTTGAAAATTACCACGTTAATTTTCGTAAATTACCGTGGTATTTTTCATAATTTACCACGCCCCTTGAAAATTACGGTAATTTTCGGTAATTTTCTAAATAATTCACCCAAGTTTGAGATAATTTTTCATACAGATAAATTCCCAACATGTTCTTTTAAGCTAAGTCCACATTTCTGACGTGTTTAATTATAAATTGAGGAATGTTCAACTTATTTTTGGAATATTTTACTTAAATTATAACATTATAAGAGTAATGCATTAGAATATTCTTCTTGAAAATTTCTCGTACTTTGACAAAAGAAAGCCAGATTGCGTGTTCCTGCCGTATTTCTTTTTACAATTTTGAAAATTTCTAATAGATTAATGTTGCATTGTGTTTGCTTTAAACATAGTATCCTCTCCTTTTTGCTATTGGCCTTCTTATTTAACCATACATTTTCTGTTTAATACTTAAAAATGAAAAATACTGGAAAATTACGATAATTTTCGAATATTACCATAATTAACCACGGTAATTTACCTCAGGTGAAAATTATGGTAATTTTCCCATCCCTACATATAACTCCGGTCAAAAAAAAACTTGTCCACTTATCGTTCTCCTCCCTTTTCTGTCTCAATCCATGGGCAGCTGCCCGTTTTTTCCCCTCGCTCCTTTTTCACTCACTGAACCTCCGGCAAACCTCTTTTCCTTTGTACTCCCGCTTCCTCCTTCGTCCGATCTCCAGTCTGTTCCCAAGAATCACCCAACAGCAACCTCTTCCTCACGTCCACTAGACACTCGTCCGCTTAAAACGGCCGACGAAATTGATTACTTTTCTTTTTCGCGATTTTTCTCCCGATCCCACAGGATGGAAATTTCGACTCCGGTTTTTCTTTTCTCTCTCCCTATTGTTATCTGTTAATTCCCCCAAGCGTCCCCCACAACCGATTGTTATCTATTTATTTTTTTCGTTGTCCTTAATTCGTCTGATGTAAATACAGTACAGGACCTCAAATCTGGAAAGCATGGGACCGAGTGATTTCTGGATTTTGGAGTTTTCTGTATTTTGGGTCCTCATTAAGATTAAGGCATTTCATTCATCTTAAAAGGTCTAAATTGAGGTATAACACCTGACAAGCAAATTTACGTCAGTAAGATCACGTAAATCTAACATGAATCGTCTCCAATAGTTCCATGACTGGAAGCGATAGTGGCGCTGCGTGGCGGTAGAACGAAAAAACATGTGGAGGGAGTTTGAAAATTTAGCTTCAAATCTTGCGGATTTTGGGTTTTCCGTATTTTGGGATTACGAATTTGAGGTCCTCAACTGTATTGATTTTATTAGGTGTCCTTAGTTATCTATTGTTAGAATGTGATTTATTATGATATTCCTATTATTTATTTGATTTGCGATTTATTTCAGGATTTGGTTATGGTTGTTTGGTGACAAAAATTAACATTGGTTTGTTTTCTCAACTTTCATTTGCTCTGGAAATTTTGGAAATTGTCAGGGAATTTCTTTTCTCGAATATTATAACAACCTTGTTCTTGTAAACATGACAAGTTATGCATATGCACCAATACATTGCCATAAAATAGCTTTTATTCTGATTCTGAGTATATATTTTTTTTACCTATGTGCTCAGGGATCCATTTGTGAAAGAAATTTTCATGAGTTGCTTGTGCCAGCAATTTGCTTCACTTCATGTTAGGCAAAAAAATATCTATGAATAAGGAGTTGGCCAAATATTTTAGAGGTTCTATCCTCTCTACTGACGTGTGCCATTGTGGTTATAGCCAACTGCATTTTTTGTAGGTTGGTTGTTTGTGATATGCCTTGCCAACTGTCTCCAATTCCATGCAGTAAAACCCTTTTATGCTCTAGGTGATCAATTTTTTCCTCTTAATTTTTTGTGATAACAATTGATCATTGTTTTTGATATTACAATACAGCGTCAAAATCATCCAAAAAGAAGAAGAAAAAGAAATCTGCCAACAAGGGGACAGAAGTTGATTCACTCACGGCAGCTGTGAAAAGTACCAGTTTGAATCAGAACAAATCTGAGGGTTCTGATAAGAAATCCCCTACTGAGCAGGCAGTTACTACTGATCCACAAAAAAGATTAAAGAACCTCAAGAAGAAATTGAAGGAGATTGAAGTCCTAGAGATGAGGATAGCGTCAGGGGAACTGAAAAATCCTGAAAAGGAGCAGAAAAATAAAATCGAGAGGAAGAAGCAGATATTGAGTGAAATTGAGGACTTGGAGTTGGAAGTAGAGACTGTTGACTGACTTATATTGAAATGAAGATGTTTTACTGTGGAAAAACAAAGTTTCTGAGGTGTTTTTTTTTCTCAAAGGAGCATACACCAAAATGTTATAATTTTTTCAGGTCAATGAAAATTATATTAAAAATTCTGTTGTGTTCAACAGTGGAGACTGTTAACTGGCCTGTTTTATTGCATTTAAATGCATGTAACATTTATGCTACCATTGATTTTGCTTTCAAAAGAGTGAAGGATTATGGAATGTCTTAACTTCAGTTAAAATCATTCATCATGGTGAATTGACCTCAATGTGTACAGTGCTGATGGAGGGTGGAGATATCATGGAATTTTATTCTCTCTATACTAGAAAGGAAATTTTTGTGACCTCTGGGTGTGATCAAATCATCATATAGATAAATTATTCCAGTTTCTTTCATTTTTCGACGTTTTCGATCGCCAACGATCGTTTCATAATATTTTTCTTGGAATACTGTTAAGTAATTCTGCCACTGATATTCAGTGGAGAAGTGATCTAAAATTTACCTGTATGATATTTATAGCTCTTTTATTTTATTTAAATGTAAATTTATACATTATCTCTATAAAAAAACTTAAAAAATGTATGTACATATTGTCATAGAATAGTGCATGGAACATTTTGGAATTTGAAAATATGTTTGCCTAATAAAAATATTTCCTCTTTTCAATGTGAAAGGTTGGAGTTAGGTTTTGATGAAATCACTGTAATGCACGAAGTTCCCAATTTTCTTTTAATCAATTTGTTGGTGAAATGTGTGAAATGAAATTTAAAAAATTTTCATTCAAAAATTATACAAATCTCAAAGTATATTAGTCTTTTGAGAGTTAAACAAATTTTCCCTCATGATCAGTATTGCTCACCTTCCATTTTCATTTCATAGGAATGCTCATACTCATATTCTTGAAAGCATTTCACTATTCTCGATTTTCGCCTTTGGCTTAATGGTCTTTACCATATGATGCACTTCTCTTTCGGATTCATTGTGGATTCACTGCTGCATTGAAAAGTTTTAGCAAAGTCTTCTGTGTTGGATAATGTGCCTCGCACTCGTAATCGATGCAAGCTGTGTGGATCTGATAACACCTCTTGCAGTAATGACTCTGGCGTTGATGACTCGCACCACACCTAAAAAAAAATTAAATACAACTCAACAGAGTTGAGTCAGTATGATATTACTCTTAGACTGTGTAATCTGTGCACACATTCTTAGAATATTGCTAAATATTACATATTCTGTAGGGGATATTCTGTGACTGTGGTTGCTCATCAACAAATGTTATTATTCTCCCATCAGCAAACATTAATAGTCTCCTATCAACATCGGTAAGTCTATAAACTCCATATTTAGTGATATTTGACAGTTTTGACAATGTTGACCTTTAAGCGCTTGATCTAGGTCTGTTTAACTATGATGTTGACGAAGGCCACAGAAGAGAACTAGTGATGGGTCGAATCCAAAGGGCAATGGCCTACTATGATGGAAACACCGGTTCCCAATCAGTCATCAAAGTTAAGCATCGTTGGGCTTGGCTCGAATTCAGAGGGGTGGTCCTCCTGTTCGTCCGAGTGCTGTTGCCCCTGTCAGCAAGTTGCAGGCAGTATGTGCGAAATGACCTTAGCCATCAAAGCACGTGAAACTAAAATACTACTATGTACTACTACTCAAATCCAAAATATCTCGAATCTGAATCTTTTTTATTGAATCTCCAATTTAAAATATCAATTCTGAATCCTGCGTTCACTACATTATGAATACCATTTCCTTTTCATTACTTAAGCAAGCGTAAAACAAACCCAAATCAATTTTTACATTTTCTTGTAAGTTTATGAACACATAGCTGTAGGTTTTTCCTCAAACACAAATCTAATTAACTATCTTTTAAATAGAAGTGAAACAGCAGCAATTTCAGTTTCACAATGGGTTATATTTAATCTTAAATTAATAATGTTTAATGAACACAACTTGTTAATTTTTGCTTATCAACTGGAGCATTTCAGTCAGGATCATTTCTGTGTCCATAATTTTCTAGAACAGTGCACTAGTGTTTTCTAAGGTGTTTTAAAACCCTTCCATGTGTCTTTCTTTTGGTTAATTTTCTGGTGTTTGCTGCTTTGCAGGCTGAAATTTAAAGTTCTTTTTATGGGCTTCATTAGTGTGTTATTGGCTTTTGAGACACCATCAGGGGATATAATACCGCCGCAAATGATTTATATTACGACTTTATCATTGGTATTTTTATCTGAAATGTAATACCCAATGTCACTTATGAACGATTTGATACAAATGACCTTACACTCATAGCTCGACCAACTGTGTTTCTCACAATGGAAAATAACATGACGCAGCGTCAAACTCTTGACTCCTATGAATGTTGATCTAATCATCAGATTGTGAATGTAATGACCTGTCATGATTTCGAGACAATGAACTGTTCTATTACCTTTTGGTCACATGAACATCTGTTCCTATGCCTTAGTGCAGTTTAATTTTATCCAATTTTTTTTAAATTTCATCTAATTTTGGAAGCTTTTACCTCTTTTTTAATCCTTAAGAAGGACCACATTTCATTGTGCTGAATAGTCATGATGCTGGACTCTGCATTACATGCATTACCTTATATTGACGGCACAAAATAATGGCACCATGGAGCAACGAAAACGGTAGGGTGAAAATTTGGCAACTTAAATTGCATGATAAAACAACATATTACATGACATTCTAGGTCGTGTGTAAATTTTACTGCAGCTCAAAACTTAGTTTTTCAAAAACCAAAAGAGAAATTTTGGGAGTATCCATTGAACACATAATGGTCTTCTGCGTGTACCTTGGCTTTGAAAATAATGCAACGGGACGTTGTAAAAGCGGTGAGCAAGTGCCATGTGCCAAGTTTGTAAATGCAACTTTACACTGCTTATTACTGTCTGATCTTTGCCTATGTATATGTATGGAGTATTAAATTTTCATCCCAATTTTCAACACTTTTGAAGTAAAACAACGTTGTGGCCAGAGATTATTATTCCATAGCAAGATTTCAAGCAATAACGTATCCCACTACGTAGAGCATATGCCACTCACACAACCAGGATTCAAATAATTTTTGGAAGGATTTTATTGTCTCTCGAATCCATGGATTCGATAAGATTGGATCGAGTTCTGGCCATATCCCTACAATTAACATTTGCTGATGGCTGATAAAAGGTACAGAATAGCCCCATATGAGTAGAAAATTATCTATAGGTAAATAAATTAATCAAGATAAATGGAAAATTTTGTAATAGTAATGTAGATATTTTATAAATTAAACGTGTAATTATTGAATTTTCAACCTGAATTGCCTAAGATAAGCCTATCTGCTTGGCCCGTCAGAAAAGGAAAAGAAAACACCCTTGACTTAACTGACTAATTGCTAAACTACCTACGACACCTTACAAAATTATGATCTGTACAATATGAACTATAACTGAGCACAATATAATACTTTATCGAATGTTGATAGTAATGTATTAAACTACAATAACTCAGTGATTTGATACTATTTCTATAAGATGTAATTTTGTTGGTATGAAGCAATTGAATAATTAATTTTTGTAAAATTATGATTATTTATAATATTTTCTTACGTACGAAGAATTAATAAACATTCAAAGTAATATTCTACGATATTCTCTACACATACGTGGAAAAATGATGTTCTGTGTGTAATGACTCAACCCTGAAATGCAGAGGTACCTTATGGGGATTGACGTGAACATTAGTGCTGGAATTTCATCTTGTAATTTTTTCAGCAGTGCTGACAAGTTATTACTGGCTATGCCTGTGCATATTTTTGTAAATTGTGATATTAAAAAAACTGTCTCTAAGTTTCTCTTTTTTATGGTATAGATAAAATAGTAGGTATATATGAAAATTTTTATATCTTTCACAAGAATTCCAGAAGTTTCGGAAGGTAAATACCTATGGAGTGTGTACGAGTGCATTCCAGTCTTCGCAACTCATAAAATGACGTCACTTGGGGATCGGGTTAGTGTGAACTACATCAAATTAGGAAGTTACTGCCCACCTCTTGTGCTGGTTAGTTCGTTATAATACACCTACATATATGGATGTGCAGTACAAAACACTAGATTTGAAGGAAAGATTCTATGCATGCCTGCTGTTCAATATACCGGGTCAGGTTTCAATGTTTGACTCGATGAGAATTCAAATTCACACCTACTGTGCCATATTTCACTGTTATACTCCATAAGTGTGACTAAGGCATCATTTAACACTGAGGTAACAGTGGCTCATGGTATGGCAAGTTGCATGCCATTTAGAGTGTAGTATTGTTGTGTGTGCACCAAAGAAGCCCTGGCTAACAGCTAGGAGGAGGGAAGCCCAGTGCATATGGCTGCTCTGGGTAGAAGACATCATGAGTGCCATTGTTAAATGTCCAATCTTATTGAGTCCAATGAACCTCTGGTAATCTCACCTGGGCACTCTGTTTGGGAAGTCAGCATTCTTGTGGTTATGCTTATCTGACCCATTTAATTACATAGCTGGAGCTCAATACAGTGATACGGTCAAAGTGTAGACCGACACCGGATGAAAAATATAGTACCAGTTGTATAAGTATTCTCCAGTGGCAAGCAGTGTGCATCTTCCCACATCACTGCAGGACCACTCCAATGTAAATTATCTCACTCAGCTGCATTGGTGATAAATTAAGTTGCAGAAGGATGCTACCCACCTGACATTGCTATGCAGGTGTGAATACTGCCCAGTATCCCTCCTCTTTTTTTAAGTTATGAGAGAAAATGGAGATAAAATTCATCACGTCAAAAGTGTTTTACTAATTAATATGTCTGTAACCCTTCCCCTGCAGAATTCGTTCCCCTAATTTAGTTTGTTTATGTCTTTTGCACCCCTTAATGCCAACATGAATTCCTTCTCATCGTGTTCATCTCCTGTGGTTATTTAACATTTTCCCATCTGTCTCCCTATTTAGGTACTTCACCTCTTACTCATGTTGACTCACATATATTAGTCATGGGTGCGTAATTTCCAGGGGTGTAAGTCAAGTGTCATATTGGTAAACAGTGCCCTTTGTGTTATTCCACCTGCAGAAATATCCTTGGGAAAATAACTCTGCTCTGAAAGAGTTAACAGTCATCCCTCTTATGCAATGACCCATGTTTCTGAAACATATGATACCCACTATATTGGGGTTTACAATCAATGTCCTTGAGCTCATTAAGTAGTATATTTATATATTTATTTATTACAATGCAATTTAGCTAGTAGCTATGTGGCAAGGCAATGATGTAGGCTTATGGATAATATAACCGCCTACACAGACATTACAAAATAAGCAAGTATCAATAGTATGACCAATTACATATAAAATTAGGACTCTAGAAGATTTTCACTACACAAGTATAAATTACATTCCATTTGGCATCTTATATAATATTTTCCTGAATCATTTGATTGTGAAGGGAAAAGGCTCAAAAACTTCTCCAGGCAGTTCATTCCATTCTTTTATACCTGAATATATTTAAGAAAGAAGAGTTGGTTGTGTCACATTTTTCGCCTAACAACGTCATCTTCCATTTATGGTCACCTCTACCATAGTAACATCCGCATTGAGCTTTCATTTTGAAATCTGAATATGCAACCTTCCCTGTATACATCTCAAAGATTTTGCATATTCTAGTTATTTTTCTTCTCTTCTGTAAACTTTCCCATCCCAGTGAACTGATCATCTCCATGATACTGACCTGACCCATATTTTCCTAACACGAATCTAGCAGCCCTTATTTGTACTTTTTCTATCTTTGATAGTGAACTTTTACTTTGAGGGTCCCACAAGGCAACACCATGTTCCAAAATTGGTCTAACTAAAGTATGCTCTTTCCTTTGTAGCTTTAGAGCAGTATTTTAAATTTCTTTTAACCAAGTTAAGTTTTATGTAAGTTTATAAAGTTAAGTTTAACAAAGTAAAGTTATATGCGTACATAAAAATATTTAAGATCTTATAAGCTTGTGGAAATTTACCTTTTAAGCTAAAAAAATGATTAATGAGAAGTAACTCATTCTCTGAATAGCTATTTTGTGATTAGTCCTGGGGGGTTAATCTGTAATTCCACTTCCGAAATAGCTCTTTCGGAAGAGCACCGACTGGAATGAATGATTCATTTAAGTTATTCCGCTCTCGAAGTAGGCATTCATTTAAAAGCTCAATTACACAACCGAAAGAACTGGAAATAAACCATTCTCGGCTGAAATGAACGAGTCAATGGTCTCGCCATCTGGTGGGCATGGTTTACTACTCCACTTTCGGTAATATTCGCCATATAAGGAGCAATCTGTGACGTCATTTTCCGTGAAGTCCGGACTGTGTCTCTAAGTGTACACTTTGGACTGCTTTTTTTGCATTTTATGTCTGGTAGTCTTGAACATCGTGTTCCTTTAAAGCCAACAAAAATCCATTTGGGAGGAGGATATCTCGGTAGCATTATTGGCTAAAGCACTGAGCACAAAACAGGGGATTTAGGTTTGAGTCCTGGTCAAGGCAAATGATTTTTTCTCTATGGAATTTTGCAGTTTTTACGTAGGAGTTCTGAGTAAAAATACAGGCACTTAAAACAACAGCTCTATAGGAGTTTGAGTAGACCTGAAAATGTGATAGGAGGAAATGTGTGTGTACGTGTGCTGACTGTTGAACATATGTAATTGATGTCTAATGAAATTAACCAAATCTGAACAGGCACTTAGTGAGCGTGACCACACTTAAATTGACAGTAATGACTGAATTAAAGGTGATATATGTAGTGTTTTCAAAATACATGTTAAAAAGACATACGTCCTACTATGTATCCGTACTATGCATCCCTGATGCTGATATTTGGATTACCTACAATTCATTGCTTTTGGTGGCCAAAACAGGGAGCATAGAGTTAAAGGAGTTCCAGTACTGACCATTGCAAATCCCAAGTAAAACAGCTGCTCTGGTGTGTAGTCCTCCAAACCCACAAGTCTTGGCTCAGGACCGTGTTTCTGAACAAATCGATGGTAGGCAAGTAAAGCTTGCCGTATTCCTCCATTGTCAGCAATATTCTCTCCTTGTGTTATGACACCATTTGCCTGATGGTAGATGCATATTGTGATACAAATTTTTGTGATGGAAATTATGAACCATTATTTTTAATGCTTTAATTAAGCTAAATAAATTAATTATTGGCATACCACAACTGTGTTTCCCAGCAAACTGTCCAGTTCAGGTACCCTGTAGCTTCCATATTGGTCGATGAAACATTGAGCCTTTTTGAGGTAAGTTTCAATGGTAGAATCTGACCACCACTGAGCTAAATTGCCATGCAAGTCACTCTGTCGCCCCATGTCATCAAATCCGTGAGTTATCTCATGTCCTATCACAACTCCAATGCTGCCATAATTTAAAGCTCTACATAGGTAGCAGGAAGAAAATATGAATCAGAGACAGTTTGGTGACAGTTAATTGTGTTGTTCATCATATGTGAAAACCTCATAACTGCTATAATCAAATGTTGCAGGTTCTATACTTTGTGGAAAATCATTATAAAATGAAAGAAAACACTCATGGTAATCGTGTAAAAATGAAAGAAATACAAAGTGTTTTCTTTCATTTCATAACTGCCTGCTATTTGTTCAAATTGTTTTTTGAACTAGGTAGTCACATTTTGTTCTTCTGCAAGTGCAATCAATATATTTTTGCCATCTTCATAGAGGTCTCTTTTTTGTGAGGGTTTTTAGAGGTGACAGTCTTCTATCATGTATGTTAGTAACTATGTTTCAAGTTTTTGTAACTATAAAATATGTATTATCTTTGAAGCAGCTACATTTAATGGAGTAAATGTTACTAGGTTTCACATATTTCATATTTTCACATGAAATTGGCTTAGTTAATTTCATATCTTCATATTTTTCAGACAGCAAGGGCCTTTAATTCCGCTGTAATATTCATGGAAACTGCAGCTATTTATACAGAACAAAGATGATGGAGGAGGTGATGGTAAGAATAGATCAGATAACTAGGGCTTTGAGTAATGTTATGATTTGTTTAAAAATAGCAGAGTTCATTTATGTTAAGCATGCACCCCAATTTTGTAGGCTCCTCTATACTTATTTACTCTTATTCCTAGGCATAGACTTGTGGTAAATGACTCTGTTTACAAAGGTCTGTGACAGGAAAAATAGGTGTAATAGACCACTTAGTTAATTTCTAATGTTTTGCCCATTGTTGCTCAATACTCACTGAATACGACCTTTTTTGAAGAATGGAGACTGAAGAATACCTGCTGGGAAAGCTGAAAGAAAGAAAAAGTTTTTTTAAATGAGTCACTTACTCTATTTATTATGTAGCTACTTTGTTATGATGTCTTTCACTTACTGATTGAGTTTCTCTGTGGATTGTAGAATGCATTTACTACTGCAGGACTGGTGGTCCACCTAAAAAGGAAGAAAATAAACTTTAACTTGTATCACAACCCCCATCTACAGAAGTGGTGCAAACTAAATGCAGTGGCCTGATTCTTCAAATTTTAGTTGCCATTATAGCAGATTTTTATTTGACAACATGTCTGGAATTTAAAGACCAAACTGAATACCTTCTGGACATTCAGAGATCCAAGGCCAGAACTTGAAATTATAGCTTTGATTAATTCAGAGAAATCTGTAATTCGAAAACTAGCTTAACAAAGCAAGAGAGAGATAATTCACTTATTGGTGGAGCATTATGAAGATGACAGCCTCAACCATATATTCACCTACCACTAGAAGATTCAGTAAATGAACAGATTTAGAATTAATTATTTAACTGAGTAGGAAATGGTTTAGATGGGCTGGCCAGGAATGGAATATTTCTCAGGAAATGGACACTGCTTCATGTTGCAGTATCACATGTGGGAAATTTGAAGAACACATGGAGACCTAGTCATCTCTATTCCATATGTAAGGAGATGGAAGCAACTCATGCTTCCCTGTACAAATGGTATGTAGTGAGCCCCAACCTAGTCCTCAAATAAACGTGACAGTGGGAGGCTTCACTTCGTGGAATTTCATTATGTTAGCACTCATGATTAATGAAAATGCTTAGTACTTTTCTTAAAAAAAATGTATTGTATGTTTCACCGATTTACGGCATCGTCAGGTACAGAAAGTTTGTTATATGCATTAATTATTGTTGTAGTTACGGGGGAGGAGGGGAGAAATACAAATACATCTATCATATCAACCTCACAATTATTTATACAGGGAAGTAATATTAAGTTTTCGTCGGAAATTAAAATCAGCTATTCTTTGCCAACGTATCGGAATTTAATTATTCCATCTTCAGGGCTAAATTAAATATACGATGGTCAAAAAACAAAACAACAACACAGCATTTACACCAATTTGTCAAATAATTATCCATAACATATTACCTTAGAATACATTCATAGAGTCATTCATTCAACTGACCTGATATTTGAAAGACTATGAATGGATTCTAAGGTAATATGTTATGGATAATTATTTGACAAATTGGTGTAAATGCTGTGTTGTTGTTTCGTTTTTTGACCATCGTATATTTAATTTAGCCCTGAAGATGGAATAATTAAATTCCGATACGTTGGCAAAGAATAGCTGATTTTAATTTCTGGCCTAAAGTCAATATTATTTTCCTGTAGAAATACTAATATTTGGACACGGTTGAGAAAAAAAACATGTTGATTAAGCGGTGAGGCAGGAAAAGTTAATTTTATCGGAAAGGAGTGGGGAGAGTTGTGGAAATAATAATTCATTACAAAGGTTATTGGATTGTCTGATAATTTCTATTTGTTCAAGAGACAAAATCAAATTTTTCTTTTAAAAAAATGTTTGGTTGTTGATTATTTGAGGTAGCATGCTACATACTTCTCCTCACTACACTTCTCCGTTCTATACAACCTGAAAAATACTTACTCATTGCGATCAGTTTGCTGCCGTAACTTCTTCATGACTTGACTCACAAGGAAGGTAGTGACAGAAATAGCATTGTAGAAGTGACTCTTCCCAACTATCAACTGCAAAGAAAATAATGTCTTTTCTTGTACTTTGTTAAATTGAAAAGGTGGCATTTTGCATCTAGGATGAGATAAAATTGGTCTGCCAGATATGTTAGTGTGCTCTTGCTTATTTTACATGCTTCTATTTCCAATACAATTACATTCTGTGTACTTCAATGGTGGTCTACATTAAAAGCCTCAATGTGGCTGTGCCGACATGTCAAATTTCCGAGGCCTCTTAGTTACTTGAGCTTACATTACTGAATTCTCATTTTTTATATTTATGATAGTATTTTTATGAGCAGCTAAAATTGGAAATTGACTTGTAAATGATCAAACTTACGGTCAGCTTGATGAAGTCACTCACTCAGAGCTTTACTTGCTTAGAAAGGCTACTCAGAATAATTTAGCATAAATTGCAGAACATCTAGAGGGGCTTGAATGTGAACTAAGCCCTTAAAGGAATACTCAACACATTGGGCTACTGCTTCAATCTTAGCATGAAATGTGAGTGAGAAAATACTAGGGTGGGCAAATAAAATTACCTTCCCAACCATTCCCATCCCTAGGGGTTAGTGACAATACTGTCAAAAATATCGAGTCTTATAAAGTCGTATGCCGTAATCCTTCTCGAGTTTTTAACATGAAACAATTGACCTCTGCTTTCACCAATTGTGGCCAGTTTAGTATGTATATTTACATATTAAAAGAGACATTCAGCTATATCCTCTATGAGGAAAAATCCTGATAGAGGATTGGATGTTAAAATTTGAATGGAAATGGGAAATTTATTGGAAGAAAGTTACAAATTTGCACAGTTTTGGATTTCTTCCAGACTGTGATGTAGGTATCTGTTATTACCGTAGAAGCAATAGATGCAAAAGTTACAAAATAACCCCCAGGTAGGGTTCCAAACCTGTGACATAAGGATCAAACGAGAGGGCTTTACACAGCCACCCATGAGGCTCAAAGTCATATACAAAATAGCTACTGGGGAACTGACCTTATAAAGAAAAAGGTGCTGGAAATTAAGAAACTGATTGGATTTATTAGCTACATTTATGGCAACTTTAGGCAATTTACTCAAATTCAGTTTTAGTAGGTATTTATTTCATTTTATAGGTACCCCTTTATAGTGTTCTTCGAGGGCTGTTATGTTGCTATACCAGGGAGGGTAACCGATGAACTGATTCATGGCATCTGCTTTCTTGCGTGCAGCCTCCTTTGTCTCATGGTCCATCCATGTAAGTCTTCCTACTTCCTCCTTGAAAGCTTCACGTATGTGCCCCACCATGTTGTCAGCCTGTATGTAAATGGCAAAACCATGGAAAGCAATCAGTATTTTTGCTACAACATCGGGAAATAGTAGGTGTTGGTATAAATCAGTACAAATTAGGCCTCAACCCAGCAAAAAAAATATTTTTGTCAAAAATTGACTGAAGGCTTTTCAAAGGTTGAATTACAATCCAGAAGACAGGCAAGTGTGTAATTTTGATATTGTACGAAACTTAACATCTCCTACAGCTGTAAAGAGTTATGCCTTTTGCGTGTGAAGGGGAGGGAAAGAACTCACCTCTTTTCGATTGCTATGAGATTGGAAATAGCCATCCCCTCATGGGATACCGATAAAAAATCACAACATTGGATGTAAAGAGAATAATTGTTCTGAAATGTTCCATCAAATCAAATTTTTTGCATATATTTACCGAATTCTTGGCTTCAACATCAAAGTACCGGTGGACATACTGGTAACCTGTTGCGAAGCTCAGTGATTCTCCAACATGAAGTATACATTGTCTCCAGCGAGGCTGTTCTTCCTTGATTCCGCTCAGGACTCGATCAAACTCAAATGCCAACTCTCGCATGCGTTTTGTTGTCTCACGACTCAGAGATTTGGCTATTCTCCATTGCAAGTAATTGGCTGAAAAAGATAGAAATAATTGTTATGAAAACAGATTTAGCCCCTCAAAGCCCTTGGGAAGATTCTGGAGATGTATTTATCAATTATGTAGGCTATACTCGTGCTTCAACTTGATTTCATCTTCTAATTGAAGTCTTATTTGGCTTGGTGTTCCTAGGACCCAAGTGCTCCACTTGCTAACCCAAACTATTTCCACAGAAGTAGTTAATTAATATGAGGGACCTACCCACTGTAAATATGAGTTAGGTACCTAAATACATCTCTGGAGAGAAATCCAGCTAATGAAAATGCCAGAGCCAGAAACAGTCTCATGTGCCATTGGCCCTCAGAGGTATTTTCTGGGCACATGGATAAAGGCCACTTAGTTCACAGATTCATCTTGAAGGAAACCTAATTCAAGTAATGTATTGTTAGCGTCTATTTCTTCTCATCAGTTAGCCACAGTATAGCAGTTGAATGCCAATTTTTATGTCTCATTTCATATTAAACTGCAGAATTTAGATAGGTTCTCATAAGGTTGTCATTGCATTAGTTAATTGTGAAAGAGTGATAATTTCTCTCTAAAGCTCTTTAATGCATTATATAAAATTAAAAGCTGTTTAGTAGCCAGTTTTTCAGAAATCATGTTTTGAAAATTCCCGCTGAGTGAATGTTCCTGTTATTAGTTCCCTTGGAACCCAGTGAAAAAACTTGAATAGAAGTTAGTGAGGGGTATGGTATGGAGCATTGCACTGTATGGCGGTGGAACTTGGACACTAGAGATAAGAGGATGAGACTGGAGTCATCCGGAAATGGGCATGGAGGAGGGTGGAGAACGTATGATGCACCTAAATGAGGACTAATGAGAAGTCCTTGGCATGGTGGGGTAGGAAAGAATCATGCTCGAGGAAAATAAGGTGTATGGAGGTAGTTATTAGGGGGGACGGGATACTGGAGGACATTTTGAAAGGTAGAATGCTGGGAACGAGGAGGAGAGGGAGGCGAATGTGAATTTTGGATACAATGAAGGGAGGTAGGAAGTATCATGTACTAAAGAGAGATCACGTTTCACAATATTACGAGCCTATAAATGGTGAAAGGGGAGTAGCAATAATCCATCGAAGCCTACCGTGACTGATGGAAAACCAAATTATTTTAACTGCTCGTTTTCTTTTTCATTTTAAAATGAACAGAAAATTTTCTCCGTAAATTCGAATGAAAATTTTGATTTAGAAAACACTCTTGTAGGGTGAGGCAGCTGGATTTCTGGGTTTTCTTCTGCGATGACAGTTTCTCCGGCGTGACAGCAGGCGTCTTCAGACCTGAAGACGCCTGCTGTGACCACTGCCACTTAAGACCTGCAGACGCCTTATGCAACGCCGTAGAAACTGTTGTCGCATGAGATGAGCCAACGCGGAAAGCTATCTGGAAATCCTCTGCTTCAACTACACCACTCTGCGGATGCTTTCATCAAGACTCATGTTGGGTGCCCCTTATTGGCCCTTGATAGTGGTAATGACACTGAAGGAGCGGCCTTCCATACTATGTTTTACTAGAACAGAGAGTCCTACGCCGTCTTTTTGTAGGGGAGACCTTTAATGAAATAAAAATCCCGGTGCACCCTCGATGGCAAAGTTGTAAAACGAATGAGAATGTGGTAGGTGGATACCCATTTTTAAGTCACAAAACAGCTAGCGAGCATTAAAAAACTTATTACTATACTACAGCATACCTTAAACTTTTCTTCACAGTCACTATGTAAACTTAAACATTTGTCATATCTTAAAGAGCTTTTGTATCCCTGCCCCGTATTCCTCCGCCGCCAGTTTTGGTTCTTTAAGAGAAGTACAGACTCCTTTTTTCAGGTTTACATCATCGTCAAAACTTGTTCTTCCCAAAAGTGTTTCTTGTAAATGTCATAATCAAATGGAGACAGGTCTGGGCTGTCGGTAGGGTGGCCGAAAATTTCCCACCTATAGGTAATGAAGAAGTCGTGTTTTCTCAGGTCTGACATTGTCGTGGAGGAGCACAACTCCATTTCACAGCAGACCTCTCCACCGATTTGAATTCCCCAGCGCATTTTCTTTAGTATTTCGCAAAATGCATCAGCACTAATGGTGGTGGCCCTTAGAGACATAAAATCGGTAAGAAATACAACATTTCGGTCCCAGAAGGCAGTTACCATCAGTTTCCCAGTTAACTTTTCTTTATTAAACTTTCTGGATTTGGTTGGTGAGTGAGGGTGACGCCTCTCCATTGGCTGATGTTTGCTCTCGGGCTTTGCATGAGAAACCTGCGTTTCATTCTCGGTAAAAATGTGTCGGGAAGGAGTCTCCTTCATTATATGTAGTAACGGTCCAAAAAATTCAAAGCCGACATTCCACCCATTTGCTTCGTTCTGTGTTCATCAGTAAGCCTTCGAGGGGCCCACATAGCACAAATTTTACTGATATTCAGATGATCTTTTGAAATTTCTTAAAGAATGGTGCGCGAAAGATTGTTCACTGATTCCGTGAAGTGTGACAAGCCGATCGTTATTTATGAAATCGTCTACTGAACGAGGCGAATCATCCGTAATGACAGACGGGCGTCCCGCTCTCTCTTCGTCATGGACGTTCTCTCTTCCCGAGTTGAAATTTCGACATGACTCATCCATAACTTTGTCTCCGTACCTATGCCTTTGCAAACATCTCATGGTCGCATGTTTCTTGTGTTTAGAAATCCATTCACAGATCACTTCACAAATGGCGGAGTTTTCTATAAAAAAACTTTTAAAGCAATTTCAAGCAAGAAAAACATTGATAGCGTAACAAAACCTCGCCCAGAATGAGCAGAAAGACGACTGAGAACAATTGCCTTTGAATGGCGGTTACAAGAGCCGCCAGCTCTTCACCCTGTGAGAACGTGTACTACCTACTTTCCGGACGGACCTTGCATAATGATCCTAAAATTATAATATTTGAATCGAATTTAGTGGAATCCCTGGTGTGCCAATCTCATATGGCACTTCGGTAAGGAATCGCTGCAGCAGAATGTGATACGAAGGATGTATTAATAACACTTGCCTACTGTCATGATATGTTGGTGCTACCACACGGTATGACGGCTTGACTACTGGTTTCTCATTCCGCGGGTCCGGGTTTGGATCCCGGCGGTGGTGGAAATTTTTCTTTGGAATCCCGATCCCTTCTTGGGTCCTGCGTAGAGAGCAATCCAAGGGCAGTACAACTCCCGTCGGATGGGATGTTGAACCGTGGACCCCTAGGCGGGTTTCGTTAGGAATAGGCCTATACCGAGTTTCTCGACACCCTGCGTCTGTTCCCTGAATCCAACCCAACCACGCATTCTCAACGGCGCTAATTACATCAGTTTTTTGTGTAACGCCGATAGTTAAATTACCAATGAAAGTCGATATTGCGCATAATACAATCATTTAACTGGAATATTTTATGACCATTGTCAAAGAGGACATCGTTGGCATTTTACCTCATAATACCGTTTCTTATCGTTAGAAAGTCACAAATAACATTCATTTGAAAGAAAACATTGTATGGATTTATTTCTTTAGCATTATTTTTTTCGGAATCACTGGGAACGTGAGCGGATGTGTGTCATCCATTATCAGCACCACGCACTCGTTCGCCTTGCAAAATAAAATTGTCGGCAAAACATTTGGCAAGTTTCAAGAACACGCGCTCACTGAAGTGTGTATTTCCGGGTTTTGACGTAAACGTTATTTAATGTTTGTAGAGTTTTAACTTTTCATGCGCGTTATTTTTGTTGATTTATTGGGGAAAATGAGAATTTGAGGGTCGTCACCACCGCTTTTTCAGACCGGAAGTTGGCTCACGATCCACTTAGTACGCCACAGCCCTGTGAGATATTATACATTTTTCGTAATATAAACAAAGAGACACCTATGGATCCCATATCAAGTATTTTTTCATATAATCCTTACTTTCGGTAACTCTGAAAACGTTCATTATTTCCTAACGAAACCGGCAGAAGGGGTCTGCGAAAGCCTGCGCTTTAAAAATGCTATCAGTGCTACCGGAAGCAAGGATTTTATGAAATATTTAACACACTGAAAATGTGAGATCACAACAATTTCGAGCATGATTATATTCGTTGATATTAGACAATCAGCGGTTTAGGGTGGTGGTATCGGAATGTAGTGAAGAATTTCGTACCAGTGATAGTTAAGGGAGGGTAGAGAGGCGGTAAGGCGCTTACGAAAATTAAGAGGAGGCAAATTTGGTGGGTAACGAAGGGGAATGGGATGAAGGCCACCCGGTAAGGTAGAATGCAAGGTAAGGGAGAGAAGAATACACAATTATGGACTTAATAAATGGGAAAAATATAGGATGGGCAATGGAAAAGTACCAATGATATAAAAAATTCTACCCTGGCTGATAGATCACCTAGTTACTATTAATAAAGGGAATGTATTCAGATCTTAGCTAGACATTAGATGGGTAAAAATGATGTATTCTCTGTAGCTATTCGCATCATGTGCGCAATGCCTCTACAGTAAGCTTCACTATCCATTTTCCACAAATAAATGTAGCTGCTTTAGGCTGGAACTGATGGAAGTTGTCGATATTCATGATGAATATCAACATTGGCCATGTTTTTAAATTTCTTGTTAACGTTGACCGTGAAATGACACAGCCTTTACGTTAGCTTGATGTTACCTAAGAATTCGGGCTTTGTATTTTACATAATCAGTCGTTTAGTTGACAGAAGCTTTATCCACGGGAGAACGTATTATCATTTGCTTTCATTCCGAGAATTAATTAAACCAGAAGAATAATTTAACTTTGGGAAGACTACTAAGTGCTTTCTCCATCATGAGCATTTGCCACTAGCATATGTTTTATGGCAGGGATAGAATACTGGTATTATTTGAAACCAACCCTTGAGATGGTTCGTGGTTACTATAAAAGAAACCCATGCGAGTATATCGGAATAATGATACTATTTACCATCAGTTCTGCCAAGTTTTATGCGTAAATATCCACGCATCTCGACAAAAATTAGTATTCTGTCTCAGCTGTTAAGTAATACTTGGATAATTAAGCAGAAACTGCGCTAAACACATCCTGAGTCATCCTTGACGCAGAAAGAAAGAGAACGTCAAAGAATCAAATCAAGTTACTGACTACATATCGTAGGTTGAGAAACAATAACTGCCGTTTCATTCTGGATATCCGGTACTGAGGATAATTAAAACTTTCTTTATGAGATAATTATCCTATATTTACTATAAAGTCAATCATCACATATGTGGTAAATAAATGTACTTTTCATTCTCTCATTAAATCAAGTTGGTGGATCATATCATTAAAGCTTGAAATTTTCTTAGGACGTCGTAAAAAATTGCTTTTGTGGATGCTGTTAGGCGATAATGAAGTCAATTTTCGTAATGATGTGATCTTTTTTTCCTAAAATTACGACATTTTTATACTCTTCCGGAAAGCGCTGAGTAACTGTTGAAGATCGAAATGATATTTGGTTTGCGCTTCGTTAGAGATATAAAATGCTGCTGAATTGTATATCGCCCAATACAATCTTGTTTTTTTTTAACTATCCTTAAAATGTCTTTCGTGGATGGAAATCTTAATTAATTCTCTTATAAATTACCAGTCATTTTATTATAGAAATTACCAGCTGCTACTCGCTGACCGTGGCACTATATGACTTAACATCTTGCTCTTCACGGACGGGGTATGTTGTTGCAAAACATAGGGGATCGGGCTGTTTCCGAGGTTGTCCGTATTAATCGTTTCTCATGGCAAGGACTTCTCTTTGATTCTCAGAAGTGCCAATGTTTTCGGTGAAATCAAGCCCCTAACTTGAATACCATGTTGGACATTTGTATGCAGCCGTATCTTTGATGCGCCTTCCGTTGAGAACTGAATATTTAACATCGTTAGTCTTCGAGTTCGTCATCAAGTTTCACAGGTCTTCGTCTTTCCACGACCTCACAGTAGCTCCTTCCATCCACTGCCCTCACTCCTGACTAACAAGTCTAGGCCATCCTGGTCATTATGCAACCCACACAACGCCTGTGCATCAAGGGCCCCTGCTTCATCATCGGCTGTTGGCAGGGGCCACTTAAAAGTCCCCATGGACTTACTTCAACGTGATGCTATAATACCTATATACTCACTTTAATTTTTTTTCATAGCAATGAAATTCACTAGCACGTAATTTACCGTGCTCATATATTGAATCCCTATTGCCTTTTTTTCAAGAACGTTCAACTCGGCATATTGTGGTTTCGTTTCAGTGGATCTTGGATTTTTTCATCCTAGTAAACGGCTTCAAAAATTCTTCCGCTATTGGTTTCAACTTTGTTTTGAAGCGAACATTATGAAAAGAATTTAAAACCTGTCCGTTCAGCGGTCTATTTCCCTAATTTGATGCTCATGATCTACCGTAATATTCCGGGGTATAATTCGTGGTCATATGAACTCTGTCACCTTACCGATGACCCTGACGGGTGTCCTGTCCAATAACGCCGAAAGCCTGAAGATGTAGTCGACCTCTCTCACGATGACCCTCTCGTCCGGTCCAACGATCGCCACGCCCTTCAGTATGTGGTTGAGGAATCGACTCCACTTGATGTGGGCGTGGGAATGCGACACTTCTGCCGTGTCCGTCCACTTCTGGAGGGTCCGTAGGATCATCGGGTTGTACTGTTTTGACACGTCCCTCCTCTGCTCGCTCGGCGTGGAGATCTGCAGAGATGATGGATGGGTCAGAAAAAGATATGATAGTTATTCATGTGTGTATATGAACCCGTGAAACTCAATGGATTACAGATTAGTACATGCGTACGTACAACATACCCATCACGCCGTTTCATTTCGGGGTAGGTACGATCAGAAAAGTTTAATTCTCGGTGATAGATAGGCCTGTAAAGCTGACTTTATTCCTTTCCTCCATATTGCCCTATCCTTGCGTACCACTTTTGCGTAAGTTTAACCCGTGCATTGCTTCATAAACGATCTCCTGTCCTTAAAGACTCCTAATATTCCCATAGTAGAGTATAATCTTCCACCGCATTTACCTGTGACTTTCTCGATTTACCCCTTCCTCTCACACAATTTACTCCTCTATCATAATCTGCTTTGTTATACGAATCCCATCTGTTCTCTCCACTTGGCCAAACCAACTCAGCACACTCATTTTATGAACTCGAAGGCTTCAATGAGTTGTTGAGACGGCAGTGAAAGCTTTTCGGGCTTTCTTCCACGTTTTTCCATTGTCGTAGACGACAGTTTCGATAGCATTGCAGCTATCTTCTCCAGGTCAGAAGTCTTCACTGACGACATTCCTTTTATATTTGTTCAGTACTGTACAACCCACATTCTTTCACGATCCCCTTATTTGTATCGCAATCCTTCCTACTTTAGCCGCAAACACTTCTCTTGTTCCCCATTCCCACTGCACCTATTTTATTTTAAAGAAAATGGTACACATACAGCAATGTTGCCAATTTAAAGTGCACTTATAAAAATCACAAAGAGACACGTTAACAACTAAAAATCAAACAATAACAAAAACAACAAAGCCAAGTTGAAAGCAATTTGCAAATTGTTGACTATATTTTATAGTTTGTTTTTTTTTTCGAAAATATGAGTTGAGGCCAAGTCAGTGAAATTTTTAGGGGATAGAGAAAAGGGGTCAATGTCAGTAGGGAGAGAATTTATTAGGGAGGAGAGACGGAAGAAAAGAGAACGTTTAATTAATGATAATCTGGGTGTGGGCATGTGGAGTAGTGAGTTAGTTCGGGTAGGACGAGAAGGTACTCTGATATTGGTGGTTGAAATAAGATCGGGACTGTCTACGTAGGAATTAATGATGTTGTAAATTAGTTAAATGTCTGATTGAAGTCTATGATGGGAGAGACTGCTGATAGATAGTGAAGATAATATAGCGTCCGTGGACGCATTGCGGAGATTTGGATTTCTATATTTCACAATTTTTGCGAAAAAAGTCGTAACACTGTTTAGGGTGGCAAGATTTGAGGCAGCTGACATTGACCATATAGGGGAGCAAAAAGTGAGTACCGGAAGAACAATGGATGTGAAGTAGGACTGTAGTGCTTGTGTACAAGTGATTTCCGTGAAGCGGTAGAGAAGACCTAAAAGAGACATGGCTTTCGATTTAATTGCTTGAATATGCTCACCGAAATGAAGTTTGTGGTCCACGATAGTTCCCAGATCTTTGATGGAGGACACGCGATTCAGAGATGTTGAATTTATAGTGTAGTTGAAATCAATAGGGCTTTTCTTAACAGATATTGTCGTGGCGCAGTATTTTTTATAATTAAATTTTAGCTGCCAGAGACTGCACCATTCTGAGGTCTTAGATAAGGCTTCCTGAAGGAGATAGGAATCGGAGACATTGTTTATCTGTCTAAATATTTTGCAGTCATCTGCATAGAGTAGGGTATAGGCTTGGGAAGACAGGACTAGCGCGGCGAGATCATCAATGTAGATATTGAAGAGGTATGGTCCGAGCACGCTACCCTGGGGAACTCCGGAAGTAACGTTTGACCAAGTAGATGAAAAGCCAGACAATATTACTCGCTGGGTTCTGTCACTGAGAAAACTGGACAATAGACTGAGAAAGGTGCCATGGATATTAAATCTCTGGCTGAGTTTATGAAGAAGGAGTTTGTGGCTTAGTGTGTCAAAGGCTTTAGAGAATTCATGAAAGATGGCGTCAAGTTGAGATTTTACATTTATTGATTCGACAGCATGATGCTGAAAAACTGATAAATTTGTTAGGCAAGATCGACCCGGAAGGAAGCCGTGTTGATTGGAGGAGAGAAAGGGAGAGGTAAAGTAATAAAGGCGGTTTAGAATGATCCCCTCACAAATTGAGGAAAGAACGGGAAGTAACGAAATGAGACGGTAGTTAGAGACTTCATTTTTTGGGTCTGATTTGTGAATAGGAATAACATTTGCTATTTTCCATTGGGAAGGAAATATGCCAAGGGAAAAGCAACGATTTAAAAGGAGGGTTAAAGGAACCGAAAGAGTGGGAGCGTAGTTGCGTAGGCAAAACAGGGCTGACACCATTTTAGCCTAATATTATGCTTATCCTGATATACCCAGGTTTTACTGCCATAATATGATAACGCCGGGAAGAGAACACATTTTTACTCGGCAATTTTTGCTTCCCTGCACAAACACTCACTCCTTGACATGCTCCACACACTACCTATGACTTTCCTTCCAGCATTCGAACGCCTTTTAATCACAAATTATTTTAATAATTTTTATGCCATTTATAATATGTAGTTTTATGTAATTTATATGCATAATAACCTTGATACAGGAATTTGAAGTCGCCGAGGGGTTGGGTCCTAAGTGGAGGGCCCAGGTTCGAGTCCCAACAATACTCGAAAATGTTCATCGATAATCCGCTACCGTCTTGAATACTCCTTGTAAAACATTTCTGGTACAATACTCCAACTGTTCAATAGATGGCTAAACCATGGTCCCCTTGTCGTTTTTAGTGAACATTTAAGGCTCGTTTTGTCTCATTGCGGGTTTTCTCCTTATTACCGACCTTACTGTGCTTTTTTACACTCCTATTCTTAAAAGATTCCCTTACGGTCGGGAGAGCCTCATGAATGAATCATTCTGGACAGTCTTGAATTAGGTGTACTGAGAAAAAGAGGATTAAGGAGCAAAAGCCAGTCGGCACCCAGCGTAAATTTTAATTTTTTTATTTAAAAATTGGAATTTTTGTGTCCCATATTTCGGTAGTGGTAACCGTGGTAATCTTTTATTCTCATCTAATACATGTTAATTGTTAACACCTTCTCAAAGCTCTCGTTTAGTGCTGCTGTTTTATTTTTCTTGATAACTGTCTTGTCCTTGAGAATCTAGCCTTACTCTGGTGGGTATCCCTTCACTTTGCCCTTAAGTAATACTTCATAAATTTCATAATCTGTTCCTTATTTTCCATATTATTCCTTAATACTATCGACCATCAGATATTCTCTCATTTGAACTACACGGCGATATGTTTTTGTTTAATATTTTTAGTCTTTCAAGGTTCTCATTTTTATTTCTTGCTTTGATTTTGTTCTGGATTTAATGGCTCCGAGGGAAACAACTGGCTATTTTCTTAAAACTGATTTAATGGCATCCTAAGCAAAGCATCGATAAAAGATGACCATAAAAATTGCCCATTTTCCCTTGAAGTCTTGCCGTAGAAAAAAGCGGTCATAATCTACCGGATGTTCCTCATATGATAAGTTGAAAAGGTCAATGGCCTGCGGCCGAGCAAGTGAGCGGGGTTAAAATAGATGGCGATGAGCTATTATTTTTGGGTCCATTAGCGAACCAAAATGCAAAAACACGCAGAACAAAATAGTTATAGCAATATTACTACCTATTTGGCACTAGTCGGTGAACTTGAATTTCATGCTAATGGAAAATAAACAATAGGGCTAGTTCCTTTTATAATAATGATATGTTTATTTATCCAGAGATTTGCGGTTTGCATACAAATATCGGACACGTCAATAAAGATAACAGTAGAGTAATACCTAGTTACAAGTAAATTAAATTAAACACCTTAAATGGAATTCTTGCAAAAATTAAATTGGGATTTAGAATTACATATTACATGTGCAGAAATTCATTAACCGAGTAAAATAAATTGTTATGAAGAAACATCAGTAATTTTTTCTCAAAGACCGATGTCTTTTTTCATTTTTTATCTCAGGAGGTAAACTATAAGGAGGTAAAGCTATTGAACATCTTTAAGCCCATTGATTTAGGTCCTTAAGCGGTGTTATATGTCCTAATAAAGTTTTGATGAAGGTCTTTACAGGTTCAAGTATAGTGACTTTGCTATATGTCATTGGACATATACTGAAGGATATTATTTTTTACATTCATACTAACAACATATATGAGTGAATGGTACGAGGCATTTGAGATGGTTTGCCTGTTTTCTTCAAACACCAGAGGCGATGTTTCGATTCCTGTTGGGTGTATATTTCAGTCATCGCTATGGGAGTGCATACGGCGCTTTGTATGCATTCGTTCAAATGGAGCATCAATATAAGTCAGCTTCGTGGCTTTTCGTAGAGAACCGGTGAATAAATTGAGTCCACCTCAACTCTTTCTCTTGCCCGAAATTGTTGCTTATGATATGTTGCCGAACAGCACAATTCTTCTTGCAAAATTCTACTCCATGTTATGAAATCCGTACTGTACTTGTATCTTAATTATAAAATATATAGTTATGGTATTGCTTCAATAAAAATGCAGAAAACTGTTTGGAAGGCACGTAAAAATGTTAACTTAAAGAAAATAAATTTTAAATTAAAAAGTGCCAAGGACGAACAAAAACCTTAAGTGCTCACAAGTTTTGAAACTCATGATTAAGTAAAACTGTGATTATGTGCTCACAAATATATCTCCGTAAAACCTGGTTTTAATAAATAAAAATGGTATAAAACTGGATGCATTTTCATTAGCTAGTTCTTTAAAATTGACAAAATCATAAAAATGATTTTAAAGGAAATGTTGAGCTGTGGATTCATAGAAAATTTATTCAATTCTCTCATCCCATCGGCCCCGGGTTCGAATCCAAACTGTGTTGGGTACTGTTCAGTGGAATCTCGATCCCTACTTGTCAGGTGAAGAGCACTTCTTGTACAGCACTCCGACCGTCGAATGGGAAGGTTTTAATTGTGGGCCCCTTCGCTCCTTTTGCCGAACGTAGGCTAAATCATCCCGAAGAACTGGATGTTCGGTGGTTATAGGATGCCAATGAGTTCGCAGTTCTATCTCCCATCAATACCGTCTTTACCATAAGGGCACACGGGGCCCGAGCCGAGGGCCCCCGACCTCACGGGGGCCCCGAAATGCCGATATATTTGCTTAGACAAAAAAGGCTACATTTTTTCACTTTTCAAGTAGATACCTACTAAAATTACAGTCAGATTTTCAATTTTTTCCACAGAGTGAACGGTGAACATTTTAACAATAATAAATACGTATTATGTGCTACTTGGTGAAACTGATGAACTGTAAAAAATATTTTTTCTTTTCATTCACTTTTTTTACTTTCAAACGGGGCCTCAAATTTTTGTGTGCCCAGGGGCCCCGGCATGTCCTAAGACGGCCCTGACTCCCACACAACTGAAGGATGAAGTACTGCTTTTGATGATCTCACAAAAGTGGTACCAGGGTAGATACCGAACTCTATTGAACCATTTCTTCTGTAAAAAACCATCGGATACATTGAGCTTTCCACAATTTCTTCCTCCTTCCCGAAATTATTGTTCGTGGTCTGCTGCCGGAAAGCCCATTTATTTCCTAAGTAACTGGGATTAATGTGCATAGGTACGGCAGGAAAGTATCGATACAAGCACTCCTTTCTTCCCCGTTATTCGTGTTTCCAGTTTATGGACCGATGCCAACTGATAACGAATCTCGTGGTGCATGATAAAATATATCACGTTCATAGTCTTTGATTTCGGACGGTAAATCTGTTGATAGTGACTCGAGAATATCCAAAAATAAACGAAGGGAAACAGTCGCGCTAAGAATATTAAGAATGATTGATCCCCAAATTAGTTCTTCTCCATGCCGTTCCTTTATTGACTCGTCTATTTATTATAATAATTATGCCTATCGTTTTACTAGTCAATCGAAGGAAATTCAACGGAGGAAGTTGATATAGAGGTGTGGGGTTATAGCGTCCTGATACTGGTCTTTACTTCATGTTCTGGAGTTCCCTGCATAGCACAGACTATGATATTTACTCTTTTTGCTGAAGTTAATCGGAAACCGCCAGCGATGCAAAGTATAGGCACTCAATCTATTCATTTGAACAGAATGCCATTAATGTGTGTAGGTATTACACCGCCTTATTTTGACGTGAGCGTAGCACTTGCTCACCTAATAAGAATCAGGATAAACATCTCCTATGTATATGGTTTTACCATGTGTACTTCAGTGTAAGCTTTGTTTGCACGCTTCTGAAGAAATGGCCTCCATGTGCATGTTTCTTGCACTTGTTGCCTGAGATTCGCATGACCTGAGAACGTCGGCAGGACAATTTGCAAAAATTCTGCCAGAATATAAACTGACCGCGGTGTGTGCCTCATTGGTCGAGTGAGATAATCGTGGTAGATTTCATTGGTGCGCGCAAGGCGGCAGAGGAGATTGAAATAGACGACTGAAATAGACGACCGACAACTTCAGTAAATTGCTCTCTTTAACATCGTGATAGCGGAATGGGAAATGTGGGATCATTATGGGGGGAGGAGGAATGGTGGAATGAAACCCGGCGTCGGCGTTAGCCTTCTCAACAATAGTTTAACGGTACGGAGTTCTGCATTGATTGAGCTCTCCTTATGACACCGAAGAAGTAATTGGGATTCCACTGCTTTACCTCACAATGGCCGAGATTTGAACCGGAGACCTCGGAACTGGAACGGTTGTCATCGCTTCAACCCGTGCACCATCGGGAAAAAACTTACGACAGATACATTGATTTAAGCCCTCTGTTGGTCAGTTGGACGGAGCCTTTTACTGTTTTAGACGAAATAGTAAATCAATCCTGCGTAGGACGGACATTCATCACTAGTACGAAATGGGGATCTGGCGATGAATGTTCCTCGATGGAACTAAAGCGATTGGCTATCCTAGACCCTCCCTTATCCCATCACAGAGTGCCTATCTGGCACTTCACGACATTTGGTATTGAGTTTTATGGGTGCCCAATGTACGTGCCCAATGGGTGTCACATTTCGTCCGACCGTCATTGGCTCGAGGAGTCGGACATTGTTTAGGTACAAATGTGGAAAATTGGACGCCATGCCACTCGATACCTATCGATCACGGAGTTCTGTAAATTGCTACCCATGTATTTTGGCTCACCTTGGCCAGTTCGATCTCGAATTCGATGAGGTTGAATGACTCGACGGCAATCTTCGACTTGGTGACAGCCTTCGTCTTGGCGCTGGGCGTGGGCTCCCGGAGGGCTTTGGTCACTTCCCAGGCGCATGCGGCCACCCATTGTCGGTAGGCCTCGATCTGCTTGCTGTATGTGAGGGGCTCGATCAGCATGGTTCGGGGGAGCGCCAGGGAGGTTTGGTCCACCTGCAAAGGGAAGTCGAAGAAAACGATGAGATTGATGCCGAGCTGAACCACGAATTCTCATCGCATTTGAGTGCTTACAGATATAATATAGAAGTTAATTTCACTGTCCGAGGGGAATTCGTTACTTTGTTAACACTTAGGTTAACGCGCCATCGTAGGTTGAGGCACCAAAGTAGATTACCCTAAAAGTTTCACCTTATTCAAAAGAATAGTATTCATTCAGAAGTCATGATGATGACGAAAAAGTCGTTCGTCGAAAAGTTGGCAGATATGATGCCTGTTACCTGGTGTGATACCTGTGAAGACTATGTACAAATAGTACATAGTCTTCCGGTCTCTTCCGGTCTTCAGAAATAATGTGTGAATATCACTGGTGGTTCACTCGTTTAGTTACTGATTTTTATATTATAATCCACAATATTTTTGTAAAAGAGACTAAGAAAACGATAGTGAGAGTAAAGGAACTAGATGTTGTATGATTTTAGGCTTTCCGGCGAATGATGCTGATGAGTTGTTCTCGGGTTTCCCACCGGGTTAGGCTTTCCATGATTGCCGAAGTTTCGGCAGGAGACTTTCCTGCTATTTTCAAGGCTGGAAAGGCTGGACAGCCTTGAAAATAGCAGGAAAGTCTCCTGCCGAAACGTCGGCAATCATGGAAAGCCTAACCCGGTGGGAAATCCGAGAACAACTCATCAGAACTAGATGTTCTTTGACTTTTTATGACAATTGTAATTATAAATAAGGATTATGTCTATAGTGTAATTCCTCACAAATCATTTCACTTTTGTTGGTCTCGTACCTTGAGGATCTCGACTTTGAATTCAGGAAATACAAAGGAATCCATGATTCAATTTTATCGTTCCACGTTTTAAAAATCAACCTTCCTAATAAGTTAATACTCTCGGCGCTCCATTTCCCCATAACTTTTTTAAATAATGCTGTATTAATTTCTTTGCACACTTTTAATCGTAATGATACAGTGGGAATTCGGCTATAATTTCCTATGTTTACGGCTTTTTGAGTGCGCTAAAGATTAATTCAATATGGCTCATTGCACATTTTAATGGCTTCAATGTGCTATCGTGCCGTTTTGTTTCTATCTATTCCTATGGACTAATTCCCTCCGTGATGTATATTTATTCGCATCCGTCAAACACCACGTTTTGCGAAAGCTGTAGTGTATAGGTATAGCGAAACTTGGTGGCACTCACCAGCGGACAATCAGACGTCACCGAGGGTAAATCAAGCGTTGATGAGCGGGCAAAGGTACCGAAGGACTCCCGGAGTGACACCTGGAGGAAGACTCGGCCACTTTATCCCACATCACTTGTATGCTTTCCTCTCCCTTGCGTCATACTCTTAACAAGCGAGTGCCACCAAGTTTCGCTACACCTATTAGTGAAATTATGCCTGGCTGTGCATAGTTGCGTGAAAACGAGATGCTCACCGTGATGACACTCTGGTTGGAGTTCTTGCGGTCCAGGTAGACGTAGGCGAAGAGCAGGGGAGCGATGGCGAGCCGCCGGGTGCTCTCAGCCACCATGTCTTGCCAGTCAAAGTGCTCATCACTCCAGCCCGTCTGAGTCATCGGCCAACCGCCAAACTCCTTGAGCAGCTCAATGAGCGGCAGCAGGCCTTCGTGCTCAATACTCTCTGCGGCGTGCAAGTAGGCCCGTGTGAATAAAAAAAGTTGCAATAGATTACATGTAAGGAAGTCGGAAGGATTAAGGTGTAAATCACTTAACGCCTTTCCTTTCCCTTCCAAACTCTATAAAGTTACGAAAGGTAAAATAGTTTACGACTTTTGGAAGTATTCTTTTCATTAATGCTTAAATAAATACGAAGTGTTATACCTTTTCCTCACGATATAGTATTACGTCATACCCTTTGCTCACAGTATAACATTACGTTACACACTAATGGAAAGAATATCTCTAGAAGCCGTGAACGATTTTATCTTTCGTAACTTTAAGATGCTGAAAGGGGAAGGACAGGCCGTAAGTGATTTATAGGAGAGGTAAACCCGCGTCTGGAATCAATTCAACGCGAAATGATAACAAAAATAAAGCATTCAAAATAAAAGCCTGTATGCGCTCACACTATTTCTTATTGCTTCTCGAAAGGGGAGTTTCTGGCACATCGTCAAAGAGCAACACCAACAGGTCACAATCAGGTAAGTGGTTTAGGGAGAAATTAATCCCACGCCAGTGATATACTTATTACGTACACACAAGGCGTCACCGATTGGCTATCGGGGTTGTTAATCTCGATCGCCGACTTCTTGAAGGGCACACACATCAGCAACACGCAATAGCACCATAATAGATGGCCTATGCCACAAGTCAGAATTGGCGAGGTGGCAAAAATTCCCCGCACTGGTAGAAAACAACTTGTAGCTAACGTTGTTTTTGTAATCTTCATTATTTAATGTTAAAGAGGAAAAAAATATTCCTCAATGATAAAAATGTTGACCCTCAATGGATTAAGGAGAATATTTATAGCCGTGTATTTTTAATTTTTTGTTTCACGGACTTTTTTGTAAAATTATCTCTCTGGGAGAATGGTGGGGGCTTCTGGGAAACTTCATTCATTTTTTATTTTATTTTTTTTTAAAAAGATCGTAAAATATTAATTTTGCCGGGATATGCCACTCCAAACTGGTACCTTAGAGGTAAATATGATTTTTAGGGCGTGAGGAGTTTCGGGGAACTGACCTTCATCCATGCATGACCTGTAAGCCTGCTTTGCCGCGGTTACCGGGCTCGGATCTTCATCGCTGTCGTCTTCTTCAAATATCTCTTGGAAAATAAGTGATGACATGGGTTAAATTGTAAATTGACTAAATTATGATTACTGCTCTAAATAAATCTTAAATTAATATAGATTAGTGGAAGAATTTTATGCTATTAGTACGACCATGTGGTTTGCTGATTTATAAAATTCCTCTTCGCCGTTTTTGAGAATATTTTATTTGAATATTGCCTAAAGATGAGGATTCTTTTTTATTGTTCGCGATTTTTAAATGTACTCGCCAATTTTATTCAGCAAAAATGGTCTTAGTAGTACCTCGTGGCAACGATGAGGCTCTCATTCTGTAGCTTTCGTCATTTTATTTGAGTTTAATTCATTAAAAGATAAATTACTGGCAAGTGAAAAACATCAAGTTAGATAAAAATTTCAAGGGTGCGTCAGAAACTAAGGCCATTTAGATATCGCACATATTTGTATCTATGTCAAGTTTCATAGCAAAAATGAATAATTAACGACATGTATTATGTCACGATAAAAAAATCAAGTTATAGCGTTGAAAATACATTTCGCAGGAGATCACCTCTTAATAGTGACTGTAAGCTCTTGGTCGTGTTATTCGAAGTAGGTGGACTCGTTCCTTTGACCGTTTCACCCGTGCTTGTTCACATTTATTGCCCACAAAATAACAGTGTGGGCTTAGTTGCCTTGAACTTTTGTACTGTTCAGTTACACTCGCTATAATATTAAGCTCAGGAAGTCGTGAGGCACTACTCCGGCCTGGATATAAATTGCTGCACTGGATAATTATTTTGTCGGGGAATGAGAAAATCAAAGTAGTGTTTCCATATTTGTGCGCAAATAATTCATTATTATTATGTCAGTAAATTACGTTAGTATTTTATATCATGGCGTAGAGACTTAAAAAAATGAAATTATCGTAAAATTACCATAGTTAAATATTTTTCATCAGCTCAATGTGAGTCATCTTTGGGTAAAGTCAAATGAAGCCTACTGCGTAATTTGATTTTTTCCGTGCATGATATGTTAAGTCGTGACCAATATTTTCTTAGGAGAGGTTTGATACTTAGTTTTTACGTCACCAACCTTTTAATTGAAAGTCGAGTTTTTCGTTGATCAAATCGAACTGATTCCAGTGTGCTTCAGTGGGTGGCACTGGGTTTCTGGCAATCCAACCTCCGCAGGCAAATTCGTAGAAGTCTTCGCAAGGATCCACAGACTGATTCATGTTCATGAGTATTTCTTTGGCTGTAAGCAAACAGAAAAGTGAAACAATCGCAATGCTTCAATCGGCAATGTTCACTTCGTATCTTAACGTGCAGGCTTCATTCGTCAATGGGTAGGGAAGCTGACCTACTGGTGGGATTTTCAATGAAATTCTTGGCTCACTGACCTGTTGCTTTGCAAGCACTTGTCCTGCAGACCTTACTATCTTGAATATGCGCAATATCAATTTCTTCTTCCTCTGCTATAAGTTTTTCTAATTTTCCTAAAAACCAAAGTAGACTTATGATAGACTAACATTAAGAATGATATTAACTAGATAAGAATGAGAATACAACATTTTTAACTCATGTTTTTAATTTTCTCTGTATTTTTTAAAATCCGATTTGCCATATAAAAACGACCAGAACGACTTATTATGCTATCATCAATAAACTTAGGCAGTTGTTTCCCGTTTGCCCAAGAATCCTATGGGTTATATTTTTAGCATTTCAGAGGCACATACCTAAGTAGTAGTTACTTTCCGGCAGCGTTAGTGTTTTCAAGCGCATGTGAGCACATTTGACTATGTTTACCATGACCAGGAAGTAAAAAAAATCCGCTACATTTGCCCTTAGAGTGAAAAGAATGCAGGAAAAGTTATTCATTGTCCTTTTTAAATGATAATTAACTATAAATCCGTGTTAAAATTCTTAAATAAAATTACCTCATCCTTGCAGAGGGATGTTCACTTTTGGAGTATCACCGACTTCACTGTATGGCTGCTTAAATGTTTATGTTACATTGGAACGAGAAATTCAGCGAGCTTGCTGGTGCTCTATCGCTACCGGAACACTCCGGCCAATCTTGAACCCTGCTGCCGCCGAAACTGATTAACGGGAACACATCCTCCCACATGAAGATTGAGAAGAAGCGGGAGCATCAATTTCCATTCATTTCGCATTTGTCATCAGTTGTCATGGTAGTAAAAATATAACAAGCATGATAACAAAGAGAATGAAATGCGATTCTATGAACGTTTTTTTCCTATTATTATCCTTTGCTTGATTTTCTAAGGGCGAAGTGTATTTCCTCGCGATTAAAAGAAAACGATGAATCCATATATGTTTTTTAAATCTTTTTTTTATAATGGACTACATAATTTGCCCAGTAATCGCGCATTTTACCCGGATAAATCAATTTTACTAAGCATTTCTCGAGGCCTTTCTAAGTATCTATTTGATGATTACAGAAATAATGATAACATTATTTTTTTGTTCTCTAGTTATTATATGATTGAAATTAATTTCGCAGACCTGTAGAGCCCATATCCTTTCAAAATAAATCAGCAAAGCCGATTAGTTATTGCTCTAGATTGGGTCCTGCGAAAACTAATAATAAGGCATGGAGAAATTGTCCTCTGAATCCAAGAATTACTTATTGTTTCAAGTTCTTCAGAAAGTAAAACATTCAGAAAAGCGATCACACATTTTTCTTTATCATTTATGTGAAGGTCGTTCATTCATAACGCGACTTCGGTGCATGTAAGCGCATTTATCGCCGCTTAAGATTTCGCGACACTCCAAATAGGGACGTAAGTGATTTGGAGTATCGAACAGAATATTTCGATTGGTAATCATTAGTGCACAGGTCTCAATTTAATGAAGGTATTACGCTAGCGCTAGCACGCGAATCCGTGATCGCGATTAAAGAGAAGAAAAAATGTGATCTAATCCTGGTATGTCATAAATGGTTTGTATTCTTGATATTTAAGTATAACTTCGTAGGAAATGGGAAAATTAGGTAATGCTGTTTCGATTAAATGATATTGCGCGTCTGATGTAGTTCACTTTTTCGCTGATATCACGGATAAATTCTGCAAAATATATCGTCGGAGCTGTTGCGGGTCCTTGCTGCAAATTTATTGGACCAGGCCACTGATGATATGCACAACTGGTCTTTTATCATATTCCGGTATTGCATTGGCGTCTTTGCGGGTCATCGGTACAGCAAAATACGAGGGTGTACGAATAGGATACAAAATTATCCGTATGGAACGTTAGCGAGACATTTTAAAGAATTCTATGGCATTAGTTCAGGCTTTTTTGAAGGTGCTCAAGACACAGAACCTCAGTCGGAACTTGAAAACGAAGGTTTTCAGTGATTAGACCTGTGGTTATGTATGGTTCAGACACATGGACCATGACTACTGCAGAAGAAGAGCTACTAAAACGATGGGAAAGGAAAGTGCTAAGAAAGATTTTTGGTGCAGTGAAGGAAGACGGACAGTGGAGAATACGGAGAAATAGAGAACTGGAGGAACTCTACAATCATCCTAACATAGTGGCAGAAATTAAGAGTGACAGGTTAAGGTGGTTAGGGCATGTTGAGAGAATGTCTGAGGATAGGATGGTGAAAAATATATACCTTGGACATCCTGGTGGCAGAAGATTGAGAGGAAGACCTCGGAAAAGATAGTTGGATGATGTAGAAGATGATCTAAGAAAGATGAGAATAAGAAGGTAGAAAACTCATTCAGGATATCGTGATGTCTGGGCTAACATTGCCAGAGAGGCCAAGGCCCTACAAGGGCTGTAGCGCCGAGGAGTAAGTAAGTATGGCATTAGTTCTGGTAAGGATGAGAATAATTTCTACGATCAAATCCAGACAGTAAAATCGAAAGCTATGTCTCCCCTAGGCTTCCTATATCGCTTCACAGAAATCATAGATCCCCAAGCTCTTCAGTCATATTTTTCAACGATTGTCCTTTCAGTGATCACATATCCTTCCCCTATATGGTCAATGTCTGCTCCATCTAATCTCGCAACCCTTAACAGTGCTCATTTCTTCACAAAAAAGTGAAGTCCCTCGTATGCGCGATATGTCCACCAATGCCATTCTGTTTTCACTCTCCATTTACATTCGTCCTAGTCTCCGCCTTAAAAGTGACCTAGATTTTCTATATACTAATATTAACTCCGTCATAGACTGTCCTTAACTCCTTTCTTTTATATATTTCCGAGTCCCCTCTCGATCTACCCGCACCCATTCTCTATTCCATTTACCAGTTCCCAGGTTATCGCTCACAAAACGTCCAATTTTCCGCCTCCCCTCTTTGCTTAATTCACTACCCGACAACGCTGATCTGTTTTCCTTATCCCTAACGCATTTTCAAACGTGGCTCTCTCTCATCTCTCTGATAATAATAAGCGCTCCCTATTTATCAATTTGATTTATGATATTTTGTTAATATTCTTCTTGTTATGTTTGCATATTCATTCGTCTCTTATTTTATGTTCTGTTCTTCGGGCCTCCATAAATTATCAACACTGCTGTACGTAGGCAACTTCAAAATAAATCATCACCATCTGAGTAATCTACCGGTTAAAAGTAGGTCATGATGAAAGTCAGAGAAAATCCAACAGACTCTTACACGTGCAGTGCTCTATCTACATCCAGTATTTCATTCTTCATCTCAGCGTAAGTCCTACCTGTATTCATCCCGTCCATAAAACCTATTCTCTTTCTTCCCCTTCCCCGCTTACCCAACATCCTACCCTCTATCACGACCTTCAGCGAACCATAACCCCTTCCAGCCACCTACCCTGCTTTCCCGTACTTTCATCCACAAGTTTCCTCTCCTCACCACTCATGTCACTTCCTCATTTGTCTTCCTTTCCCTCCAACGCACCTTCTCCATTCTCCTCCACACCCACATCTCGAACGCCTTCAGCCTATTTTCGTCTTCCCTTCTCAAGGTGCACGTTTCTGCCCCATACAACGCCACACTCCATATCAAGCTCTTCACCAGCCTCTTTTTACATCCTTACTTAAGGTCCCCTCCATCCGCTCCCTTCTATTATTGACCGCTTCCTTTACTAGCGCTATTTTCCTCCTGATGTCTTAGCTACTATTCCCTGTTTTTTCCAGCGCACCACCCAAGTAATTAAGTTTTTCCATTTGCTCCAGTTGTGTCCTCCTACTCTTATGACCAGCCTCGCTTTCTTTGCCCAAGAGAATCTCATTACTTTTGTTTTCTTATGATTAATTTTCATTCCGTATTTCTCACACTGCTTTTCCAATGCATCTACTAAAGCTTGCAATCGTTTCGTTGACCGTCTGACCAACACCTGGTCGTCTGCATATCAAACCGAATTTATCAGCTGCCCTCCTACTTTCCAACATTTAGCTCTTCCCATGCCTCTCTTACCATTTCCTCTGCATAAATGTTAAAAAGCAAAGGCGACAACGGGCACCCTTGTCACACCCCGCGACCTATAACTGCCCACCCTGATTCACCATCGGGTACCCTCACCTGAGCCCTCTGACCCATATATAAGTTTCGGATGAGTCTCCTATCACGTCAATCTATTCCTATTTTCCCCAGTATCTGCTTTAGCTTCTCCCAGTTTATTCTGTCGAACGCCTTTTCGAAATTAACAAAGCAAGCAAAAGCATCCTGATTATACTCTGTTTCTATCTATAAGTGTCCTTATTACAGCAATCACGTGTCGAGTTTCCCTCATCTTCCTGAATCCAAACTGGTCATCCCCTAAATAGTAATTTTCTGTACTCTCTAACCTTATATTTAATATTCTGAGCAAAACTTTGCCGCGTGCGAAATTAAAGTAATTTTTCTACACTCCTCGCATTCTGACGCTTTCTTCTTCTTCGGGATAGGTATTAATATTGATTAAGATGTTAATTTATACTGTTTTCACGAAATCCTCTGGCCATACTCCTTCCTCGTAGTTACTACGAATAAGTTCGAAAAACGATCGTCTCCTCTTACTACCTAGATTCTTCAGTGGCTTCAAAGGTAGGTTATCGGTTCCCACGGCTTTTCTACCCTTCATCTCCATTAATGCCATCTCTATTTCGCTGTCAAGTAACTCCAGTCCGAGGTTATCCTTATCTATTGTTCCTTCATCCTCTATATCTACTAGTAGGTTCACCGGTCTATTCTCGCTGTAATATAGCTCCTCTACGTATTCTCTCCACCTATTATGTATATCTTCTTGTTCGATTAATATCTTCCCTGTTTTGTCCTTAACCTTTGGTATCGTTTGCCCTCTCCTACTACCCGATAACATTTTCACTTTGGCGTATAAAGCACACACTTCCCCCTCTTCCTGCAGCTTTTCCATTTCCTCGCACTGTCCCATCCACCAGTTTTCCTTTGCCCTATTGGTCACTCGTCGGATTTTATTATTTAACTCCTTGTACTTCCTCTTGCCTAGGTCGGTGTTGACATTTTTCTACATCCATCTTTCCTCCATTTTCTTAATAATTTCTTCCGTAATCCACTGCTTCTTAACTCTCCTCTTTTCCACTGTTCCTATTGTTTTCTCTGCCGCTCCTACTATGCTTGTTTTAATATCCTCCCATCTTCTCTCTATTGTTCCCATCCGCTTTGCTGCGCCTATGTTCTTTTCCAACAGCTCTTGGTATTCCCTCCTTTTCAACCCTTTCAATTCTTATAAGTTCCATCTCTTTATCTTCCTACATTTACAAAACCTATTGAATCTTACTTCACAATTCATCATCACCAAGTTATGATCTGAGTTCGCATCCACCCCTGGATAGCTACGCGAGTTTTTTACACTGTTCCTAAATCTCTGCCTTACCATTATATAATCAATTTGGTTATCTCCCAGTATCACCCGGCATTTTCCGTGTGTACCCACGCCTGGGGTGATGTTTAAACCAAGTGTTTTTCACTACTAATTTATTTCTTCTACAAAATTCAATTGCCTTCTCACCGCGATCATTTCTTGTTCCTAACCCAAACCCTCCCACTTATAATCCGTCCCTCCCTTCCCCCACCACTGCATTCCAGTCGCCCATCACTATCAGGTTTTTCTTTCACGGCACTTCGCTAATTATTTCCTCTATATGCTCGTACACCCCTTCTTCCCTATGTTTGCTCGTAGGCATGTAACGCTGGACCAGTACGAAATTCGGCGGGTGTGCTTTTATTTCTACCAAGTGTATCCTGTTGCTCACTTGTTCAATGTTTACTACTCGCAGCCCCAATTTTTTATTCAGTACCATACCTACCCCAAGTTGACTCTCACATCCCCCACTATAGATTACCCTTGCGCATTACATGTAGGTAAAATAAAACAAATTAAACATCGTGCCTATTTCGTTGAAAGGGGCTAAAATAATTTAATAAGGTACTTTGTATCCCCTCGTTTGCGTATTTATATTAATTTTGTATCTGCATCGTAAAAAATACGAAATATACCGATTGGACATGGGTTGTGCACTTAACGCAACTATTTGAATATAAAATTCTTGATAAATGTTAATAGTTTACCGAAAGCATGAATTTGATACATATGAAATGTAAGAAACGGAAATATTCATATCGAAACGGAACTATACTTGTTCTTCCAAGGCGTGGAGGCTTACCTTTGATGGCATATTCGCGATTGTTTACACTGTGGTAGGAGCCATGTTGGAGTGCCTACGCTTCTCAATTATTCTGCTGCTTCTCATCTCTCTTTGCAAAACAGCTAATTGAAGTACCTTTTATGCTTTGAAAAATTTGAAAAAAGTTTTTTTCTTTAAAAAATTTATAACAATTCAAGGGTAAGTGTAAAACAATTGATATTTTTTATGATAAGCTTAATAGCATATATCTTCAAATAAAAAAAATAATTCAAACTGTATAATCCACTCCTACTATTAGGAAAAAATTTTCAAACATTGAAATTTCAATTGTAATTTTTTAAAACTTTGTTTGTAGTTTTACCTTAAAAAGGCTAGAGATAGGTACACAAATCACTAGACTTAACTTGAGATAAAAATTTGAAAAAAATAGTTTTTATATCTTAAGACATGAGGGAATCCACTAGGAAAGTTTCAATATTTTTAAAATTGGTCAAGCAACCACCCTTGGACTACTGCAAGTGGATTGATTTATTAATAATGGGTTAATGTGCGCTTTCGTCCCGCTAGCCTAATAACAGTTTTCGAGAAAACAAGGTCCCGCAATGACAGTAACAGCACATGAAAGGAAGGAATGCGTATTTAGGAATTTTAAGAGTATCACGCGTACGTCCTGCATTTTTAGAGAAATAAACTTTGGAAAAACACCTGTATTGGGAATATTTAGGCTGCTTTCCACATAATAGCTCTATGTTTTTGGACGCCATATTGGGAGGTTTTTGGAAGAACCGGTAGAGGGATCCAGACTGATTTCACTTCTACTGTTATAAATTAGTAGATTTATGATTAAAAGTTTGTATATACATACCTATATATAAGTTTTATGCATAAAGATGTTGGTTGCAGATACAAGGCAATTTAATTTAGCGCTATCGCTGCTTCTTCTCGTAGTTAATCGATAGTTGGAAGTCGAGATTTTGGTCGAGATAGGTCGATTGGGTCGATCCAATCGATCCCCGTATCCCTATCGAAACAAGTTTAGGGCTTCTATGGCTGGTGTATGCAATCAACAAGAGTTTGTTGTTTTGCTGTGCCGCCCGTTTTTGCGTTATTTAATGCATAGTAATCAATGCAGTTAAATGTAGAAACTCTAAAGCGCCAATTTCACGCTTCAAAGAAGAAACTTAATGTGACCACATTCTGTTTTGCCGTTGCGGTGTTGTACTAACGTTGGCAATATACGCTTGAACCATTGGGGTAGTTTTATTAATTTAGAATATAGGCAGGTCTTGGCTCTTCAGCATGAGTTATCATCGTGGGGGAGATGGCCGGCCGAGAGGTTTCGGATTTTTTGGATTTCAGCTGAAGCGTGACTCCAAAGGACAGCTGCCTCCGCCGCCTACTAGTGCAGTTAGTAAGCATGGGTATTCAACTATGAACGCGATCAGTCAGAATGCTTTAGCTGCAAGCTATGGTCTTCCGAGGAAGAGGCCTAAGACTGAAGAAGAGTAAGTTACTTTTGATGGTGGTGAACTCTGTGTCTGTCATTAATTATCTACCTAATTGTGATCTGTTGTTTCTGATTTGACAGGTACTTCGAGGAAGATGATGAAACTACGACTACCACCACCACCACCACATCAAATCTGGAGTATATTCCTGCTCCAGGAAGCCCTAGTTTTCAACAAAAAGAGGAGTCTGACTCAGAAGAAGATCCTTTGGACGCATACATGGCAGGGATTGAAAACCAGGTAACTTAGTAATGTCAACCAAAGGCAAAACTACTTTCGAATTTTGCCGAAATGTTTTATTTAGTTCAGTTTGTTCTATCGAACAGATTAAAACCAATTTTGACGGCCATTAGGTGAAGAAACAGAGTTCAGCCGAGAGCGAAAAAGAAGAGAAAGAAAAGGATAAGTTGCGTAAGGGGATTCGAGATGATATAGAAGAAGAAGACGACGAAGAGTCTTACTATAGGTATGCTGTCCAAAGATCACCCGCCAACTTTACTGAAAGCATGTATTCCAAGTTGTGTATGTATGGTAATATTCAATCGACCACTGCCACTGAAATGAAGGTACCCAGTTAGATATAATTATCTCTTCAGTAAATATTTTGCTGTTAGCGTGCATGTATTTCTTTAAATAACACGAAAAATGAAGTCGTAAGCTGAAGAAATGTTTACACCTCCTTGAATAAACACGTCCATATTCTGGGATGGACTTAAGGATTTCCTTAATCTAAGCTGATTTTTTTGCACAGGTATATGGAAGAAAATCCCAATGCTGGAGTGGTAGATGATGAATCAGATCAAGAGATTGAGTATGATGAAGACGGGAACCCAATAGCACCAAAGAAATCCAAGGTTCGTAATTTTATTTGGTCAGATTATTTTCTGTATTGTTGTGAATGGAATATCAACCTCCGGAAGGGAATTTCATTCAGAATTTATTATTGACTTATTTTTAAAATTTTCAGGATATTGACCCATTACCACCAATTGACCACTCGACGATTGAGTATGCTGACTTCGAAAAGAATTTCTACAATGTTCATGAAGAAATAAAAAGTCTTACACCTCAGGTTGTGAACGATTTGAGAACAAAACTTGGGATAAAGGTTGGTGTTTACTATAAGTTATCCTGTCTACAATGGAAACTGATGTGGAAAGTCAACTTTGTATTTATATTGTACTATATAAAAGTATTCCCTCTGTATCCACATATTGTCTCACAAGATCAATGCTACTGATTAATCCTCTCTTTTTGTATTACTTGATCCAAATGTGCAAAAACAATTTCACTAATCTAAATATGAGTTTTAAGCATAGGCAAGCATAGATGTATCGTCACAAGGTTGAGGCATGGATTATGGTATAAAATTCATTCTCTTCATTGTGTAAGGATCTGTGTGCATGTGGTTTGTACTGGGGTGAATAGATGTGGGAACATATATTTTGTCAAAATTGCATAAGTGAAGAGACAACTTGAGTGAACATTTGTTCTAATTCTGTGAATTTGTTCACCCGTATTCTCTAATTTACTTGAGAAAGCACGTGACTTGTGTAAGCAGGCCACAGTTGTTTAATTTAATGCTTGGATCCCATTTTTCAGCTTCAACTTTGTCAGTCAGTATTATGTTGACAAACTTTTTCTCCTCCGTTTTCGGAGGCGTTTCAGGTTGAACTGGAGATGCTGTTCGTTGGATCGTAGCCGGATTATAATAAGTTTGTGGCGCCAAAATACCTGTTCAATTTGGTTTTGCATTTCCATTGGTTATGGGGTTGAATAGCATTTTCCATGTTGTTTGCTAGTGAATACCCATCCTCTCAGTTGAAGTTTTCTGGATTCTTCATGATTTCAATGGACTCATGAACCACCCTTGGGAAGTATGTATCTTCTTTCCCTGGCGATCACCCTCTGGTTTTGTGATCAAACACAAGGGTGACTTCAACAGAGAGGGTGGGTATTCACTAGCAAACAACATGGAAAAGGCTGTTCAACCTCATAACCAATGGAAACACAGAACCAAATTGAGCAGGTGTTTTGATGCCTCCAACTTGCCATTATGATCCGGCTACAATACAATGAACAACATCTCTAGTTCGACCGGAAGAATCCTTCTGTAACGGAGGAGAAAACGTTTGTTAACATAATGCTGACAGATGCAGTTGAACCTGAAAAATAAGATCCAGTTCTTCAAGCCACTGTGGAAGCCTTCGCTCCAAATTTAATACATATTTGCAAAAACTCTCACCATCACTGCCCTACACATAATCATAAAGATGAATTGCATGCCTGTCTAGTCCTGAAAGTGGCCTTTGTAAGGTTCCTTTTGTGTCCACATTGTATCATTATTTCCTTTGATTTTGACTTCTCCTGCTTCTATTATATGTTTCAAGTATCAGTGTTGTTCAGTTTTGTATGTTTTAGTGACACTTTTGAGCATCTCCACTTCTTGAGTTGGGTAGGTCACAGTGGAGGATAGAGCTCTTGCTATTCATCAGATTAGTCATGCCATGGAAAGGATGGTAGGGTGTGGGAGAGAGAAAGGCCACTGTCACTGATGGGTCCACTGGACCTCAGAAAGAAGCTTGCTCATGAGTCATGCATGTACATGGCCCGGGGAGGGGGGCTTGAGAGGCTTCAGCTCCCCCTGAATTTTTAAAGTAATAGGGAAAATGCTGGTTTTGTACCCAAGTAATTAAAAGTGGGGTTATTCACTCGTCTAAATCAACTTTTATTATCTTTTGTTCATTCTAAGTTTAATTTTGCCTCCTAAATTAAGGCAGCTGTGCATAAGTGATTTATTATTTTAATGCACCCACCCACCACACTAAACCTAATAAACTCTAGTAATGTATCAAATTGTACCAAAGAGGATCTTCCCAGGATTCAGATTCCACCCCCCAAAAAACAAAAATCCTGGCTACGTCACTGGACTCAAGGTAGCGAAAACTTTGGAAATACTTCACACAGGAAGAAAAAATGAACATGAACTAACATTCACGATGAACAATTATTAAATGTACTACTTTCAAAATTTTTGTGTGGAAATAGTTCTTTTAGTAATTGTACATCATGATTCTTATACAGTTTCACAAAATGACACCTAAAGTTATGTGTTATGAGCATGACTAAGGCTGGAGGGTGACTGAAATTTTTTGTGGTTATGCTCAGTCCTCTGGTTTCCTGTTAGCTCTTCCCAAATCAAGTGCTGGAAGCTTTTCCCCCTCCTTGATGTCAGAAGAACATACATGCATTTGAAATGGATAACAACATGTTAAAATATATGACTGTGAGCAAGGTACAATTGTAAAATTGACTACACATGTATTTATTTCATTTGAAATATGTATTACATGACCACCATAATGAACGCTTGATCTGTGTACCCCATTTCTTCTTTATGCAATATTTTGGGTCAATTTTTCTGATATCATATGTTGAATTAAAGTAACTGAATACTGTTGCTCTCTGTTTTAATCCTCACCATCCTCACTAAACATGTGACATTCAGTGGCTGTGTTTTTAAAATGTTGCTTAGCAGAGTGTTCCTCTGTAAAGGATCCTAGTGTGTTACATAGTAAATACTTGTTGTTGCAACAATTTCAGTAACTATTCTTTGTATTTATGTTTAGGTGTCTGGACCATCACCACCCTATCCAGTGACAAGCTTTGCTCATTTTGGTCTTGACGAAGGGTTGATGAAGGCTATACGCAAGTCAGAGTACACTCAACCAACTCCCATCCAAGCACAGGCTGTACCTGCAGCCCTTGGCGGTCGTGACTTGATTGGTAAGTGTTGAGAACTTCCAGTGAATTTGTCTTAATCAGCCCTTTGTTCACAGTATTCAGGAAACTTAGTGGTAGTCTGCATGAAGCATGTTTCACTGAGGGGAAGACATGAGGGAGAGGAGAGCGCACATCAGGCCATGCCTCCAGCATTATAGTGATCAACTTGAGAGGGCAGGAAAGTGTTTGCAGCACGTTTCACGGGAATGTTTGAATTCCTAATATGTTGCTACAGAATACCCTGATACATAGTGCTTACTACTCAACCAAGGATCCCACTAAAATAATTGTTGTTAGAGCAACAGAAAGTGCTTTAGTCAGTCCAAACAACTGAGAGTATCCTGAAGTTAGAAATAAATATGAGGAACCCTGGTAACCTTGGTGATCATACCCAGAGACTGCATAACTTTCCTCTACAGAGATAGTTGTAGGCAATGGACCCTTCCAATAAAAAGGTCTTTATGCTAATGATACCATGTTTTGCCACACCTATACTCACATCGGGCCATGTTGTCCTTTTTGTTGACATCTACTTTTTGTAATTTTTTCTCTTAATTTCTTGGGATGAATCCCCAATGGCCATCTGGCAATATTATTTTTAATTCTTTGGCCCTGATTTTATCGATGTTTCAGTGCTTTGTTAACCCTTCGAGCCCAGAGGAGATTTAATGGATTTTACCCAGCTGCCAGAGGAGATTTAAAAGTTTTTCACACTCTTCGTAAAGCAGTATCTTTAGTAATGCATATCTCAGCAACTAAATGTTCGATGCTTCAGAAATTTTTGTCATTTGTTAGGGAAACTTATATCTTTCTCACACATTTTTGAAAATCTTAATTATATATAATTTTCATTCATTTTATTCATGATCTTTACCGAGCATTAATTCTTTTTGGACAAAATTAAGTCAGGAGTTTGTTTTGCACAATACCGTAACCAACATACATAGATACTGTTTTAAAATTTTATTATCATCCTGAAAACAGCCTCAAGGGCCTTTTACATCAGGCATCGTAACTTAACAACAATGGACAAGCACAGACAACCATGCCCTGGGAGGTGAAAAATCCTCCCCAGGCACGACTCAAACCCATGACCTTCGGGTTAACAGGCGAGGACGTTACCCCGTCACCACCAAGACCGGCAAAAGACTTCTTTTTACAGCTGCAGACATTCGTTGATAAGTTTCAAAGGCCAATCTTTTGTATGTTGTCGTGCAATAATAATAATTAAACAATTTTTCGGCCATCTAAATATTTTCTGCTTGAAAAGACATTTTGGGCTAAGCAATGCAGTTCAAAAATTTTTAGAGATGATTGAAAAGAGAATAAAAATTCTTCTTAACAGTTCTGCTTGATGTGGTGATCTTCGATACAGTCAAATTACATTACAGCGTTACAAGGTTCACATAAATAAACAGTCTTATTCCTCTTCCCGTGTTTTGTACAGACTACACAGTACCTTTGTGGCCTGACCATCTTGCCTCTAGGAGGTATTCTTCTCAAGAAATGCCTCTCAGTGAGTTTTGGAAGTGTAATTTCTGGTAACAGGTGACCTGGCACTGCTAACTGGGTTCTGAACAATACCTAGATAATTGATTTTTTTACCTGAGTTTTTGCAATATACATGTATTGTAATTTTGTACTGTAACATTTTAAAGTCTGCTAAAACCTTTACCATACCATTTATTCAGTCACTTCCTATTGATTAGGAGAATCGAAGAAGCTGATCTTATAGGTCAACTCCCAATGTATGCTTATTGTAGTCAACCACACACATGGTTGCACCTGCACACACCATTTGACATGAGGTAAAAGTTTTAGTGAGCACCAAACACAAATATTCCTCAATTTGCAGCACTTGCAGCTAGAGTTTTTTTTATGAAGCTCTCAAGAATGATATAAGCTGAATGTTAAGGCTCGGGCTGGGGAAGATCCATGAAAGGCAGGACCTCATTTATTGGCAGTCGCACCCCTGAAGCAAAAAATAACTCTGCCCTCATGATCCCTGTCCATAGTTGGGAAAGTTTCCAAGAAAAATTAACTGATTAAAGTTAAAGTTATTCTCTGTAAAAAGTAAGTAGTTAAAGTTAAAAGTTAATTTTAAGAAACTTTTAAAAAGTAACTTTGAAAAGCTATTTTTCGCAACTGGGATAAAATCAATACATACAAACTTCAAATTCAAGAAAAAATAATTTAACTTTTACTTAAAAAGTCGTTAAACTTTAATAACAATGTTAGATTTATGTTTAGAGGCAAAAATCAACTTCATATGTCGGTAACTATGTAGCACCATGGTGTGTTGTTTTTAATAAATAAATCTGTTCTTTTTGTGCCGCCATAATGAAGTGACTTCTTTCACCGATCCCTTTTAATTTAATCATGATTAACTAGGGAGTTAATTCAAACTATAATAAACATTCTCATTTCAAAATTTGTATTGGATATCCGTCCTTGCCCGTCTGAAAAAATAAGAAAAGAAAATTCTAACAGTTCGACATTCGCCAAAAATTAACAAAAAAAATTAACTGAAGTTAGTTTTGTATCAGTTAATGCATAATTTTAAGGATTAAAAGTTTTTAGTTGACTCTTCTAAAAAGTAGCGGTTAAGTTAAATAGCTACATTTTTAACGATAAATTTCAATCATTAATTTTTTAAATCGTTAATCTGAACTATACCCCTGTCCCCTTCTCCGATTGGCCCCTCCGAACCGTTTTTCTCCTATGGGGCACCCCATCCCATTCCTTCTTGGAAATCACTTACGGCACGATGAGTGTTACAAGGCCCTGCTGACCCTAGTGACTTCTGAGATATCTTCCCCCCTTTCCCTCACTCATCCCACCTCATCCCTCAAGGTCCTTCCCTCACATGAATCACTCATCACAGGATTTGGGTAAATAGCAGCCAGGGCAAGCCATGCAAGGCGAAGAGAGGAGGAGCTGTGGGATGAAACTCCACTCCTTACATCTATTCTCCTCTCAGAAAAGCAACTTTGCTCCAGATGACTGTGACTGTGGTAGATACACTAAGTTGGCTCTCTAAGAAGCATCACCAACATCGGCTTACCCTGATTGTTTTTCCCACTCAAGCCTTTTGACTCCGTAATCTTTTTAGATAAGTGCTTGGGTCTGAATGACCTCCCATTGACTTCAACTGCCTTGCTGCCTTCTATTGTCTGAAGAAATCGTGTCCATGACCAACCAATATAATGTGCTGGAGTAAACATAAAGGAAGTGAAAACATCATAACTTTTTCCCCCCCTTCTAATCCATTTGGGGTGATCATTCCCAGCCGAAATGAAGAACATCCCACAGACTGCTTAGAAAAAAGAAGTCATCTGTGAGGGGATGTGTTCATGTTGTCAGAGGCCACAAGAAGTCCCTATATTATCATAAAAGCATAGGATATGCTCACGCCAACCCTTACAAGTTGAAATAAAAATCTATCATTATAACTTTGAGAAATTAAGATTTAAAAAAGTTGTTTATTTCACGAGGAAGGAATGATAAATGATCAAAATAACAAAGTGATATTTTAAGAGAAAAATTGTTAATTAACAAAACTGAAAGTACATGTGAAGATTACGATTCAATAGACTATGAAGCATATTTTATTCACTAGTCAAGATATTTTGCTAGCACAATAATTATTGCCTCAAATAGTACTTTGAAACTTAGTTTGTGGGGTCGGTGCTGAGCACATAGGACGGTGTTAGAGAGTGAAGTGATAACATGCTATGAGAATATTTTTGAAAAACAGTCTTAGTCTCTCCGTATATGTACTAGCTAATTGCTCCAGATAACATATATGATGAAGACATTAAATTAATTTAATTTTTCAGGAGAGTGGTGCTGAAATAGTGAAGGATATTCAAAACCAAATTTATGGGAATGTTGCCTAAAACGTTACTTGAAAGAAAACTTCAAATATGCTGCGCTGTCAATCTGGGTCAAACTAACCATGCAATAAAGTAATTTTTTCCACTCTAGTTAAAATGGGTTAAGAGATAATCTCTTAGTTGTATATTAGGAAAACCAATGGATAATAGTTGTGATTTGCTTTGCCATTCAGTGATGATATTCTCTATTTGCAAGTCCAAAGATTACTTACCTACCTTAATGAAACCAAGTGAATATATGGTTGGTGTAAAAGTCAGGAACTTGTGTAAAATTTATTTCTAGAATTTGATTGGCATATGTATTTTCAAAGGAGCTCATATGCATAACAGCATATTTTCAAAGGAGCTCATGTATGACATTTTTCTTCATTTTGTCATTCATATTCCTTTTATATGGACATGTATGTGTCTTGATGATTTCCTTTAACCCTGTCTGTGCTAAGAGTTAAAAGACTGTTTAATCCTTACAACTTTGAAGTCAGATTTGTCCGAAGGGTAGTAAATGCATTGCATCTCTTGGCTTCTGGGATTCTTAATTGTGCATTTACTTGTCAATATGTCTCTACATAATTTTTATTGTTAGTATAATTCTATAACACTCTAGTTTGGCACCATGACGTAATTTTGCATGATAATTGTGAATGTCAATAAATAATGTTGATGTTTTCATTCATAGGTATTGCCAAAACAGGTAGTGGTAAAACAGCTGCATTCATATGGCCAATGTTGGTTCATATAATGGATCAGAAAGAGCTGGAGCCAGAGGATGGGCCTATTGGTTTGATCTTAGCTCCCACCAGAGAACTCTCTCAGCAGGTATGTGTTCTGAAAATTATGCTTGCATCATAATATCACTTGAGGGAAACAGTGAATTTGATATGTTCCTTCTGGTTTTTTTAATCCACCATTACTTGTCAAATGTAAATATGTACTACAATAAATATTTCTTTTATACAGCGCTGAACATGATCCTCTTTCTTTGATCTTTCACCATTCCCTAGATATACCAAGAGGCGAAAAAGTTTGGTAAAGTTTACAACATCCAAGTGGTCTGTTGCTATGGAGGTGGCTCTAAGTGGGAGCAGTCGAAAGCTTTAGAAGGAGGTGCGGAGATAGTTGTTGCCACACCTGGAAGAATGATCGATTTGGTCAAAATGAAAGCCACGAATCTAAACCGTGTAACATTTTTGGTTCTGGATGAAGCTGATAGAATGTTTGACATGGGTTTTGGTGAGTAACTCATTAAATCTCATTACATCATTTGGATATCTAGTTTATAATTATACTGATCAAGATACTTATTAACTGAGAGTGCAGTCTCAAAACATTTCATAGTGGGAAAATGTATTTTTCTTGTAAACAGAGGAATTTTAGCACCCAAATGTGGAATCTAAGGGAACTATATAATAAGAATGGAATTTAATTTGTTTGCTGCAAAATTCTTCTATGACAAAGTAAGGAATAACTACCACCTAACATCTAACACTTCTGTTTATGAACCTAGAGATTCTTTCTCATTATTAATCGCAAGCACGAATGTCATTTATGTCTCAAAAATGGCCAATGAGACGTTATGATCTAGATCAGTATCTGGAATGTCTCAGGAATATCTTTATTTTGCAGTACACATAACATTTTTGTGTGAAGTTTGATGATTCCTTGGTAAAGAATTATTCTTTCATCGTGACCTACCAGCAAGGCACCTACAGCTACCTCTGAGCAAGGCACTTGGAGTTTGGGATATGCAAACTCAGCCCAAAGTTTTACATTACACCACATTACCTACTGGTTTATACTATACAAAATTTTCCTCCATGGTTTGGAAACAAAGTATGTATTCCATGCCCTTTAAATTCATAGAAATATCCTGCTTTGGGAAATGTGTGGTTTTGTGTGGTATGGGAAATCAATTCTAGCACATTAATTAAGTTTTGTAGTTATTATTGCTAATGAAAAATAACATTTTCAGGTGGTTTCAGTTAATTTCGTGGTTAGATAATTTCAAGTGATTGCATTATTACAGTTATTCAAATATACTTAAATCAGCTTGAACCATTGCTTTTAAGTTGCTGGAAAGTGTGCATACCTGTGCATAACATGTGCATTTTTTATTTTAGAGTTCCTGTGTATCATCTAAAGATCATTTGGTATACAATTGTACCATACAGTCATCCAAACATATTTGCATCAGACTAGGTGTTATAAGATATAATGCTTTTGACTAAGCTGTTGTGCAGATGTTTTTAAGTGTTGAATTCTCTTTACATTGTGCGTAATTTTAATTAATTTTTAAAGATACGCACTTAAACATTGTGGAATTATATTAGTGCTAATGGCTTGATTATTCTGTGGAATCTATTTAGTAGACAATTATGTTCAGGTCTCAATTATTATTATTTCATAGGTTTTTTAGTCAGATAATGCTGAAGAGGGCAAATCTGCGTGAATGATCAAAATAATGCATTACATCTTTCCTAGGGAAGGGGTGTTCTTAGTGGAAGTGTAGGAACAGTTTTATATTTATTCATATAAATCCTTATTAAATAACTTGAATCCTTATTGAATAACTTACAAAATAAATCTTGAATTTCTGAAGATCCATCATACTTTACTGAATTTTATCTTTTGTCCACCCCTATAGTCAAAACATTTTTCAATTAATTTTGGTTTTTTAGCAATATATGCAATTTCCTGCCAATGCTAAATATTATGAGTCAAGATTTTTTTGGGACTGGTAGATTTATTTTTATCACTTTACCCTGTGGGTAAATGACCTAACTTTGTGTTTGTGAAGAGTTGGCCATTCTTATTGTATTTACCTGCAAACATAACGAATAGAAAGACCAGTTCTGTGTTTCTCAAATACTATTCTGAAAAAATTACGAGAAAAAGAGGGTGGGTTAGCCTGGAGGGCATTAAGACTCGTCATGTAGGGAGAGGGGAGTTGACAAATATTTTCCACTTACAAAAGCAGCCTGATTCTTTGGTGATTATCAAATTGTTCAATCAGTTTTTTTTTACCTAGATCTTATTTTCTGTGGTGGAAGTTTGTTTTTTTATGTTACTGCATTCTCTGGTTGATTGAGTAAACTGTTCTCTACAACTGTTTTCTTTTTACAGAGCCTCAAGTTAGATCGATATGCAATCATGTCCGCCCTGATCGTCAAACCCTCCTCTTCAGTGCAACTTTTAAGAAGAGGGTTGAAAAATTGGCAAGAGATGTACTCACTGACCCCATCAGGATAGTTCAAGTAATTTATTTCCTTTATTGATATAAAAGTGTCAGGCAAACAGTAGGCTCTTGAAGTGATTTTTTACTTATTAAGATTGTACGAACCAAAATAGAATTTTTTCAATAAATTAAGCCAATCGTTCAGTTCTCATTGAATCAATTTGACCAGTATTTAATAAATTAATGAAGGTATTTTGATCTGTAAGGTTTGTTGTTACCTAATTGTTTGTTTTTGAAGTGTAGCAATTAGGTATTCAGGACAGCACTATTCTTTGGTTAAATTTAAACGCCTAGGTTATGAGGCCTATGCTACAACTGAGCTTTGAATATTCTGACAGAATCTGTGGTCTATTTCTTTCCCAAGATGGATATTTTATTCTCAATTTAAAGGCAGAATTATTGAGGCTGTCAGAGATATTGTGTGATTTTTAATCATCCATGGAAACTTTCGAGTACATTCTCATGTAGAATACCATACATCTGATAAATTAAGGGCCAAAAAATGTGACCAACATTGTGAAAAAGATTTGAATGCTATCATAAGCTTTCAATGGTTATATTATTTTATATGTTGGTTTTTCATGTGATAATACTCTGATATATTATTTCCTTGGCCTTACATTTGAATGTTTGTGGATTTTGATGAAGCTTCACTGTTGTATTCTATGAATTTGACAGAGGTACTTGATGCCTGACCAACTATTAAAAATTTCCTCTTAGAGTTAATAATGGTGATATCATGAATTGTGCAATTTTAGCTCATCCTTATTTGCATTGGATTTTTCAGGGAGATGTTGGAGAGGCCAACCAAGATGTTACTCAATTTGTTAAAGTGCTGAGTCTTGGTGGTGCCAAGTGGAATTGGCTCCTTGCTCACATTGTTGAATTTTTATCTGAAGGCAGTATATTAATCTTTGTGACGAAAAAGGTAAGGCTTAAATCACACTTGAGAAAATTACTTTTCAAAGGTTTAAAAAATTGTGATCATTAGGGTTGTGATGAAGATTAGGTTAACTTTAATGATGAAGTCATGTAATTTTTGCTTGGATTGGCCTGCGCAACTAATGGCATTTGTGTCTTAGAAGCTTTAAGTCAGCGTACATGCACCCAAAAACTTGATTTTAGGATTAACTGATTAATTTTACTCCTGGTTGCATATGAAAACAATTTTAATTTCTAATGGAATAGAACTCATGATGATATGAGACATGCTTATTGAAAATGTTTATTGGGTTGTGACTTCATTGTTTTTGGGAAAAGATGAAAAGTTTTTATAATTTTACTTACTAACTCAATTTTTATAAGTTACAAATTTTTATTAGCTTGTATGAACAACCAACACCAGCACCTTGAAAATGGTTATTTTTATGCATGTACATATTAATGGTTGGTAGTGATACTGTTAATATTTGTATGTGTGTATATATTTTTCATTTGTGTTGTATTTGACCAGCCTTTTCTGTCAGTTAATGTCCTCCGAAGTATGAGTTATTATGATTAATATTTTTTTAAACTGTAATTGAAATGAGAAACAAATGGGAAGAATTATAGGGGAAGACGAAGAAGAATTATAGGAGAATGTTGTACATTAAGCAAAGCATTAAGGATATAAAAATAAATAATAATTTGGAATCAAGCGGATGGCAGAGAGGAGAGTGGAATGGAGAGCTGTTGCAAAGCAATCTTTGGATTGATGACTACTAATGATCACTTTAATGCATAGAAGAAACTCTAGCTCTAAGTACCAATTACCTTTGTAAGTTAGAAAAATTGAAAAGCCTGGACTTAAGTAATTGTGTAATTTGTAGAAGATAGCCAATCAGATTTTTTCTGATAGTATATACACCCTCACTAGGTCACCTGGAGATTTCTCAAAATAACATTTATGGAGTTATTTTGGGGAACTGTTGGTCATCAATGACTTTGAATCACTTTTCATGAGGTAGAGGCCCTTCTGAGTAGAAATGGTGAGGATATGGCATTCATATGCCAAGAAAATATATTACATGATATTCCCAATCAAGAAGGACAAAATTTTAGATTTCAAATATCAGTAATTAAACAATGGAAATGTGTTCACAGTTGTCATTAATTCTTATTTAATCTATTACCCATGTTTGATGACATTGGAACTAAATGTATCTTATTTCCATATGATATCCAACTTATTATGAGCCAGTCTGTGGATTTCTGTATGTCAGCAGAGTATCAATACAGACTTCTTGTCACTTTATGCCCAGTTGCTGGCAGAGACCTGAACTCCTCTGCATGCTTGAAAATTTAATCCTATTAATGCTCTTGCAAACCATCACAACTTTTCTCTTTGGATGCACTCTCTTCAAGTGTTTGCACAGATTCTCTTTTATCAACTTGTAAATAAACTTGCTTTTGAAAAGGAAATTCTCTACATCTCTTTTGCCCATTACTCTATGAAGCTTACTCACCATTTACAACGGCTGACATACAGAGTGTGGAAAAATATGTGTGTGCAGAACTGAGTTGTGGAATAATTCTGCATGGCTTTATATATATGACATCCTATATATCTGGAAATTTACTTTGAAATATATCATAAAAATATACAAACCAATGTAATTGGCAATCATACGCAGTGACTAGGCGTGTCAGTTGGGAGCGGACAGCGAACATCGTGCTCACTCAGCGACATTGTTACTCACTGAGTTCACTCACTTCGTAAAATACACATGACAGTGTAAGGCTGGACCTGGTAAAAGTTGTCAATATTCATGATGAATAAAACACTTAGCAATCTTCGCCAGATTTATTGAATGGCGTGACACATATCACCACTCTGTGGCATAGTCATGTGTACATGATTATGCCACAGAGTGGTGAAATCCGTCATGCCATTCAAAGAATATGTGGGAGAGTACGAAGTATTTTATTCATCATGAACACATCTTAAAATTTGAAACAAAGAATTGACAAATATGAAAAAGAAGAAGACCAAAAGATATTGAAGAACAGTGCAGAACAAAGTGAAATCAAATAGCACTCCTGAATATCAAAAATAAAATATTGGGATGAATAAAATAAGAAATAAGCCTGATTTACCTTGATATGAAAACTAAATGTATTGGCATATTGAATATAAGGAAGTTCTGGATTTTGGTGCATTGAGTGAAAGAAAAAACTGAATGGAAATTATAAAATTTAGGTCAACTTAGTTGGATTACATAAGCAAAAATTTATACTTGCTAGGACTGGAGGCTCACAGGCTCTTTACGCCAAAGGATTAATGAGTGATAATCTTGGAAAATGGCTGGTATGTCATGTACAGCAATCAATTTAGAGTGACCATGCAAAATTTTGACTTCTGCTCTGAGAATAGCATTTTTCTTTTTTGTCAATTTTTTTTATTCCTGCCAAAAATTCATGGGGTTGTAATTATAGCATGACAAAAGTTTGTGGAGGGCATAAGCCATAATAAATCGTGTTTGAGTGAACGTGGGGCCACTGCAAATCAATTTCAGGTCTATCCAACCAGAGTTTCCCTTGTTCTGCAACTCAAGGCAAGTGAATAATGGCACTTTATAATGTAGGCTAAATATTATTTAAGTGTGTATAAATTTAAAAGTTTGAGGAAAAGCATCGTTGGCTGTGATGGGAAAAGCAATGTGATGAAGAACGAAGAATAATTTAAAAAGTGTATCATGTGAAATTTAACCCACTGAGTGCCAATCTTTCTCCTGCGAACTATGCTATAATTGCCGTGGAATTTTTGCTGATTTTACACTGGGTTACAAAAGAAAATTATGCATAACACATCAGTCAAGTTAATTTAAAAAATTAGGAAAGCTTATTTGCATTACTTCATCACTGGCATAAAAAATTGACGTTATGAAATGTTAAATAAAGGAGCGCAATAGAAGTCGTGGCACTTTTTGCAAGAGATAAAGACGAGTGGAATCACGCTCCCGTGCACTCAATGGGTTAAATGGTGAGGTTACAAACAATATTTTGTCATGGTAACAACTGTCAGTTTATATGGCTCGCTTTCATTGATGGGAAGTAGAATTTTCCTCCATAAACCGAATTATTACTCGTGAATACAAGTCTCATCCAGCTATGGCTGCCATCTTATCCTCTATGGTGTGCCTGATTTGGATGAGAACTCATGGCAATAGTCCATACAAATTTTGCTCCTGCATGCATTGGTATCCCTTGGTGGCATTTACCAACTTTTGACACAAGAAAAGGTATAAATAGGAAAATCAGTTTCTAGGCATTCAATTTTTGCAACTAGTTATCCATACAATCCAAAACAGTTGGTTCAGGAAGTAATTTTGGTTATGATGTTAGTGATGCCATCTCACGACCCTATAAAAATCACCCACAATCCATGTTGGAGGCCTGTCTGGAATTTGTAGGGGTCTGAATTAACCGGCTCTGAATTATTGGGGGTCTTCTGTATTAGCGGAAATGGAAAAGCATAATTTGACTGGTAGTATGTTCAAAATTTTCATTTCTTGCTTTTCCTTAGGCCAATGCTGATGAATTGGCAAACAATTTGAAGTTAAAAGAGCATGAGGTTGTGCTTCTGCATGGTGACATGGACCAGACTGAAAGAAACAGAGTAATAACCCAATTTAAGAAGAATGAAGTCCAGATTTTGGTTGCTACAGATGTTGCAGGTACAGTATGCATTTGTGTTTTTGTGTATGGATGCAACATGGAACTTAATTGGCATTTTCCAAATAAAATTGTAGGAAATTGGGTCAGTTTATCAACTCTTTAGATTCTCAAGGTGCTAGTATGTAGCCATAAATGTAAAAATTTCAGCCATTTAAAACTTGTTGATTAAAAGTTCAATTTTATTTATTAGGCATGAGCTTTATGGATTTGAAAAAGGCAAATGCCAAGTAATAATAATAATTATTCTTCCATAGTGTAATAGTTATTCTTCCATACATATATTAATACAGTTATTATTTCCATTCAAGTAAGTAAGGTAGCCTGTAAGGCAATAAGCCTGTAATTAGGCTAGCTTCAAATTGTAATACCTCTGTGGAAATTAACATACATAGAACCAAAATTACCAAGTACATAAAGAAAACATTGAAAGGAATTTTAGTGTGTAAAGAAAATTGCTTCTGTAGTGGCTGGAAAATAGGCATTACAACATAAAATGTAGAACAAATATGATTTGAAGCATAATATACACAATACAAAGACCCCTTACAATAACGTTTCAATATTATCACAAGTTACTGTCCATTTATGAATCAACCTTTTGTATTTATTAAAATAAGTAGTTTCTTTGATTGTATTAAGCAGGATTGTAGAAGGCAGGCAAAGAAGCTTAAGGGTTAAGTGATCAAGATGACTCTGTGCATTACTTGACGTTTTTTTTTCTCAGTAATCATGTATGTAAGGGCAATATGTTTTAGGTTAGCTAATTTCTGAATTGTTTTGAATATACTGCAAACTTGCCGCAGTGTTACTGACATGGTGTCACCCACTTCTGAATTTTTGTTGTTATGTAATCCTTTTACTTCAAAGTTATTCTGTAATATTTACTTCTTATTGTTTTCAGCTCGTGGTTTGGATATCTCTCATATAAGGACAGTTGTCAACTTTGATGTCGCAAGAGATATTGACACGCACACTCACAGAATTGGTAGAACTGGTGGGTATCGTGAGGATTTACTAGAAGATAACAATGAATACTTCCTATGTTCATTCTTCATAATCATTTAACTCTTATGTGAGCATGTCTTGTTTAAAAAATAAGTAGAAACTCATTTTTAAATATAGTGTAAAAATAAAAGTCTGCTTTTTGAAAAAATTGTATTGGAAAAATTCCACTTGTGCAAATCACAGTTTTAATTACTTCTATCACTTGTACAAATCACAGTTTCAATTACTTCTATCACTTGTACAAATCACAGTTCAGGTTCTCTCCATCCCTCCATTTTCTAAAAGTTTTTCGTATTTCAAACTGCCTGTCTACCCTCAATGATGCAGTTTACCTCTGCTGTTGGTCACCTCCCCTGATAATATGTACAACTGCTACAGTTTTGGGGTTCATCTCCATCCATCTTGGGTAGAAATCAGTTCCTTATGGATCAAGTGAGCGAAGGAGGTCTAAGCCCCCTCAATTGAAATGCATGCAAGAGCTTAGCTTGCGTCCATTAACAGAATCATTGTGATGGATTGACTGTGAATACAATTTGTGTCACTGTTTTTGGCATAACCATGAAGGTATTTAAAATTTAATCAAATGCCAACAAGAGCCCTTTCACTTCCAGCAAATTCAAACTATGTAGGATGTTCTAACGACTGTCTAGGAAATATTGGAGTTTGTGTGTTATTTTTTAATAGAAGCATTTTTCTTTTTTACTTATGTTAATTTTTCATTGATTACACATACAGTTTGGAATGAAACTGTGAAAAGTAATGCATTTTTATTGCATCTCGAAGGTAATGAAAATTAACAAATTTATACTTAACATGGATGAAAAATTTGGCTCATACATCATTCAGAGGCAGTGTTCAAACAGGTCACCAAAGGCCAATAGATTGGTCCACTGACAGCAGGAGGGCTAAATTCACTTTTCAACGGAAGCATTACTATACATTTAAGGTAGCGTGCTGGCCAAACTGCAGGGTATCATTTTAGTTGTTGTAGTTATCTCGAGCGGTGAGTGATAACTAAGATCATTTGCATCATATTGAGCTGGGTAGATAGGCTAAGGAAAGACTGTTTTTGAGTTGAACGGATTATGGTGGAAAAAGTAGTCTGTAATAGCCCGCTGTTGATGATAGATGCAGAGAATTTTGCTGTTTTATTTCTCATTAGACAGACTGAGTACCATGCCTGAGGTTGTGGAAACGAGAGTGAATATTGGTGGGCGGAAACGAGAGAAAAATGACAACAACCTTAGCTAGTTTGATTAACTTCCAGTAACAGCATTTATATAACCACAATTATTACAATAGAAAACAAGCCCATAGGCTAAATACCGTTAACTTGGTCTATACAAGACGAACAGAAGTCACAAGTGGCACCAAGCAGATGCGTCCTTCTCCAGCCATGTTCAGGTTCAAAGAGAGCTAGTTGTTCATGGTACACTTTGTCAGCACAGGAGGGGAATCAGCTGGCCAGTGGAGGAGTGGGGAGAGTAGGGGAGGCGCTATCACACTTTGGATTGGTGGGAATGTTCACAGGTCGACTTGAAAGTGGAAAAAGATGTCAGCACCAGCGTGGACCGAATAAAAGCAGGGTGCTTGCAGGAATCACGATGACCCAAGCATTCGCACTGACCAGAGCAGATCGTGGCACTTGTCTCATCGCTCCCTGGCACTTTGTGAGACGCGACAGTCTCCTGCGGTTTCTGAGTCTCGGAGGATTTTCTGGTCTTGAGGTTTCGAGGAGGGAAAATTGGCACAAGGTGCACTAAATCCTTGTATCATTGTTCAGGCTGTGGAGGCGAAAGAACTCTTTGACCAATAGTGGCTTAGTCTTACGCTCTCATAATTCGTTCATTAAAGTGACCTACCAGTTAAAGTTAAGTTTCATTGAAAGTCAGAGAAAATCCTCTAGATTTTTACACCTGCAGGCCCCTATCTATCTCTAGTATTTCTTTCTTCATCTCTCCGTTCTTCCTATCCTTCTTCATCCCATCCATAAAACCTATTCTTTTCCTTCTCCTTCCCTGCCTGCCCAACATCCTTCCCTCTATCACAGAGTTAAGCAACCCTTTGCCCGTCATAACCTCTTACAACCACCAACTCTGCCTCCTCCCAATCTTATCCAGAAGCTTCCTTTCGTCACCAACCATGCAGAGCACTTCCACGTTAGTCTTCCTTTCTTTCTCTAACCTCCTTCACACCCACATCTCGAAAGCCTGCAGCCTCTTCTCATCTTATTTCTCAGAGTCCACGTTTCTGCCCCATACAACACTACTCCATATCAAGCTATGTATTCACTAACCTCTTATTTATATCCTTACCCATCAGCTCCCTCCTATTTCTGGACGCTCCTTTTGCTGGTGCAATTCTCCTCTTAATGTCTTTGCTGCTACATAATAAGAATATCACATATCTACATGTAAATGTTTCAATTGACACAAGCAGGTTGTGGTGGCCTAGTAGGTAGAGTGCTTGGCTGCTGATCGAAGGGTCCTGGGTTCAAATCCTTTGGATGCCCCCGAACAAAGAAAAATCCTCAGAGTGCGAGGTGGCCCGGGGAAAGGAACTGGCCCCCCAACCCTGAATGTGTGAAATTCACATGCCTGTGGCTTAGTCTGGGGTGAGCTATACCCTCAACCATCCAAACCAACCTTTGGGTTGAATCACTGAGTGAGTGAAGCAGGTTGTGGGAGATAAGTGATGGTCAATATTTTGAATGGTGGTATAGGTTACATTATTCGAGGTCTTTTCATTTGAACCTATTATCACAAATTCTTTGATTAGTTAGGAAGGATGCACAAAGGGTAAGAAAAAAGACTTTGCTGTTCCACAAAATAAATGCATCAGTTTATTTTGTGGAACAGCGAAGTCTTTTTTCTTACCCTTTGTGCCTTTTTTCTTACCCTTTGTGCCTTTACCTTTTATCATGAAGGAGTTCCACCATGTTACGCCACCCACCATCGCATTTAGTTAGGAAGGTATGAAACTGCATACATGCTATGGAGAACCCTCAAGTGCGCATTGGAAAATACTCAATTATTTAATTAATCATTATATTTTCACAGAAAAAATTCACCATCCTTTTGTCAGGCTTTTTTAAATGTACCTTAATCTTCATATTTGAATTTATGGTTACAAGCAAGTTATACTTTACTGTTTTTTAGATAACTTCCCATAGTAATTATGTAGCTGGTAATTGAAGCTCATTTTATCCCTTGAAATTCAGTAAAATGAAACAATTCCATCAATTTATTTTCAGGCCGAGCTGGAGAGAAAGGCACAGCATACACTCTGATCACTGATAAAGATAAGGAATTTGCTGGACACCTTGTAAGAAATTTGGAAGGTGTCAATCAAGAGGTTCCAAAGGAGTTGATGGATCTTGCCATGCAGGTAATCTGGTGTGATTCACCATTACCTGTCATTAACATAGGAATCAGAACCCATCTTCTGAATTATTTAAGATGGACAGGAATGTGATTGAAATACCATGGTATGAAAATGTCCTAGAACCAAAGAGTAGGAAATCCAAAAAAAGTATAAGGGTCTTTATAATTTTCATTGTTCTTCAGCTCTTAGTAAGGGCTTCTAATTGCAGAATTTACTCTGCAGTAAGAGCTGCTGAAGTAAGCACTCTGAAGTAAGAGCTGCTGCTGCATGTATGTATTCATGTAGGTTATTGATTCTCTCCTGCAAAACTATTTTTTGATTGAAACAGTGAAGTACATGTACATTTAAATGACAATGTTATGATCTGGTATATTGTTTAAAGTTTGGCTTAAATGTTGGATACATTTCGTTCAGAGCGAGCTCTTTCAATGAAAGCCATGCAATCTTCAACCCCTAACCTGTGTTGATCACTTCTAACTGCATGCCAGTCTAAGCCACTTCTCCCCCATTTCAACTCACTGATGTTACTGTTCCTTGGAATTCCAGAGTGCCTGGTTCAGAAAGAGCAGATTTAAGAGTGGCCATGGTAAGAAATTAAATGTGGGTGGACGAGGACTTGGCTATCGAGAACGCCCTGGACTTGGTGCGTCAACGCCAGCAGAGGTATGTATTTGTGTTTCTTTTGTTGTGTGCAGTTGAATTTTGAATAAGTCATGATGTTTGGCAAAGCTGTTCTGCTTCAATGGCAATGTTGTCTTATTGTTTATCAGGCCTCCCTTAGTGGACCGGCTGCTACTTTAAGAATTGGATCGGGGATGCCAGCAAGTAGTGGTCCTCTGAGCAGCAGTACTCCAGAAGTGACCCGTCCTCGAACTGGTCCAGGCAGCGATCGGCTATCTGCAATGAAGGCAGCATTTCGAGCCCAATATCAAAGTCAAGTGAGTTATAAGTTTGTGTCTAATAGGTTGAGTAGTGAAGCAAATTACGAAGGTTATGAAAATAAGGAATTGTGAAGGAATAAAGTGGTTTGTAGCAAAGAGACTAATGTAGTGGAGGGCTACAGCAAACCAATCTTCAGATTAATGAATTTTGATTATATTTCTCACACCATCTGCATCTCTCAATTGATTGATTGATCGATTTTGGTGATGCTACACTTGATTTTTTTAGTGATTTAATACCTGTATTCTTCACTCTGGCAAGTCTCTTTTGCTGTAAATAAGTCAGTAGACAGCATGGGATGTACCAAAACCATTTAATTTCTTGGTTTCTCACACATTGTGGTAAATCCCTGGCTACTCTGTGCCACCTTGATCAACAAGTTATGTATGCTAATGGGCTTGATTTTGGACGACCCTCACCTATTGAACTGACTTTCTGGATTAACTCTCATTCCCTATTTCTAGAAATTCTTGGTCAGCTGTTTTAATTTTATCCTTGCGAAATCTTAAGAAAGTCAAGGATTTTAATTTGCTTTTTTCGAGTGAAATCATATCCAAAGTCTTGACTTTTTTGGGTGGCACTTTTTTTTGTTCTACACTGAAGAAAAGAGCTATGAAAATTGAGTGATAATTGATACCAAGGGAAAGAGTACGAGTAAAAAGGACTCTGTTAAAGGTATTTTTTTATGGTGACAGGTATTAGCAGATATACTTTCCAGATCTCTTCTTTATGAATGTTGAATTTCCTATTTGTCTGTGTTTGTTGTACAGTTCACAGCATCATCCGATGAGTCATGGCAGCAAACGAGGCACCAACCACCACCCCCACCCCCAGCAGAAGAAGATCCTTCGGGAGCATCAACGGCTAATAATGGACGCCCTGCGGGAGAAAGGGAAAGGCGAAGGAAGAGTCGATGGGACCTGTAGGAGAGAGGGTTGCATCGCATGAACAGGGAAATCTTAATAGTTTTGAGCATCTTCTGTGAGCCTTGCTTTTGGAGGAAGAATTTCAGAATTAGAAAAGAATGTGCACCTTAAAAAGTATGCTGCGTTGACTAATATTTAAATTCCTCTCTCATTAGAGTGCTTGATTGAGGAGAGGAGTACATCATATCTTCTGATATTGTAAATGTATATAACAAGAAATATATCAAGAAACATTATGCATGAAGGCTTGCAGTTACTGACTGGCTTGGGAGAAGAATGCGAGGCAATTCTAACGACACTTAAGCCACCATTCCCACGTATGTGCTAATGCCAGTTTGCAAGCATTTTGGGATTAACCATGCCAGAACTGATATTTTAGGGCCGGTGTAAATTTTTCATCATAGTGTTTTAGTTTTGATGACAATTTAAATAAGTTTCTCACCAGTGGATAAAAGCAAGTTCACCCTTTTACGTTTTGAATTGGTTTCAGAGATTTACCCTGTTGATTTGGAGAGTTGAGACTTGAATTTTAATTTGTTGATGGAGCGAGTGGTCAGTTCATCAATGTTGTTTCCCTATGTTCTTATGGACAGTGAGCTGAATTTATGTGAATTCATTCGTTAGGGAATGTTGACCCTCAGTGATGTGAGGGAGCATATGAGTATCATTTAATTGACAAAGTTGCCTGATTGTAGGGCATGTTAACAATTCATCTTTTATATTCATAGAAAACTGTAAGCTTCCTTTTCATATGAATGTTGTAATAAATCTTTGTGGTGCAGTCTTAATCAATCATCATCATGTTGCATTAAAATTCCAATGAGCGAACACCTATCAAGTCTGCTACATGTTGATCAATCCTTGGCAATAAAAAATAAAAAAAAACTTACTATGTTGTTGCTTTAAGAATATACATAGGAAGCAACCATGGAGTTGCTTATTCTAATTTTGACTGATTGAATAAAAAGTAGTAAACATGTAAATTATGCATTTACTTTTAAGTGCAATGGCCATGATGTTGAGAAAGCAGGTGTATGCTTTAGGTGCTTGTAGACAAATGAGCAGAAATGTAATGGTTCTATCAAATACAGTGAACTAATGTCCTTTTCCATTGTACCAAGGAATGATGGAAGATGGTTAAAGCATAGGATTTAGGTTCAATTGTCTATCTGAGCTGTTCCTGTTTCCCTTAGGTATTCAGGCCTAATCATTTGAGATTGGAAAACTTTCAATTCATATCCATTATGTAAATTACTGCTTAAGTGATTGCTTGCCATAGATACTTATTCAGGAACATAATAGAGGTTGTTTTTTTTTAACTGTTAAGTCGTGATTTATTGAGACGTTTTCCAATATTTTGTCATTTATTTGTAAAAATATATAATTAAAGTGAAATAAATACATTTTTAATTGGATCCCTTACAAGCAGTGTTGTATTTAAGATAGTGTAGCCACAAGATATGTAATTAGAAACCTTATGCTCATATTTTGCCGGAACTTAAAATGTATTTGGACAGATAAGATGTGGGTAGTGCCTCATGATACCTCATGGGATGGAATTTTAAGTCATAGGTGCTTTGTTATGATAATTTGATGTTTTTGTGATGATAAAAGTAAATTTAACTCTAAGTCCAAATTCAATTTACATATCGCATCACTTATCCTCAAGAAGAATTTGTTTCTATCATTGGTTGGTTGGCTATTGTAGTAGGTGACCAACTGCTGAGGTCATTTTTGCCACGTTGTATAGGTAGGTAGGTGGGTGAAAAGTATCTTATGGGTAAGGAAAGAAGGGTGAAGAGGAACCAGACATTGGCATTAGCATGCGCGTTATGAGAGTCACCAAGGAGTGTACAGTTTAATGTCTTATCTGGCAGATGGAGTGCTGCATTTAAAATTGCTCTCAAAGCATTTTAAGTAGGGGTTGGGATTCCACTGAGAAATCTCTCATGCTGTTGGGAATCGAATGTGAGTCCTCAGGATGTGAAGCAATCCTGTATGGCAGATTGCAAGGGCACTGTTTGTCATGCAAAAAATAGGCTTTTGAGAGACTCCTGCTGATTGTATCCGCCGTTTTCTTCCATCGCCGGTCAAAATAATATGTGGAACAGTGGTAACCATTTTACGTGCTTTAGTAAACGTAGCCAGTTTAATGTTCATTAAGCATCTAAAATTGTTAATATCTATCGTATAACTGCGATAAAAACAATTTTCACCAGCGTGACTAGTGCAACACAAACACTAATATAATTTTGTGCTTTATGTTTAACTTTTAGAAGTCATAAAATAAGTGTGACTGGTCAGTTGGTGCCATAAACCACCTGCGGTGAAGGGTTGGGTCGCCTTTGACGCCGAGGCTCGGACTCACGAGTTCGGGTGCCTCCCAGGTCCGGCACTAAGCGTAAAGTTTCCTTAAGTTAAAGACATTGGATATATAACTTATCAGTACCTAGTGTATTCGAAAAACCTCAAATTTGAAAATTCACTTTACATATTAAAACGATTTAAACTGTAAAAGCTGATACCAGTATGGAATTTTCCAATATGCGATAAATGATTCCTGGAGAAAAACGGCAATGTAGGATTCAAGGACAACAAACGTGTAACCTTAAATCGAAGCGAATGGTCAACACATGTAGATGTTGAAGTATGTATGGCATGGACTTACTTTAACCAGGCTGGACGACTTATCTGCAAACACTGCACCTTTCTCTTTAAAACAGGAACTTTTTTCTCTTTTTGGAACGATTAATATTCTATTTTTTCGAGCTATTAAATCCATAATTAATACAGTAAGTTTTTAGTCAGCACAGTTCTTTCTCGATTTAAATTGTTGGTTGTTGGTTATTTGGGGGAGCGACCGACAACGGAGGTCAACTTAGGTCATTTCCACCATTAAGAACAGTTGGGTCGTTTAAACCCAATTGGGTTATTGGAAAATGGAGGAAGGGTGGAGAGAAACCCAGCGTCGGCATTAGCTTGCTCTTAATAAAAGGCACCAGGGACTACGGTTTAATGTCACATACGACGGACGGAGTATTCTACTTGAATTGCTCTCCAAATGACACACAAGTAGAGATCGGGATTTCACAGGAAAATCTTCACAAATACCTGGAGAACCCAGGCCTGCAGGATAGGAAGCCAGTACTCCACCACACCAACCTGATCCCCTGAATTTCAATACATTTATTCTAACCTGATTGGAAAAATAAGCAATGATGGAATTCATGTGACAATTATCATGCGGTTTAACAAAGATGATCAAACCAGCAAAGTTAAAACACGCGTCAGCTAAGTCACCATAATCACCATACGACGTGTTGCAAAACTAAACCGTGCTAAGATGAGACAAATGGTCCTAAAGGTGTGAAAATTAAATATCTATAATGTTAGGTACTGCTGTGTTTAGTTTCATTCCGGGGCTTTCTTTTAAATTAGTAACTAATTAGTTACTACCCGCAGTAGTTTCGACTCCAATTTTGTTTCTATACTGACAATGAGTGTAGTAAATCGAGTTTCATTCAATTTAGTTTCACTTCTTCATTTCATTCCCATTTATGAAAGTATGGAAATATTAGGTACTAGTTTTGAATTTCGTTTCGATTGCCATTCCTGGTGAGAATGGCATGGAGGAGTGTGGTGTGACCCCAACAGATGCCCTGGAGAGAAGCAAGTAGAGGAGATTACCCATATGGAAAATAGATATCTAGATACTGATGGATAATCTAAAAAGAGGCATGTAATGTATGTACTACAAACATATATCAACCGGTATATAGAGCTATAACTGGATTTCTATTGTTTATACCTTCGATGGATATTGATAGATTTTATAAAATTTGTTATCATATTATCTGACGTTCATCTACTGTGGAGAACGCAGACAAAAATTTCAAATTATAGAAATATCGTCTAGCTTGTCTTCTATGGATGCCTAAATCTTGTTTAACATCTCTATCGGTAGATGTACGGTTAGACTACCAACTCACCTCATCGGCACTAAGGACCTAAGCTGTCGGTCTCCTTTCCAAATAGCTTATTAACCCAATACATTAGGATAAACTTAAAGAGAGCGGAAATTATGGAATTAGCTAGAACATTTTTATGAAAAATCGGTATGCCCCAGAGAAAAATGAGTCAAATGGAAACGTTATTCTACCCGGTGTTGGTCCAAGAAGAGGCTTACATATTTCCCTCGCCCCATTCGCGAGGCGATAGGAATAAAAAAATATAGAAATGGCTTCGACAAAGAAGACAGACACCGCCTTCGCCATAGGTACTTGGAAACGAATAATTGCAAAAATGCCCGCAAAATTTAGTTACTTCGCCGTTGAATGGTCGAGCGATCGCGAAGGCACCCTGAGGATTATATTTTCCGATTTCTAGCAATCAGCATCAGATCCTTATCAGAAAATAGCTCCTGCGACAGGTGCGAAAAGTCATCACCCAAAAGATGAACCAACGCGTCGAAACCCAGTAGTCCTCCAGCCAGAAGCAAAAAAATGCTAATTCGAAGAGGGACTGTGAGGAGAGGTGATGTTCCCCCCATGAAACCTACTTGGAGATGCCTACCGCCCTCATTTTCCCGGACATCTACTTATTTGTTTTACAAACGAATCTACACTTCTGAAAGAATTCACGATCATGGACCTCCAAATTCGAAATCTCCGCAACCATATCACGTTGTTTCAATAGGTAAGCCTCGCTGGCAACGACAGATAGGTGACAAGGGCGTGGTGATAATAATGTATTACGGTTACACATCGTCCCATCAACCTAAATGTCCCGAGTTCGAAACCTCCCTTCTAGTATGGCTGTTGCATTGTCTTCGCGTCATGGCTTTAGGACTGACGCTGCGATACAACCATAGGAGTAGGAGGTCCTAAAAATACAGAAATATACACATACCACTGCTCCTAATTGAAATTCCGTGTATCAAGAAGTCGAAAATCGTAAGGGTGTATAGCGACGTAGGTATTGTTGAATTTTAGGGAAATGCTTCCTCAAAGTCTTTATTTTTTGACTCGAATGTCCCCATTCCCAGAGAAATATAGCCCTAACCCTTCCCCATCTGTCACCGCGTCTGGCCCGCGTGGCCTGGGCAGCCTCACCTGCGCAGGATCGACGAGGAAAGTCAAGGCGAGGCATTCCATCCCACCGACCGCTTCCCGCCCTGGCGTGGCATGAAGTTGGCCGGGTTGTCAGCCGTCCACCGCCCGGGACGCGGAAGCGAATGGGGCGGTAAAGGAGAAGCTGGTCCCAGCGCTTTGGTTGTATTGTAAAAGATTATTTTGGGGGTGGTTTTTATAAATAAATATATGATTGTACATGCAGTCTTAGGCTATCTCTCTCTCTCCCACTCAGAAGAGTGGAAAAAGGCGAAAGGTGCGCCTCCGATGCCAGGGGAACATGTTATCGCAGGAGGTAGCTCCAGAGCCTACCTGTCGCTCTGCTCCATTCCACGGCACATGCGCGCTTTCTCCAAGAGGGTGTGGGGATGGGTAACTTTACCTTCCCTCATCGCCCCCCCCCCCTCCTACAACTACTAGGGGTTCGGAGGGGCTGGACCTCGCTCAACCCCCCCCTTCCTCCCTATGATCCGGAATCTTTCCCCCATTCCATCGAGAATACGTTCTCGGATGCACTCGTCGGCATCGAATCCCGAGACAATTAAACAAATGAAAATCATTTCCTTGGGTTGTCATGGTATTTCTGGAGTGCTGTGCATTAATTATGTGCTTTTAAGTGTTATTTCTGTATGTAGGAAAATGGGCTAAAGAGTGTCGCTGTAAAGGCCGTTTTGCACGGTACATTTGTTTGTACAAACTCTTCCGTGAACTCTTGCATGAGGCAAAATGTATCGTGTAAAGCGGCAAATTGTATGAACCCTTGTGCGAATGTCTCAATGCCTGCACGGGAAATAGTACTTGTTCTAATTTCGTTGAGACAAACGTACAATCTCACGTACATTCGTTTGTACAAAATCTTTCATCGTGTTAAACGGCTTTAATGAAGGTCAAACGACCTTTTCATTTCCCAAGGAAGTTTTCGGACGATGCGAGGCAGTGTGAGACACCGAAAAACAAGTGTGACATTTACTTGGGGAGTCGCCTCCTGACTTAGCTGTCCAGTCGTCGAAGGCAAGTGACCGCAAGATTGTCAAAGAACTTTTCTTCCTCCCCAAACGTCACGGGTCGACTTCTAGGTCACTTGCAAACACATTTTGCGTATAAAACACCAGGAAATCTGTATCCGGGGGCATTATTAAAACGGACGTTGCTAGACGGTCGTATTCAGTAGTTAAGAGGCACTCAGCGATGCGATCTGATATCTATAGCTAAAACTCAGTCCTATCCGTTGTATCGATCCACATGTTAATAAACTTCCTGATATAAATCTATTCCTAGTTTGAAGTCTGTAAGTTTCTCAAATCCCATGGAAATTTAGATCTAGCCGCTCGAGTCGAATTCCATCAAGTTGTCCGGAACACTACCACAATTCTCTTCTAAATACACCATTTTTTAAAATTATAAATGTCACTTCTCACGAATTCGAGTTAGCTGTATTTTGCATTTTTTCACCCTCGGAGAAACCGTTCGGCAGCTTTTGGCCAGCCTATATTTCTCTCTCTGTCCTTTCATTGGATGATTAGTACGGAACTGATAAGTAGGCAGGTCCTCAGATGAAAAAGAGAAAAACGGAGATGCTTCTTTGCTCTGGTTAGGCCAAATCTCGAATACGCCGCGAGGAATTGGGATCCTAAGCCGAAAGATTTAATGTGCGAAGTAAATAAATGCTAAGGAAAGTCGCACTCGTCGTTAAAAACTGCTGCGGGCGATTAATGCGTGTGACACAGATGATGAAAGGAATGGGTTGAAGGCCACGAGAGTTTGGAGGGCTACACGCTAGGTTTAAGGTAGTTTGACCGATAAATCAATTCACCTAGAATTTGATGAATTTGACATAACTTTAAAGAAATATAAGTAACCTTTTTAATGAAATCAAAATATTAACCCCTTGCCGAACTACTTTTCGAGCATAATGCCCAAAAATATAAGCTGTTTTACATGGGATATATTATGGTTGTGCGCTCCTGAGGGAGAATATTAAATACATTAGGAACTTCCTGCACCGAGATTTTGTCAAAAAACTAACGGTGTGTAGTTGGTATGTCTTCTCAACTATTTATAAAAAATAATCAATTCCTCACCGCAGTAATTTTTATCGAATCGCAAAAACATCTGTTGCTAAGGCGATTTAACCGTACGACGTGAAAAAATGAGTCAAGTTAGACTTATGTGGTTATATGTATTTAATTAATGAGAATTTTTGCCAAACATGAATATATTTTTACACCATTATATTACAATGTTTAGTTCATACTTATTAGAGACGCTTAAATTATAAAATAAAATTCGAATATGGTCTCTATTATGACTAGGGAGATATTTCGCTCAACCTACCAAGATAGTAGCGCAGTTGACAGTTAGAAATGCAGCCAATAAGTAAAAACGTCTCATGCTGTATGGGGAAGGGAATCACGCGAGCGAAGAATCCATGATGGTGGCCTTTGTTTAAATCATAAGGTTGTGAAAAAATTGTTTCCTTTTGATTTATTTCTTAGCCAAATCAGTATATTCCAACTGCGCTATTATCTTGGACGGACTCTAGAAGGCTTGAAAAAATTCAGATCACGCGAGTTTCAGTACGACGCGGAAGATATTATTTTGACCCCGCGCTATATCTCTAGAACCGATAGAGGTGGCAAAATAAGAGAGATACGCTGCCGAACTGATGGGCAAGTAAACTCACCATTAGTGGTTGTAACAGGTACGGAGAGGGATGCTAAGACATTCCGTTTAGATGCAATTCACTGTCCGTCCTCTTCGAATTCCTTTTCCATGTCTGGTTTCCTAACACCGCCTGCCACGCGCCTCAGCACTTTTGGACTGCCCTTGTTTCTATCTGCTGCGTGGTAGGAGTATTGCTGTCTGAGCTTCAAGGGTATAGGATTGGAAGGGTTTCCCGCCGAATTCCTGCATTCAAGGGGAGTGATGGAGGACTCATCATCTTCTCATCCCACCAAACTTATGATAACTAGGGGATTTGTGATGCTGGCCTTGCCCGACCTCCATGTTCCGGTTAATCTTCCCACAATCAGTCGAGGCATCGATCAGATGTGCTCATCTCTCACGCCCGGCTCCGAATTCCGAAATTAAAACACTTATCCCTAGCAGCAACGTATATGCATACAATATCCATATAGCATCTACAATCTCTAATGATTTTATTCGGAAAATATCCTTTTTTACAACAACATCATGTGCATACATGTCCAAACATTATCCTAACTTGTCCCCGGATGCCATCTTTAAAATACTCAACTTGGATATTGCTTAAAATGTCTCCTCTCTAAGGCCTTTTGTTATTCTTTAGTAAAGGATTGCATCAGATGTAATCTTAATTCTCTATAATGTGTTTTTTTTAAAGAAAATAGATGCCATTATACTGTAATGACTGAAGTATCAGCGCAAAACACGTACCTACTGCTTTAAGTATATCATGCCGTGATTTATGGCACTAATCGGGTAAATAATACCAATAAGTAATAGCTTATTTGCGGTGGCCATGAAATTGTTCCACGCAGCATAGCATCAAATAGATCAGACCAATGAATTAATACTAGATTGTAAATCTGGGATTAAAATGAAATAAATAAGTGAAATGCATAGTAGAGCTTAAGATGAAATTTTATTGATACTTTTATTAATTCAGAGATAAAAATATTTGTTTTGCAATTGCTTTGTGAATCGAAACAAAATAAAATCAGTACTCATGATTAAAGACAACTTAGTACTTTTCTACAAAATGATTAATGTACGACGCGTTTCACCGCTTTACAGCGTCGTCAGGAACAGAAGTTTGTTCGTAAAGCGGTAAAACACGTCGTTCATTAAAAATGTTGTAGAAAAGTACTAAGTTGTCTTTAATCATGAGTACTGATAGTAGTATTAACTTCTACGAAGTGAAGCCTGCCACGGTCAAGTTTAAAATGAAATGAGTTGCAAAGGAGAAAAAAATTGAAATGAGTTTCAAAATCGTTTGAATTTTGCTGTAAAATAGATTTTTATCCTTCAATTAGTTGCAAAACAGCTCAAGTAAAAATGAGTCAAATAACAGTGCAAAATTGAGTTAAAACAGTCCCAAAAGTGCAACAGCAAAAATTAGGGTAAAAATCCGTGGAAATCAGTTTTAAATAATTTTCAAAAGGGAAAAGCCCTTTAAAAACAGTTGCAAAAGAAATATTTTTATCTGAGTTATTTATGATGGATATATCATATCAAGAAGTTATTATGACAATATTTAAACACAGTACGGAATGTGCGTCTGAGTTTATATGTATCATATTTATAGCTGCATCTTACATAATATCTTATTAAGACTATTAGTTAATATCCACGCTATCTCCATGTCTTATGTTGTATGGATCATAGGCGTGTCCAAGGCAGGTGCCACTGGTGCCGTGGCACCACCACTAGATCGAGATTCTTTTCTAAGTTATTCCCTTTTTCCCGACTCTTCGCAGCTGGACGGCAGAGAGCTAGAGACTCTGCTCACTTTATGTTTCTACTCCTGGCACCACCACTCTTCCTGGCACCACCACTTTTGTAGTCCTGGACACGCCTATGGTATGGATACTATGGATTGGTCACCCACTGGATATTGTATGGATATTAATTGCCACTATGGTATCGATTTAACAAAATGATTATTTAATTTATTACCTCTAGTTACATTTACATATTTATAAATACGATATTATTAATCGCGCGTAAAATTGTTTGGCAGCATTTGACCTGCCCATATTTCTCCACTCTCTTTCTTTGAAAGATTAATTCTAATTGATCAATCCTTCGTTGAATGGGGCAGTGGGGGGCACTATCGCCTCTCTGCTACCCTGCAACCATTAAGGCCTATTTAAAAGATGCATGAGCATGCGCGGGAGCATGCGTGGATACATTCGAGAACACATTCACGGAATTAGAAACGGGCTATTTTATGGACATGAATTCACTTATTCGCGCTAGTTGTTGTGTTTACACTATGAATTTTCTGTGGGACATGCATTCATGCATGAACTCGTATGAATTCATGCATGATGTAAACAGACCTTTTGGTGTTCTGTGTGACTTGCCTAGCTTACCTCCCACGTTCTGGTGTTTATCCAGCTTCAATGAGATGCGCACCCCTCCCTACCTCGACATTGGATCTCGAAACGAAAACACGCATCACTTCAAATGGTTTTTATTTAATATTTGATGGAGAGCAATCGCTAGGTACAGTCACTTGATAAAGTATCGCGAAGAAAAGTCAAAGGTAGTATGAGGAGTATATTAAGGAATAAACATTTGTTTAAGGGAGCCAAAATTGCAGCTTACAGACGTATTCTCCTTGCTACTTTTTTGCATGTTGACGAAACTTGGGTATGCCAGGATAAGCAGACGAGTAGGCTAAATACGATGGGTTTGGGGTATCTGACAAGTGTTTACCGTGAAAGCAGATGGGATACAAATTTGAATGATAGGGTGATAAAAGAATGTGGAATGGATGCTATGGTAATGGACTTGTATGAAATGAGCCTACTTCATTGATTAGGCCATGTCGAGAGACTAGATGAGAGCCGAATAGCAAAACAGATTTATGATAGAAGAGAGATGTGCGTGCGAGGAAGGGGTAGACCAAGAAAGTCATGGGTGAATGTTTTGGAAGTGACTTTTAGGATAAGGAATATTAGAATTCTTAAGATTTGGAGGGCGTGTATGAAGATACGCATGAGTGTAACTGAAGCAAAAGAGGTATGCAAGGATAGAAGGTATGCAGCTTGGAGGAAATTATTAAAGTGAGTCAGCTTTACTGGCCTATCAACGAGAATTAAACTTTTTTGACTGTGCCTAACCCGGAAGGGAACGGCGTGATATAGGCCTGTGCGATTATCGAAAATAATCGATATCGATCAATTATAAGAATAATTGAAAATTTGGTTGATTAATTGACATCGGAATGGGTGTCAATTAATTGTCATTGCTCAATTAATTGGCATAAAAAATTAATTAATAGGACTCAATTGGATCATGCTTTTCAAAGGCTTTCCTTTGCCAATGAGGAGAATGAAAGAATTAATTTGAAAAACAGCTAAATAGTTAGCTTTTATTCATTAATTAAAGGAACATATCGCTATTTGAAGACAGGGAGATGAGATCCTCAGCGTGTTCATCCGACAGACAAAAGTTTCAATTTTTTACATTTAGAAGATTAGCTCATAACACTATTAACAATATTATTCGAGTGTGGAGGAATCGATCTGTACTTAGTTGTCACTGATCGTTTTGCTTCGCATTTTTAATAACAAAAATAAAGTAACTTACTTCATTTGCAAAAACCATTTGTCACTTAATTCAATACCCTCTATGCTTCGATTAGATCTAATATAAAAACGTATACCAAACCTGAAGTCTTATCCTTAACCTAAATTCTTATACCAAACAAAAGATTAGAACTAAAGCCACAACAAAGAATAAATATCAGGGTGTTTAGGAAAAAAATCTTTTCATCACTCCGTGCGTAAAAAGCACGTAATGAAAAATGTGGTTAGATACACGTGTGCAAGATGTTTATCGACTCTTGTAATTGTCACCCTCGATTCACTTCGCTTCGTGCGGGCGACAAAACCCATACTCGTACCAGCAAAAGTTTTACACACCTGTATAGAAAATATGTTTTTCATGGATATTTTCTGCATGTTTTGCTCCAAATTGTTCTAAAACTTTTTTAATTCCAAACAATTGTACAATGCATATGATATAAAATTTCTGCATGTATTGCTGCGGACAACTGAATAATCTACATGCAGAAAAATAACGCGAAATGGCTGCAGAATTTTATTTAGAAAACTGTGCAGAAAAAACATGCATAAAATTATTAAGATCATTATGATAAATGGTAACTATAAAAATATAAAGTTTCCCCCTTAAAGAGAAAAAAATGTCAATTAAAAAGCTGAGCAAAGGAATTCAGCTAGGCTATCAACCTTTCCTAAATTTTCCTGGGGAGGATTCACAGTTCCCTTTTTGCTGGTGGGCATTCCGGCGCGTCTTTAAAACTTGCATCTTGCGCCCCCCCTCAAGAAAATCCTAGATCCGCCCTTGCAGTGGGTAGAGGCAGAGTTGAACATAATCTGTTTCATTTACGGCGTCGCTTACAATTGCAACTAACTAGTTCAGTTACGTAATTAGAAGTTTTTGTAAAGTTCTTAAAAAATGAGTCGGTAACTTGTTGTATATCGGATTGAAAATGAACGATTCTTACTTCGAGTAAAAATATGATAAAGTCGGTATCCGCGATTTTGATATACCTTTACAGACCATAAATAATAATAAATACGCACTTGTTTTATGTTTATTTGAATTAAAGGAACTGTTTTTTCTAAAGAAATAGTTTTTTTTACACAAATGTGTTCCAGTAGGTTCTGCAACCGCCTGACTCAGGAGATTTTCAGAGGAAATTTAAAAATAGACTGAAACCAGCGTCCGCCTTCATGTTGAAGAGCGACTCCGAATATTATAAAAAATAGATTATTGTGGTCGTGAACGTGGTCGACAATAAGAGTGATTATTTAAAAAGCAATCGAATCACATTCATGAACTGATTTATGAAATGAAATAAATCTATGTGCCAAAAATTGATTAGCATGATGTAGTCCAACAGTTTGACCCCGGAGATTTTCATTGGAAATCGAGGGGTCTTTTTCGGAATTCATTCAACTTTGAACCGTTGCGTCAAGTTATTGAATGTAAACTATGGAAAATGATCCACTATTTTAAATGCAGGAACCGACGGAAAGTGACCGTTTTAAGTTTCAACTTCTGTGCTTAAAAAAAATAGCTCTTCGGAATTTAGGGCGGAATTTTTCGTTTTCAATCCTCCGTGAGACGGAAGGTTTTCTTTTACCCGCTCGCCCCACACGGCGGGCAGGTCATTCTCCTCTCCCCTCCGCCGCTTGGAGTCTCAGCACCTCTTCCTTCCCTAGCCGTTCCGCCCCGACCGTTTCTCGTGTTTACTCCGCTGGGTAGTGCCCGGGCGCAAGGAGTGCATGACCGCTCAGGAGGTAGCGCGGTGGGCTGCCCGTTCGTCGCGCTCTTCGACCGCGGACAAGTATCTCCCCGTCCTCGGCGCCATCCCCACCACCGGAGGGGTGAGATTCCGGAGTCACTTCCGAGACGCAGCTCTTGATGAATCAGAGCTTTTTCTTCGTGCATGGATTGCAGTCCTTAATTTCAATATATATTCGGCATGATTTGGCTGTTTTTTATATTTTAGTATTAGACCGCGAT